>OY728131.1:2020376085-2021732335 GCA_963277665.1 Viscum album | reverse complement strand
CCGTTATGCTGCGGAATTTCCATCTCAAATGTCTCTCTCTTATTCTCAAATTCATTTATTTTATTAATTAAATACTAAAAGATATTTCTTCTAAAGGGGTATTCACATATATACCAAGTTGTTCTATTTTAAATTCTGGGATTTACATACATGAGACCCGCTTTCCCTTTCCGTGGGTTTAAAGTGACATAAAGATCATGTCTTTAAAGAAGTTTTAAAACGTTATGATTATGAAATGAAACCCATTTATTTTATGCTATATGGGTTGTTTATTAAATGATTGATGATGATATATGTGGCTCACATGATAATAAAGACATGTCAAGGGTGCGCCCTGATAGTGCTCTAATGCATTGGGTAAAGACTTAATCTCTAGAGATGACCATTTAGACTGATATCTTGGTGAATAACCTTGGTAATTTTTAATGACACCTTGGGGATAGACCTTGGTGAAATGAAATGATTGTCAATATTAAATGTTGTAGCCACATCTTCAAGTTATGAAAAATGTTATTTTTATTATGATATATCTCATGATTTCTTTCTCATGCCTTAAAGTTCTTTTCATGACCTTATTGAAGTATCTCAAGTTCACATGTAAAATGTTTCTCTTGTTTCCCTTACTGGGCCTTCTGATCACCCTTTCTTTTGATGTATGTCCCCAGGTTATGAGATGCAGTAATGAACCTAGGATGAACATGAGGAGAAGCCTTTCAAGTTTTTAAGAAGAATGTTTTATGTTTTCATGTTTTAAGTTCCTGGTTTCCAAGACACTAAACCTTAAAAATCCTCGGTTTTGTAAAATGTAATGAAAGTTTATGTGATAAAAAGGTGGGATGCTATATGGATAGACTCAACTATCCCTATCATTCTTCTGTTATGAATATCGATATCCTATTAAGATATTTTTCAATGAGACTTTCATGTCTATCTTATAAAACATTCCATAAGATTCTAGGTTGTAAACTTTAGAGTAAATATCACACAAGATTGAGTTAATATTTTATTATATCACGAGTTTAAAGATCAACCTGTAACATTTATATTTCATTAATGTGATTTATAATATATTAAATTTTAACTTCCATTTGAATCAATAAGTATTTTCAATGCTAACCCTATCATTTTTGACTAAACCATATTAACATTTAAAATTTCCCCTATATCTACTTATACTATATGATCATTTAAAAGAATCATTTTCAGAAACTGCAACACACACTAGAAATAACTTATAAGTTATAGTCCATATGTGATAAGAATAATTTCAAATTAGAGCTTTAATATATCTTGATTTTGAGTTAAAGACAATCATAATTTAAGAAGATGAAGTGTTGTTGTAAGATCCCAACCTTTTAATAAGTTATCTCAGGCATGATTTCACGTACCTTTTGTTTTTATTTAAGTAACTTTTAGGGGAGTTATGGATTGGGGTTCTTTTGGGTGAATTTTAATAAAATATTTTAGAAAAGAGGTTGTGCAGAGTTGGCGCACAATTTGTACAAACCGTGCAACTGCTTAGGAGAAACCATGCGATCTATGGTCTTTGAGGCATTAGATTCGGCATGGTTAAAGCATGGTTTGAGAGGCTGTGTGAGGTGGCCATGTGAATTTCCTCTTGAATTAGTGGCTAATGCACGGTAAGCGCACAGTTTTCCTAACCGTGCAACTAAACCATACACATGCCGATAGTGAGATCCTAAAATTGTGGATCTCACTCATTTTCAACCATTAATGACTTGTTTCACCTACTATGTGGCCCTAACTCAGGATTTTACTTTCCTAAGGGTAAAGGAAGGTTCTCTCATTTACCCGGAGGGATTCCAAGTCCTCACAAACATCTTTTTCTGAGATCAAAAGCCCGGATTGAAGATGCGCTCTTCTCCCGATAAGTGGATTTCATCCCGATGCTTCTCCCATTCTTTCTTCTATATTTTCTTGATCTTTTCATGGAAGATATCCTATTTTCCTTGGATATGAAACTATGTGGTGAGATCAAGAGCTAGGATTGTGGATCTAGATATATATTTATGAGATCTTTATGTATTTGATCTTGATTTTGGTTTAGGGATTTAGATCTGGAACTTTTATCGACATCGTTGGGCTACTCAGATTTTGGGGATTTCTGTTGAGAAAATGTCCATCAACGAAGCAAGGTGGGTGGTATAAATATAATCACCATAGTCGTGGATTTTATATGTATATGAAAAATTGTATAATTTCTATAATTCTTTAGCAATTGGTTTTCTTGAGTTGGGTTAATTAGATTGACCAATTGATTTATCGAAGCTTTGTTGAAATATGTGATTAATTGGGGGAATTAATCATGGGACTAAGGGGCTACCCTATTAGATAATTAATTTGGTGGAATTGGTTATAATAGATAGGGGTTGTAATCTAGATAATTAATTGGGAAATTAATTATGAGATATCGAATTAGCTAAGTTGAGATAATTAATTATGAATTAATTATGTGCTTTGAGATTATGATCTATATAATTAATTGTGTGATTAATTATGAAGGGTTGAGATATAGAATGAAATAATTAATTCTGGAAAATTAATTATGGGATATGAGTTGTGATATTGGTTAATTAATTAATGGGATTGAGGCATTTAGTTAATTGTTGTGTTAACTAATGGATTTTATGTATTTAACTAATTGTTGAATTATTAAGGGAATTGATGTGGATAATTAATTGATGAATTAATTATGTGTTTATGAATGGGAACATGGTCATTCTAAACTGAGAAGTACAAATGGTAACATGGACATTATACTTATGAGAAAGATAATGGGAACATGGTCATTATATTGAGGAGTAATCATGGTAACATGGTCATATTACTTACGTTTTTTATATTGGTAACATAGGAAATATGGCTTATAAATGTGAAATTAAAGAATATAAATAATGGAACTCTGAGTTATGGCCTCAAATGAGAATATTAGAACTCCGACATGAGTTGAATTAGGTACTGAGATATCATAGCACCTTGAATACTTCGAGCTTTGGCTAGAAGTAGGTATTAAGATATGGTATTAGCTAGGGAACACTTCGGGCTCTGGTATGAGATGAAGTTAGTATTAAGGTATGGGTATCCTTTGGAATGCTGGATTTAATGTAGTTATATGTGAATAAATGAAAATGTGATAAACTATTTATTATTGCATTATAATTATTTCTTTATAAAACTGTATGCACTATCTTTTGACTGGACTTGTTTTAGACATCGTTGGTGGTGATTTACTAAGTTGTACTCACATCCTATTCGGGCTGCCTGATCGGTACCTGAATAGGTTATATTGTTTTAGGAATGGATAAGGGAAAAGGCCCTGGGATATGTGGCTGATTGGGTATGAGCTTGGAGGAGGGAATCATACATGGTTTGGGAACCACTTGGGGAGTTGTAGTGTCTTTATTTTCAATTTCATTATAGAAACTTTACACTTATATTGGAATATAAAGTTTTCCCTTTCATTTGAGTATTGTTTTTCCTGTTTGGTTATCACGTGACATGAGTATTGTTCTGGTTATATATGTTTCCACTATTTTTTGTTTGCTTTTTCTAGTGTTTTACTCTGATAAAAAAGGGTATAGTATCCCCATGAACGACTTACCATACCCTCGCTACTAGTCAAAAACCTCTAGCGTATAAGGAGGTGCCCTTGAGGTCATGTGATGAACCAGCTCAGGGCACCGTCACATGGATCTCGGGTCGGTATGTTACAAATTGGCATCAGCGCTCCACTTTTATTTCTTCTTATTTTATCTTATTATTTGTGGGAAAGGTAGAAAAGAGACTAGGAAGAGTCGGGGCTTGGAAATGAGATCATGCATGGGAGTTTCAAACCTATATTTGGGGGAAAATCTGAGTACTCGGGGTTGGATTGTTGTTATTGCTGTTTGTTATTACAGTTGAATATTATTTCACATTGGGTGACACACTTGTGGTGTGATTATTGTTTCTAAGAATTTTTTAGTATTTAATTGTGTCCCAGAATGGCACGAGAGTTGAGTCTACATGCATCATTCTAGGCACTCAAGGTTATTGCGATATGCATCATTTTAGGCATGCACGGGAAAATGGGTCATAGGTAAGTTATTTAACTTAAACTGTTTTCCTTGTTGTGAGATTAAAATGAAAAATGGTGCCTAAAATGAATTGATAAAGATTGTGAAATGATTCAAAATGAGAATAATTGGGAGTCTAAATGAGAAACTTGGTTATGATAGTGTGTTTACCCTTGTTAACCAAAACCTAGGTGTAGGATGGTTAAGGGCAGTGATAGCACTTCGGTTTTGACCGTGTGGTGAGGTGGGGGAAAAGCCTTGTTGTGATTATTTCCTCTTACGTAAATGTTATAAGGTTGTGTTATGAGACCTGAGACATGTGTTTGGCATTGTAGAGAGTATGCCTCCATGAATCTTGTTGAGGGGATGACTGGGGGAATTCCGTAGGAATGACTTTCGAGTTAGGGAACTAAAGGCACCTATCACACCAGCTGAAGATGAAGGGGAGAAGTTTCGAGAGAACTTCGCTCAATTCATGCAATTTAGGGAAAGAGACCCAGGGTGAGTTGTGAAAAACATATCTAAGTTGACAAGTGAGTGTATAATGCAACACACTTTGACTTTTACTAGAGAGGGGGGACCCGAGGGAGCTGAATTCTAGGTTGAATCCATAAATACAATAATTGACCATTTGGAGACTCCATATGAGAGGAGGGTTAAGTTGGCCGCTTATATTTTATGGGGATCAGCTAAGCGCTAGTGGGACATTCAGGTTTGAACTGGACAGACTAACACCATGTTATGAAAGGACTTCCTGTAGAGGTTCTTAGAACACTTTTACCCAGAGATTCTAAGACAAGAGTAAGTTGTTGAGTTAATGCATCTAACACAAGGGAGCATATCAGTGATGGACTATGCTAGACACTACACAAATCTGCAACACTTTTCCCCATCTTTATTGGGAGATGAGGTAGCTATGGAGAAACATTTTTAGGATAGACTAAAGTGTCAGATTAAGTCCTAGGTGAAAATATTCAGGCTGAAGAAGTTTAAGGAAGTGGTGGATAAGGCTCTCATAGTTGAAGGGAACCAGAGGGAGGCTTCCATTCCTGGATAGGTAGTTGTTACTGGATGACCAGGAGGTAAAACCTCTAAAATAAGGAATCTTCATTATGACAACTTTATCCAAGGCAATGAGAAGTGGAGTATGTAGACAGGAGTGTCGATTGGACAGGAACTTATTGGGGTGATCTTTCATCAGTGTGGTAGTCCAAGACACTATCGTCGGCATTGTTCCTGACCACTAGTAGAGTGTTGATCTTACAACAAGATAATACATCTATAGAAGTTCTGTAGGTCACAACAACAAACAGGTACTGAAGGAGAAGCTGGGTAGAGTCAGAGTGTGGGAAGGGGATCTTCTACACCAAATCAAGCTAGCAGTTAGAGTTCTACTAGCTGAGGTGGTAGAGGTATTGGACAAGGTGATTATAGGTAGGAGCGCCCGTATTAGTAGAGTGGTGCTACTTAGGGGAGTCAGACAGTATCACATGGAAGGGGGGAAACATAGTTACATGAAGTACAACCTACACCTGTGGATAGTGATGCTGGACCATCGATAGTGATAGGCACTATTCTAGTATCTTCTACTTTAGATAGTGAATTGTTTGATACCGGTGCCTCTCATTCCTTTATATCTGCAAAACTTGTTAATAGTTTGAGCATGGCAGTGGAGTTTGTGAGTAGGATAATGACTATAGATACACCGTTGGAAGTACAATCTAGATATATCTGTTTATATAAGGTATGTTCACTAAAGATCATGGAATATTGTTTTCTATGGGATCTATATGTTTTGGATATGATGGGTTTTGACCTAATTATGGGTATAGACTATCTAGTCACATATCGATCCCACATCGACTATTACCATAGGAGAGTTACATTTACATCTATTAAGGGTGAACAGTATATTCATCATGGAGAGTGAGATATCCAGGTAGGCCGAGCAGGGCCAATTACTCAGCAACTGGGAGAGCTCACAACCCAAGTTTCTATTATTTTGTTAGATGATGGGGGTGTTAGTAAAGATGTCCTTCCCCCAGTAGTGGAACTATTTCAGGATGTCTTTCCTGAAGAATTTTCAAGGCTACCACTTGAGAGAGATTTGAATTTCACTATTGAGCTCATGCCAGGGGCTGATCTAGTATCTATTACACCATACATAATGACACTGAATGAGATTCAAGAGATTAAGACTCAGTTGGAGGAGTTGGAGGATAATGGATTTATCCATCCAAGTACATTTCCTTGGGGATCACCTATTTTGTTCGTAAATAAGGTTGATGGGAGTTTATGTTTGTGTGTCAGTTACCAGAAGTTGAAAAAAATGACTATGAAGAACTGATATCCTCTTCTATGTATTGATGATCTATTTGACCAATTGAAGGGAGCTACATGTTCTCAAATATTTATTTGAGATCAGGGTATCATCAGGTGAGAGTTCAGACTTCTGATATACTGATGACTACTTTTAGAAGAAGGTATGACCTTTATGAGTTTTTCTTAACGCCGTTTGGGTTGATAAATGCACCATTAGTGTTTGTGTATTTAATGAACAAGATCTTTCATCTGTATATGTATCAGTTCATGGTGGTGTTTATGGATGAAATCTTAGTGTAATCCATGAATCATGACAATAATGCTTAGCATCTTGACATCATCCTGAGTACACTGAGAGAGCATTAGTTATACGCCAAGATATCTAAGTGTCTATTTTATATTGACTAGGTACACTTCTCGGGGAACATTATCTCAGAGGAAGGTGTTCCAGTGGACCCATAGAAGGTTTGGGAAGTGGTTTCTTGAGAGAATCCCAATAATTTTTTGATATCTAAATATTTTTGGGGTTAGTTGGATATTACAGAAGATTCATCCAAGACTTTTCCTATTTGGAAGTGCCACTTTTGGGATTGACCAAAAAGGGGGTAAAGTTTGAATGGTTAGAGGATTGTGAGAGAGATTTTCAGGAGTTTAAGAACACTACTGGAAAATGGACCTATACCCACATTTATCTCAAAACTGTGGGTATAGGTATTGTATGGGAACCTATACCCACGTTCCTAGTAAAACTGTGGGTATAGGTTAGTTTTTTTGAGATCTATACCCACGATTTAACAAAAACTGTGGGTATATATTTCCCGCCTTTTAGCACGGATTTTTTTTTCGTGGGGCACAATTTTTTTTCCGTAGGAACACCTATTCCCATGGTTTACAGCCTATATCCATGATTTATATAAATATATATAACTAAATATATATTTATATACTAAAAATACAAATGGTCTAGTGGTTAGGTGTGGGAGGAATAAGCGAGTGGTCTAGGGATCAAATCCCACAACCGTGTTTTTTTGTTAAAGCTATACCCACGGTTTTAAAACCATGGGTATAAGTGAATGACACAGTGGAATGGTGAGTGACATGGTGGACTGAACCTATACCCATAGTTTCCTAAATCTTGGGTATAGATCATGGGTTATCTTGACGCCTCGGTAGCCCAAAGTTCATGAAAATGTGGGTATAGCATATACCCATGATTTCATGGGCTATACTGACGGTTTCAAACTGTGGGTATAGGGAAATTTTCCAGTAGTGGAAGAATTTAACATCAGCACCAATTTTGATCCTACCTAAGTTAGGTGAGGAGTATACAATTTATTATCATGCTTCTGGGATCAGACTTGGAGCTGTGCTGATGCAGGGAGATCGAGTTGTGGTGTATGAGTCTCAGCAGTTGAGGCCTCATGAACAGAATTACCCTATGCACGCCCTCGAGTTGGAAATAGTGGTTTATGATCTTAAGTTTTATCAAAACTATCTCTTGGGAGAAAATTTTATAGTCTATACATATCACAAGAGCTTGAAGTATATATTTTCACAATGTGATTTGAATCTTCAGTAGTGAAGATGGGTTGATTATATGCAATATTTCAATTTTGAAATGGCATATATGATCAGGAAAGGAAATAATGTGGATGATGCATTGAGCAGGAAAACTCAGACTCAGATGGTTTAGGAGTCGAGTGCAGAGTGGAAGATGATGACCTTACTGGATGAAATGCATGTGGTGGTTCAGGAGAGCTAGGAGCAGATGACTCTAGTTTTAGTTGCAGTGGAGTCTACACTTTTGAGATAGATCATAAATAGAAAATATGAGGTTCCAGAGTGCTTATCATTGAGAGAAAGATTTTAAGGTGGGGAGACATCTTCAGACTGGTTGATAGATGAGGATGAGATCATCTATGTGAGGAATCGAATTATAGTACCTACGAGCAAGCAAGAGAAGATCATGTGGGAATTTCATTCCTCTAAATGGGAAGTGCATCCAGGTGTAACCAAAATGCACTATGACTTACGGAGACAGTTTTGGTGGCCAAGCATGAAAAATGAGATAGTAGGGTTTGTGACCAGATTCTTTACTTGTCAGCAGGTGAAGACAGAGCATCAACGACCTGGAGGTTTACTACAACTATTGAATATTTTAGAATGGAAGAGGAATGATGTGACCATGGATTTTTTGGTGGGTATTCCTAATATGCTTAGGAAGAATGATGCTATTTGGGTCATTATGGATCGATTGAAAAAGGTATAACATTTCTTGCTTATAAGGGAAACCTTTACAGTAGAGAAGTTGGGAGAACTATACATTCGGGTGATATTCCATCCACATGGAGTGCCACCGACTATAGTTTTAGATCATGATTCATGATTTAATTCACGCTTTTGTTAGGTCTTGTAGAAAGTGCTTGGCACACATGTATTATTGAGTATAACTTTTCACCCATAGATAGATGGGAATTCAGAATGTACTATATAGGTGCTTGAGGATATGCTACGGGCATCTGTGCTTGACTTCAGTGGATCTTGAGAAAAGCACTTGGCTTTAGTGGAGTTTTACTATAACAATAGTTATTAGGAAATTATATATATGGAACCATACAAGTCACTTTATGGTAGATGATGTAGATCTCCACTATGCTGGATGGAGTCTGGTGAGTCAGAGTTATTGGGACCGAGCCTCATGCATGATACATCTGAGTAGGTACAATTGATTCAGAAATGTATGGTTGTGGCTCAGAGTACACAGAATTTATATGATGACAAACAAAGATGACCCCTATAATTTACAGAGGGTGATCGTGTGTTTCTTCAGGTGTCACCTAGGTTGGGTCACCACAGGATACAGAGGCAGGGCAAGTTGGTGCCCAGGTTTGTTGGACCCTTTGAGATAGTGGAAAGAATTGGGCTGGTGGCATACCAATTTGCTCTTCCACAGAGATAAAACACTATGCATGAAGTTTTCCATGTATCAAAACTTCAGTGGCATCACCCCAACCCTTCTTATGTGATCGATGTGGATGAGGTCAACCTTGATATAGATGCGTCCTTTAAGGAGCATCCGATATGTGTGTTGGATTGCAGTGAGAAAGTATTACAGGGAAAGACCGTGTTGATAGCTCATGTGTTATAGAAACATAGATGTGTTAAAAAGGAAACATGGGAAATAGAAGCAGATACGAGGGCTCAATGACCCAATCTTTTTGGCTTGGAATCTTAGAAAGGCTTGGAGGCGTAACTCGAGGACAAGCTGTTATAAGGTGGGGAGATTATAAGATCTTGACCTTTTCCAGAGTTATCTCAGGAATTATTTTAGGTACTTATTGTTTTTTACTCAAGTAACTTTGAGGGGAGTTATGGCTTGGGGTGATTTTGGGTGAAGTCTAAGAAAATCTTGGATAAAATAGGTTGTGCACGTTTGGCACATAGTACAAACCGTGTGGCTGCCTAGGATAAACCGTGGGATCTATGGAATTTGAGGCAGTAGCTTTGGCATGGTTAAAGAATATTTTGAGAGACAATGCAAGGTGTCCATGCAAAGTTCCCCCTTGAAGTAGTGTCTAATGCATATTTAGCGCACAATTTTCCTAACCGTGCGACTAAACCGTGCGCAGACCGACAGTGAGATCCTAAAATTGTAGATCTCACTCATTTTCAACCTTTAATGACTTGTTTCACCTCTTATGAAACCCTAAATCAGGATTTTACTTTCCTAATGGTAAAGGAAGGTTCTAACATCAACCTAGAGGGATTCTAAGCCCTTACAAACACCGTTCTTTAAGATTAAAATCCCGAATTAAAGATCTTCTCTTCTCCCGGCAAGTGGATTTCATCCCAATGCTTCTCCCATTCTTTCTTCTATCCTTTCTTGATATTTTCATGGAAGATATCCTCTGTTTCCTTGGATATAAAACTATGTGGTGAGATATAGATCTAGTATTGTGTATCTAGATCTATATTTATGAGATCCTGATGTCTTTGATCTTGATTTTGGTTTAGGTATTTAGATCTAGAACTTTTATCGACATCATTGTGCTGATTAGATTTTGGGGATTTCCATTGAGAAAACATCCATCAACGAACTGAGGTGGGTGGTATAAATATAATTACCATAGTCACAGATTTGATATATATATGAAATATTGTAGAATTGATAGCATCCTTTTGCAACTGGTTTTCTTGAGTTGGGTTAATTAGATTGACTAATTGATTTATCGAAGATTTGTTGAAATAGGTGATTAATTGGGGAATTAATCATGAGACTAAGGGGATGACCTATTAGATAATTAATTTGGGGAAATTGTTTATAATATATAGGGGTTTTAATCTAGATAATTAATTGTGAAATTAATTATGGGATATCAAATTGACTAAGTTGAGATAATTAATTTTGAATTAATTATGTGCTTTGAGATTATGATCTAGATAATTAATTATGGGATTAATCCTGAAGAGTTGAGATTTCGAATTAAATAATAAATTTTGGAAAATTAATTATGGGATATGAGTTGTGATGTTAGTTAATTAATTAATGAATTAATTAATTGGATTAAAGCATTTAGTTAATTGTTGTATTAACTAATGAATTTGATGTATTTAACTAATTATTGAATTAGTAAGGGAATTGATGTGGATAATTAATTGATGAATTAATTATGTGTTTATGAATGGGAACATAGTCATTATAAATTGAGAAGTAAAAATGGTAACATGGTCATCATACTTACAAGTAAGAGAATGGTAACATGGTCATTATAATTTGAAATATACATGGTAACATGGTCATTATACTTATGAGTATAGAGAATGGGAACATGGTCAATCTATTGAGGAGTAAGCATGGTAACATGGTCATATTACTTACATTTGTGATATTGGTAACTTGGGAAATGTGGCTTATAAATGTGAAATTAAAGAATGTAAATAATGGAACTATGAGTTATGATAGAACTCCAGCATGAGTCAAATCAGGCACTGAGATATCATAGCACCTTGAATACTTTGATATTTGGCTAGAAGATGGTATTAAGATATGGTATTACCTAGGGAACAATTTGAGCTCTAGTACGAGATGAAGTTGGTATTGAGGTACGAGTATCCTTGGGAAACCTAGAGTTAATATAATTAGATAAGAATAAATTAAAATGTGAAAAACCATTTATTATTGCATTATAATTATTTATATATAGAACTACATGAACTACCTTTTGACTGGAATTGTTTTCGACACCGTTTGTGGTGGCCTATCAAGTTGTACTCACACCCTATTCGGGTTGCCTGATCGTTACCCGAATAGATTATATTTTTGTAGGAATGAATAATGGAAAAGGACCTGGGATAGGTGGATAATTGGGGATGGATCTTGGAATAGGAAAACATACATGGTTCGATACCCTCTTGGGGAGTCGCAGTGTCTTTGTTTTCAGTTTCATTATAGAAACTTGATACTTATATTGGCACAACATGTTTTCCCTTTCAATTGAGTATTTTTTTCTGTTTTCTTATCATGTGACATGAGTATTGTTCTGGTTATATATGCTTTCGTTATTTTTTGTTTTCTCTCGTTGTATTTTTACTTTGATAAAAGAGGGTATTGTCTCCCCATTAATGACTTACCAGACCCTCGCTTCTAGTCAGCAGCCTCTAGCATGTGGGGAGGTGCACTTGAACTCATGTGGAGAACTGGCTCGGGGCACCGTCACGTGGCTCTTGGGCCAGGATGTTACAGTTGTATTCTAGATACAAAATAAGTGGTAGAATCTACACATTCCAAAACCTGAATAAGTTCATAAGTTAAATCTATAAACAAAAATATATTGATGAAATAGGAAAAGGGATGGAATGCGTAAGAATATTAAACCCCGTCGAGTATATACAAAATCGTAGTAAAGTAAAAAACAAATATAAAGTCCATGATCATTGGAAACATACCATTTCTCAGAGTGGAAATATTTTTTCAAAGATTAAACTCACCATGATATGTAAAAGTAGTCAAGGATAACATGTAAAATAAATCAGTGTTGATCAAATTTAATAAATACGATAAATTATTTATGTGCATTAGAATATGTAGAGGTAACCCAAGTTGAAAATTTTAAATTACTTCTAGACTAAAAATATGGGAAAGTATGTATATAGGATCATATGTAAAAGTAATTAGATAGAGAAACCGATTTGTAAAGGTTACTCATTATCAATCATAAAATAAAATTGATAACTTAGTCATTAGGCTTGATGTTATTTTTTTCCGGGTCAAATGTGAAATCTCTGGAAGTTATTCACTTGTAGAAACACTTGGGAGGATCAAGATGGAGGAAATACACCAAAATTATAGAAGTTAAGGTTTATATAGATGAAGTCAATTTACTAGAAGTAAAGGAGGTGGGTGAGTTAGTTCATTGGAAGCAGAAACATGAGTTGAATGAAAGTTCGATGGGAGTCTCAAGATGTCATATATAAGTATGTTTCTAGATGGTGCATGTTCATTGAAATTTTAGTGGATAGAGAATAATTGAGGATACGTAAGGGAATAATGAATAAAAACACCTACTAATGCACGTACTCAAGGAGTAAATCATGGATCCAGAGGATGCATTCAGGTGAACAGTAGGGGAAACTACCGGCATCTGAATAGAATTCTGGAGGATTGGTGAAGCAAATACTAGAGTTTATGACTTATTCTAAGTAACTGATAGTAATATGTAAAATCTTTACTTTAAAAGGAAATTTTCATAAAATTATTTAGTGTGGAGTGGAATAAGGAATACAATATTCAAAAAGAGTCAGAGGTCAATGCATTTCCAGCTACAAGTAATTAGAGGTTGCACACTGTAATATATGGATGCTTGTATCTATCAGATGGCGGTGCTGACTAGATGATCATATGGGCCCCTCTATAAGAAGTCCATTAGTCCACATGTGCATAATAATGACTTAAAAAACAATTATCAGATAATGAGACCATACCCAAAGGCTGAGGTAGCTTCAGAAGGATCACACCTGGGCACATACAGGTGCTAGAGGTCGAAGTGTCCAAGGCATAAGACTAGGAGGAGTAACACTAAAAGATGAAATTGAAGATATAATTTTTAAGTCTTTTTCTGGTGATCTAGGTAGGGTTTTCAGATTTTTTACTTTACCTTGTAACTCATATTCATTACTATTTCCAATAGAATGAAAGATATGATATTTTTTCTCCCATGGATGCAGGACACATTGTCCGAGACACTTAATCCCTTGTGTGCATTGTGTTTGTACTTTGTGAATACATGCATGTGTGTGTTGGTTATGTGCTTGATCACATGTGAATTTTTCAAAATAAGAATTATGAAGTGATTGAAACTAGAGGGAGACAAGATAAAGGATGAATCAATGCAGTGTCTAAAGTGTGTGGTATTCCTATTTCCATCCTTCAAAGTCATGGGGGTGTATGATTGAAAGATGATATACTTCTAGTGTTTTAAGTTCTACTATGTTGGAAAATTGGTAATATGGACTACCAGTGTTCTTGAAAAGTGACCTCATCCCCAAAAAGTGGTATCTAAGGGTTATGGTGGAGCGGTTTATCAATTCTCAGAGGGAAGTCACTTGAAAGCAGTGATGATACCAAAGTAATTATGGGAAATCAAAATTTATCTTGATAGGCACATGTCTTGGGGCATGATCCATTTGTTGAGGAGGATATTCAAACTTGGTTAGAATATTTTTGTATTCCTCATGATTAGGTAGTCTATTAGGTTACCATATGAATGTCACTAGAATATGGTGGTGGTACCAATGGGTTGTTGAGATATCGAAAGTCTTCTTGGCTATAAGAGTCATGTTGTGTGTTCTATTCATTGAGTGGAATTATGAAGCTTGGTGGAAGATCAATGAAATTCTAAAGGATGGTTTGAAAATCCAATGGTGAAAGTTATAGATCTTAGAGGATACTTATTTACCAATCTGAGAGGATTTTTAGTTTCATTAGATGGAGAAGTCAACTAGAAGCATAATGATCTAGAAGGCCATGACAATAAGCACAAGGATTGTTCCAGAGGTTGTAATCAAAGAGGATGCATGTTCCTAAAATGAGATTTTATAGGTGAAGTCATGAAAGCTGAGGGAAATCGATGGAAGATCAAAAGTTTAGTTTATATAATGTTTAGATTCCAAAGGTTCCATAATATGTTTCTAGAGGAGGTGTCTAATTTTTTTAAGATCGATCGATAATTGCCTTTTTTATTTTATTAATAATGAAAAGAGCAACAAACCATAATGAAAGAGGTTGTCACGGGGGTCTAAAATGATGCAGCCCAAGAGCATCCCCCTGCACAAAATTATTACACTTCCAGGGAAAAGTTCCCAAACTAGAAAACACAATCAACGGATCCTCCGGACTACCTCCTCGAGAAAGTGCATCTGCCGCAAAGTTGGCCTCCCTTTTCACATGGCAAACTGAGAAAACACGTATAAGCTCCAAGATGCAACTACAAACTAAATAAATTAAATTCCAAGGAGGATCCACATTTCCGTTAATATCTCTTAAAGCAATTTCAGAATCTGACTCCACCTCAGAACACATCAATTAGAAGCCTTTGCAAAGCATGATACCTGTTTGGATTGCCTTTAATTCCGCACCCAGTGAATTCCCCAGCCCATAGAAACTACTGAAGGCAAATAGTACAAAGCCGTACTCATCCCAAAAAATACCGCCCCCACACATTTGACCATTTATACAGGAGCCATCCACATTAAGCTTATATCCGAGCCTTGGTGGATCCCATCTAATCCAGCTTCCCTGTGATCTATTCGGGTTAAGAGTCTAGCTAAGTAACTTGCATATTATATAAGACTGCTGTCTGCCTTTCACCATAGAACCCATATTGTGAACCAACCCCTTCATTCTAATTTGGAGGAAAGTAGATGAGGGGTGCACCTCTGTCCTCGCCTTATTCCAAGCCTCCCACAATGTCCAGAAAATGGCGAGCATAATAATGATACGGCTCTTGTATTCCATATCTTGATTCCCTGCACCCATAAACCAGCTAGAGATGAAATATTGCATAGAATATCAAGAAGCATTGAAACAACCCCAGCTACCCATAAGGGACCATAGAAAATTGTCCCATTAACTTTTGATAAATAGGTGAAAGATCGATTCAGCCTGCGGGTTAGTACAGCAAAAGCATCGTGAGGCCATGGAGATCCCTCTCCGCTGGACATTATCCTCCGTTGGAAAGGCGTTATTCTGGGATATCCATAAAAGAAAATTAAACTTTGTAGGAGCCTATTTGTACCAGAGTCAAGCCGCAAACTCTTCACGAACCCCTCCCTAATGAAGTAATGTCCTGTAATCATGTCCGCTGAAATAAACAGAACCAAAACCTGTAAAACAGACCCGGTCAGCCTCCTCATTAAAAATAATCTCCCAAAAAATGACCCTTTTCTCCACACTTAGAATAGAATCCATAAGTCTAGGAAAATGAGAAGCCTCTTTAACTGTCATATTTAGAACTGGACAGCACAGAAAAAATAGCTTCTCCCCTACCCAATTGTCATGCCATAAACTGATCTACCCTCTCCCTACCACCCAACATGAGTTGTCCTGCAGGATCTCTAGATGATGCAACATAGTCTTCGCCAGACTGGATAGTTTCAGCTTATCCCACATCTCCCAACGTTGTCCATATTTATTTCTGAGGACTTTGGCTCACAATGATTCTCCAACCATAAAATCCCATGCCATGCGAGCCTGTATGGACTATATTGTTAAGGATATGTACCTGAGACCAACTCCTCCCTCCTCAATTGGTTTTTATATACGATTCCATGAAGCCCAATGAGCCCTACCCATGGAATTGGTATCCCATAGGAAGCAGTTCATATTTTTCTCCATCAAAGAAATAATACCTTTTGGAGGAGATATCACAGACATCACAGGCATTGGAATTGAGGAAAGTACACTGTTTATCAAATTGACCTGACCTCCGAAGGAAAGAAATATACTCTTCCAACTTAGTATCCTTCCAAACATTCTGTTAATGAGATCCTCAAATAAGGATTTTTTAACACGCCCCTTAGAAATAGGTTCCCCAAGGTAAATCATTGGAAATTGATTCCTCTGGATTCCCAGAATATTCTGAATATCCCGAGCTCTCCTTCTTGAACATTTATCTGAAATGAAAATGCTTCTCTTCCTTGCATTGATACGCTGTCCACTTAAGAGACCATAGATCTACATAATTCCCATAAGATTAAAAATGGAAGATCTCCTGCCATTCAAGAAAATCAAAACATCATCAGCAAACATAATATGTGACAGGGATCCATCTGAGGCTTTGGTGTGATAAGGAAGGATCCTTATTTCCTCCATGCCTCTGTGTAAGTTCTGTGAAAGGGAATCCTGAGCAATAATAAACGTTATGGGAGAAAATGGGTCCCCCTGCCTCACTCCCCGCATGCTTTTGAAGTAACCAAATCCCTTACCCATAAGAGAGATGGACATCCATGGCCATGAATAGCAACGAAAGCATAGGTCACACACCCATTCATAAAAACCCATACCTCTCATGAACTGAATAATAAATCTCTAATTCATTTTTTCATATGCTTTGTCCATATCCACTTGAATGATGACGTTGAATCCAATCACTCTTTTATTAACATCTTCCACCAACTCTTTGGAAATTCCGATCGCCCCCTGTATGCCCCTTCCCTTGATAAAACCGTGCTGTTTATGAGAGATCACTTTTGGTATTATCTTGCTCAATCTCCTAGTCAGCAGACTTGCCAAAATCTTGTAAGAAACGTTGCATAAGCAAATGGGTCTGAAGTGATCAATAGAAGAAGGATCTTTGTTTTTTGGTAACAGAACAACTCTGGAATAACACGAGCTCCTATTAATGGCTCCTCCCCCCAAAAAATCTTGGATGGCCTCAGTTACATGAACCCCCAAAAAATCCCATTCCGCCACTAAGAAGGTCCTTGGAAAACCATCTGGACTAGATATACTATCTAAGGACATACTACGGACAGTTCCCCAAACCTCAGTGCTTTCTGGAGTGTCCATGAGGATGTTATTATCCTCTACCTCAAGGCTTCTAAGGATAGATCCCATGAAAGCCTCCTACTCCTCCACTAAGCCACCACTCAACCGGTCTCCTCATATATCACCTGCAAGAAACGTCTCAAAATATTCCAAGGCCAACTGACCTGCTACATTGACATGAGAAGTGTAGGATCCATCCTCAAGTTTAATGTTGATTTTCATATTCTGCCGCTCCTTCAAACAAGCATGAAAGAAAGCAGTATTGCGGTGACCCTATTTAATCCATATAACTCTAGATCAGAGCCTATAATCTCTTTCAATCTCCAGTACCCTCTCAGCTCGGAAGCTACGTTTATCACATATCCTAATGAAAATACCCTCATCCCAACTCCCCTGAAGTTGGTCCTCCAAATTATCAATTTCCATATGAATAGAAGCCATATAAATATCCTCAATTGGGTTACTAGAAATCCAGTGAGCAATATCTGACTTAAGTCGCTTCAACCACCCATCAAGCCCTATCCAAGCCCTCCCTTCAATCTCCCGTTCCCATGAGTTCTGCATCATTTGAAGAAAACCATCCACACTGTGCCATTTAGAAAAATACATGAAGGGTTTGAGCTCCTGTCTCCCACGTTTGAGCTCAACCAGTAGCGGGTTGTGATCTGAAAAATCACGGGATAAGTGTGATACAGAGGAAAGAGCAAATGAGTCTAACCCATGGATGTTGGAAAGGCATTTGTCCAGCTGACTCCAAATGCGCCTAGTCGCTTTGTGATTATTACACCAGGTATATTTACACCCATTAAAGCCCAAATCCAGTAGTCCTTTACTATACATGAAGTTCCTGAAGTCAAGCATACCGCTGACAGAGATCCTCGAACCACCTCTCTTTTCTGAGACATCAGTAATCACATTGAAATCCCCACCAATGAACCAAGGTAAGCTGACTAGATCAAAAGCCTCCAGATACTCCCACAGTTCCCTTCGTTCCTGTATGTCATTGCTAGCATAAATGAAAGAGAAACAAATTTCAATGCCTTTGAACCCAATATTCACCATTATACACTGATTCATTACCTGCATAAAATCCACATGAATGCTCCGTTTCCAAAACATCCAGATGTGCTTATTCATGGGATGGTCATGAAAGAACTTTCCAAACCCATATTCTTTGCAAAATAATTTATTTTACTGATATCTTGTTTAGTTTCCAGAATCACAGATAACGAAACACCATATTTCCAGGACTCAGAAGCCAAGAATGCACACTTTTCCTGTACTCCCAGCCCCCGGGCATTCCAGATAATCAAGGAAACCATTAGCAGATGGAGCTTTTGTCCCTCCTGTCATTTTTACCTTGAATGAGGATAAATAAAGTTCTGCATCACTCATCCTTGGACATCGACCGTGTAACCGGCCTTGAAGATCTTGCTGAAAGAGATCCTTTCTTTGGTACAAGAATCTTCTTCTTCAGTGGGATATCCGCTTCTTCCAGCAAGGAAATCCTGTTCCTCAAAGGATAAAAAGAAGTTTCTGAATTATTTTTCACCTGAAAATCATTCAAAACCAACCGAGCAGGTGACCTATGGGATGCGCCGATTTCCTTCGCCACCCCATCAGGTAAAGTCCCCCACAAAGGATTGCTGTTGTCATCTCTGGAGTGTCCCACCTTGGACAAAAGTGGAGATTGAATATATCCAACTCAAAGAGAATAAGGGACCAACACACCTATATAAGGTGATAATAATCCCTTGGGTATGCCTGTAACCCCACAAGCCAGTAAAAGATTGATTCTTCTAGAGAAAAGGGAAGACACCATCGACTGAGTATGGTCCATCAAACCCACATCCAAAAATGCCACCTCCACACCATTGGGCTGCATCGAAAACAAATTAGATAGCTCAAGATCCATAGAAAAATGTCCGCCCACCTGTGTCCCATCCTCAGGATTACGAGACTTTTCAGGTGCAAATTCGACAGAATTTGAAAATTCAAAAAGCTCAGTAGAACTGTTGAATTTTTCCACCCACTCTGACAAAGATGACGGTCTAAACTGAGTGGATGACACCGTGCTAGAGACCCCCTGAAATTCCGTCTTACCACGCGATCCAACCACATCTGGACAAGAAGCCTCCTGATAATCACTATGACCATTCCCAACCCCCTGATTATGGTGTCTTGTCTTTCCTTTTCTACAAAACTCCACCGAATTCCCTTGAAATCCACAAGACGAGAAAAATATGGGTGGAGCTTGGAACACCAAGCGTTGCCACCATTTGAATCCCTCAGGAGACCGAATGAGGAAATGAGAAGGGAACTTAACCAAAAGATTCATCTCAACACAAATGCGAGGATTATCCACGTCCATTAGCACCTCCGTGTTCAAATCAGAACAAAGGAAACTCCCCAACGAGTCACCCACTGCTGCCAAAATTGAAGGGTTATGGAAGGGAAGAGGGATCCCGGGAAGCTTGATCCAAACCACAACCATGGGGGATTATCTACCATAATGACACTCCCAAGACCAGCGTGAAAGAGTAAACTAACAGGCACCACAACACCTATCCTCACACGCCCACACCCGCACCAAATCTTCCTTGTTGAAGAAGTGAATGCAGAACCCAAACCAGGAAAGTTACGAAACCGACATTGGGTGAAGCAAACCCCAAGAATCCACAAAGGATCTGAACATCTCCAGTGAGGGTTTCACCAGACCAAAATGGGCTACCAGGGTAAGCTTATGAAACTCTGCAGCCTCCTAAATATCCTTTTCTAAAATTTCAATGATAGGAGCTCCATCCAAACACCCCACACTTCTGCACTCCATCTAGAAGGTGATTATTGGAAGAAGTGATGGCATGATGGGAATTAAAATACCAAAATATAGAATATGAGGCATGATTTTCAAGAGTTCACTAGAGTAAGATATGAGTAATGATGATAATTTTTAAGTCATGATAAGTATTGATGGAACTCTATTGTAGAGAGTGAAATATTTGGTGGCCATAGAGGAGGTTTAAGTTCTAGTGTCTTCTCTCACAAAAATACATTGCAATTAAAATGTACATTCATTAAAAAATTGAGAAGAGACATAATGTAGATGGATTGGAAGTTGCTCTAAGGGATGAGAGTGAAGGGAAAGAGTTAAAGTTTCAAAGGGTGAAATCATATAGGAAAATTTTATATATCCATTAGTAGGAAAAATGCTTCTCTAATCTGTAAGTTATCAAAATATAATGGCTTGAGACATGATAAAGCAATAGAAAGGACCTACCCCAAGTTCTAGTGTGAATTTATTTTCAATGTTTCTGATTCTATGGAAATGATCATCAGAAGATTTCCAGAGCATCGAAAGGACCTCTGGAATGAAGGTGGGGTCCTCAAAGGATCATGACCAGGTGGAGAAGAGGGAGAAAATGACCATTAAGGCATTAGTTTCATTGAGTATGAGTTTCAGTGGGTTTTTTTCACACTTATGACATCATAATTTCCAGTATTATTGGATGTAGGTTAATTTCGATGGTGTTGCTAGATTTCGGTGTACCATAAGCTCTTTGGTTTGTAGGGACATAATTAGAGTGTTGGAATGCAATGTACAAACATTTTTAAAAGTTATGGAACATTTATTTTTAGTTTAAATTCATTAAATGACCCTTATAATGATTCCTAATGGAGTTAATAAGGTCTCAAGAGGTGTATGAGGCTAGTTTAAAGCCCCAATCCCCAAAAAGTGAAGAAAATACTAGGCCACACGATTAATAGAAATCGTATAACCCAGCCCACACGGTTTCCCTAATTGTGTGGTTGAAAAAAGTGGGGTGTTGGGGGCTACATAGTTTTTCTACAACTGTGAGACCCTAGGATTATGCCTGTATGGCCAATTGTAGATTTTTGTACTATCGGTTTTTCACGGTTTGTGCATGGTTAGATAAACCTTTCACCTAACCATGCGAGGTGACCCTTTAAAGTAATTAATGGTTCATAGTTTGTTCATGGTTTGGAAAATCATGTGGCCAAACCACATAACCTTGTTTTGAGGGTGAAATACACAAACTTCCCCTCTTTAATGATTTATTTGGACCCCTATTTCTTCCTTGTTTATACAGCGGTTCAACACTCATATTCCATGCATGGGATATTTTTCTCCCTCTCCATAGGTTTTGATCTAACTCCTTTATATGGAAACCGAATCAATTGTCTTTGGATACATTGGGAATTTCTTGGTAATCTCCTCTTTCCTCTTTCTTTCATTTAAAGGTTTCTCTTCCCCCAGTTGCGCTATTTAGATGCAATCACTTTTTCCCTATTTTCAGGATGTTGGATGAATCCTTTGATTTCTTCCATTATAAGTTGATTCAAGACTCAAAAATGGATGAGTGGAGTACTAATAAATTAATGTAGGTGTTCTATCCCTTTCTCACTCATTTCGCTGCCTTTTAAATAATGCGTTGTAGTGCTGTGCATCGAACCCTTTTGGCGACACCTCATTTATGCCTAATAAATTAATTAAATTGATTTCCCCTGTAATGTATGTCACTAACTTGTGGTGAAACCTATCCTAGGGTCATCATATTGTTTTTGGTCACCTCTTTGGGTGTTCCCACCCTTAAAAAACTATTTCCCATTCCATAAGTGGTTAATTACCATGTGAGTGATGCTATTTGTTAAATTCCATAAATCTTTAATTTGAATTGGAAAAAATGGTTTATCATGAGATAGGTCCTTGAACTTTATGCCTGATAACTTATATTTAAATTATTATTATTAATGCTTCACATTGAATTCCACATGCCTCATATTTTCATTTCTTAATTTTGAGCCTATGATAATGTCTTATGTGTATGATTTATATGTCATTGCTTGCACAATTTGCCTATGCCAGTGCCTTGTGATAAATGATTTATGAAATGTTTGATGGATTGAATTATATTATTTGGATAGCTTGTCAGCATGAGATATTTCTATACCTTATTGATGGAATGTGAGTATATAAATTACATGCCTTGTGATATGTGATTTGGTTTCTACGTTCATCTGCTACGAGCTAGGAGAGAACATAGGTTCCATTTTAAGGATGATATGGATGGACTTTCCATGCTCAGTTTGATCTACTTGATGTGCTGAGAGTGATACATTGGATTACCATGCAGGGGATCTCCAGGGGTTTTCTCATACCTATGAGTGACACTGGTTCCCTAGGGGAGCAACCGAGGACAGACCCATTATCAAGATGGCTACACCATGCATCGAGTGATACCCGATCCCCTATGCGAGATACTTAGTACAAAATCAGAGTTCACCATGCATTAAGTGATATAAGGGATGCTATATGGGCCACCTTGGAAGAACTATGAGGCATTGGTTATATTGGATATCCTTGTACCAACCCTTGGAATGCTGTATAGATTGCCTTGGATGAGCTTGGGACTCCACCATTGGATTTGATAGATTGGTTGATTGCCTGTATCATATGTGATGTTTCTAATTTATTTTATGAGCATGCATGTATGATGTTAAGGGGATGAGACCTCCAAGAAAAATAAAAAGCTTGGGGTTTTCCTATATTTTTTTCTTTGTTTACAATGGACCTTTTATAAATATTATTACATGTACAGTTACCTCATTCAGACATCCGGCTTAGGCCGAAGCAGGTAGTATCATCCATGCATCCATTTAAGGGCCTGGACCAAAGTATTTATTATTATTTATTTATTTCCCTATATTTATAATTTATGGAACACTGCTCACTTTCTCTATTGCATGAAATTAAAGGGGCTAGACACCATGGGTGTTGGCCTACTGAGATTGTATCTCACACCCTGTTTGGTCCACCTTTGCAACCCAATAAGACTTTATGATTGTAGGTTTTGAAAAAGTGAAGCATGTAGCTTTTGATTCTTGGTTGTTCTTATAGTTTGGATCATGGGGTAGAGGACCAATTCTTTTCTCAAGATTCTTGTAGTAGTAATTTTTCCTTTTGTATATTTTTACAACATTTAGTATATGCCTGTATCCCCTATTCCACATGTACTCAAATTTTTTATGGCATGATAATCATCATCACTGGTATCTATATATTTATTTAGCTTCTACCATTTATCTATTTACCTTTATTTGTTTATCTTTGTTGTTAAAATATTCCTTATTTCCACTTTCACTATTTATTTTATATTATTGCTACTCTACTCACTTTGATTTATGAGTTCATAGTATCCCCATATACACACCCCAGGCCCTCACTACTAGTTAGAAACCTCTAGTGTTTGGGGAGGTGTCATTGAGGTCTTGTGGCCACCGTGTCAGGGCACAATTAAGTGGAACTTGGGGTGGGATGATACAAAGTGACATCAGAGTGCTTTTCACTTTTTTTCTTACTATTTTGGTTTGGATAGGAGATTGGGACATTGGAATTTGGAATTGAGCCTATGCTTGGACATAACTAATTCATATACTGGGGAAACCTAAATTACCTAGGATGGGAAATTGTAGTTATTTATTATGCCATTTTTGGTTGATACGACTTCACCATTGGGTGACATGCTTGTTTTATGGTGTTATTATATTGGTATTATTGAAATGATTATTTCTATTAATTCATCCCAATGATAAGAGGGAATATCAATTCATGAATCATACTAGTCACTATAGAAAATAAAATGTCATGCATTATGCCCTACCATAACTACTTTCAGCATTCATTGCCTATTTCACATGTGATTATTGTATGTGCCTTGTTGTTATGCCTTGCAGTGCCTTGTTTCTTATATATATATATATAAAATGTGACAGTTCTTCTTACAATAATGCACTATCAATTGCATTAAGTGGATGCCTAATTTTAGTTTATAAGGTGTATGAGCCCTTATAAATTGAAATTACAATCCACCTAATTCAATAATCTAAAGGAAATTGAAACACATGAATAAATTAAAATTAATACCACCTTTAAAATGAAATGGTCACTTTATATGAGAAATGTAAGACCTTGAACTCAACCCAACCTTAGTAATGGATAATATTCCATGTATCCATGATCCTTCTATGGATTTTCCCTATCATCTAGACCTAGTTCTAGGAGAAGACAGTCATTTTTTTCATGTTGTAGGGAGGTTTTGTACCTACCATTTCTTTATCGTTTTCTTTACCTGCTTTCCCTAACTATTATAAATCTAGTATGAGGAGTGATCTTGGAAACTATAGATCTATGCCACCATAAAATCCTCATAGTATGCTCCAAGAGAGTGGCAATGATCACACTCACCCTTAGTACCTCCTATAGTGCCAACAAAAGCACCTTATGCTAATCTTTCACTAGGAACCAATGCTCATTTTTGTGATAGTTTTCTTTGGTTCTTTCAGTCTATTTAGGGTTCTCCCCATCATGCCCCAACTATGGAAGATATGACTCAGTACTTTTAGTAGCAGCATCCTCCCACCTTCTTAGGGGATGGTGGGCTTCAGGCTGCTGAGTCATGGTTAGAGGCTATGATATCTATATTTGACCATCTTAAGATGCCTTCAAAGATGAGGGTAAATCTCGCTACCTATATGTTACATGATTCCACCAAGCACTAGAGGGACATCATATCTTAGGTTGATAATTGTTGGGGTATGATCTAGGAATACTTCTAGATATCCTTCTATGATCAATTCTTCCCGTATACTTTGAGGGAGGACCATGTTAGGGAGTTCATGCATCTCTATTAGGAATCTATGACTATGCTCGAGTATTATTCTTGCTTCACAGAGCTCCAAAGTTTCACTCCATATTTGACTGGTGACAAGTTGATGACTACGATGTGTTTTGAGGACGAGTTTGGTTATGATGTCTGCTCATAGGTGAAAATATTTTGTATGACTACCATTATAGAGATAGTTAACCCAAACCTTATTACTAATTGAAATCTTAGAGACACTGGTAGTGTGATCCAGGGTAGATCAATTTTGAGATAGGGTTATTATTTTTCTATTAGTCGGAAGTTCCATTTCAAGGGTGCACATGGGGGTGGTGCTGGATAGTTGATGTGCACTAAAAGCTCTATAGTGTTTCACTAGTGCAGAAGGCTAGGCCATAAGAAGACCTAGTGCATGAGAAACTTTATTGAGTGCTAATCTTGCGACAAGATGAGTCACCTTCGGTGCTTCTATTAGTATTTTTCTCTATAATCCAGTGAGTGGGGATCTATAATGACCTGTCTATTAGGAACATGATCTACAAATCCACATCAGACTAGGATTTAGTTTTCTATAGGCTGATTAGGCTTAAGTGGAAGTGTCCACGGATGAGGTATTCAGGTTTCAGAACTTTAGCATCAGTAGAGTGGATCTTCTTAAGATAGTTAGGTTGCATCTTTGGGCTATGGTTCAGAACATATTTATGTAGTGTATCCAAATCCATAGGAGAAGATTCCAGGTCCATCTACAGTTATAGGTACTATTCTAATAGCCTCTACTTTAGTTTACGACCTCTTTGATATAGGCACATTACACTCTTTTATATATGCTGCTATTGTTGAAAGTCTTGATCTTGAAATCGAGTACTTATGTGGAGTTATGCCTCTTGATATTTCATTAGGATTCACAACATAGGGCATACACCAGTTTCAGGAGTACCCCTTGAGATAGGTGGGTACCGTTTCTTCTGGAGTTTCTTCATCCTCAAGATGACCGGTTTCAACATCATTCTCAGTATGGAATAACTTATTCCTTATTGAGACTTAGTGGATTGTTATCAATGATGGGTAAAATTATCATCACAAAAGGAAACACATATATCCATAAGGGTGAATGGGATATCTAGGCAGGTCAAGATAGATCCAAGTGTACTGGACTAGGTGGAGTGACAACCCAGTTGGTGAGACTCCTTATAAGCAATCAGGAGATGCAATTAGTTTAATTCCCTCATGTGGTGAATCTTTTCAGGGACATCTTCCCTAATGAATTCTCTATCTTACCTCCTAAAAGAAAGGTTGATTTCACCATCGAGATTATGCCAGGTGTGGCACCATTTTCCATTCCTCTATATAGGACGACACCTACAAAGGTCCAATAGCTACAGAGGTAGCTTGAAGATATAGAGGCAAAGGATTTTATCTGACCCAACACATTTCCATGAGGTTCACTGATCCTTTTCACTAAGAATAAGGATGATACCCTCAGATTGTGGATGGATTAAATATGGTTGAACCAGCTTATAGTGAAGAAAAGTTATCCACAACCACGTATATACATCCTATTCAACCAGATCTGTGGAGTAACTATTTTCTCTAAGATTGATTTGAGACCGGGCTACCATCAGGTGCATGTGAGACCATCAGACATAACATATACAATTTTCTAGAGTAGGTATGGCTTGTAAGAGTACTAAGTTATGTAATTCGATCTAACAAATGCACCATTTTTTTTGGATATGATGAATTGGGTTTTACACTCATATCTTGATTCCTTTGTGGCAGTCTTCGTATATGACATATTATTATATTCGCACGCTAAAAATGACCAAGAAACTTATATTGGGAATGTTCTAAGAACACTGATAGAGAACTGTCTATATGAAAAACTCATTAAATGCCACTTTTTGATCAATAATGTTCACTTCTTGGGTCATATCATATCTAAATAAGGCATATTTGTTGACCTAGATAAGGTGAGAAATGTGGTTTTCTAGGATTATCCCAATAATGTGTTTGATATACATAGCTTCTTGGAGATATTTGGATATTAAAGGTGAATCATCTAGGAATTCTTACATTTAGAAGCACCTCTTATGGGTTTTACCAAGAAAGGGGTAAAATTCATCTAGTCTAAAGCTTGTGAGACAAAATTTCAAGATTTAAAGGGAAGACTCACCTCAGCATTGATCCCGATTCTTCCAGAGTTGGGTAGAAGTTATACAGTCTACTATGATGCTTCAAGGATCCGGATGGGATTGGTTCTGATGCAAGGTGATCAATTTGTGGAATATGAGTCCCTCCAACTAAGGCCTCATGAGTGGAATTACCCTACACACAACCTGATCTAGCATCTATGGTTCATGCTCTACATTATTGGAGGCACTATCTCTTGAGTGAGTGGTTTTTTGTTTACACAGACCATAAAAATATCAAATACATCTCTATACAATGATACTTGAATTTAAGGTAGCACAGGTGGGTGGAATACCTAAAATATTTTGACTTTAATCTTGCTTATACTCCTGGTAAGGGTAATAATGTAGCAGATTCCTTGATCTTGAAGACTCATACGCAATCCATCCAAGTAGATAGAAGTGAGTGAAAGATGATGGATTTATTTTCTGAGTTACACCTTGAGGTTCAGGAACAACATGGGAAACTGGTATTAGCAGCTCTAACAGTTATGTCCTCTCTTATAGAGTGGGTTCAGATGATGCAGTTTTCAGACTCTGAGGGAATTTTCTTGAGGGAGAATGTCGCAGGAGAGAACCCACCTATGAGATGGGTTGTTGATGCAAGTGATACCTTACTCTTCCGTGGCCGAGTATGGGCGCCTTCTAATATGCAGGAAGAGTTGATAAAGAATTATCATGCCTCTGTTTGGGTATTTCACCTAGGGATCACCAAGATGTATTGAGATATACTTCTTTAGTATTGGTTTCCAAGTTTGAAGTTGAAGATAGTAGGTTTCATCACTCAGTGCACCACCTGTCAGTAGGTGAAGGTAGAAAACCAGAGACCTACTAGACTTCTAAAACCTCTCTCCATTCCTGAGTGGAAATGGAATGACATCACAATGGATTTAATTAAAGGCTTACCAATATCCCCTTGAGGTAGTGATGTAGTATGGGTGATCATCGATATTTTGATTAAGGTTGCATACTTCCCATCAATATGAGATACCTTCTATGTTGATGATCTAGGAAGACTTTACGTCCAGGAGATAGTGCGACTTCATGGTATTACCCATTCTATCATTTAGGACCGAGAAGCCTGGTTTACATCATGGTTATGGAAAGGGTTGCAAAAGGCATTGGGTTCACAGGTTCTCTTGAGTACAATTTATCACCCTCAAACCGACGGGTAGTCCGAGAGGACAATTCAGGTGTTAGAGGATATGCTTTGGGCTTGCATCCTCGATTTCTGAGGTTCATGGGAAAATAATATTCCTATCATTGAATTTGTGTACAAAAAAAGTTTTTATAAAATTATTCATATGGCTCTGTATGATTCCATTTATGGTAGGATATTCTGTCCACCTCTATGCTGACTTGAGGCAGGTGAGGTAGATTTACTGGGTCCTCATCTCATTCAAGAGACTTTAGATCAAATCCAGCTGATTCATAAGCGTATGGATATATCCTAGTCTAGGAATAAGTCTTATACCAACCTTCACCATAGACCTATGGATTTCAAGGTGGGACATTGGTACTTTCTATGTGTATCGCCTAGATTGGGTCATAAATGGATTAGGAGACATGACAAGTTATCACCTCTACAAGTTAGGCCTTTCGAGATAGTGGAGAGGGTCAAGCTAATAGCCTATCGGTTACTATTACCTCAAAGGTACCATGCCATGCATTATGTCTTACATGTATCTCAGATTTCAAAGTATCATACATACCCATCTAATTCATTTGACCCTGAGGAAATTGATTTGGATGTAGATGCGTCCTTCGAGGAGCATCTAATATGCATCATTGATCATAACATGAAGTCTCTCTAAGGCAGGTCAATTTCTCTATTCTAGGTTCTTTGGTAGCATAGATGTGTTTAGGATGATACCTAGGAGTGGAAATCTGGTGTACATGCATAGTGGCTGAAACTCTTCTCTAACAATGTTCTACCACCCTCAGAACGGAAACTCAAGGATGCGTTATCTTAAGGAGGGGAGGTTGTAAAGTCTTGAATTTTCTCAAAGGTACAAACTATTTATTTTTTGTTTAAATTCCTTAAAATGGCCATTATAATGATGCCTAAGGGATTCAAGGAGGTCTTGGGAGGTGTCCAAGGCTCGCTTGAATCCTGAAGTCCAAAAAAGTGAAGAAAATATGGGGCCCCATGATTAGTAGAAACTGTATAGCCCAGCCTACATAGTTTCCCTAACCGTGTGGTTATAGATAATGGGGTTTTGGGGGTCGTATAATTTTTCTGCAATCATGTCACCCTTGGATCATGACCATGTGACCAACTGTAGGTTTTTAAATAGTGGGTTTTTTGTGGTTTGTGCACGGTTAGACAAACTATGCACCTAACCATGTGATATTCCCCTTTGAAGCAGTTAATGGTGCATGGTTGGTGCATAGTTTAGATAAACATGTGGCATAACTATGTTCCCTTGTTTTGAGGGTGAAATACCCAAACTTCCCCTATTTAATGTTTTTTTAGACCACCCTATTTCTTCCTTGTTTCTCTAGTGGTGAAACCCTCCTCTTCCATACATTGGATCTTCTTCTCCCTCTTCATAGGTTTTGATCTTCCTCCTTTATCTGACAACAAAATCACTTTCCATCAAATCCATTGGGAAGTCCACAGTAAGCTCTTCCATCCTCTTTATTCTATTTCAAGGTTCCTCTTCCCTCAAATTCACTATTTAGATGCAATTTCTTTCCCTCTATTTTTAGGGAATTGGATGAATCCTTCAATTTATTCAATTCTAGGTTGATTCAAGCCTCAAAAAAAGATGATTGGAGTTCTACTACATTAAGTTAGGTAGTATAGGTCTTTCCCGCTCATTTTTTTGCCTTTTAAATAATGCGTCGTTGTGCCACATGCTAGACCCTTTTGATAAAGCCCCATTTATGCCTAAATTAAATTGGTTTCTCTTGTAATGTATGTCACTAACTTGTATAAAAACCCATTTTAGGGTTGTTCATCTCATTTTTGGCCACCCCTTTGGGTGTTCCTACCCTTAATGGCCTATTTCCAATGCATTAAGTGGTTAATTACCATGTGTGTGATACTCCTGGTTAATTTCCATAAATATTTAATTTGAATTGGAATAAATGGTTATACATGAGATAGGTACTTGAGATTTCTGCCTCATACCTTATATTTAAATTCTTATGCTTGATTCTTTACATTTAATTCCACTTGCCTTATATTTTCATTAATTAAGTTTGAGCCTCTACTAATTCCTTATGTGTATGATATATATGTCATTGCCTGCACAATTTTCCTATGCCAGTGCCTTGCAATAAATGCCTTATTCCATGTTTTATAGCTTGAATTATATTATTTGGATAGCTTGTTAGCATGAGATATTTCTATACCTTATTGATGAAAGTGAGTATATAAATTCTATTCATTGTGATATGTGATTTGGTTTCTATGTTCACCTACTATGGGCAGAGAGAGAACACGGGGTTTGTTTTAAGGATTCCATGGATAGACTCTCCATGCTTGGTTTGATCTACTTGACATGCCGAGAGTGATAAATTTCATCTATATGTATGAGCTATCCAATAATTTTTTCACACTCACGAGTGACATTGGTTCCCTAGGGGTGAAACTGAGGATGGACCTATTGGCATGATGGCTACACCATGACTCGGGTGAAACCTGGTCCCCTATGTGAGATACTTGGTACGAACTTAGAGTTCACCATGCCTTGAGTGATATAAGAGACACTGTATGGGTTAAATTGGATGAAATCTGAGGCATTGGTTATATTATAGATCCCTATAGTGACCCTTGGAATGATATATAGATCCCTATGGATGGGCTCAAGACTCCACTATTGTATTTGATGGATTGGTTGATTGATTGTGTCATATGTAATGTTTCTCATTTATTTTATGAGCATGCTTGTATGATGTTAAAGGGATGATACCTTTAATACAAATCACAGTCTTGGGGTTTGACTATCTTGGTTGATTTTTTTACAATGGACCTTGTATAAATATTATGATTTGTACAGGTACCTTGTTTAGACATCCATCTTAGGCCAAAGTAGGTGGTATTAGTTGGGCATCCATTTAGGAGCCCAGATCAAAGTATTTATTATTTATTTATTTATTTACTTGCATTTATTATTTATTAAAAACTACTAACTTACTTTATTGCACGAAATGGAAGGGACTAGACACCATGGGTGTTGACCTACTGAGATTGTATCTCACACCCTACTTGATCCAGCTTTGGTACCCAAGAAAATTTTATGATTGTAGGTTTTGACAAAGGGAATTTTGTAGCTTCCGATGCTTGACTTTTCTTCTAGGTTGGAGCATGGGGCATAGAATCGAGCCTATACTCGAGATGCTTGTAGCAGCAGTTTTTTCCTTTTGTATATTTTTCTAACATGTAGTATATGTTTGTATCCTCTATTCCCAGTGTACTCACATTTTTTATAACATGATCCTCATCATCATTGGTATCTATATATTTATTCAGCTTCTGACAGTTATCTATTTACCTTTATTAGTTTATCTTTTTCATTCTCCTATATCTTATTTATGCTTCAGCTATTTATTTTCTATTATTGTTTTTGTGATAACTATAATATATGAGATCATAGTATCCCAATATACACACCCTAGGACCTCACTACTAGTCAGTGGCCTCTAGCATTTGGGGAGGTGCGCTTGAGGTCTTATGGACACCATCCTGGGACACAATTAAGAGGCACTTGGGGTGGGATACTACATGGAAACAAACATCCAAAAGAGAAATAACATGGACCTAGTGCATGAATCATCTTGTTGAAAATATGATCAAAAAAATCAGAGGATAAAAACTCATTTATTATTTTCTTTGGATGAATTCCATGGAGGAATTTAGATGAGTTTCACAAATTTTTTAGAATGATAGATCATGGTATCAAAGGACTAAAAAATTTTATTTGGTGGAATCCTGGATAATAGGAATGAGCATGGCATAGAGAACCATGTGGGTGTTGTGGAAGGAAGTTGAATAGAAGTTGAGCTAGAGATACTTTTGTGTGAGCATGAGAATGGTCTTTGAGTGGGATATTGTTGGACTCAACCTGTGAAAACAATTCTTAAATGGGATATTGTTAGGTTTGGTGTGAAAATTGTTTTATGGGAAAAGTTTCAAAGATCTAGAAGTTCCTCACTGGTAGAAATGATTGGGAGGATCTAGATACAGGAAATTCACTAGTAATTTGGAAGTACAGGTTTAGGTAGTTGAATTCAGTTCACTAGAAGTTTAGGATGTGGGCAATTCAGTTCATTGGAAGCAGTAACATGAGTCAAATTGAATTTTGATGAGAGACATAGGATGTAAGATCAACAGATGTTCACTGGATGATTTTATTTCATTGTAATTTTAGTGTATATATCATAGTAGAGGTCGAGTATAGGAATTATATGAAATAACATCTACCAATGCATGTACTTAGGGAGTCAGTCATGGATCATGAGGTTGTAGTGTGGAAAATGGTAGGGGCAACCAGAAGCCGAATGGAAGTCTAGAGGACCGGTGAATAAAGTTATAAAGTTTATAACTTATGTGAATTTAGTGATATTGGAATGAGAAAGCTTTACATGAAAAGAAAATATTCATCAAATTCTTTAGTGTAGAGAATAATATGGATGCATTGTTCATTGAGAGCCAACAATCAAAGCATTGTATGCCACATGCAATTGGGGGTTGCACAATGAAATGTAGGGATGCCTGCATTTATCAGATGGAGATACTAATTGGATGACTGGTTGGGGCCCTCTATAAGAAATCCATTGGTTTACATGTGCAGAAGGATGACTGAGGACATTGATAGAGGCTTTCAAGGCCATACCCAAAGGATGAGGTTGCTCTTAAAGGTGATCTTCTGGGTGCATCTAGGTACTAGAGGCTGAAGTGGTAATTGTGGAAGAACAATAGGAGGATCATTGGAAGATGAAACTGCATATGGTGTTAGTGAAACTTCTTTCAGTTATTTGGGTAGTGTTTATGGATGTTGAAATTTCCTTATACCTTATATGTATTATTATTTATGATGGAATGAAAGAGATGATTCCACTTCTCTATTAGACATAGGACACACTATCTGAACCACACAATCCCTTATGTGCATTGTGTTTGTACTTTGTTCTTGGAGGTGTGTTTATTGGTCATATGCTTGATCATGTGTTCATTTGTCAAAAGAAGAATTAGGAAGTGATCAGTACTAGAGGAAGCAAAAATGAAGGATGACTTGATGTGGTGGATGGGGTATGATGTATTTTTAGTTCATATCTTTGATTTCATGGGTGATGGATGATCATAAGCTACTACGCTTTTAGTTTTTGAAACTTGGTTTCACTGTAGAACTAGTAATACAAACTACCAGTGTTCCTAAAAATCACCTTCATCCCCAACACTAATAATCTATAGAATTATGATATACATTATATCATATAATATGATTGATAAATGAACCATGTTGTGAGATAAATTGTTGTAGTTGTGATTGAAGATTATTGAAATATCACAAAGGTAAAAAATTCCCCATATACCTAGGATCCTACATGGATGTATAATATCCTTTATTATGTAGGAACGTGGAAAAGGAAATAAAATTCACAGGATACACAATATATTTAGTTGATACATAATATTTTTAATCTATATGTAATATATTTCCCTTATATAGAAAATCGATACGTAATATATTTCTTTAAACTATGCTAAAATGAATAATATAATTTCCTTTTCCAAATTCTCAATATGTAAGAAATTATTCAATACATAATACATTTTAAAGAACATTATTAGGATGCATAATATATTTTAATTTACCAAAAAACCATATTTAATATAATTTTATCTTTCAATGATGTACAAGATTTTATACTTAGGAAAATTCTATCAATATTTATATGTAATATTCTATAACATTTACATGAAAGGTTTTTAACTGAGGTAGATATCCAAAATTCCAATATGTAAAGATTTTAATTTCCCCATATCTTCACCACTCCCGTACTTAACAATTTTACTTTTAAAGAAAAATTATTTTATTAATCTAAAATAAAAACCCATAATGTACCATTTTGAATAATTTTCTATAGAAACCCATATTCTTGTTTAATAAAATTATTTTCAATATTATCATTATATAATATATTATTGGAAAAATCTATCTTGATGGTGTTTTGGGTTGTGTTTTTTTAACAAGATTGGAAGTTTTTGAAAAAATTTCTTTGTCAAAACATGTGTGAATATTGTTTGAGTTTTGGGAGAAATTGCAAAATTAAAAGGTTTGGTGCATAATTCCCAAAGGTTAATGTGATCACATGATGTAAAGTGAATCACATGATCAAATAAACCATTGGAAATTATGTGATCAAATTAAGTAAAGTGGATCATGTGATTGTATAATACAAAGAATATCACATGTCCAAACAAAGATCGAGGAGTACATGTCTTGCAGTTGCTATAAATCAAGTGATGAATGAGGTTTTGTACTGAGCATAAGCTAAAGGATATCTCTCAACCACATAATTGAGTCTCATGATTGAAGAAATGATGCTTGAGATTGAGTTGTTTTTCAGCCTCTTAGAATCATGCGATAACATATGTGCCAATGAATCATGTGAAGAGGTATTATGAATCACATACAGGTTATTTAACTAGAAAAGATGGAGAATTATTAAGGTCACTCTTAATCATGTGATCACAAGAGTATGACGGAGTTATAAAAATCACTTAAAGGGAAAATCATGGGATGAATATGATGGATTAGTCTTATGGTTTCTCAAAATCACATGATTAGGTCGAGCACTTAAATCTCAAATAGATCTTGCATGATTGTAAGAATACATAGGTCTTGCGATGAGGGTACTTGTGATTAGTGGTCTTGCAATGGAGGGAATGTGATCATTTGAGTTAGATGAGGTTACACGAAGTGTGTAAGACTAAGGTGGATCATTTTCTAAGGTGGTGGAATAGATGCCTAACCGTGTTTTTTTGGAGTTAAGGTGGTGGATTTATGGCTATATATATCCTTAACTCATCATTATCTATAATAAAGAAGTTTTCTTAAGTGGTTTAATCTTAAGAAAATTCTGGAGAAGGAGCTTCATGAAAGTGTGAAGTTAATTATGTGATTAAAGTTTTACAAGTGGAGTATATGATGGATTTCATGTGAAATGAAGGGAGTTACGTTATCACATAAGTTTCATAAGTGGAGCGCATAAGGAGTTTCACATAAATAGATAGAGGTTGTACAATCACACATATGAACATGAGTTTTTTGAACTGTAGATTCACAATCAGAAAAAGAAGAAGTAATATTACACCAAGGTTACGCGTCAGGGGTCTCATGATGGAGTCTTGCGATCATGTAAGCTATTGAGGGTTAAACTCTCCAAGAATAAAGGTTACATGCTCCAAGAAGAAAAGTTATGTGTGAAGGTGGTTTTAATTTTTTCAATGAAATAGGAGATTAAAGACACACTCATTTAAATGTGAACCAATTTAGAGCAAATAAAGTTCATCAAAAGATTCTACTGGAGAAGTTGTGTATTCACTACAGTAGAGAGAGCAGTGAGCTTTCAAATTATTAATAGTTGTAAACCTAGAGGGATAGGTTTTATCCAAACATTTTAATATAAGTTCACTATATTAGATTTGTTACATCAATACATTGCCTTTTTATTTTCCTTGGATGTAGCCTAATGTGGATAAACCAAGTAAAATTTTTTATGTCCTATACATGTTTTAGTTTTTGTTTATTTATTTCTATGGGAAATAGAGAGAAGTTAGTTTTTTTTAAAAATTAAAAAAAATCCAAAATGGGAAATTGTTTTAATCTACCATACCTTTATTTACCCCCCTCTTAGCATATTTAACTTGGTATGAACATCAGTTGGCATTAAACAAAAAAGTTTAATCCAAAGTTTCTCTCTCAGCAAAAGTGATGGTATTTTTTAATCATAAAGGTATTCCTATGTTTGATGTAAATAATTTTCAAATATGGAAGAATTAGATGAAAAAATACTTTTTATATTTAGGCCTGGATGTTTTTATAGCTATGATGCATGGAATTTTAGCCAATATGGACAGTGGATCTTTATCATAAGAAAATCGAAGAAATATTGATACCAGAGGAATCAATGCTTTAGTGTGAGACTTATCTAATACATCCACATGAAGGTGATGTCATGTAAGTCATCACATTTCATATGGGAAAAAATTATAAATATATACAAAGGTGGTTTAAAATTACAAGAATCTAAATTATAGGTTCTATGAACAAGTATGAGGACCTAAGGATGCACCGTAGTGAGTCTATTGATGCATTATTTGATCAGGTGAATGTAGTGGAGGAGGTAATGCAAGGTTGTGGGGGAAATATTTGATTATGTAAAGATTTTCAAGCGTATCTTGAGAGTACTTCCAACTCACTTCAATATAAAAGTCTCTGTACTGGAGGATAAAGATATGAAAGAGTTTAATTTGGATAGTTTTCATAGTACTATTGTCACATATGAAATGAGAAATGATGATAAGAGGATGTGGAAAAAGGGAAGTCCAAGGAAGTGTCATTTAAATCCATGGTTAACCATGGAGGATATCCGAGAAGAATAAGAAGTGGATGAAGTCATGTCATACCTTTACTCAAATCTTCAAATGGGAAAATGAAAGTTTAAAGGGAAGTTTCTTATTTCATGATTTTGATGTGGGATGGTTGGGAATCTTATAAAAAAATCCCAAGAAGTTTTAAGAAAATGATGAGGATGATGATGAAATTACCATGAATAAGTCTTCAACCAATGTGAATGATAATAAAATCACTAAGGGAAATTTCTTCAAGAATAATAACTTTATCTCACTACAAAATAACAATTCCAAAGAAATTAAAGTAGAAGAAATTTAAGATTTCAAATACCATAAATACAATTCTATGATGGTGGTTATAAGAAATTCTCGGACAAGGGAAGAGAGATACAATGAAAAAAGATAATAATAAGTAAGAGTTGATCTCTAGGTTGAATTAGAAGTATCTCTTTAGGAGATATATGTTTAGAGATACAAAATTAATAAATCCAATAATTTTTTTCATGATGCCAAACTCTACATATAGGAATAGGAATAAGAGAAGTCTGAGTTGAAGGAAAAAATTGAAAAGATAAAATCTTAAAAGCCATAAAATCTAGAGATGGTCATTGAGTTCAAGTTCAAAGTTGAATAACATACTAGAGTTATTGATGGTTTGACTAACATAGTAAATTATTGAGTCAAACATATCAAATAACTTGAAGAGGAAGTTTTTAGCCTATGAACAAACTTAGAAGATCAAGAAAAACTATTGACTCTTGATATTATATCAAGAAATTAGGTCTTATAGAGGATAAAATAAGGGAGGTCAGATCATGTAGGTCCAAAAAAATAGTAAAATAATTATAAGGTGAAGAAAACATTGCATAAAAATAACACAGCTGGTATAAGGATTGATTTTAAATAGATGGTGGTAATCAGAAGGTTGAAGATTAATTTTGGTATAAATCAGAAGTAGAAGATTTAGAGAACCCAAGGTACAACTGATACTACAACAATGAAACAAAGAAATGAACCTTGTATTAGGTGTTATTGATATGGAAATATGGGATATTCCCAAAATGTCTAGTCCATAGATAAGAGGTACCGAAGGGTATAAGAGAAACCAGGGCATCCAAAAAAATTTAGTACTATAGGAATTATTTTTATGGTTATTATTTTTTAGTGCAGAGGATTTAGACATATGGGTAGATATTTCTCATTGAAAATGTAGAGTAATGTTCCTAAGTAGACCCAGAGTGGTTATATGCAGTAGCTTAAGGGATCATAAAAAAAAATTAAAATGAAAAATTGATTTGAATCCTTTCGAGATAAAGATAGTACACCATATTTTGAGGAAGATAAAGAATACATGCAACATAAAGTATCAAGTCAAATACATGGATAAAAAAGAAAATAGATGAGAAGACAATGGATTTAGAGATTTTCCTAAAATAATCAAATCAGGGTGGTGTATAGATTCTTGATATTGGATGAAATTTCCACATGATATGGAATAATGATACTATAACTGTAATTAAGTACAACAAAGAAGGTGTCATCAAATTTGTCAATGATTAAGGCCTGAAGATTATTGTCTTGAGAAAATCCATGTCTTTGGAAAAAATAAATGATACGTGTGGATATCTTGGTAGTTAAAGGTCTCAATCACAACTTGATTAGTGTTAGTCAACTTTGTAACTCAGGACATGCTATAAGATTTTACATGAAGATATAAATCATCAATATAAAATATGGTAAAGTGGTAATTCAATGAAAACACATGAAGAGAAATTTCTACCTTGAAATTATAGAATAAGATATGCACTTTCTATCTAAGGAAGAATAAAATAGGTTGTGGAATAAGAATCTTGGTCATTTAAGCCAACCATACTTGAATAATTAGTGAAATGTGATGTTTCAAGATACCTACCTAGGTTATCACATGATAATACTCATACGTTCGATTCTTTCTAACAAGGGAAGATCACTCAAAATATGTATAATGGGAAAGAGAAAAGGTCAAAGAGAGTTCTTGAAATGGTGCATATTGATGTGTGTGGACCTATTTCACCAAGATCCATTGATGAGAGGGAAAATTATGTCCTTTTTATTAATGATTATATAAAAATGGAATGGATTGTGGTTATCTACCATAATTCCAAGGTGTTCAGTCACATAAAAAAACATTAGAGAGAAGTTGAAAAGATGATTAGTGTAAAGCTCTAAAAGTTCCAAATTTAAAATAAAATAGAGTTCATAAATAGATATGTGTAGGATTATCTTGAGAATCATGGGATAAGGAACCAAGTCTCAACAATAAGAAATCCTAAATAAAATAGGGTGGTTTAGAAAAGAAACCAGATCATCAACAACATACCCAGGACAATGATTAATAAGAAATACTTCCCAAAGAAGCTTTGGAAGAAGCAGTTTTAAAATTAGTATAATTTTTTAATAGGTATTTGTTATGTACAAGGTAAGAGAAGACTCCATATGAGCTATGGTATGAAAAGAAGAAAAAATTAAATTACTTTTGAGTCTTCAAAAGTAAGTGCTTAATTCTCAATAAGGAGAAACATAGGATGTTTGAATCTCATGGAGATGAAGGGATATTCCTTAGATACTCATAAAAAATCAAATAAAATAAATGTTTTAATAAGTGGGTTAGGAAAGGTTTTAGTGATCAATGATGTTTTTATAGTGAAAAATGAGAAAAATATTCAATAAATCAGTGAACAACTTCAAGAGGATAGTGTTGAAGATATGATAAGATCATGGGAAGATAAAGTACCTGTGTCAAATTTAGAATAAGATTTATATGATGAGCTGGATAAAGTTAGACCTGTATCTACCTAGAAGCTAAAGAGTTGAGATGAAATTGATAGTAAAAGTAAAATTGGTGATCAGACAACACCAGCACATATAAAGAGGATGAATTCTCTATAATAATCATATTTACTATCACAAGTAGAGATTTTTTTTGAATAAGCTACAATAGATGAGAATTAGGTTCAAAAGATGGATTAAGAGATTGAAAAAATTGAAAAGAATCTGATGTGGGAGATTATTTCAAGGATGAAAAACAAGAATTTTATCGAGACCAAATGGATCTTTTATAACAAGCTAAATGAATATGGCATGGAAATTTGAAACAAATCACTAATTATATACAAGGGATACTCTCATATATAGGGTATCAATGTTGATGAAACATTTTCAAAAGTTTCATGGTTGGAGAAAATTTTATTATTATTGGCTATAATAGTGAAAAGAAAATTCAAAGTATTCTAGACCGATGTTAATTAAATATTTATGAATGGAGTTCTATAAGAAGAAGTGTATATTGAATAACTAGATGGTTTTATCATTCATGAAGATGAGAACAAAGTTTTTCAATTGAATAAGGCACTATATGGATTGAGATAGGCACCAAGAGAATGGTATTTGAGACTTGATCAATATTTGAAGTAGCTTGGTTTCCAAAATGGTGGATTTGATTATAATATCTATGTCAACAATGAGAGTCATCAATGGATGATGGTGTTGGTGTTTGTCAATGACATAATATTTTGTGGATTAAATGAAGCAAAGTGTGAATAGTTTATATAATTCATGAAACATGAGTTCTAAATGTCAATTATTAGAGATATAACATTTTTCCTTGGTTTATACGTAATTAAAATAAGGAATGACACATTTTTTTTCTCAATCAAAATATGCCAAGAAGGTCTTGAGAAGATTTGTACTAGATAAATACAAAGATATTAAAACCATGGTTATTACCTAGATAAAGCTATCAAGTGATGATGAAGGTAATGTGGATAATATCATAGAATATAGATAGATCATTGTGAGCCTACTATACTTAACAATGACATGACCTGATATTGTTTTTTATACATTCTAGGAAACATAGTGTCAATGTAATCCCAAGTAGATCCACTAGCTTATAGTGAAAAGGATACTTTGGTATATTATGGGAATGATGGATTTTGGTTTTCTTTATAATAAAAAATCATAGCGAGATATATTGGGTTATATGGATGAATACCAATCTAGTTCAGTAGATGACAGATATTCAACATCAGGTGGTGCATTCTATCTTTATAGATTATGTATTTCTTAGCTAAGAAAGAAATAATATTACATTTCTATGAGCACCATAGAAGATTAATATATTATAGTTACTCAATATTTCATGAAGTTTTCATGTATGAAGTAGAATCTTGAAGATATGCGAGTTTAAGTGAAGTCTATGATTATAATTCATTATGAAAACTCAAGTGCTATAAATATAAGAAAAATCCTATCCATCAATCATGGATAAAGCACATTGAAATAAAGTATAATTTTATTAAGTATAAAGTCGAACATGGAATTGTAAAATTAGAGTATGTGCCTATTGAACTATAGGTTTATGACATCCTGATGAAGGCGTTACCCAAAGAATCATTTTAATAGAATCAACTGGATTTTTATATTTCAATCGACTCCCCACACTTGAACAATATGGATGTGGTACCCCTCTTCTAGAGGTATGGTGTACTTTACCCCTATGTGATGATATGTGTTTTTACCATGTTTTTGACCAAAAAAGAGTAACCTTTGTGTTCATTAAAAAATATATAGAATTCTTGATCAAGAAATGGAGAGATATTGATAGGGGAGTAGTGAAATAGGAGGAGTTTCAAATATGAAGATGGTGAAGCTAGTTTATCAATAAAGAAGAATCATGAAAAGAAGTGAACTATGGGTTCATGATGTGAGTAGTTAATTTTTGATGTGTGTGGGTTGAGAAATTATCTCAAGTTCTAAGAATGTTTTATATTTTTGTGTTGAGAAGGTTTATTAAGGAATGAATTAGCATGAAGTGATTCATCGACTAAGTTTTCATGCTACTCTTATTTCTCATGCTGAGCTTGATTCATATGGGCTTAAAATACATGCTAAGGAATTCCTTTCTTACTATCTACAGTTGTAGAATAAAAATGGGTTTTTAAGTTTTCAAATGCTGTTAACAAACCCAAAGGGAGATATTGTTGTAAAAAATCCACATTGATGGTGTTTTTGGGGTTTTTAGCTTATTGAAAAGTTTGGAAGTTATTTATAAAAGTTTTTTGTTGTCAAAATATGCGTGAATATTGTTTGAGTTTTGGGATAAATCATCAAATTAGAAGGTTTAAAATATAAGTTACAAAGGTTTATGTGATCACATGAAGAAAATTAGATCACATGATCACAAAAACTATTGGCGATAACATGATCACATGAAGTAAAATGGATCATGTGATCATATAAGCCAAAGAAGATCACATGAAAAAATATAGAACAAGATAGATATGTCTTACAATCACTCTAAATCAAGTGAAGAATGAAGTTTTACATCAATCATATGATGAAGGAAATCTCACAACAACATAAGTGAGCCACATAATCAAATAAATGTTGTCTAAGATGGATTTTTTGGGGTTTCTCTTAATCATGTGATCACATATGTGATAATGGATCACGCTAATAGGTCTTACAAATCACATGAATGATGTTTCTCTAGAAAATACAATGAATTCTTATGGTAACTTTTAATCATGTAATCATGAGAGTATGATGGAGTTATGTGAATCCCATAAAAGGAAAATCATAGGCTAAATATCAAAGCATTGTATTACAGTTACTCAAAATCACACGATTAGGTTGAATGCATAAATCTAGAAGAGATATTGTATGATCACAAGAATATAGATGTATTATTATGTGGGGTCTTACGATGAGTGGTCTTGAGATGGAATTTACATGATCACTTGAGTAAAATGAGATTATTTGAAGTGTATACGGGTGAGGTGGATCATTTTTTGAGGTGGTGGAATGGATGAATAACTATATTTTTCAAAGTTAAAGAGGTGGATTTATGTCTATAAATACACCTTAACTCATCATTATCCATAATAAATAATTTTTCTTAAGTGTGTTAATCCAAATAAAATTCTATAAAAGGAGTTTCATGAAAGCATGAAGGTGGTTACGTGATGGAAGATGTGTAAGTGGAGTACATAGAGGATTTCATGTGAATCAAAGGGATTTACATGATCTCATAAGTCACATAATTGGAGTGAATAAGGATTTTATCATAAATAGATGGAGGTTTTATGATCACACATATGAGAAGGAGTTTTTTAAACTAGATATTCACAATTGAAAAACAATGAATCTTGCACCAAGGCTACGTTCTTGTAGTCTTGCGATGGAGACCTGTGATTGCATAATCCTGTGAGGGTTATTAACTCCTAGAATAAAGGTTAATCGCTCTAAGAAAAAAAGTTACACATAAATGTGGTTTTTATATATTTTATGAAACAAGATCTTAAAGATACACTCATTTAAGTGTGAATCAACTCATAACTGACAAATATATTCATAAGGTTCTACTGGAGGAGCAGTGAATTTACTTCAAGATTGAGAGATCAATGAGAATTCAAATTGTGAATGGTTGTAAACCCTACAGGACAATGATTCTACTCCAAAAATTATAATATAAATATGCTATAGGGGATATGGTACATTAACACATTTCCTTTATATTATCATTGGATGTTTCCCAGTGAGGGTGAACCAAGTAAAAATTTTTGTGTCCTATGAATGTTTTAATTTTGGTTCATTCATCTCTATAGGAAGAAGTGATAAGATTTTTTTATTTTAAAATGAAACAATATCCAAAAGGGTAGGTGTTTTAATTTATCATACCCTGATTTATCCCCCTCTCAGGGTATTTAACCTAGTAGGTCCAACATATATCTTATAATTAAATACTTCTTTAAATAAATCAAATTTATAAATTATGTTTCCCTTAAAATAAAATAATAATTTCAAATGAATAACTGATATATAATTGATTGTATAATATACATTAGTTCATGAAATGAATAAATATGCATTTTAAAATTTCAATTCATAACATGAAAATATAAATATTAATAAAAATTAAGTTGATTTATTTAACATACCTAATCATATATTATCTCTTATTTTCATAGATATGATAATGACTACCCACAACGACTAGTTTATCATATATATAATGACTACCCACAATAGTTATATTTTTATCTTTAATTAACTACACACCTCATCTTCCCATTTCATTCATAAAATTCCTTTCACATTTAATCTTATTATCCTTCTTTCTATAATCATTTATATAGGAGTCATATTTATAGGAGGTTGAAATGATGCATATTTCAATCCTGCAGTTCTTTTGTTTACTTGTTATTATTTCACCATTATATTTGTATTGATCATATAGAATGTATTATTTCCTTGGTAGGTAATGTTATGAAATAATATTCATTTATTTGTGTTATACCCATATTTTTAGCCCAAATTATAGTTTTTTTCATAAAAAAATTATTTAATAAAGAGATAATTCATGATAAAACTTTGGTTGTTAGATTATCCTCCCCTTATAGAAATTATGTCATCACAGTTTTATCATCATGAAAAAAATAGAAAAAATATTACGACTTCTTATTTTTCAAGCATTTAAACTTTAATCCTGGATTAAATATCTTATTCTATAATATTTATTTCCTATAACAAATAATAATATCCAGTTAACTCTGATCGAATATTAGTTTCAAAATAAATAATAGTTATGAAATAGTTTATACCTTTACCATAATATTACCCAATTTTCATGGTCATGTCATTCGTAGAGGGATAAGGTCTACATAATGAAGTAATATTTTAAAGAATTTTAAAAATCATCTAATTACTTTATCTATGTATAATTTTCCCAGTTATGTCTAAATGGGTAAAATAGAGACATTATTTCGGAAAAGCATTATGCCGAAGATGAAATTTTAAAACATCTCATTGAGATTTATTTTTATAATATTATCTAGCAAAAGCAGATTTGATATTTTCAAATTATGATTTTTTAAAAATATCAGATATATTCCTAAAAATAAAATAATCTAAAACTAATTGAATATATACAGCTTGATGATACCCTCATCTAAAACTACTATGAAATCATTATGTGCTTTATTGTGTCATGATAGTGTGAAATATTTGTAAATACCTTGTTAATATTTTCCATGTTTAGAAATATGGAAGAGTTGGGTTAAAAATTTTATTGTAAACAATCTATGACCCAAGAATTTTTTTATTATAGAGGTGGTATTTGATATTTCATATATCTGTTTTCAAGTGAATTGAATCTTGGAAAAAGTTTCAAAATCATTTGATCATGAATTTCTAATAATAATTACATGTAATTCATCTATAAGGGATATGAATGTTGTCTGAGATCTCATTCCATCCATCTTGATATACAGTCTTATATTTATTGAATCAACATAACAAGAACTAAATTATAGATTAAAAATTTATAATATGATTAATTACCTCTAATATTTACCAAGGAATATATAAACTTTCCCTTAATTTTTATTGCTTGATTCATTCTTTTTTCAATAATCAATTAAAACCAAAAATATCAATATAAATAATTATCTATGAAAATCATAAGAAACCATTATATGGATGAGTAAAATAATGACAGCACTAGTTCAAATTAGCTTCATTTATTATTTTTCATTTATTCAAAACCCCAAATTATTAAACCCTATTTTTTTTCTAAAACCCACAAACCATGAAAAGATAAATCATATGTTCTCTTCATAAATTATCTTAACCTTTATCCCAAAAATTATTGAACTTCAAATATCATAAAAAATATTACTTTCTATTTCCTAAACCCAAAATATATAAATCATTTTTCAAAATAAAATGAATCATAAAAACATAATAAAATTATATATGTTTCAATAAATTAACCCAATATTTATTCCTCAAATGATATAAACCACTTTGATATAAAATCTCAAAATATATAATAATTTTCTATATACACCTTAATCTTATAATGTTACAAAAAATATAGTAAATTTATTACCAAAATAGTTTTAACCCCTTTTCAATTCACAAGGTTATTTATACCACCCAACTTATATTACCAAAATCAAATAACTCCTTATACCAAATAACTATAATTACCTCATCATAAAATCATAAACCAAACATAAGTGTTATCTATAACTTAATCATGAATTATTCTAAAAACCCAATAAATATCACTTAAAATATCATTAATCACCATAAAATTTAGTCACATAACACCTCAAAAGGGTATCTGTGCCTTTGAATTTATGATATACCTCAAACTTATTAAACCATAATGGAATCTACAACTCGTAAATTATCCCCAATTGATAATATCCTAATATCTAAAGTTATCTAAACCATGATGTAATTCTAGTTGTGAAGAACCAAAATTAACTATACCATAATTATATGATTTATAGAAAATGTTGTATCACTTACATACCCAAAACCTTTTAGGTTTGAAGTTTTAGACAATTGAGAAAAACATTATATAAAAAAACTCACACTTTTCCCACAAAATAGACATTTTTCTAACTAAACCAAACACTTTAAATGATACACCTCTTTCATTTAAGGTTAAAACCATTTATCTAAAAATTTAATGCATAGTAATTTATACTACTCATTAAACTGTTTAAAAATCATTTTATATCATGTAATGAGTGTATAAATCTTAGTAAAGGGTATACAAGAAAAAGGAAACCGATTTGGACACTAAATTTCTTAAAAATCAATGAAAAATAACTTTCTTTAAATAATGAATTCTGAACTTATAAAAGAACATAAACTTAATTTTAAATTTGAAATTAGATTCATTTCTCAAAAATTTCAATAAAACAATCTTAAAGTAAGAATAAAATGATAGAATAATAATGAAATTTCCATGGTAAAATGCAATGAATCGTCTTGGGATAACACAACATGTCACTTGAATCGATGTTCCACTAGGCCCGAATGGAATTCAAGATCCCCATGAGATGGAATCTAGTGCCTGGGTATCAAGAAAACACACTTGGGAATGTTTTCATCCTTTTAAAAAATATAAATTAGTAGATGAAACTCTTGAGAATTCGACATGTCCTATCAATACATTGAAAATATATGTATATAAAATAAACCAATACTAAATAATGAACAATAAAAATAGGTAACACCTAAAATAAACTACTAAATCAAAGAAAAATAAATATAACATCCACTTACATAACAGGGAAAAAATAAAAAAGAAACTAAGAATAAATAAAATAGATAGCTGAAATGGACAATACCACCTAGTTTAAAAAATAAAATAACTCAAGTTGCCACTTGAACATATCCATGTGACCCATATTCACTCACCATTACCACATGTCCATCAATAGACCAAGATAAATATATAAGTAGATTCAAGACCATGGCATATGAAAGAAAATAGAAGAGCTAGATACAGACACATACATCAATGCACATGTAGAGTGTTAGAAAAATGTGCCCCATATGATCTCACCATAGATTCATTACCTTCAAAAAACATTTCATAAATTCTAGTTTTAATATAAGATATAAAAATAAGTCTTCACTTATAAATGATCATACATAATATAAATAAGCAATATACATTATTATGTTCCCTTTTTAAACCTATAAACCAAGATTTTCTAAGAGTAAGGCATTTATAGTTTAAAAGAATAAGTTTCAAACCCAAACTTTAAATGATAGATTTACTTCAAAATTTCCTTCAAAACATGAAAATTTAACTCTCAAAAAACATGAATCAAAACCAAACCCCATTTTCCATATTTTCCCAAAACCATTTCTAAAATACCTTTAATAAAATAATTACCACTTTACTTTACAAAAAACACTTTCCAAACCATAAAAAAATAGAAATAGTTTGAAAGTAAACAAAAATATATATCATAATTAGATACAATTATAACATGCACCAAGACATAAATTATGCATAATAAAATTTCAATAACCAGAAGATGGTGAAAAATCAAGACTAGGTGATACTAAAAACCATGAAATGGGATCCTTAAAATAATACTTAATAGGAAAAAAGAACCATGGGTAACTACATAGGCTCTAAAATGAATGGTTCAATAATTAAAACATCAAATCACTCACTAGGACCCTATGTGAAACTGAAAAAACCATCTTGACTTCCATTTTGGTCTCACCGAGTACTATAGGAATAACCCCAAAGAGGATGAAACTTTATTAGAGCACTAGTTGGTGTGTGAACACCAAGATAGCACAGAATGAATCCAAACCTTCTACTTATCTGCATAGTATCCCATGATATCAATCAATGGAGGTGAGAAAGAAATAACTCATGAAGCCATCACATGAATCGATAATAAGTAAATTACATTGAAATAAACCTCATCTCACCTCCTACACCCTCAAAAGAAATAATATTTTTCATCTAATCCATGAAAAAGCACCACATAATAGAAGAAAAATATGAAACAACCCCTCGGGTCCACACTATGAATCAAAACAATAAAAATGGTCTCATGTGTGGGTCTCAAAATCATAAAACAATTCATTTATAAAATATTAAATGATCCTTTCAAAAACAATCTTGGGATTAGAATCCACTTATAATTATTTAAAATCCAATTTCAAAACCTCCCATGAAACCCAATTATCAAAAAACACTTTTAAATCCACATGGAAACAAATATTTTTCTTAGAAATTACTTTTTAACCACCATAAGACCATTAGGACTTAAAACCATTTAACATGGTCTTTAAACACCCCTCTTTATCAAACAACCATATAAAAATATAATAACTTTCTTTGAAAACCATTTGGTTACAAGAACCTCTTTAAAATCCCAACATAATGTAAAAAAACCTTTTTTAAATCCTTGAATTCATTTATAAGATCCACTTAGGGTTTTTAGTGAATACTTGTCACACACAACCGTTATGTTAAAAGTATTAATTGGAAAACAATAAAAATACATTTTTATGCTAAGTGTGAAAACCATAGAAAACCAATTTCACCCCATCATTGGTATACCATATACATAATAATTTTATAAGAAAATTTTTAAAACATTCAAGTATTGACTGATATGTTTCATAAGGAATATTGTATAGAAACACATACCTCTTTCAAGTGGAAACAAATCACCTTCTACAATGATAGAAAAACAGGGGTATGAGATGGATTCACAAAGCCCTAAACATCAAAATACCCATGATAAGACTTATAATAAACCCTAAAATTATATTCCATGGATATTAGGGTTTATTGTAGAAAAATAAACCAAAAGGAAGGGATGAGAAATGAGAAAAAAGTGCGAAAGGAGAAAAAAGAGATAAAGAGAGAGATCGAACTTCCAATACTCTTGGAATCGATGAATGAGGGGATTAGAATTGAAGAAGAGAGAGTGAGATAACTACTTTGAGCTTTCAATAAGTAGACAACATGGAAAAAGGAAGATAAAAGAGGCTAAATTCCTTAAAAAGTTTATAGGGTAAAAGGGTAAAACCATAAAATTTAAAATTTTGGTTAGAAACCTTTCACAACATGGTCCCTTCCACCACATTGTGGTGCACCCTTACTAGAGGCATTGAATCATGGTCTCTAGGACACAAATAAAGGGTAATAAAAACTGAAGAGAGGATATTCCCCTTCCATGATGTATCCAGCTAAGCCTGTAGTGTGGTTGTCCCTCCCTGAAAATCACCACATAATAGCCTCCCATACACAGTGCAGTACACCACCCTAAAGCAGAAACCCAATTCTTGAGCCTCAGCCATAATGGAACAATGTTGATCCCCATAATGTAGAGTTACTTCCTAAATGAGCTCTACAACATGGTCACCTTTCTCAACATTGTAATAGGGCCTATTACAGACCTGGTATGAAACTCCCTAGAATCTCCCTAAACACTCGAAAACCATTGAAAACACCCAAAAGACTTGAAATAACTGAAAATTAAATAATATTAAATATCATAGTCACTAATAGAAAATAGACCTATAACTGTGGTTTTATAAAACTATGGGTATAGGTTTTTGGGCCTAGGATATAGCCGTAGTTCAGATATAGTTTATATCCATAGTTTAAGAAAACTATGGCTATAGATTTTTCGGTCCATACTTTAGCCATAGTTTTTGAAAACTCTATCTATAGGTCCCTGGATATAGCCACAATTTTCTACCTTTTTCTATGGTTTTTAAATATATATATTGAAAATATTCACATTAATACAGAAAATGTTCTTGTAGTGCAGTAATTAAATGTTTTGTGTCAAAATTGGAGGTATGGGGTTAAAATTTGGATATTCACATTTTATTTGGAGCCTATAGCCTCAAGTTTTTTAAAAAAAATGGGTATATACCTATAACCATGGTTTAACATCGTGGAAATAGGGCTATATCCATGGTTTAGAACTATGGATATAGGTATATATCCACAGTTTGTGTAATCACTCGACCCTATAGGGCCCACCTGGCCGGTAGAAGGCCCAACCACCTCTACCCTAAGCCTGCATCCTATAGTTCATAGGTTGACTAACAACACCAAGAAGGCATATCACATAGATGGGAGGCCTTAGCCTATGGTACTTGTATTCATGCACACACAAACATCTATATGCAACAATACAAAGATAATGATTTAACTGAAAAAATACATTCATACATCTATACCATAATCAGAGTAATAAAAAAGTACTGAAATCATGAAAAATAAAAAACACAATCCCAATTTTTTTTAAAAAAGAGTCCAACATGCTTGATGCGCCCAGAAGGCGTCATTGATTCCTCTATTCATTGATCAAATTATTAATATATTTTCCCAAACTACACTCAGTTACTAAGGTGTAGTGTAACATCCCGCCTCATCTCATTGGCTCGAGAGGGTGGAGGAATGCTACTCGGCCGTAAGTGACATTCCCAAGATGCCAAAGGCTAGAAATAAATGCCGAGGGCTTCGAGAATAAATTGGGGAACAATTTTCCTTTTAGACAAAACCAACCAACCAAACAATCCACTAATAACAAACTATATGATGCATGACAACAAAACAACCAAACCCATACATTACCATAAGATAACCAACAATTCCACAAGAATTCCCAAGAACCAATAAAACAAAACATAATATCATAGTACCATGTAGAAGACTAAACAAAAGACCCAAAATAAACCAAGACACTCTCCATTACTCCACACCAAGCTCCATGCTCCAAGCACCAACCCATCTCCCAAGCATCACCACGAGCCACTGGAAATGAGATGCTTTGCCTTTACCCATGTCCCGGAATATGACATTTGTAAAAGCACTAAAGTTCCAAATCAAGGGGTGAGTACTAATTCTCATTAGGATTTTCCCAAATGAATTCCCTACACACGCCACTAGGATAAAACCATTAGCACATTTATATAAAATAGTTTATATAAAACATTCAATAGTATAACATTCACCACAATCCAAAAATACCCTTACCAAGCCATTTCAAACAAGGGAAATCCACACTAAGTTATAATATATATCACCATCACACATTAGCACAACCAATTTATATCTTTCATAGCACATAACAACCAAACAACCATGATGGAACTTTCCGTACAAACCTGTTTACTTCATTCCCAAACCAGTGGTACTCCCCACCCACTTATCCTTTGATGGTGGTCCTTTCATCCACTATCCATCCTCCCTTTTATAGTGGTACTTATCACCCACTTTACACATAATACTTAAAACAAGCCATAACCAAGCCCAACACCCCAAGGCCACAACAATATGTAAATAAAAATTTCCATCACATGTCAATCCACTTCAATAAATCAACCATTTATTGAAATCACCATTAAATAGTTTTCTATGAAAAAACACATTTAAATAAAACAACATCTTTATTGAATTTTTTTTTCATCAACCATTTTACCAAAATCAATCTCGGCAACCCATTTTAAAACCCCCATTTTAAAAACCACAATAAGAGCATTTCACCACAAAGCCCCCCTTTTCCCAAAAATCCCCAACACATCACCAAGGGATTTCCAACCAATTTTTCACATAAAAAACAAAATTAATTTTAAGAAAAACATATTAATTTTAACCAAGATTCAAGTTCTAAAAAAGTGGAGTTAAGAGAGAATACACCTACCTTTAGGGTTCTAGCGAATTCGACCCAAAAGCAACCACACCCCAATCTGGGCAAACACTCCACTAAAACCGCTCTAGATGTCCTTCCCTATCATCAAAAACCTTAAAATCAACACCCAAGGCAAAAAAAACCCTATATATACATTCAATGAATGTAGATCTAGAAAACTGAGAGATAGGGAGATGTAGATCTAGAGTAAACCACAAAGAACCAAAAGAGGAGACTTACTCGACAAGAACCGAATTCAATCCACCAAGAAACCCCTTCGATATGATTCCAAAATGTGTGAGATAGCACATCCATCCTTTGAGAACCCAAAATATGAAGTGAGGCTTGAGTGAGAGGAAATTTGGAGTGAAATAGGTTAAGCTCGAGAGAGCCTGGATTTAAAAACCCTTTTTTTAAGTGATCGCATAGTTAGCCCACACGGTTTAGAAAACCGTGCGCTAATCGTGCGCACGCCACTGCCTTGAGATAAGGAATCTGCACGGTTGTCTCGCATGGTTTGGAAAACTATGTGTAGGCCGTGCGAAGCCTACTTTCTCCCCCTGCACAGTTTTCTGGAGAACCCACACGGTTTACCCTAACCGTGCTCAAACCGTACGCCCTTAGAAAATCCTCCAAACTTATTTAAAACCATTCCAAACTCTCCCAAACTATTACCAACTCATTCCAAGAACTTTAAACACATAAAAAGGCATAAAAAAGTCTATATACCTCAAACCAAGGGTGCTACATTCTCCCCACCATTGAAATTTCCATCCTTAGAAAGTAAAAAACCATTCCTTTGACCAAAAATCTCAAGCCATTGCTCGACCATCTCTTTCTACATCTCCCAAGTCTCCTCTTGAATCTAACTATTCTGCCACAAAACATGAACTAAACTAATTATTTTTCCACGAAATAATTTCTCTTACCTATCCACAATTCGTACTAGCACATGCACTAAGGAACCATCCGTTTCTAGCTCAACATGATCTCAATGAATCACATGGTCACGATCCTGTTGATACCTTTTCAACTGCGACACATGAAACATATTGTGCACCGCACTAAACCATGGTGGAAAAGCCAAATGATAAGCCACCTCTCCAATGTACTAAATTATCTCAAAAGGCCCAATATTCCTTGGAGATAACTTACCTTTCTTCCCAAACTGACGATGTCCCAACCTAGGAGAGATTATAAAAAACACATGATCACCCACCTTGAACAACAACGGTCATCGAAGATGGTCCACATATGGTTTCTGATGACATTGAACCATCTCCATCCTCTTCCTGATCAACTTGATTTTCTCTATAGTCTCTTGGAGAAGGCTCAGTCCAATCATTGAAGTCTCTCATGTTTCCACCCAACATAGTTGAGAACGATAAGGACGCCCATACAAATCCTCAAATGGAGCCATATGTATCGAAGCCTGATAATTTTTATTATAGGAGAACTCCAGCAATGGTAAGTGATCCTCCCATGAACCACCAAAATCCATCACACAAGCCCTTAAAATATCCTCCAAGGTTTGTATCATCCTATGAGATTGGCCATCCGTCTGAGGATGATACGTCATGCTCACAGTCAACTGTGTTCCAAGGGATTAATGCAAGGATTTCTAGAAATGAGATGCGAACCTCGGATCTCTATATGATACAATAGAAACTGGAACACCGTTCCTCTTTACCACCTTCTGTATATAGATTTCGGACATATCCTCCACTATATAAGATTCACAAATTAGGATGAAATGGGCCGACTTTGTGATCTGATCCACAATCACCCATATAGAATCGTGCTTCTGAACCATTCTTGGGAAACCCATCACAAAAATCCATTGCTATCTGCTCTCATTTCCACACTGGGATAGGTAAAGACTGCAACATTCCTACTAGTCACTGATGCTCTGCCTTGAATTGCTGACAAGTCAAGCATCTCGAGACCAACCCGACCACATCCCTTTTCATACCATCCCACCAAAACTGCACTTTCAACGTCTTATACATCTTCTGAATTCTAGGATAGAAAACCCACCTATAATGATGATAAGCCCTGGGAAGTTTCTCCCGAAAAGTCACCGGTACCACCATATGATTTTGAAAACACAATACTGAATTCCCATTCAGTTCCCATTTCTCAATGTTCTCCCCACCATTGAGTTTTGACCTTATCGCCATATATTCAGAATCAGATTCCTATTCCTATTTAAGAAAACTAGCCAGGTTATGAACCAATGAAACTAGAAAGAAGACCACTCTATCACCCTGATCCTCATATTCCAATCGCATGTCGGCTATGAATGACATCGACTACCACTGATCTGATGCCTGCTTCACCACTTGAGCATATGATTTCTTGTTTAATGCATCTGGCACCAAATTTCCTTTACATTAAGTCAAAATCAAACATCTGGAGATATTCCATTCATCTCCTTTGCCTCATGTTCAAATATATTTGTGATAATATATGCTTTAAGATCTTGTGATTGGTAAACACTGTAAATTTCTCACCGAAGAGATAATGACGCCAAATTTTTAAAGCATGTACCACTGATGCTAACTCTAAATCATGTGTTGAGTAGTTCTTTTCATGAAAAATCAATTTCTGTGAGCCATATGATACCACATGATCCACATTTATGAGAAAAAACCCCAACCCTGGTCCCGATGCATCACAATACACCACGTACCCTTTCCTCGGTTCTGGAAAAACCAATATTGGTGATAATGTAAGGCGATCCTTTAGCTCTTCAAAAAATTTCTAACACTCCTCATCCCATTGAAATGGAACATTCTTCCTTTTCAAAGTTGTCATCAGAGAAGCCAATCATGAAAAATCATGAACAAAACATTGATAATTCCCATATAGAACAAGGAAGCTCCATATCTCAAAAAAATTCTTTGGCAGTTTCCATGAGATAACAACCTCTATATTTTCCGGATAAACTAAAACACCCCTCTCCAAAATAACATGTCCAAGGAAACAAACCTATTGTTTCTAAAAGTCAAACTTTGACAATTTGACATACAACTGATGATCCCTAAAGATTCCCAGCATTATCGCCAAGTGTTGTTCATGATCCACCCTTGTCCTTGAATACACCAGTATATCATCTACAAATACCACCACAAAAGAATCTAGATATCTCTGAAATATCTGATTCATCAATTCCATGAACACCGCTGGTTAATTCATTAGACCAAAGGGCATAACTACATACTCATAATGGACATATCTACTTCTGAAAGCTATTTTCAGAATATCCTCCTTCCTCACCTGCAATTGGTGATACCCTGGCCTCAAGTCAATCTTGGAGAACCACTGTGCTCCCCTCAACTGGTCAAACAAATCATCAATGCATGGAAGTGGATATTGGTTCTTTATCATCACCTGATTAAGTCTACGATAATAAACGTAGATCCTCAAGGTTACATTCGCTTTTTTAACAAACAAAACTGGTGCTTCCCACAGAGACATGCTAGTCTGGATGAACCCTTTGTTTTCTAACTCTTACAACTGCACCTTTAATTCCCGAAATTCTACTGGTTCCATTTGATAAGATGGAAGTGAGATAGGACTAGTCCCTAGAATGAGATCAATCGTAAATTCCACTTCTCTCACGGGTGGAAACCCTGAGAATTCTTCGAGAAATACATCCATAAACTGATCCAGAACTGCTGGAAGAACACTCTTCTCAACACCTTCAACTAATTCCAATGACATGGATGCTAACTGATACAAGATCATGGAAAAAATTAGTGCCAACAAATCTGTTGCACCCAGCTTTGCACTCTTCTCCCCTCTAAAGATATGTCTAACGCCATCCTACGTCACAAAAATAACCGTTCATGCATAGAAATCGATGTGGGCCTTAAACATTTACAACCAATCCATTACTAGGATTATATCATAATCATTTATTTGAAGTACTGAGAAATCCCACATCAATTCAATTCCATACACAACTAAGTAACATGCTCTACAGTGGAAATCTTGACACTCTCTTTGACCCAGAGGAGTTTGAAGTTTCAAAACTGAAGGCATCATTTGCACCGTTAATCCCAACAAATAAACGATGTGAGAAGCAAGAAAAGAATATGAAGCACCCGTATTAAACAAAGCTTACATTAATGTTGAATTTAAAAGAACCATACCTCACATTGTGGATGGTCCCTACTAATCATCCATCACCACCTGCTCAGCTCCAAACAACTGATTACTTGCCAAACTATGCTCCTTATTACCCTGCTGAGGCGTCGTGATATTCCAAGAATCATCATGACCCACTTTACTCTACTGGTGAGGGGTATGATGCTGTACCCATCCTGTCAAGGCATAAGACCCCTGCAACCCATGAGGAGTGTGACGAACACCCGACCTCAGAGCATTATGAAAATAACACTGTAGATGAACCATTTGATTATAATTATGACATGCTCGAGGTTGGGTCATACAATCCCACTTGATGTGGCTCATAGAACCACACTGAAAACATCCTGGCTTGATCTGAGGCTTTGGAGGAAGATTCACGGATCCTGCCATCAGATTCTAAGCCATGCTCCTACCCTGTAAATAAGTGTCCCTATTCTTATTGAACCATGCATTCGGGTTCCCACTATTTCCCATGGGTACCAACATACTTCCCCCACCCGTATCCCCCACAAGATCCCGCTCAACCACCATAGCTCAGTTCACCATTTCTGGGTAATCATCTATACACAGCACCACTATCTTGGAACAAATTTCCTGGTTCACCCTAGCTTCAAAAATTCATACCTTCAATGATGTACTACCCACCACCTCGAGTGAAAACTGCACTAACTTCATAAACTTTGTCGCATATTCTATCACTTCCATGTTCCATTACTTCAAACTGAAGTCAAATATCTGATTCATTCTATTCAGCCACGCTTCATCCCTCTCTGGCTCTGAATCACCCCTAAAGATTGGTGGATTCTACCTTTGAAACTGAACCACATGATCCAAATGTTTGGGTTTATCCACTTTATTTTCACTTCTTACTACTTGGAAAGCTTTCACTATACTCTGCACTAACTTCTGGTTCACCTAGGGCTTAGGTGAAACCACATTTTCAGCAGCCTCCTCCGGTTGGTCTCTACGATGCCTACTCGATGCCATTTCTATCAACACAAAAACAACCATAAGTCTAACTCCCTTAAAAAGAAAGGGTATAAATTTTTTCAAATTCAATCACATAACAACTATGACAACCAGGGTTTCCACAAGTTCACATTTCCCCCGTTTCACTATTTTGAAAAAAATTCCACCATGTTTTGAAAATCAACCCATTTCAAAATTCCACAAGTTTTTCATGTTTCAAATCCTTCCATTTTGAAACCCAATTCATATTTTTCAAATCCACACATTCGTATCACACCATAGATCATTATACCCCAATGAAATATGAATCCTAGTGGGAAGTCATTTATACCATGCATGTCATGCTCATCACATTGGTTATACCCACAACAATGAGATTTCCAAAGACTATAAGTGTCTCCAAACACTTATGTACCCAAAATCTTTGGTAACTTGAAGTTCAGCATAAAAGGGTTAGCTACGTCATTTTATGCTATACATTCCAAGTTCTGAGAATCCTATTCCTTGATACCATCCCAACTCAAGGAATAGGCCAAGAATGAATGTCAACACCAAGACCAACGATCAACACAAAAGAATCAAACAACTATTCTAAATTGAAAGCCAAGGACTGAACAAACTGATACCACTTGTAACATCCCACCCTATATCATTGGATTGAGAGGGAAGAGGAATTCTACTTGGCCTTAAGTGATGTTCCCAAGATGCAAAAGGCTGGGAATAAATTCTGAGGGATTCAAGAATAAATTGGGGAACGATTTTCCCTTGAGACAAAACCAACCAACCAAACAATCCACTAACAACAAACTATATGATGCATGGTAAAAAAACAACCAAACCCATACATTACCATAAGACAACCAACAATTCCAAAAAAATTCCCAAGAAACAATACATCCAAATGCAATATCATAGCACCATGTGGAGGACTAAACAAGAGACCCAAAATAAACCAAGACACACTCCACAACTCCACACCAAGCTCCATGCTCCAAGCACCAACCCATCTCCCAAGAATCACCACGAGACACTAGCAATGAGATTCTTTCCCTTTTCTTATGTCCCGGAATACAACATCTTCAAAATCACCAAAGTGCCAAAGTAAGGGGTGAGTACAAATACTCAGAAGGTTTTCCCCAAATTACTTCCCTACACACGCCACTAGGATAAAACCGTTAACACATTTATATAAAATAGTTTATATTAAACATTCAATAGTACAACATTTACCACAAGCCAAATATACCCTTACCAAGCCATGGTAAACAAGGGAAATCCACACTAAGCTATAATCCATACCACCATCACACATTATCACAACCAATTTTCATCTTTCATTTCAACACAACAACCAAACAACCATAGTGGAACTTCATGTCCAAAGCCGTTTACTTCATTCCCAAACTAGTGGTACTTCCCGCCCACTTATCCTTTGATGGTGGTCCTTCCATACACTATCCATTCTCCATTTTACAGTGGTACTTCTTTCCCACTTCACACATAATACTTAAACAAGTCATAACCAAGAACAATGCCCCAAGGCCACAACAATATGCAAATAACCATTTCCATCACATGTCAATCCACTTCAATAAATTAACCATTTATTAAAATTACCATTAAATTATTTTCCATGCCAAACCACATTTCAATAAAACAACATCTTTATTGAAAACCATTTTCATCAACCATTTTCCCAAATCAATCCCAACAACCCATTTTAAAACCTCTATTTTAAATCCCACAACAAGATCATTTCACCACAAAGCCCCCCCTTTTCCCAAAAATCCCCAACACATCACCAATAGATTTCAAACTAATTCTGCACATAAAAAAAATTAATTTTAAGAAAAAAAAATAATTTTAACTAAGATTTAAGTTCTAGAAAAGTGGAGTCGATAGAGAAGCCACCTACCTTTAGGGTTCCGAAAAATTTGATCCACAAGCAACCGCACCCCAATCCAAGCAAACTCTTCACTAAAACCACTCTAGATCTCCTTACCTATTATCAAAAAGCCTTAAAATCAACACTCAAGGCAACAAAAACCCTAGATCTACATGCAACATATGTAGATCTTGAAAATCGAGAGATAAGGAGATGTAGATCTAGAGGAAACCACAAAGAACCATGAGAGGAGACTTACCCAAGAAGAACCGAATTCAATCAATAGAGAAACCCCTCTAATTTGCTTCCAAAATGTGTGGGAGAGAACCTACAACCTTTGAATACACAAAATCCTGAGTGAGTCTTTAGTGGAAGGAAATTTGGAGTGAAATAGTTTAATCCTGAGGGAGCCCAAATTTAAAAACCCTCTTTTAAGTGGCCGCATGGTTATCCCGCACAGTTTGGAAAACCGTGCGCTAATTGTGTGCACGCCACTTCCTTGAGATAAGAGATTCAAACAGTTTGGCAAACTATGCGCAGGCTGTACGAAGCCTACTGTCTCCCCTACATGGTTTCTTGGAGAACCTGCATGGTTTCCCCTAACAATTCTCAAACTGTGTGCCCTTAGAAAAGCCTCCAAACTTATTCAAAACCATTCCAAACTCTCCCAACCTCTTCTCAACACATTCCAAGCACTTTAAACACATAAAAAGGCATAAAAAAGGCTACATACCTCAAACTGGGGGTGATACATGTAGTAAGTGGAAGTATGAGGTAGAACCTACATAGAAAACTTGTTAGAAATGTAACCCAGAAGAAATAACCTTTTAGGGGATTCCTCACATTTACTCTCTTTAGTTTGGATTTACTAAAACTAAGTTTCTTGGGTGTTAAAATAGATTAAACGAAGGCTTTGGGGTCAATTTTAGGGTATAATCAAGGGGTAATACTCAATCTAACTTGGGATATACCTATAGAATAATCTATAAAGTGGTACAAAAGTAACTAATTGGATCAAACTAAGTTGGAAAAACTCCCTGGTCCAGAGTAATTGACAACTCAAGTGTAGGAAGATTGGATTTTAGGAAAAACGAATTACAAGATATTGGACCTACCCTAATTTTCTCCAACTAGGTCTTGATCATTGAACTTGCACCTATAATGTTCCGGGATAATGCAAGAGAATAAGATTTAAAATTGTTTTAAACCTAGCTAATAAACATAGAGTTACCCGGTTTTGATTTTAGATATTCATTAGGTTCAACCACCCCTAATCTCGACTCTTAATCCTAAGAGGATTAGCCGTGTATGATGGATTTGAATAAAAATAAGGAAACATATGGAAACATTCTTGGCATATCAAATAGTAGATAGAAATAAGAGCTACTCACAATTTAAATAATTCAAAATAAATTAAATACTAACTTGGATGAGGAACAATTAAGAACATAGTGACAATCAATTTTTTATGACATTTTTTTTGAAACAGAACGTTATATAAAAAATGATCAAAAAACACATCTTGGAATTGAAAATGGAAACAATAGAATGTGTAGAATAATTAAATAAAGCAATAAAGATATACGGAATATAAAATAAAAAAATGGAGAAGAACAAAAAAATAAAATAAGTTTTGGGTTTGAGCATTTTTTTCACATCAAGGGTGGTAGAATATTTATAGATATTGAAATTTAAACGACATGTAAATGGTTCACATCGTGTACTAATTTAAATGGATTCTAATTCAATACTTACACAATGTATAATTGTTTTTCATGTTGTATACTTAAGATCCACTAAATCCTTCAATTTTTTGGATCTTCATGGATTTTTCATCTTAAATCTTTGGTAGAAACTAGGTTTTGAACTTCTCACATCATGTAATGAGTTCACACCTTATAATCTTAAGATTTGGAATTTGAATATTTCATGATGTGTAATCAGGATACATATCATTTACTTGGTTCACACCTTGTATTTGGGATTCACGTCTTGTAATTTCATTTGGAAGGTGGTGTGATAAAGGCGTACACATCATGTACTTCAGTTTGATGATGTGTAAGGATGATTTATACCATTTTTTCAACTTTCATCATTTGAAACTTTAATTCCTAAAACCTAAAAAAACACATCAAAACCCAGTATATTATCAAGTAAATCATGATTAAACATTAATGTAATGTATCCAAAATGTATATACAAATTTGGATTATAAAATTCCCCCACACTTGAAGAATAATTACTCATCCTCAAGAAAAAATATTCTCAATAGGGATTGCAAATGAAACAATTTTTAAAAAAATAAACATGAATTACAAGCAAGAAAATAACCAAGTTCAAGTGGAAAAAGTAAGTCCTATAGAATCAATACTATAGATAAAATAAATCATGCCTCATATTAAAGTTCTATATTCATATTATTTATTCCTTTAATTATAATTCCATAACTATTCCTCAGAAGCCATACCGATTTTACAATTTATCTAAAAATGAATTTTCTATCACCACTCATGGTAAAATGTAACTAGAGTTCTGATCATACCCTAAATACATGTACCTAACCATAATATTATGTTGGTTCTAACACCTCCACTATGTAAATACAAATACAAAATTAATCATGAGGGTTTAAGTAAGAATGTTCAAATGTTTCTAAGGAAGAGGGTGTGTGAGTAAATAGAGAAAATAAAGATTTAAAAGGAGGGTTGGATCTATACTATAATGCATGATAATCATTAGTACTATAATGAAGTATCCTTCTAGACAAAATGAATCCATGCTCCAAAAAACTCAAAGTGAGTCCATGAATATATCAAGTAAGTATCAAGAATGTACCAAGTTCCTTTATTTCATTCTTTTTTATTTATTTTTTGAAAATCATTTTTAGGAAATATCTCACATCCATCACCTAACCACATATGATCCATCATAAGATTCATCGGTCTGGTAATGGTAACTTTCAACCTTCCTAATACACAACCCAATTTTTTTTTTAATTTATTTTTATCAAAGGAATAGGGTAAGCATATAAAATGCCAAAAATAATCCTAGACCACAACATAAAAATCTAGTGAAAGTTCCACTATACATATCCTTAGTATCAACATCATGTGTCCCTTAGTAGTGAAAATTCTCCCACACTTTTTCAAAGGATAATCATGAATTATACCCAGAGAATGGTAGGAAAGGATAATTGGCTGGAAAAGGCTCCATCCTAACAAGGTTATTCATGGATACTATGAGCAAAATAGGGAAAGGTGTATAGGTGGGTCTCAGTGAAACTATCCCATCAATGATCACCTAAATAATTTTAATAGTGTATTTGTTCAATCATAGCTTTAATAATATTTCAATGAAATTTCTGATAGGTTTAAATTTCTCAAGCATCTCTTAAGAAATATGATCATAAAAGAATATGATAATGTATGTATATAATTATATCATGAATGAGAGTAAAAAAAAACTAAAAATCACTTAGGGCATAGTATCCAATAACAATTCAATTAAAAGCAATTAAAGGAGTCTAAAATTTTAATTTAAGTACTCAAATCAGTAATTGTAACACCCTGAGATTTTATGAAAAATATTATTTTAATATCATTGATGTCTTGTGTTTTATGATACAACAATATTAACTTGCGTTATACGCAACACCGTATGAGCTTGCAGTATACACAACACTATTCTTGGATCATGTTACACACAATTTTGATAGTAGTTATTCTACGAAACATTGAGTGTATATATATAAATATATATATATTCAATGTATAAATGAAATATGGTTGGATTATGTTATACAAAACAAAGGAGGAGTCTTTCACAACACGCAACCCTGACTTGGCTTGCATTACACGCAATCACGACTTTCCTCGATAGCGTGTGTTGTACGCAATACCAGGTTTCACTAAACAATGATATATGGTTATAATATTATTATGAACTAACTGTTATGAATAGTATCAACTAAATTTTGAATTTTATAACATTATTATTCATCTTATACATTTTCTAGAACATGGTATGAGAACAAAATCAATTTTTCGAGTAAAATAAGTATTTTTCAAAAAATGTAGTTTTGCAGCCTTTTGATGGAGCACCCACCTTAAATCTTGTTTTTGACATGTCTATAAGTTCAATTTGACAAAATAAAATTCTTCTTTGGAATCAGGATATAAAAATTTACTTTGGATAAATTTTTCATATTATTCTGATAACTTTCATATTTTAATGAATAGTAAAAACACGCTATATTTTAATTAAAAACAACTTTTTCATCAAAATAATTTATATGGTTAGATTATATTTTTAATTGGTTTTAAAGTGTAATTAGAATATATTTTTACCATTTAATACAATGTTGGTCATTGGAATTAATTTCACTTTGAAATTGGATATAAACAAGTATCAATCTTTTGATAGTTATTGTTTCTTAAAAACACGCTATTTGTTTTGATAACGGGAATTAGTTTTAAAATTAATTAATTCCACTTCTATGTTATGAATTTGGTAAAATAGAAATCAATTTTGAATTTGGAATATCAAATAATGCTTAGGCTGAATTTTTGGTATTTTTCTGAAAAACTCCAATTTTTGATGAATAGTGAAACCACTTAGTGGTAGATAAAAAACTGACTTTTTCATTTAAATGAAATTTTACCACTTCCGTGAATTGAATTTTAAAAATCCGAGAAACACGATTAATATCAAGGAATAAATGTGGTTCAATGAGATGAAAATATTTTTTGGTGAATAGTAACTTTTTACTTTTATTTACTATAGTTAAAAGTAAATAGGGTAATTAAGGGTAAAAATGATATTATTATTACCCAAACACATGTCCTAATTCTATTGGAAAAGTGTAATTCGACCAAAAACAACCGTAGGAATAAAATATGACCATTTTGGCCCACTTGTATTAGATTATAACATTTAATATTAATTTATTTAAAGAAGGGTTAAAATAGTTAAAATCAAAGTTTAATAAGTAAATCATTTTTAATATAGGGTTATACATAAGATAAATTCGACTATAAATATTCATTATAAAGAAAAAAATATTTAATACATAATGGTATTTTATTTATAATTTTTAGGCATTAAATAATTTAATTTATTTATGACACAAAGATGATATAATAATTATCTTATTAATGAAATATTGACATAATTGATGTTATAAATACCCAAATAAATGTAATTTGAGGATTTTTATGAATTAAAATAATTTTATAGGTTAATATGACATGTTAGTATTTATTTAATTAACTTTTTTCGAACTAATAATTCTGTTATGATTTTCACAAAAATCAATTACCAAATAGTGTCAAAATTGATATAAAATAGTTTTTAATTATATTATTAATTGTTATTTTATTCCTAAAAATCTAAGGTTCGGCCAAATGACTTAGATAAGGTTATATATATTAATAATAAACAACTTGGGGTTATTTTGGATTTTTATAGTACGTTTATTAACCTTATAGTGTAAGAAAACAAGAAGACAGGGTAAAAGTAAAATTATTTAACTTAAGGTTAAATCTAAATGATAAGGTTAAAATAGAAACCTAAAATTTTCTAAATTCTATTGGATGAGAGAATTTAGACCCATCCCCACATTATCTTATAAATAAATCAATTTGGATCTATTAAAAACTGAATATGACTTTATAATAAAATAATATTTTTAGTTTTTCCAAAGGTGCCCCTCTCCTCCCTTATAAAAGGGCACCTCCTCCCTCTCTTCCTAACAACACTTTGAGCCATCAAGCTCGGCCAAACCCTGAAAAATTCTGTTCTACACTTCCATAGAAACATACTAGAGGTTCTGGTTTTCTTCAAATCCCAATTTTAGTGCCCTAAGAGGAGGTCTCAAAGAGGCGCTTCAAAGAAGAGGTAATGTCCGTTACCGATTCTTTCAACTTTATTTCTTCTTCCACTTATTCTTCTTTATTTGTTTCATTAGGAAGTAATAACATAAGTATAACTCATATACTGATATGTTATTATAATTATTAAACAACCCTATTTCACCATCTATCCATCCTACGAAAAATGAAATCACCACGCGTGCGTACGTACGGAATACCGTCTCCACGCCGTGGTGAAATCTGTTTTTCCACCAACACCTTACATTGATGGGTATAATGGTGTAAAGAATAAATATATATGGTTATTATAACATCACACTGATTCTGATATATTATACCATTCACTCCAATTCTATTCAATAATTATGGGAAGGATATCATCGCTCGTGCGTACGTACGGACTACCGTCTCCACGACGTGATGAGATTCATTCTCCATGTTAACCATTTGTGAATGATTATAAAGTATATATAATGAATAATAATGAAATATATTAAATAATAATGATACTGTATTTATGTATATATGTATGTCATCTAATTAATTCCATTCAATTCAATAAGGAAACGAAAACAGCGTTCATGCGTACGTACGGCCTATCGTCTCCATGAACGATGTATTTCTTTCAATTTATCGATCTATTATATATATGTATATTTTGAATATATATTATATATAAATCATGTTTTATATTCTGGAATTAAGTAATCATGATCTAAGTAATCATATGAATAATTACAAGTCAAAACATGGACGACAAATGAAACGATTTTACACAAAACGCTCTTTAACATGGAATTTACAAAAGAACGGGTAATATAAAGTCATAAGTGAACCATATATGATATCATAACAATGAATATGATTCTGTAATAATTCAATGACATTATTTAAATCATTATACAGGAGGTTCGGATATGTACGAAGCATATCAGACCTAAGGTAAGGGATAAATTTTCAATCTCATTTTTTATCCGAGATTGCTTATACGTAAGTATTTATTGGGGTTATATTTATCATCCAACTACAAGTTTTATAAAAATGTTTTCATGTATGTTTAAAGACCTTTTTACCCATTTTTTACTTTTACTACATGGTATGTAAGGAATCTTTTTTTTACCATACGAGGTACTTTTTGACTTTTCTGACAAAAGTATGAGAAGAATGTTATTTTTAACTTATACGGCGTGAACAGATTTTTTCGGTTTCATAACGCCTCATTTTCATGAAGCTTAATCTACAAGATTTTATGACTATTTTCAAAAAAATAATTTTATTTTAAAAGTTAATGGCATTTTTTGAAAAGAAAACGATTTTGAAGAAGAAAGGATATTTTCCTCAAGAATTCATTTCAAATGTTTTATCAAAACCATTTTCCATCTAAGATGACATTATTTCATATGTGTATGTTTCAAGTTTAATGTCTATATTATTTACATGGTTTCACTTTTCTTATTATGTAATGTCCATTTGTTTTATATGGATTATGAGATGATGGGATGATGTTTATGAAACCCATTTTATTCTTTGGGTTATGATGAATGTTTTAAGTTTATTTTGTGGCACACATAAGAATGATTTCATTATGAGATGGGTGAGACCTATGTCTCCCTCCAATGCATTGGGTAAAGATTTATATCTCATTAGATAGACATGGCTGGAACGGTAAGTTAATCCGGTTCAGTGTTACAGGACTGAAACGAGGAGTGAAATCAATTCAGAAAGGGACTTTGTCCACTAAGATGGTCTTGGTAGCAATGCCTTGGCTACTATGAAAATCATAACAAGTGCTGAATGGTTGCCACAATTGCATGTTTTATTCCCATTATATTTTATCATGGTTGATGTTCCATTATGATATATTCCTTACGTACTTCCATGATTTATGTCTTTGCTCAAGATTTTGATGTTTAAATTTTATGTTCATGTTTTTGCTTCCAAATGTTTATGGATTGTTTTATGTTATCTATGTTTTCCCTTACTGAGAATTTGAGCTCACCCTTTTCATGTTTTATTTTCCCCAGGAAATAAAGAAAGGTTTTAGGTAAGGAAAAAAAAGGGGAAGATCGTTATGGGAGTTGTTGAAGATATTTCAACATGATTAGAAGTTTATATTCCGAGTTTCCAAAGACACTAAACTATTACGATCCTTGTGTGTCTGTTTTTTTGTTATGTATTAAGTATTCTGCAAAAGTAATCTAATGTCCATGTATGTCAAGTTTCGGGTCTCTACAGTTGGTATCAGAGGAAATGTTTAGTCAACCTTTGGAAACTAGGATGCGATAACTTTAGTGAAATCTCTAGAGATATTTCTAAGGTATGTCTAGTGATGTCCCTAAGCTTAAGTATACGTATAGGTTATAGTCCTAGAAATGCTCTAACGATCTTAGAATTAAACCTAAGATGTTAGATATTGAAGGTACTCCCCCTTTATTATGATTTTTTCCCTAGAATGGTATTTTCCTCTCACACTATTATTTTTCGGTTTTAGATGATGGATGTAACCCGAAGGAACCGTGTTGATCAATGTAATGGACAATGCAATGATTGTCCTCCTGACCAAACAAATGTCATGGGAGATGGAGTGCACAATCTTATTTCAATACTTACACAAGCTACGAATCATTCTGGACTTCCAAATGTGCAGAGAAGGGAATAATATTCTATTGAGTCCTTCATGAGGCAACGTCCACCTTCTTTCAGTGGGTCTTCTGATCCACTTGTTGCTGAACAATGGATCTGTACCACTGAAAAGATATTTTCAGTTCTTCAATGTTCTGAACATGATAAAGTCATCTTAGCAGTATATCGTTTGGAAGGTGAAGCTAATCAATGGTAGAATCTTATCAAGAATACGAGGCCATGAGATGAAATTGAGTCCATGGAATGGAACGAGTTCAAGAACTTATTTTTAAATAAGTACTTCCCTCGTATTCTTCGAAAAAAGATGGAGAAGGAGTTTCTTGAACTAAAGCAAAAGGATGATGAATCTTTTGGTGTATACGAAGCGAATTTTACAAGACTTGCAAGATATTCATCTGGCTTTATCATCCAACCTGAAAGTAAAGTTGATCGATTCTTCAGTGGCTTAAAACCAAATCTTCGAATGGAATTAACTATAAGAGACTTCAGTAGCTATGAAGAAATTGTGCGTTGTGCTATCAAGGTAGAAATGGAAGTTGGTGTTACTTATCCATCTCATGGTTTTGACAAGAAACGAAAGATGGAGTTCAAGGATAAATCTCAGAATAATGGTGAAAAGAAGATGAATGTTTCCTTATGATCAAAGTGTGGAAAGAAGCATGGTGGAGATTGTCTTAAAGGGACTAGAAAATGTTTTAAGTGTGGAAAATAAGGTCATCGAGCAGATGAGTGTCGAAGTAATGGAAAAAGGGTTTCTAATGATGTGAATAAAGAAAAGACTGCAGAGAACGCACCACCAACACTTCAATGATTCAAGTGAAAGGAAATGGGGCATTATGCTAATAAATGCCCTAATCCAAGGGTTAGTGATGATCGACATGAGCAACCACTTAAGGCAAAGGACAAAGGGAAGTCACATGCGATCACTATTGGCGATGTTGAATATGACAACGATGTGGGGGAATGATTAAGTGTTTATGTAATGGGATTCCAAAACAATGTTGTATATAATATCATGGAATATTGGAATATTTATGTATTGGTCTATTGTGGTTTTCAATAATTTTATGGTACCAGTAACCATGGAAAGTGATTGAGATATTTTTGGAAAAAAGATGATATGCGCATAATGAAGGGATAAGGAGATAATGAAATGTTTGACAGTATTCATGAGCTCATGACTGATTTAAGGAAATTTTTATATCATGGTTTGAGTATATAGAATTTTGGGGTTTTGGTATGTGGAAAGAGTTAACTTTTGACAGCACTCATGTTTTCACTAAGATTCAATGGGTATTCATTTTTCAAGAGAATACATGATTAAGGCCTTCAAATGTTTGGAATGTGACCAACAAGACATATCTTATGATATATGGAGATCAACGATGGTATTAACATGCTTATTATGTGAAATCTATGGTAATCGTTTTCACTATAATATGAGAGTGGACTGCAGTATTATAGATAAGCCTAAAGATTGTAATGGATTATGTTGGACATAAGTTAGTATTGTTTAAGGATAGAAGTTTTTTTGATATTATTATGGGATGTTATAGTAATGTAGTTTTAGAAAAAGGACAACCTGCAGGACGGGCGGCAACCCATCGCGTCGGACAAGGCTGTGGGAATCGAACCCACAACTGAAGTGCGACTTGCCTTTATCACCTACCACTGGCCTACAGGAAGTCCTTGTTTAGTAGAAACAAGTTTGATTATATTAATCAGTATGATATATGAAGTATAAGTCCATTTTTGGAACCATATATGATTAATCTCACTATAGATGGACTTATGTATTTTTGATAACTTTTATAACCTTTTTTTTGAGACAGATGGAATGACCCATCATTCTATCACATGATATGCTAACACTTCATGAATGAAAAATTCAACTTCATTTCTTTAAGATATGAAGTGGAAATTTTCCAAAGAACGAACAACGGTGAGAGTGTACCAAAATCACAAAAGTATTTCTTCTAATTCCAATTATATCAACTTTAGGGAAATGATCTTAAAAACCAAAAATGTTTTCCTAGTGCCCTTATATCCGATGAATCAGATGGTACCTTAGATCATCACAAATCTATTGCTTTGTGATTGATGGCTTTTTCATAGCCATGTTCTCTACCACTCTCCATCAGAACTTGATGGTTAGATTTTTCTTCCATATCCATATTTTCACCTATGTTCTCCTATATGGAAACCCAGTGATGAGTTTCTTTGGGTAATCGTTACATTTTATACTTTAGTTTTTAAAATTAAGTTTTAGTATTCCTTTTTTACGATGTGGGTTTCTATAAATAGTAAACGATTTATAACCCCGACGAATTTCGAGGGCGAAATTCATTTTAAGGGGGGTAGAATGTAACACCCTGAGATTTTATGAAAAATATTATTTTAATATCATTGATGTCTTGTGTTGTATGCAACAAAAAGATTACCTTGCGCTATAAGCAACACCGTATGATCTTGCAGTATACACAACACTATTCATGGATCATGTTACACACAATTTTGATAGTAGTTATTCTACGAAACATTGAGTGTATATATATAAATATATATATATTCAATGTATAAATGAAATATGGTTGGATTCTGTTATATGAAACAATGGAGGAGTCTTGCACAACACGCAACCCTGACTTGGCTTGTATCACACGCAATCGCGACTTTCCTCGACAACGTGTGTTGTACGCAATACCGGGTTTCACTAAACAACGATATATGGTTATAATATTATTATGAACTAACCGTTATGAATAGTATCAAATACATTTTGAATTTTATAACATTATAATTCATCTTACACATTTTCTAGAACATGGTATGAGAACAAAATCAATTTTTCGAGTAAAATAAGTATTTTTCAAAAAATGCAGTTTTGCCGCCTTTTGATGGCGCACCCACCTTAAATCTTGTTTTTGACATGTCTATAAGTTCAATTTGACAAAATAAAATTCTTCTTTGGAATCAGGATATAAAAATTTACTTTGGATAAAATTTTCATATTATTCTGATAACTTTTATATTTTAATGAATAGTAAAAACACGCTATATTTTAATTAAAAACAACTTTTTTCATCGCATTAATTTATATGGTTAGATTATCTTTTTAATTGGTTTTAAAGTTTAATTATAATATATTTTTACCATTTAATCCAATGTTGATCATTGTAATTAATTTCACTTTGAAATTAGATATAAACAAGTTTCAATCTTTTGATAGTTATTGTTTCTTAAAAACACGCTATTTGTTTTGATAAGGGGAATTAATTTTAAAATTAATTAATTCCAATTCTATGTTTTGAATTTAGAAAAATAGACATAAATTTTGAATTCAGAATATCAAATAATGCTTAGGCTGAATTTTTGGTATTTTTTTGAAAAACTCCAATTTTCGATGAATAGTGAAACCACTTAGTGGTAGATAAAAAACTGACTTTTTCATTTAAATGAAATTTTACCACTTCTGTGAATTGAATTTCAAAAATCCGAGAGACACGGTTAATATAAAGGACAAAAATGTGGTTTAATGAGATGAAAATAATTTTTGGTGAATAGTAACTTTTTACTTTTATTTACCACGGTTAAAAGTAAATAGGGTAATTAAGGGTAAAAATGATATTATTATTACCCTAACACATGTCCTAATTCTATTGGAAAAGTGTAATTCGACCAAAAACAACCTTAGGAATAAAATATGACCATTTAGGCCAACTTGGATTAGATTAGGACATTTAATATTAATTTATTTAAAGAAGGGTTAAAATAGTTAAAATCAAAGTTTAATAAGTAAATAATTTTTAATATAGGGTTATACATAAGATAAATTCGACTATAAATATTCATTAGAAAGATAAAAATATTTCCTACATAATGGTATTTTATTTATAATTTTTAGACATTAAATAATTTAATTTATTTATGACACCAAGATGATACAATAATTATCTTATTAATGAAATATTGACATAATTGATGTTATAAATACCCAAATAAATTTAATTTGGGGCTTTTTATGAATTACACTAATTTTATAGGTTAATATGACATGTTAGTATTGATTTAATTAACTTTTTTCGAACTAATAATTCTGTTATGATTTTCACAAAAATCAATTACCAAATAGTGTCAAAATTGACATAAAATAGTTTTTAAAACAAATATTATATTATTAATTGTTATCTTATTCCTAAAAATATAAGGTTAGGAAAAATGACTTGGATAAGGTTATATATATTAATAATAAACAACTTGGGATTATTTTGTCTTTTTATAGTAAGTTTATTAACCTTATAGTGTAAGAAAACAAGAAGACACGGTAAAAGTAAAATTATTTAACTTAAGGTTAAATCTAAAGGATAAGGTTAAAATAGAAACCTAAACTTGTCTAAATTATATTGGATGAGATTATTGCGACCCATCCCTACATTAGCTTCGAAATAAATCAATTTGGAGCTATTAAAAACCGAATATGACTTTATAATAAAATAATAGTTTTAGTTTTTCCAAAGGTGCCCCTCTCCTCTCTTATAAAAGGGCACCTCCTCCCTCTCTTCCTCACACCACTTTGAGCCTTAAAGATCGTCCAAACCCTATCAAATTCTCTTCTCCACTTCCATAGAAACATACTAGAGGTTCTTTTCTTCTTCAAAGACCAATTTTAGTGCCCTAAGAGGAGGTCTCAAAGAGGCGCTTCAAAGAAGAGGTATTGTCCGTTACCGATTCTTTCAACATTATTTCTTCTTCCAATTCTTCTCCTTTAGTTGTTTCATTATGAAGTAATAACATAAGTATAACTCATATAATGATATGTTATTATAATTATGAAACAACCCTATTTCACCATCTATCCATCCTACGGAAAACGAAATCACCACGCGTGCGTACGTACGAAATACCGTATCCTTCCGTGATGAAATATGTTTTTCCACCAACACCTTACATGGATGGGTATAATGGTGTAAAGAATAAATATATATGGTTATTATAACATCATATTGATTCTGATATATTATACCATCCACTCCAATTCTGTTCAATAATTATGGGAACGATATCATCGCTCGTGCATACGTATGGACTACCGTCTCCACGACGCGATGAGATTCATTCTCCTTGTTAACCATTCGTGAATGATTATAAAGTATATATACTGAATAATAATGAAATATATGAAATAATAATGATACTGTATTTATGTATATATGTATGTCATCTACTTAATTCCATTCAATTCAATAAGGAAACGAAAACAACGTTCATGCGTACTTACGACCTACCGTCTCCATGAACGGTGTATTTCTTTCCATTTATCGATCTATTATATATATGTATATTTTGAATATATATTATATATAAATCATGTTTTATATTCTGGAATTAAGTAATCATGATCTAAGTAATCATATGAATAATTACAAGTCAAAACACGGACGACAAATGAAATGATTTTACCCAAAACGCTCTTTAACATAGAATTTACAAAATAACGGGTAATATAAAGTCATAAGTGAACCATATATGATATAATAACAATGAATATGATTCTTTAATAAGTCAATGACATTATTTAAATCATTATACACGAGGTTCGGATACGTACAAAGCATATCAGACCTAAGGTAAGGGATAAATTTTCAATCTCATTTTTTATCCGAGATTACTTATACGTAATTATTTACTGGGGTTATATTTATCATCCATGTCCAAGTTTTATAAAAATGTTTTCATGTATGTTTAAAGTCCTTTTTACCCATTTTGAATTTTACTACATTGTATGTAAGGAATCTTTTTTTTACCATACGAGGTACTTTTTGACTTTTCTAACAAAAGTATGAGAAGAATGTTATTTTTAACTTATACGGCATGAATGGATTTTTAAGGTTTCATAACTCCTCATTTTCATGAAGCTTACTCTACAAGATTTTATGACTATTTTCAACAAAGTAATTTTATTTTAAAAGTTCATGGAATTTTGTTAAAAGAAAATGATTTTGAAGAAGAAATGATATTTTCCTCAAGAATTCATTTCAAATGTTTTATCAAAACCATTTTCCATATAAGATGACATTATTTCATATGTGTATGTTTCAAGTTTAATGTCTCTATGATTTACATGGTTTCACTTTTTTTATGATGTAATGTACATTTGTTTTATATGGATTATGATATGATGGGATGATGTTTATGAAACCCATTTTATTCTTTGGGTTATGATGAATGTTTTAAGTTTATTTTGTGGAACACATAGGAATGATTTCATTATGAGATGGGTGGGACCTATGTCTCCCTCCAATGCATTGGGTAAATATTTATATATCATGAGATAGACATGGCTGGAACGGTAAGTTAATCCAGTTCAGTGTTACAGGACTGAAACGAGGAGTGAACTCAATTCATAAAGGGACTTTGTCCACTAAGATGGTCTTGGTAGCAATGCCTTGACTACTATGGAAATCATAACAAGTGATGAATGGTTTCCACAATTGCATGTTTTATTCCCATTATATTTTATCATGGTTGATGTTCCATTATGATATATGCCTTACGTACTTCCACGATTTATGTCTTTGCTCAAGATTTTGATGTTTAAATTTCATGTTCATGTTTTTGCTTCCAAATGTTTATGGATTGTTTTATGTTATATATGTTTTCCATTACTGATCATTTGAGCTCACCCATTTTATGTTTTTTTCCCCAGGAAATAAAGAAAGGTTTTAGGTAAGGAAACAAAAAGGGGAAGATCGTTATGGGAGTTGTTGAAGATATTTCAACATGATTAGAAGTTTATATTCCGAGTTTCCAAAGACACTAAAATATTACGGTCCTTGTGTGTCTATTTTTTTGTTATGTATTGAGTATTCCGAAAATGTAAGGTAATGTCCATGTACGTTAAGTTTTATGTCTCTATAGTAATCATGCTAAAAAACTATACAGTAATAGAAAAAATATTTTTCTAAATATCTATCCTAACTTTTTCTTTTATTTAAATGGGTGTAATGATATTTCAAGTTTAAAGAATTCTTTCCATGAAAAATTTCTCCTAAAATAATGAAAATAGTAAATAATCCAAGTGTATCATCAATAAGGATCAAGAAATTCTCCCACACTTAAAACGAGACATTGTCCATACTATTATTGAAAGCATTGTAAGAGAGAAATAAAGTATATAGAAAATTGAAATGATATTTTAGAAATTGAAAATATAGAATTAAGATATCCTTGTAGTAAAATTCATTCCATGGGAAAAATTTTTGGATGTTGATTAAAAAATTTTCTACCTAAAAAGATTATTAGAAACAAAATACCTACACTAGATAAACCATTAGTCCATAGGTTTTAACCAATTTGGAACCAGAAACATGAGCAAGTGTATATAATAAAAATCCTGATAAGACAATTAATATAAATGAAGTAATTGAGTATAATAAAGTTTGGGGAGACCAATGGAAAAAATATGTAAGAAAAAAGAAAAAAATAGGTCCTAATCACACAACTGAGAATAAAGAAAACAAAAGAAATATGGAATGCCTCCCATACAGTGCTAACTATAATTTTTTCATCTAGACGGATGAAAAAATGAATTAGATAACCGATAAATAAAGAGAATAAACTTTGTGAAATGGTTCATGATAATTTTTTAGTCTCTTTCCATTAACCATGAAGGGTGGTTCTTTTCCTTATTGAATTTCGATCACCCCATAGGGAAATACATTGATAACTATAAAGGGACCTGACCATCAAGATTCTAGCTTCCTAGGTAATAGTTTCAATTATTAATTAAAATGTAGAACTTTATCCCTTGGTATAAAAATTCACCATGCAAGGAATTTTTTATTCCATTTTTTTATTTATAAATGTGAGAATTTTTATAAGAATCCCTTCCGATCTATTCAATCTTATCGAGTTGTATCATTCTAACTTCTATGAATTTTTGAGAATCCATATTCAAATTCTTAATTTACCAATATGAGTGATGCTATAATTCAATTGGCAAGTGATATGGATTCCCATAAATAAGACAAAATTGAGTAGTGTTGATGGGTGTTTTATATGCTCTGTGATACCCAAAAGTGCATTATTCAATTTGAGTCTCTATCCCTTTCTATTTGTATCCACTATCTTTTCTCAAATTTGTTTAATTTCCTTATTATAAAATTCAACTTGATCTATCATTTGTGGGTGGTAGGGAGTTCTAGTGTTACAATGGATTCTATAATTTCCAAGAAAATCTTTCACAAAATTATTTACAATGTGAGTTCCCTAACCACTAATGAGAAATAAAGGGAATCCAAGTCTTCAGAAAATGTTCTTACTTAAGAATTTCATGACCACAAAAACTGTTTCATGGGTGGTGGCATCTATTTCCACCCACTATGAAACATAATACACACCGACCAAGATTTAAAATTTCCCATAAGAATTTGGTAATGGACCCATAAAATTTATTCCCCATATGTTGAAGATTTTGTCTTCTATAATGGGATTTTAGGGCATTTAATTTCTTTTTTCCCATGGTGCATATTCATTGGAACTGATCATAGTTTTGAATGAAACTCCTTGTATCCCAAGGAAGTGTGGGTTAGAAAATACCGCTCTATAAGATTTTATCTATGGTGTGTTCAGGCCCCTGATGTCCTCTAGCCAACAATATATAACACATCACAAGAATTCTCCATCAACACAATGCTTAAATAGGAGTGGAACATCCTAGCAATAGCGTGATGTCTTGAAAAAATCACTTCTTCTATTGGTAGGAGACTCAGCAGTAAAGTAATCCCATGGAAAGATAGATTGTAATATCAGAAAACCATGGTTGTTCTTGTGAATTTATGTTATAAATAGTTTTATCAGGAAAATACTACTTAATATCTGGATCATCATCATATTTAATGTTATATAACGGGAGTTTGGATAGGTGATCAACAATGACATTCTCAGGACATTTTGTATCTTTTATTATTATGTAAAATTCCTATAGTAGTAGTATCCATATTACTATCCACAGTTTGTAATCCTTTTTACTCAGTAGATACTTTAGTGCTGCATGATCTATGTAGTCTACAACTTTGGACAATATGAGGTATGAATGAAACTTTTCAAATGAATAGATGGATGCAAGTAGTTTCTTCTCAGCAGTCCTATAATTTACCTGATCATCATTAGTATGTTAATGGTATAGTAAATGGTACAAAATATATGTCCGACTCACTGTCCTAAGACAACACCAACAACAAAGTCACTGGTGTTGCACCTCAACTCGAAGTCCTTATCCCAATCTGGTGAAATGATGAAAGGAGTGACCCCTAGGTTTTTATTTAGGGTATTGAATGCCCATATAAACTCTTTAGTGAACTAAAAAAGAGTGTATTTTAACAATAAGTGTGTAAATGGGTGGTAAAACTTTGCAAAGTATTTTACAAAGTGTCGGTATAATCATGCATGGCCTATAAATATCCTTATGCCTTTTACTATTTTAGGCTCATGTGATTCTTTTATCACTTTCATTTTTGTCGAATCCACTTCCATGCCTTTATTTGAGATTTTATGTTTGAAGACTATTCCTATATGGACTATGAAGTGAAAATTTTCCTATTTTAATACCAATCATTGTTCTTTATAGTGTTATAAGACTAGGTCTACATTACTCATTCACACCTTGAAGGATCTTCCATAAATCGAGAAATCGTCCATAAATATTTCCAGGAACTCCTCTACTATATCATAGAATATATGTGTCATGCACCATTGGAAAGTCATTTGTGCATTACACATACCAAATGACACAAGTCTATAAGAAAAGGTTCTAATGGGACAATTGAACGTAGTTTTGGATTAGTCATCTGGATTAACTACAATTTGATTGTATCCTGAATATGCATCCAAGAAATAATAGAATTCCCACCATTCTATTCTTTACATAATTTGATAAATAAAAGGTAAAGGGAAATTATCTTTTTGTTTTATCATGTTGATGTTTTTATAATCAATTTAGACTCTCCATCCAGTGATGGTTCTAGTTGAGATTAGCTCTTCTTCATTTTTTTCACAATGGTTAGACTTCCCTTCTTTGGAATGACTTATAATGGACTCACCCATTCATGGTCAAAGATTGAAAAAATTATTCCAATGTATATGATTTTTAGAACTTATTTATTAAACACCTATTTCATTAGTGGGGTGAGTCACCTCTAGGGTTGGCATTTGAGTTTAACACCTTATTCTAATAATTTCTTGTGGGTGCAGATTATGAGGACAATCCATTTAATGTCATCCACTCCCCATGAAATTGATTATTATTTTTTATCTTTTTATAGACTTCAATGAATTTTTATTCTTGTACTTAGTTTAGTTCTATATTGATGATGATTGGAAGTGCATCCATAGTCTCTAAGAATTAGTAATTTGGGGTGCTTGACAGAGGTTTTAATTCCAGCATCGGTGGTTTGATGACCAAGGGTATAAATGGTGGGATAATATCCCTTATTATATGTTTAGTATAATTTATTAAATCATAGTCACTACATTCATATTTATCTAGAGAATGGTTCTATCTATTATCCTCAATGGTTATAAAATTATCCTTCTCATCAGTAAGAAATATGGCTTGAAAGTCAAGTGATTCATCACCTTTCTCGATGACCTTTTCTATGTTGAACATTACTTGTTCTTCACCAAATATGAATATTAGTCACCCTTGGTTCACATCAATAAAATCCTTCCTAGTGGTTATAAATGAATTCCATATGATTATAGGAATGTTTCCCTCTTCCCCCACTTCCAAGATAAGGAAATCCACAAGAAAGATAAATTTGTCAACTTTTACTAGGATATCCTCAAGAAGTCCTTGAGAGGGAACTTTATTGATCAATAATCCAGTTAAGGTACTATTATTTTTGGTTTCAAATCTTTGATCCCTAGTTTCTAGAAATCACTCATAGGCATGATATTGATGCTCATTCCAAAATCGTAAAAGGATATTCCAAAATTGCATGTCCCTATAGTGCATGGAATTGATAAACATATGTGGTATCACATATTTAGGGGTATATTTCACTAAAAAACTATACACTGATCTTCATTTAAGGATATGAATCACAAGTCTTCCATTCTCCTCTTACTTGAGATCAAGTATTTTAATTTTTTTTCATATGTAGGTATTTTAACAATCGCTACTGCATGGAGAATGTTGATGTGAAATTGTTTAAATATTTCCATTTTTTGTATTTCTCCTATATTTTATCTTGTATAATACTCTTTGGAAAGGGTATAGGGGTATTTTAAGGTGGTGTTTCCACATATACTTCTTCTTTTTAGTATTATCTTAAACTAGATCTTTTGTAGTAGGTTCTGATTCCAGGTCTTTCTCCTGAAAAACTTTAATTGTGTGATCATCACTATTCTTTATGATGATTGTCTCATGTTTGTTAAGTTCTTAAAGATTATTTTCTTCACCTAAACATGGATAAAGGAAATATATCATTTTTATTCTCATAAGAACCACTATGTATTTATCCTCCTCCCTTGGATGATCTTTGGTATCCCTGGGAAAAGTACCTAGTAGTTGATTATATAAAGTCTTAGAGATATTCCCCACTTGATGCTCAAGGTTGCATAGGGAAGCCTTGTGGGTTTTCATTTTAGTATCTTGGGTTTTCATCCTTTTTAATTATTTCTACATGAAGGCAATAATTAGGTTTTTAATATTTTATTAGAGTGGTTGTGTTATTTTCAATGGTCTTAGTAGAGCTTGTTGATACTACTACTGCTGAGTTGGTGGAAACTACAGAGATTTAGGAAAAGGTTGTTGAAATTATTGTTCTGATAGAGGAGATAAACCTTGTGGTGGTGAAACGTACGGCCGATTGTTGCCTATCGACCGGTCAAAGTTCCGGTGCTCTGCTAATGTGTATAGCAGCACTCGGGTCGAATCCTCGGCGATGATACTTTGTAATAGTCGTTTGTTTTTAGTTAATTGTATTCTGATTGGGGGGTTTGTTTTCAGAGCTTATGAAATAATTTATGGATTATGTTTGATTTAACAAATTTATGAAGATTGGGGTGAGTTCATCATTAGGTTAGTTAAGCTTGTGATATCCTTGAGCTTTGCTTTATATTGAATTTAAATTAACACCCATGTCACAAGTTGATGTTGATTATTCTTAAGTGTTAAGGCTTTAAACCAAGCCTTAACTTAACTTAAGGTTATAATCTCAATCAAATCTTATTTATGGTGGTGTATTTATGGTTCCAATTATCCATGTAAACCACATGTTAAACAAAACAAGTCATTAATCCATGACATGTTAAGTCCAACATACACAATGTTAATTCAAAGAATATTCATCGAGCAGAAGCTCTCAATCACTTAACATACCTAAATTATAACTCACCCTAATGAGAGATTTACTCATACATTTGGTTGATTAATAATATGGTTATAATGATTATTATTATTAATTAATAAGAGAAGAAAAAGAAAGGGATAAGAAAAGAGTGGTACGTCAACACACACACACGAACAATGATGATAATTAAAAACGAACTTTCGATTGAATGAGGAAGATAAATAAGGGAAGGGGATTGAACTGAATTTAAAATATTTTAATAAAATTAATATTAAACTATAGAAGGTGGAGGAGAATAAGAGATATTGAAGAAGAAACTTGCATTAAAACAGAATTACAAAAGAAAGGACTTACAAAAATACAAAAATGAAGAACACAAAAGTAAGTGAAAAAAAAGAGAGGAGGAAATGTCTCTCAAGTGAAAACATGAGTATGGAAGGTCCTCCCAAGCCTTTGGAAAAGATTTGGTCGTGCCAATATGATCTCCTCTCTTCTGAAATGCCAACCCCTCTCAAGGAGAGAAGGGGATATTATTTATAGCCCAAGGAGTGGACTGTTTGCATTCCCAATCTATCCCTCCACTTTCATTGCCAATTTGGCTATTCATAAAGCCAAATATTCAAATATCTCCTTCTTCAAAGTTGTAGAAAATAATGTTTTCCGACTACTCTCAAAATTTGGAGTCATTTGGACTTAAGGATCAAAAGTTATATCCGGTTGATTAAACAAAGTTAAACTGTCCATTTCAATCCAGTCTTTTTGAAGTCCATAATGTGAAAGGGTTTTTGAATATGAATATGCCTTCAAATCCGAATGGTTTATTCAACAAAGTCGTCCACCTATATCTCATATTTCACAATGAAAAACCTAAGATATATTTGATTCTTATATAATGAGATATGTCATGCATACTATAATGATTTTAATTCTAGGCCAGAATGGTGGGCTGGACTTCAAAGCTTTATTTGGGCCCCTTGTACTTGGATTTGGGACTTGAAATTTTTATCCAAGATGACATTTAGTGTCCCACGAATTATGGTGGAGAGTTAATGATTTTGGACTTCTGTATTGATCCCAATAAATCAATCTTCAAGGTTGGTCCAGTTTGTTCACAGATTCTTTGGTCTTGTTTGTGAGGACCATATGACCCTTCAAATTGCATAATTGGCTCATGGTACCTTCTAATGAAATGTTTTATATTGAAAGGAGAATCCTAAAAAATAATAACCACACAATTTGGATCAGTATAGTGACAGGTATTATTAAAACATTAAACTGACTCAATTGGACTACTTCTAAAAATGCTCAAAAATTATACTTAATATTAAAACATTAATATTTCACACAAATTATGCACATTTCATATAAAATAAGTAAATGGGGAATATAATAAGTCATGAAAATATTAATAACATCAGGTGGGTACCTAGGTGGTCTCTAATTCATTATTGGTACTTATATATTCCTTTGTTGTTAGAAACATTGGTTTTTTTACTATATATGCTGAGTCGGTCTTTACTAATAGTTTTGCGGTTGATATTGCTGGGGCTACTGGTACTGCTAATTTTGTTGATTTTAATTAATTTAATTAAAATCTTGTAATTTTGGTTTATTAATTCCTTCCCTATAGTATTGGTATAGGTGTGGACCTCTATATATATTATAACATTGTATATCTATGATAGGATAAGGAGGTGGTGAAGGTGGAGCGACATGTAGTTGAAAAGATTCAAGCTTTTTGGTAAGATCTTCTACTTGGGATACCAGGTGGGTAGTCTTCTCCACCTAATGGATTCCATGAAGGGGTGGTCCTTTATCATATTTACATAGATTGACATTGTATTAAACTTCATCCAAAATGGATTTCCTGACTTTAGGTGTCTTTAGCATGAGCTCGCCTTTAGCAGAAATATCCACAATAGTGATGGTAGGAGTTTGGAGTCCCTAGTAGATAGTTTTCAATTGAAGTCATACATTGATTCCATGATGTGGTAATTTTTAGGTTAACTCCTAGAATATATCCCATAATTCCCATGTTGATTCTTCATCTACCTGATTGAAATTTTTTATTTCATTTCTTAGACTATACGTTTGGATTGGTGGGAAGTATTTATAAAAATATTTCTTGGCTAGATCATCCCAAGTTGTGATAGACTTGAGAGATTGACTTTTTATCCAATCCTTGACTTGTTTATACAAGGAGAATGGGAAAAATCTTAGTGTTATTACATTATAGTAAATTCCCTAGTTGTAAATGGTATCACAAAACTATAAGAAATTTGAAATGTGTTCATGGGGGTATTCACTTTAAAGCCCACTGAATTTACCAATGTTATGAATAATATGAATGAGTCTAGGTTTTATTTCAAAGGTATGCACCTTAATAGGTGGGAAAATAATGTTGTATTTAACACCAATAATGGATGGAAAGACATAATCCATTATGGTACATTCCAACAGTGTTGGTATCCCACCCTTATTTTTAGGTGATGTATATTGAGTATTTTTTAGGCGAGGCAGTGCAGATCATTACACTCAGCCATTACAGAATTTTAGTGTGCAATAATTGATCCATCAAATCAGGATTGAAAATAAGTAGTTATTATGCATCTAGGATCCTTAAATGAGTCAAAGGGTCTTGAAACATTAACTAGTTAGAATAAGGAATACATAGGTTCTAGTTCACGAGTAGAAAATTGTAAAAAGAAAAGGGGAAGGAGAAATAAGAAAGATGGAAGGGGTGAGGTAATCCAAGGTTTTTATGAAGGTCATTATACCTGTGGGGAGATTTACCCAGTAATGACACCAAAATTTTATGTACCTAGAAGTCATCGTTTATTCCTCTGGGCATTGATCATATTATTAATTTATTTTCCAAAACTACACTAAACTACTAAGGTATAGTAAGTGGAAACCTGGGGTCGAACCCATAGAGATAGCTTGTTAGAAAAGTAACCCATTGAATAGAACCTTTTGGGGGGATTCCTCACATTTAATCTCTTTGTTTTTTATTGACTAAAACTAAGTATCTTGGGTCGTAAAATAGATTAAAGGAAGGGTTTGAGGTCAATTTTAAGGTATAAGCAAGGGGTAATCCATAATCTAAATTGGGATAGACCAATGGAGTAGGATGGAAATAGTGAAAAAGAAACCAATTGATCTTGGTCCAACTAATTGGATCAGCATAATCTAATAAATACTCCTTGTTTAAATTTAATTGAAAACCTAAGCATAAGAATCTTGGTTTCTACGAAGAAATAATTACAGTCTATTGGTTCTACCTTGATCTTCTCCAACTAGGTCATGGTCATTAAACTTGAACCTCCAATGGTTAGGGATAATTAAATAAAATGAGATTTACAATTTTTTAAACCTAGTTACTATTTATAAGGTTACCCAGTTTCAATTTTAGATATTTATTAGGTTCAACCACCCCTACTCTTGACCCCTAACCCTAAGAGAATTATCCATGAATCACATATTTGAATAAAAACAAGGAAAAACATGGAAACATTCTTGGAATATAAAATAATTGATATAAATCAATGAAAATCAAAATTGAAATCTTGAAAAAGAAATTAAATACTAACTTGGATGAATAATAATGAATAACACACCGAAAATTGAAGTTGCATGACAAACGTGATCAGAAACGAAACGTTGGAACAATAATGATCAACAAATGCGTCATAAAATTGAAAACAACAACAACAGAATGTGTAGAATAGTAAAAGAAATAAATTGAGATAGAAAAAATTGAAAATAGAATAAAAAATGGAAAATAATTAAAGAAAAGAAGAAAATGAGTTTTGAGTATGATAATTTTTTTCCCATCAAGGGCACTGGAATATTTATAAATACCAAAATGTACAAGATGTGTAAATGGTTCACGTCTTGTACTACTTTAAATAGATTCCACTTAGAAACTAATATGATGTGTAATTGGTTTTCATGTCATTTACTTCAGATTCACAAAATATTCTAAATGTTTTAGATCTTGGAAGATTTTTTGGCTTGAATCTTCAGCAACAACAAGGTTTTGAACTGGTCATGTCATGTAATGAGTTCATGCCTTGTATTATTCAGATTTGGAATTCAAATATTTCATAATGTGTAATTAGGATACAAGTCATGTACTCGATTCATTCCTTGTATTTGGGATTCCTAGCTTGTAATTTTAGCTAGAAGGTTGTGTGCTTGAGGCATACACGTTATTTGTTTTATGACTTGTTAGGATAATTTCTACAATTTCTACAGAATTTATCCTTTGAGACTTATATTCCTAATTAATTCAAAAATGAATAAAAAACAAATGTATTATCAAGTAAATTTTGATTAAACATTATTGAAATGTGTCTAAAATGTATATACAAATTCAGATTATCACTACTCAGAAGGAGGGGACTGATGTCAAATGAAACCACAATTACACAACTCGGTTTGTCAAAACCACTATGCTCTACCTTCTCTGGGTCCTCCCAGGACTCCATTGAAAGGTATGTCATCATCATAAGACATGAAATGTATGGGAAGATCCCATGAAGGGGTGAGTATAACAATACCCAATAAGCAGCCCAAAAACCCAACATAAAAATGGAGAAACTTAAAGGTGATAGTTCGTTTGACCCCAATTCAGAGGAGAAAAACCCAAGAGAGAGAAAAATAAACTCCATATCGAATTCTCCTAATATATACATTAATAGTAAAATAAACTATAAATTGTTTTTCACTTAAGATATGTAAAATCACCACAAGGACTCCTAGAACACCCTAGAAATACTCATCTCAAACTCCAAGTCTCGTGAGGTCCCAAACCTATAGCTAGCCATAAGATTCTCCTTGAGGCTCAAAAATATCACTTGTTCTTGAGATCTCACTCCATGATCCCTGTAATCCCTGATGGTAATCATTTGAGAGATATCACTAATCAGGAATAATCCTTCTATCCTTGATGTCACTCATTTGAGATATCTCACTCAATCAGGTATCACTAAGATGATGGTACATCCCCTCCATCCCAGGGGGCATGCATTCGATATAACATGATCTTCAGGTCTCACTACATGGAAAGTCATGATAAATCCCAGCGGATCTTGATAAAAAGATAGTGTATCTCACCTATCTTTGATAGGGGACTCATCGAACCCTACTAGAAACACTGAAGATCTCATCTCACAGATAGGGGATCACATCGAGGACCACTAGGGGACACCAAAAACACAATCCAATACCCTAGATATTATATCACTTAGATAGGGGATAACCACCCATGTATTTTTGGTTATTATGATTCCAAAAAACAATCTATAAAAACCCTCTATGTATGGGATCATATAGCTGATGATACCACAAACCCTACTGAAACCACCCACTAAGTAAAGGAATTTATAGTCGATAATGCCACAAACCCTACTCAAACCATCCACTAACTAGGGGATCGTATAGACGATGATTCCACAAACCCTAATGGGATAACTTTCTAGATAGGGGATCACCACCCATGTATTTTTGGTCACCATGATACTAAGAACCCCACCTAGGAAAGTCAATACGACAGAGGATCCCACCCCGGTCTCCTAGAGGGATACACCAACTCTATTCAAGCTCATCCTATCGAGGGGATCACAATCCTATGATCAGGATATAATGTCACATTGTACCCTAATAGGGATAAACCAAGAGAAATCACTCAACTGATATTAATCTACGTATCGTTAACAATAAACCCGCTAACCTCACTTGACATCAAATCTCGCACTCCAAAAACACGGCCACCATCACATCCCATGTGGAAAACAACTTAGGATAGGCTACTAATGGGCCTCCATCTGAGTCTTGAATATGGATATTCATGATGGAGAAAACTTTGAGGGGAGTACATGATGTGTATCCAGAGTACACGATGTGTGTATCCAAGCTAACCCCTAGCCTGTCCCCCATGGTAATCATCGTGTATCTAGAAATATACACAACATGTTCCTCATGCCACATAGTGTGTGACCTCATACAAAACTCTAGGCATGTCCTTGCCCACACATAGACTTTCTGGCCATGTTTCCATATATGGAATGTACCCTCAGTAAAGGATGTGTTCCTCTTTCCCCGAACCAATCCCGTGTCCTTGGTCGTGCCCGTGTAAATTAACCCGTGCCCTTGTCCTTTGGATATGTACTTCCACACAACCATGTACTTTGACACAAAATCCATAGACATGTCCTTGTACATATGACCAGGGATCATTACATGGTGTGTACCCACAATACAAGGCATGTAGTTCCCAAAGTTCATCTTCCCCGAACTGGAAGAACACACAGTATGCGCTTCTGCACTCCACACCACGTGATTGGGAATTCCGAATGGGAATCCCCTACGAGCCACCAGAAACTCCCTTATTTCCACCAAAACCCACAAATATAACCCCATGGGATCTCTAACAGTCATAATAGGGCTTTAAAACCTGAAAATAATTAACAAAAGGGGACCGGGATGTAAAGATTGTAAATCCTCCTACCTCATGGAGAATTTCCAAAGATTCAGGTTCTAAAATATGTCCGGAACCTGCTTCACCCTGATCTGGTGATGATCAAAATAAAAAAATGGTTTGATGGCACCAACTCTCCTCAATTTATTCTCGGATCATCCACCACACAAAGGGGGCTCATCTCTTTCTTCTTCTATGAATGAGAACCAATGGGGGAGGGGTTAGATTATTAATTTAATTTTATTAAATTAAAAATCCTCTATTTAACACCCTGCCAATGATCGCCTCCAATTAGGTGCCTGATTCCGACAAACATTTTCTCAGGCCTAGGGTAAACCCCATGTTCTAAACTCAACCATGATCTCATATTTTTGACCACAGTCTCTGCTCGAGAGTTATTCTACATTTCTAGAAAAACTGCATGAACAAAATATAAAATATTTAATATTTTTCCTATCACTGCATTGAGGATCTTGAAGCCCCAGAATCCTATGCCAAATTAGTATCAGGCTTTGGAAATATTCATATAAATATTCCAAATTCTTACATAAAAAACCAAAGTCTCTACACTCTCCCCACCTTCAGGATTTGCTTCTTGAAAAGAGAAATCCTAGGCAAAAGGGGGGAAACCAAGCTCTCAAAATGGGTCTCCCATGCTAGTGAACTCACCCGTGGGTTTCCATGCTATCTAAAAACACACACTCAGGGGAATCATAAGCCCAAATAGGGTCCTCTCTAGTCATAAACCAAACAACTATGGGTACCTCAAAAGGATACTCCACAACTATTATCCAACTCAAACCAGGTCAATATCATGTAAAAAAACATGCACATGTCTCCTAAGCTACGAATTGTGGGAAAACACTAAGAAAAGATTCTATCTACATTCATAGGTTTTGTCATTACACCACCTTACTAACCCAACACAAATACTGAAGTAACCCAATAGTCCTCATCCAGCCTTGAATGAACTGCACACTCAACATCCATTACTAGAACCAATTATAGGCCTATAATGTTGTCAACCACTAGCTTCGAACAGTACCATGGTGACCTATAGGGCCTTCTAAACGTGCCATCAAATGGTGATACACTGATAGTGGAGAGATAAATACACCACAACAACATGAAAACTCAAATCACATTCTCCAAAACCCAAACTGCTCAATCTAATTGGCATTCCACTCCTCCTGTGTGTAATAATGAGGGAAAGGAACCTCCTCACCACCTCATGTCACAACATGAGTGGTATCATCATCAATCCTCAGAAGGTTGATTCACTCCCCACATTTAGAAAACCCATCATGAACATTTCTAGTGGATAATAGGATCACATAAGACCTCATGATCATAATCTTCTAGCCGTGTCTCCCTACCTCACTTCAAAGAAGAAGGGTTACCACCAACAACTAGATACATGTCTTTTCATCCTCAATAATCTCATGTACATATTTGAAACAGAGCATATGATGGTACTAATGATGAATAATCCCACAAACCAATCCAAAAAGGGTGAAGGACTCGGTCTATAAGTCTCTCATCCACCTCCCAGGTGAACACAAGGCTTCCCAAGTATATACATTGGGCCATAATAGGACCTCTATCTACAAACCTACAATATAACCACATCTCATAAATATCCAAAGAATTAAAATTATATGATGGAAAAAATATCAAGGCACTCCCTGGGTTCTAGTCTATATAGAAGTGTAACTTTTGATGGGTAGGTAAACCCGACATGTCCTCAGGTAGATGTCCTCAGGTATATGTCCTCAACTCGACCAATACAATAGGAAACCAAAATATCATAACACCACTGCTCTAAGGTCTATACTAGATATCTAATAAAATTCATATTTATCTTCCTACACATGAGATTTTCCTTCTCATCCTGGGATCACTCTTTTATAAAGAAGTAAAAAATCCGTCCCTCAATCTGAAAATAATTTTGAACCCAATGGTGGAAACCATCTATGTTTATATGGTAAAAAACTAGTCTACATTGAGGAAATAACCATAGTGACTCTCTATAACACTATGGTAAGGTTCTATGCAAGTTTCTCCCTCCATCATAGTCGAACCACACTACAGATAGAACTGTATGACCTCTGATTCTCTTTTCCAGTGTCTCCAAGCATAAGGGTCAAGAAAAAAGCTCTAATGGTATCAATAGTCCTTGAACATGGGATACACTCAGGGAAAAGTGTCTCTTGACTCTATGATAACTATAGATGGGGTAGCAAAACCACATATCATACCTTAAACCTCACTCAAGACTCCAATACAAAAACCCCTTTTTCTGAAATCTCATCATTTCTCCTACCTGCCTGTCTACCACAACCAAGGCCTGCTCTGACATCTCAACACATCAACCCACCCCAAACACACAAGTAAAAGGAACTAGTACACCACACCTTGAAACTATTCTATTGGCGTGGAATTTAATTTCCTGTATGGTTTTATATCATGTCATAAGAACACCTCTCATTGGGAGAAGTTCCCCTCTTTCTTGTGAGTCTGAAGCCACATCAAACATCACCATCACATGGATCTATTGACACCCCACATCACCTTAGATAATCCTCAAGTAAGGAGTATAAATGAAATTTTATCTCACACATATATCTAATAATAATACTAAAAAAATTAGAAAGGATATAGATCATACCTCTAATCATCCCCAGAGCCTCTAGGTTATAGGACTCTGCGGTCTGCAGCTGTCCTCACCCCCATCCCCAAACTCCTTGATCCTGGCATAGTCCACTTGGGTGTGGCGGTGGTAAGATATCAAACTATCTTCCACCAACTTCTTCTCTCCCCACTCTTCCGCCACATTATCCATCATGCATAACTCTATGCTCCTATCACCATCTCTACTAGGATGTTCTGTTGATCATCGACCTCTTAGAAGCACAAGGGGTTGTAAAATCTTGTATGATATGTCCTCATCCATCACAATTGAAACACCACATATTTCATGGATGAATAGATCCTTTATGGAATCCCTAATACATATACCCTCTATCCTAGGATTGTATCCTAAAGTTTCTTTCTTTCCCAAATCCCTAAGCCTACAATCGACTACCTACTGCGAAGGTCTTATATCCTTTGTGCCCAACACCAATAGTCAGATTCTATTCAGTATAAAGCTCTCTATAACCATGGCCCACTCGATCACTCCAACATAGGTGGGAATAAAAAACAATATCACTAAAGCCTTGATATACAAGTGTAATACCTGATCAAAGGTCCATACTCTAAAAAATAGATCTGGAACCATATCTAGGGTATAAAAAAGGTCTAAAAACCTCACTGAATACCTTTTCATGCTAATTCTATCCTACTGAAGCTATAAAATCTCTTGGATATGAACTGATTTCAACTTGGTTGGATAAAACTCTTCCCTGAGGAGTTTCTCAAACTCCACCCAAGTGAGAATCATCTCATCATGGTTCTACGTCACCAAAATCCACCATTGACCATTCAATCCCTATAGAAAACTCACTACTAGGGCCTCTATATAGTTTAGAGGTGTACTCCCAAGGTAGAAAATGTGCATGATTACCTTAATACAGTCATCAATTTCCAAGTAGTCTAGGTCACCCCAGTACTTGGGAGGTCTCTACTTTTGAAACTCATGCAGCACACTCAGCCTATACCATCCTTGTATTGAACTATCGACACAACCTACTACTCAACGGGTGGTGGTTTAATTGGAAAACCACCCAGAGGTACCACCTCAAGACCAGTGCCCAACACTGAAGCCTCATAACTAGGAATATCATCATCACAATCCCACTCTGGAATCCTTTATAGCATTTATCATAGTGGCATCCTAAAATAGAATCAAGATGCACTATGGTCAATGAGTATACCTAGGGTGATGATTCAAGAAGGAAATGGTAACCATAACCCAATTCTATATGATTAATGTACCAACATTTCCCTACAACAAATTATTAAATGTTCCAAATAAATATGCAAGTTATCAGAGTCTTGGTGAATTGACACATTGGTTTCCACACCAATATTGGAGTCCCTAGCCTAAAATTTGAACATGAAACACTTATACACTGTCATCATAAATCCCAAACCAAGATTACAACTATAAAATTCCTAACTTTGGTCCTAAGGAAGGACCTCCACTAATACCACTATAAAATGAACCGAACTACCAGGGCCCACCTAACTAGTGGAAGGATGATATGCCACTTCCCCAAGCCCACCTATAATAGGCAAGGAGATCATGAACATAATTGAGAATGCATATAACATACATGGGAGGCCTTATACTATGGTTCCTATACACAAACACACACAAAAATCTTCATGAAACAATGTAGAGATAATGATATAACTGAAACAAAAAATACATGTATACATCTATCTCACAATCAAAGTATGAAAAAGCTACGAAATCATGAAAATGGAAAAATAAAATCCCAGTAAAAACTGAAAAAACATCCAACCTACTCATAAGGAGGGGACTATTGTCAAATGAAACCACCGGTACACACCTCGACCTATCTAGCTCGCTATGCTTTTCCTACTCCATGTCCTCCCAGGACTTCGTCAAAAGTCCTATCATCTTCATAAGACACAAGATATGAGAGAAAAGACTATATAGGGGTGAGTATAACAATACCTAATAGGAATCCCAAAAATCCAACATAAAAAGGAAAAAACTGAAAGGCAACAATCTGCTCAACCCCAATAAAGAGGAGAAAAACACAAGTAATAGAGAACAAGAAACTATATCTCGACCACTCCTCAACTATACATGACTAGTCAACTCAACTCCACATGGTTTTTTAATTAAGAAACGTGACATAACCTCAAGGACACCCAAAGCATTCTAGATATACTCATATTATACTCCAAGTCTCATGAGGTCCTAACCTCATTTCTAGCTACAACATTCTCATCAAGGATCAAAGGGGTCACTCATGCATGAGATCTAACTCCAAAAGCCCTACCATACTTGATAGTAATCATCCTAGAGATATGAATCATGAGGAACAACTCTACCATACCTAATGGAACTCATCCAAGATATCTCTCTCCATCAGGTATAGCTAAGCTGATGACACATCCTCGCTATCCTAGGTGGCATATATATGATAGAACATGATCATTGGGTCTCACCATGTGGGATATCACATTGGAACCTAGTAGATATCAATATATAGATAGGGTATATTACCCATACCTGATGGGGGACTCCTTGAATCCTACTGTAAACACTAAAGATATCATCTCAAGATAGGGGATCACACCAAGGACTGCTGGGGGATACCATAAATACCATATGATACCACAAATATCAGATTTATCATACATGGGATAAACACATATGTAGTGTTGGTCATGAAAATTCTATAAACCCCATATGGAACAACCTACTAATTATGGGATCATATAACTGATGATACCAAAAACCCTACTTAAACTGACCACTAACTAGGGGATCGTATAGATGATGATGCCACAAATCCTACTGAAACCACACTATAAGTAGGAGATCGTATAAATGATGATTCCAAAAACCCTATTGGGATGAACTACTAGATATGGGATCACATCTCTTGTAGTTTTGGTCATGAAGATACCCTGAACCCCACCTAGGTAAGTCGATACGTTAGAGGATCCCTCTCTGGCCTCTCGAAGGGATACAACAACTCTATCCGAGCTCATCCTATCGAGGAGATCACAATCCTATGATGAGAACATAATGCCACACTGTACCCTCATATTGATAGACCAAGGGAACTCACTCAACCGAAACTGGTCTATTCATCACTAACAAGAAACCCTCAAACATCACCTCACATCACATCTTGCATGAAAACCATGAAAACCATCACATCCCATGTGGAAAAATACTTAGGATAGGTTAGTCATAGGCCTCTATCTGAGTCCTAAATATGGATATGTTTGAGGGATAAGAATATAAGGGGAATAAATGATGTGTTTCCGTGGTACATGGAATCTTTCTCCAATCAGACCCCTAGTCATGCCCCACTATGGTACTCAGTGTGTATTTGGGAATATAAATATCGTGCACCTCATGTCACATGGTGTGTGAACTCATCCAAACCTATGGGCATATCCCCACCCACACATGACCTAGATGGACATGTATCCATACATAGTGTGTACCCTTAGTACACAATGTGTTCCTTTTGTCTTTTCCCAAGCCCATTTCCTTGGGCATGCCCATGAAACTCATCCAATGCCCATGTCCTTAGGCCATGTACTTTTGAATGACCATGTCTCGGGACATGGAATCTCTGACCTTGTCCTCAGCCACATGACCTGGGCTTACTAGACAATGTGTACCCACAGTAGACAATGTGTAGTCCCCAAATCTCATCTTCCCAAAATGGGAAGAATACACAATGTGTGATCCTGTGCTATACACCATGAGATTGAAAATTCTAATCTATAATTCCATATGAGCAACCCAAAGCTCCTTGATTTCCAATGAAACCCATAGATCTACCCCCTCAGAACTCTAATAGTCATAATAGGGCTCTAAAACCTTAAAAAAATTATACAAGAGGATTGGGATGTAAAGATCATAAATCTACTGACCTCATGGAGAAACGTCAAAGTTCTAGGTAAAAAAATGCCTGAAACCTATTGCACCTCAATCCAGTAATGATCAAAATAAAAAATGGGGTTTGATGACACCTCATCTACTTAGTTTTTCCTCAGATCATCTATCATGCAAAGGGGTATCCTCCCTATTATTTTCCACATGTGAAAACCAAAGGGAGAGGGGTTGGTTTATTAATTTTGTTTTATTAAATTAGTAAACCTCCATTTAACACCCTGCCAACGGTCACCTCCAACCGGGAACTCGATGCCGAAGAACATTATATCCCAGCTAGGGTAAACGCTACATTTTGGACTCAACCACAAACTCATATTTCTGATTCGAGTCTCCTCTTTAGAGTTATTCTACATTTATATAAAAACTATGTGCATGTCAAATAAAATATTTAATATTTTTCATATTAGCTCACCAAGGCTCTTCGGGCTCCAGAATCCCACAATGACTTAGTTTATGGATTCAGAAATATCCCTAGAAATATTTCAATGTATTACATGTAAAATCAAGAGTCAATATAATTTAAAACCATTTAAATAGAACTATTTTAATGTTTTGAAACCATACTAATAGGGATATAGCCATGTTTTGAAACTATGTATATAAGACCATTTCCACAGTTTGAAACCATTGATATAGGTTTGACCCTATAGATACACCAATAATATCAATCGACAAATAGACCATGGATATAGTTAGTAGCCATAGTTTATACATCTATAGCTATGGTTTTTGACTATGTCTATAACTGAGTTTTCTAGTTGTGAATGGAATGAAGATGTCACAATTCTCCCCACCATGGAACTTTCTGCCCCTGAAATTATTATATTAATGTATAATTTCTTAGGAAGATGGATACATAACATAGGACCACCACCATTTAGGATTTATCTAAAATGTTGAGCAATAAACAACTTCTTATATAAGGATAGCACTACCAAAACAAACATGATTCCACAAATCAATTAAAGGGAACCATAAAATCTCATAAAACACAACCAACAACTAAGAAACCATCTCAAATTCTACAAATAAAGCACAACCCAAATTCCACATGGAAGGCCCTGAAACCAAGGAGCATCCAAATATTACAATATCTGGTCACCAAAGCTATCACATACCCATACTATTGAAATTAAATATCCAGTAAGAACATGCCTATAAAATAACATGGTTCTAACCCCAGGTCACAAAACTACATTAGAGTGTAATGATGGACAAGATCATGGAACACTAACTTATAATGATCTTGATATAAATACCATCCCAAAAGATTCCATAGTCTGACAAAAAAAAACCACCCATCCCAATTACCCATGAACGTACCCCAAAATTTCTCATGTTCAATCTAATAAACAAATAACCCATGCATAACTCTCACCACTATGATGGAAATCTCCAAAACGATCACAAAAGGCACAAAAAACAATGAGGAATGAAAATACTAAATAAAATCATTACTCACAAAAGAGTGACTGAAAAAACACACCAAATTAAATGCATAATAAAACTCTAACTTCTCTAAACTCATGAAGCACATATCCCAAAATAGATCATCATCTGAATCCCAAAGATGATATGTCCTCACTAATACAACTAGATAACTAAGGATCACCTAGACCAGTATACCCAAACCAATATACTATATTTCCAAATAAATTTGATAGTAAAATGTCAACTTGAATAATTAAAAGGTTCAATACTACACCACCAAGAGGAGAAAACAAAACCCTCTACTCCATTCATAGTTTGGATAGACCCAAGAATAAGAAAGGGGTTACCCCTAAAGAGAAACACTATAACTTTACTCAAGACCTTTATGGGGAACCTTAAATACCACAACACATGAACCCAATATAGTCATGTATCCTAAAACAAATAAAACAGTCCCAATTTCTATCAAGGGATAAATTCGAATACATAATTTGCTAAAACAAGAAAATAACTTTTGAAAAGTTTCTTTTAACCCATTAACCCCTTAACAAGAAGTCCCAAAACCCATTTCTAGGGAAAATATATATTAAACAACATTCTAACCATTAAATATTTCACCTCTTGTAGAAAAATAAGGGTAATAATTTTCTCAAATTCAATAATAAGTTTAAATCCCAAATTCCTTAATTTAAGTCATTCATATAAAATTCACCTTCCAACACCATAAACATATCAAAAGATCCACATTCATTTATTCCCCACTATTGATAATTTCTCAAGAACTATCCATGAATCAAGAGGTCCAAACAATAGAACCATACATGATGAGTAACTATGCTTGAATTGGTCACATGGTTTGACGGTCCATGCACCAATCATGAAATAGTTTCTAAAACATTTCCAAAATCAATCACATGTCCATTGCATAATTTTTTTTGGCTGTACAAGTCAACCTCATACTTTTGATTCATTTTTTTCTCATCCAAAAATACCTAGAACAACCCCCAAGGAAACTATTACTATTATAATGAGAATAAAAACCCCACTATATTAAATATCAATGAATAAAAAATAATCAAAATAGAAACTAAAAACCAACTTCCCATGGAAACTCAAGGATTAGGGCAAGAAAGAGATATCTAGAACTCCATGTACCTACCCCTTGATTCCTGAAAAAACTATGTCCATTCTACCAAGATTCCCAAATAACAAGTGATTACTTCTAAAACCTAGTACCTCTTTAGAACCTAGGATTTTATACCATTTGTAGTAAACTAGCATAGGATGACCCAACATGTGACTCGAACCAGTCTGCCACTTGGTTTGAAGGGAATTCTCAATACCCATGAGTTGAAAACTATTGCCTAGATATCAGAAAAACACACTTGGGAACGATTTAACCATTGGATAATAATATAAATTATCCTTATAAACAACTAATAATTTGTCATGATCTTTACATATATTGGAAATCCATGCATATCAGTTGAACAAATACCAAATAATGACCATTCCAAATAGGGAACAACAAAAATAAACAACTAATTTAACTCAAAATAAATAAAACATCCACATACATAAATAGGATAGAATAAAAAGGAAGATAAAAATAAATAAATAAGCTAGAAAAAATGGCCAAGACAACCTTGGTCCAAAAATAAAACAACAACCTAAGAACCACCCATGAATATCCATGTGATCCACAACCACTCATTGTAACCACACATCCATCAATGGATCAAGACAGACATCTAAATAGACTCAAGACCATGGATACTAAAAAATAGGATATTTTTATACACACACATACACCGATGTTCTTGTAGTGTGTGAGAAAAACATTCCTAATATGATCTCACCTAGAAGTCTATGCAGCTCCCTTAATAAAATAACTCATAAATTCTAGCTTGAACATAAGATAGAAAAAAATATTTTCACTTTTAGATGACCATACATAATGAAAAAAAGTAACATACTTTATTACTTTCCATTTATAAATCCATAAAACAATATTTTCTAAGAATAAGGTATATTGAGTTCAAAATCATAAGTTTAAAACCCAAACATTAACTGAAATATTTAGTTTAAATTTCCTTAAAAACATAAAAAGAGGGATTTCAAAAAACATGAATGAAAAACCAACACCTTTCTCGCTCTTTTCCCAAAACCATTTCTCAAATACCATTTAAAACATAAATAAAAATTCACTTTATAAATCACGCTTTTAAAAAAAATTAGACACAATTTGAAAGTAAACCAAAACATAGATCAAAACATAATAAAAGTATCACAAGCACTAAGACATCAATGAGGCATAATGATAGTACAATAACCAAAATATGGTGCTATAAAATAAAAGAATCACTAGGGGATACTAACAAGTCATGAAATTAGATCCCCTAAAATAACCAATAATAGGAATAAAGAGTAATGGGAAACTTCCTAGAATCTAACATGAATGGTACCAAAATTAGCTTGTTGGATCACTCATTGGGACCCTATATGAAACTAAAAAAACCACCTTAGCTTCCATTTTGGTCTTGCTGATTATTATAGAAACAATCTGTAAGAGGAAAAAAGTTTACTAGGGAATTATTTGATGTGTGCACACTAAGCTAGTGTAGTGTACATCTATTCCAACTCCGAGGTGGAACATTCAGGGCGATGATGAAATAATCCGAAAAGAATCACCACTCGTCTCTTTTTCCAGAGATGATTTATTTTCAAATTCACCATTTCTTTTGTGTCAACCTATTCTGTGTCATTATCCTATAAAGGAAGGTTGGATTAACCCTACAGGGGCTAGGCAATTTTCCCCTTTCTTATTGTGAAGGAGATTCCACAGTCAGATGGTCCCAGTAGGTGATTGCATGAGGTCAAGTACGTACAATCGGTCCTCATCGGATATAACTTCCTTGGATAATCTCCAATGGGTTTATTCGTGAATCCAGAAACACCCAATAGTCTGGGTATCAATGATTCCTGGACCTTCTTTCCAAAGGTAGGTGCTCGTTGGACAATGGATTAGCCAAACAAACTTAAAGACTCCATTGGTTGAGAGGATGGGAAGTCAGGCACACCATACCCCTTTTGGGGGGAATTATTTCCTATTTCAGTACTCTCTTATAGATTTAAGTCACGTTTATATGTTTTTGAATCCTTGGTTCATTTCTGAAGAGTGTTTCCATGGGATACCCCTGATTTGCAGGATCTTCATAAGCATATATGGATTTGATGCTATGGAGGTGATGCTGACTTGAGCCATACAATAAGGCGCTCTGGAGTTTATCGTTATCTGGGGGGGATGGAAGGTGACTTGATGTTGGGATCGGACCCATAATATGGGTTTCCTACGTATCCTTGGGAGAGGAATTAGAACTCACGTAGTTAGGAATTGTGTGGGGCTTACGCATGGAGGATGCCCATTTAAGAGGACATGATTGGGTGAACCTTTTTGGAAGGGCACCCTATTGAGTTCGGGCCTTCGAGTAGGCATCCTACATATACTGGTTTGATTAGGAATTAGAGTTCTCATAGTTCATAATTGTGTAGGTGTTTTAATCTTAACAAAAATCTAAGCCCACGTGAGAGGATGTGAGAGATCAAACCAACCAAATGCTTCCTCTCCTATTAGTGGGAGAGGGAAAGCCTATGGCGGAAGAGGCTCGGGTGACTATGGGTGAGGGCACAGAGTGATGAAAATTTTAATGGGAAATGACACTAAAGGTCATGCGGCTCGGCCTTCAAATGATTGGAGACTTACCTCAGTGGGAGTTCCCCAGAATGCATTCTAGGAAGGGGAGGAGTTTCATCCTCATCAAAAAGGGAATTGAACATAACCCCATTGACTAATCACCATTCCTCATTGAATGGAAAATAACATGACCACCCTTAATCCCTAGAACGGGGAGGTTCACATTGTCTTCCTAAGGTTGGACTCCGGGTTACCATGGAAATGTAGACCCATAGAAATTCCTAAAGCCCAAACCGTTATGGGGAGAGCCTTCGCGACTCCACTTACCATGGGTATATAGACTCAAAAGGGCATGATGATACACCCAATGGTATGATGATAAGAGTCTAGTGGATTTGGAATAGGCTTTGGCCTGATGCCGGGGGACTGGTTCACAAAGGGATTATGTAGGAATGAACGAAAATGGAGGGGCAAGATTAGCATTGAAGGAAAGAATAACCAAAAACACCCCATTACACGTACTGTTTTATTATACGGGATGGGGAAACCACCACATACCGTAGTGGTATATGGGAAGAGGGGTCGTCCGTGTATCGATGTGGTACGCGGGCATGGTTATAGACCATCGCACACCATAGTGGTATGCGGTCTGGTATGCTGCTTTGTGTTCTATCTGCGTACTGATGCAGTATGTAGCGCCGAGTTAAATCCTCATAACGATACACTATGTGAAAAACCATATTGAAGGAGGGTATGAGGGACTATCATTCACGGGGAGTTCATCCATGAGAAATATGTGGTTTGCGGTTTCATCAATCAGGTTTGTAGTTCTATTATTATTTTTAAGTTCCCCTGTTTTATAGTTCATGGCTGGATATACCTGCAGAGAGTGTTGTTCATGATTTAGCTTCACCGATGACTCAAGAATGATTCCAGAATCTTCCTTGAGTTCTTTCTTCCAACCTCTGGGTTCCCTTCAAGCTTTCTTCGTCCCTACTTTCTCAATTCCTTTTATGATCCTTTTATATAGAATCAAGGAAATCCTATCTATGGGCATGCAACACCATTTGTAGAGGCCCATGAAGAGACATCCTGATCCATGGAAGACTCGGTCAACCAGGGTTTGCAGAGGCTATGGTTCGTGATCATGGTTCATGTAACCCTTCCGGTTTGCTTCGCCTACGAACCATTGAGTTTGCGATATGGTATGTGAATGGCCTTCACCTGCATGAGTCCTTCAGTGATGCGGTTCACGGTCCACCATGTTCGCTAGACATCGCTCTGCAGGTTAGTTCCTTTCAGATCATTCCACGTACCGATGGTTCACAATCCAGGCGGTCCACAAACCCTTCCTGATGATGATACATGGGCCACTTAAAATACTTTGAAAACTTTAATTCCTTCAAGTTTCTTCTGAAAATTTTAACTCAATTTGAGTTCATTCACCTTTTTAGACTTGTAATAGTACTTTCTTCCTTCTGTAAAGTTATTGTGGGAGTATTTTCTTTCCATGGAGGAATTTTCAGGACCCTACGAATGACCCTATTTGAATGCGGTACATTCAGAATGAAAAGGGAACTATTCCGATGTAGAAGCAGTCCTGAACTGAAATGGTTCGCAGTAGAACAGATAGGCCCAGTAGGAGGAGACCAAATATATATATAGGGGACCATGTCATTTGTCTTTGACAATTTATCACATTGAAAAGTGATCTTGAATTTCCCATCTTCTTCTATGTTTGCGTACTGTGCTTCTTGAAAAAATTCATTTCACAAACTGCTTCGTACGTGCTACAAACCTAACTTTTCACCATTTCTCTCCCTGCGAACCAAATTTTGGATTTCGCAAATGAAGCTGTTGAATTTTAAAATTAAAATCTAGATTCCACATAGGATAAATCTACACTTCTCTTCTATCTAAAATCCGATCTTGAATCGGCAAACCAATCTTTAAGAATTAATAATCCGAACTTAAACCTTTAATCAATAATCTCTGAAAATGAACTTAATCGAGGCCTAGGTTCACGATATACACCTTCCACAAACCCCTATGTTCACTAAAAACGAATCCACATGCTAGCGCCTCGTAGTTGGTTCGTGTATCATGACTGTACATGGTGAAAATTTTCCACATACCGTAGCCGTATGTAGCATTTGCTTCAGCTCATTATGCGGTACGTGAGATATGCCTGCCGCGCACCATTTTCGAGAATAGTACGTGAAGCCTTACGTGGACGTATTTTTTAGTCCTTTAGACATTCCTTTGTATAATTTATCCAACTTTTATTGGACTAACTTTTTATCATGCTTTGGATCTTCCCGTGCAGGCTACAATGGCTGCTTCACAGGTTGTGAATGACATCACTACTTCTTCTGAGGCAATTACTACTGCCCCTATTTCTTTTTCTGATGAAATATTTAAGAACATGGTGTCTTTGGTCGACGAAAAAATTCCGGTCGTTCTATTTCACCAATCTCTAGAAAATATACTTACGGTGATTCAAAGGGAGTTCCCAACTTCAGACAAGCTTCCTTCTTATGGGTTTGGTCTATTGTCTGATACAGTGATCCCAACACCAAATCCGAATGATCAGCCTACTGCCTGGATAATTAACACCTCTATTTTGAAGGCATTAATTTCTTCCAAGGGGCAGTACCTTGAGATAGATACTACCTCTGGGTCCTTGCTAAACTACGCACCTATAAATTTAGAGGGAATGTAGTGGAAGCCCAACCAGATGGCCCACTATTACCATAAAATTGTACGAAAATCTACAAAGAACGGGAAACATGGTTGGTCATCCCAGTGGGATTTTCACTCTATGGGCTCATTTGGCTTAGACTGAGGGTGGCCTTTCTAGGTTCACCAATGTTGAGAAGAATTCTGAACTAAGATGCAGACTGTGGGACTATACGAGGCTGCTTGGGTTTTTCAGACATACATCCATCATCCTACTGCCCTTATTTCACATCTCCTGAGAAGGTGGAGTCCAGACACCAATACCTTCCATTTGACCCACGGGGAGGTCAACATCAATATTTGGGACATTCAGCTAATCTCGGGAGTACCTATCATCGGGAACATGTATGATGAATTCCTCCCTCCCTCCTCTATTTGGGATGATGAGAAAAGAACCCCTCCTTTGGCCAGGAAATTCATCATTAAAGTGCGGAAACTCTTGAAGGAAATCAATATTTTTCAAAAGCAAGATGTTCTTTTTGATAACTGGTTTGGCGCTTTTGTTAAGCATACTGATCTAGAGCCCGATCCATGGAGACCCAGGGCATGTCCTACCAAAACCACCTGGAGACGAGAAGGCACTTACTGGCCCACCCTGGAAGAGGGGAATTTTTAGAAATGGGGATGAGGGATCATCCCTAACTTCAATTGATTATTTTGACTAGCGGCTTTCTTGGCCATGTTTCTAAGCAGGTGGATATTACCAGTACACGAATATGGTGGTATAAGAGCCTCAAATTTTATCATTTCTACTCAGTTAACCTCCATTAGATTCATCAATTTAGGTATCCTAGTGTTGGCCAAGATTTACCACATACTGGGTAGAATCGGCGAGGGGGGGGGGGCACCTTATCAAATGACTCGGCCCATCCAAATTCTTTGGGGATGGATGGGAGCCCACATAGGAGGTTATTACTTCATCAATTCCTTACCAATTCCACATTCCACCGTATGACCATACCTTTAGAGCACCGGTGGGGTCATGTCGGTGGCTTGGGCTTCACGGGATAAGAAAGAGGAGCAAACTGAAAATAACGAGAAAGACTTAATGGCTTATCTCAACATTTAAAAACGTTTATCTTATCACCCTTATGATACCCCTACTGGTACTAATATAAATAATGCATCTGAAGATTTTTAAACCAAGGTTACTTCTTTTCTTTGAGAGAAGGCATCCTGGTCACCCGTATCATAGGGGATCTTATTTGTGAGGGATATGCACCCTGCCAATTTAGTCATCAATTTAACTATGTCTAGAATTTTTTCCCTCTTTCTCTCAAAAGTGATTCTCAGGAGAAGCATCTAATGATATCCCATCAACTATGGCTAATGTTCACCTGGGAGGACACCCAGTGCCAGGCCAGAATTCCGGATCATGGGGATTCCATGCCCTTTCTTACCAAAAAATATGTTGAGGCCTGGGTAAATCATATCCCAATTCCAATTAGCCAAACTGGTGCCTATTTTGAAAAATTCCAAGGCATTTAGGGCAAAGGTAAAGGATAAGAAAAAGGGAGTTGTTGAACACTATTGACTGGGAAAAGTCCTCCAAATGCCTCTTGGCTCCCCCCTGAGGAAAGTTGTGAAAATTGGGTTGTGATCTCACGGGTGGCCAAATAAGCTACTGAAGCTACTACTGGGAGTTCACCATCCATCCCCCAAGGATAATTTTCTAGTGGCCTAGAGGTAATGGTACCTTCTGAAAGGCCATCCATCTACTCATGACTTATCCCCTTATGATTTATGGAAGCTCCTCCAAACTAGGAAAGTTACTCTTACTGGCATTGGATATGTGTCAGCACCTGTTGGCCTTTATTTTGATGAGGATCCATATAGATAGAGTTTTTACCTTAAGGACCTCGAGACCCTTATCCACTCCCGAAGTGTTCACTGCAAGTACTCGCATCGAGTACTTTCCATGCTGTGACCAGAAACCATTGATGAGGATGGAGACATCGTTGGATCACCTAATGCAACTTCCATGGAAAAATATTATTACTTAATCCCATCGTCCCTTAAATATTACTCTTCTCAAGGTCTTGACATTTTAGGGACACTCGAGAAATGTTTTCTGTTGTTGAAACTCACTCCGCTCCCTCGTACCAACTCTCAACCACTGGCCATCCAAATTAAGAATACATTTTCAGATGCATGGAGAGTTTGGGATGAATTGAGTGAGATCACATCAAATGAAGATGTATGGAGGCTTCTTTATGAGGGACGTTTTGAACTCCTAGGTTTTGGGGGAGCCATTACTTATACAATAATTTTGGACAATGAAGAGCCTGAGGAGGTGGCTACCTACTTGAATGAAATGGACAATTGTATCCACGCTCCTGTAGACAGGAATTACTGGTCGTACCATGTGGAGTTGATGGAAGTACTCCAATGGATGATGAGAAAGGTTTTATCTACAACCTATAAACTTAAATTCTTTTGATGCAAAGATGCTAAAGGTCCCGCCTCCCCTTTTTATTTTGCAGGGGCTTTCAGGGTTTCCGGAAACGACTTTTTCCTTGATTTATTCTCCTGGGGGTACTAAAGTTGGGGAGTGTGCCCTATCAATGGTATAGGGTACTACAGAAGGATCCCCTGGAGGCCAAGAACACATGGAAGTATTCATTTCAGACCCTTATATGGAATTTCTTCCTCCATCTCCTCTTGGTGATCTTATTCAAGAGCCATCCCCCCGACAGTCAAAGAAATGTAAGAAAGCCTCCCAGCTGTCAAAGCGTATTCGAAGGGGAATCACAAGTAATTGTCTGTTAACTTGGTTATTTAACCAAGTACCCTTATATTTTTGACTCACTGGTACATATATGTACTTTGACTCATGGCCTATTAGTAACTAGACGACAACCGTTGAGGCATCTACATCTCCTATCCCTTTTAGGGTAGAGGAAGGGTCACCATCTTTTTCGGTTGATCGAAACAGGGAAATATGGATATCAGAAGAGACTGAGGGTGCTGTTTACCCCCCAGGTGTGCCTAATATTTCTCAAACAATATCTAACTCAATAATAGAAGGATATCCAGAATTTGAGGGATCACTTGACTGTGCTAAGCCGACTGTCATGGAGAGAGACATGGTAGTATTTATAGTAGGGGCCGAGTCTAGTGGTGAGCCCCAAGCCTTGATAGATTTTAAAGGGACCACAAATATCAAGGATCCATTAAATCTTGATCAAACAACCTTTTCCCCTATAGAGGGAGTCACTCCAAAGATTGATATTCTGCCTTCTCACGGTGGTTCTGGGGAACTCATCATCAGAGAGGCTGATGTTCCAACCCCTAAAAATTTGGAGTGGGCTATCATGCCCTTTTTTCCAGTTCTAAGAGAAGTTATATTTTATACCCCCAGGATCTCTAGACCAGTTCCCTTATCTGGACTGACTATCCTTACAAACCTTATATTAATCATCAATCATTTGAGGTCCACCTTGTGGGATATTGTTTTGGATGAGCCTGGCCCCAGGTGTTCAGTATTCCTGAGTAACCAAAGAGAAAAACTGATGATTAAATATGTAGATCCACCTTCTTTAGATATCGGTACTACTGTGGGGGTGGGAGGTACTGAAGACTTCTCCTCCACATCCCCAGAATCACAACCACAAGCCTTATTAATAGCGGCAGACGTCCCCACTCTATCCTCCACTGTAATTACCAGAGACGAGGCTTTTGCTGGGATGTTCTGTGCTATGGATGATGAATCAAGTCCCTCTCTTACAACGTTCATTACTGAAAACATTTCATCATCAGGGAGTGACTCTGAGACTGATCAAGAAATCCTGGTTGATCTTCATCCCATTTGACAAAAGGCATGGAAGAACATTTGTAGATTAATTTCTTAGACTCTATTGGCTGATATTCTAGTAAAATTTCCATAGTTACACCACTAGTTTTTAGTACTAGGTTTTGATGTATTTGACTATCATGGTATTTATGATATAGTAAGGTAGGTGGTTTCTACTAGAGAAGCAACTTGTGTGATTAAATCTCAACTTTCCACGGTAGAGTCAAAGACTTATCTTGCTGATACATGACAAATTATTATTGACGAAGATTACACTCATTCTGGAGAAGTTTCAAGGTTTAAAAATGAACTCATGAAGCAAGAGTCTTTGATAGAACAGCTAAAATAGGAAGTAGAGCAGCAAATCCAAAAACTAGAGTGGCTTAAATTGGAGTAGGCCCAGGCCGCAGTCTCTGTTGAAGAGGGATGATAGAAAATGAAAGAAGGAGAAAAGACCGACCTTCAAGGCATGAGGGACGTGGAGGAACTATGAGCTTGCATGAAGTCCAAGACTATGAATTTATGGAAGCTTCTCCAAGCTGTTGAGGAGGCACATCAATCACTGATGCAACTCTGCGACTCTGCCAAACATCTCTTGTAAAGATCCTATCTTGCTTACAAGGAAAGGCTTTAGGATGTAGATTCCCACCACATATTTTTATGAAATATGATGGAACCAATTTGACTTTAAACACTTCTTCTTTTTCATTTACCTATCATATCAATTGATCACAAAACATCATTTCAATCAGGTATTAATTTTAATCCATGACCAGTAAACTGAAATAATCATCTCAGGCTCTAATTTTTTCCTGAGCCACAGGACATAGCTAGCATAGTTTGACTATTATTGAGGTTTTATAGAACAAACTCACAAAAATTCATGTATTTTTTTTATTATTACCCTAATTTTTCCCTAATTCTGCTTAACATGGTCTTAGAGGTCATAAGTTTACTTTTTCTTAGGACACCCATTGCGGGTTTTCGAACTAACAAGATTTTCGTCTCTTTTGATGGCTCAGCATTTTGTAATAAACCAATACTCTACTTTTACCCAGAGGTGCCTTCTGTGGATTTTCCCTATGGTAAGTATGATGTCTTTTTTTTTTGTGGGCAGTTCACAATCTTTCCAACTAAACTCATTACTGATCTTTTAGGTCGAACATCTTTGACCAAAATTAATGAGGAAGGGGCCCCAATTTGGGATTTTTCATCCAGAAAATGTTCTAATATCCTTTAGACATTGATTATGAATTTTATCTAACCTAATTTTGTGAATTTTGGGCATTCATGATGCTTAGAAGATGTTTTAGACATACAGAGGTAGGAAAGGACTCTCCTGGGGATGAATTTGCCTTTGATTTATGGTTGTTTTGTAGGAGACATATGCATATCCACCAAGGAATGATATGTATAGTCAAAAAAATGTGTCCGCAGGACACTGGCCTTCCATCTCTGATGGCTTGGTAGGGTTTTCAACACTTTGAATTTATTTTGATGTTGGGAGCCACAGTGGGTGTACCGTCTGAGTAATGGTGTCAAAAAATATTTGGGACATTCATATCAGCTTTGAGTGAGAAACTATTTCTGCATAGTTCTTACTTGTGTAAGGGAGAGTTGGTGGATGTTCAGATTAGTTTTAAGTCCTTTTTTATGTTAGGGGCATTTGGAAAAAGGAAGGTATGTACTTTTTTATCCAAGAGTTTTCCAAATATGGGGGTGTGACAGGACATGAATCTCATATGAGCATATAGAAACTTTAAAACTCTCTCCTAAGAACGGATTTTCCATTGATTGAAAACCATTTTGTAGGAGGTATATATAGAACCTCCAGGTCATGATGTGCATATTCAAACAAAGGTGTCCTTAGAACATTGGCCTTGCATCTCTGATGGAAATTGGGAAATTTATGAATACAGTATGTGACCTTTGACTAGGGGTGCACCTAGACATGAAAATGGAAATTTTAGCTGAACTTCTTCAGGAAACATAGAAATGAGTGGGGGAATTCTTCTTTTGTATTAAGATCAACTTCACGCATATGAATGGGGTATCTTTAGAAACCTTATGAGGGAACAGAGATGAATTAAGCCCGTATGTTATGATATATCCAAGATGTGTGTAGGGAGGAAAATTTAAACCATGACTTTGAGTACCCTTGAATTAGGAGGGGTGGAATGAGGCTTGGAATCCATTGGGCGTACTGAGATAGGAGAGGACTCTCCCAAGGACAAATTTTCCTTTGATTGTTGACCATTTTTGTGGGAAACATATACAGATCCACCGAGGCATGATGTGCATAGTCAAAAAAAGGCGTCTGAAAGACACTGGCCTTCAATTTTAGATGACCATGAATGATTATGGGAATTTAAGATCGTTTAGAGCACAAAATTTGAGGTATGGAAGGAGTGTATCAAGATATATTGGAAACATTTGGTTTGCGATTTACTCATGGAGTTAGGTATCCATTACGTAGATCTGGATCACACACAGGGTGAGGTGTTTATCCCATCATTAGGGTACCCTATCATTTAACATCACTTAGATAGGGCATGGGGTTCCTATTATGGAAGGGAACTATGACATGCCTTTTAGGGTCGCGCTACTAGGACCAAATTCCTGGACTATTTTTCCATAATGTCACGGTGGATCTCTCATTAAGATCCATAAACTAATGTGAGCTATTCTCAGTGTGAGAAATAAGGGATTACAAGGATTCATGGTCATTACCTAAGAACAAAAAAATCTACATCAGATATCACTTTAGGATTAAACCATTGAAATGAAGTTTAACGTTGTACAACAAGGACAATTTTTTCATTGTGGTTTAATGTCATGCGATGAGAACATGATGGTGTGTAGTTTACTATCATGCAGTTAGTAAAATTATTCTATCATAAAAAAAATTAATAGATTTGAGTTAATCAAAATTAGGATATTCTGGCATTCCTTAGACGTGAGTGATGATATAAGGTTTAAACCATAGTCTCGGGGGGAAGCTTGGATCAAGAGGGATGACATGGGTCTTGGAAGCCATCAGGTACATTGAGATGGGAGAGGACTCTCCTGGGGATGAATTTTCCTTTGATTGATGACCATTTTTGTGGCCAACATATGTAGATCCACTGGGGCATGATGTGCATAATGAAACAAAGGTGTCTTCAGGATACTGGCCTTCCATCTTAGATGCTCATGAATGATTATGGGGATCCAAGTATTCACGAAATATGGAGTTTGAAAAATGGGAAATATGTGCCTGGGAATATAAAGAATACCCGGACCATGATTAAATATGAACTAATGAAGCTTCCACATAGGTCTAACTCATATGTATAGGGGTAAGCATGATCTTCTCATTTCTCATGAGTGGGGGGCATGTGTAGGATCTCGTAAAACTAAGAATTGGGCCATGCATAAGTCTTCAAGAATTTTTCAGTTTATTGTCCTGTGGTTAGGACCTTTCATGGACTCCCCATACAAGTCTGAACTACTCATAGGGAAAGGGGTATATTTTTTTGATGGTGGATGGTCCGGGATGGTAAATCCGGGTGTCACTATGTATCCTGCAAGAGAAGGAATCAAGGATCACATAGTTCTAAACTTTATCTATACTAATCTATCTCGGTCCATGTGTAAGGACCTATGAGGGATTTTTTTTAGTGGATGGGCTGGGATACCAAATCTAGGTGTCACTACGTATCCTGCAAGAGAAAGAATCAAGCTGAATGTAGTTCTGAACGTTCCCTGTACCGATCTAGCTCGGTTCATGGGGGTAGGAACATTTTTGTTTCGTTCTCTATGGGTGATGGGTCTACCATAATTATCTATAACTTTTTTTCATAAAGAAATCCCTACCAATGATCCTAATATCATTTGAGTTATACTCGATGTGAGAAACAAGAAGTGACAAGGGTTTCTTGCACCAATGTGAGGAAATATAGGATAAGATAGAGGCATTTTTTTGGCGGGGGCTGGGCCAAGATAAAGGATCGATGCATCACTACATATCTTTCAAGGGTAGGAATCAAGCCGTACGTCGTTCTGTGAGTGATCATTCAGTTTATCATCATGCGATTAGGACACTTTGTGCGATGCAATTTAATATCTTACAATGAGGACATGAGTCCCAGTTTAATGTCATATTTCAGGGATGATTTACCTATAGTTTAACATCATGTGGAAAGGACTGCGATTCATATTTTAAGGTCTTATATCTTGGACCATGACTTCATAGTATTACAACTCATAGTTTAATGTCTTAGAGTTTGGACCACGACTTCACGTTGCTAAAACTCATAGTTTAAGGTCTTAGAGTTTGGACCATGATTTCACAGTATTATAAGTCATAGTTTAAGGTCTTAGATTTGGGACCATGACTTCATGGTATTAAAACTCATAGTTTAAGGTATTAGAGTTTGGACTAGGACTTTGCTGTATTACAACTCACAATTTAAGGTCTTAGAGTTTGGACTATGAATTCACGTTGCTACAATTCATAGTTTAAGGTCTTAGAGTTTAGACCATGACTTCATGGTATTACAACTCATAGTTTAAGGTCTTAGAGTTTGGATCATGAATTCATCGTATTACAACTCATAGTTAAAGGTATTAGAGTTTGGGCCATGAATTCATGATATTACTACACAAAATACTTCTTAAAAAACTTTTCATCTATGGGAGCCGTGATGAGATGTCAGTACATTGATATCAGGGCATATGATCCATTGGAATAGACCCTATGTATGACATGTGGTCCTTCCCACTTTGGTTCAATCATTGGGGGATTCTTCCCAAGTATCATCAGGTTTCTGAGGAATAAAACCATTCCTCTTTCGTGGAAAGATCAAAGGTGAACTTTTTTGTTAAAAGCTTGTCCAATACGATTTTGGAAGATTTCCAAATGGTGTAAAGTGTGTAACCTTTTTTCATATAGCTACGTCAAATCATCAAACCATCTCTAGGATTTCTTGTACACAGACAGTTGATCACAAATGGACACACAAAGTGATGGCACTTGGATTTCGATAGGAAAAATCGCCTCTGCCCCGTACACTAGTGAGTACGGGGTCACCTGGGTGGCAGTGCAGGTCATGTTCTGGTAATCCCACAATGCATGAAGAAGCTTGTCTGGCCATTATTTCTTATCCTTATCTACCATTTTCTGGAGTATGTTGGACAAAGTTTTATTGAAAGCCTCTATATGCCCATTTTCCACCATGTAGTAGTGGGATGAATGATTGGATTTGATTCAATACTCCCGGTATATCTTGTCTAAATCAGCAAATTAGAAGTTGGTGCCGTTGTCAATCAGTATTGTAAGGTACACCAAATTTGGTAATGATTTTTTCCTTCACAAAGGTAATGATGTTTTTTTTCACTTCTACTTCTTTAAGGGCTATGGCTTTGGCCCATTTTGAAAAGAATTCGGTTTCTGTGAGTATGAACTTGAATTGTCTAGCTATGGTGGGAGGATATGGTCCCAAAACATCCATTCCCCAGGCATAAAATGGACAAGAGTACTTAGCTGCGTGAAGTAACTCTGGGGGATGGTGTATAAAATTGGCATGAACTTGGTAGGAATGACACTTCTTAGAGAATATGGCACAATCCTGTATCATAGCGGGCCAGTAATATCTAATCCTTTAGATTTGGTGAGGGAGCATGGTTGCTGATTGGTACACTCCACAAGATCCTATGTGCACTTCTTTCATGAAGGAAGTAGTCACTTCTCCATCAACGCACCTAAGAAGGACTCTATCAAGGCCTCGTTTGTAGAGAACCCTTTCGCAGTTTACCCCATTGTACAAGGAAAAAATAGCTGCCCGTCTTCAGACCAGTTCCCTTCCATCCCTATCTGGTGGGATTTCCCCGTTCTGAAGGTAATTTGCAATGGGTTTCATCCATCCGGTTGTGTGACTATAAAGATAAAAAATGGGTCTAATTTCATTGATTTCCTTTGTATTTATCTGGATAAATGGAAAGACCATCTGGCGGTAGGAAATGATAATGACCATTTCATCCCGGCCTGGATTATCCAAGTTCATGACTATATTTTCCAAAGTATCATCTTGAGCATTTTGAGACCATGGGACATAAGTCAACATTGGTTCTGATGGGAATTATGCAATCAGTTCTCGAACATGGTTCATCAAGGGGGCCAATAATTCTTTTTTAATGGCATAGTCACCATTGACCTGTTTAATGATGAGCTCTGAATCACCCTTTATCCTTAGGTGTTTGTCTTTCACATGAAGTGCTAGTTCCAGGCCTAAAATGAGGGCCTAATATTCTACTTCATTATGTACACCCTTCCAAAAGTAGAAAAGAGTAAGACAGGATGACCTTTTCGGGGGATATGAGTATAATTCCCAGCCCCACTTTTTTGAGCTTGGGATCCTCCATCCTTTTCTCTATTGGGATTCTAGAAGCACCATATAAGTACATTTACCATATCTGGGGGTCCTCCTAGATGGAGAATACTTCTTTATTCGGAAGTTCAGCATCCAACAGTGTTGTTTCCTCTAAGGGGTGCTCGGCTAGGAAGTCTGCTAATGCCTAGACTTTGATGGCCTTATGGGGTATGTATCATATGTCAAACTATTGTAGGATGACCTCCCATCATGATATGTATCCATTTAACATGGGAAGGTTAAGGATATATTTGAGTGGGTTGCAGCAGGAGACCAGATAGACCTCATGGTGCTACAGGTAATGCCTGAGTTTTTGAACTGTGAAGATTAGGGCTAGGCAGTTCTTTTCAATTTTTGAATACCGATTTTAAGCATCAATCATTGTTCAGATGAGGTAATAGAGGCTATTATCACTGTCGACATCATTATTTTACATAAATAAGGTGCCTAATGACTATTCCATGGTGGTTACATACAAAATGAGTGGTCTCCCCTCAACTGGTGGCATCAGTATAGGTGGGATTAGGAGATATATTTTGAGATTGTTTAACACTTCTTGGAAATCATTAACACACTCGTATGTAACCCCTTTCTTCATTAACCTTGGGAAAGGTAAACATTTACCCACCAAGTTGGCTATGAGGCCCCAGATGTAGGCCAGGTTCCCTCGGAGACCTCTCAAATCAGTGAGGTTGTAATGTGGGGACATGACAAGGATGGATTTTTTCTTCTCAAGGCCGATTTCGATCTTAAGATGGAATATGAAAAAAATGAGGAATTTTATAGAGGTAATGCTAAAGGTGCACTTTAGGGGATTCATATTTAAACTGTAATGTCATAGTTTGTTGAAGATAGATTCAAGATCATCCAGGTGGTTTGAGCATTGTCGTGATTTGACCACCAGATCGTTGACATAACACTCAATTAATTTTACCAAGAATGGCTTAAATATGAGATGCATGGCGTGTAGATATGTGGAACTGACATTTTTTAGACCAAAGGGCATCACCTTATGACGGAACACTCCCTGAGGGGCCCTAAAAGAGGTAGCTTCTTCATCTCCTCAGGCCATCTAGATATGGTTATATCCAGAATATCCATCCATGAAAAAGAGAGCCTCATATCTGGTGGTTGCATCAATCAAAAATTATGTGATCAGAATAGGGAAATCATCTTTTGGGAAATATTGATTAAGGTCCCTTAAGTCAATTTAGATTCTAATATGTCTGTTCTTATTTTTGACATGGACTATATTTTCTAGCTAGATCAGTAACTGGACTTCCCTTATAAAGTTTTCTTTGATCAACTTTTCAACTTCAACCTCTATTTTGGCAGCATGCATTGGATGGGTTCTTCTGGCCACTTTCTTATAGCCCTGATGGTCTTCTGGTTAGCCTAGATGATGAGTGGAAACCTCAGGATTGAGGCATGGAATTTCTGCATAATTCCAGGAAAACACATCTCAATTTTTCTTTTGGAAGGAGGTATATGCCTCCTACTCCTCGACAGACCTATCCACACTAATAAGAGTGAGCTGCAGGTCATTTTTAGTGCCCATTTTTATCTTCTTAAGTTCATCGATTGTGGTGGAGAAAATTTCATCAAATGCAAGAGGGGAATCTTTGAGGTATTATTATTATTCTTCTTCATTTTCATCCTCTTCATCATCTTCATCTTCTTCCTCTTCTGATGGAGAGAGAATTATTGAGACTAACTCTCCAAAGTTGGGAGATCTTTTTTCCTTAGTGAGTAAGGCAAGGGCAGTCTATGGTCTCGGGGACGGGTCAGGAGTATATTTGTTTGGGATTTTCCTGACATCATGGGAGTCAACCCATTCTCCCATGTCTTTGGACTTGGTGAACATAACCGAGATCATTTAAACAATTGAGTCTGCATTTGTATTGGAACTTATGCATTCAACTTGGTTGATGGGTAAAACATACTCTTCCCCATGCTTCTGGAGGGGCTCAGCAGGAGCCTTTTCCAATCCAATCGGGGCAGTAATCCAATCAATGTCATTGGTCGAAGGATGTTTTTTCTTCTAATTCATAGAACCCTACATCGATATAATGTGACTCCAAGGACTCAAACAAGGATTTATCAGCGTGCAATGTTCTGTTTTTCCCATTAGTTCAATATTTGATTCACTAATGGTATGATAATGGAATTGAAGCATGTTGATGCAACCAAGACCTCTCTAATAGGACGTTAAAGGCCGTACTTTTCTGTACTACTAGGAACTCTGAATCTGACGTGAGGTATCCAATCCAAGTTTTAAGATTGATTCATCTGAATAGTTTCTATTCACTTTCGTCATATCCCAGTAGAGTTGTGGTGCAGGGTTTCAAGCCATCTTCATCATAGCCTAGTTAACGAAGCCTTCGCAGTGGGAGGAGATTGACTCTAGAGCCATTATCGATAAAGATACTCTAGAAATCACTTCCATTTGTCTTGTCTGACACATATAAGGGTTTTATGTAGCCTTTCATGATGGTATCTTCATCCTTATTTGTGAAGGAGATGACGATGATACATTATTCAGGGTTTGTACCTATCAGATAGGCTTTAGTTGCTGCTAATTCGACCTCGAACTCCCAGGGACTTATTAAGGCTTCGATGAGTGCCTCCCTAAGATCTGCGGAAATGCTTAACGCATCCAGGATTGACAGTTTTTCTAGTACTGAATCCACATGATTTATAATATCATATTTCTGCTCTAAAGGAAAACGCTTATCAGATTGTGGTTGATTTTTCATAGACACTTTAGGGGATTGGGTTTTGGATGTAGGTGGTTCAGCCCTTGTGATAGGAGATGGTGGCACTTCGGTCCTTTCTGGGTTTGGCTAAATTGGTCTACCTACATGACTTGGGTGATTTGATATTTTTTCTTCTCCCGTTGGATATTACAGTTCTTGTTGTGTCTGTCAAAGGGTCCTTTTTCAAGTTTCTATGATGTTAATGGTTTGACTTATGGTGTAGCTAGGAATTTGAATCCTTCCATGATTGTGCCTTCCATAAAACCTATGGCCTCTACGACCTCTTCCTATGGATATGGTTGGGCGTGGGGAATTTGGGTTTGTGTCCATAGTCTCAATCTGAGAAGGGGTCCATCAAGTGAATGAAATTAATGGGGCTAAAGATCAGTTCTTGATCTGACACTGTTTCTATTTGAATGTCTCCTTCTAATGTTTCCATTTGGCGGGGCGGTTCTCATTGTACCATGTGGATGGGTATTTCCCATTCTACCAAGTTTTTTGGTATGAAATTCACTAGCATTAACACTAACTTTGGCTTTGGTGTCATTCTATCTTCTTTCTCATTTTTCTACCCTTCCAGCCTTTAGAGGACCATATGGTTGAGGAGGAATTCTGTGTTGTATTAGAATATTTTGGGAGCACAGTTGATTGCTTCAACTATTCTTAGAAGATCCCACTAACTCAGTTGAATATATTCTGAGTCATCCAATTGTCTATTTTTTCTCCTTACTGGTGACTGTTTTCCATTCCTCTTCCTCTCTTGAATATGAGTTGGAAAAAATGCCACTTGTGATGGCAATGGGCCCAACTTGACTTTCCCAAAATCCACCATATTTTGTAGGAGATCCTTGAAAATGAATCATTCCTAGATGGTGTGTCTTAGTATCTAGTTATAGGGACAATAATTTGGATTGTCTTCAAGACCCACTTCCTTAGCTCACTTTGGCTCTGGTAGCTAGAGAAAGTTGCAATTCATGGAGTCTATAAAGTAGCTACGAACCTGGTCATCTTGGACCGAGTAGACTTTATTTATTAGTTCTTTGAACTGAATTATCTTAGCACCCCATTTCTCATATTGATAAGGTGGGGGTGGCTGCTGGAGTCTAGGGTGTCCCGCATAGTTCGGTGGAGACCTCACAACTGGAGCTGGTGCTAGGGGTGGATTAAGCATGATAGAAGCCACTTCATCCTTTCCCGTACTTTTCCCTGGGACTGGTGGGGCCACTCGGGACTTGAGATTAGTCCATTTCAAGAAGTCTTCTATTCTTTGGGCAATGACATAGAAGTATCAGAACCCTCTTATGTACTTCACCAGGATGAGCGGTGTTCTCAATTCATCATAGAGGTTATCGATGCACATAGTGAGCATTTTGTACTGGGGGAGCAGCCAGTTCAGGGAATAAGTGAGGAATTTACATCTAGAAATGAAGTCCAAGAATCTTTCATTCTCTCACTTCTTATAGTTCATGAGATCACTAATCATCTTCTTAGGCAGTGTTGAAATAAAATAGAATAGAAACTGTGGCTGAAGGTCCTCCCAGCCTGTGGTTGAATTGGCTGGAAAGCTAGTATACCATATGAAAGCCGAGCCTTACAGGGTTCGTACGAAGCACCTAAGTTTTACATCTTCTTGCTGCTCCAAAGTGCCTATCATGGGGTCTCATTAAGAGGTATAGTACACTAAATTATTTTACAGGTCCCATGAGCCATTGAATACTGGGAATATGGGGTTTCTAAAGTTTGGAGGTGGTAGAACATTGTTTACCCAACCGGGGTAAGGTTTTCACTATGGTTGTATCAGAGTGCGCCGCCCCTCCATGGCTTCTAGTCGAACTAGTAATTGCTTAATAGTGTTCAAGATCCCTTGATGCATATCCTCCTGGGCTTGATCTTGGACTGATGCAATAGTGGTCAAAACTGGGTGTGCTGGTGCTGTTGGAATTTGGGGTGGATACCCAGCCGGGGGTATCCTTAGTGGGTTTACTAGAATATTTTTTGGTTTCCTTCCCAGCAGGGGGAAGTCTTGATGTCCTTCCGGGACTGGGTTTAGGTAGGTTGATGGTCCCATTTCCAGATTGAATGGGAATTAGATATTAGCTTCATTCACCGGGATGCATGCCTGTTCATAGGGAACCTCTTTTGGGAGCACCTGCTGATGTTCCATAGGGGAAACACATACGATGAGGTAGCTCCCTCGAGGCAGCTCAACATTAATTTGCCCGAGCTCTTTCATTTCTTCTTCCTAATTAGAGAACCTTTCATTGAGGGCGAGGGACAAATTCTCAGGGGGAGGAATAGGTGGGTCATAGATGACCTTGGATTTATTCTTTTCCTTTTTAGGGTTTCGTGAGGGAGTTAGTGACATATTAACTGAGGGGGAACCCAAATTTAGGACCACTCTTTGGTTCCAGGTATGCACACAATCAGGCTCAGTGTGGGATGAATCTGAGAGGAAACCATATTTCCTTTCTTCCTCTCCCTCTATGCCATTTCCGGTGAGATCTATGGGGTTGAATTTTACCACGTTCAGTGATACATACCGCATTCGGGGCAGTGTACCTGGTGCTGAATGGTAGGAAGGATTTCTGTGTCCTTTGTTGGACTTTCTCTTTCCACTCCATGGAATTCTTCAGTTTTCTTGGAGAAGATTGACCTGAAGGGATCCCGGGTCCAACATCACAATACACCTTTGTCTTAGAGGGTGTGAGCCACGATAAGGGGTAAAATGGGTGACTCATCTTCCTATCGTTCTTCCTAAACAGGAGAAGAAAGACGTCCACTGTGCAGGGACTTGTGGTAAAAAATGCCCCCATCCCTATGGGCTGGGGTTGTTCCCATTCTTTTTTCAATGCACCACAACCTGGATTTGTTGGTCTTATAGAGGAATTTTGATTTAAAAATTCCCCCATCCCTATGAGAAAGGGTTGTTCCCGCATCGTGATGGTAGCCACCACTATTTCCGTCTTTTCAATTTCAAATACTCCCGCACAGGTATGAGTCGAGTATGGAATTGGGTCTGAATGGAGTCTATGGTCTTTTGAAGACATGAGAACTATTTGATGGTTGGATTCCATTAGGCAGGAAGCCTACTGGATGTTCTTGGTTGCTCGACTCATAAGCTTTTTATGGATTGATCTCTTCATTCCTGACTCTTTTGAAACTTACTTCGGGCCGGTTTTTTTGAGTATCCCATATTTCCTAAGCAGTAGTTTCACTTGATTACTTCCTTTGGGTGATGTCATTATAAGATTTCATTTCTAATGGGGTTTACTGGATGGGACGAGGGGTGAAGTGTAGAGCTCCATTTTCTCCCCATCCCCGAATGTGAACTCTAGTCGGAGCATCGCCAATGAGGTGACACAAATTATGTAGTGCATAGAGGCAAGCCAGTTCAAGGTTTTTCTTTCTCCTTTCTAATTGTGAATGCATTGTAGATGATAGGTATTCCAGGTCTATTAGATGGAGAATCTCCCCTAAAATTTTTACATGGTTTGCATACCCTTTGTAGGGTAGGAATTTTTCTTTCAACTAATGAGGATTCGTCCATATATTTAGGCGAATGTCATGTATACATTCCTCGGACAACTCTCTTGGTATATATAAGTGATAAGTGTCCATAGGCTAATACGTCACTGGTATATTATCCTTAGCTAGTTGTCTTCTCAAAATAAACATATCCTACTGTTGTTATTCTAGGGGATCCTCTACTTGATATTCCCAGCTCGATTTTTTCTTAGTAATTTCGTTCTAAGAAACCAAGCTGGTGGGGGCCTTATTGAAACGAGAACGATGCAGGGGTGGTTCAGAAAATGGTCATGGCCCCAGGCCATCCTCTGGTTGAGAAATAATATCACTCGTTATAAATGGAGTGCCTGATAAGTATGAATCCTTTCCAAGTGCCTCAGTATAGGAGGGGTTTCTCATCTTTTCTATGGCAAGGGGAGGACCTTCTTGCTAGTATGAATTTTGGTTGTCGGGAGGACCTTTAAAATAGGTGCTGCAATGGATAGGGTTACTATTTCAACTTGATGCCCGACTGTAAGAAATGTATTTACGTCGTATAACCTGGGGAGGACCTTCAGGGAAGGCTACAATGAGGGGAGTAACTTCTTTCTGCTTGATTTCACTGAGGGGAGGACCTTCTCGATGACTACTATGATGGATAGAACTACTATCATGGCTTGATACTTGGATTCAGGGAGAATTTATATAGTTCACATACCGGGGAGGGCCTTTAGAATGCACTACAATGAGGGGAGGACCTTATTATCACTTGATGTTACTATGGGGAGGTCCTTCATAGCAACTACCACTGTGGGGAGGGATTTTGTAATGGATGCCATCATGACGAGGACTACCATCATGACTTGACGTCCGACTGCAAGGATAAGCATATCTTCAGAGTATACCCTCGGGAGGACCATCAGGGAGGAAAATAGAAAGGGGGGAATATTCTTTCTCTCTGGTTTTTAGGTCAATGGGAGGGATACCCCGACACACATCATGAGATAGGATCTTGTGATCGATCCTTCCTGACCCACAGAGTGAGCCCTCGTGGGTTCTATGTAGAGGACCTTCAGAGCTACTGGTAGCGATATTGCATGGAGGGCCTTCACAACTACCACTTCCACTTCCATAATTTTGTAATGGACTAACAGGGTCTTGAGCCTTTATTGATATATGTTTGAGGGCTTCAAGAACCCCATCTTCTAGAAAAGTAGGATCATGTATGTGCTCTTCAATTTTCGGTTGCCTTTGGCACATTTTATTTTTGAGTGATCTCTTAGGGGTAACCATGGACATATTCTATTGGTAAAAACCTCCACATACGGGCCCATGTCATGTTGGGTCCCATGATTCTGTTGAGTTACGCCGATGAGATTATTGAGTTTTTGTAGGGATATATGCCTGCCCTAGAGCGGCCACCACGTTGGACCGACATCCCCTAGCTCGAACATGTGTTTTTACTCGATCTGTTTGTCCGTGTATCAGGGGATATTTTCATCAACCCTCCTATACTAGAGAAAGAATTCAAGACTGCTCTGGAGTGACTGACCCATTTTGTGAGTAAGTCATTTCGTTTGAGGAAACTGGGTCGTGGGCCTGATTTCTTGCCATTTCCTCCAATGCAATAATGTCTTGGCATGTTTGGATGATATGATCTAGGATCAACATCTGATCTTCCATCACCACCAGGATATGTTGAGATACATATTTTGATTGAACAGGTATTAAGGCCTATTCTGATATCGGATCATGAGTTTGTGCCTACTCAGGTCCTCCATGAGTTTCCAGTAGATACTGGCAGTTCTCCTGTGCTGGGATAGAGAAACGAGTCTACCATTAGTTGTATTATTTGGGTTCCACTATATTTTACTAGTGGTATTTATATTCATGAGAAGATATTTTCATCTTCTTTCTTGCCTCTATATTTGTCTCATGGGATTTTTATGCATCTATAAGAATTTGACTCTGCTTATATTTGATTTTTTCTACCCTATTTGGATGATGGGCTTGATGCAAATCAGTAGGTATTTGTGCCTACATATAGCTAGTTGCCGCCCTATTTGGTTGACGGGCTTGTTATTCATCGGTAGAAATCTTCATCTGCCTATATTTTGCTGCTCAGTCTACACGATGGGACTTGAGAGAATTAAAAGTAAGGTTCATATGCTCATATTGTGCCATTATTTTTCGGCGGTGGGATTGAGTAGAGGGGGAAGATTTGTATGCCTTCCTGTTGAATGCTGCCACATTAGTATGAAGTAGTTTATCATTAGGAACCTGAGTGATAGTGTGTTCCTAATTATATATTTTACGCCCTTGGAGGGATGCCCAAGGGCCCCGGGTCTCCTGGACTTTAGTAGATGCCCTCAGAATAAGGTCATCTTCCGCGGGAGGAGGTCTGGTCATCCAATGTCGGTGGCGACGCTCTCTGGTAGGGTATTGTGAGTAATACCCTTGTGAAGTTGATATAAATCTATCAATATCGACTTCATCTTCCTTCCTAAGATAAAGGAGGTAATCATTGTCACGTTCCAGGGATAGTCCCCCGAAATGGTTTGCGATGACCACCGAGGCCACCTTGTGTTGGGGTGACGGCTACAACTGAAGAGGTGGCTGGTGAGTCTTCAAAAACTAGAGGGCCCGTCTCATGGAATCCACCATGGGGAGAGTACCACTTCAGTGGTACTCTTTGATCAGCATGTTGGATACCTAGCATTGAAGATGCTGGGTAGGCGAGGGGGTCCTTCTCTTCATTGGGACCTCAGTTTCTTATGGGATTGCTGATGCGCGTGTCTTAATTGGTTTTTTGGATGTCATTTGGATTGAATGTTTCTCTATGGGAACCTATGATATACATATATGACATACATACCACAAATCCTCATCAAAGTATCATTCTTTTAAACATATGAATATCTGACAATTCAGCCTGGCCCCCTTCCCCTATTTGTTTTCTTGTGGGGTGAAGTGGCTTGAGTGGGGTAAGACCGCCACATTGGTTAAGGATTCATGTTGGATTCACCATTTTTATTCTTACTCTAAGGTGGTGCATTTTGCACACACAGGGGAGAAAAAATGGTTTGATGTGCAACATTATTTTGTCTATTATCATTAGGGTAGAACCACCACCTTGGTTAAGGATTCACGCCGAGTTCCCTATTTTTGTTCTGCCTCTGATCTAGTGTGTTTTTCATAAACATGGGAAAACAAAGTCTGATGTGCAACATCCTTTTTTCTATTATCATTGGGGTAGAACTACCACCTTGGTTAAGGATTCATGTCGAGTTCACCATTTTTGTTCCGCCTCTGAGATGGTGCATTTGGCACGCATAGGGGCAAACAAAATGGTCTAATGTGAAACATACTTTTGTGTATTATAATTGGGGTAAAACAATCACCTTGGTTAAAGATTAATTTTGGGTTCACCATTTTTGTTCTGCCTTTGAGGTGGCGCATTCAGGGTGATGAGGAAATGATCAGACAAGAATCATCACCCATCTCTTTTTCCAGAGACAGTTTCTTGTAAAATTCACCACTTCTTTTGTTTCGACCCATTCTACATAATTATCCTTTAAAGGAAGGATGGATTAACTCTATGGGGGGTTGTGTAATTCACCCCTTTCATATTTTAAAAGAGATTCCATAGTTAGATGGTCTCAACATATAATTTCATGGGGTCAAGTACTTGTGTAATTGGTCCTCCTTAGATATAACTTCCTCATATGGTCTCTAATAGGTATATTCATTGAGCCGGAAGCACCCAACGACCATATTATCCACGATTCATGTACCTAATTTACAAGTTTAGATGATTATTGGGAAATGTCTTGGCCAATAACACATAAGGACTCCATTGGTCGAGAGGATGGGAAGTCGGGCTCACCGCACCCCTTTTGGGGGGAATTCCCACCTATTCTGGGACTCTCTTATAGATTTAAGTCATGTTCATATGTTCATGAATCCTTGGTTCATTCTTGAAGAGTGTGTCCATGGGATACCCCTAGTTTGCAGGATTGTCATAAGAATATATGGATTTGATGCTATGGAGGTGATTCTGACTTGAGCCATACAATAAGGCGCTCTGGAGTTTATCATCATCCAGGGGGGTTGGAAGGTGATTTGATGTTGGGATCAGACCCATAAGATGGGTTTCATACGTATCTTCAGGAGATGAATCAAAAACCACATAGTTCAGAATTGTTTGGGACTTACACATGGAGGCTGCCCATTTAAGTGGACATGATTAGGTAAACCCTTTTGGAAGGGCACCCTTTTGAGCTCAGGCCTTTCAGTAGGCATCCTACGTATCCTAGTTTGATTAGGAATCAAGAGTTCTCATAGTTTATAATCATGTGGATGTGTTTATATTCACAAAACTCTAAGACCACGTGATTCATGCTTGGTGTGTGAAACAAGAGGATGTGAGAGATCCAACCAACCACAAGATTCCTATCCTACTAGTGGGAGAGGGAGAGCCTATGGAAGAAGAGGTTGGGGAGATAGTGGGAGAGGGCATGGAGCGATGAACCTTTTAATGTAAAATGACATTAAAGGTCATGCGTCCCGACCTTTAGAAGATTGGGAACTTACCTCAGTTGGAGTGCCCTGAAACCCGTTATGGGAAGGTGAGGAGTTTCGTCCTTGTCAAAATGGGAATCGAACATAACCCTTTTGACTGATCACCATTCCACATTGAATGGAAAAGTATGTGATCACACATAATCCTTAGAATAGGGAGGTTCACGTTGGAGTCCCAAGGTTGGACTCTAGGTTACCATGGTGATGTGGCCTTATTTTTACCCACTTTGCCACATCTTTTTATTACATTTTATGCAATTTATTTAATTATTTTAACACTTTTTAATAAATAAATGCACTTTTGTATTTTTATAATTAAATTTGTCAATTAATCACTTTTTATAACATTTTATGTAATTTTGGACCTTAAAATAATTGATTTATTCTTGACATGTTTTTAATATAACTAATTTTCAATTTGTTTAGTTAAATCCTTATTTGTTTATTTTATTTAACTTATCATTATTATTAATCATTGAGTTTGCTAATTAATTTACTTTTTATTTTAAAGTTATATGCAACTTAGCTCGGCTTGCAAGACTATCGGTAGCTTAGCTACCGATAGAAGGTTACCGGTACACTCTATTGGTAACTCTGCCTCTATCGGTGACCCTTGTCACCGATACTCTTTGCCTACCGGTAGCTCTCTCGTAAGTCTGTCGGTAACCTTTAATTTAAACTACCGGTGGGTCTTTAATCGGTGAGTATTTAGTTAGTTTAAATTAGTTCTGTTTTCTTTCTTTTTAATAAGTTATTTTTATTTTAAATATTTATATAATCGTTATAATTCTATTTAATAAACTTAGACTCAATTTTATTAATTAATCTTTTAATTAAGTTACATTAGAATGGGTTAATTTTATTATTTTATGTGTTTAGTCTTCCTACTCGTCATTTAAGTAAGTTATGTGTGCTTTTAAATTAAATAAATTGGTTCGCCCTTAATTTTATTAGTTCAAATAGTTAATTAATTAATTAATTAATAGTTTTTAAACATTAACTTTATTATTTTATGTATGCAGATTAATTTTTAATCCATTTTATAAAGGTTTTAGTCTACCGGTGATTTAAATTAGCTCTTATGATGACATATTGGGTCACCGATGCTTTTTATTTATATTTGCTGCTATTCTTTAATTAATTTTTATAGTTATTTTAATGTTATGTCTTTTATTAATTTAGTTTAAAATTTTATTCAGTTTATAATTTTAGTGTTGCTAGTTAATTATTTTAATGTTTTTAAAGTTTAATAAAATTTCTGTTTTAAATTAATGGTGTTTAGATTTAGCTTCTTCGTATTTAATTGTTTTTATTATTTTTATTTTTATTTAGTTTTAATTTGAGTTCAATTTTTTTTAAGGTCACCGTTAGTTTTTCTAATGAGTTTTTTTTATATTCTACCGGTGACTTCTTATTATTATTATTTTTTGTATCAGTGACCCCGCGCAGCAATGCCTCACCGATGCCCTCTACCTCACTGGTAGCTCTACCTCACTGGTTCATTCTAGAGATGGGAAAACGTCCAGATACATACAACTAACTTTACCGAAGTTAGTTACGTGGGAAAAGATTGCGCGACGTGCTGGTCGTGAAAAAACGCACGTGTGCGGTGCGTTAGTGAGTAAAACATGAAGTCGGTGGAATCATGCGGTGACATGTAGTGGATGACAGAGAGTATTTAAGCAGATCAAGCAGCGTTTTTGGGAGTGGCTTCCATTCTGATTCGAGGGCGACACATTCATTGACGGAGGCATTCATTCACCTACTCGGAGAGAGGATGCTGAGCAGTGCGGTCCAGGAACTTAGGAGCAGAGCATTTTTAGGGAGTTCCTTATCCCTCTCAATTTAAACTTTTGTACTCTGTTTCTGAATTGTTTCCTATGACTGCTGTGATAATGAATAGTATAGTTAGCTAAGTCTTTTAGTTCGGGGAGAGTTCTAGTTCTACTGGCATCTTTTTCTTCCTTCTCATCAACCAATTCTTCTGTAATTAGATTTGATCGGCGAGATCAAATCTAATTTCATTCTGCTTTGTACTACTTGCACTGAAATATTCTAGACTCTGTAATCATTCGGTGAGATTTGTTATGGAGTTATCTTTTTAGTAAACAAACCATAATGAAAACTTCAGTACTTACGGCGAGTTTATACTGTTGTTCATCTTAAGACATCTTCCTGGAATTGTACTTCTCGGAGTGGTGAACTCTAGTTGTATAATTTCTACAACTTAACTCCTGGCGAGGGAAGTAAGTTGTCTCTTTTTAGTGGTACGAAGTAGTACTTTTACATGAAAAGGAAAAACAATTTAAACCAGTAGACTAGAATGAACCCTGAGCATTCTTTACTGTTGTCTTTTATCAGCATCTTATTTTCTTCATTACATTTTTCTTTCAGCTGTATTCTGTTTTAGTGTACGTAGCACGAGTTTTTCAAGGGAATTGTAGTTTTACGTTGCAGTTTATAAAAACATAAAAAATTTAAAAGATATAAAAAAAATAAGAAAACTACTCCACTGCTGACAACAGTGGAGCTTTCTGAGTTTTTTTTAAAAAGTAGTGGCCAAAATAGCCTTCCCTGTGGGTTCGACCCTGCTTGCCACATATACAGTATTTAGTAGGAATATAAATTTTAAACTTTGACCGACTTCAACGACGGTTTAGGTCAAGTTTTTGGCGCCGTTTTCGGGGAAGGCACGAGCCATTGCTAAAAAAAAAAACTCTTAAAAAACACATATATATATAAAAAAATCCTTAAAAAAAACTGAAAATTTTGAAAAACTGTAAAAAAAAAAACTTTTTTTTGTGCGTGGTTACTGTTAGAAACTGTCTACAACTGTTTGTATGAGCACGAGAACATCTGCTGTTATATTGGAACCTCTAAACCCTGAACTCGATAAACACTTAGCTGCTCTAAGAAGGAAAAACAAAATTGAAATGGAAAATCAAGAAAATAGAATCCCTGAGAATGATAACTTTCGAAATAACCATCCAGAACTTTTAGATGAACACGAAAGGCCTAGGATGAGGGAGTTTCAACTCCCTCAAGTTTCAAGCAACCCATCATCCATTAGATTAAGTCCTAGAGCCAGAAATTATGAGCTGAAACAATCACACATTTCTCTGCTGCCTGCATTCAATGGGCTCTCTAATGAGGAATCTCTGACCTTCATTAGAGACTTCTACAATACTGTGCAGAAACTACCACTTTTAGGACTCACTGAAAATGAACTAAGGATGAGAGTTTTTCCCTTTTTCCTTAAAGGGAATGCGAGAAATTGGTTCTTAAGTCTAGATGAAAATATTTTTGAGAATTGGGATCAAGTGTATAACTCATTCATTATGAAATTTTATCCCCAAAGATTAAAAGGAGAACTTAGAACTAAAATCACTAGTTTTTATCAAGAGGATGGAGAAGCCTTCCATGAAGCTTGGGATAGATTCAGGGATCTTCTTAGGCAGTGTCCCCATCATCAACTCCCTTCACATCTCCTCATGGACACCTTCTATGAAGGGCTTTCCTCCTCTGGTCAGAATTTAGTGGATCAAGCTGCTGGGGGTAATTACAATGATAAGAATGATGAGGAGTTGAGACCAATTTTCAATAATCTGGCGCTTAATTCCCAACATAAGAATTCAAGAAGAAAACGAGTTAATAGAACTGTCAATTTAAATACTGGTTCAATGAATGAAACTCAAGCTCAACTAGCTGAAATCACTAACCAACTTCAAACATTAATGAACCAGAATTCAAAACAATCTGTTAACCAAGTTGAAAACTAGAATTAGTATCAATCTCTTAAGCAACAGTGCACTCAATGTGGTATGTTTGGGCACTCTGAATGTTTTTGTCCTAATGTTGATCTATCTGCCCAACAATCTGAAACCTCAAACTTTGTCGATTACGGTCCTAGGATGCCTCAAAAAGAAGATCCATTTTCTAATAATTACAATCAAGGCTATAGGAACCATCCAAATTTGTCATGGAAAGACCAAGGTATTATTAAGCAACAAACTTCCCCTAATTATCAGAACCAACCAAGACCAAACTTTCAAAGTCAACAAAGGGGAGAGTCTTCAAATGTTCAAGGAAGTAATGATAATCAAATGTCTTCTAAATTGGATCAGATATTGAATAAAATGAATTCACAAGAGGAAAGATACATGACTCAACTTAATAAACAGAAAAGTCAATATGAGTCAGACAAGATGCAAACTGATGTGAGAATGCAAAATATGGAAACACAACTTGGCCAATTAGCTAGAGATTTGACTTCTAGGGATAAAGGTAGGTTGCGTAGTACCACTGAACTGAATCCTAGGGAGAATATCATGGCTGTTGTTACCAGGAGTGGGTTGAATACTCAAAATGTTGCTGAAAAAACTGTAAAAAATGCTCAAAATGAGAAACTGTTTGAATCTGCAAATGAAAATCTACTTTGTTCACAATCTGGAAATTCACAGAAAGATGTCGAAAATGATGAGAATCTGAACCTTTCACCTGGAAATCAAGATGAATATTGTTTTAAAAATCAAAAATATAAAGGAAAAGAAAAGTTTGTTGAAGAGGTGAGGGACATGCCTACTGTTCTGAAAAATTTTGCCCCACCCATCCCTTTCCCTGAAAAGCTGAAACCTCAAAGTAATACCAAGGCTGAACTTCTTCAGTTCCTTGGTCTTCTTTCTAAGCTTCAAGTGAACATACCTTTTATCCAAGCCTTAATTCAAATCCCATCCTATCTAAAATCTTTAAAGAAAATTGTTTCAAATAAAAAGACCCTTGAAGAATTTGCTACTTACAGCCTCACTGAGGAGTGCAGTGCTGTGCTTCAAAAGAAAATCCCACCAAAATTGAAAGACCCAGGTAGCTTTGTCATCCCCTGTACTCTAGGTAATTCTGGTCAGCTGAACTGTTTTTGTGATCTAGGTGCCAGTATTAATCTTCTCCCATACTCACTGTTTCGACAGTTGAGGTTGGGTGATCTTCAACCTACCACGGTCATACTACAGTTAGCTGATAGATCCTTTACTCATCCTATATGTCGAGTAGATGACTTACTAGTCGGAGTTGGGAAATTGTTCTTACCTGCTGATTTTCTTGTTCTAGATATGGAGTGTTATCAAGAGGTACCTATCATCTTGGGTAGGCCCTTCTTGGCCATAGGTGGAGCTGTCATTGATGTGTCTAAGGGTCAACAAATCTTCAAAATTGGTGAACAAGAATAAGAGTTCAATGTTTTTAAAAATATTAAGGAACCAACTTACTCTGAAAACTGTTCAAAAATTGAGTCTCTTGAAGGTGAATGTTCTTATAAGAATCAACTTGAACTCATTGAAAAATCTGAAAATCATTCTTATGTTGAAGAAAGCATTTGTGAAGCTGAAAATCTTTGTGAATCTGTTCTAGAAGTTGAAAATTCTGTTGTTACAGCCAAACTGGAAAATCTTCCAGAACTGGACAACTATCCAGTTTCTGTTGTAGGAGAGTCTTATGTTTCTGAACTTAGGAGTTTTCTTAGTGAAATTGAGGGTTTTTCTGTTAACACCAACACTTCTGAATATTTTGATAATACTGAGGGAGAACTGTTAAGACAATTAGATGATTCTTCTTTGATTAACCTGCTGAATTCAAATTTGGAAAATCTGGACAGTGTACTGCCTACCTTGGACAGTAGCACTGTTATCTCTGAATCTGAACTGGAAATTGAAAATCTTTCATCTTTTAATACTCCTTACAAGAAATATGTTGAAGATCTTGGACCTCCCAGGCCTAAGAGTCTTCCTTCGAGTGTAGTACCACCTGATCTTGAGCTGAAGCCCATACCTGCCCATCTGAAATATTCATTTTTAGGTGAGAACTCTACTTTACCTGTAATAATCTCTGTTGAACTAAATGCAACCCAAGAAGAAAAACTGTTGAATGTTTTGAAAAAGTTTAAATCTGCCATAGGCTGGACGATAGCTGATATCAAGGGAATTAGTCCTTCATTCTGTATGCACAAAATTCCTATGGAACCTGATCATAAGCCTAGGGTAGAATGCCAAAGAAGATTAAATCCAAACATGAAAGAAGTTGTGAGAGAAGAAGTAATCAAGCTGTTAGATACTGGAATGATATATCCCATCTCAGATAGTGCTTGGGTCAGCCCTGTTCAGGTTGTCCCCAAGAAGGGAGGTTTCACTGTAGTAAAGAATGAAAAAAATGAAGAAGTCCAAGTTAGGAAAGCCACAAAATGGAGAGTCTGTATTGATTATAGGAAGCTTAATGCAGCCACTAGGAAGGACCATTTTCCTATGCCCTTCCTTGATCAGATGCTTGAGAGGCTTGCTGGAAATGAATTTTTCTGTTTTCTGGATGGGTATTCTGGTTACAACCAGATTTCTATTGATCCAGAGGATCAGGAGAAGACTACTTTCACATTCCCCTTTGGAACATTTGCCTACCAGCGGATGCCCTTTGGGTTGTGTGGAGCTCCAGCCACCTTTCAAAGGTGTATGATGGATATCTTTTCTGATATGATCGAGAGAATCATTGAAGTTTTTATGGATGACTTTTCTATAGTGGGGAGTACTTTTGATACTTTCTTAGAAAATCTTGAGTTAGTCTTAGAGAGATGTATTGAAACCAATCTTGTGCTAAATTGGGAGAAATGCCAATTCATGGTTACTGAAGGTATTTTGCTAGGTCATAAAGTGTCAAAGAGAGGTTTAGAATTTGATACTGCGAAGATAGAAGTTATTCAAAAATTGCCGCCTCCTGTTAAATGTTAAGGGTGTTAGAAGTTTTCTAGGGCATGCTGGTTTCTACCGGAGATTCATAAAAGATTTTTCTAAAATCACAAAGCCCTTGTGTTCATTATTGGTAAAGGATGCACCATTTAACTTTGATGAAAACTGCTTGAAATCATTTAATCTGCTTAAGGAGAAACTCACTACATCACCTATCATCACTGCACCGGATTGGAAACTACCATTCGAACTTATGTGTGATGCTAGTGACATGGCTGTAGGTGCTGTCCTTGGACAGAGGAGGGATAAGAGATTGCATGTGGTATATTATGCTAGTAGATTGCTATATGATGCTCAAAAGAATTATACTACCACTGAGAAAGAGTTGTTAGCTGTTGTTTTTGCTCTGGAAAAGTTTAGACAATATCTGTTAGGTTCAAAAGTCATAATTTTCACTAATCATTCTGCTTTAAAATACTTGCTGTCTAAGAAAGAAACTAAACCCAGGCTAATTAGATGGATCTTATTGTTACAAGAGTTTGACTTAGAGATTAGGGATAATCAGGGAGCTGAAAACTTAGTTGCTGATCATTTATCTAGGATTCCTGTTACTCAACATGAATCTGAAAATCCTAGGGAGATTAACTCTTCCTTCCCTGATGAAAAACTATTCACTGTCTCAGTCAGGCAATCTGCTTGGTTTGCAGATTTTGCCAAATTCTTGGCAGTAGGTGTCATTCCCAAAAATCTGTCTAATAATCAAAGAAAGAAATTCATTTCTGAGCTTAAATATTATCTGTGGGATGATCCCTTACTGTTTAGGAGGTGTGCTGATGGTATTCTTAGGAGATGTGTACCTGAGGAAGAGATGTTTTCTATTCTTGAAAGTTGTCACTCTTCACCTTGGGGAGGTCACCATGGGGGTGAGAGGACCGCTCAAAAAGTCCTGCAATCTGGTCTCTATTGGCCTACCCTCTTTAAGGATTCTAGGAGTTTTGTGGTTGGGTGTGATAGGTGTCAGAGGCTGGGTAATGTGGGTAGGAAACAAGAGTTACCCCAGAAGGGTATTTTGGAGGTAGAAATTTTTGATGTTTGGGGATTAGATTTCATGGGTCCATTTCCATCATCTCATGGGAATGAGTATATTCTTGTTGCTGTAGATTATGTGTCAAAGTGGGTTGAGGCAGTAGCTCTGCCCAACAATCAAGCAAATAGTGTGATAAAATTTGTGAAAAAGAATATCTTTTCAAGATTTGGAGTACCAAGAGCTTTTATTACTAATAATGGAACACATTTTAAGAACTATAAATTTAAAACTTTGATGGAAAAATATGGTTGTGTTCACAAAACTGGTACTCCATATCATCCACAGTCCAGTGGACAAGTAGAAATTTCTAATAGAGAACTAAAACAAATTCTTGAGAAAACTGTGTCAAACTCTAGGAAAGACTGGTCTCTTAAACTGGATGAAGCTTTATGGGCATATAGAACTGCTTTCAAGACCCCAATAGGTATGTCTTCTTACAGGCTGTTGTTTGGGAAATGCTGTCATTTACCTATGGAGTTGCAACATAAGTCATATTGGGCAGTTAAGGCTCTGAACTTTGAATTTAAGAGTGCTGGTGAGAGGAGATTGCTTGAGTTGAGTGAATTAGATGAGATTAGAAGAGAGAGTTATGATAATTCAAGAATTTATAAAGAAAGGACTAAAATTTTTCATGATTCTATCATTCAAACTAAAGAGTTCAAATCTGGACAGAAGGTTCTCCTCTTTAATTCTAGACTTAAACTTTTTCCTGGGAAGCTGATGTCCAAGTGGTCTGGACCGTTTACTATTGTGAGAGTTCTGAAAAATGGAGCTGTGGAAATAGTTGGTGAAGAGAATAAACCCATGTTGGTTAATGGGCAAAGACTGAAACTCTATTTTGAGGGGCAGCCAAAGGGTTTGGCTGCTTTCATTGTTCTTGAATGAAGTCTGGTTGGGGACTTTAAACCTAGCGCTTCATGGGAGGCAACCCATGGTTTGTGTTTTGTTAATAAATAAAAATTTGTGATTAAATAAAGTTCAACTGAAGACTTTAAATTCAGTGCTTCATGGGAGTCAACCCATGCTCTTTCTTTGTTTTTACTTTTGTTCTGTTCTTATTTTACTTTGAATAAAGTGCTGCTTTGTTTGCTTAAATATGCTCTGTTTTTGCTGGATAATTGTTCCTGGTCTATATACTCTGTGTTTTTAGGAATGCTGCTGTTGTTATCTAAGGAGTGGAATTCCCATGGTCATTTTTTGGACAAGAGCTTAGTCAGGGAAGTACTTAAACTTGTTGCACTTATTTTTCTGCTCCTGCTTTTGTAAATAGAATTCTGCTTGCTTAAAATTCTGCTTGTATTATAAAATTCTGCTGCATGTCGTGTAACTAATGAATTAAAAATCTTCTTGAGCCTCCTTGCTTTAAAAAAATTGAATTTCACTATTGTGATAAAAACCTTTTCACTGCATGAAATTAAGTGTGGGGGGGGAGTACATGCTGCTGGTCATTTGAATCTGCTTGTTTCGTTGAGGTGTTTAGCATGAACTTTGTCTACTATATTGAACATATTTTTGAACTTATTATTTAAAATGCTTACACCCAGTTAATTTCACACTTACACATTATATAATTATTTTGTGCTTTAATGAAAATCTTTGTCACTGGATTGAATGTTAAAGCATGTGTGTTGTCTGAAATAAACCTGCTGTTATTTAACTATTGTGGAAAACAACACTATTTTTGAACTTCATTAAGACCCTTTATACATGTCATATATCTACTAAATTGAAAACCTGTTTTGAACCTTAATTGTTTAACTGTTTTCTTCCATATTTAGAAGTCAACTTTGGGGACAAAGTTGGGTTTTAAGTGTGGGGGAGGGGGTCAATTCTTGACTGTGCTAAACTGTGTTTAATTGTAATGCACATCAATTCCCACTGCTTTTAAACTTTTTGTCAAAAAAATGGTCAAAATTTTTCAAAAATTCTTCACAATTTTAGGCTTTACACTGCACTCAAATGAGTCTTGCCTTAGGATGGTGCTTGATTGGAAGTTGAGTTTTGCTTTGAGTCTGAAATGAGTGGTAGTGGATGATTGTTGAGTGGAACTGTTTAGTGGTTTAATGAATTTTGTTTAGGAACTTGTTTTGAGAGTGATATGGGAAACCGTTTAGTGGATTTAAGATCATAATTTTAGGTACTGGAAGTTTGACTTTTTTCCGAGGAGCCTTTTCATTCTTTTAATTTATAAAAATGATCGCTTATATTGAGTCAATGTAAATGGTTTTTATATAAATCTTTTGAAACTGGAGTAATACTGGGCATCTGGGATCCCACGGTGAATCTCTGAGACCTTAGATGCTGGGTGCGTTTCTGTTTACTATATGCCCTCTGTACACTCTGAATAAGTGCATTGCACAGTGCTTGGCACAAATTACATGGCTTGGGAAAAATAAATAAAGTGTCTAGGGTCAAAAATGAATTCATTAAGGTGAGGGGAATGATGAACTCCAGATGAAGAAGGGGACAACTGGTTTATATGGAGTCATTTGGGCTGACTCAATAAAGTGGCTAAAAATTATATATTTTTATGTATTTTCTGGTACCAAGTTGATGAGTCAAAGTACAAAGTTCCTTTTATTAAGATTTTAATTCCACATTTTTTTAATCCTTTTATCACTCTTGAATTTATAAATTGAACTTGAATTGAAGCAAGTCACTAGGCAGAGTCATATATGAAGCAGGACACCTTCATTTATGGATGATTCGTGGTTTACTTGAGTTCCCTTTGAGTAGTACTTCTAGGCGAGACATTATTTGAGGTATGTGTTCAATAGCCTAAGCACACTTTTTGAGTCCTCTGTTGAAACTTCTCTAAACATAGCTGATTTGTATAATTCACATTTTTTTTCAAATATGAAAAAACATGGGATTGTTTGAGGACAAACAATGTTTAAGTGTGGGGGAATTTGTTGTGGCCTTATTTTTACCCAGTTTGCCACATATTTTTATTACATTTTATGCAATTTATTTAATTATTTTAACACTTTTTAATAAATAAATTCACTTTTGTATTTTTATAATTAAATTTGTCAATTAATCACTTTTTATAACATTTTATGTAATTTTGGACCTTAAAATAATTGATTTATTCTTGACGTGTTTTTAATATAACTAATTTTCAATTTGTTTAGTTAAATCCTTATTTGTTTATTTTATTTAACTTATCATTATTATTAATCATTGAGTTTGCTAATTAATTTACTTTTTATTTTAAAGTTATATGCAACTTAGCTCGGCTTGCAAGACTATCGGTAGCTTAGCTACCGATAGCAGGTTACCGGTACACTCTATCGGTAACTCTGCCTCTATCGGTGACCCTTGTCACCGATACTCTTTGCCTACCGGTAGCTCTCTCGTAAGTCTGTCGGTAACCTTTAATTTAAACTACCGGTGGGTCTTTAATCGGTGAGTATTTAGTTAGTTTAAATTAGTTCTGTTTTCTTTCTTTTTAATAAGTTATTTTTATTTTAAATATTTATATAATCGTTATAATTCTATTTAATAAACTTAGACTCAATTTTATTAATTAATCTTTTAATTAAGTTACATTAGAATGGGTTAATTTTATTATTTTATGTGTTTAGTCTTCCTGCTCGTCATTTAAGTAAGTTATGTGTGCTTTTAAATTAAATAAATTGGTTCGCCCTTAATTTTATTAGTTCAAATAGTTAATTAATTAATTAATTAATAGTTTTTAAACATTAACTTTATTATTTTATGTATGCAGATTAATTTTTAATCCATTTTATAAATGTTTTAGTCTACCGGTGATTTAAATTAGCTCTTATGATGACATATTGGGTCACCGATGCTTTTTATTTATATTTGCTGCTATTCTTTAATTAATTTTTATAGTTATTTTAATGTTATGTCTTTTACTAATTTAGTTTAAAATTTTATTCAGTTTATAATTTTAGTGTTGCTAGTTAATTATTTTAATGTTTTTAAAGTTTAATAAAATTTCTGTTTTAAATTAATGGTGTTTAGATTTAGCTTCTTCGTATTTAATTGTTTTTATTATTTTTATTTTTATTTAGTTTTAATTTGAGTTCAATTTTTTTTAAGGTCACCGTTAGTTTTTCTAATGAGTTTTTTTTTATATTCTACCGGTGACTTCTTATTTTTTTTTTGTATCAGTGACCCCGCGCAGCAATGCCTCACCGATGCCCTCTACCTCACTGGTAGCTCTACCTCACTGGTTCATTCTAGAGATGGGAAAACGTCCAGATACATACAACTAACTTTACCGAAGTTAGTTACGTGGGAAAAGATTGCGCGACGTGCCGGTCTCGAAAAAACGCACGTGTGCGGTGCGTTCGTGAGTAAAACATGAAGTCGGTGGAATCATATGGTGACATGTAGTGGATGACAGAGAGTATTTAAGCAGATCAAGCAGCGTTTTTGGGAGTGGCTTCCATTCTGATTCGAGGGCGACACATTCATTGACGGAGGCATTCATTCACCTACCCGGAGAGAGGATGCTGAGCAGTGCGGTCCAGGAACTTAGGAGCAGAGTATTTTTAGGGAGTTCCTTCTCCCTCTCAATTTAAACTTTTGTACTCTGTTTCTGAATTGTTTCCTATGAATGCTGTGATAATGAATAGTATAGTTAGCTAAGTCTTTTAGTTCGGGGAGAGTTCTAGTTCTACTGGCATCTTTTTCTTCCTTCTCATCAACCAATTCTTCTGTAATTAGATTTGATCGGCGAGATCAAATCTAATTTCATTCTTCTTTGTACTACTTGCACTGAAATATTCTAGACTCTGTAATCATTCGGTGAGATTTGTTATGGAGTTATCTTTTTAGTAAACAAACCATAATGAAAACTTCAGTACTTACGACGAGTTTGTACTGTTGTTCATCTTAAGACATCTTCCTGGAATTGTACTTCTCGGAGTGGTAAACTCTAGTTGTATAATTTCTACGACTTAACTCCTGGCGAGGGAAGTAAGTTGTCTCTTTTTAGTGGTATGAAGTAGTACTTTTACATGAAAAGGAAAAACAATTTAAACCAGTAGACTAGAATGAACCCCGAGCATTCTTTACTGTTGTCTTTTATCAGCATCTTATTTTCTTCATTGCATTTTTCTTTCAGCTGTATTCTGTTTTAGTGTAGGTAGCATGAGTTTTTCAAGGGAATTGTAGTTTTACGTTGCAGTTTATAAAAACATAAAAAAATTTAAAAGATATAAAAAAAAATAATAAAACTACTCCACTGCTGACAACAGTGGAGCTTTCTGAGTTTTTTTTTAAAAGTAGTGGCCAAAATAGCCTTCCCTGTGGGTTCGACCCTGCTTGCCACATATACAGTAGTTAGTAGGAATATAAATTTTAAACTTTGACCGACTTCAACGACGGTTTAGGTCACATGGGAATGTAGACCCACAGACATTCCCAAATCCCAAACTGTTGTGGGGATAACCTTCATGACTCCTCTTACCATGGGTATGTAGAATCAAAGGGGTGAACTGATGCACCCAATGGTTTGATCATACAGGTCTGGTGGCTTTAGAGGAGGATTTAGACTGATGCTAGGGTACTGGTTCGCAGAGGGATTATAGAGGACTGGACGGTAATGGAGGGGAAAGATTGGAACTGGAGGAAATAATGCTCGAAAACACCTCATTCCGTGTACTGTTTTCTTATGCAGGATGGGTGAAGATCCTCATACCATAGTGGTATCTGGGCAGAGGGGCTGTCTGTCTACCGATGTGGTACGTGGGTATATTGACCATCACATACCATAGTGGTACGCATTCTAGCATGCCACTTCAGGTTCCATCTATGTACTGATGCAGTACACGACACCGAGTTAAATCCACGTAGTGATATACTATGCAGAACACTATATTGAAGGAGGGTATGGGGGAATATCATTAGTGGGAAGTTCATCCATGAGAAATATGTGGTTCCCAATTTCACAAATCAGGTTCGCAGTTCTATTATTATTGTTATGTTCCCTCATTTTATGGTTCACAGCTAGATGTACCTCCGGAGAGTGTGGTTCATGATTTGGGCTTTGTCGATGACTCAAGACTGAAGCCGGAATCTTACCCCAGTTCTTTCTTCAAACCTATAGGTTCCTTTCAAGATTTTATTATCCCTCCTTTCTCAATTATTATATTCTTATTTTATAGAACATCAGGGAAATCGTATCTATGGGCTTGCAACACCATTTTTGGAGGTCCATGAAGAGATATCCTGTCTCGTGGAAGACTCAGTTAACTGGGGTTTGTAGAGGCTACGGTTCGTGATCATGGTTCACGGAACCCTACCGGTTTGCTTCGCCCTTGAACTATTGAGTTCATGAGATGGTATGCAGATGGCCTTCATGTGCATGAGTCCTTCAACAACGTAGTTCTTCATCCACTATGTTCACTGGTCATCGCTCTGTGGGCCAGTGCCTTGTGGATTGTTCCACATACTAGTGGTTTACGATCCAAGTGGTCCGTGAACCCTTCCTAGTGATGGTACACGAGCCACTTAAAATCCTTTGAAAACTTGAATTCCTTAAAGTTTCTTCTGAAAAGTTTAACTCAATTTGTGTTCATTCACCTTGTTATACTTGTAGGAGTACTTGATTCCTTATGATAAGTAATTTTGGGTGTATTTTATTCCCTTGAAGGAATTTTCTAGACCCTACAACATTCAAAAATTATACAAAGCTTCCTAGGATACCACGGTATCAATTAATATAGGTGACCAAGTAAAAAGGCACGAGGTCATCACATGAATGAATGATAAAAAACTATTTTTAAATTAACCTAATATCACCTCCTACACCCTCACAAGAAATAAACCATTTTATTTAATCCAATCCAATGCATCACATAATATAATAAATAGATGAAAAATCCGCCTCAGGGACACAATATTCATAAAAACAACAAATAAGGGGATCAAGAATGGTTTTAATAATTATAAAAAAAATTTATTTATAAAATTCCAATATGTCATTTTAAAAATAATCTTGGGATTCCAAGAAACTTACCATTATTTTAATAACCATTTCAAAACATAACCCATAACCCAATTATCAAAACACACTTTGAAATCCATTTAGAAACCAACCCTTTTTTTAGAAATCATTTTTCAACCACCACTATCCATTAGGGCTTAAAACCATTTAACACGGGCCACACACAACCCTCTTTATCAGAAACCCCTTTAAATACATAAAAACTTTCTTTAAAAAACAATTGGTTTCAAATACATATTTAAAATCCCAAACCAGTGTAAAACATCCCTTTAAAATCCTTGAATACATTTTTGTGAGCCACTCAAGATTTTCAGAGTACACTTAGCACACAGAACCATTTTTTGAAAAATATTAATAAAAAAATCATCAAAATAACCTTCTATGCCAGGTGTGAAAACCAAAGAAAATAAATTACACCACATTATGGGTATACTATAAACATATAATATTATAAAACAATTTAAAACATTCATGTAATTCATGATACGTGTCATGTAAGAGATTATATAAAAACATTTAACTATTTTAAATGGAAACAAATCACCTTTAACATTTATAAAAAACATGGGTACGATATGACCTCATAAAGACCTAGACATAAAAATACTCATGGTTAGACTCCTATAAATCCCTAAAATATCACCCCATGGGTGTTAGTGTTTTCTGGAGAAAAAGAAACTGAAAGGAAGGGTGGAGAAAGGATATAGAGGAGAGAAAGAGAGAGATGAAACTCCTAGTATGCTTGGAAATGATGAATAAGGGGATCATAATTATAGAAGTGGGAGATAGAGAGACCTCCCTTGATCTATCCATGAGAAGTTGATACAGGGGAAGATGGAGAAAAGGGTACAAATTCCCTAAAATGTATACAATGGAAAAATAGAAAAACCACAAAATTTAAAAATATGGGCAGACACCTTCCATGATGTGGTCCCTTACACTAAACCATAATGTAACCCCTCACTAGAGGCCCTATGGTTTAGTCTCTAGATCACATCATAATGGGACTCAAAACCATATAGGGTCCATTTCCCCTACACAACATGGATGACTGAGCATGTGGTGTGATCCCCCCTTGAGAACTATGTTGATGTCGCCTCCCGACCATGAAGGAATAGACCACTCACTAGCAGAAACCCAAATCCTAAGCCTTGAACACCACTGCATGGTTATGAGCACCATAGTTCACATATCCTTCCCATATAAACTCTATGGAATATTCACCTTTCCCCACATTATTTCCTACTTTATACTTGGCCTATAACTACTCGAAACTTCCTGAAACACCAGAAAAGAATCAGGAACACCTGAAAAACTCAAAATAACCCAAAATTAATAATATTAAATATCATATTTAAATGAGGGTTTCATAGAAAACTTGATAATTTTTTAAAATTTATTTCATGAAATACAAAAATTTTAAACCTTAAAGGATTGTAAACTTTCCTTAAAATAAAAACTTTTAAACTTGAAATGATCATAAAATATTATTTATTAATGAAATAATCTTCTTATTTCATTAAATTAAAATATTTTCATTAAAAATCATAGTAAATGTATAAAAACCATGAAATAATCTTGGGAAATTATATTTATCACCCTTTCAAATTACCCTTATAATGGAATAACTTTATAAGTTAATTCCAAATTCATTTCTCTAGAGAATAAATCATTACCCAATGCATTGGGGGAATATATTCCAAGACCAACCATCTTAATCTATAATTTACAAGTACTATAACATGAATAAAAAACATATAATCTTTCATTTCAACATTTCTGGAAATGAACTCATAAAAACTTACTTACGATCTTTTAAGCATAATTATTTATGTTAACCCATAGAAAGATAATTATTTCAAAACAATGGGTTAACTAATTATATATTGAGAGAAAAATAAAAAATATAATATAATATTGATAAGGATTAATAAGAAAAAAAGGAAACAAACTTGGAAATTTTTTTTAAGAGAAATAATTTAATACTTAAAAGTAAAAGTTTTGGAGAAAAACACCTTAACTTGAGTCCCATTAAAAAATTGAATCTTTTCATAAGGATAACCTTTGAAATGGAACCCTAGAAACTCATTCATATGATCAAAAACCAAATGACGAGTATATATATTATTGGAGAGGGAATATGGGTAGAATTAAGATAGATAACCAAACACTAGATGTTTGGAAAATGGTGGGGAGAGTTCCCCTTTATATCCAACCCTAATGATATTTCTATAATTAAATGTTAAGTATATAATGGTTAAATATAATTTTTATCATAAAATAGGAATTTAAAGATAGGTTCATGTATACATTATTTATTTATTTCATAAGAATTTATTAAATATTATTTTAAGTGACTTACATAAAATATAGATTCACACTGTTATTTTTATCCCTCACTATACCCCACAACTCCATATAAAACTTATCTCAAAATCTCTAAATATAAAGATGTCTACGTGCCTGGATAGAATCAACCACCCAAATCCTTCTCACATTAATTTGATAAACATACTTATAAGATCTTTTTTTAATGATACTTTCATGTTTTTATTATAAAATATTTCATAATATTTTAGGTTGTCAACTTGAGAATAAATATAATGCAGGAAGAGGCTCATATCTGCTTATGTAATGGGTTTAAACACTGACCTATAATATATATATTATACAAATTTTATTTCTAATATATTAATTTTTAACTTCCATTTGAATCATTAAGTGTTTGTATCACTAACCCTACCAATTTTTACTAATCCATCTTAGCATTTAAAACAATCTCTATATATACTTATATTGAATGATATTTTTGAAATAATCATTTTTATAAATTGTAACAAACACTAAAAATGATCTAGAAGTTTTCATAAATTTGTATTCTGTATGCTAAAATATGAATTGTGAATGTGAAATACAATATATCCAGAAGTTGAGTTAAAGATAATAAAAATTTAAGAAGATGAAGTACTAATTTCCAGAAATAAAAGTAGTGGTGGAGGTTGCATGAAAAACCTTGAAGTTCACAAGATAAATCCAAAAATAGAAAAATATTGAATAAATAAGAAAAGTCATGGAATGCATAAGAATATTTTACCTTACCAAGTATATAAAAAATTTCAGTAAAGGAAAAAGGGCATAAAGGCAATACTCACAAGAAACATAAGAGTTCTCATAGTGGAGAGATTTATAAAAGGCATGGACCCACTATGATATGTAAATGTAATCTATAATAAATTGTAAAATAAATCAGTGATGATACAATTTTAGAAATATGATAAAGTATTGAAGTGAACCCAAATATGTAAAGGCAACCTATGTTGAAATGTAAAAGTAATTCTAGATCAGAAATATAGAAATGTGTTCATAGGGGAGAATATATAATAGTATTTGGATAAAGAAACTAATTTTTAAAGGTTACTCATTATTAATCATAAAACATTATTGATAACCTATACAATCATTGAATTATGATATACTTTATATAATATAATATGACTGATAAATAAACCACACTATGAGACAAATGGATACAATCATGATTGAATATTACTAGAATATATCAGAAAAGCTCAGTCGGGGGATATCCCCATGACCATTTATTAAAATAATATTTTCAATTTATAAATAACGTATTTCCCGTAGATAGAAATAAATATGTAAAATATTTATTCAAACTACACTATAATAAATAATATGCTTTACTTTGTTGAATTCTAAAAATGCAATAATTGTTTCAATACATAATATATTTTGGAAACATTATTAGGATACATAACATATTTTACTTTATCAAAAATTCATACATAATATATTTTTATTTTTTTATGATATATAAAGTTTTATACTTAATGAAATTCTTTCAATTTTCATATGCAATATGCTACAACCTTTTTAATTAAGGTTTTTAACTTAGTTAAGTTTTTAAAGCTTCAATACGTGATGTTTTTTTACTTTTTTATATTTTCAACACTCTTATTCTTAAAAATATTTACCTTAAATTTAAAAATATACAAGGACCCAGAATGATATTAATGATAAATAAAGATAAAATTAATAAATATTATAAAAAATAAATATCAAAATGAAAACCCTATAATAGTTTAAAACTTATGTACTTTCAAATAGAAATTGATTTATTAATCTCAAATAAAAACTCATAATTCACTATTTTTAATAATTTCATATATAAATTCATATTATTATTTAATAAAATTATTTTCAGGATTATCCTAATATAATATATATTATAATTAAATAATTATTTAAATAAATAATTTTTTTAAATCATGCTTCCCTTAAAATAACATAATTATTTAAAAAGTATAACTAGAATCTAATTTATTATACGATATTCTTTAGGTCATGAAATAAAGATACAAGCATTTTAAAATTTTAATCTGTGACCTAAAAATATAAAATTTAATAGAACATCAAATTGATTTATTTAACATACCAAATCATATCCGGTTTCTTATTTTTAGGGATCTCATAATGATTACCTATAATTATTACTTTATTAGATATATAATGAATACCAACAACAATCATATGTTTCTCCTTAGTTAACCACACACCCAATCCTTCCATTTCGTTCTTAAAATAAATTTCACATTTCCTCTTAGTTTCCTTTTTTCTATAATCATTTTATAAGGAGTCATCTTCTTGAGAGATCATAATGATGCATATTTCAATCTTTTAGTTATTTTGTTTACTTTTTAGTACTGCCCCTTTAAAATTTTATTACTCTTATGGGATTTATTATTTACTTTCTAGGTAATGATAAGAAATGATATTCATTTTTTTGTGTTATACCCATTTTCTTAGCCCGAATTATAATTTTTTTCATAACAAACATTTATTTAATAACAAGATATTACCTACTAAAACTTAGATTGTTATAATTATCACATGAACACACACACACACAAATATAATTGTCACATATAATCACCACAGACACACCAATATGAATTTATTTTATTTATATATTTTAATTTTATTTGTGTCTTATTCTATTATTTCAGTCAATTAGTAATTAAATGAAATATCCCAAGGTATGTTGTTATCTTAGTTTGTTAAATTTTAATTAAAAATAAATAACTATGGAAATATATTTCATTTCAGTTTTAATTATGAATTATTGTATGTTTGGATTTATACAAGTAAAAATTTTAGTTTATATGTTATGATAGTTGTTATCATGTACTATCATTCTTTTCAGTGCTTATTTATGATATATAATGTGTTGTTGTTGAAAATTATCCTTATTAGTGTGATAATATTTCATGTTATAACCTAATTGAATAAATAAAAATAAAAATATAGGAATTTTATTTTTATGTATCGTGAATTGAAATTAAATGCGCTGGAAGAAAGATTAATTTGTTATGGAAATGATCCGATTTATAAATTCTTAACTAAACAAAGGGAATAATTAAAAGAATATAGTCAATGCAATACTAATAATAAAAATGGATCTTATTATTTAAATATACATATATTTTAGGTTTATAAGGATATATTAACACTTAATTAATGAAAAAAACATCAGAAACCATAAATACTAAGAAGACCATGAATTTGAAACTAAAACTAAAAAAACTAGAAATAAAGGATGTGCACCTTACACTAGAGTTTTTTGTTATAGTTTCCTTAAATATATACATTATGAAGATCAATAAGGAACAATAAAAAGGATATTCCATTCATGGTATATGCACGGGCTATACCGAATCACTCAAATAGTTTGGGTAGGACTCCACTTCTTTCACTATGTGATATTATGTCAAGAAGAAAAGAAGGGTGGAGGATGTGAGCTTCAAGATGAAGAGAATATTATCCCAAAAATTTCTCAAGGAGTACAAAACAAATTATCATGGCCAAAATTCCTTTATATAGGCTATAGAGATACTTCCTTGTTCCTATGAATGAACTTGTACACTTCATAAATGTATGACTTAATGACTTTGGTTACATATGTTTTCAACCCAAATCTGATTCTTCCCCAAGTGTTTTATCATATAAAATGTTTAATTAATGACAATATGATTATAAAAGAGATCCAAAATCTAACTACTAACATCTAGATTCCTTAAGTAAATCATATAAGTTCCAAATGAATCGTATCATATGATTCATGAAGCTATGATTCACCTAAGTCATACAATAGGATTAGACCAGGCATCCATGATACAATATCCATATATAGTATAAATTGATATAACCTAAATAAAAAATCTTACATTTTTTCCATATGTATGTTGTGATCTACAATATACTATATATTACCACATGATATAGTATAAAACACATCAGAAGTTCTTATGGATTTAGGGTGTATCTCCTTTAATATACCACTTTCACTAAAGCTTAATAGGATGACCAGGTCTACGAATACATCACATAGAATTTATTTAAGGTGAGATGAGCACATTACATTCCCCTCATAAAATTTTATAAGCACATCATATTAAACTTATACGTGTATCCATATATTTCCTCAGTCTACCTCAATCAAGGGACCAAATGTATTATTCGTTAAATGAGAGGAAGAATCCCATCTCAGTTAAGATCCAACCGACTACATGATCAATAACATACCCAACCAACCATAATTATCTAATCCTAAAGGATTTTATAAGAAATTAATCAAATTATAAAGTATATAATTCTATGTATCTCACAAACCATAGTTATAGGGAAATAAAAATATATACCATTCACCCCTAGTATGCTAAATACATAATGTATGACACTCCATGTGGTATACTTAGGGGTCCATCCCACTAAGAAAACTCTTTTTACACCTCATGAGAATATTCCATATATTTATATGAAATCCTACTCATGATAATCACAACATTTCATCACAACCTATAATATCCATAATGATTGACATACCCATCACAAGGTAGTACAAAAATAATATTTTTTTTCCTAGTGAAATATAGTGTATTACTAGGGTCATCTATCTTAAGGATCCTTTGGCCTCAATAAATGAATATTCTAAACACTTACTAGGATTTTTATATTTTCATAATATTTGAAAACAAAGATAAATGGGGTATTGAGAAAATTATTAATGAATCGATGAAATATACATGAAATTAATAAAAACTAAATAAATGTTAATAAGAAAGTCCTCGTGCTAGGGTTGGATACTCAAGTTCCTTTATTATCTAATATTTTTTTTCCAAGTTCTATTTTAAAATTCAAACTATTTTATATAAACCACCATACCATAATTTGACCATGAAGCTTATAATGCCTATCAAATGTCTTTGACACACTAGATCTCACCTCCTTCAATAGTTGTGATTGATGAACACACCTCAATCGAGTATGTGACACCTTCAAAGACCCAACTACATCAAATAACATTTCATCTCTTGGCCAAACTCAACTCCATTTCATGAAGATAAACCCTAGATAATGAAGAGAATAATTATTTTATATGAAATAGAATGAAATTAAGAATTATTCCAGGGAGTGATGGGAAATCTCCACATCAACCCACAATACTCATCACTCCCCAAGGATAATTCTTTGATTAGTTACTCACCATCATGAGTTTTAGAGATTATGATTTAAATAAACAAAAAATGATAAGAGAAAGAGAAATAATTTTTTTTTTTAAATTATAAAAAAATATTACATAAAATAGAAAATAGAGTAATAAACCCTAAAAAATATTAAGGATGAAATCCATGTTGAAAATTGCGGAGATAATTTTTACATTGGAGGGAAAATGATTTAAATTGAAATCATATTGAGAACAATAGTTTTGGTGTGCATGGGGACTAGATTTATCTTGTTCATGGTGTTATAAGTAGTATGTTTCCATGTGGGAAGTGAGTTTTTAATATTATTTGAAATCACATATGATTTTCTATTCTATTGATTCCTTCTTCTCCACGAGCTGTTGTATTATTTATTTAATCTGACATGAGAATACATTTTTTAATCATCCATGGGTGCCCTGGTTATTCTTATGTGTGGTTTGTAGTTAGAATATTTAATATAACATAGAAAGTTCAATGGTAAAATGATTCTGACATTGGTATTTAATTAATATGATATGAGATTTCATCTTCATGTTTTAATCATACATGAGATTATGTTTCTCTGGGATTAATCTTATGTTAAAGTGTATCCTTGAGGGTTAATATGACATGTGATGGGAGTTCAAGAATTAATCTACCACAATGTTCGAATTATTCTAACACAAGCTCTATAAAGTTACATTTATTCTTAAATATAAATCTTGGATGGATTTTTTCTATGTATAGAACCTTATGTTACGATAGTGAGATTTATATATTATCCTAAATCTTGTTTATAATATGGAAGCACTACTGATACTTACTAAATTTTCAATTTATCTGACTGGTGGAGTCTTATGTATGGACCATCCCTTCATTGTGGTAATGCCATAGACCTTTACATATTGGTTAATCTGTAGGAATGAATTATGTATTATATGGGAGTTATAAATTCACTTATAATTGAAAAAGGAAATGACTTTTATACATAAAAATATCCATGAGGTTACTCTTACATATCAACCAAAGTTAGTTTTACATATCAGGTCCTTTGAAATTTTTTCCCATTAACTTCATAATGACTCTTACAGATTATTATACTAGTCCATAGGTAAGTGTTTTCCTCTTTACGATAAAAACATGCATGGATTTTCTAATAATTCTAAAATTTTAATAAAACAATTAAAAATCAATATTTAATATATTTGAATAATAATGTTCAAATTATTCATATAAACTAAATATATGATAATTACCCTTAAAATATCAAAATAGTAGGAATTAAATCATAAAATTAAAAAGTAAAAATAATGAAAATAAATTATCTATTTATTCCCCCACACTTAAACATTATACTACTAGGAAATCATCTAATACCCATATCAAATCCATACAAAATTAAAAAATGAGAAAATTTCCATGTTTTTTTTTCAAAAATAGAATTAACCATGTCTCTCCTATGAAAAATATTTTCATTTCATTTTATTCCCCCACATTTAGTTTTTTTTAACCTCAAATATCTATTCATGACCCAATTTAAACTTACCTCATAAGGATATTCATGTCATTCTTCAATCCATAGAAAATTTAATCTAGATTTATTATCACACTATGAAAATTCATGTATCACCATAGGCTTGTAAAAATTCTCATTTTCCACACCACAATACATAAAAATATTTTCAATAATGAGGCCTTTTTAAAATTATTTTATTTATAAGGGTTGGTGGATAAAATAATTGAAAAATTTAACAACTAAAATAGAAGGCTAAACTCTTAAATAATATTGTATAAATATTCAAGTGAAACCACATGAAATATAACTCACTAAACACCCCTTAAAAGATGTATGCCCCACTAATTTTTCTTTATATGTACCATGAGTGATGAATATCAAGTATAATAAATTATTTCATCCTTATTATCTCCACATTTTTCTTTTTTTTCCAATGAGGATGTGATTAATATGAAATTTATTGAATGAATGATAGTTTATTCCCTTGATTTTTGAGAAGGACATGAATCATAAAATCAAGCATAATGAATAATTCAACATCATCTCTATATTTTTTCTTTTTTATGAGAAAAGGATTATTTGAACTAATAACAAGTAATGATAATGAATCATGGTCATTTATCTCTCTCTACTACCAACAAGAATGCTATACACATAAAAAACCCAAAAATGAGATGATTCCCAATGAATACACATAAAAGGTCCTTCCCCCACATTCAAACATGAAATATCCATGTAAAACTTTTATGATTGAAGGTAGGTAAGGATAAATCATCTTGTAATCTGGTTTAAAATGATAAGTAAATTCATAGATACCAAGGGTTAAAGAAGGTTTTATGTAAATGGAAATCCTCAAGTTCAATATTTGGGATTTATAAAAAAGTGTATCAATAATATTGAAAACATTTCATGAACTCTAGATATTTTAAATATAATTAATCATAAGTTCTATTTTGCACACAATTTAGAAATTTCTCTGAAGAAAGTGAGGGTACTTGGTTGAATATGTCAAAAGGGTTTAGAATAACTCCCAGGGAAAAAATATTTTTGGTAAGTGTTTCATGGACATGGATTTAAAAAATTGGTCGAAATCCTAAAAGTGTTTGAAAAACAAAATTCAAATTAAAATTTCCACATAAATAATCATTCAAAAATCGATATTGTGAAAAATAAAGTAAACTCTCTTAAAATAAATCCAAGAGTGAAAGATGATAACAAATACTCATTGAATTTTAATGTTCCTAAGAGAACAAAAAAAAAAAAAAACTCCTAAAATAGTTTAAAACTCCTCTATACTTTAATATAACTACCCTATCATTACATTTCTGAAATAATTTAAAATAATAAGATAGAAAAATCGAAGAAAAATATATATTGAACCTGTCTTATTTTGAATCTGATAGCTTTGAGTTAAGCTCTTAATCACCAAATTTCATAACCTACAAAATAAAAAAAACATAATTACTATATTTTTTTTGAAATTAAATAAAGTAGTAAAATAAAATAGTAAAGATAAACAATGATTGTCCCCCCAAGATGTGTTGTGTTTATAATACCTAAAACTAGGAGGTCTTATAGTTATCCCTAATCCCTAGAAGGATGGGGTTTCTTTTATAGGAAATTATAAATTCTTGTTCTTCTAGTGCTCATTAAAATACTCTGGTTTTGAAGAACCCCATGACCAGTGTACTATTTTCCCCTCCCTTAATAATGAAGGATAGTTTTGATTATTGGGATTAAAGAAGGTAAGGGTACTTTACTAAATTTTCCACCACTTTTGTGGATTCCTCATTTAGTGGGTTCTCTAATATTTTTGGTTCAATGTGTTCAGCTATGAAAAATAAGTAATTAATTCATGTTGAATGAAATTATAGATGGATGAATTTAAATATGAATTTTCCACCTTTATCATGTCAAATTGTTCCTCTATTTCAGATTTTAAAGTCATTGGATACACTTCTATTTTGAATTCCAACACCATATTTTCTTTAAAGTTGGATTTATCTTTATTTAATTCACTTTATATGGTTGTTTATAGTCTATAAAGGACTGAAAATCTAGAAAAAATTGGAGTTAGAAGGTGACTCTGGAAAAGATAAATCCAAAGTAAGTGAATTTAATAAAATATTTAATCCCTAGAGTGGTTTAACCTTGAGATATTTATATCTTTATATATTGAATGCCTCCTAGAAATTAGTTAGATAAGAGGAAAGTAGTTACATCATAATTTCCTCAAATTCAACTATCTAAAGTCCTTTAATCATCCTCCAAAGTTTTACCTCACTCATATTGAAATTTAGGTGTCCCACATTGAAGTAGTTGAATTGGTTTGTTAGTAGGTAATCATCTAGTGAAACCTCAACCTCTTTACTATATTCTTGGAATATGAGAGGGAATAGAAGAGACACTTTGGGTTCCTCAACCACTTGTTGATAGAGATTTGGAAAGTAGCAGTATAACACAATCAATCCTCTAGATAAGTCTTCTAAAATTGGGTATTCAAGTCCCTATTTAAGATCCATGATGATTTCTAAAAACACCTCCTCTATACAAGTTAAGTTCTTAGCTCTCATCACATGTATATAAAATAAATAAACAATCTCTTACATTTTTTGGGGCGAGTCAAAAAACTATTCAAAACTTTTTTGATTTTTTATGAAAGAAAAGAAAATTTATTTTCAAACCATGAAATAATAATGACTAATTGACTGGATCCCAATCAATAGTTTTAGGTTTTGGCACAATTATCATAATAAAAATACAAGACCAAGTATTTAATTTTTCATGTTGAAATAATTATTATTATAAATTAATTATAAATTATATGTGAAAAGATCCTCACTACGAATATTTTTGGGTTACATTCATCTAGTGTTGAGGATTTATCTAAATAAACCAATGAAGAAAATTATTGGGCATGAGCCCAACCATTTTTGCTGCACCCTAGAACCTTCAATTGGAATCATGGTAGTCACATATTAATTTATTATTATTTATTATTTTTTGATCAATTACACATTTTTTTCTTATAATTTAATTTCTATTTTTCATTCTTCAATCCAAAAGCTAAGTTAATATGATCATTAAATTTAATATAACTAATAACAAGACAAGAAAAAATTAATAATGTTAGAAGATCCCATCCAAATGTGTTTATGATTTAGGACAAGTGACAAAATTACATGACATATAATAGAAAAAATACACACTATGTATGATAAACCACACTAGGAAGAGCTACGTAAATTTCAACATAATATGAGGGGTTTAGTATGTGACATCATTACACACTACATATTAACTTCCAATTAGCTCATGGTATGATGGGGTGTACATGGCGTGTAATTGGAATATATAATGTGTAACCCCACTCGGTTTAACCACATGAGAATCATAGAATCTGTGTGGTCAAATCACATAGAATGTAATTAATAACCAACTTGTATTGAATTCTATCTAAGCAATACAACATCATATTATGTACACATCATTATTACCTATGAAGGATAAATATCGAGACTCAAAACATGTAATGTGGGAGACTAGTAATGAATCACACACTCTATGGTTGGATGTAAAAACCATATAATTCAATATAATTGATGTAAGGTAAAAAGTGAGATAGTCATGTCTCCCATGTCAACACATGAATATGATTAATTAATTAAATAAGAACCAAACTACATGTATTGTAGCTGGATGTACACACCATGTGACAAGATTTTCTACACAAATTATTCTCCAAGTGATTATCAGTGGGTTGTGTGAAATAATAAATTACTTTTTAATTATTTTGATTGTTATTATATAAACACGTGTGTATGGTTGTCCTACACACCATGTGATTCATGGAAATATCCAAAGGTACACGTCATGAATATATAGGCATGCAGTGTGATTAGACACACCATAAAAATCACATGGGCCAATCTACAGAACAACATGCGATGTATATTGTGACATACTGTGTAGGTTTACATGTTGTGTATATACATTGTACATGATAAGGACCATACACAACATTAGTCTCACACAATGCCATGTGATGGTACATGAACTATAATATTTAGACTCTAAAAATTGGTTTAAGTAAAAGTATAAGGGTACACACCATGTCACCTCAATTATACATCAAATACTTAATTAATTTGAAACTAAATTAATTAATTAAATTTATTTAAAATTACAATGGATGGGAATATCAAGGTCTATTTGGATGTTTAATTATTATAAATGAATGAATAAATCAATAATTTTATTAATTTATTAATTCATAAAATTTAACTTAATATATATTGAATTGAAATTAATGATAACTAGCTTAGATGAATAGTTTTTTCATGTCTGGATGATTATACTATTAGATGACCAATGTATTTTTTTTTGTTTTTATTTAATTTAATTATTTATTACATGGAATTTGTGTAAAATTTATTATTAAATTAAATATGATGATCCACATATCATCCTTTACTCTATATTATGTAGGACCCTACGTGTCCATAGTTTCTTTTATATAACCGTAAACCCCTGACAACCCAAACCTAGGAGTGAGTAGTCACATATAAAGGAATGAGCTCCAGATGAGAGTATATAGTTCTAGTCCGAGATGAGGTGAAACCGACCAAGTATATATAAAGGTTAAAAGGTTGAATGTAGAAACTCGATACAAGTTTGACTCAAGGAGTTACCCCCATTGGATCAAAGGGTTGGTTTATCATCCACTTGATAAACCAAACCATAATAAAACATTATGATCATACCACATGTTTAATTTATTTTTTCCACTATATTTTATTTTTTTATTTATATGATACATTTTTTAATTTTATTTTTAAACACGATAATATAATATAAATGAAATAACAAGCATGATGTGATAAATTAAATTAAATTAATTATGTGTAAATTATTTTTTTATACATGGATAACTAATTATGTAAATTACACATAATATTAATAAGCATGTAAAAGGATAAAATGAAGAATATTTACATAAAACATAAAACCCCTCTAGGAAATATTAAGTCAGATACACCTTCCATTACTTGATTTAGAATGTATGTAACAACCTCGACCCTAGTATACTATCATCAATGGTTATTTTATTAAAATGGAATAGATACAAGAGATCACATCACCAAGGATCAATCAGTTTAGTTTTCTTTAATAACTAGATACATAAATGGTTCCCTTATTATATTGGTAATTAAACATACAAAATGAAAAAAAAAACTACTTCATTGACACTTATTCAAATATTTCATCTTCATAATATAGCGAAGGAAAACAAATAAAAGGGTGATCTAAAATGACCAGTAAAGGTTAAAATAGAAACAAAAATCAATAATAAGTGAAACATAATCAATAAGGAATAATAAATATGGAAAAGTAAATTTATAAAAAACATATACCATTTAATCAATAAAGTGAGAATGAAAATGAATCCATATATTTTTTCATATGGAAAATATCATGGATAGTAATAACTAAATACTGAATGAAGTAAATGGTTAATTATTGGTCATAATGTATCTGAAATATGAACCACTACCATTAATTCCTTTTAGAAGTAATTTTAATTTTTCGGGTAGAAACCCATCTGATTCTATTTGGAAACAAATGGGAAGGGTTTTTCGTCAACTTTTTTGCCTCATGATACTTATCTATGCATCGAGGGGATATCTATAACTAAGAACCACCCTTATCAGAATGTCCAAATCATTCCTCAAATATAGAAATGATCAATTTATATCATGAATCAATATGATTTATCAAAAAATAACTATATTGAGTAAGAAATACAGATTTAACATTATTTCCCCCATTAATCGAATAACTTTCAAAGTAACGATAATATGAAAAATTAGTATAAAACTTAGGAAATAAATGTAGGATCATAAGAGAATATTATGATGGATATACTTAAAAGAGGGGGGGGGGTGAATTATAGTTTAAAAACATTGTCTAGAATATTTAAGCTAAACAAAACACAAATCCTCTTTAAGTAGTTTTATCGGAATTCGACTTAGTACGATTGTCAGAGTCACAAATAAGAATGTAGATATGTCCAATTATATCATAGTTAAAAGATTGTAATCACCATGGATATGACTACCAGATTTTTTTTTATCATATTAAGAATGAAACTGTTTAAACAAACATAATAGAAAGTTGAGTACGATGATTAACTTCCTATAACATGAACAATGTAAAAATAAACATGTAAAAACAAGTAATAAAAACTAGTAGTAAGAATGAATTACAATCCATTTAAAATATTAACTATTTTAACCTTAAGAGTAAGGTAGTCAATAAACCTAACTAAATGTATCCACTTTTTTATACTTAATGTATAGTCTATCCTTACTTACCTAGAAATCCCTTAATACAATGATCAAATTTTCTCTATCATCCTTTCCCTAGAATCCCTCAAGATGATGATCAGCTCTATCTTACTATCCCCATAAGCCCTCAATATGATTATTGGTTTTATCTTACCATCCCTGTAATACTTTGATCTGATGAATCATATTCACCATCTTCCTATCCTCAAAAGCCCTTGATCATAACTGTGATCAGATACAGATTACAATTGCAGAAGTTCTTAAGGAAACATCCTTGATAAGGATTACTTAAAAATGAAAACTATATAAATAAAACACTAACTAAGAATGATATGTTCATGAAGATAGATCTTTAGAAAACTTGATTTTAAAAAATGACAAACGAATCAACTCCAACTCTTCAAATGACTTGTTATTTATAGGAGATATCCCAACAGTCATATTTATGAGTTTGTTGCAATGGACTCAGATATCTGGCACTTGAAAGCTCATTATAATTGAATATCTGATTTCATATTGATCAACAACATTATAATGTTAAAGGTTTAAGTTATGATAGAAACATGTTTATGTATTCCGATTATAAACTTAAGTCAATCTGACAAACTTCCTTATCTATTATCAATACGATAATCTTTATGAGGCTCAGTAAAATTGTTTTGATACTATAACCAGTGCAATGGTCATGAAATTTTATAGTACTATATACAAGATAGAATTATGACTTCTAGTCCGATTAAAGGTCAGTCCGATAATCAGACTCATACTCAATTTGATAATCATAATGAAGAATTTAAAGTTTATATTTTTAATATATTAAAACTTATTCTATATATGGTAATATATAATGTTTTATAAAAAATATTCTAAAACACTTGGAACATAAGAAGTTAGTAAATATGTTTTAAGAAAGTGTTTGTGATTTCCAAAACTAATGGAATGGAAAAGTAAGAAGTAGAACTTATGGCTCAATAATCTCCCCCTTTTTAGAGATCACAAACCCGAAAAATTAAATGAAAAATAACTTTGAAAAACTTATATCCCATTATATTTTTTATAACTTCGTATTCAAAGCTGTTATTAAATCCTTAACTCCACCTATTTTTGTAATTCTTCTAAACATGATGGAGATTATGATGTTGAATATAGTGAACTCACCCTTAGGATAATATCTCTCCCTTTTTAAAAAACAATCTCTCTTGGAAATATATTTTCCCTCTTAAAGTAACATCTCCCCCTTTATATTATAACCCCCCATTTAAAAAAAATATTCTCACCATTTAATACATTTCTCCCCTATTTAATACTTTCTCCCCCTTTGTGATTTTGAAAAATAATAGGGGAAAGATCCCAAGTTTCAAAAAAATGTTTTAAAAAACAATATAATTTTTTTGAAATAACTAATCATCCATATAAGAATAAAAGAAAATATGACCAATCAGAATTAGAAAGAAATTCAAGAATAATATAATTTTTATGAATAGATAATTCATTACAAAGAATTCAAAAGTTTTACAAATTATTGATAAATAAATACATGAAGAGTTTAGAAAAAAACTAGTCTTTCTTTTTAAATGTATATACAAACATCTTCATCATTTTAAACTTGTGGAGGCCCTTCTCCAACTTCACAACTTTTTCTTCAAGGGTCCAATATTGAGACTTCAAAATTTTAACTTCCTTAATAGTTTATTTGTTTTTTCCCTCAAAACATTGAATTATTATTCACAAGATTATATTTGAATCATTTATATCTTTATATCCCATATTTTCTTTTTAAAAAAATTCATATCTTTAATATGATCATCGATTACATCCCTTAACTACTAATCAAAGTTAACTCTATCTACCATTTCTTTTGAAAACCGAGTGAAATATTCATCCAAATTTACCATGAGTTTCTTTATTTTATAAAATTTATCATCTTGTATTAGAATATCTTCATCAACCTGATTAGACCACTTAACCATCTGATTGCATGAATTTTTATGAGTATGTGAATTTTCTTAAAAAGAATTTAAATCTGCTTTGATCTGGATAGATGACTATGTTAGAACTTTTATCGATTCTAATTTCTCATTGAGGCTATTACAAATCAACTAACATTGGGTTTCAATGTTTTAAAAATAAGGAATTGTTTTCTCTAACATTATCAAATATTGAACAATTAAATCAAAAACTTTTTGTGCTATAGTAGCTTTCAAGTATGATGAGCCTGAGGATGGTTTAGGCAGTTTGATCCAACTCACTCTGGTGCCAGATTTCTTTCCTTTCTTATTCTCTTTATTTGAAGCCATTTTTTTGTGTACTTTAGAAAATTTGTTCTCAAATTCCTTATCAACAAAAAATTCAAGGATCTCAACATCCTTATTAGATTAAACTTTTTCCTCAACTTTTGTTTTTGAAATTTTATATTTTTCTTCTTTATTAGATGATTACCATGATTCTGATTCTGAAGAAGATTCTTCCTCCTTAGTACTTCTATATTTTTCTTATTTATAAGTCTTGGAGGGAAATTTTGATGAGGATGAGGATGATTTTGATGAATCCTTTTCTGATTTTATTTTTTTGCTCATCAATTTCTTCATTCTCATCCCATTCCTCCTCCTCATCTTCTACTTATTATTCAATATATTCTTAAACCTCTTCATGTTATACTTCTTCTTTATTTCCTTATTTTTCATTCTCCTTCTTGTCCATAAAATTATTCACTAATAATATCTTAAATCTCTTTTTATAACTACCTTTCAGTTCTCAAATCTCTTTTACCAGATGGCTCTGGTTCCAATTTTTTTCAGGGATGAATAAGACCGATTCTTCATCAATAACTTTTTCCTTCCCTTAATCAACAATTGAAATAATAACTACTAAGACCACTAAAGATTCTTGAAAATCTAATCTAACTTCTGATATGATCTGATTAGTGTGGGAAGTGGGTAGCACCAGAAACTCAAAATCCATCTCATTGTTTTTTAACAACCTTTTACAAAGCTGTGATTATTATAATATTTTATTTTATTTCATTATTTTTTTATTCTTATTATAATGTTTCAACAACCCAGATTCTTTATGACTTAGATTCAGTGGGATCAATTTTAAACTCTATATCCATTGGTTTCTTTTGAGATTTCATTTTCGTCATCTATTTAAAAACATCATTGAGATTTTTTTCCTTTATTTCTCTTTTATAGAGGAGAGGTTTTTACATTAATTTTATTTTTCTTCTCAACCTTATCAAAATTAATTGATGGTTCTGATTCCAAAATAGTACCATCAACCTTCTCAAAAAATTTCATTGATTTTTTTAAAAAAACCAACCTCATTATGTTCATAGTTTCCTCACTGATAAAATAAATATTTTCCTCATTAGATACAATTTATTTTCTACCTTAAAAAATTTCATACATTCAACAAAAAATTTTCTAATCAAAGATGAAAACATAATTATTCTTGACTTTATTGAGATTATTTTTTTTGTTTTACATGGTGATAAAGATAATCTTGATTGTATCTATGTTCCTCATGTTTAAAATATAATATGATACAAAAACATCAGATACTTTTAAGAGTATCTCTATTTACCTTTCTTGGAATGAGGAAACCATATATCTAGAGAGAAACTGCTCGATTATGTAGAGTGATATGTTATACTTTTATGGCCTTTTCATATTCTGAAAACAATGAATCCTATGCCTTAATTTTTTTAAACATAACAAGAGTGTTGGGATGCTTTTGAGAAGGACACTATGTTTATCCTTCAGATGGTACTTCAACCTAGTCTTGAATCTTCTTATAAGAAAACTTTCTTTTATTCCCACACATTGAAAAAGAATAATTTTCTTTTCTATCCTATTTTAATAACTATATTGATGCATAAAATTCATATACTACATTGGGATACCAGAGGTCTAAATTCTTATCAGGTTTCTCCATGCAAACATACTCCCAACCTTGCAATGAAATGATATTTTTTATACGAGAGTCATACTTTTCATACTACAATATTTTTATTAACCTTTCCCTAAAAACATACCACTTTGAAAAATCCTCCTTAGTCAACATCGAATCTGAAACTGTTACTGAGAATCATATGCAAAGGAAAGATTTCAGACTGAGGCCTTTTAAGCGTGCAACAAGTTGGGGGAAAAACACTAAACAACCAATGTCGGACACAGGGGTGTCCCTACATTATATAGGCATTAGGTTGATGATTCATCTTCCAAAATATAACCAATCCAAGATTTAAAAGAAAAATAATCTGATAGTCAATATTGATTTGTAGATGTTTTAAAAGAATTTTTAAACTCTCAAATTTTTTAATATTTTTATCGGAATGAGAATTAATCCTATTAAGAAAAGTTATAAAAACTTAAAAAAATATATTTTTTTTAAAACTAAAACTATAACTACAACAATTACAAAAATGTAATGAGATAGTGAAAAAACATAAAAGAATAGAAGGTTAAATTTTGGATTGGAAAAATCCTCCAGTTTGAATAACCTGTTCTTCTTGTTTTTTTAAAACTAATAGATTTAAATAGTTTTGAAATAAATACTGATTATGATATTTTCAGTACAAAAACCAAATATTATAGTTTTATTATAGTTTTTTTTGGAAAATATGAATTAAAAACTAGTTATGAATTTTTTTGAATCCCAAATGTTTTTAAGAAATTTTAAGGCTGGAAATTTCATAATATTTTCAGATTTTGGAAAGCTTCCAATGATAAAATATTTATTAAAACCAAATTTTTTAGAAAAATAAATGTTTTTAGAAAAACTAAAAGTTATCAAAAAACAAAGAAATATGTCCCCTCCTATGAAAAGGGGTATTTTAATGTAAGGAGATGGGTTAAAAAGAAGTAGATATGCATTATTACTCTACATTAATCTTTCCAAGATTGTATTTAATGTATTAAAATATATCGAAACTAAGATGATTTATAAAAATAATAGCAAGTTGTTCTTGCATTCCGATTAATTATAAAATGATATCTTCTTTAAGTGTGAGATCCTAAAAGAAATTGTGTCTTATATCTATGTTCTTAGTACACGAGTGATGTTATAGGATTTTAATTAAATAAATGGAAGTTTTATTATAAAAAATTATTTAAGTTTTGGTAAAACTCATTCCATAGTCAGTGAGTGTGTGTTGTATCCAAAACACTTGAGCACAACAACTTCCATATACCATATATTCAACTTCAATAGTGTAAAGTTCTTATGATTTTTATTTCTTACAAGACCAAGAAACTAAAGAATATCCTAATAAATGAAAAGTTATGGAAGTAATTTTCCTATCCATTTTACATCCACCAAATTCAGTATTCGAAAGAAATTTTAATTAAAAAACATTTCCAAAAGAATAGAAAAGTTCCAAATCCATAGATCACTTGAGATAACAAAAATATGTTTTACAAATTTTAAATGGTATTATTTTAGATTTAATTGATATCTTTCACATAATAATATATAAGACATTAAATCTATATGAACAGTAGGTAAGTAAATTAAAATTACTATTATACCTCTAAAAATCCTTTGATCAACCGGTTTCCTAGCCTCATCAAGATCTTAAGTTTGGAGGTACCAATAAGAGTACTAATACTTTTAGTATTTTCATATCCAAATTTCTTAAGAAGATATTTTATATACTTATGTTCATATATAAAAGCTTCTTACGGTTTTTGTGAAATTTGAAAACCAATAAAATATGTTTACTCACCCATCATACTCATTTCAAACTCTGATTTCATAAGATATGAAAATGAATATATTAAATATTATTGAGTAGAACCAAATATAATGTTATGAACATGAATTTGTACAATAATAATATTTTTGTTAACTTATTTTATAAAAATAGTTGGATCCACATCTCCTTTAATAACATTGATTTGTAAAAAAAATCCCATTAACCTATCATACCAGGCTCTAGGGGATTGTTTAAGTCCATATAAATCATTGGTAAGTTTGTAAATGAATTTAAGATGTTTTATATTTTAAAAAATAGGTGGGTATTCAACATAAACTTCCTCTTGAACATATCCATTAATAAAGTCACACTTCACATTCATTTTAAAAAGTTTGAAATTAAAGAATGCTAAAAATGATAAAAGTATTCGAATAGCTTCAAGTATAGATACTCGTGCATAGGTTTCTTCATATTCTATACATTATTTTTGATTATATCCCTTGTTAAAAATTCTATCTTTATTTCTAACAATTATTCCATTTTCATCATATTTGTTTTGAAAAACCCATTTTACTATAATTAATTAAGGTTTTTAGGGTTTTCAACTAAATTCAAGACTTTCTTCCTATCAAACTCATTGAGATCATCTTGTATTTCCTTAATCCAATCCTTATCCCCTAATGCTTTATCATAATTCTTAGTTCAAAATTTGATAAGAAAGTTACATGTTCAATTTTCATTGCTTAAGGAACTTATAGTCCTAACCGGACAATCTACATCACCAATGATAATTTCAATAGGATGATTCCCAAGAAAAAACTAGCTTCTTAGGTTTTAAAAAGTATATTATTCAACAATAGGTAGAAAATATTCTTGAGGAATAACTTCAGAATTTTTTTTGATTTATTTTCTTATGATAATAAATTTCTACAAAGTTTGAAAACCAATTTTAAAAATTACATCCCAGGATATAGGTTGAGGTTGTTTGAAAAAAGGATCTGTTTCATCAAAATTAAAATGTTCTCTCTCCTCTATAGTACATGATTTTTTGTTAAAAACTCTATAATCCTTATAAGTAGTGAAATAACCTAAAAATATTCCTTCATTATATTTGGGTGAAAATTTATGTAATTTATCTTTAGTATTCAGGATGAATACTTTGAAACAAAAAACATTGAAGTAAGAAACTTTTGGGTTTCTACCTATCCATAACTCATAAGAGTTTTTATTAAGAAAAGGCTTGATTAAAACTTGATTTATAGTATATCAGGAAGTACTTACCACTTTATCCAATTTTTTTTAGCAACTGATTATTCACTCAGCATAGTTCTAGTTTTTTCTTGAATAATTCTCTTTCTTATTTCAATTACACCATTTTTATGGGGGGTTCTAGGTGCTGAAAAGTTATGTTCAATACCTTTCTCGCTATATATAGAGCTTCAAAATCAAAATTTATGAATTCTACACCATGAAAAATATGAATAATTACCAGTCAACGGTTTTTATCATTTTTAACCTTTTCTAAAAGAGTTCTAAAATAAAAAAGGCTTCAGATTTATTTTTAAGAAAATAATCCCAAGTATATATAGTATAATCATCAATTAAAATGTATACATAATATTTTTCACCAACTCTCCCTGGTTGTCTAGTACCAAATATTTCCATGTGCACTAACTGTAAAACATCAGAAGTTGATACTTCACTAATATATTTAAAACTTGAATTATGTTGCTTACCGTATTTACAAGCATCATAGAATTTTGGAGTATCAAACCTATGTTCTGGTAGATCCTTAACAATTCATTTATTAGTCATCTTAGATAAGTTTCCATGGTTAAAATTTCCTAACCATCTATCCCATAACCAAGATTTATCATCAATTACATTGAGTCAAGGTAAGTCCTTGCTCCAGAGGTCTTTTATGTTAAGTGTATAAATATTTTCATGCTGATTGGAAGAGAAAATAAATTCATACTTTGTACTATGAACTAAACATTTATCATTCCTAAAGTTCACAAGGTAATCTTTATCACATAATTGAATTATTATTATAAGTTTTTAATTAATACCATTAACAAATAAAACATTTTAAATAATAACTTTTCCAAGATGTACAATGTTACATATTCTGACAATCTCTCTTTGAGAATTATCTTTGAATGTTACTTTCCCACCTTTCATCTTGATTATCTTCTTGAACAAGTATTTATTTCGAGTCATATTCTTTGAACATCCACTATCCATGTACCATATCTTCTTATTTATACTACACTATTTGTTTTCCTAAAAAAATTATACTTTTGAAACCCAAACCTTCTTGGGCCCGATATTATTTGAAAACAAAATCTTTGGTAACCACATTTGTCCATTTTTTTGGGAAAATTTCACTTCCTTTGAAAAGTAAACTTTATAAAATCATATTGATTGAACTTTATTTAGGGAATAATTCTTTTTCTAGTACCAACCATTTTGAAAATTAGTGAAAAATGTGAACTTCTTGAAAAAAGTTATAGTTACTGAAAAAAGGTTTTTTATTAGTAAACCCATTCCAATATTACCACTATAAGGAAAAATTTGTTTATACATTCTATCAAAATTTTCCTTTCTAGTGGTAAACTTTGATAAAAGTTTCTTCAAAGAATAAATCTCACATTTTAGTATTACAACTAAATTCTTATCCTCATAAGTAATAGTTTTAGAACTAAGTTTATTGAAACTAGTTTGTAAACTATCTTTCTCAGGGACTAATTTTTCAAAATATTTCAAAATATTTTATTTTTTATAATTAGTTTTATCAATATATTTAGAAGGATCTGATATTTTATTTTTCAAAACATTTATTCTTTAATTTTACTTAGCAAGTTTTTCTTTAGTATTATCAAGTTTTTTTCAAATCTTAAAATTTTAATTTTCTAAAAGTTCTGAAAAATGAGAAACTTCATCATAGGAAGGTATTGAATTATCTTCTGCTAAGGAATATTCTTCATCATAAGATGTATAATTTTTATCATCAAGATAATTTTCAATTAAATTAACTTTTGTAAGGTTTTCATCTGTTCATACATTTTATATAACACATTGATTTACCATGGGTACATTTTCATAAATACCTTTTTTTTCTTTTTAAAGAACTTCCATTATCAGATAAAATTTTAGATGAATCACCACCACTAGCACTCCATGTGTTAGAATCTTTTAGAACTTTCTTTCCTTTATATTTTTATTAATTTTTAGTATTTATTTCTTAATTTCAGTCTTTTTTGTATTTCTTATTCATCTTTGGATAGTCTGGTCAGATATGTCCATATTTCTTTCATTCATAACATGTGACTTAAGAATATTTCTTATCACTTTTATCCTTATAAATATTTTTGTATCGGTATTCAAATTATTTCTTATTGACTATATTGTTAATTATTCTATTAGTATTAGTTAATTAATTCTTAGAATTTTTAGATGTACTAGAATCAGATTAAACAACAACTTCTTTCTCTAAGATTTAACAACTTTCTCAGGTGTTTGAACTTTAGTTTGTATAATAGTAGTAGAAAAAGAAACACCTCTATTTTTCTTCTTTTCTTCTTTTGGAATCTCTCTTGAGTCTACCCTCATATTTCAATAGAGTTCCAATAATATCATCCAAAGGAAGATTATTCAACTTTTTTATCTCACCCATAGATGTTCTCTCTGGTTCTCATTCATTGGGTAAGATATCAATAATATTTTTCACAATAATTTCATCATTGAGATCTTTTTCTACAATAGATTCTAAACTATTAATAATTATCATGAACCTCTGTTTAATCTTTTCAAATGATTCTCTAGGAATAAAATAGAAAGCTTGATAATTTTATCTAATCATTGATCTTCTTGTCTCAACAAATTTATAAGTTAAAAAGTGTGTAACTTCTAACTTTTTCTAAATACTATATTCAGCTTCATATGAAGATATATGAATTTAGATACTTCTTTTCATTGAACATAACAAAATATTTATTAATCTATAGTTTAAATGATACTCTTGATTTTATTGATGTGTGAAATCAGTGACTTACTTATCAGTAATCTTGTAATCTTTAGTAAGCATTACAAAATTATCTACTACAGTATTGATAAATAAAGTTTCCAGCCTATCTCTCTAGTAATCATAATATGCACCATCAAAGATAGGTTTTTGGTTTGGATTTAGGTTGTATATAGAACAAACATTATGACCTTATATCTTAATAAGAAATATAAAATAATATATCTACAAACACATTAGTTCATAATAGTTTATAAACCAAAATTTTATAAAAAAACATAGTAAACCTTGTAGTTGATATAAGAAGTAAAAACATAGCAAGTATAAGTAGTCGAACCAACTCTGATACCAATTGTAGGATTTTAAGAGTATATTATGATGGTTAAACTTACAATATGGAAGGGTAATTTTAGTTTAAAAATGATGTTTAAAATATTTAAACTAAACAAAAAACAAATCCTCTTTAATTAGTTTTATCGGACTTGGACTCAGCCTGATTATCAGAGTCACAAATTAGAATCTAGATCAGTCCGATTATATCAGAGTTAAAAGACATAATCACTATGAATCTGATTATTAGAGTATGTTTATCCTATTAATAATGATAATGATTAAACAAATAGAATAAAAGTTTGAGTATAATTACTAAATTTCTATAACATGCACAGTGGAAAAATAAACTTTTAAAAACAAGTAATAGCAAGAAATATTAAGAATGACTTACAGGGTATTTAAAATATTAAATCTTTTAACCTTAAGAGTAAGTTAGTCAATAACCTTCACTAAAGGTATCCAATTTTATATACTTAAATTATAGTATATATTTATTTACCAGGAAATCCCTTGATACGATGATCAGATCTATTTTACTATCCCCGTAATCCCTCTATATGATGATCGAATCTATCTTACTATCCCCGTAAAACCTCAATACGATGGATCAGATTCACCATATTCCTATCCTAGAAAGACCTAGATCATTAATATGATTATACATGGATTAAAATTGAAAAATTTCTTAATGAAATATCCTTGGAAAGGATTATAAAAAGTGACAACTCTCTAAAGAAAAACACTGACTAAGACTGATATGTTCAAACAGAGTGATTTTCAGAAAACTTGATTTGAAAAAATAAAAAAATGAATTAGCTCCAAACTCTTTAAATGAATTTGTATTTATAGGTAATTTCTTAATGGTCATATTTCCAAGTTTTTTAAAATTACCTCAGATAGATGGCTCTTGATAGATCAATGTAACTGAATGTCCGACATCGTATTGATTAACACCATTACAGTGTTGAAGGTTTTCCATACAATAGAAATAAGTTGATGTTTTATGATTATAAAATTAACTGATTCCGATGGACTTACTTATATATTTTCAATATGATAATATTATGAGGGTCTATCCGATTTTTTTGGTACCATTACCAATCCGATGATCGTGACTCTTGTCTGCACAATGGACAAGACAAAAGTCTGACTCCTGATCTGATTAAATTTCAGTCCAATAATCAGACTCTTGATCAATATGGTAATCATAATGAATAATTTAAATTATATATTTTAAATATATTAAAAATTATTCTACGTATGGTAATATATAATGTTTTCTACAAAAATATTTTAAAACACTTAGTATATAAGAAGTTAGTAAATTTGTTTTAATAAAGTGTTTGTGATTTCCAAAACTAAAGGAATATAAAAGTAAGAAGTAGAACTTATGACTTAACAATAGACATATCCATGATATAATAAATATGGATATTTAATGAAATATTCAATAAATGAATATCATAAATAAAAGATGAAATATACATACACAATAAAAAATAAATAAGTGGGGAATAAGGAATATCTCAGATAAATAAAAGTGAGATGAGAAATACCTTACCTTATGTATGAAAGCATTACAAACTTGTAATTAATATCCTACATAATAAAATTAGATCAATTAATTAATTAATTAATAAACTTTTATAAATGTATTTTATTAATTATAATTTTATTAAGTTTAGGTATGGACTTTTTGATGGGTAATAGGATTAGTTTTTTGTCATTTTGTGAGTGTTCGTTTCATGATTTTATGGTTGGTTCCCTTGTGTATAATTATATAAGTTCTTATAAAATGGAAGAAAAGCTCTTAAAGTGGTATATAATGATATTAATATAATTACAAGATTTTAAATGGTCCTCAAATATCATTTTTATATGGTATGAGGATGATTTTTTAGATGAAACATTAATGAAAATGATTAGTTTATTTTGGTGGTTTTTACAGCCATCACGAACTAGTGTTATTTTATTTGATATTATGTTTATATACTGGTTAAAAAACATTAAATAAGTTTTAATACAAATATTATAATCTGTTTTATCCATAAACATGTTTTTATGACTAGCCTTGATGGCAATAATGTAAAATAAAAACTCATCGTCCATGAAGGGGTGAATCGACACCTCACAGATGATGTTTTCATTATTAGAATAAAAGAAGAATAATAGAGACTTAATGATGGATATTACATTAACATAATAAAAATTAAATTATCTATATCATACTAGAGTTACCACTACACTTTTTATAGGCGAGGATAGGAGTGGATAAGAAAAGAAAAAAATTAAAAGAGAAAGAAGGAGGATTTTACCTCTCAAATATCATCTCATTGGGGACCTCTTTAAGACACTTGGATTTGGTATTTGGGTAATACCATAAAGTATTGGACATATATAAGACGATTGGTAAGGTATTTGGGTATAATTTAAAAAATATTAAAGGCTCATAATGTGTGATAAGAAGGGGTGATGTGGGGTGGTATTTATAGTGGGAGAAGAGAGGTGTTTTTGATTATTTTATTCATTTGTTTATTATTTTGGCTCAAGAAAATAAATACTTCCAATTGTTATGATTAAGTATAGTAAATAGTGCATTAAAGTTTTAACTAATTGGTGATTACATCATTAATTACTAGGAAATTCATGTATTTTTCTTAAAATGTTAAATACCATAAATTACCCTATTTCACTATTCAATAAAAATTCTACATTTTTTTAGAAAAATCTAAAAAAATTAACCTAACCATTTTTCTATGTGTAGATTTAAAAATTGGGCTTAATTTTATTAAAATAATTTTTTAAATTTGAGAAATTTAATTTTTTATTGAAATCATCATTTATTCGTAAAATACCAATTTTAATATTATAGCTGATTTTTGGACACTTTGAAAAATTAATTCTGGTCTCATTAAAATATGTTATAATTATAATACAAAAAAATTTTAATTTATAAATGTATTTTATGAAAATAAATTTTCTTTTAAATCATTAAATTAATTTTAAATATATAAATAAACATTTATGTTGCACAAACATATCAACAATTAATTTATCATTTTAAAAAAATTTATTTACTTATAACATGATTTAAATATATCATATTTTCATATATGAGATAGATAAATTTAATTTATAATTTTTTAGGTGAGGTTATTATTCTAAGGAACACATTACTATTCCTAATGGTTTCATCACTATTCCAATGACCATGTTAATATTTAATGGTATACCACAATACGTTGAAGCTATAAGATATCAAATAAATTAAATTGATTTAAAAAGACACATACTGTAACACCATGAGCTGTTATATTCTTACCTCCTTCAGAAACTTCATCCTAGAAAATTTTCATGAATATTTCCTTTTAAACATATGAGTGTTGTTTTTCTTCATAACATCCTCAGGTTCCCACACCACTTCTTCCATTTTATTGTTTCTCCAAAGAACTTTTACCATTTGAGTCATACAATTTCTTAATACTTGCCCTCTATGTCAAGAATCTCAATAGGCTCATCACAGTTACACAAATCAGGTTCCACTTCTATTTTTTCATAGGTGAGTATATGCATTGGGTTTGACATGTACTTCTTTAACAATGATATGTGGAACACATCACGAACTTTTGAGAGACGTCGTGGAATTGCTAATCGGTAAGCTATAACTTTAATTATTTATAGAATTTCAAATGGTTTGATATAAATGAGGCTTAGTTTCCCTTTCTTACCAAACCTTATGACACCCCTCCATAGAGATAATTTCAAAAATACATGATCACCCACTTTAAATTCCAAATCATTTATCCAGTTGTCAGCATCACACATTTTTGTATACTTTGAGCTACTCTAATATGATCCTGAATAGTCCTTACCCTTTTAATTGTCTTTTCAATAAGTTCTCGGAATATAAGGTTACTCTCTCCAAATTCATCCCAGCATGTTGGAGTACGACATCACTTTCCATACAATTCTTCATATGGTGTCATTTGAATACTATAATGGAAATTATTATTGTTGGAAAACTCTACCAAAGGTAAATACTGACACCATATACCTTGAAAGTCAAGTGATCATGATCTCAATATGTCTTCCAATGTTTGAATAGTCCTTTCATACCATCTTTCAGTTTGAGAGTGACAATAAGTAGTCAAATTAAGCTTAGTATCCAAAACCTTCTAAATACTATTCTAAAATTTTGATGTAAAATGGGGATCTCAATCAAACACAAAAGATAAAGGTGAACCCTGAAGTAATACAAATTAATTAATATATATTCTTTCTAGGTGATCAAGAGGTAAATCTTATGTTATATAAATAAAATGTGCCAAATTTTTAAGGTGATCAACAATAACTCATATCGTATCATTATTTATAGGGGTCTTCGGTAATCCAGTGATGAAGTCCACAATAACTTCATACCACTTTCCCATAGAAATATATAGAGGTTTCATGACTCCTCTAGGATGTTGTCTATCAGCCTTCACTTTTTAAAAATCTAGACATCTTGACACATAGTTAGAAATTTCCCACTTCATATTATCCCACTGAAAGTGTTCCTTTAGATATTTAAACATATTAGTAATACTAGGTTATATAGAGAAATTTGAGCTATGAAAATCATCTAATAGTTAACTTTTTAGCTCAGGTATTGATGGAACACATAACCTATTTCCAAATTTTAGAATTATATCCTCATATATGAAGTCTTCCAATATCACATCCTTAATGAGTTCAATTTTCTTTTGAAAATTATCATCATCATATTGAGAGATTTTTATCTTTTCTAGTAAATATAGTTTCACAATCATTTGAAAAAGGAGTGATATTCCCCATTCCTTAGAAATTACCATGTCCATATTTACTAAATCCATGAATATAGGATCTTTCTAAATCATCATTTGAGTTATATTTCCATGATATTTCATGATCAATGCACATGCTACCTTATTTTCTTTTCCTGGGTGGTATTTTATTGAGAAATTCTAATATTTGAGTAACTTAAGCCACCATATTTGCCTCATGTTGAGTTATTTGTCTGTAAAGTTGTATTTAAAACTCTTGTGATCCATATATATCTAATATATTTCATCATAGAGAGAGTGTATCCATATATTTAGAGAAAAGATTATGAATTCTAACACAAGATCCTGATTTGAACAATTTTGTTCATGAATATTAAACCGCCTTAATGCACATGAAATAACTTCGTCATTTTTCATAAGGAAACAACCTATCCCTTTGTTTGATGCATCATTGTATATCATAAACCCATCATTTTCTGATGATATAGTCAAAATAAAATCATTGAATGACCTTTTATCAAATTCCTCAAAACATTATGCACATTCTTTTGTCCATATGAACTTAACCTCTTTATGTGTGAGTTTGGTTAATAGATTAGACAATTTAGAAAAATTTCAAACCAAACACCGATAGTAACCTTCTAAACTAATGAAACTATGTACCTAGGTTATGTTCATTAGCACAGGTCCTTCTTGGAGTACCTTTTTCTTTATAGAATCAACTAAGATTCCATTATTAGAGATAATATGGATGAGAAAAGAAATATCCTAAATCCAAAATTCACACTTTCTAAATTTACCATATAACTCTTTCCTTATGAGAGTCTCAAGAATGATCTGAAAGTGATTCTCATGGTATTTTGAACTTATAGAATTAACCATAATATTATCAATTAATACTAAAAAATCATCATTATATTTCTTAAATACTCAGTTCATTATATCCAGGAAAACTGATGATGCATTAGTCAATTCAGAAAGCATTACTATAAACTAATATTGTCCATACCTCACCTGAAAATATTTATTCATAATATATTCCATGTTTACTCTCAATTTATGATACCTATAATGAAGTTAAATCTTCAAAAAATATTGAGCTTCATGAATTTGATCAAATAAATCATCAATGCAAATCCGATGATACATTTTATTTATTGTAATAACATTGAATTATCTATAGTCAATGCACAACCTCATGGATCCATCTTTCTTCTTAACAAAGAGAATATGGTCTCCCTATGGAGAAATAATAGGGAAAATAAATCCCTTATTACTCAACTCCTCTATTTTTTTCTTCAGCTCCACTAATTATGTAGTGGCCATTCTATAAGGAGTCTTTGATATTGGTCTTGCATCAAGGATTAAATCAATGGTAGAATCAACCTCATGCTCTAGGGGGTATCCAGGTAATTCCTTAAGAAATACATCAATTTATTCTTGTAAAATAGGCACATTCTCAATTTTAATAATACCTTATTCATACCTAAATGTTGTTTTCTCTTCCTCCCCAAGAATTTAATTCAGTAGAGCTTCTGGGGATGGATATAGATAAGAATTATATGATGAAGTTTTTTCTCTAAAGATAAGGCACTCTACATCTTTGTAAGAACCCGGGATTTCAGAACAGGTCAAAATCCCAACCCTTTTTGAATTTTTGACTGGTTTATGAAGAAACTAGAGAAGATGAAAAGTTTCTTGAAATTACCAGACTACACGCCGTGTCACGACCCGTCCTCGGGGCCCGTGCCGTGACTACCCCAAGCCCGCCTTCCATAGGCCAGGGGCTGGCGACTAGCCCCAAGGTGTAAATCCCAGTAAAAAGGGAAGACATTGCCTTTGTAAAGTAAACAAGAACCACAGAGTAAGCAAGCGGAAAGTAAACACTAAGTGAAAACAGAGTACAACTGAAAGTGCGGAAAAGTAAATGGGCCAGTATACAAACCCAAACAGAAAGTAAAGTTCAACTCGAAAGGGAAAACATCAACTGTAAAGTAAAAGCCGCTACACCGAGCTGTCCACTGGAAATCCGAACTGAAGGGTGGGTACAGATAGCTCCACTGCTCCTCGGGTCCCACCGTCCGCTCCGAAGACGTCCCGCCCAGTGGTCCACCTCCAGGTACCGTCCTGCTCTGCAAGCCTCAGCCAAGATTAACGCTGTCCGTCCTCTGCAACCAACACAACGTAGTGCGGGCATAGCCCGTGTAGGGGTGAGTATAAGCTACTCAGTAGGGACCCCGAGACCCCTGAAGGTCTCCCAAAATCCACAAAGGATAAACCACAAAGGAAGATACAAACACGAAGTAACAACCGACACTGCTTAGGTATATGCCCATACATATACCTAAGTCATCAATTCCAATACGCTCCAACCTCCGAGCCCAAGTACATCTCAGTCCACACAGGAAAGTAAACGTATTCCACACAGGAAAGCAAAACGAAATCCACACAGGATAGCACAACTCAATCCACACAGGAAAGCAACAGGATTCAGCTCACACAGGTATACTTCTTCGAAAGACGATAAAGATGATATCTGATCCATCTAAGTCGTCAGACCCACGAAGGATCGATAGGTAACTAACCCCCGCAAAGACCCACACAGGATCGGGCGCACATAGGACCTGTAGGCGCTGGTTCACACAGGACCGCTGAGCGCAAAGACCCACATAGGATCGGACCCACACAGGATCAGGCCCACACAGGACCTGTAGCACTGATCCACGTAGGATCGCTGAGTGCTGTAGTCGTCGTCGTCGAATCCACTAAGGATCTCTGTACTGTCGTCGTCGCAGTCACAGTAGCAGTAGCAGTAGCAGTAGCAGTCACAGTCGCAGCCAGCACTAGGGTTCCTGCACACAGCAAGCTCGTTCGGGAGGGTCTGCTCCACAAGCCGAGAGGTTGATACATCAACTGTCACAAAGTCCAGAGTTGATGTATCCAAAAGTTCCATATCGTCAGCAGGAACTCAACGCAACAGACGACGCGTCGATCGGACGCCCGGTCTGAGAGTTATTGGCTTTTTCGTCCCAGGGGCCCGGTTGGTTTTTAAGGCAAAACCAACCCGACCGTACTCCACCTGCGTCCAAACCTCGGTCGGAGTATGCCAAAAGATCCGTCTCACTAAGAGGAACACAACAAAGCTGACAGCACGTCAATCAGACGTCCGTAGCTCAAGATATGAGCGTTTCTGCTCCGAGGGCCCGGTTGGTTTCGTGTAGGAACCAACCTGGACGAACTCAAAGTATTCCAAAACTTTAAGTGAGATATACCGAATCGACCGTCTCGATCCAAGGATCTCATCACCGCTGACGGTTTGTCAATCGGAGGTCCGTAGCTCAAGTTATGAGCAAAAGACCGAAGTCGATTCGAAAACGGGGGGTCCGGGTCCAGGCCGACCCGGCCCGACCCCCCTGGGTCGGCCCGAACTGGGTCGACCCGACCCGAGTTCGACCCGGCCCGGCCGGTGGCGCGGCGGCGCGGCCGGGGCGCCGCTCGGGTGCCACCCGAGGGGGGCAAAGCCCCCGCTCTTCCTGCTGGCGGTGCGGCTGGATGCCACGCCGTGGATCAACGGCCCCCCCTCGTGGGGGCCTGCCTTTGAGAAAAACGGGGGGGGGGGGGGGGGGGCGCTGCCCCCCCCCTTGGTGTAACCGCGGCTCGCCCATTATGGGGGGCCGGTTTTGGCCATCCGGGGGAATTAATTCCCCCGGTTCTTCTCCCTTCCGGCCGACCCGACCAGGCCGGCCGGTCCTTCCTCAACGGGACCGGCAAGGCCGGTCCCCTTTCCGGCTTCTGACACTGGCGGCCCAGCTAGCCGCCGGTCTTCTCGTACCACCGCGGCCCGGAACCGGACGCGGCCTTCGTCGTCCGGCGCGGTGCGACGGCACCGCGCCCCTCCGCCGCAGCCCCGCTCTGGCCGCGGCGCCTTTGGTTTCCTTCGACGCGGCGCGACGACGTCGCGTTCATGAGAATCTTTCCACGGCGCGGCGCGACGGCGCCACACAATATTTTCCATGTGATTCCCGCATGGTGCGATGGCACCACGCCATCTCGTTCATCCATAAGAAAATAATAATATTCAAGAACAAAGGAGTGGGGATTCAGCCGTGTTTGTGCGGTCCGCCCCCCCTCTCGTTAGACGATAACACATAAACATTTATCCTCAAGTTTTTCATGATAGAACCAAGTATGAGAGTAAATAAATAATCAACAACAAACCCCTACCTCGGTTTCAAGAACGATGATCGTCAACGACCCGCGGAAGATGAGCGTCGCGGTGGTCGGCGTCACGGAAGAAGGACGTCGATGTCGTGAAGCGAGGATTCGAATTTCTTTGACGATGATTTCGTCGCGGGAAATTGTCACGGAAGAGATGACGCGGATGAAGACGTCGTCGGTATCACGGGTATGACGTCGCGGAAGACGGTTCCCGAGAACGTGGCGTTCTTCGTCGATGCTCGAAGGTTCTTCGCGTTCTTCGTCAAAGCTTGAAGAAGAAGAAGAAGAAGTAGGCTCCAAATTCTCTCAAGATTTTCTAGAGAATTCTAACCCAAATAAAATAAGCTAAGGTCTTATTTTATTTACTCAACCAAACCATTTTGAAATTCAAAGGTTTGAAATTAAACAACTCCACCCATTTAATATCCCAACTTGTCAATTTAATTAAAGAGGGGTTATTGGGAGTTTTAAAAGAGAAGATGAAGAGTTATGCTTCGTGTGGGCCCCACCACACTTAATCCTCCCAAGGGAGGTTAAGTGGATGTGGGTCCCACCTCTAACTCCCTTTGGGAGAAGTTAACCAACAAGTTAAAATAAAAATTTGTATTCCACAATTTTTTTTAACTTATTCTAAACTCCCAAAAACTAACTCTCAACCCGCAATAAACGCAACCTCGGAATAGGTTTCCTTAAGCGAATATTGGTGCTACGAGTTCATCGGTGCCCTCGGAATTTGATTCCGGGCACCAGTTCAAAAGTTAGAAATTCCCGCTCATTCGTTCACTGAACGTACCCGAGCCAAGCTTCGGAAATTAATTCCGGGCACTCCAGGCCTCGGAATCAGGTTCCGTCAGAAACCGCGTTCTTATAAAATTCCAAAGAAAATTAAGAAAAAATTTTCCTTGAATTTTACGGGTCTTTACATTACTCCCACCTCAGGGCTTTACTTCCCCGTAAAGATACATAAAAAACTAGGGACACAAATGAGGGTACTGAGCACGCATCTGAGCCTCCCGCTCCTAAGTGCTCTCCTGGAGATTCCCGTGCTGCCATCTGATGCGCACTAGAGGTATCGATCGTCCACGTAGGACCCGCTCCTGTCGATCCTTGATCTCCACCGGAATCTCCGTAAAAGTCGCCCCATCGTCAATGTCAAGCTACCCATGGTCAATGATGTGCGTCGGGTCGTGCACGTATCTCCTCAGCTGAGATATGTGGAAGACATCATGCACCCGGTGCAACTGAGGTGGTAGAGCCAGGAGATAAGCCACCTTTCCAATCCTGCTGAGGATCTGGAAGGGTCCGATGAAGCGTGGAGATAACTTGCCGCCTCGGCCAAATCTCCGAATACCACGTCGAGGTGAGACCCGCAAGAAGACGTGGTCGCCATCCTCGAACTCTAGTGGCCTCCTCCTCCTGTCAGCGTATGAATTCTATCGGCTCTGAGCTGTCCTCATCCGCTCCTGGATAACCTGGACCTTCTCTGTCGTGGCCTGGACCATCTCCGGTCCCACAAGTGCTAACTCCCCAGGGTCTGTCCAGCACAAAGGAGATCTGCAAGGCCTGCCGTACAACGCCTCGTACGGTGCCATCCTAATAGTGGAGTGGTAGCTGTTGTTGTACGCAAACTCCACCAAGGGTAGGTGGTCCTCCCAGCAACGACCAAAGTCTAGGACACATGCGCGGAGCATGTCCTCGAGAGTCTGGATGGTCCTCTCCGTCTGACCATCCGTCTAAGGGTGAAAGGCTGTGCTCAGACGTAGCTGCGTCCCGAATGCCTCCTGTAACCCCTTCCAAAGTCGGGAAGTAAAGCGAGCATCTCGATCAGAGACGATAGATGATGGCACACCGTGGAGCTGTACAATCTCCTGAACGTAGAGACGTCTCGAGCTCTCCACTGAGCCCTTCTCTCTGATGGGTAAGAAGTGTGCCGACTTGGTGAGTCAGTCAACAATCACCCAGATGGAGTCGTGACCTCTGGAAGTGCGTGGAAGTCCAGTCACGAAGTCCATAGATATCCCATCCTCCTGCTGAGGGCATCAGCTACTATGTTCCCTTTCCCAGAAGTATAGAATATCTCAAAGTCATAGTCCTGGAGGAACTTGAGCCATCGCCGCTGTCTCAGGTTCAGGTCCTTCTGCGAGAAGATGTACCTGAGACTCTGATGATCAGAAAAGCCTGTAAAGCGCTTGCCCATCAGGTAGTGTCGCCATGTCTTCAGGGCGAAGATCACCGCTGCTAACTCCAGATCATGGGTAGCGTAGTTCTGCTCATGCGGCCTCAACTGACGTGATCCATAGGCGATCACTGCCCGCTCCTGCATCAGAACACTTCCGAGTCCGGTCCCTGATGCATCGCAGTAAACTACGTACCCTACTCCCTCCTCAGACAACCTTAAGATAGGTGTGCTGGTCAACCTCTGTCTCAGCTCTAGGAAGCTCTGCTGAAATTTGTCTGACCACACGAAGGGTTTTCCCTTTCCTCCTTAACGTTCTGCAAAGCTGCAAAGAGTTCTCCTTTGCTGAAAAGTGAAATCCGGTCTCATCCCCTGGATGAACCTCGTTCCTTGCCTAATACAGTCAATTCCGTCATGATTAGTTAATTCATGGCGTGTATGACGTCGTAAGGCCTTGACGCTGCTACCAAGAGATCCAACCGTTACTCTCGCCTCCAAGGGTTGAGTCACACTGTCGGCATCAGTGTGTGGTCACTAGGTCTCCTCCAGTAAGAATCTCGCAAGTGAGGGTCAAGTCAACAGTTTTTAACCGGCACCTCTTAGTAAAAACAAACAAAGACAAGAAAGTAAAAGTCACCAAAGCAAGTGTCTTTTATTACTTCAAATCAAAGTACAAGGACACAAGGAAACACAAACTACGAAGCTAGAGGCATTATGGGAAAAGGTCTCTATGCCTGGAGCTAGTCTCGCACTAGTCCACCCGCTTCCAGAGCTCCGTGATCATAAGCTTCAGCTGCCTGAAGCTGTGCTCTCCCCTGAGGTCGGGGTGGACCTCCTGGTGATGGTGGTGGTAGAGCCTCAAAGCGTCGTCCACCACCTGCTGCTCGGCCAGCTCCTCTGCCTCGTCCGCCTGCTCCCTGCGGATCGCCACGGTCGAACCTCTGCCTCTGCCTAGGTGGTTCCTCAACTGTCTGTTGCTCCTCTACATGGCGGCTCGGGCAGTCACGAGCCATGTGGCCCTGCCCGCCGCACGAGTAGCACTTCCTGCCTCTCGAAAGACTGGCTCTGCGCTGTGTTCCCCACACTGCTGAGCCAGTGTCCTGAGGTCGTCTGCCTGAAGGTATGGTCTGCCTGGACCCCTGAGTCATCCGTCGACTTCCTGCTGTAGATGACTCTGCCACGTGCCGCCCTACGGTGGGTCTCGGTGCTGGTGTAGACTCAGCAAGGAAGCTCTCGATCAAAAGGGCCCGCTTCAGTACTCCCGTTTGAGTCGGTATGCTGAGGGAGATCAGTGATGCCCTGATCTCGTGTCTTAATCCCTGCTCGAAGGTCCGAGCCCGGAAGAATGGGTCCCGTACCATGTCGGTCGAGTAGCGCGAGAGATCGGTAAACCTCGCTGAGTACTGAGCGACCGTCATGCTGCCCTGCCGCAGCTGAAGAAGCTCCTGGATACGCACCGCACGAAGGGTGGCTGGGACGAACTCTGAGCAGAAGAGGCTCTCAAAATCCGTCCAAAGCAGAGATGCCTCATCGTGCACCTGGAGCATCAAGCTCCACCATCGGCCCGCTGCTACGTGCAGTAGGCTCACAGTGAGGATCACCATGAGGTCTGCAGGTGTCCTCACTAGCCTAAAAACTCATACCACTGCCTCCAGCCAGTCCTCGGCTGCCTGGGGGTCCGTCTCCCCACAAAACCTGGGTGGTCGCTGGCACTGAAACTCATGCAGTGCGCTGAGGCAACGTGCATTGTCAGCGGCTGGTACTGAAGTATCGGTGGCTCGGTGGGTAGTGCTACCGCCGGTGCCACTGCTGACAAAGGGCCCTGCACCGAGGCCTCGTCGCTCGGTGGGATGTCGTCACGCTCGACTCTCGGAACCCTTGCTGGCTGCCGTCGTGGGGCCATCCTGAAAAGGAAACAGGTGCGCTACGATCAAACAATATACCCGGTGAGCTGACACAAAGTAATCACAAAGAAAACTTTGAAACACACACACAATAAATTTTTTCATGCATTAAGTCGGAAATCAGAAGTCAGGGTCCTAGTGTACGGATACGTCGGCCGCCGCACCAACACTGGACTCCCTGGACTGATAACCACAATCAATACGCTAAACATTATTTCTTCACATAGAAAAGATCAGAGTTCGCGGAAGAACCGAACTCCTTTGATACCAATTTGTCACGACCCATCCTCGGGGCCCGTGCCGTGACTACCCCAAGCCCGCCTTCCATAGGCCAGGGGCTGGCGACTAGCCCCAAGGCGTAAATCCCAGTAAAAAGGGAAGGCATTGCCTTTGTAAAGTAAACAAGCACCACAGAGTAAGCAAGCGGAAAGTAAACACTAAGTGAAAACAGAGTACAACTGAAAGTGCGGAAAAGTAAATGGGCCAGTATACAAACCCAAACTGAAAGTAAAGTTCAACTCGAAAGGGAAAACATCAACTGTAAAGTAAAAGCTGCTACACCGAGCTGTCCACTGGAAATCCCACCTGAAGGGTGGGTACAGATAGCTCCACTGCTCCTCGGGTCCCGCCGTCCGCTCCGAACACGTCCCGCCCAGTGGTCCACCTCCAGGTACCGTCCTGCTCTGCAAGCCTCAGCCAAGATCAACGCTGTCCGTCGTCTGCAACCAAAACAACGTAGTGCGGGCATAGCCCGTGCAGGGGTGAGTATAAGCTACTCAGTAGGGACCCCGAGACCCCTGAAGGTCTCCCAAAATCCACAAAGGATAAACCACAAAGGAAGATACAAACATGAAGTAACAACCGACACTGCTTATGTATATGCCCATACATATACCTAAGTCATCAATTCCAATACGCTCCAACCTCCGAGCCTAAGTACAACTCAGTCCCCACAGGAAAGTAAACGTATTCCACACAGGAAAGCAAAACGAAATCCACACAGGATAGCACAACTCAATCCACACAGGAAAGAAACAGGATTCAGCTCACACAGGTATACTTCTTCGAAAGACGATAAAGATGATCTCTGATCCATCTAAGTCGTCGGACCCACGAAGGATCGACAGGTAACTAACCCCCACAAAGACCCACACAGGATCGGGCCCACATAGGACCTGTAGGCGCTGGTTCACACAGGACCGCTGAGTGCAAAGACCCACACAGGATCGGACCCACACAGGATCGGGCCCACACAGGACCTGTAGCACTGATCCACGTATGATCGCTGAGTGCTGTAGTCGTCATCGTCGAATCCACTAAGGATCTCTGTACTGTCGTCGTCGCAGTCACAGTAGCAGTAGCAGTAGCAGTAGCAGTCACAGTCGCAGCCAACACTAGGGTTCCCGCACACAGCAAGCTCATTCGGGAGGGTCCGCTCCACGAGCCGAGAGGCTGATACATCAACTGTCACAAAGTCCAGAGTTGATGTATCCAAAAGTTCCGTATCGTCAACAGGAACTCAACGCAACAGACGGCGCGTCGATCGGACGCCCGGTCTGAGAGTTATTGGTTTTTTCGTCCCAGGGGCCCTGTTGGTTTTTAAGGCAAAACCAACCCGACCGTACTCCACCTGTGTCCAAACCTCAGGCGGAGTATGCCAAAAGATCCTTCTCACTAAGAGGAACACAACAAAGCTGACAGCACGTCAATCGGACGTACGTAGCTCAAGATATGAGCGTTTCCGCTCAGAGGGCCCGGTTGGTTTCGTGTACGAACCAACCCGGCCGAACTCAAAGTATTCCGAAACTTTGAGTGCGATATACCGAATCGACCGTCTCGATCCAAGGATCGCATCGCCTTTGACGGTTCTTCAATCGGAGGTCCGTAGCTCAAGTTATGAGCAAAAGACCGAAGTCGATTCGAAAACGGGGGGTCCGGGTCCGGGCCGACCCGGCCCGGCCGGCGGCGCGGCCGGGGCGCTGCTCGGGTGCCACACGCGGGGGTAAAAGCCCCCGCTCTTCCTGCCGGCGGCGTGGCTGGATGCCGCGCCGTGGATCAACGGCCCCCCCTCGTGGGGGCCTGCCTTTGAGAAAAACGGGGGGGGGGGGGGGGGGCGCTGCTTCCCCCCCTTGGTGTAACCGCGACTCCCCCATTATGGGGGGCCGATTTTGTCCAGCCGGGGGAATTAATTCCCCCGGTTCTTCTCCCTTCCGGCCGGCCCAACCAGGCTGGCCGGTCCTTCCTCAACGGGACCGACAAGGTCGATCCCCTTTCCGACTTCCGACACCGGTGGCCCGGCTTGCCGCTGGTCTTCTCGTACCTCCGCGGCCCGGAACCGGCCGCGGCCTTCGTCGTCCGGCGCGGTGCGACGGCACCGTGCCCCTCCGCCGCGGCCCCGCTCCTGCCGCGGCGCCTTTGGTTTCCTTCGACGCGGCGCGACGGCGTCGCGTTCATGAGAATCTTTCCACGGCGCGGCGCGACGGCGCCGCGCAATATTTGCCATGTGATTCCCGCGTGGTGCGACGACACCACGCCATCTCGTTCATCCATAAGAAAATAATAATATTCAAGAACAAAGGAGGGGGGATTCGGCCGTGTTTGTGCGGTCCGGCCCCCCTCTCGTTAGACGATAACACATAAACATTTATCCTCAAGTTTTTCATGCTAGAACCAATTACGAGAGTAAATAAATAATCAACAACAAACCCCTACCCCGGTTTCAAGAATGATGATCATCAATGACCCGCGGAAGACGAGCGTCGCGGTGGTCGGCGTCACGGAAGAAGGACGTCGATGTCGTGAAGTGAGGATTCGAAGTTCTCTGACGACGATTTCGTCGCGGGAAATCGTTGCGGAAGAGATGACACGGATGAAGATGTCATCGGTATCGCGGGTATGACGTCGCGGAAGACGGTTCCCGAGAACGTGGCATTCTTCGTCGATGCTCGAAGGTTCTTCGCGTTCTTCGTCAAAGCTTGAAGAAGAAGAAGAAGAAGTAGGCTCCAAATTCTCTCAAGATTTTCTAGAGAATTCTAACCCAAATAAAATAAGCTAAGGTCTTATTTTATTTACTCAACCAAACCATTTTGAAATTCAAAGGTTTGAAATTAAACAACTCCACCCATTTAATATCCCAACTTGTCAAGTTAATTAAAGAGGGGTTATTGGGAGTTTTAAAAGAGAAGATGAAGAGTTATGCTTCATGTGGGCCCCACCACACTTAATCCTCCCAAGGGAGGTTAAGTGGATGTGGGTGTCACCTCTAACTCCCTTTGGGAGAAGTTAACCAACAAATTAAAATAAAAATTTGTATTCCACAATTTTTATTTAACTTATTCTAAACTCCCAAAAACTAACTCTCAACCCGCAATAAACGCAACCTCGGAAAAGGTTTCCTTAAGCGAATATCGGCGCTGCGAGTTCATCGGTGCCCTCGGAATTTGATTCTGGGCACCGGTTCAAAAGTTAGAAATTCCCGCTCGTTCGTTCACTGAGCGTTCCCGAGCCAAACTTCGGAAATTGATTCCGGGCACTCCAGGCCTCAGAATCAGGTGTCGTCAGAAACCGCGTTCTTGTAAAATTCAAAGAAAATTAAGAAAAAATTTCTCTTGAATTTTAAGGGTCTTTACACGCCGTGTACTTTAAGTACATTCCGCATATGTGTAAGTGAGTGGCCAGCCATGTGCTCACCGAGTACATGCTGTGTGATGACCGTGTAATAGTTTCTCACTACACGACATGTAGTTTTGAACACACCATGTATACCCCCAACCGTGTGAGGCCATACATGGCGTGTAGTCCTATTGGCCTGGTAGAACCAGGGGCACGCCGTGTTCCCTTTAGACACGCCATGTATTCTAGCCGTGTATAAGGGAAACACATGGCGTGTGAGTAAGTCAGCGAGGAAAGGAAGAGAAACCAAGTAGACACTGTGTACCCATAGGTACACGCTATGTACCAATGTCGGCAGGTTCGGAAAGTAAGTTGGTGGAATCCTGCCATCTTATGAATAGTTAAACAAAAAATACACGACATGTAGTCCTAACGTACACACCCTGTACTTTCTTTTTTCGCTTAAAATGGGCAGTAGCCTCATTTTGAGGTTCTAGACAGAACCTCCTCCCTCAAATCAGCTGAACCTTCAATTGCTTCCCGGTTCTTCATTCGAAGTCAGATCCGATCTCGGTTGGATGCGTTGGAACCCCCTCAGTAAGGCCTTGATTCCACTTTGGCCGTTTTGTATGATTTTCGATCTAGAAAAAGTTACAGGGGTTTGAACGGTATTGAATCTTTTGTAGATTTACCGCGTTTTAGACCGAATTGGTGGGTGTTACCGGAGGAGTAGCATCGTGCGAGTCTCAGGTAGGTGGTGCATACCTCATTTTGTGTTTTCATGGTTGTTTGGGTGACACGGCCTTCAGTGTGTTTTCAGTTATTTTGAGCAGGACCCATTTTATCAGCGTTTTCATACTGTATTGCTTATGGGACCTCTGGGATACTTTTGGGTATGCCTAGTTACCAGTTTGAGTGAGGAGGGACGGGTGAGGGGTCGTTGCTCGTCGGGGCATTTTGTCCGGGGAACACCAAAATGGTTTTAGTTGAATGTTATTGTTATAAAACTATTAGTTTAATTTATTGATGTATGATATAAATTCTTGGAGGCATTTAAGACCTCAGTGCTGGTATGGGACAACACCTGGTAGAGTGCAATTCAACTGTTTAGTTTTTTTTGACGGTTTATGTTTTCTGTTTGAATATGTTATATATGCAATTGCTGAATTTCATTTGCTAGACCCTTTTTGGTTGTGTTGGGCTTGGCCCGGTTATGCTTGAGTGATGCTGATCATAGGTCGGGGCTCTGCCCGGGTTACTTTGGGTGGTTTTGACCAAGAGATTGGGTGTCATGGACGTCGGCTTGAGGCAGTACGACTATCAGGTTGGGTATGTCCCGAGATACTAGGATGGTGATGTCATCAGACTTGAGCGACCTGGTCGTAGGGACACGAGGTGTCAGACGTGTTGGTGGCTTATGACTATTTTGGTGATTACCACTCACCCGGGACTTTGAGTAGTGTGCACACAGAGATACTCTGTGATGAGGTGGTTTTGACCACTTGTGTGGGTAGAGGCCCCCATAGTTGCGGTTAGGTATTCTAGTTGGGGGTGCTTGCCGTAGAAATCCACGTGAGAGGTGATGAGTCTTTAGGGGATCAACGTGCCTTCAAGACGTCGGTACTTGAGACACAAGGTGTCAGGAGGAACATGGTGCCAGATTACTATTCTTGGGCGTGCCTTCGGGATGTCGGTACTTGAGGCACGAGGTGTCAGGAGGCACATAGTACTGGGTTACTATTTTGGGTGTGCCTTCAGGAAGTCGGTACTTGAGACACAATGTGTCATGAGGAACATGGTGCCAGGTTACTATTCTTGGGCGTGCCTTCGGGACATCAGTACTTGAGGCACGAGGTGTTAGAAGGCACATGGTGACGGGTTACTATTTTGGGCGTGCCTTCGGGACGTCGGTACCTGAGACACGAGGTGTCAGGTGGCACATGGTGCTAGGTTACACAACAGAGATTCCGGCGTTGGCCGAAGAAGGTGACACTCCATGGTGGCTGCTCAGCGCCAGTGAAGTTTGTGTTTATTTGTGCATTGTACTGATTACTGATTTCCTTATAAATTCATGACTGCTTAAACACATATATTTGGTACGCACCATTGGGTGGTATCCTACTCAGATTTGTCTTACACCCTGCACGGGCCCTTCAGGATGCGTGCAGACTTTATGGATTTATGTGCAGGAAAGAGGCTAGCTTCAGGAGCTGGGCTGTGTTAGTTTTTGCATGGAGATGGTAAGTACCTTGAGGTCATATCTAGCTAGGGTTTACTTTGTTCTGTTTTCTTTTCTATATCGGCATGCTTACTTGCCGTATCCACTGTTGGTTAGCCATTGGCGCCCATTTTATTTTCAATTGTGTATGACCTGCTTTGGATGCATGTTTTACTATTCAGTAGTAGTTACTTGTTATCAGCATACTGTTGTGTTTTTTTATGCTGCTGTAGTTATATTCACTGCTTCCTCTGTTTATCTATATTGACTATGCTTCCGCTCTGCGGGTCTGGTTCGAGTCTGCTGAGTCTTTTAAATTCCGATGCATCTTTACTGTTATACTTGGACCAGTACCCTTACTATGATCCTCTGAGAGGGTATAGCCTCCCCACTATACCTAATAGACCCTCGCTGCTAGTCGACAGCCTTTGGCGTTTAGGGGAGGTGTGCCTAAGGTAGTAACACTCGACCCGTTTGGCACTGTTCGGGTGACTGGCCGAGTCTAGGTCGTTACAATCTTCCTCAAAAAATTTAATTTACTTCTTATTTGAATAATTGTTTGCATCATATTTTAAAATACAATCCATACTGAGGATTATATCAAATTCAACCATAATTATGATGATAAGGTTAGAAAATAAAGAACATTTATATGCCATAATGGGGACTTCCCAACACATCTTTGTTACAATGATACTTCCCTTAGGAGTTTTGACTGATGACTTCCTTATTAAATGAAAATAGAAATATCTAATTTTCTTAGAAAACTAGGTAGAAATAAAAGTGTGTGATGTTATGAAATCAAATAAATCATTGGATAAATTTAAAGATAGGATTAATGTACCTTCTACCACATCATTGGGTACTTCTACCATAGTTGTAGTGATTAGATAAGGTCAACCATCTCCCCTTGTCCTCTCTTATGGTAGATTCCCATGGAGCTTTGGGAATTGGTGTGAATAATTCCCCATTTATTTATAGTTTAATAATTTAAAATCATTAATTTGTGCTTACCCTTGAATTAATTATATTTATAACCATTTTCTTCGTACTTATAACAAACTCCCATGCCTTTCAAGAATTTACTAGGATGGTTATTTCAACATTTTTTTCATAATAAAAATTTATTTGTTCCCATATTTTATTCTTTGATGATTTACCTTCTTTATGGTTATCATAAGACCTCTTATTATTTTGATTTAACTTGATCATATATGATCTAGAAAATTCCTTTTCTATTTTGATGGAAATTAATATATTTCATCATGTGATGAAACTGTTTAAGAAGCCAATTACCTTCAGAGACTTAGCTCAAGAACTTAAAATAAATGATCAATCTTATTTTCTGAATCACATATGTAATCTATAGCATACCTATCTAGTCTTGTAATGGAAACCTCATACTTTGCAACACTATCTTTTTCTTTTTTATTGAAGTTAAGTATTTTTATTCATTTAATTTTGTTGCTCACAAGGGAAATATTTTATGAATAATAGTGATTTTAAAGCCTTCATTTCCATATATTTTATTTTATCTTTCTCCTTAATATTCTAGATCAACAACCACCATTGATAAAAATTTCCCTTGAGGAAATATACCGCCAGTACAACCTTTCCCCTTTCACCACATCCCAATGCTGTAAATACCTTTTCAAGGGACTTGATACACTACTCCGTTATCATTGGATTATTATTAAAACTAAAATATGGGGGATTTTGACACATTAAATGATCCAACATAGGTGTATTCTGGTTATTCATCATAACTAAAGTAAGATGTCCTAATATGGTTATGATCTTCTTAGCTCCAACAATAACTGTGTTGACTTAGTCAGTGGGTAAATCCCTATATTATCTACATGTATTTATTCCCTTTCTTCAATTAGGAGGCATCACTAAATAATGTCAACCATTGATTTAACTCATAGTCATAATGAGGATTGTGCCAAAAATTCACTATAAGTAATTGTTATAATTCTTATTTTTATTTAACATATAGTTACCAAGGTTTCTATTAAACCTTCTCTGATACCAATTATAACAACCTTGACCCCATTAGCCTAGAGTCAGTGGTTATTTTATTAAAATGGAATAGATACAAGAGATCAAATCATCATGGATCGACCAATTTAGTAGTATTGGATAACTAGATACATACACAGTTCTCCTATTATATTGGTAATTAAACATAAAAAAATAAACTAAACTTCTTCCTCAATGCTTATTCAAATATTTCATCTTCATAACCTAGGGAAGGAAAAAAAATTAAAGGGTGAGATCAAATTCTCTGTAAGGGTTATAGTAGAAACATGAAATAATTACAAGTGAAACATAATCAATATAGAATAATCAATATGGAAAGGTAAATATTTGAAAAACACATGCCATTTAATCAACAAATTGATAATGAAAATATATCCATTGATTTTATTATATTGAAAATCTCATGGATAGTAATAAATGAATAATGAATGAAGGAAATGCTTAATTATTAGATTTAATGTATCTTGAATATAAACCAATATCATTAATACCTTTCACAAGATAGTTTAATTATGTGGGTAGAAATCCATTTGATTCTTATTGGAAATAAACATGAAGGGTTTGTCCCCAACTGTTTTTTTCTCATGAGACCTATCAATGCATCAAGGGGATATCTATAACTAGGCCCCACCAATGTCTAAATTTCCAAATAATTACTCAAATATTGAAATGATAAATTTAATTCACGAATAAATATTCTTTTTCAAAAAATGTCTTTATTGATTAAGAGATTTATATTTAAAATTATTTCCCTAGTTAATCAAATAATTTTCATAGCAAACACCATATAAAAAATTGGTATATAGATTAGGCAATAATCATATCCATGATATAAGATATATGGATATTTAATGAAATATTCTACGAATTATGATCATAAATAAAAGGGGTATTATACATACCCCACATTCAAGAAATAAGTGGTGAATAAGGCATATATCATAGAAATAAAAGTGATATGAGAAACCCCTTACCTTATGTCTGAAAGTGTTCTGAACTTGCACTTAACATCCTAGATAATCAAATTAGATTAATAAATTACTTAATTCAGAAAAGTTTAAACATGAATTTTATTTAGAATATTTTTTTATGTTTTTTTATGTACTTTTTTATGAGTTATAAGTTTCAATTTTTCTCCAAGATTATTTATTTCATGATTTTATGTCCAGTTCAGTTGTGTATAATTACGAGAGTTCTTGTAAAATGGCAGAAACAATCCTGAAGTGGTATGGAATGATGTTAATATAATTAAATTATTTTAAATATTCCTCATATATTTTTTTATATGGTATTAGGATGATTCATTAGATAAAACATTAATGAAAAATTATTAGTTTATTTTTCCAGTTTTTACGACCATCACGAACTAGTGTCGTTTTATGTAATATTATGTTTATATACTAGTTCCATAACATTAAATAAATTTTAAGACAAATATTATAATTTTTTAATCTTAAAAATGGTTTTATGACAAGACTTGAAGGTAGTAATGTAAAATTAAAACTCATCATCCTAGAAGGGGTGAATCGACACCTCACAGATGTTGTTTTTATTTTTAGAATAAAAGGAGAATAGAAGAGTTTTGATGATGGATATTTCATTAAAATAATAAAATTATAGTATATATATAATAATGGAGTTACTATTCATATTTTTATAGGTTATGTTTGGAGAGGAGAATAAAATAAAAGAAATTGAAAGAGAAAGAAGGAGGATTTTACCTCTCAAATATCCTCTCTTTGGGAACCTCTTTAAGACACTTTGATTTAGTATTTTGGTAAGACCAGTAGGTATTGGACATGGAGAAGAGTCTTAAAAAGTAATTTAGTTATAATTTATACAATATTTAAGGCTTATAAGGTTCAAGGAGGAGAGTTGGTGAGGGGTGGTATTTATAATGGGAGGAGAGGGGTGTTTTTGATTATTTAATTCATTTACTTATTTTTTTGGATCAATACTTTCAATAGTGTTGATAATTTTTACTAATTATAGTAAATAGTGCATGAGAGTTTGAAATAATGGGTTCTTACATCATTCATGAATCAAAACACGTGTATTTGGATTAAAATATTAAATACTGTAAATTACTGTATTTCACTATTCACAAAAAATTCAACTTTTTTAGAAAAACCCAAAAAATTCACCCGAACAAGTTTTCAATTTGTATATTTAGAAAATGGATTTCATTTAATGAACATAATTTTCTAAATATGAGAAATTTAATTGTTAATTAAAATCATCAATTTTTTTGAAAAATACTGATTTTAATATTATAATCGATTTTACAAAACTTTGAAAAATTAATTATGTTATAATAAAGTTATATTATAATTATAATACAAAAAAATATTAATTTATGAATATATTTTATGAAAATAAATTTTGTTTTAAATCATTATATTAATTATAAAATCTTAAATTAACATTTATGTTCTACAAAAATACCAACACTTAATTTATCATTTTTAAAACATTTATTTACTTATTACATGATATAAATATATCATATTTTCATTTATGAGATACCTAAATTATATTTATACCTTCATAGGTGAGGTTATTATTCTAATGACCAAATTACTAATCCTAACAGTCTCATTACCATTCCAATAACCATGTTAATATTTAATGGTATATCATAGTTCGTTTAAGAAATAAGCTTTCAAATAAATTGATTTGATTTTAAAAGATACATAACATATAATCTTGGGGGTGTTATAATGTAACCATATATATAAGTGTTTGTTTATCCCTCTTCATGATACTTTCATTTATTGAGGAGTTATAATATAAGTTTTGTATTAATTTAACCAAATTGACATCAAGAGTAGTTTCCATCACAATTCATAGTGTAATTTTGAGGCCACTATTGAGGACGTTAGAGTTTGGGATTTCAGGATTGGGGAGTGCACTCAAAAGATCAAGGAACTACTATTTAATGAAGTTGGAAAGACTTCCTACCTAAATACCTTCAAGTAATTTGAACAAGCCCTCATCTGGGTTTTGAGAAAGTAAATATGGATCATTTCCATTAAAATATATATATGATAGGATATTTTAAATGCAATGGTGATTTATATTGGTATTTGATAAAAATAATGGGAGAATTATAAAATAAAATTTATTATAAAACACCTGATAATAAATATAATGTTGTTAAATATAATTTTATTTTAGAAAATGGAAATAAAAATCACAAGAACACACCAATCATTTTTGGGATCAAACCATGTACTCACCTAACCAAATTTCCCAAAGTGGTATAGTTATTTATATGGTATACCAATATAATAAAATTTGTTTCATGTGCGAGAATAATTTATTCTTAATAAACCACCTCACCAAGTGAGCCTATGTGAAGATGATTCTTATAAGAGATTCAGTGAGGATGCTTCTTATGTTCATTTCATCATGCTATCTACTTTTTACAAATAGATAATGATGCAATGTAAATGGATTATTACACCATGAAAACTAATCTACTTGAACTTGAAAATATAATTATATGATTAAGATTAATGATATTGTCACAGCACTATAAAAGTATAAACTGGTATATGGGTACCTAGCTAGAGATCATGTCTTAAAAATGTTTAAGATTATTGATTAGTCAGTGAAGTTAGACTTACATTTGTATAATAAATTATCCATTAATATCATTTGATCATCTATACCACCTAGATATTCCATATTGATCTATAATTATAGCACTAATTGTATGTGAATCCAATTAAGAATATCTTGACTATGCTCTATAAATAAGATAATGTTTGGTGGGAACATGGCTTCTAACCCCTTAGGATGAATGAAATGAAAGACTAGTTTGAAAAGAACATGACCAATTTAAAGTTAATGGTTCCTTTACAACATCCTTAAAAGAGAAAAAAGATTCAAAATCTGGGTAGAGAATAGAAGGATATCTTCTTATTATTTAACTAGAAGTGTCACTATAATAGGAAATGCAATTATTTAAAAAATAATATAAAAAAATCCTATGCTTAAATTATATTCATCATTACATGACAAATTTCTATTTTAATTCATGGGTATTAAATATAATATGAAAATGATATACCCCTATCTAATATAGTAACAATTAAGTTCATAATCATTATAATTTTCAAGGAAAACACTCTAAGTGGTTAAGAATGGATGATTCCTAAGTTAATTAAGAGGAGGACACAATTTTAGAATTATGAGTGGATTTATTCTATTACACTATTGTTTTGTATTAAGTGTAACAAAAACATTTATATCTATGCCCAGGTAAACACAATAAGTCATCATTTTATGTTTGGAATAAATGTTGTTAGGTTATTTCATACTTAAATTAATATTTTAGTTATACTTGAATCAAATATATACAGAATTGACAATAAATGATGAATAAAAAATATAATATGCATATCCATTTTTGGAAAGATAATTCTTAGTCAATTTAAACTAAAATTAATTGTTAAGTATACCCAAGATAGTGTTTAGACTCTTAGGAGCTACAAATATTAGGCATAATAACATATTTACTTATTAATTTTTAGAAAATGAAATATTTTTGAATAAAGGTAATCCAAAAAACATCTATAATTAGTTCTTATAGATTTAATGAACCACTCTAAGAAGAAACTAAAGGCAAATTCATATAATCTATGAGATTAATTTATTTTTTAGGAATGATCATTGGAGAAATGAATACAATTGAGAAAATATATAAGATCCTATAAGGATACTTATTGGAGAATATATTATCCAAGTTTTCTTTGATCATTTAAATGTAGAGTGTAGCAATTATGGGACTGAAATTACCTTATAAATGTTGAAGATCAGATGGTTGAACAAGGTAGATCGATGAAGAGTCTAATATGCATTGAAATTCTTCCAAGATCCTTTTCTAGATATGTTTTTCTAAATAGTAACAGAATAACTAACCGTATTCCAACCATATTGACTAATGGATATCATATAAGTTTCAATATGATAAGAATCCTTCATATCACAACTTTATGAGTTTAATTAGATTTTTTTTGTTAAAATATGTCTTTATCTACAAACACACATCAAGGAAAACACTAATTTCATCTTAGTTAATTATCATATATATACTTAGGATGTTATATACCTAATATAGAAAGATATTAATCAAGACTGAATATGTTTCTATAAGAAGGAATCACATCTCTTTTGAGATAGTGGGAGAAATCTTGACTTCAATGAGGTTAGGGATTTAGATGCACATGAGTTGGCATATGAACACTTAACACTATTAGTCTTAGTGGGAGGAATTATTCTAGATTCAAATAATATATAGTAAATTTAAAATGAAATACATGGTTTATATTCACAAAGAAAAATGATATATTATTTATAAGAATAATGAGTCCTACAAGGGATTAGTAAATATAAATATACTTAGATGGGAAATATCATACGAATTCAAAGATGGATTTCAGGTACCAAAAAGAATTTTGTATTTTGGTAGTTTCTCTAGATGATGAAAATACATTGGTGGGTATTCAAGGGAAACCATACATGGATGGTAAAGGATTTTACCAATAAAGATTAATTAGTTACTAAAGGTTTCAAGTGATGTCTATACGTAGTCTATGAAAAAATATTTCACCAATATTCATGAAAAATAATTCAGAATTATACTTATCATATTAATTTTCTATGATGATTAAATTAGATTATTTGATGTCAATACCACCATCTATAGATGAAACCTTATGGGAGATGTCTGTATAACCCAACCAAAAGGGTTGGAGAGTCTAAAAATTTCTATAAGGTGAAAAATCTATAGAAATACATTTATATATATGTGTAAGCATAACGATAATATAATATAAATTTGGAAAAAATGTGTTCTAGATGTGTAAAATAGGTTAGTGGGGGCACTATTGCTTTTCTAGAATGATATATTGATAACATTTGGTAAAAAAATAATTATTCTTACATTTTATTAATAATAATGATAATTTCTCCATGAATGACTAAAATTAGTGACCCAAGTTCAAGGAAATAAGATGTACAGTCCTAGATATATGATATCTTTTTGATCAGGTCATTTTCATACATTTACAAGGTTTTGAAAAATTAGAGATGGAATGATTCAAGACCTAAACATTACTAACTCACATGGCATGTAATCTCTCTAAGAAAGGGTAAATTCTTATGGTGAATAGACTATATATACCTAAGAGTACTTTGAAAATCTATGTCACATGAAATTATATGTATTGAGGTTTGATATTACTTATTCATAAAGCATAGATGTAGAATATTATATTGAATTTGAAGAACAACCAAAAACTTCAATTAGAACTATTCGACATTACTTGAGAAAAAATAAACGAATACATAGTTATTAGATATTTTGAATTGTTAGTTTCAAATGGGATATAATACTAGTATTTATTTTTATAAATTTAATTTAATATCATAGTAAGACTATGTTAATACCCAAGAAAAACTTATTACAGCTAGTGGTTCCCATTTCTATATAGTTTGAGTAAGTTATGACTTTTGATGCACCTTATGATGTAGTTTATTAATGTATTGTTCTATTCTATGGTTTTATCCAATATGTAAAGTCTTAAAAAAGGAAAAATGGTTAATAATCAGTGATATTACCTCTTAAAGGATTTTATCATAGGGGTGAAGTCATGATATGTTGAACAACCAATATAATTTGGTAGGACCCGTATCTATAGTCATACTCAGAAAAATCATGTTTAATATATGAGAGCTAAACATCCTGTTAGAAGTTGGAAATTTTGATTCTATTGGAGTTTCTTCTCTATAATCAACTATATTTTTTTACTTTATAATACCTAAATATTCAGAAACCTGATTTTTTAATAAATATTTTATCAAATGATCAGCATTCTTCTAAATAACATTAATGTGATAATGTCCTTAGATTATTGATCACATGGAAAGGTTATAAAAACTTTCTACTATAATGGGAAACTAAAAATTCTATGGTGATATTCTAAAACATATTACCTATGGCCTGGATAAAATCTATCCAATGGGATATAGATGATTTTTATACTATTAGGTGATGGATGGTCATAATCGAAAAAGATTCTATTCATGAATTTTCACATTTAGTAATCTCGAAGAGAGGATGTTATGAGGATAAAACCACCAATAGAAATTCCATATTCCATGTTTTATTAGATATTACAATCCAAAGACATGTTTATTAGTCCTTATACTTGATATAATTATTGAAGAAAACCATGATGACATATGATCAGGTATAGATAGGTGTAACAACCCACGAATTTATGGGTTGTTAATTTGAGAGGGAATTTCAATTTTCATTTTGAGGTGGAGGATGTTTCATGAACTGAGGATGCTATCTAGATTTTGAGTGTTATAAAATCTTAAGAAGATGTTTTTGGATGAGGATCAAGGTTCTAGTGATGATTTTGGTGCTTATGTAGGTGTTGGAGTTCTCTCAACCCTTTTTTAGTTTTAGGATATAGGCCCAGGTCATGCTGTGGAAGGGCTAAAATGAAGGTAATCACCCCACAAAATCATGAGGTACATTCCATTATATAGGGTATAATGCATCCTAACATGATATATGGGAGACTACACAATGAATATTTATGGCCTCAAGGGTAGTTCTGCTTGGGGTGTGTTGTGCCCAACCTACATGGGTCATGCTGTGATGATGTCAGGATGAGGGATTAGCCCTCTATTTGAAAGGTAGTTACATCATGAACTCCAGGACACACTATGACTAGACTAACATGTAGTTTTTTAAAGGTAAAGGTTTTTTGGGGGGTTTTAAATTTAAAAAACCCTTTAGGATTTTATCCTAGTGGTCACGTGAGAAGTGGGGATACCAAAATCCACTATGTATTTATTCCCCATTTTATTCCCTTTGATTTGGTTCATTAAATATTGGTTTGTTATGTATATTTGAGGTAATACCACTCCCATTATCCTCTTATTATTCCCCTTAATTTACTCTAATATTCAGGTCGCTCAGCTAGGGTTTTGTAGAGAAACTTCCACTTGATTATGGTGGAATCATCATTCTTGATGGGGATTTTTTGTGAGACTTGTAGAGGAGGTATCCGGAATATGTATTAAATACTCTATTCATTTTTTACATAAAGTTACATTTCTCTATTATTTTATTTAGTTTTTTTTTAAAATTTTGGTTAAATTTCCTATTTTTTTGGGATGATATTTTGCGACTTTTGGGTGTTTTAGGTATGAGTGTGTGTCAGGAGTGGACCACACCTTGGTTATTATGGTTTTGGTGATGTGAGGCCTCCTGGTGAGTTTGGAATTAGTTATTCCAATTTTGTATTTCGGTTTAAAATTATTAGTTAATTTGTTTGATAGTTTGTTTGATGAGACGGGGGATCATGGACTCAGAGGATATTGGTATGATCTTGGTATGGATCCATGGATCACCAATTAAGGTCGTAAACCATGAATTTATTTGATTATATTTCTCATTTAGTGATTTTATGTTAGCATTTCATCTTTATTAATATTGTCTATATGCTACATTTATTTTTTGATCTCACCCATAAATTAGGATGGTCTCTCTTCTGCCTAATAGTAAACATGAACCATAAATATTTTTAAATGGTTTTATGGTGGAACATTGGTTAGACTAGTTATAGTGTCCCTACTTATGGTTTTCTTGGCGGCATGAGTTGGATTTAAAAGGGAAAGAATTTTACTTTTTAAAATATTATTTTAAGATGGGGTTGATTTAAATGGTAATTTCAAAGGAATATGGGTGATTTGAGAATTGGTTTTTGAAATGGTATTTCAACATAAATGTTGTGTTCACTAAAGAACATTTTGATAATATTTTGACCAAGGTCCTAGTGTGAGTAATATATAATATGATTCATTATGTAAATGTTTAGAAAAATTGAATTTTAATTTATTTTAAAATAAAAATTGGAAGGGATTTGTTTGAAAGTGGTTTGGTCTATTTAACCTCACGTGGATGATGTATTATTTTCCAAATCAGGTGTGATTCTTGGTTATAGTTTCTTGGTGAGTATGGTGATTCCTGTTGATGTATGTTTTATAGGATCACCAGTGACATTGATTTTTGTATCAAAGTTACTTGTTGGTCTGAAAGGATGTGTTGTCACGAACCGAATATGGTCACCGCCAAAACCGGCACCAAACCCAGCCCGTGACATGACCCGAAGGGCATTCCCCATCCCCACGGTCTGGCACAAGTGCCCGGGTATCATAAAAATTCATTTGGGAACGATTTACCCGAGTTTGGGTTCATAAGATAACCAAAAACAAACAACAAACCAAATCTGAAAAATTATGCCAAAGAAGAATTAATAAAAATTCAGAACTTAGTATATGAGTTTAAACAAGACACAAGAGGTCCAAAGGTACATAAAAGTAGCAGCAAACAGCCCAAGAGACTCCACACGACAAGGGGTCATCACCCACAAGCCGTCTCCACAACACCGCACCATCGAGAGAAACTAGCAACCCCAACTGCCATCGCCCAAGGCTTTTCCTTTGCCTGTGTCAAACATGATCAAGTCTACTTACACCAAAAGGTGTAAGTAGGGTGTGAGACTAAGCCCAATAGGATATCACCCAAGGATTTCAAGTGATAGGCATTGTAAAATAAAAGGCTTGCCAGAGTTATAAATAGATAATAGTGGCATTTATTTCTAAAAGTGCAACTTTGAAAAGAAAATAACTTTCAATGGGGATAACTATAAAGAATCAGTGAAATTGAATAAAACATTCAAGCTGCTGGTTTTCACATCCCAAAATACCATAAAGAAAGTTTAAATGCCAAAAAGGCCACGAGCACCAAGCGTAGGAACCCCCCCTAGGTACTAGTTTGTTGTGATCCCCAAGTACCTCGTACCTCGGTGAAAGTAACCATAACAAAATTCGTTCTCGTGCACGAGCCACTAGTAGGGAGCATACCCATAACCTAGTGGTCTCCAATCATCTCCATTATAGTTTTGTTAATGTTATCCATGTCAGACTTGCTAAGTGAACCATGGTCAAAACCCCTCCGTTCACTAGCGTACTAGTACACGTTAGCCCACCTAGATACCCGGGTTTCCCGTATTGTGCTCAAATAGTCACCACATGCTACCAAAATCAATATTCACATATAAATGTCAGTTCTGGTCACACACATTCAAAATAGTATCTACACCTTCTTTTCACCTTTTGCGTAACTCAATAAACCATTTATAATTTCCATAAAACAATTTCAAGAAAATTAATCAAATGTTGCACATTAAATTCATCTAAAATCCCATATTTAAAACCAAATGGAGACCAATATTATACCAAAACATAAATTTCAGCATCAAAACATTTTTATAAATCCAATCCCTGAATTATAAAACAACACCAAGAGGCACAATATGCGTTACACATGTAAAACACCCATTTTCACACAAGATTGGCACTTAAAAATCTACCACTTTTAAAATGCTACCCAAATAAATTTTTGAAATCAAAATACTGAATGATGAACATAATGGAAACCTAAATACAGCAAGCCAACTCATTATACAATACCTACATATGAAATCACCTACCAAAAGTGTCAAAACCCCCAAATCCTTGTGCGTCACTTCAACCGCACCTCCGCCGCACCACAAAGGAGTAAGATTGAACCTAAAACCAGAGGATTGGACCAAGAAACTCAAAACTAAAACCCTAGGTACGAAACCCCATCTTCTGGACATTTATGGATTCAATAAAAAAGGAAGAAACTCTAAGAAGAAGGGAGGAATAAGGAAGAGAAACAATTTACTTGAGAAATCTGGACGTTTTTTGGAGCTACAGAAGTTCGGCCTGAAATCGCGACCAATATGAGCTCCAAAGAGGCGAAAACGAAGATGGGGGTGTGTCTAGGTTCTATGGGAATGTGTGAGAGGTGGAATCACCGAAAAAGGATAACAAATAAATATTTTATGAAAGAATTACAAAACAATTTTAAAACTGGAAATGGGCTTTCGGGTTGGCCCAATACCTAATTTTATCACCCAAATCCATGATTCTAATGAATTTTTAAGGGGCCCAAAATTATTTTGTGGTTTTAATATTTAAATGAAGGTCATTTTGGAAGTTTAATGGTTGAAAAATGTTGAAAAACTAAGGAGTTATTAAAGAAACAAAATATACTTTCAAAACTGGAAATGGGCTCTTAGGTTGGCCCAAATTTTGGAAACCCACTATTTCCTTTAAAAATGCATGAAAACCCACCAAAACAAATCAAGGATGTAAATTAAATGAAAAATACCTCTAAATATTTCATGTATGTGACAATTCTCCCCCCCATGAAGGACTTTCTGCCCCGGAAAGTCAACATGAGGCTTGATTGGAAAACAAGAACGTGTACTCTTCCTCGACCCACGACTTTCGGTCCCATGTCTCATGTGTATCATTACCATGTTGCCATAGAACCCGGACTAATGGAATAGACTTCCCTCGAAGTATCTTCTCTTGGGAGTCCACTATTTTCACTGGCCTCTCAACAATAGACAAGTCAGGCTCTATCTCCAATTCTTCCCAACTCAACACATGGGACGGATCCGGGTAGTATTTCTTCAACTGAGAAACATGGAAGACATCATGGATGGATGTCAACTGAGAAGGTAAGGCCAACCTGTATGCCACCTTTCCAATACGTTCAATGATCTCAAATGGCCCGACATACCACGGAGTCAGCTTACCTTGCTTCCCCAATCGACGATGGCCTAAACGAGGGGCCACCTTCAAGAATACTCTATCACCCACAGAAAACTCTAGGTCTCGACGCCTCCGGTCAGCATATGATTTATGACGACTCTGAGCTGTCAATAAACGTTGCCTGATTAATTTTACCTTCTCAGATGTCTCCTGCACCATACTCGACCCCAGTAGTGAGGTCTCACCTACCTCAGCCCAACAGAGGGGGGACCGACAAGGCCGACCATAGAGTGCCTCAAAAGGAGCCATTCGAATCAAGGATTGGTAACTGTTATTATAAGCAAACTCAACCAATCCCAAATGGGTATCCCAAGAACCTCCAAAGTCTAGGACACATGCACGAAGCATGTCCTCTAAAATATGATTTGCCCGCTCTGTCTGACCATCCGTCTGTGGATGGTATGCTGTGCTCATCTTAATCTGGGACCCCAAGGCCTTCTGAAGGCCTTCCCAGAATCGAGATGTGAAACGAGGGTCTCTATCTGAGACAACTACTGATGGCACACCATGGAGTCTCACCACCTCCTGAAGATACAAACGGCCCAACTCATCCACTTTAGATGTATCTCTGATCGGAATGAAGTGAGCTGATTTGGTTAGACGATCAATCACCACCCAAATGGCATTCTTAGCTCGAGGTGTACGAGGTAATCCAACAATGAAGTCCATGGCAACCTCGTCCCATTTACAGGTAGGAATGGGTAGTGGTTGGAGCAAACCGGAGGGCCTTTGGTGCTCTGCTTTCACCTGCTGGCATGTGTAGCATCTCGACACAAAGTCCGCTATGTCCCGTCTCATACCAGGCCACCAAAACTGCCGACGGACATCATAATACATCTTAGTGGCACCCGGATGGACAACCCACTGAGACTGGTGGATATCCTGCATCACCACCTTCTGTAGAGATAACGGCACTACCGAACGACCCTTGAAGCACAAGATGCCCTCGGGAGATGACGAACAATCAGAGGATGTCTCCCCACCATGAAGAAACTGCTTCAATCGCTGACAAAGCTCATCACTAGGTTGTTCCTGCTGAATCAACTCCAACAGAGAAGGAGTCAACTAGATGCTCGCCAAGAATGCCACTCCACTATGTTCCTTGGTCTCCACATGCATTTGAGAAAAGATCCCCATCAATGTCCACTCATCACTGGACTTCCTCAAAGCCTGCACTGGAACCCTTCTGCTCAAGGCGTCGGCCACTACATTACCCTTACCTGGGGTATAGACAATGTCAAAATCAAACCCCTGCAAGTACTCGATCCAGCGACGCTGCCTCATGTTGAGGTCCTTTTGTGAGAAGATATAAGCCAAGCTTTTGTGATCAGAATATACCAAAAACTTCTCCCCAAAGAGGTAGTGACGCCACATCTTCAAAGCATGCATCACTACTGCCAACTCCAAGTCATGGGTTGGGTAGTTCTTTTCGTGTGGCCGAAGTTGGCGAGAGCCATACGCCACCACATGATCATCCTGCATAAGCACGCACCCAAGACCCATACCTGAAGCATCACAATAAACCACATATCCCTTTCCAGCCTCTGGTAAAATCAGCACGGGGGCAGTAGTCAATCGCCTCTTTAGCTCCTCGAATGATGCATGACATTCTGGACCCCATACAAACTTCACCCCTTTCCGGGTGAGGGAAGTCATCGGTGAAGCAAGCCGAGAGAAATCCCGAACGAATCGCCTGTAATAACCATCCAAGCCAAGAAGACTCCTGATCTCGAACACATTCTTCGGTTTCTCCCATGACATGACTGCACTAATTTTCTCAGGGTCCACTGAAACTCCATGCTCTGAGATCACATGCCCCAGAAATCTCACCTCTCTGATCCAGAAAGTGCACTTTGACAACTTTGCATAGAGGCAGTGATCTCGTAATGTACCCAAAATGATCCTCAAGTGATGTTCGTGTTCTTCCTCAGAGCAAGAGTATACCAGAATGTCATCCACTAACACCACAACAAAGGAATCGAGATACTGATGGAACACCCTATTCATAAGTGCCATAAATACTGCTGGAGCATTGGTCAATCCGAAGGGCATGACCAAATACTCAAAGTGGCCGTACCTACTTCAGAAGGCTGTCTTAGGGATATCTGACTCCTTCACCCTGAGTTGATGATACCCTAAACGTAGGTCTATCTTTGAGAACCACTTTTCCCCCTTCAACTGATCAAACAAATCATCTATTCTGGGCAAAGGGTATTTGTTTTTAATTGTTACCTTATTCAGCTTCCGGTAGTCAATGCACAACCGGAGGGATCCATCAGCCTTTTTTGCAAACAACACAGGAGCGGCCCAAGGAGAGACGCTCGGGAGAATGAATCCTTTGGATTCTAAGTCGTCCAGCTGTATCTTTAATTCCCTCAACTCAGTGGGGGCCATGCGATAAGAGGGAAGAGATATCGGCTGTGTTCCCGACGCCAGATCAATCGAAAACTCCACATCCCGCTCCGGGGGCAAACCAGAAAAATCATCAGGGAATACCTCCGGAAACTCATTCACTACATGAGGCAGTGCACCTTCAGGGGAAAGACCATCCTCTAGCATAAGAGAAGATAACTGGAAGATAACACTTCCCAACTCTGGGAGTGGAGGCCCTGCGCGACCTGACCGAGGATCCCATTCTCCATGAAAAACCTGACGACTCCCATCAGGTGCCGTGAAACTCACACGCCGTCTATAGCAATCGATGTGTGCCTGGAAGTGTACTAGCCAATCCATCCCGAGTATGAAATCAAAAAGGTTCATATCTAAGACCAAGAGGTCCCACTCCATCTCAACCCCTGACACAGAAAGCGCACAAGATGGGCACCTGAGACCCTGCTCCTTCTTCTTTCCCAGCGGTGTCACCAACTCCATTGCGAATGACATCAAATCAGTTGGAAGATTCAGAATGTCCACAAAACGGGATGAAATTAATGAAACAGAGGCACCAGTATCAAAAAGAGCAGTAGCTATAGAAGATGAAATCAAAACGGTACCTCGAACAGTCGACAGTACCGCCTCTGATCCTGGTGGTGCATGATCCACCGCATGGAGATGTCCAGTCTCTGCCTGAAGACGACCGCTAGTTTGTGGTTGTGCCCTGAACTGGCTTTTCCCAGAAGATGACCCAGCCCTACCACCACGGCTGCCAAATCGAGATCCCCCAGTCCTCGACGGCTCATACTGTGCTGGCACTCCTCTGGGAGCCATGGATCCTGCCCCACTTTGAAGTGGATGCGCTATTCCGCAAAAGCGTTGTACGTGTCCCATACCTCCACACTGGAAACAGGTCTTCGGAGGATGAGGGCATGCTGGACGGATGTGCCCGGTCTTCCCACACTGGTGGCACACGACTGATCTCGCATCAGAAGCCGCTGATGACAACTGCCTAGAAGAGTTCCCTGAACTACCTCCTCCTTTCTTCACATGATCCTCCCGCTTCCTTTTCTTCTCTGAGGAGATTCCACTTCCCACTACTGATACAGAACCATAGTAACCAGCCCTTCCTTTTCTATCAATCTCCACCATGCACGCCCGATCAACGACCTCAGCATAGGTCCTCAGCTTAAACAAGAACACATGGGAGTATATCTCTTGTCTCAAGCCTTTCTCAAACCTCTGGGCCTTCGCTTGCTCATTAGAGACAATTTCTGGAGCATACCGAACCAACTCAGCGAAACGGTTGGCATACTCCATCACAGATAGATTTCCCTGAACAAATTCCATGAACTCTCTAGACCTGGCATAAGCCAAGACCTCAGGGCAGTACTGTTCATTGAAGATAGCCTTGAAATCTCCCCAGCGCATCTGCTCATTCTTCCCAGCCTGAAGCACTGAATCCCACCATTTACGGCTGGGACCCTCCAACAGAAATGAGGCACACTTCACCCTGATCTCCTCGGGTGTTTCCAGGAACTCAAACATACGCTCGATCTTCTCGAGCCATTCCTCTGCTTCTTGAGGTTCTGAGCTGCCTCGAAAGGTTGGAGGCTTATTTTTCAGGAAATCCTGGGCCTTGTCCTTTCTAGGACCAGTCTCATCCTCTCTAATAGGAGCTGGAACTGGAGCTGGTCCATATCCTAGAGCCTGGACAGCCCGGACCACGACCTCGACTAGCCTCTGATCAATTGGTGTGGGAGAACTCTCTCCGGCTTCCTCCCGTGGGTGCGTGAGAGCTTTCCGGGGAGGCATGTTGCTACAAAATGTAACAGTCATAAAATAATAATCAATACCACAATTCTGAAAATTTTAATCAAATGCCTCAAATATAGATAATCAAAACACATTTCAGTAATAAAATAAACAACTACAACACATCCGCATGATGTCCACATGTGGTCTGCAGCCCACACGTCTCACCTGGAAGTGAAGTCAATCTTTAAATTCCAACATCCCCTGGTGACTCAGGGTATTCCATGAGAGGTGTGGGCCAAACACCCTACTCACAACCAAAACCCCGAGCCCCGACAGTCCTAGCTCCTGTCTATCCTGACTCATACCAAAATAACAATATAACCCAAAAACATTAACCTCCCTCTGATACCATTTTGTCACGAACCGAATCTGGTCACCGCCAAAACCGGCACCAAACCTAGCCCGTGACATGACCTGAAGGGTTTTCCCCATCCCCACGGGCTGGCACAAGTGCCCGGGTATCATAAAAATTCATTTGGGAACGATTTACCCGAGTTTGGGTTCATAAGATAACCAAAAACAAACAACAAACCAAATCTGAAAAATTATGCCAAAGAAGAATTAATAAAAATTCAGAACTTAGTATATGAGTTTAAACAAGACACAAGAGGTCCAAAGGTACATAAAAGTAGCAGAAAACAGCCCAAGAGACTCCACACGACAAGGGGTCATCACCCACAAGCCGTCTCCACAACACCGCACCATCGAGAGAAACTAGCAACCCGAACTGCCATCACCCAAGGCTTTTCCTTTGCCTGTGTCAAACATGATCAAGTCTACTTACACCAAAAGGTGTAAGTAGGGTGTGAGACTAAGCCCAATAGGATATCACCCAAGGATTTCAAGTGATAGGCATTGTAAAATAAAAGGCTTGCCAGAGTTATAAATAGATAATAGTGGCATTTATTTCTAAAAGTGCAACTTTGAAAAGAAAATAACTTTCAATGGGGATAACTATAAAGAATCAGTGAAATTGAATAAAACATTCAAGCTTCTGGTTTTCACATCCCAAAATACCATAAAGAAAGTTTAAATGCCAAAAAGGCCACGAGCACCAAGCGTAGGAACCCCCCCTAGGTACTAGTTTGTTGTGAGCCCCAAGTACCTCGTACCTCGGTGAAAGTAACCATAACGAAATTCGTTCTCGTGCACGAGCCACTAGTAGGGAGCATACCCATAACCTAGTGATCTCCAATCATCTCCATTATAGTTTTGTTAGTGTTATCCATGTCAGACTTGCTAAGTGAACCATGGTCAAAACCCCTCCGTTCACTAGCGTACTAGTACACGTTAGCCCACCTAGATACCCGGGTTTCCCGTATTGTGCTCAAATAGTCACCACATGCTACCAAAATCAATATTCACATATAAATGTCAGTTCTGGTCACACACATTCAAAATAGTATCTACACCTTCTTTTCACCTTTTGCGTAACTCAATAAACCATTTATAATTTCCATAAAACAATTTCAAGAAAATTAATCAAATGTTGCACATTAAATTCATCTAAAATCCCATATTTAAAACCAAATGGAGACCAATATTATACCAAAACATAAATTTCAGCATCAAAACATTTTTATAAATCCAATCCCTGAATTATAAAACAACACCAAGAGGCACAATATGCGTTACACATGTAAAACACCCATTTTCACACAAGATTGGCACTTAAAAATATACCACTTTTAAAATGCTACCCAAATCAATTTTTGAAATAAAAATACTGAATGATGAACATAATGGAAACCTAAATACAGCAAGCCAACTCATTATACAATACCTACATATGAAATCACCTACCAAAAGAGTCAAAACCCCCAAATCCTTGTGCGTCACTTCAACCGCACCTCCGCCGCACCACAAATGAGTAAGATTGAACCTAAAACCAGATGATTGGACCAAGAAACTCAAAACTAAAACCCTAGGTACGAAACCCCATCTTCTGGACATTTGGGGATTCAATAAAAAGGGAAGAAACCCTAAGAATAAGGGAGGAATAAGGAAGAGAAACAACTTACTTGAGAAATCTGGACGTTTTTTGGATCTACAGAAGTTCGGCCCTAAATCGCGACCAATATGAGCTCCAAATAGGCGAAAACGAAGATGGGGGTGTGGCTGGGTTCTATGGGAATGTGTGAGAGGTGGAATCACTGAAAAAGGATAACAAATAAATATTTTATGAAAGAATTACAAAACAATTTTAAAACTTGAAATGGGCTTTCGGGTTGGCCCAATACCTAATTTTATCACCCAAATCCATGATTCTAATGAATTTTTAAGGGGCCCAAAATTATTTTGTGGTTTTAATATTTAAATGAAGGTCATTTTGGAAGTTGAATGGTTGAAAAATGTTGAAAAACGAAGGAGTTATTAAAGAAACAAAATATACTTTCAAAACTGGAAATGGGCTCTTAGGTTGGCCCAAATTTTGGAAACCCACTATTTCCTTTAAAAATGCATGAAAACCCACCAAAAAAAATCAAGGATGTAAATTAAATGAAAAATACCTCTAAATATTTCATGTATGTGACATGTGTAAACCCCTTAGAGGGTCAAGATGGGTGTTGGGATGTAATTGAAATGTACAGGTCTAGGTCATGAGGGAATAATGAACTGAAAATGTGTTGAATATATTGTGACATGGGATGCATTCCCTATTTAATATTTCTTACTTGTGCCTAATGGTATTGTTGTGATTGTTTATGAATTCTAGTGTGGGTGATGTGGAACCCAATGCTTGGACTTAAATTGAGGGATAAAGTTCTATAAATACCACCACATGTGATATGGGGTTTGATATGTGTGTGAATTCTAGGAAAATATTGAGTGATAATGTGTGGTATGATATGAAGTGTGAAAATTTCTATGAATGTGAAGGTGTAGTTAGAGATGTTATGTCTTGGACAAACTTGAATGATAAGGTGTGGATTTGTATAGGTTGTGCAACCTACATTGAGTGAGAAGGTATGGATATGGTACTTTTTATGAAGGATACCTTGAGTGGGAAGGAATAACAGTGATACCTGGTGTGAAACCTCCATTGAGTGAGAAGGTATGTTTTTGGATTTCAGGACACACTACCCTACACCTTCAAGTAGTTATCAAGGATTGGCATAACACCCTACCATGTATCTTTGGTATTGTGATGGGATTGGTATATAACCCTACCAATTGTATTTGGTTACTGTTTAGGTTATGGTGTGAGGTGACTCTATTCCTTTTAGCATAGAGCCAAAATAGGTATGTTCAGGTGTCATGGGGCCTGATTAACACATAAAAACCTAATATATATGCTTATATCTATATGGCATGTTATGTATTTAGTGTGGTTGTGTTTTAAGGGAAAAAATTTAAAACTTATATGCATTTCATGCATATACACTTGATCTCAACAACACTCATTATTTTTTAGGCATCAAGGATTCCTATTTGGTCATTAGAATCACCCCCACCCACATACACAACATGGATTTCAATGTAAATGGGTTCACTTTCATGTCATCTCTCAAGGAATAGGTACTACATAGAGATAGAAACATTGTTCATTTAGTAGGTAATGGATTCCAAGGATTTAGTAGGATTATTATGAGAGTTGGGTTAGAGGATGGTGCATTTTATATTAGATTATTATTCAATATATATCATCCAATGTGTCACTATTTATTTTTAGGATACCATGTTTATCTGCTACTAAATTTTTATGTATTTTTTATTCATATATATAGTTGTATTCTTTATATTCTGGACTAAGAGGGTCCACTTGAATCTATTTTATGTCTATAGGTGTTTTGGGTATGTCTATTATAAGGACAAGTCATGATGAATTTTTGATAGATTCAAGAAAGATCATTGAGATTTATTTAGACGGAATATTATCTTAATGACTTTGTTAGTCCCTCAGAACTAGTCAGTAGCATTTAGAGCATTCAAAGGCACGAAAGAGGTTCTGTGTTGACTCTCTCTGGTTCTATTTGGGAAATACTGGTTAGGGAATTACATAATGGTATTAGAGCATGTTTTAGGATGGGATAATACAGTTAGAGGAAGAGTTAGGTTTTTAGGACGTATAAGACTGATTGAGTGAATTCCTATCCAACATTACATCTATTGTAACCTAAGTTTCCTAATAATGTCTAGTTTTGGGACTAAGAAGTATATTTTGAGTGAGATTTTTGATTATATTGAGAATCCCAATGTGGGATGAATGATAATCGTGATGAGTTGAAGGACTTGAAAGGGGATCCAATGATTTTTTCTTGCATTATGGTAGTGGGATGCTTAGAGTATAATAGATGTGCCTATGGTTGATTTTTTTTTACAATTTCCTTCTTAGAATCTATTATTATTAGAATAGACTTATAATATAATTTATTTTTTTCTCAAATATATTATAAGGGGTGATTATATGAATATGGATATAGGGGGTTTCATTTATTTATTGTGATTGTTGGTTTCCATTGGGAAATGATTTTTGGGATGATTGGTTTTTGAGAAAATCTCCATTTTATGGAGAAAACTCAAGAAATATCATGAGGTGTGTGTAAAATGATTTTATAATCTAGTTTTACTTTAAATGGTCCATGGAGTTACATTTTTTGGAATGTTTGGGATTTTTGGGTTTTGAAAAAATATAAGTAATTTGTTTTTTTAAATTTAGTTTTAAAATATTTTTAAAGTGATGCTAGTTTTCAGGAAAGGGTCCATCTTAGTTGGGAATTTTAGTTATTTTATTTTTGGGTAAAAACCCTTGGATTCCAAGGGGTATTTTAAAAAAATCATGTCATATTTTCTATGTGCAAAATGTTTTGAGCTTGTTTTAAAAATAAGAAATTGGTGCCTATATAAACTGAGTTGGTTGGGATTTTCATTTTAGCTAGTAGTGACCTTGATGATTGATTTTTCTATCCAGATTATTTTCCATGTTTTTTTGGTGAGTGTGAGATGGTTAATGGGTGAATGTAAGTTAGCCATCACCTACATAGACTGGGTTTTCTTGGTTTTCATTGGTTGAATTGGGGTGAAATGGGTGGTTGGTTTTTCATTCGTTGGGTATATTGTGGGTGTTTTGAGAGATCCAAATGTATCATTATTGTGAGTTTGATATTGATTTTATTCTTGAGTAACTGAATTTGAGTTTTAGGGGTCCATGGTTGGGGTTAGTTAAATTACGTTTTTAGTGGTCAATTCCTATAGCGAAGAGCACCATCAGCTGAAATAGGCTGTTAGTAGTGGGGCATTATGGATGGGAGAACTATATGACTTGTGATTAATTTGTTACTAACACTTCAATATTTTGGTATCTATGGGTTTGGTTAGGCACTATCTTGGTGTTTAGTGATAAATGTTTCCGTATTAGCAGTTGAGTATGAGTTGGGATGCCATATAATTTCATTTCATTCAATGATGAAAATTATGTGGACTATAGATATCAAGTGTTTTTTTCGTTGTGGCGTTGATAAGTATACTCCTATAGAAGAGTGCATCAAATTGATCATGGTTTTATGAACCTCATGTGGGTTTGGGTCATGTGTATAGTGGAATCCGAGAGTGAGTTGGATCGGGGATGCATTGATATTCATGTATGGAGTGAAATACTATATTTTTTGGTTGAGTATTTGAATATAGAATTACACCATGTGTCTAGTATAGTATTTGGTGTGATCATTCAGCTGGTTTTTTAGTGTCTCAAAGAGTTAGGGAAACATTTTCAAGAAGTGTGAAGGTCTGTCTATGTGTGAGGATGAGCATTTTTTAGGAGAGTTGGGTAGGGAAGGACTGATAGGTGATATTTTTTAGAGTTGGATGAGGTTGTATGAAGAAAAACCATGAGTGTCCATGGATATATTAGATTTAAATTATTCTATAAATACAATGGAAGTTATAGATATATCTATGGGAAGATCGGTGAGTGGGTAACATAGTTTCCGATGAATAGTGCATGTTAATGATTGGAGTCACATAACAGAAGCATGTTGGGAATTAGAGATGAAATGAAATGTTTTATTAGTGAATTTGTGACCATTATAGTTTAGGAATGATGGTTCGAGTACTAATATATGCTTCTTGAGGTTGCAAATCCTTATAGTGAGGAGTTTTTAATGACCTAAAAATCTTACGGGTCATTTGTTTGAGTGGGAATTTGAATTTTTAATACATAGTAGGGAAAATTCCATGAATTGGGACTTGAATCTAAATTTAGAGAATTGGTGCATATCCAGATGATGTTTTTGGATGATTATAAATCCCCTAATTGTGATTTGGGTGCTTGGGTGTGTGTTAGAGCAGGGTTTGGGTGCCCCGACCATTTTTTGTTTATGGGATGCAGTCCCAAGTCACACTCCCACCCTCATTTAACGCCATGAAAGCAATAAAATGAAGGGAATTGTTCCATGGGAGTGTAAAGGTTGTGTTGTGATAGGGAATGTAGATCATTATGACAGAACAGAGTGGATACCTCACTAGAAAGGTTCAAGAAATTAGGGGTGGTTTTTCTTATTTCATTTCACACTACCACACAGAAGTGCCATGTTATAATGATGTCAGGATAAGGGGTTTACCATCTTCCAAAAAGGTGGAATTTCAATGACCCTTCTAGTCATGTTATGATTAGACTACATTATAGTTTTTAAAGGAAATTATGGTCTTTTTAGGGGTTTCTAAATTAAAAACCACCTTGATATTTTCTCTTGGAGGTTGTGTGAGCATAGGGGGATACCGAAATCCTCTGCCCCTTTCTTCCCCTTTTTCTCCCATTTTACCTAGATCATTTAGAAGTGGTTCACTACATGTATTCAAGGTAAGAAAACTCCTATTATCCAATTTTTCTTCCCCCTTACTTTACTATAATCTCCAACTCTCTTGGCTAAGGTTTCAAAGAGATGATTCCATTAAAATAAGGTAGAATCATCATGATTGAAGGTGATTTTTTTTGAGAATTATAGAGGAGGTCATTGGTGGTGGTCATCAAGCCTATTTTCATCATCTACCTTATGTTATGTTTCTCAATTAATTTATTTATGATTTTTGGTGAAATTGGGTTAAAATTGTTATTGATTATATTTGATGATTTAGGAATTTTGGGTGGATGAGGTCTAGGTGTGTGTTGGGTGTGAAACACACCACATTTCTTGTGGTTTCAGTGTTGTGAGGTCCCCTAGTGAGTTTGGAACCAATTATTTCAATTTGGCATTTGTTTAATTCTTGGTTTATTAACTTGATTGTGTTTATTGATGAGATTTGGGATCTTGGACTCATAGAAGGTTGTTATGAGATTGGGATTGATCCATGGATCACTGGTTGTGGTAGGTTTCCTTTAATTTATTTTATTTACTTTCTCAATTGGTTACTTTATTTGGTATGGGATTGTATAATCTTAATAGTCAATATAGACTACATAGCCTAATAAATGGTTCAATGGTGGAACCTTGGTTGAATGAGTGCTGGTGTCCCTCTTTATAGTTCTCTTGGTGGCTTGATTTGGAGTTAAAATAAATAGATATTTCCTTTTTAAAATGTAATATTAAAAATAGGGTTTGATTTAAATGGGAATTTCAAAGGAAAATGGGTGATTTGAGAAATGAGTTTTTAAATGGTTTTTCAAAATGAATATGGGGTTTTATAAATTATTTTTTGATGTGATTTTATCCAAGGGCCTAGTGTGAGTAAGTATAAATATAATTCCTTTTCTAAATAGGTTTAAGAAGAAAATTTGACTCAGTTTGTAAATAAAATACAGAAGGGATTAGTTTGAATGTGGTTTTGGTCTGTTTGACCTTATGTGGGTGATTCCCTATTTTCAAAAGAATGAATTATTGTGTTCTTCTTGGTTTTGGTTACCTGGTGAGTATGTTGATTCTTGATTATGCATTATTTATGTGTTTATGGTGATATTTATTTAATTATTAATGTGCTAGGCTAGTTTAGATAGATGTGTTATACCCTTTCGAGGGTCAAGATGGGCATCAGGGAATGGTCATGATATAAAGTACTAGATATCAATGGATTAGTTACTTGGTGATGAATTAACAAGATTAATAGATGGTATTATTTCCTACTTGATGCTTCTTGTATGTCCCTGACCATGTACTTGTGATTAGTGATGGATATTGATGTGGGTGTTGTAGATTCTATGGCCTGGACCCTCCTTTAGTGAGAAGGCGGTGGCAGGACGAAAATGAGTGGGATAAAGTCCTATATGTGTGTGAAATTTGGACCAAAACTAAGTGATAAGGTGGGGTTTGATTCTATTTTTGTGACCAACCTTTAATGAGAAGGTGTAGTCAAATATGTGATGTTTGGGCCAACCTTGAGTGGTGAGGTGTAGATTGATATGGGATGTCCAGACACCCTTTAGTGAGAAGGGATGGCCATGGTACTTATTGCATGGAATCCGTTGAGTGTTAATTTATAACCATGGTACTTGGTGTGTGAAATCCATTTAGTGATAAGGGATGGTTTGGGAATTGAGGATATCCTACCCTTCTCATTTAGGTAGTGGTCAGGGATTGGCATGAAAAACTATCCTGCATCTTCTGGAATGGGTCAGGATTGGTATAATATCCTACCTAGTGTCATCAGGTATGAGTGAAGTTATGGTGTGAGGTGACTCTCTTTCTTTTAGCATAGATCCAAAGCTGGTATGGTTAGGTTCCATGGTGTTCTGGTTAGTACATGACGACCTGGCATTTATGCTTGTATGTGAATTGTGTATTATATTTTCTGAGTGGGTGTGCTGCACGGGCATGACTCGACACCTTATATTTATTTCATGAAAATTTACTTGATCACATTAGAACACAATATAGTTGATACATTAGGGATTCCAACTTAGTCATTGGACTCACCCCTTACCTGCATACACGACCTGGGTTTTGATGTACATGGGTAGACTATCATATATTTTCTCAGAGCTATATACCATGGAGCTAGAAACATGGTTTAGTTAATATGATTTGGATGTGTATGATTTTATATGATTATTATGTGTGTTGGGTCAGGGTCTGGTGTATTTAAATTTTAGTTAGTGTTCAACAAGTACGAGTCAATGTGCCATTATTTATTTTTATTATTCCATGTTCTCCATCGCAAAAACATTATGGATTTTTTCATAATATATACAGTTTTATACTTTTCATTATATATTTCATATCCTCTCTTGGACCCCTTTTGTTTATAAATATATTTTGGGAATGTCGGTTATATGGAAAAGTCGTGCCAAATTTTTAGTAGATTCAAGCATGACCCTCAAGATTTAATTTTGATTTCATTGTCTCCCCATGACTTTGTTTGGCCCTCACCACTAGTGGAAAACCTCTAGCATATATGAAGGACTTCCATAGGTCTTGTAAAGACCCTAATCAGTTTTCATTTGGGCGATCTGGGTTGAGGAGTTATATTATGATATGTTAGGTGTGTTATAAGTGATATATATTAACTGGAAAAGTCAATAAAATATTTATCATTCACAAATTATAGAAGATGATATCTTAAGACCATGGATATAAATAAAACTATTTGATTAAATCCATAACCATAGTGATTAATCAAGGAGTTCACTTTAGGGAGTCAAATAAAGATATACAAAGCATATATGTTAATGACAAAAGTATACAATTTTCTTGATGAAATATAAAGATAAAGAGATTATATTACATAGTAATCATTCATGTGATATTTTTATCATTATGAAATTAACTTATTTCTCTATGGATGCCTAGATGTGTTGCTTGATACTAATATTATACTTTAGTCTAGCTCGCTTAGTGCCACTGAGACAGTTGCCTAGTAGGATGCACACTTAATGTCTCCATAATCTTAGTTAATTTATATTTCAATTTAACAATTTGAATAAATAATATTTTGTACATATGGTTTAATAATTATGCAGGTATTGTTGATCGCTTAAATTCAATCACTAGTTATATTCTAGTTTAGAATATAAATATGATTTAAATATTAAATAAATAATATTTACCATCCAGTAAATATATAATATTTAATCATCTCTTGTTTATTATTTACAAGTTAACAACTAATTAGTAATTTTTTATTTAGTTATGTGAATATTAAAAAAATATATTTATTCACTAGATAGTCAATATAATATTTATTTATTGAATGCATAATATAATTATAGTTTTTTGAGAAAATATTTATTATTTTAGGTTAAATAAATTATGAGGAGGACTAATAGGCTGAGTTAAGGGTCTGATGAAAATGATATATTTTATTAAATATTTTTTAAATAAATATTTATTGATTGATTTTTTAAATATTCATGAGTTAGTGCACATCATTAGAATCTAATAATAGTAAAAATATTATTTTTATTTGATGTGGGGTTTACTTAGGGCCTTTGAGAAACTAATTACTCTCTAACCCTAAGTATATGTAATATCCTGTGTTTGTATGAGTTGAAAATTTCAGAAGGAATTTGAATTTTCAATTACTGGATGAGGTGAATTTTGATTAGATATTCAGAATGAAGGTCTGAGAGTTAAAACACCTCAAAATGATATTTTTAGACATGGAATGAGGATCTATAGGTAGCTTAGGTTCTCAAGTTATCCTTGGTAGTTTTGGGTATGTTTAGAGGTATTAGAGGTTTTTGGATAGGACACACGGTTTGAGGTGTAGGGTTGGGGGAAACCATGTGACACCTAGATACTCAATGAAATTTTAGTTCATTTTTAAAGATCAGGGTTAACTCAAATATTTTTTAGATAGTTATGGTAAAACCATGTAATATCTTAGATGAAACCATGTGAGGTAATAATGGTGGTTTCATGGTTAACACACAATTTGAAAAAATATGCTACCAAACCATGAAAGGTGTGTTTCCTTGGTCAGTGGACGGCTCACGGTTGGTGGCTAGTTTGGAAAACCATGCTTCCAAACCATGTGGATGCCCATATTTTCATTAAAATAGTGTTTTTACTATTTCCCCCATAATATTTTATCCTTTACCCCTCCCTTTATTTTACCCTAGTGTGCACAAACCAGATGAGGCCCCCTCCCCCTTTCTTCTTATCCCCCTTTATTTCAGGTGGTTTTTGGACCCTTTATTTAATTATTTGAGGTATTTATATAATTCTGATAGCCCACCTTTTTTCCATCCCTCTCTTTTGTTTTTTTTTGGATTCTCCTGACTCAGGGTTTGGTTTTAATTCCACCAAATCATGGTGGAGTTATCTGAAAGGGAAAGGGATGTTACTCTACCTAGGGAGAGAGTTACCCGAGATGTCGTCTGCATGAGGTGGTTGAATGTTTTGGTCGAGGTAAGTCATGCCATGGATTTATCTTCGGTTTTTCATTAAAACTGAAATTTTTTATTAATTAAATTGATGGAATAGGTTGGGTATTTCACTCATCTTGGGTTCAGGTGTGTGCCAAGGGTGGCCAACACCCCTTTTCTCCAAGATCTGGTTCTAATTTGATGTTTGATGAGTTATTCCACATTATTCCAATTTTTAAATTAATTAACTAATTATAATTTGGATAATTAATTATTATTTTTTTTGGTTTTCCTGGAGGAAAGGGTTGAAGAATTTGAGATGATTCCGATTGACCTAGGATGAGGATGAATGGGCTTGGACGAGCCTTAGAATATGTTATCGGCTCTTAGAACAAAGAAGAAAGTTCCAAATAAAGGTAGGGGGTCCTTGGTAAATTTCCTATGGATTTTTTCATTCTTTTTATATGTATGTGGCTGTGTAGCCTCTCCATTTGGGTGGTTGGAGATTTTATTAAATTTTTAAATTGAATAGGAAATGTTTAATTTAATTAAAGTGTTTAGATTAAATAAAATTCATGGAGTTGAACATTGTGAAGAGGGTCCCATTGGACCCTCATGCACTTGATGGTTTCCTCATATGGTGATAGACAAGGCCCCGATTATAAATGTTTTCTAATGGACCTAGTATAGGATCTCTGTTATATGATTGGATAGAGTGGATAGGTGTATGCTTATCTCCCACTAGGATATGACTTCTGGGTGAGCAGATCGTAGAGAATTGGTGGTTAGTTTGGGTGTGAGGAATGGCCTAATAGAGATAAAGAGAGTGATATGGTCTTAAAGGCCATCACTCTAGATATGTTGGATTGACTTGACCCTTGAGGCCTATGAGGCTGTATAGTAACTTTGATAATGCTGAGTGAATGAATGTACTTCGATCATCAGGATTAGGCATGTGAAGCTAGATGTGATTGAGGATCACGAGTGGGGTGACTCTACTATAGTTATGACCTAGGGGACGCATGTGGGTGACCCTTTGAGAGATGACCCCAAGTGGGTGTACATGGGAATGGTTAGAGATGGATATGGTGATTCTTACCATGATTCCCGATGGGTTGGGCATATGGCCACCCACATATTTGTAATCTTTTTATACATTATATAAAATACACCATTTGGAATTTTAATGAATATATTTAAAGTCTCATTGGAGAGGTTATCTAAAATGATTATAGGAATTGTGACCTGGATAGTAAAATCCCATAGTGGTGGTTGGCTGAGATACCAATAAGTTTTATACCCCAATTGAGAAAACCACCATAAGGGACGTATGTGATACTTGATGGAACTTCTATATTATTGGGGCTTAGTTATGGCTAGGCTACCTTGTATTTGGAGCTGGATATGGATAGAGATACCGAATAGTTTGAAATTGGTTATGATTAAGATTCAATGTATTTAGAGTCATATTTGGATGGATCTACATCTAGTTGGTGCTCAGATATGGTTGGGATGCCATTAATTTAGTGTTGGGATGATCTGGTGGGATATAATATGCTATCTTTTTGGGGGTATTGTAGTGGAGGTTCATGGATTGTGATATTGTCGGGGCCTACTATCTACTTAGGGGTGTCTGGTATGGTATACCTAGGTGGTATTGGCTCTAAATTTTTGATACATTAGGATTATTCCCTGGATGATAAAACTCCCATAGGGTAGGTGTAGGATCGAAATAATGAATGTAGATGCTCAATATACAAGAGGGGGTGGGGGTGTATTGTATACTTTAAAAAATTCCTTAGGAACTTTTAAAGATGGTAATATTTAACAAAGTTAAACAAGGTAAATTCACAAAACCTCTTAGTTCTAAAAACTTGTTTGATTCCAGAAATGTGGTTCCTGAAATGAAACTTAAGAAAAGTTTACAAAGATAAGATTCTACCTTAAAGCATATAGAATCTCACTAATCAGAGTACAAGTATAATAAAGTAAAAGATAGTTATACTTTCCTTAACAATCAAAATGCAGTGGAAAGCTTGAAACAATACAAGTAACATGTAGTAAATATTTTAACCCAAAGAGTAGGGCATCCAACAACCTTGGATAAGGATCCCTTGATTTATAATTTCAAGAAAGTCTGTCTTAACCACACCAGGGTAATCCCTTGATATGAATATCAGAGTCTGTCTTGCTATCCCCATAAGCCCTCGAACTTTAAGGTAGTTGGAACCTCAGTCTTCCTATCCCCAGAATCCCTCAAATGTACTCAACAACATTAGAAGTCGCATGAATCAATTTTGAACAAGATGTTAAGTACACACAAAGCATGAAAGTCTCTCTCTAAAAATCACCTCAACAGCATGTAATCTCTAGATTCATAGAACAGTTCTTGAGCTCGTTCAAATGAGCTCCTATTTATAGGCACATCTTCAACGGTCGACTCCCTCCTCTAACGGTCATATTTTTCCTTAAATTTTGGAGGGACCTGTACACGTGTCACTCAAACAATGTTTGGTTAGAAATAGAAAGCACAATATCATTTTATAACTATAACAAGAGTAAGCAAAATTATGGTTGCTTAACCAAATCCATTTTTTGAAGTGTATAGAAAAATAAAAGTTCAGAGTCTAACCAAAATCACATTAGGTATTTATAATACATGGGTATTTGGATTTTGTCTTCAAAAGAAATCGGAACTAGAATTCTATAGAATTATAGAGTTTGAATTTCAAGGAAATTCGGAGTCTAAATTCATAAGAATTCGGAGTCTGAATTCATAGAATTTGGAGTCTGAACTCATAAAGTTCATAGTCTGAATTCAGAGAATTCAAAGTCTGAACTCAGAAGGTTTGGAGTCTGAATTCAGAGAATTCAGAGTATGAACTCAGAAAGTTCAGAGTCTGAATTCTAAGAATTTGGAACCTAAATTCGGATCCTGAAAACTGAATGTTCTATGTCTAAGTATTTATAAGATTCCTAGGTTTTAGATATGAAACCAAATATTATACTTAGAAAGAAAATGAGTTGGATTATAATATGAATAATGTAAACTTGGTAAAGATAAATTTCCTTGGGGAAGGAAAATTTTCTTTATGAATATAAAATATAGGGGAAAAGAAATTTGCCTTAAGATAGAGTGTTTTTTATTTTCAAAACAATAATGAATGGAAAATTTATAAAGAAACCTTATTGACTCAACAATATCCCCCTTTTTGGAAATCATAAACATACTTATGAAAAAGAATATAAGGACGTAGAAAATATTTTTGGGGACTTTGAAAATAAAACTTATCTCCCTTAACACATGGTAAAAGAGGTATACAACTAACTCCCCCTTAGGATTTGGAAACACTAAGGATCTTATTCTTGGTTTCTGGATCGAGACTTAACATTTTATTGTATATGAAAATATTCTTGGATAAGAACTCACCCTTATATGAACTCCCCCTTACTTAGGGAAATTTATTCTTTTTCTTTTATTATTTTTTAACATTCTTTTCTCCCCCTTTGTGATTTTCAAAAAGGATTAAGGGGAATGGAAAAGAAAATATGTTACCTAAAATATTAGTACTAAACAACCAACATACGAGCAACCAAAAATTTCATTAGGATTGGAAAAATTTATACAAAGAATAAATACAACAAAAGATTGGAATTTAGAAATATTATCCTTAATTCTCCTTCAGCATCAACTTCTTCACTATGATTTCGAGCTCCTTGAGTTCCTTGTGATCCTCCTCTGCACGTTTGAGAAGCTGATCCTGATCTTCTATTTTCATCTCTAAGGCTTTGATTTTTTCTTCCTAAGCCTTAATAGATTCTTTCTGACCATTTAGAACATCTTCTTTCTTAGTAATTTTTTCCTCAAGTTAGATTCTAAGATCTCTTTCCCTCTTCAAACTCTGAGAAACTGAATATAATTTACCATTCAGATCTTTTAATTATTACGTCCGAGAATTCTGTTCCAGAGTTAGCTTTTCCTCAAAACTATTTGTGAGATCCTTGATCTTCACATATTCGGTGTCAAATGAATCCTTGACACTTTCTTGTAATTCATCAAGTATTCTCATGTCTTCTATAGTTTTATTTGACTATCTAGTCATTTTGTTGAAATATCTTTTGTGGGATTTGTAGTTTATGAAAAAGGTTTTGAAATGAGCCTAAAGTTTGATGCACTTTTCCATCACCATGGACATTGAATACGGTTTTTTATTTAAGGTGTGATGAAGCATCTGGAATCTCGAGTCTATAATGGGAAATATTGGAATAGTCCTAAAAAGCTTCTTCAAAGACTGGACAACAAAATCATGTCCAAGAGAGAACGATTCCGAATAAGAGATTTTTCTTGGTGAGGATTCTTTTTCAATATCAGATTCTTTCCTCTTTGATGAAGCACCCACTTCGTTCTTCTTCACCACTACTTTTCTAGGTGTATCAACAACCACATGTTTTCCCTTATCAGCTTTCAGAATTACTTTTTCTTGAATGGGTGATTCGTTTTCACTATCAGATAGCTGTAAAATTTTATCTTCATGTATCTCTTCCTTCTCAGATCCTGCCTCAGCATCCTCTGGCTGAATGAAATCATGGTTGGAGCTTTCTTCTTCAGACACTTTATTCACTTCTTCTCCACTTTTCTCATCTTTCTTTATGGTAGAAAGTTTTGAAGACTCAGCTTCAAAGGTTCAGAATGATAATTTTTCAGAAGGGCTTTCCTTCTTATGAAAATACTCTACTTTCTTTATCAAATATTCAGTATTACCATTTGATTCTTCTTCTTCTACTACTTATTTTTATTCTACTTATTTTACTTGGAATTTTTCTGGACTCACAAACTTTTTCCCATAGTCTCTGGTAAAGGTTCTATCAGGAAGTATTCTGGTACCAGAATACTCCCAGATGCTTTCTCAGAAGCCTTTAGAATTGATTGGACTATCTCTACCCTAGACAACTTTTTCTTTTTCTTCTTCTCTTTCTCTTGCTTCTCAATCTCTTCAGTTGCCTTTTCCTTCAACGATTTTTCCTCAGTAGGGTCCAAGCCAAACTTAGACTCCCATACTTTATGATTTTTCTTGTATTCCCTCCACTTAGCCACAACCTCATCAGTATAGGATTTTTGTTTCTTTGGCTTTGAGGGTGCTGACTGAATTCACTTTCCCATTGGACTTTTTTTCTTCTCTTCCTTCCACTATTTTTAGAGGTTTCAGCCACCTCCTATTTATTTGAAAGATATTCAACTTACTCTTTAGCCAAACAATCATATTTGATAGAATGTCTAGATACATAATAATCTGGGCCTTCATATTTCCATTCTTTATGTTCTCAATCGTAACCAATATATGCTTAACCAAGTTTATCTTTCTTACATTTACCAAGAAATCTAGAATGTTGATTTCACTCTTCTTTAATGTATCCTTATCACCTTTTCTCGAAATGATGAATCCTTGAACCCACAATTCAAGAATCCAAAAATTTCTAGACAGGTGAAGAATCTTCGGAATCTTTACCTCTGAAAGACCAAGACAAGACATGGATTTTTCTTTAATAAAAATTCCTTGAATATCAGGCAACTTATGTGAGCAGAACACTAATGATCCTTTATAAAGAATACCAACCAAGCTTGTAGCCTTGGTGTAGGAAAGTGAATATGTCTTTCTACAACACTTGAAAGAAAAATTGCTCCTGCCTTATTTCATGAAGAAAGTTACTGTCTCGTAGAATTCTATCAGCAAATCCAGATACACAAGATCCTGTGATTTCAGTTTCGAAATGAAAACACTCTCCCACCCATTTAGCTTTATATTCTTTGAGATAATGGAATCATACTTAATTAATAAATTCAGATGAACCAACCATTCTCTGTATACCTTCCACTCATAGATTTACTTTATAGACGACATTTATTTTTGGGACGAAGCTTCAATAGACATTCGGAGCTGAGGAAACCTTGAAGATCCAGAACGAACTTATGTAGGAGGGTCAGAGCTTCAGCACACAAAGTCTTGAGTTTTAATGTGGTACAACCATCAGGGGTCCTTTATATAGGTGTTTGAGGTGATGGTTCAACTTCCATACTCAATCCAACGGTTGAAAAACCTTCTGATCAGATCTGACAGCTTAAAAAAAAATGACCGAAGAAGAATTTTGATAGATTCTGATCTTTTTAGGTTTTTTTAATAAAAACATTCGGATTCAAGGAAAAGATAATACAAAATTTTTAAAAATATATGAAAATACCAACAAGTAAAAGATGATTATGAAAATTTAAGAAAGGAAACATACCTTTCGGATTTCTAGGAAGATTATTTGTAATGAGGAAAATTCTTCTTGAAGAACTTTAGATTCCGAAAATTTGATTATGAAAACTTTGACTATGAAAAATTTTAAAACTTCAAAAACGAAATTTCAGACTACAAAAATTTTTTGACTACGAAAAATTTTAAACTACAAAAAATTTTAGAGTACGAAAAATTTTAGACTACAAAATTTTTCTAGACTGCGAAAAATTTTCATTAAAAAAAACTATAAAGAATTTCCATTAGGAAAATTTTAAACTACAAAAATCTTCATTACGAAAAATTTTGAACTACAAAAAAATCTTCATTACGAAACTTTTTGAATTAAAAAACAAGAAAATGTACTCCCCCTATGAAAAGGAGTTTGTAACTGTAAGGAGATAGGTTTCAACAAGAAGTTAATAAGGATGATTACTTTATGGTTATCATTCCTAACTTCTGTTTAATGTATTCAAATCTATCAGATGGTAAATATTTTCTGAAAATATCAGAAAGTTGATCTTGCGTTCCAATAAATTAAAAAATTATATCTCCTTTTTGTGTGTGATCCCTAAGAAATTGATGCCTAATATCTATGTGTTTTGCACAAGAGTGATGTATATTATTTTTACTTAAAGAAATGGCACTTGTATTATCACATAATATTTGTGTTTTGGTAAAAATCATGCCATAATTCGTGAGTGTGTATTGCATCCACAACACTTGAGCACAACAATATACAACTACTACATATTCAGATTTAGTAGTGGAAAGTGGTAGTGAGTGTTGCTTTTTTAATGACCAAGAAACTAATGAATCTCCTAAGAAATGAGAAGTTCCGAATATACTTTTCTTATCCATTATACATCCACCAAAGTCAGTTTCTGAAATTTTTTTTAAAACAAAATCATTTCAATAAGTATAAAAGAGTCCAAGATCCATGGTTCCCTTTAAGTAGCAAAAAATCCTTTTCACTCCCTTTAAATGATATTACTTAGGATTGGATTGATATCTTTCACATAAGCATACTAAAAACATTAAGTCTGGATGACTAGCTGTCAAGTAAAGTAGACTTCCTATCATACCTCTAAAATATGTTTGATCTATTGGTTTCCCAGCTTCATCACGATCAAGTGAATTTGAGGTACCGATGGGAGTACTTATACTCTTAGTGTTGTCATATACAAAATTTTTAAGAAGATATTTAATAACCTTATGTTGGGATATATATATTCTTTTTGGTTTTTGAGAAATTTGAAAACCAAGGAAAAATGTTAACTCACCCATCATACTTATTTCAAACTTAGATTTTATTCGATACACAAAGGAATCAGTTAAAGATTACTGAGTTGAACCAAATATAATGTTCTAAACATAAATTTAAACAATCAATTTTTTTTATTATCTTTATTTATAAAAAGGTTTGGATCAACATTTCCCTTAACATAATTATTTTGACAAAAAATTTTATAAGTCTATCATACCAATCTTGAGGGGATTGCTTAAGTCCATACAAAGATTTGGTAAGTTTGTAAATATGTTCAGGATGTTTTGTATCTTCAAAACCAGGAGGTTGTTCAAAAAAAATTCCTCTTGAACAAAACCATTAAGGAAATCTCATTTAACATCATTTTGAAAAAGTTTGAAATTGAAGAATGCTACAAAGGCAAGTAGAATACGAATAGATTCAAGTATAGCTACTGGAGCATAGGTTTCTTCATAGTCTATTCCTTCTTGTCGATTATAGACTTTAGCAACCAATATAGCTTTATTTCTTACTTTTATTCCATTTTCCTCACATTTATTTCTGAAGACCCAATTTACTATAATAACAGAAGTTTCCTTAGGTCTTTCAACCAAGTTCCAGAATTTATTGCTTTCGAATTCATTTAACTCATCTTGCATAGCTTTTATCCAATCATCATCACCTAAAGCTTCATCAGTACTTTTTGGTTCAAATTGGGAAAGGAATGCTAGATGTTCAAATTCATTTATTATGGAACTTCTAGTACTTATAGGTTGATTTAAATCACCAATGATACTATCACCGGGATGATTCTAAAGAAACAAATGATTTGGGTTTTGTAAAACCTTTTCATCAACATAGGGTAGGAAGTCTTCTAGGATAAATTCTTAAAAAGTATTTTCTTGAACATTTTCCTTATCAGAAGGATCTTCTAACAAAGGTTGATAATCAGTTTTTGAAAACACATCCGAAGATGTAGGTTGAGGTTGTTTAAAAACAAAAGGATCAATTTCATCAAATTTGACATCACCATTTTGTTGAGGTGTTCTGGGTGCTAAGAAGTTATGAGTAATGATTTTTCTACTACAAAAAGTTTCAAAATAAGAATTTTGAAATTCTCCTCTATGATCACTATGAATAGTTATCAAAGGAAGGTTTTTCTCATTTTTAACTTGGGCTCTAAAACTTTTAAAATTAGAAAAATCGTTGGATTTATTTTCTAGAAAATAGACCCACATAAATCTAGTGTAATCATCAACTAAAACAAATACATAATATTTTCCTCCAATGCTTCCAGTTTGTGTTGGTCCAAAAAGATCCATATGCACCAACTGTAATGTATCAGTGGTTGAGACTTCATCAACTGATTTAAAACATGATTTATGTTGCTTTCCATATTGACAAGGATCACAAACTTTTGAAGAATAAAATCTAATCTTCGGTATATCATTAACTAGTCTTTTCTTAGAGATTTTGCATAGGTTCCTAAGGTTAGAATGTCCTAAACTTTTATGAAACAACTAAGAATGATCTTCCATTGCACTAATTCAAGGTAGATCTTGGTTCATAAGGTCTTCTATGTTTAGTGTGTATACATTCCCTTGCCTATGGGAAAAAAGAATAAACTCTTCCTTGGAATTATGTACTAAGCACTTTTCATTCTAGAAATTCACAAGGTAACATTCATCACATAATTGACTAATGCTCATGAGGTTTTGATTAATACCCTTAACAAACAAAACATTTTAAATCAATGTTTTTCTAAGAATAACGATGTTACCCATACCAATAATTTCTCCCTTAGCATTATATCCAAAAGTTACTTTTCCTCCTTTTGTCTAGATAATATTTTCAAAGAAGTTTTTGTTTCCAGTCATATAATGGGAACATCCACTATCCATATACCAAGTATTTCTGTTAGTAATTTCTTTATTTTCATGAAAATAAGAGTGTTATACTTTCGGAACCTAAAATTTCTTGGATCCGGAAACTTCAGAAAGCAAAATTTTAGGTATCCACATTTTGTTTTTTAAATAAGATTTATGAAAACCTAAAGACTGAGTTTTGTTCAAGGAACAATTTTTTCCCAATGCCTACCACACTCACACTTAGTGCAGAATGGAGTACTTTGAGGAACAAAATAATTGTTACTAAAAATTAGTTTTGAACTTGTATAACCAAAACTAGAATTATTCCTTAGAGGTCGAATTTGGGAATACATTTTATCAAAATTTTACTTACCTAAGGTAAAGTTTGACAAACAATTCCTCAAGGAAAATATTTATAACTTTATTTTGATAACTAAGTTCTTCTCTTCAAAAACATTATTTTTATTACTAGAGTTAGGCTCTAAAATGTCTTTCTCAGAAATTACTTTTTCTAGATCATTAGAAAGTTTATCATTCTCAGAATTAACTTCCTTAAGGTTTTTCTAAATACTTTCAAAATAAATGGTTTTCTTTTCGATATCTTTAGAAAGATCTAATATTTCCTTAGTAAGAATAGAGATTCTATAATTTTCCTTATCAATCTTTTTCTTGACTTTAGAATTTTCCTTCTCGAGAAGCTTAGAAAACCTAGAAACTTCTTCATAGGTAGGTAAAGTATTATCTTCATCAGAAGAAGATTCTTCATCCAAAGATTCATAGTATTTACTATCACTATAATTATAATTCAAGGATACATTGGTGATGGATTCATTATTTTCCACCTTATCCATTGAACACTAATTTTCAATAGGTAAATTAGAAGGTAAACTAAGATTCTTCTATCCAGAAGATTCATAATATGATGATTCATCAAAAGAGTCTCCACCACTAGCACTCCAAGTGTCATTAGATTTCAAAACTTTCTTAGCATTAACTTTTTATTACTTATTTCTATTCCTCTTAAAATGATTTTCCTTTCTATCTTTTATCTTAAGCATATGACAATCTGGCCTTATATGTATAGCTCTTTTGCATTCATAACAAGTGACTTTAGAGTCTTTCTTATCCTTTCTTTCTTTCTTCTTGTATCTATGAAGAAAGTATTTCTTCCCAAGTATCTTGTTTATTCTTCAAGTAAGATTAGATAGTTCATTCTCAAAATGTTCACTTTCACTTGATTCAGATAAAATAGTGACCTTCTTAGACTTAGATCTTGTAACTCTCTCAGGAGTCTTGGATTTCATATGATTTGAAGTAGTTGTAAAAGCAACAATTCCATTCCAATTATTTTTCTTAACATTGTCAGCATCTCTATTCATTATAGTCTCATGTTGAATAAGAGTTCCACAAATCTCATCAAGAGTGATCTTTGAGACTTTCCTATTCTCATCTATATCTGTTCTCTTGGATTCCCACTCATTAGGCATGATTTCTATAATCTTATCTATAAGTGCCTCATCATCCAAACCTTTTTCACCCATGGATTGTAAGATGTTGAAAATAGTCATAAGTATCTATTGTACCTTACATATAGCTTCCTCATAAGGAAAGAAAAAACCCTGGTAGTCATCTCTAAGCATAGATATTTTAGTTTCAATAACTTTGGATGTTCCAGAATGAGTTACTTCAGGCTTCTTCCAAATACAATTTGCTACTTCACAAGAAGAAATATGGCTATATATATTCCTAGTCATGGAACACAAAAAATTATTGTATACCTTGTAGTTTAGTTGATATTCTGAATTCTCTTGATTAGTAAAATTTCTGACTTCCTTATGAGGAATCTTATAATCTTCAGTAAGCATGACAAAGTTTTCCACTATAGTGTTAATAACAAAAGTCTTCATACAATCTGTCCCATATTCATAATAATTCCCATCAAAAATAGGTAGTCTAGTAGCATTAAGATTATCAATTGAAACAACATTAATTCCTACCTTATCAAAGAGAATGTATTTCCACACCAACTTGTTAGTAATAAATGTTTGTAAACAAGGATAAAAATATCCTAAGCAAGGAAAATATAGAACAATGAAAAACTTGAGCAAGAAAACTTATATGAAAATATAAGTATTTCAGGGACTCCCTCTGATACCAATTGTATGTTTCAAATAATGAATGTAGATGATTAATATACAAGAGTGGGGGGGGGGGTGAATTTTATACTTTAAAAAATTCCTTTGGAACTTTTAAAGATGGTAATGTTTAACAAAGTTAAACAAGGTAAATTCACAAAACCTCTTAGTTATACAAACTTGCTTGATTCCAGAAATGTGGTTCTGGAAATGAAAGTTAAGAAAAGTTTACAAAGATAAAATTCTACCTTATAGTGTATATAATCTTACTAATCAGAGTACAAGTATAAGAAATTATAAGATAGTTATACTTTCTTTAACAATCAAAATTCAGCAGAAAACTTGAAAGAATACAAGTAACAAGTAGTAAATGTTTTAACCCAAAGAGTAGGGTATCAAACAACCTTAGATAAAGGTCCCTTGATTTATACTATCAAGAAAGTATGTCTTACCCACACTAGGGTAAGACCTCGATATGAATATCAGAGTCTATCTTGCTATCCCCGCAAGACCTCAAACTTCAATGTAGTCGGCACCTCTGCCTTCCTATCCCCAGAAGCCCTCGAATGTACTCAGCAACATTTAGAGTTTCACAAAGCAATTCTGAACAAGATGTTTAGTACACTCAAAGCATGAAAGTCTCTCTCTATAAATCACTTCAGCATCATGTAATCCCTGGAGTCGTAGAATAGTTTTTGAGCTAATTCAAATGAGCTTCTATTTATAGGAACATCTTAAACGGTCGACTCCCCCCTCCAACGGTCATATTTTTCCTTGAATTGCAGAGGGACCTGTACATGTGTAACTCAAACAACGGTTGGTTAGAAACAAAAATCATGAAATAGTTTTATAACTATAATAAGAGTAAGCAAAAATATGGTTACTTATCCAAATCCATTTTCAAAGTGTAAAGAAAAATAAAAGTTTGGAGTCCAACCAATACCACATTCAATGTCTATAATACACGGGTATTCGGATTATTACTTCAAAAGAAATCAGAACCTGAATTCTATAGAATTCTGGAGTCTGAATTTTAAGGAAATTCAGAGTCTAAATTCATAAGAATTCGGAGTCTGAACTCAGAAAGTTCGGAGTCTGAATTCAGAGAATTGGAATTCTGAACTCAAAAAGTTCAGAGTCTGAATTTAGATAATTCGGAGTCTGAACTCCAAAAGTTTGGTGTCTGAATTTAGATAATTGAGAGTCTAAAATTAGAAAGTTCGGAGTCTGAATTCATAGAATTTGGAACTTGAATTCGGATCCTAAATACAAAATGATCTATGTCTAAGTATTTATAAGATTCCTAGGTTTTAGATACAAAACCGAATTTTATACTTAGAAATAAAATGAGTTATATTATAATATTAACAATGAAAAATGGTATGGATAAATTTTCTTGGGGAAGGAAAATTTTCCTTATGAATATAAAATATAGGGGAAAAGAAATTTTTCTTAAGATAGAGTGTTTGTGATTTTTAAAACAAGAAGGAATGGAAAATTCATAAGGAAACCTTATTGACTCAACATTAGGTCTATAATAACTTAGAAAAATCTCAATGGTGGGAGGTTTGTGACACAATGGGTGGGGTTTCTATAAAGGTGGAGGTCAAGTTGTTATTATGGTTGGAACTATTTTACAGTGTTCTTAAAGACACTTCAGCATCAGGACGAAGCCATTATGGTCAACTAGGGTCACAAACCCAAGGATCAATGAGGTTTATTAATTTATTTGTTTCAGTTTATCATGTCATGTGCACATATTACAACATATGACGGTTAGTATGGGACCAAATTGGTGATTCTCTACTGAGTTATGTACTCACACCCAGCTCAGGCCATCACTACACTTGGGTACTGGAGAATAAATTCACTTGATTGTAAGTGCAGGTTGGTATGAGGCCTGAGTATGATTGAGAAGGGTGACTTAGACATGTACATGGGGCTCAGGTTGTGTTTTGGCTTTGAGATAACATGGATCTAGTATCTTTATTTTATTTATTTATTATATGTATTTGTAACTGAAAAAATGGTTTTTTAGTGTATGTATGACATTTCTATTTGTGATTTTATGACATTTCATTTTGTATTCAGTCTTGTTTGTATTTATCTGCTCCTATTTTCAGTTTATTTGTGATATATAATGTTTGATTATTTAATTTGTTATTTCACACTTTAATATAGGGGGTATAGTCTCCCCAAAGTACCAACTTATACCTCCTTTACTAGTCATAAGCCTCTTGCGTATGTGGAGGCATGCTTAGGGTATAATGTAGACTATTTTCCTCAGTGTTAGTTAGTGTCCTTGGACAAATGGATGTTAAAAATTAGTATCAACATATTCCTTTTCTTTTTTCTTAGTATTTGTGATTTGGTTGATTGTATATTTAGGAATCTGTTAGATCCTATGATTGATATTATAATGGTACATCAAGAACACCTATTTTAGTAATAATACTAAGTTATCAGGGATGGGAATAATGATTTGGATTTTGACGTTATGATTGTACTTGATTTTCTCTTTAAGAGATAGACATGTGGTTTAGATTTGATGATTTGTTATGGATTTATGACTATTGGACCATTATAAAGAGGGAAATGATTTATTTTTGACTCTTTTACTACTAAGGCGAGAGGTGTCTCATGCATCATATTAGGCATGTAGTATTCACATGAAATATAGGCCTTCTAGTGTGTTTTTTATCACTGATTAATGAGGATTAGTTGTTTAAAGTGTCAAAAATTTCCTATAAAGAGTTTTCCCATATTAGTAATTGGTGGAATTTTACTCAAATGGATTTCCTTTTAATGGTAGGTAATGTGGATCTATGGTGAGACTCTTGATAATGAGGAAGATAATGAAACCCTCTTGCACAGGAGGTGTAGTGGCCCTGGTGGGTCGGGGTGGGCACAAGGTGCTTAAGCATTAGGCCCCTTTTGGGGTTTTAGTGTTTTGGTTATATTATTTAAAGTTATAGTAAAAACATATATGGTATTTTACCATATATATATATCAGAATGGTATTCTACTCAATTGAATATGGTTATAGTGGTCCAAGGGGCATTGATCATCTAGGATAATTCTTTTGGTCATGCCAAGAGTTGACTAGAGAGACATGATCAGTAAGGTAGAAGTCCCATTGGTGGATACTCATAAGGATGGGTTCCCTAGTTGTGAGTAGTGGTCAGTGTGTGATTCCATCATATAAAGACCCCATGAGTGGGTGTTCTGCATGTCGGTGTCAAGATACCTTTAATATGAGAGCGTGGATGACGTGCCATGAGTTTTGACATTAGAAAGAGGCTTGACTGGTTTGTTTAGGTGAGAGACCCATGGGACCTTAGTTTTTTATTAGACCCTAGTGGGTTGGTGTGTGATTTAATTGGGGTGTGACTGTTAGACATGTTATCCTGGGTTGGTGTTTTCCTTAGAAATGGAAGGACATATAGGTGCTTCATGGTTTTAGAATGATGTATGAGAGGTGATCATGTTTTATTGACATGTACAATGGGTGTTTTTTATTTTGGTATAAAAGTTTGGTTTTAAGGGAAGGAATATTGTGAAGTATAGTCCCATACATTAGATTATTTTTATCATCATTGTTAGAGAATGGGTAGGTGTTCATGACAAGAAATATGTTGTATGGTAACTAGATGTGTGGATGCGTTTGGCACATTTTGGACTGAGGATGAGCACTTGTAGTACTAGGATGATTCATATTAGTAAGAGGTCATGGTATAAATCTTGGCTTGGGTATGCTGTCCAATTTTGAAGAGGATTTGCAAGGAAGATCTTATTGTTTCAATATTGGCATAGAGCATTGAAAAAATGGCCTTGGTGGCATTAAAATCATTAGAGCATGAGTTAGGTTTGAAATTAGTGAGCTATCGTGGATGATCTGAGGTCTGAGTAGGTGGGTCTGATACTTATGAGCATGATCAATCAAGGATTTAATGGGGATTTGGTATGTACTTATATAGGATATTGGATGTCAAAAAGGGATCGAGTAGCATGGAACTATTGACCCAAGGTTGTACCTTTGCATGAATTTATAGGTAGATATGGTGTCAAGGGTTGGAAGTAGATGAACATGGATTTTGAGGAATGAAAAAAATTGGTGATGGAAACTATTGAGGTGATACTCAAGAGCGAGTGGGGTTATCCAGACTATTTATTATGTCCGATGATAGTTAGATCATGGGACATGGTTATTGGGAGTTTTTTCAGTAGTGTGATGAAAAGGATGATCCAAAGGTGGGGAGTAGGATGTCAGAAACTAGTATGGAACTCATGTGAGAAGGTTCGTGGTTGTGGGAATGGACATTAAATGATTTATTTTGAATTTCAATTCTAGTGGATAAATTTATGTGATTAATATTAGATTCCTTAGTGAAGGCCTTTTACATATTTAGATATGGAGTTTGATAGAGTTGGAGTATTGGATTTAGTCTTGAGGTGGTTTTAGTGTGATCTGAGTACGATTAGGTTGGTGGTGCATTGGTATTCATGATATGGAATAAAGACAGAAATAGGAAATGTATGGTTTGTCTAGGGAGTGTCACCATAATCTAGGTATGATCTTTAGATAGTGTTCTTGGACAATATCAGGATTCCTCTAAAAATAAAGGAATCAAGGTCAGGTTTTTGTGATGCGTCATAGGTTGGAACCAAGAATTCTTTAGGAAAGTTGGATAGATGTGGTTAATATTGTGTTCTCACATGTAATTTGATCCAGTGAGCTAGGAACAGAATCCAGAATGTCGGTTGGGATACATAGAATGTTTCTTTGGCATTGGAAAAGGCCTTTTGAGGAAAAGAAAATATGATCATGTTGGGAAGGGGTGATAGAGGAATGCCCATTCAGACTTGGAATATGGAAGCAAGAATGGATATCAGTTTTTAGAAAGTATTTTTGCGCGTGATTGGTGTGTTATTTGGGAACAATGTTGAGGGCGTTGTTAGGATTCTGGAGGTGCATTTTGATAGAAAATTCTGATGGTGGGGGCACTATGGATCAGAATTGGTTGTTACATCCTAGGTTATATGTTGGGATGTACCATAGGATAGATGATTAATGACATGAAAAAATGGCTATGTATCAAGATAGATGGGATTAGGTATGAACTGTATCGATATTCCAGATGTGGTTGTGAGCATTGGATCAAGTTTTTTCATTTTAAATTATGTATGTTCAAAGTGGCACTTTTGAAGTGCGTTAGGTGTTTGAGTATGGAAGAAAACTGTTTGAGAAGGAATTTATGATCAAGGTAATTTTTTATGTCCCCACTAAGGATTATTGGGGATGATAAGTGTTAAAGTGGGGAGGTTGTAAGATCTTTTATCTGCATGGGTTGGAAATTTCATATGAAATTTTAATTTTCAGTTATTGGATGGGTCAAATTTAGATTAGTGATTCATAATGGAATTATAATATTTGTAATGCCTAAAGTGATATATTTAGAGGCCAAATTAGGCTTAGGGGTCAATCTAGTTCTTGGGTGATCCTCTTGAGTTTTAGTTATGTTCATTGGTTTTAGAGGTTTCTGTCCAAAGAAAATGGTTTAGGGAAGATGGTTTGGGGGAAATCATATGACATCCTCATACACAATGTAATTTTAGTTCATATTTTAAAGAGTATGGTTAGCTCATATGATTGGAACATGGTTAAGGTCAAACCGTGTAACATTTAAATAGAAAATTTATGAGGTTGTAGTGGTGGTGGGATGGTTTGGAAAACTGTGTGTCCAAATCATGTGTGGGGTATTTCCTAGGATAGTGAAAGGTGCACGGTTTGGAAAACTATGTAGTCAAACCATGAGGCTTCCCATATTTTCATTAAAATGGTGTTTTACTATGTTACCTTTCAATATTTATCCTCTCCACTCTCTTTATTTTCTCCTAACACATATGGATGAGAGGATATATATAAAAACCCATACATTTCATACATATATATTACATCATAATAGATGAATATTCATTTCATTTTTTTAAAATATTAATGAGAACCATAAAGGTTTAATGTATTTGGAAACTTGGATACATAAACAACTGGTTCATTAGTGAGATACATCATATCCCAATATGTTCTCCATAAATATCACCCTTATTAGATATATCAGAAATAATAAATTTCTTCATAACCTGAGGAAAATAAATATAAAAATGAGTGAACTCAGATGCTCAGAAAGGGTAAACAAGAGAGATATCAATGATCAATTAAAATACATGATCATAAGAGTATGAGAACATGACCATAACATTTAAAAACCACACCACATATAAAATAGATCATAATCTTGGGTCATGGAATAAATCTTGAAAATTCATTATACATGAATCATAAAGGAATAAAAGAACATGATCCATGAGAGCATAAAATTGGCACAAAACATATATTTTTAGCATACACATAATCATAGAAAACCATTTACTTAGTAGTAAAATATCATTGTCAAGACTATCATGGTGAATTAGGTTCACTTCCTAAACCATCATAGTAGTCAAGGTTCACTCAATAGACTATCATAGTGGATAGAGTTCCTTACTAAATATGGTTATCTCCCCATTAGATTTGTTTCACAATACCAGAAAACACTCATCACATTATAACCCATAAAAAAGAAATTGGTTTCATAAACATTTCATCAATTCATCATATCTTAACTCATGGAGAATGAATGATTTTTATAATCATATGGTCATTATAATCATAAAATATCAAGATAAATAATAAGGATGATATGATTGTATCATATCTCCAATAAAACTTAAGTGACCTCAAAGGATTTCATCATAGATGAAAAATTATATTAAAATAGAACTTGGAACATTTCCTATGGAAAATACCCTTTTCTATTTAAAATAACTTACATAAAATCTAAAAATTTCCCAAATATTAAAGAAAAATTTTATTTGAAAATGACATTAGAAACTTACAAAGGAATAATTAAATCATTGAGTGGTCATAACAGTGAGAAATTACATTCACACCATACACATTTTAAAAAACATCCCATCCATATTTTTAGTAAAAATTAAAAAATACATCATTTGGAAAACAACAACAAGATTCATTTTAAACCATTTTGTAAAAATTCAAACATGGATAAAAGTTACTTTAAAAAATTATATAGTGACATTAAAAACATTCTTGAAAACTTTTTTACAAAACATTCTTGGTTTTACAGTTTCAGTATTTGTACTTTGACCATGGTTCCATTATCTCTATAGTTTAAATCAATATATAAATATATTATATATTCATTATATATATATATTTATAGTCATCAATAAAAATTAGAGATAAAAAAATGAATTACTCCATTTAAGGAGATGGTAGGACGTACGTATGCATGAATAATATTTTAATTTTATAAAAGTTGGAAAGAAAGAAATATAAATAATAATTCAACTTTGAAGAAATATCATATATATATTTATCAAATAAAACTTTATTACCATCCATGTAAAAATAAAATGAAAAATTAATCACATCGTTTCGTGGAGGCAGTAGTCCACACATTTGCATGAGCAACATTATCTATTTCCAACAGATTAGAAGATTAGAAGGTAGATGTGATATTATAATTATAGAAGTATAATTAGGTCATAAATATTATATATATTAATTAAATATATTATTATATCCATCCATGAGAGGTGGTGATGGAAAATTAATTACATTAGTTTCCAGGGCGGTAGTCCCCTGTATACACGATCGATAATTTTGTTTTCCATTTGATGGAATTGGATATGGATACAGGTTATGAAATTAACATATTAAAATTTTATTTTATTTAAGATACTAATGTTATTATGTCATCATGGTTGAATAATATTTGAATGAGGTAGATGGATAAATAAATAAAAAATGCATGGTTAAGAACTATACCTCTTCTATAGAAGACCTATTTTGGATTATACCTATAGCCTTTATAGGATGTTTTTATGATGAAAAGGGACATAGATAATGGTTAGAGATCTAAATAAGGTTTTTGGGTAAGTATTTTCTTAACCGAAAGGCTCTTGAAGTCTAGAGAGGAGTTGAGAAGAGGTGTTCATCTATAAGTGGGGGTGGGAACCCACTTGAAAATTTCCAAAAAGAATACCAAATAAAAAAGTCATTACTAAAAAAAATGATTCCAAATGGACCTAGATTAAAATTTGGTATAAAATAGGGTTGAAATGTTTCCAAAAAATTATGATTAATACTATTTTAATTTAGTTAATTACCCTTATCATTTGGTTTACCCTTGGGTAAACCCATTTTAACTTTGACCGTGCTAATTAGTTTTTACGATTTTAAATATTCATTATAACAAAAAATTAATATCAAATTATCAAATAATATTAATTGTTATTATAATAAATAGTAAATCCATTTGACCAAATTCAATTTACAGAAGTGGCAGAATTTAATTTAAAATTAAACTTGCAGACGCAACGAATAAGCGGTTTTTCAAAGAAAACGTTTTCATTAGTATAAAATGTTATATATAAAAATTAACATTGAAATTAATTAAAATGACTTAAATTGGATTAATAATAATAAAATTGAACTAATTTTACCCTTAAACCATTTTAAAAATAAATTTAACTTTGTAAATTCTTTAAATGAAAAGCAGTTTACAATAAAAATTAGTATTTTCACTACTCATCGAAAAAATAAACTTTTCAGAAAATTATTAAAAATTCAATCTGAGATAATTTTTATATGTTGAATCCAAAAATTAAATTTATTTTTACAATTAAATTTTCAAAAATTGTAAAAAATTAACTTTAAAATAAGCGTGCAATACACAATGAAACAACTTAAAAAAAATATAGTTTTCAAGTCTACAACTGACTACTAGAAATTTAAGATTTAGCCACACTTATATAGCCACAGTTTTAAAAAATCATGGATAAATCCTATTATATCACCATAGTTTTAAAAAATTAGTGGCTTTATCCATAGATATTTACCCTCCCTTGTGGATTTCCTCTCCCACTCGCTGACTTTCCCTTGAAACCCTTCTCCTTTTCCTTGCGGACTCTTCCTCGTGAACTATTCCTCGCGACTTTCGTTCGATCATCATTCGACCTTCGTCCTCACCAGATGCTGCCGCCCAACCTCCCAATATCCTCCTATAATGATGTGTCCACCCATCCTCATAACGATTTTCCTCTGATGATGCGACCACCCAACCTCGAGGTAATGCTCCTCTGATGACGCAACCACCCAACCTCGGGACGATCCTCATCCAACAACGTGACCACCCAACCTCCCTGTGATCCTCTTCTTACGACATGGATTTTGATCCACCTCCACCTTCATGCCAACCTCCTCCTCAATTCACCAATGTGTAATGTTTTTTCAGTATTCACACATTCTAGATGCCCCTTTAATTCTCACCAGTGGGCGGTCCATGACTCACTACTTGTGAGTGGCCTGCGGTAAGGTGTGTTAGGGTTTGTTTTATATTTCCTCAAGTAATTATTATATTTATGTTGTTATGGTTTCAATTATATATGATTTTCTCCAATAAAAAGTAGCATACATATGAACCAGGATGGTTCTAATTCCTCACATGCCTTGTAATTTTTTTCCATAGAGAAGAGTTTCTTTGATTTCAAATCCACAGCCTCTTCAATTTTCCTTGGGTAAGACTCATTTGTTTCGATTTATTGTCTTCTTAATTGTTACATTTGTCTTTGATAGAGTTTATTTGTTTTAACTTACTGCATTAGGTATGATTTTTCTAATTTTTTTTCTGATTTTTATTGGGTTTGATTGTCTTATAAAGTTTAAATATGAAAATGATAGAAATCATAAGTTATGATGATATGATTTTAAGATGGATGAATGGTTTATTATAAAATCTATTATAATGGTGACTTGGATTGATATTTCTTTCCTTATCCATATAAGACTATTGAATACTCTTTGTAACCTTGGTTTTTCATTGGTTGTTAGAATTATCTTCTTTACATAGTGTCACATCTTTCAGTGTTATACATTTAAGGGAAAAAGTATATAAAAAAATCTTAATAAAATACACATTTGAGAGACCAATGGGGGTTTATATAGTGATTTATTCACTTTTCTCAACACTAATTATCTCATATTATAGGTCATTTTTTTAATTATATACTCTAGTAAATGTGAGTTAAAACTTTTTACCTTATCCACACTTTTAGTAGTGGTCCGTGTGTGAAAATTTTGGGATTTCTAAGAGAAATTATCTATCAAATCCTTGGACCTAGTTAAATATTTTCCCATGAGAGATTGACCTTATAAAGAATCAAATAGGTTTCTATCACTATTCAGAAGGCCTCGATATAATAAGTTTAAAAAATTAGGATCATATATGTTGTTTTTATGTGGATGACTAGTAGTAAACTTCTAGAGCATGACCCAATTTCCATAAATAGCTTCTCTACTAGCTTTAATTAGGCCATAAATCTCATTTTTTTACTCTGTGATCCTTGAATCGAAGAATAAATTTGAAATAATGGCTCTATGGGGATCATACTATCTTGTGACATCTCCAAGATATATTTTGTTCATCCATTCCTTTTTTGAGACCTATATAGAGAATGGTAATTCTTTCCATTTTATTCGATCTTATGAAATTTCTCTCATTTTGAAGGCAATGCAAACAGTGCCAAATTCCTTAAAGTTCTTGTTGGGGTCTTCACCTACCAAACAATGAAAAATAAGAAACATTTGGACTACACCATGATTTAACTCAAAGTTTAATTTATTATTTAGAAACACCAATCAAGTATTCTAATAGTTAAAATTTTGTGCACACAAATCTCTAATTGGTCGATTTAATTGAGATATGTTTTCTTCTGTATTATCACTATTTAGGAAAAATATAGAAGTATATGAGGATTAATAATTTTTAATAAAATAGTACCAAACTCTATCTAAATTCTAAATGATTCTTAAATTTATAACTCAAGCTAGGAGAGTTCTCTCAACCTATGGATCAAAACCAAATAGGTGATTTTATTTAGATTTGTTCAGGAGATGGAAAAATTTTAAACAAGAAAAACTTAATAGAAAATAATGAAGGGTGGGGGAGGGGGATAGGTGGGTGCAAGGGGGATGTGGGGGTGGGGGGTTGTAGTGAGGGTTTGGGGGGAAGGGGGTGCAGTGGGGGTGGGGGGTGCAGGGGGAAGTGGGTGTGGGGGTTGTAGTGGGGGCAGGGGGGTGTAGTGGGGGGCAGGGGGTTTAGGGGGAAGTGGGGGGGGGTGAAATAATAGTATTATAATATATATATATATTTTAAGGAACACATTTTAATATTTTTTTATTATCTTTATTAAAAAATTGGATTTTTTATTATGAAATACATTTTACTTGTTTGGTTTTTGATTCTATGGATTGGGTAATATAGAGGGATAATTCTTGGTATTGAGAATTTTTTGGCTTGCTTAAAGATTTAGTTTAGGTAAATTAATTTAATTTTTATTTTCATTGGTTTAATTTAAGTTGGGTTGTCTCAATTCTAGTAGTGTTAGTTTAATTCCATTTAATTTGGATTAGTCCAAATCTATTTGGTTTAGTTTTGGTCTATAACTTTAGGTTATTATTTTAGTGAATAAATTTGTTTGTATTACATTGATTTAGTTAGAGATTTGTAGATTTTATTATGTTTTATTTAAACTAGGTTGGTTTTCTCATTTCTAGTAGTATTAGTTATATGTTCTATTTGATTTGGATCAGGTCACTTCTATTTGGTTTAGTTTAAGTCCATATCTTTTGGTTCTTATTAGTTTAGCGAATCAATTTAGTTTGATTAATTTTATTAAGTTAGATTATTTGGATCAACATCGTTTTTATTCTTGGTTGATGTTATCATTGGTGAAGGTAATTTTGGTTGTTATAATCATGTAGAATTTGATGATGGTTTTTCTATTGTTGGTTCAATATTTTCTTGATTCAATGATGAAAATAGAATTTTAGGTAAAACTGGGCTAGGAGTAGTGGTGTTTAGTATCATTGGTATGGAATTTTTGATGAGGTGATTCATATTAGAAACAGTGATTTGATTGATATAAATGGGGCTATAATAATGGTGATAGTTACTGATGACATAGAACTTTAGGTGTCACATGATTTTAGATCTTACATAAATCTCGAGACGTGTCTTATCTCCTCCCAAATCCTATGGTGCGTGGCTGAACTACTTGCTATGATTAATTTTATAACTAGAATTTTTGTGCCTCTTTGTAATTTATTTGTGGGTATTTTGGTAATCTATTGTATTCATTCACACTTAACCCAAAAAAGGTTTTTACTAAAAATTAAATAATAAATATAAGTTAGAGATATCATTCAATGAAATTAAATATTTATTTATAGTTTTGGTTAGTTTGGTTAGGGACACATTAGTTTTTTTATATCGGTTCTTTTCATATTAGTGGGGTGGGGACAATAGTGGGGGTAGTGGGGGTGAAGGAGGGGGAAGGGGATAGTGGGTTTAGTGGGGTGGGGGTGAAATGGGGTAGGGACAGTTGGGGTGGGGGGGGGGGTTGTGGGGGTGAAAGATGGGTGCAAGGGGGAGGGTTGGTGTTGGGGTGGGTGAAGTAGGGGTGCAAGTCTAGTATTTGGTGATAAGTCTCTAAATGTGTCCTCAATAATACTCTCCCCAAAGAAGTGAACGAAATTTTGTAGGTTAGCTTCAGAGTGATATGCAACCACGACACTAGTTACAAGAGTTGCAACATCTGAGTCTAGAACTATCTTGCCCAATCATAAGCTAGATCTAGACAAACCTCATTCCCACGTAACATATGAAGTAACTGAAATGAAACCCGAATTCCATTGTCCTTAAATGAAAAAACAAACCCATCCTTAATAGTCCTGTTGAATAGTAAATTTCTCATTTCACCATGTCTGGATTCTTTCTCAGATACATTCTATCCAAATACTCTTCCTTTATTCTATTCTTGATGCATGTTTGGTACTTTAGTACTAACCCATGCATATAATGAATCTATCATTACAAAGTTTCGAATAGGTTCAAGTGTTTTTTGCTATTTTTATGATTCCTAAAACAAAATCCTTTCCAATTCCATCCCACATAGCCCAAAATAAGGCAAAAAACTCTCATTACAGTTGATATTTTTCTACTGGGAACAAGAAAAAAAGTTTATGATTTCATTCAACTACTACAAGAATGGAAACAACTGCTAGGGTCATTTTCTGACTTGATTACTTATACTCCAATTCTGTTATTTCTTTTTGGATTTTTTCCACATGTATATCCTCTTAAAGTATTTATCTTTTGTCTTTGATCTAGCCACTTGATATTTTAATTTCTATGAGTTAGAAAAACTTAGCCCATCTATTGACTCCCTCCTGTAGAGATGGAAATAAACACACACACAATATGAGTGAGTGTACAATTGTAATTAGTACTATCCCTCCCCCCCAAAAAAACTCTCATGTAAATATAGAAAAAGTCTAAAGAGGGTTTTATGAAGCAGGGGGAGGGGGAGGGGCTGTATAGGTAAATTAGATGGGGAGGGGCTAGTTCAGTAGGGGAGGGGAGGTATTGGTTCATTAGGGGGAGGGGAGGGGATATGTAGGGGGAGGGGGAGGGGCTGGTGTAGCAGGGAAGAGGGGGGATGGACTTTGCAGGGCAGGGGAGGGGGAGGGAAGTGGGGGTGCTGGGGCAGTAGGGGTGCAGGTGGGGGGGGGGTGCAGTGGTGGTGGGGGGGGGGGGTGAAGGGTGGGTGGGGTGGTGAATGTGGCAGGGGGCCGGGGGCAGTGTGGGTGCAGGGGGTAGGGGTGCAAGGGACAGCGGGGGTGAAGGGGGTGGGGGGGGGAGTTGTTTTATCATGTGTGTTTTATTAGTCTTTGTGTGGAGTTTCTTCTTTTTGGTGGTGGTGATGAGATTTAGGTTTTTTTGGGTTTTTATTCAATTTATTATGTTGTTCATTTGTAAAATTATTTGGAATGACATTTTATAGTTAGAAGATGGTGGTGATGTTAGGTTTTTTCTTCTGATGGTGTCTTCTCCTAGAAGTGTGTTGATCTCATTCCATCCCACCTAACTCTACCATGGTGGGATGAATTGTGATGAGTTTTTTTGGTGATGTCTTCACTATGGATTTTACCTTAATTCAGATTTGGGTGGCCTGGTTCTTCAGTAGGGAGGAATTATCTAGATCACTTAATTGGGATGTATTTATTATAGTGTTTCCAACAATGCATATTCTAGTTGTCTAGACCCTACTAGAATTTGGATTGAGGTGGCCTGGTTCATCTTTAACATATTGATGTTATATAGAATCTGAATTTTTTTTTCATGAAGCATATTATATGTGGTTAGAAATAATATGCACAATGAATCATTTTTTGGGTAGATAAGAGTATCCAATTTCTTTGTGCCCCTCTTCTTGATCTTTTTGATTTGAATTTTAGGCAAATGAAATTATTAGGATCTATTTAACCATGATTTAGTTTTTGGTCTGTAGTTTATTTTAGACTTTAGAGGGAGTGTTCAGGGGTTGTTTTGGGGTTGTGTTGGGGTTGTGTAAGGGTGTGTGAGGGTGTTCAGGGGGTGGCGGGGGTGCAGGGGTGTGTGGAGGGTGTGTTTGCAGGGTACTGGGATACAGTGTGTGTGCAGGGGGTGGAGGGAGTGTGTGCAGTGGGTGTGTAGGGTGAAAGGGGTGTAGAGAGTGTGTGTAGGGGGAAAGAAGTGTGCATTGGATGGGGGGGGGGGCGGGTGTTGGTTGTGTTGTGGTGTGAAGTGGGTGTGTTCTGGGTGTGTGCAGGGTACAAGGGCAGGGGCTGTGTGGGAGAGTGTGAAGGGGGTGTGCAGGGTGCAGGGAGTGTGTGAAAGGGGAAGAAAGTGTGCATTGGAGGGGGGAGGAGGTGTGCTGGGGTTGTGCTGTGGTGTGCAGGGGGTGTGTGCTGGGTGTGTGGAGGGTACATGGGTAGGGGCTATGTGGGAGAGTGTGCAGGGGGTGGAGGGAGTGTGTGTAGGCAGCAAGAAGTGTGCAGCAGAGGGGGAGGGGTGTGCAGGGGTTGTGCTAGGTGTGTGCTGTGTGTGCAAGGGGGAGAATCTGGGTTCACTATGCCATGTTTTTCAAAAATGTGTTTCTAAAAAAAGTGTTTTTATTCCTTAATTAATATAGTTTTTTTAATGAGAAATTGTGCTTTTGTAAATTCAAAGTTTTGGCATGTGTTTTTCTTTGATGAATGGGTGTTTTTGAAATTTTCCTCTTTATTAATGATCATGTTATTTAGTATTGGGATGTGCATATCAATCTGAATATTATTTTTTCATTGTTGGTTATGGATTCATATATCATTTATCATGAATAGTTGACACAATGGTCACGCACATACACGCAGGGACATATATATATATATATAAATAAGAAGTTTCCAGATCTCATTACTTTTCCCACTATTTCCTTACAGGTTGTTTCTTATGATGAGGCTGGTTCTATCCACCACCATCAAAGATAGTGAGTTCAACATTGGATTTGGGTAAGTTTTATTCCATTTTTATTCTTTGGTTTAATTTTAATTAGGGATTTTGTGATTTTTGGGTTCCTTATATTTTATAGTGTGTTTTGGATCTCGTTGAGGTGCATAACCTCACATGCCAGAACTCCCATGACCTTACATTGAACACCTAATCTCTCACACCATGCTATGTATCCCTTAACATATACCAAGATGAAACCCTACATAGCCTACTATCATTCCCTTATATTAACTTAAAATTTTCATTCACATATCTACAAATGACCAAACCCATAAATGGGTGTTTTTAGTTGTCAAGATTGGTTACTGGTAATGGATGCATTCCCACGATGGGTTTTCCTATAAAAAACCCCCTGCATTGGTGTGAAGGGGGGGGGGGGTGTAAGGGGGTGTTCAAGGGGGATGTCTAGGGGGGTGCAATGTGATGCAGACATGTACATAGGGGTTAGAAAATCCTTTTGTATATGCAAAGGTGCATATTCTAAGAGGATGGATGTAGCAGCTCAGAGTAGTCGCTGATTAAAAGTGTCAAGTGCCGAGTGTGGCTTGACTCCTTTGAGGTAGAGTCCCTCTCCTAGCCTCGTTAATTTAAGAATTTAAATTTCATTTAGCGTCCTTCTTAATTATTCTTGTTTATATTAGATTGAAATTATTGATCAACTATTAGTTAAAATAATTGTTTCGTTTGATAAACAAGTCATGGTTTTGTAATAAAACCCCTCTAATGGAGGTGCACTGTCTGCGAAAACTCACATTTTTAGTTTATGCTTATGTAGTTTACTTGACATTATTTCATTGACGTTTTCCTTGCTCAAATAATATCTGATAACCTATAGATAATCAACTACCTCAGTACAACACTTATTGGGAAAGAATTATTTCTTCTGCATAAGACTGGACCTCACTTAATACTCAAAAATAGCATACAAAAAAAATCTTTTGAAACATAAACTGTTATATTGTCCTAGATTTAGTCTCAAATAACTACACCCAAATCCTGAAAAATATTTTTCATTTATGTTTCTCCTTCAAATTCATGCATGTATAAAAATACATTGCATGATATTCTCAATGTAAAATTTACAAAAATACAAAATTATAAACTTTACACTTTCATGTATTCGTAATTTCATCTGTATATTTGTTTGTATAAAAAACACACTAAAATCCACTTAATTCATGGGTTGTTATTGTTAAACATAAATTCTTTCATGAGAGCACGTGAACATGCACGAATTTAGGTATATGTTTTTCACATGGAATCTCAACCACACACTATCCACTTTCTACAGTCACTATTCTCACACACTGTCTGCCTTCTATGTATTCACCTAATCACATACTGAACACTTGAAAAAACATTGTACAAACTCAAATGGGTGAGAATTGTATTGTTTTGTTATTATCAAATATTTCTTTCACATACACACACTTCCTATATTACATACATAGATATCAATAATATGAAGATATAATTTATCCCTCCATCATACCCAGATGAATGTTTAATTCCCTTCAAATTTGTGCACATTATTACTTCATGCACAATATACACTCTTTGCTGTCAAGACCTTCATTAAAATATGATCATTCATGAATTATCTATAATCATCATGAAATCCATGAGATGAAACATGTGCTATCCTGAGTGCTTCATGGAAACCAGTTTCTTCATGAAGATAATGAGTGTGCAAAGAACATATTATTTTCATCATGGGAACTCTATTCTACTTCACACAAAATAGTGTCTGCGAAAATTTTATTTTCATGAACTAGAGTGATTCTTGATGGATATATTTCATTGGAAACCAAATCCTCTCAAACTCGATAAAATATCATGGGTGTAGGACTTAATATTTATAGTCAATGAAACATCAACTCAGAATGTGAACACTTCCTAACTTTCATGACTATGAGAATCATCATCATGGATAAGACATATTTTAATCACATTGTATTAATTTGGTTTGTTCTTAATTTATACATTAAAATTGATTCTGAGGTGATTTCAATCCACTTTGAATTTCCAAAACACTCAAATGATGATAAAAAGGCTTGGTTTGATCTTCAGGTGATGCAGCTGCATGAAGATCCTACTGAACATGAGTAACTCTCAACCAAAGGTAGAAGATAACATAGTGAAGTTGATTGGATGGCTGAGAATATCAAATCGGATGTCACTCCTTCTATCTGTATTTTTTAAAGAGGATGAACAGTGCACATGGGATTCCCATATTAAAATGGAAAGAGTTTTTATGCTCCCTTATAATATAAGACACATTGATAGAATTCTTGAAATCAGTTACTGGATATAAAATACTCCCACTAGCACCGCCTTGTGCCAGTGTCCACCTCCACCATTGTGTCGCCCCGCATGGTGAATCATCGTTGCTCTCGTGCCTCTCGTAGGTGCTCCTAATGCACACTATGCTACATGATGGCTAGGATTAGAGGTAGTACCTACCCACCATAGTAGTGGTGCGGGTCCCTCATGGATGGACAATATGGTTGGATATTTTTTATATAATCAACTTTAAAAATGATAATCCAAATTCCATTTTTCCAACCGACTCAAAAAAATAAAAACCTCTTCATGAAAAGAAGTAATTTTTCACGGAATATTATTAAAATGATGTAAAAAATGATCGAATTCAATTAAACCAATGAAACATGTATTTTTGAACTTAATATTGACATATCAAATATTGTTTATCTATCACACACTAGTTTAGTTTGAGACCGTTTTTTTTCCTATACTTGTTGCATTTATTGTATTATTGTTGGTTATATGACTACACTATTATTTTTTATTGAGTTATATTCTTTGTTAATTTTCTAAGATGTTTGGTTTTACAATAATTTTAGGGGATTAACACTACTATGTTATACCTTGTGTTGTAGGTACTTGTGAGATGGTTCAAGACTTATTTGATAGTTTGTCTTATAGGGAGACTCATGTAAGTACAGTTATGTGTTTTTTTATATTTGGAGGTGTTTAATTCTTAGTTTGTAAGTATCTTTAGTGTATAATTTAATTTGGATAGTGAGTACCACATTGATCTTATGTGTGATAAATAGAGTAACTCGTTCTCATTTTGTAACATTGTTTTTAAACCCATGAAATATATTTAGTGTCTTGGAAACTTCACCAATGATTAGTTGATCCTATGACCTGATACAGGACAATGATTTGGGATGTTAGTAGGGAGGTGGACTGGTAGGATCCGGGTGGAGGGGGACTAGTTGGGGCTGGGGGGTGGGGAAACTGGCAGGGTGGGGGTGGACTAGCAGGGAGGGGGGTGGGGACTAGTAGGGAGGGGGTGGGGGGGACTGGCAAGGGAAGGGAGGCGGAGGGGAAACTACCAGTTGGTGTAAGGGTGGACTGATAGGGGGTGGAAGGGGGAACTGGAAGGGGTTGGGGGGAGGGGAAACTGGCTGGGTGGGGGGGGGGGGTAGGACTGGTAGATGGGAGGGGGGGGGGGAATTGGCAGGGGGGTGGGGAAACTGGTAGGGGGGAGGGGAAACTGGCAGGGGGAGGGGGGACTGGTAGGGGGGAGGGGGGGTTCGTGGGGTAGGGTGGGTGAGGGTACATGGGGGGATTAGTAGGGGGAGGACAAGGTGGGGTGGGGTGGGTGGGTGGGTGGGGGGGGTGGCAGTGGGAACCAACAGATGGGGGTGGATGAGGTTGTGCTGGGTTATTTTTCAAGGGGTAGGGGTAGGGTGTTGGGGTGTGTGTTGGGGGTAGGGGGTAGGGGGGTGCAAGTGGCAGGGGGAGGGGGAAAGGAGCAGTGGGGTTTTCAGGAGGGGGGGGGGGGTGGAAGGTGCATGGGGAGGGGGATGTTCAAGGGGGTGTGTGTGTGGGGGGGGGGGGCAAGGGGGAGGACAAGGTGTGGTGGGTTGGGGGGGACTGGTAGGGGGGTCTAGCAGGTGGGGGGAGGGTGTAGGGGGTGTGCTGGGGGGAGGGGGCAGGGGGGGGGGGTGCAAGGGGCAGGGGGAGGGGTGCAGGGGGGAGGGGGCAAGGGGCAGGGGGAGAAGGCTGTTCAAGGGGGTTGTGAGGGTGGGGGGGGGGGCTACTGAAGGGGTGGGGGGATACTACAAGGGTGGGTGGGGGGTAAGGGGCTATTCAAGGGGGCTATCCAAGGGGGAATGGGGGTGAGAGGGGGGGATGGGGGTGCATGGGGTGTGTTCTAGGGGGTGCAATGGGGCTGTCTAGGGGGTGCAAGGGGCTATCCAGAGGGGTCATGTGGGTATGAGGCGGGGGTGGGGGGTGCTCAAGGGGGTGCAAGGGGGCTATTCAGGGGGCATGGGGGTGCGGGGGGGGGGGGGGGGGGGTTCAAGGGGGCTGTTCAAGGGGGTTATCTAGGGGGTGGGCTATTGTAGGGGGGTCATGGGGATGCAGGGGGTGTGTTCAAGGGGGTACAAGGGGCTGTCCAAGGGGGGTGAAAGGGGCAGTCTAGGGGTCATGGGGGTGCATGGGGGTGTTCAAGGGGGGTGTCAAGGGGGTGAAAGGGGGATATCCAAGGTGGGTGAAAGGGGGTTGTCCAAGGGGCATGGGGGTGAAGGGGGTGTTCAAGGGTGTTGTCCAAGGGGTTGCAATGGGGCTATCCAGGGGGGCAGGGGGTGTTCAAGGGTGTGTCAAGGGGGTGCAAGGGGGCTGTCTAGGGGGGTGAAAGGGGGATGTCCAGGGGGGCGCAAGGGGGGTGTTCTAGGGGGTGCAAGGGGGTGTCAAGGGGGTGCAAGGGAGATGTCCAGGGGGATAAAAGGGGGCTTTACATGGGGCATGGGGGTGCACGGGGGCATGGGGGTGTATGTTGGGTGTTGAAGGGGGTGCTAGGGGGGTGTAAGGGGGTGAAAGGGGACTGTCCAGGGGGTGAAAGGGGGATGACTAGGGGGTGGAAGAGGGCTATCTAGGGGGGGTGCATGGGGGCTATCCAGGGGAAGGGGGAGGGGAAACTGGTAGTGGGGGTGGGGAACTAGGGGGGAAGGGGGTGCAAGGGGGCTATCCAGGGGTAGGGGGAATAACAGGGGAGGGGAAATTAGCAGTGGGGGTGGGGAACTAGTGGGAGGAACTGAATTTTTTTATACCATTTAAATGATAGAGCCACGGTTAATCCGTGGCACTATGGACCCTAAATCCATGATTCAAACCGTGGAAGTAGGCCCCTTAATTCTACAGTTAAAACTACAGTAGTAGGCCCACTAATGCCATAGTTTAACTGTGTCACTTGGCTCTTACTTCCATGATTAAAACTGTGGAATTAAGCCCCTACTGCCACTGTTAAAACCGCAGCACTCGGCCCCTTACTACCATAGTTAAACCATGAAAATATTCCCCTAATACCATGGTAAAAACCATGGCACTGGGACCCTATCACCACAATTAATACTGTGGAATTATGTAAGACCTACTACTATGATGATAGCGACCATAGTTTTCTAAAACTGTGGCCATATTCTATTGCCATAGTTTTTGGGCCTACGCCCACGGTTCCAAACCGTGGCCGTAGGTGAATTTTCTAGTTGTGACTAGATTTATTCTTATCACTCGCATAGAAAAAATATATTATATTAATTATAAACAATTTAATTGAATATAATATAAAAATTTCATTACAATCATTCAAAAATAGGTATTAATTTAATTTATTAAGATAAAAACACATTACGTGTCGAAAATCTTTGTTTTAGAAAAACATTTCTTTTATTTTAAAATGATTTTTATTTTCATTTATAATAAATTTATAACCAATGATTTTATTTTATCCATGTTTAAACCATATAATTTTCATAATTTAGTTAGTCCCATTCATACTCACTAATCTCACAACTAGGTTATAATGATATTCTATAATGAAGTTCATTTACACTTGGGGATTCGTGTATCACAAGATGTAAAAGTGATTAAATTTATTTTAAATAAGAAATATATCATAAAATATTAGGGTACGTTCTACCCCTCTTAAAATGAAGTTTTAACTTTAAATTCTGTGAATCTGATATAAACTTGTACACTTATTTCTCATCACATCACTAGGTTCCCACATAGCTTCTTCAAATTTTTAATTCCTCTAGAGAACTTTTACTAGATGAGTAGTCTTGTTGCATATAACTTTATCTATTTTATCCATGATTTATATTTCTTGTTCTTCATATTAAATATCATGATCCAATAGTACTAACTCTGAGTTCAATAGATGTGAAGGATCAAGTATTTACTTCCTCTGAAGAGATACATGGAACATATCCTAACCTAAGAGAGGTATATTGGAAGTTCAAAACAATATGATACCATTAATACACAATAAAGAATCTCAAAGGGTCTAATGTACCTAGGCTCAAATTTAATTTCATCCTGAATCTCATAGAATTATTCTATATAGAAATTCACTGAAACACATTCTCACTAACTTAAAATTCTATATCACACAAATGATTGTCCTCATAATGTTTCTGTCAACCCTGAGCTTCCTTGTTGTGCTAGTTAATGGATCTAACATTATTTGGAATTTCCTCAATTTTCTCATGTCCCGATATATTTCTTTCTCCAAATTCATCCTAGCATGTTGGAGTTCTACACTTTTTTCTATAGATGTATTTATAAGGAGCTACCTAAATGAATGAGTGAAAGATATTTTTGTATGAAAACTCAACTAGATAAAGGTGTTGATCCCAAACACCTTTTAAATACATAGAAAAATATCTCAACATATCCTATAGGGTTTGAATGGTTCTCTTATACTTACCATCTATCCAAGATTATATACTGTGCTGAAACACAACTTCATCTCCATAGCCTACTAAAGAATTCACCAGAACCATGAGGTAAACCTCAGATCCCTATTAGATATAATAGAATGTGTTACTCCATGAATCATTACCAATTAATTAATATATATATGAGAAAGTTGATCTAGAGAGAAATATTCTCTGATAGTAATGAAGTTTGAAGACTTTGTAAGGTGGTGAACTATAACACAAATGAAATTATGTCCTTTATACATTCTGGGGTGCCCGATTAAAAATCCATGGTGTTGTCTTACCACTTCATTTTTGGTATGGGTAATGGTTGTAAAATCCACTTATAATTTTTTCTCTTAGACTTAACTTTTTGACATAGCCAACACTAGGATACAAACTCTACAATATATCTCTTTATTCCATCCCACCAAAAATACTCTTTTAGATCTCTATACATATTTTTACTTCTTAGACGAATAGAGAATTAATAACTATGAGCTTCCTCTAATAGTTAATTATTAAAATATGGTATGAATGGAACACATACCTGATTGACTAGTGATGAGGATGAATGGGCCTACTATTGGACTTTGGAACAAAGGTGAAATCACCAAATAATGGTAAGTTTTCCTTGGTACTTTACCTATGAATTTTCATGGTGTTTATATTCACACGGGCATGAAACCTCACTGGTATGGAGAAGGAAAACTTTATTAAATTATTAAATTTAATATGAAATGTTAAATTTAATTAAAAAGTTAACATTAAACAAAATGACTGGAATTGTACCATGTTTTGAGGGCCCTATCGAACCCACATACACTTCCTGTTTTCCTTGGCCACTAATAACCAAGGCCTTGTTGATAAATTTTTTCTAATGGGTATAGTATAGGAGACCTGTTATACCCTTGGATAGAGGTGATATGTGTGTTTTCTTCTCCCATTAGGATGTGACTACTTGGTGAGTAGAAAATAGAGAGATGGTGGTTAGGTTGGGAGTGAGGACCAACCTAATGGTGATGAAGAGAGTGCGATAGGATAAAAGGTCATCAATCCATAGATAATCGAATGACTTGACCCATGAGGCCTATGAGGACAGATGGAAACATTGATGATGTATAGGAACTAGATGTCCTTTAAGCACTAAGATTCGTCTTGGGAAGCCAGATGTGATTGAGGATATCGGTTAGGATGCCTTAGCTAAAGGGATGACCTAAGGGACCCTTATAGGTTCCCCTTGAGAGATGAACTCAAGTGGGGGTAGATGTTAATGGGTAGATATGACTCTAGGGAGTCCAACGTTTATTCTTGGTGGGTTTGGATATGGCCACCCATGTCTATGTTTTCCTTTGGTGTATGATATGACATATATCATTGGGTTGAATGGATGGAAACTCCCATATGATAGGTTAGGTGAAATGACAATAGGTTTTATGCCTCAAATTGAAAACTCCCTGAGGGGAGGTTGGCTAAGATACCTATAGGGCTTATTCCCCGACTGAAAAAACTCCCATAGGGGAGGTATGAAATACTCAATGGTGCTACCACATAGTTGGGGCTCAGTTATTATTGTGTTTTCATGGATTTAGAGTCAAATATAGATAGATCTACTAGATAGTTAGAGTTTGGTTATGGTTAGGATTCTATGGATTTGGTGTTGGATATGGATAGAGCTACCCCATAGTTGGAGCTCGGATATGGTTAGGATTCCATGGATTTGGAGTTGGTATGATCAGGTGGACTGTTACACGCTATCCTGGAGGGAGTCTTTCGAATGGGTCTCATGGCCGGTGATCTTCTGGGGGACTTCTATCTACTGATGCATCTCGGGTCTGGTATACCAGGATGAACTTACCTTTGGGTTGGTGATATTTTGTATTATTCCATTAATGATAAAAATTCTATAGGGGAGTTCCATGATGATTAATAAAACTCCCCTTAATGGGAAGTCAGTGATACTATGGTTGGGGATAACATATTAGTAGATCCCAGGTGGTTATTGTGGTAGACATGATTCCAAAACATGCTTAAAGACACTCTGACATCAAAACAAGGAAGGTATGGTCGATCGGGGTCACAAACCCATGGATTAATGAAGTTTATTTATTTATTTATTTCATTTGAGCATGTGACATGAACATATCATAAAATATACTAGTTAGTACATGACCGCATTGGTGGTGCCCTACTAAGTGATGTATTCACACCCTGGTTGGGAAGAAACTACACTTGAGTACTCAAGAATATGTTCACTTTGTTGCAGGTATAGGTTGGGCAGAGGCTCGAGTTTGGTTGAGTGGGATGGCTCATATGTGTATATGGAAATTGGGTTTAGTTTTGGCTTAAAAATTTCATGGATCCACTATCTTTCTTTTATCTATTTTTATTATGTATATGTAACCAGACTAGTGGGTAGTCAATGCATGTGTGTCTTGTATTTTCAGGTCTTTATATAATTTCATTTATTATTATCTCTTGTTTATATTTATCTATAAGGACCTGACATTAAACATTACATATTATAGTTCCTTTAGACTAAAATTAATTTTCTTTCATTCTTGAGGATATTTTTGGTATTTATATTTAGATAATTAGATCATAAATCATGCATATCAAAACAATATTTTTTAAAGTGGACAATTCTATTTAGTATCCATTATTCCCACAATATAAAACCTTTAAAATAATACATAATTCTTTTTCATAGAAAATATTTATGACTTTCAACTTGACTCCTACCTTTCCCTTACCCATCCTTAAAACCTATGATTTTTTTTATAACATGGCATGAGCACAAAAAACTCAGTATAGGACATAAAAATAAATAAATTTATTAGTCCAATGAAAAAAATGAAAACCCATAAAAAACCTTTTATTAAAAATACATACCTTTTTATCTAAAAATGGTATCATTTTATATTTAAAAAGAACATTATATTACCTTTTGAAATCAAAAAATTTCTTTGTTAAATAATTAGCAGGCATGGAAAATTCATGTAGGTTCATTGGGACATCATCATCACAGAACACTTAAAGAACCCTTTTAGTTGGAATAACCATATAGATGAATCCCTATATAATTCCCCATAGAATGTAATCATTATTTAATGCATTGGAGTGCTCTTTGGGTCAACCCATTGTATAAGATATATTAGGCTCATCCATAAGCTAAAATGTGGATCAACCATTTTCATAAGCTATAACGTGAAGACCTATGTGCTATAATGGGGTTTAACCCTTTGTAAATAATTTACAAGGACCATATCATGAATAAAAACATTGAAAAACTCTTTTAAACCCGTGTAAAAAAACTTTTGGATATAAAAATACCCTTTCTATTAAAAACCCATTTAAATACCAAAATATGAAGAAAAAATGAAAGAGGGTTTCTATTTGAAGAAAAAATTGAAACATGTAAAGGAGTTAAAACTTCAAAAAATGGTTGTGGTGGTGGGGAAAGCTGTCGTCACTATTTATGTAAAAAAATAACATTCCTTTTGTATTTTGTAAATAAATTTAAAATGTTTCATAAAAAACTTATTTTTTTGAAAAAATTTGAATGAAAGTGGCAGAAAATATCCTTCATAACTATTTTATGTCCATAAAAAATATATTCAAAAAATAATTTTAATAACATGGACATGGAAGAGAAATATTCTGAAAATAATCCATTATAAAATTTAAACAGAGGTTTTAAGTTAGTGTCCCCTATCTAGAGTCCGATTCATTACATAAGTTATTTATTATCCTAAATAAAAAATTATATTAATTTATTTAATTGATTAATAACCTTTTTAAATTTCATTATTCTATTTATTTTATTTAATATCATGTTATCTACATTTACTTAATTATTTATGTTTATGTCAAACGTTTTGATGATATTTAGTTCATAATTCCAAAATTACTTTGGAACGTTGACTATGGTAAAATATGTAATTGTACTATAGTATACAGAATACTAATCATGAAATAATTATAAATTTTTTATGTTAATTATAATTTTAAATCTATCCATTAAATATGGTTATGGAAAATGAACTACGTTATAAGAAGGTAGACCATACGTACTTATGAGTAACGTTTCTGTTTTTAAAAGATCATTATGGAAAGAAGGTAGGAATTATTATATATATATAAGGGAAAATAATTTCCTAAATATAATATTACTTCTTTAAATACACTTACATATACCATCCATGTTATTTGGTGTTGAAAAATGAATCACATCACTTCGGGGAGGTGGTAGTCCACACGTACACATGAACGACATGATCATTTTTAAGTGAATGGAAAGACAAGAAAGAAAATGATATATTATCTTTTAATAATGATAAATATGTAATTAATATAATATATATAAATTAATTCTATCATTACAACAAACTATGATAGAAAGTGATGGAAAATTAATTATGTCGGATGATGAGGTGGTAGTCCGCTGTACTCACAAACGATGGTTTTGTGTCCCATTTGATGCCAGAGGAGATAGATATAGGTTTTGATATTTTTATATCAAAATATAAGTATATATAAGATATTATTATTATTATTTTATCATGTTTGAATACTATTTTAATGTGGTAGAAGAAGAAATAAAACAAAAACACTTGGTTAAGAACTATACCTCTTCTTCGGACAACATCCTTTTCTTTACACCTTAATACCACTGAGGTTGGTATTTTTCCCAAACTAGGGCCTATATTATGTGTATAGAGATTATTGTTAGTTATTTGGGTAGGAATATTTTGTACCAAATGATTTTTTAATTGTGAAGAATTAAGAAGAAGAGGTTCCCTTTTATAAGAGAGGGGAGGTAAACTCTTAGAATTTCTCAAAATATTAAAAAAGTATAAATTAAATTTGATGTAAAAATGTCTCCAAATTGATGATATTTGAAGATGGGATAAGGATGAGTATACATTATCTCATCCAATAAAATTTTTACATGTTTAGACCACATTTTTACACTTATCATTTTGTTTTAACCATTTTTTTACCCTTTTAACAATTACAACAATATCAATATTTTTACACTTAAGGGGTTAATATAGTTACTATAAAAGATAAAATGAACCATAAATGGAAAATGGTTGATTTAATAAACCATATTTAATTAAATTTGATGAATATAATAATTTTAAATAATATAATAAAATATTATTTATTTTAAAATAACATTAATGTCAATTTTGGAACAATTCATTTAATTTAACTTTTAAAACTACATGAAAATAATGGAATTAGAATCCAATTAAAAAATAACTCTATAATATGTAATTTTTATCTAAAAAAACCACATAACACAAATATTCATTAACATCATATTATTTTTAACATTTTTAAAATCATTTATTTTATTTTTCATTTAATTGAATAATTTCCGCGTCAGCGTTGCTTAAGCATTTAATGTAATTATTTATTCAATAAAAATTAAAAATAAATTTCCATGAATAATATAAATAATTTATATTTAAAATAAATATTTATAACTGAACATATTTTCTTTTTATCTCCATGTTAGAAATATTATAGTTATTAAAAACAAGAGTGTGACATTTTGGACATTTCATTACATAAAATATTATAATGGTTATTATTACATAAAAATTAGAAAAAGGAAATATAAATGAATATTTTATGAGTATGGACTAAATGGAATCATCCAATAAAATTGAGTCAAGTTTTAGAGTCATTTTCTAGTCCCTATCTTATTATTTTTAACCCTTAATTACCCAATTTACCCTTTACTGTGTTACCAAAAATCACTAAGGTTACTCTTCATATTAAAAAATAAAATAAAATGAACCTATTCAAAAATTTTGTCTCACAAATTAAAAATATGGAATCCAATTTGCAAAAATCAAGACAAAAAAGTGTTAGAATTTAAATTAAAATTAAACCAGAAAAATAGGATGAAAAACCGTATTTTAGAGAAATGATCATTTTAAATATAAAATTGTTTTATAATAAATTCAATAATAAATTTCATTAAAACAAACATAACTGTAGTATTTTAAATTAAAAATAATTAATAAAATTTTAAAATCAATCAAAAATATAATTTTACTTTTTAAATACATGAAAATAAAACACAATTTTCAATACAAATAATTATTTTTCACTATTTGTTAAAAAATAAATCTTTTCATAAATTTATCAAGAATTTGTCTTAATATAATTTTGAAATGATAAATTAAAAAAATATATCCTTTTTATTAAATACCATATCTAAAATTTACAAAAAATAATTATAATATTCGCTCACAAAGGGTAATAAAAACAATTTTTGAGGAAAACATATTTTTGAAGAATAAAATGACTTTACTAAAAATTGAGTTCTGATTTATTAAAAATAATTAATAAATTAATAATGAGTAAAACCATTATTTATTTCATTAATTTGTTAATACTATTCATTCTTTCCAATTTAACGGTTAGGTTGAAAGGGTTACATTTTAATAATAATATTTTATTATTTATTTAATCTCAGTTTTTCATATCTTGTACACCACCGAACATAGTATTTATTTTTTAAAATATTTGGATATAAAATTATACCCCAGATAAGAAATTTCATCCTCAAAATTTGAACTCTATCTTAATAATCAAAGTTTGACATTTTATAATACCTCTATTGAAATTCCCCATCGTAAAAATTGTTAATAAAACTTCATCTTGAAAATATAGAAAGAAAAGTATGAAGGTCATCTGAGATAAGACATACTAGGTTTCCAAATAGGAGATAATTAATGGGAAGTAAATATATCGAAATAAAATAAAAAATCAATATCCAAATGATAATGGAGGGTGATAGAGAGAATTGATCAAAAGAATATAAATAATGTTGAGAAAATCAATGACCCAAATCTACAACTCGATGAGGTGTATAAAAGACCATCCATTCATTAGAAAAAGGTAATAGGACAAAATTTTTGATTCAAGATCCATTTCCTAAATTTTAGGAATTGATTTATAATCAAGAAAAAGAACTTTTTGAAATATACTTACTTGAAAAGTAAAATTTCATCCATTAATCAACTTTCACCACAAACTCATATTTCACTCTAAATGATGAGTATTCAAGATGAATTTTTCATCCATGAAGAACAAAAATTAACTTCTAAATAATTACATAATGAATAGGATAATAACAAGGTATTCCTTATATATTTATATAGTAACCAAAACCAAAAAGTCGAGCACATGGTAAGATAATTATCAAAATGAAAAAACCTTCATAAAAAGAAATAATGTAATAATATCTAAAATTAAACAATAATACTTAAAGTTACAAATAAAACAATCTATAAATAAATATCCTTAAAATTGTTCAAAACATTCCTGACCAAGTTTGAAACCCAAATATTTGAAGTATTTAATGAGAATGTCTTCCAAGATAAATTTAACATTTATCTCCAAATAACTTTAGTAAGTCATGAATTCATATACAAAATAATGAATATGACATAGTCATATAGTTTCCAATATATAATAATCATTTACCTTAATGACTTGAATCATAATAAAAACACATTAAAATAAAATATTTTTCAAATATATAATTCAACCTTTAATCCTCAGATAAAATACCATAATATTATGTTTACCTTAACCATATAGTGTTCTCTAAAAATATAATTATCTTTATATTAAATAATATTAATAAATTTTCCATCCCACAATTATCTATATGATAAAACATTTTTTCCAAAATCATAATAACCCATAATTAATAATGTTCATATAAACCCAAAAGGTTATAAATAAAATTAAAACTTATGTCAAAAAAATGTAAACACATTGTTCCTTCAATGATACTTCATGTTAAACCTAAGGTTTGCATATATGTAAACCTGATAAAATGTCTCCCAAAAATATCATTAATCACCTCAAAATTCCATCACTTAGAACCTAAGAAAGGGTATCTAAAACTTTTAACTTTTGATTGACCTAAAAATTATAAATCCATGATAGTATTCATAACTCTTATGATAACCTCATGTGAAATAATCCTAATTGCCAAAGTTATCTAAACCCTACTTTGATTCCAACTATAAGGATCGAGACTCAAACATTACAAATTCTTGTGTCTTTGACTAGAATTTTCTTACTTTTATTTTAATGGATATTTTATGTTTAGAGATTTATATAATTAGGTCATAACTCATACATATTAAAACCATATTTTTCAAACTTTATACTTCTATTCAGCAACCATTTTTCCCACAACATAATGCTTTTAAAATAAAACATGATTTTTTTGCTGAAAAATCTACTCGACTTTCAACCTGACTTCTTTATTTCCATTTTCCATACTTAAACCCTATGAAAATCATTTTAAATGTGAGATGATCAAAAAAATATCAATAAGGGACACATAAACAATAGATTTATTAGTCAAGTGAAAAAAATGAAAACCCATGAAAAATAATTTCTTAGAATACATATATTTTTACCCAGAAGAGGCAACATTTTTTCTTTAAAAAAGTCTATTATATTACCTTTTGAAATTGAATGATTTCAATGAAAAGTAATTAGCAAGAATAGAAAATTTATATAGGTAACTTGCAAAATAATCATCATGATACCATTATAGAACCCTTAAAAGAACTACTACAATTAGAATAACCATACAGATGACTTCTAATAAAATTCTCTGGAGAACCCAATAGTAACCCAATGCATTGGAGAATTATCTTGGCGAACCTATTGTATAAGTTATATAGGGATCACATATTAGATATAATGGGGCTCAAACCATTGTATAATCTGTATCAGACTCACAAATGAAGTATAATGAGGTTCAATCCTTTGTAAAAAATGTCCAAGGAACTTATTATGAATAAAATTCAAAAAAAACTTTTAAACCCGTGTTTAAAACACTTTCTAATATCAAAATAAACTTTTGTATTAAAAACCCATTTTCAACACCAAAATACACAAAAAAGGTAAATATGGTTTTTTTGAAGAAAAAATGGATGATTTTAAAGGAATCCAAACTGAAAATAATGGCTGTAATAGTGGGAAAATCTGTGGCCACTGTATACATTAAAATATAAAATTCCTTTTTTTCCTTTTATAAATAAAGTCAAAACATTCCTTAAAAATGAATCATTTTTTGAAAAATTTAAAAGAAAATAGTATAAAATTTCTTTTATAATAATTTTATGTCCATAAAAATATATTCATAAAATAATTTTAGAAACATGGACATGGAAGAAAAATATTTTGAAAAAAAATCATTATAGCATTTAAAATGAGTTTTTAAGTTAAAGTATCACTTACATCGAGTATGAATCGTCACATTATTTATTTATATCCCTAAATAATAAAATTATGTTAATTAATTTAATTTATTAGGAACTTTTTTTTTCAATTTTATTATTATTTTATTTTATTTAATAACATGTTATATATAATTACTTAATTATTTAATATTATGTTTGATGTTTTGATGATATTCAGTTCAAAAGTCTGAAATGACTTAGGTAGGTTGAATACTGTCAAAGTGTTCATTATTCCATCATATATATAATAATAATAATTAAATAGTTATCACTTTTATAAATAAATTATAATTTTAAATCCAATCATTAAATATGGTTATGAAAAATGATTTACATTACTATCATAGAGATGATAGACCATACACACACATGAGTAACATCCAATTTTCAATGATCATTATGAAAATGGGGTTATAATTATTATATATTTAAATAATGATAATAATATATTAAATATAATATTATTTCTTCTAATACACTTATATATATCATCCATTTGATGTGGTGATGAAAAAATAATCACATCGCTTCATGAAGGTGGTAGCCTACATATTCCACGAGCGACTCTATCATTTTTAATTGAATGGAAAGTTAAAAAATTAAATGATATATTATATTTTAATAATTATAAATATATGATGAATATAATATATATACATTAGTTTAGTTATTTTAATTATTCATGAGATACGGTGATGGAAAATGAATTACATCGGTTCGTGAGGTGGTTGTCCACCGTACACAAGAACGACAATTTCGTTTTTCATTTGATGGAACAGAAAATGGATATAGGTTATGAAATTTAACATAAAAAAACCTAATTATACGGAATATAAATATTTTATTAGTTTATAATGGTTGAATAATATTTTAATGTGGTATAATAAGAAATAAAACAAAAATACTCTCTTAAGAACCATACCTCTTCCTCAGACAACCTCCTTTTTTACACCTTAAAAATTATAAGGTTGTTATTGGACCATAAATAAGGCTTATAGGATCTTTATTGTTATGTAATTAAGGTATTTGTTTTTATATTTTCTAATCCAAAATGATTTCAATGTATGAATAAATGAGAAGAATATGTTCCCTTTTATAATAGAGGGGAGGGTCACTCTTGAAATTTCTTGAAATATTAAATTAATATAAATTACATTTGATGAAAAAATGGATAAAAATTTATGAAATTAGAATATAATATGATTATGAGTCTAAATGATCCTATAAAATAATTTTTTACAAGTTTATATCACGTTTGTATCCTTATCATTTCGTTTTAACCCTTCGTTAACAGTTTTAACAATTATGGTGATATGAATGTTTTTTTACTTTTAGGGGATTAATATAGTTAATATAAAAGTAAAAAACAAAAAATAAATAGAAAATGTTTTAATTAATAAATCATATACTATTAAATTTTATTAATAATTTTTTAGTAATTTTAAATTATCTAATAAAATATTATTTGTTATAAAATTACATTAAGGTCAATTTTAGAACCATTCAATTAATTTGACTTTTAAAACTACAATACAATCATGGAATTTGATTTAATGAAAATGATCCTCAAACAAGTTGGTGAGGTATCCTTAAGTGCATCCATGAGACCCAGGTTCGAAACCAGGCAGAGACATATTCCCAAGGTACTATAGCAGCATTGTAGCAGGCAATGTGTGGGTACTGTAGCATGTACTGTAGAAGTTAATGTAGCAGGTACTATTCAGTGTTATATCAGCCATAATTATTCACCATGGGCTATTGGTTTGGGCCTGGAGTCCTTAATTCCATAGGTCCACCCAAGCCTTCGAGTCAGTAGGGATTTCATGCCACCTTTAAGGCCTTCGGGCCACCTCAAGGCCTTCGGGCCACAAGCTGTTGCCCAGACAGACTCTACAAAAAAGTAGCATCCCCAGAGGAGGATTGAGAGAATACACACTCACTAGAGTAGAACGAATGGATTTGTAAGAATGGGAGGGTATGAATATTCCATCAAGAAAAGTCTGTTCCTGCATGAGAAGCTTTGCCAGACGGCCATGCGAAGGTGGAGAGCTACCATCACGATGAAGATGCTGGGGAGGGTTAGTTCCTTGTAGGTATAGTCTGGTTGAATTTCCTTAGACCTTTGGGTTATGTAATGTCTCTTAATCCTATGGGCCATGTAATCACTAAGCCTACGGGCCTTTTAAATGTTTCCCCTCATCCCTTGAAATGGGGGTTATCAAAAATCAATAAAAATGAAGGCCTTCGGGCCATTCGAGCAACCATGGAATTCATATACAATTAATACATGACTCAATAATTTTTTATTTTTTTCTAAAATAATCATGTAACCGAAATATTCATTCAAATCATATTAGTTTTGAGGTTTTTTAATTCATTTATTTTATTTTCCCATTAATTGAATAATTAATGCGTCAGTGTTGTGTAAACATTTTAGATAATTATTTATTATCTAAAACACAAAAATAAATTAACAAGATGAATATAAAAAAATTATATTTTAGATTAATATTTATAACTAAACATATCCTATATTTCCCCCATGTTAAAAATATGATATTTATTAAAAATAAGAGTGAATTTTTTCACTTTTCTTTACATAAATAATTATAAATGTTATAATCATATACAAATAGAAAAAAGTTAATATAACCAAATATTAGATGACTAAAAATATGTAATCAAATTTTCAAAACTCTAGACACAAAAGGGGTGTAATTTAATTAAAAAAAATAAATAAAAAACATGATGAAAAATGAGTTTTTAAAAAAATTCCCTTTTAAAATGTAATTTTTTTATACTAAATATAAGTAAAATATTTATTTAAAAATCCATAATTGGATTGTTATTAATTAAAGGGAACTAAATAAATTTTAAATCCAATAAAATATATAATTTTTCTTTGTAAATAATTGAAAAGAAAATACAATTTTCAAAAAATATCATTTTTCACTATTTATTAAAAAATCAATATTTCTAGAAAAAGTTAAAAATGTTTCTTAAGATAATTTTTACATAATGATTTCAAAAATGATACCCTTTTTATAAAATAAAATTTTTAAAAGTTTAAAAAATTATTTATAGTATTCTTTCACCAAAAAAATAAAAACCATTTTTAAAGAAAACATTTATCTTGAAGAGTAAAACAACTTTATAAAAAATTGAGTTCTTATTTCATAAAAATTAATTATTACATTAGTAATTAGTAGGAACCTTATATATTTCATAATTTGGTTAATAATATCCATTCCCACCAATTTAACATCTTGGTTATAATGATCACATTTAAATAATAATATTCCATTATTTGTTTAAGCTCGATGATTCTTATCTTGTATGCTATTATACATAGTCTTCATTTTTTTAAAATCAAGGTATATTACATTATATTTTTATAATTTCAGTTTATTTATGATATGTGATTCATAGTTATTTAATCTATTATGCACACTTTGATATAGGGGGTATAGTCTTCCCATGGTACCACCTTAGAATGTAATTACTAATATGAAGACTCTGACTTACAGGGAGGTGAAACAGATTCACACTAGTGTCTTTTGGTATGGAAACATGTTAGTGGCATAGGGTGGTGGAGCGTTACAATATATAACCCAACTTATATCATTTATAGTATTATGTATTTTTTTACTATAATTTTTTAAGAGATATCTATTTTGGCTGAGAGAAACAGAAAAGAATAATCTAAATAATGGGAGGTGATCCTCTTACCACTAAAGAATGATTGAATAATAGAAATAATTCTTTCAAGACTCATAATATTTCTTATTACGATCAATGATGAATATAAATTTTTTTGTCCATCCCTGACATCAACCATAATATGAATGATGTTGTTTCAATATTAATTATTCATGTGTGGATAATAGTAGAGTAATTATACTTAGAATTATTCTCCATAATGATATTACAAGTGTAAAGAACTAGCTCGAGCTACCATCAAACTGGTACCCAAGACAATCATCCATAATACCCAAAGAGATTTTTTGATCCCCATGGGATTGAAACTAGTTCCTGGGCATAACCAATACACTGTGGAGAATAATTTTTTTATATAAGTAAATAAATGGTGAATAAAATTCCATCTAGATATCATGTATCACCATTCTATAAGTTATATAATCAGGAACATAAGAAATAAATAGACATATATTAATTAAATCCAAATAAAGTAATAAAAATGATAATAACTCATGAACATTAAATAAATATAAACTACCAAATCCCATATATCCCAACATCTAATAATCTAAAAAATTTAATTATGAATACAGTATAATAAAGAAAACTTTAATAATATTGATAAAATGGAATGATACACCAGGTATGTAAAAGAAAACCTAAATAAAACAAGCTGAAATAACCCCGATTTATGTGTCAAAAAAAGAATCCTCAATAGTAATTCCAAGACCCCAGTAAGCCTAGATCTGGTGTATAATACCAGTGAATAATCATGAATATAAGGAATTAAATATCGAAAGACTGATCAATTTAGTATTATTGGTAAAACAGATACATATATGGTCTTATATTACAATTGAATACACTAATTACAAAATAATTTTTTTATCTTGAGGATAAAGTTATTCCCAGTTAGCATATCCTTTAATATATTTACTGTAAAACTTCTTGGATTCCTAGTGAAGAAAACAAAATAAATATGATCTCAAATTAGCAGTAAGGGTTAAGTATAGAGATAGAAATAAGTAATCAATGGGAATAGTCAATATGGAAAGGTAACAGTTAAAGACACATGCCATATAATTAATAAACTAAAAAGGAAGTGCGTAAACAATATGAAAAGGAAAATAACTGAAAAATATGATATTTAAATAACTAGATAAGGAAAAATAAATATTGAAAAGAAAATAACTAAAACACATGAAATTTAATCAATTAAATGAGAATGAAATGAATCCATAGATAATTTCCAAGAATAAAACTCATGAATAATAATAATAACTAAATTATCAATAAAGAAAATGATTAATTATTTTAAATCATGTTTCCTAGGCACATGATACCTTTACCTTTGATACCTTTTACAAGAAGGATTAACATACTACTATCAATACCTTTCATAATAAAGTTTAAATCTTTGGGTAGAAACCTGTCTATTTTTCTTGGAAACAAAATCCAAGTGTTTATCTCCAATTGATTTCGTCTCATGAGACTACCGATGCATCGAGTGTATTACTTTAAATGGTCCCCAAACCATGAAATTCATTTCCAAATAATTCCAAATATTTTCAATAATCAATTCAATTAATGAAACATGTGTCTAATAAAATATCTGTATTGATTAAAGGATATGGATTTATCATTATTTCCCCAATAAATGAAATAAATTTCAAAGTAAACACCATATGTAAAAATGATATACGATTTAGGAAATGAAATCCATGATTAATGATATAGATAATTAGGGGAAATTAAATTTTCAATGATCATAATAAATTTAATATTTCAAGGGGACTAAAAAATGAATCAAGTAAGTGAATACTAATACCATCCTTGGTCAAATCAGTCAAAAACCATCCAGAGGAAGAATAAGGATGATATCAATATAAAATATTCCAAGAGAAGTAAAAATAAAGGGATGTGTTCATTAATGAAATGAAATTTTATAAAAGTTATTTTAAAAACATTATTTTGGAAAATATACTCTTTATTTTGAAAACATTTTGAAATACTTTTTTGGAACACATGGTTTTTAGAAGAAAATAGGTTCTCTAACTTAAGAGAGTAATGAAGTCGGGTTTTCTTAAAAACATTTTTCCAACAAAAAAGAGTATAAAAATTGTTGTATTAGTTGATAAAGGTCATTAATAAATGGAGGAGAATAAAATTAAAGGATTTATTATATATTTATCTAACAATTTCCTTTAATGTAAATTCAAGTGTAATCAATCTCAAACAAAATAGGAATGCGAAGTTGGCCCTTGAAAAGACCGTAAATTTGATGTGAGAATAAATAAATGTATATATTATGTGGGTAAAATGTAAATCCACATAAAAAAATTGGTAATAAAAAAATATTTATTAAAAAGTGACTACATACAAAATCTTAGAATATCGTTGATAATGAGAAAGTAATATAACCCAATGAAAAGGAATCATGTCATGAAATTCATTGCCACTTGGTAACTTTTAATTCAAATCAACATAGAATAAATAATTAAAATTTAAACTAAAAGACATTAATATAAAATAGTTCATGATATAATATATCAAAATGTGCAGTATATACACCACACAAAATAAGTAAGTGGTGAATATGATATTTAACTCACAGATGTAAAAAGTGAGATAAAAATCCCTTACCTTGCATTTAATTTTTGGAGAACATCATTTAAACTCATGTATAATAGTCTTAATAATGTTATTATGTTATAAAATAAAAATAATAATATTTATAATATCATATATTAACTTCTTATAATATCTTATTACTTATTGTTAATAATCTTTCATCATTTTCACTATTTCAGGTGTTGATTATCCAGTTTTTCAAGTATGTTTTAACTTGTTATTTTTTTATTATCACTTAGATCATTATTTAAACATAAATAGAATTTAAATAATTATTTAAATGTTGTATATATTCAGTATATATGTATTTATAATAATCCATAATATATGGATATAAGAAATGAAATGTACTGTTCATAGAGACGGTTGGCCGTACGTACGCATGAACACTACTTCCATTTCTTTTTCATATTCAAGAGAATGAAAATTAAATTATATATATGAATATTATAATTAAATTATAATATTTATTTCATTTATTTCACATAATTTTATTAAATCCATCATTAATACATTCCATGTATATCGTGAACGGATCACTTCGCTTTGAGGAGGCAGTAGTCCACACCTCCACAAATGATGTTATTGTTGTAATAACCTGAGATTTTATAGGATATATTCTTTTTAATTTCTTTCATATCTTCTGTTGTACGATACACCAAGATTATCTTGCACTATACGCAACACTGTATTAGCTTGCAGTATACACAACACTAATCCTAGATCATGTTACACACAATTTCATGTTTGTTTGGTAATAGTTATTCTATAAAATATTGAGTATATATATATATATATTCAATTTATTTTGTTATACGCAGAAACAAAGGAGTCGTTCACTACACGCAACCCTGACTTGTCTTGCATTACATGCAATCACGACCTTCCTCGATAGCGTGTGTTGTATGCAATATCGGGTTTTACTAAAAAACGATATATTATTATAATATTATTATGAACTAGCCGTTATGAATAGTATTAACTAAATTTTGAATTTTATAACATTATTATTCATCTCACATATTTTCTAGAGCATGGTATAAGAACAAAATAAATTTTTCGGGTAAAATATGTATTTTTCAAAAAATGCAGTTTTGCCGCCTTTTAATGGCACACCCAATTTAAATATTGTTTTTGACATGTTTATAAGTTCAATTTTACAAAATAAAATTATTCTTTGGAGTCAAGATATAGAATTTTACCTTGGACAAAATTTTCATATTATTCTGATAACTTTCATATTTTAATGAATAGTAAAAACACGCTATATTTTAATTAAAAACAACTTTTTTCATCATAATAAATTATGTGGTTAAATTATAATATAAAATGGTTTTAAAGTATATATAGAATGTATTTTTACCAATTAATATAATTTATGTCATTAGCATTGATTTCACCTTGAATTCGTAGGTTAAATCAATTCAATCTTTTGCAATGTTTTAAAGAAAAACCTGTTTTCTTTCGACAACAGGATTAATTTTAATTTAATTTATGCAACTTTTGTGTATTGAATTTGAAAAAATGGATTCCATATTTGGAATCAGTGGGTCCAAATTATGTTAATAAGCTACATTTTTATTTTTGGGCATTATGAATAGTAACTACGGTAAATTTTATTTACCATAGTTAAAGGTATATCGGGTAATTAAGGGTAAATATAAGATTATAAAATTACCCTAACACCTACCAAAATTCTGTTGGATTACTATAAGTCGACCCATATCACCTAAGGATTGGATTAGATTCATTTTATGGACTTTTGACCATGAAAATACTTTAATTATTATTAAAACAAAAGAAAGTGACAACATGTCACTCTCTTAAATCTTATAAGTATAATAATTTTAATTTAGTGATAAACATCATAAAACTTCGAACATGAATATTATTCAGAATTCTAATAAAAGTATCTACATAATGATAATTTATTTATATTTTTTAGGGATTAAATAATTATTATTAATAGTGATACATTAATGATGCAGAAATTATTTATTAAGTGAAAAATCAGTAATATAGTTTTTATTGAAATAATAATACCCATTAAAAGGACCAAAAACCTGACCAAAACTTATTTTTAGTGTATATATATACCATAATCATCTAATGACCTAATATATAACCGTTTGGAGTCTTATAAAAGTGATTACGACACTTGCATTATTTTATTTTAAATGATGCCAAAGTTGTCACCTTCATAATTTAATAAATATAACAATTTAGATATTGTGATTTTAAGATGATAAATTGGAGTAAAAGTATTATTGTAAAATTTAATAGATTTATATTAATCATAGTATTTTATTTTTAATTTTTATGAAAAAAATATGTATATTAAATAATTATACAAAAATGTTGTAGTAATTATTTTATTAAGAGATAAACCAAATAAATGGTTTTAAAAATAATAAAATAAATATTATATGAACTATTTAATGTGCTCCACTAATTTTATAGATACATATGACCTTTTATTAATCTATTAAATCCTTTAGTTCGAACATATATTCTGTTTATATTTTATTTAAATTCAAATAAATGAATAGTGTCAAAATTGACACTATTGTTATTTTATAAAAATAACATATTATAAAATTGTTTAAAAATAACAAAAATATTTAAAAATTATAAATTTAAATTTATATGGTATATAATGTTATAAAGTAACCAATTATGGACAATTCACCACAAATAAGTAATTATTTGTTATAATTTAAAATTTAGAATGTTATTACCACAAATAAAAATAAATTGATTAAATAAGGATAAATCAAGTTGATAATGTTTAAAATAATTTCCTAACATGTCTAAATTTTATTGGTTGATGAGCTTAAAACCCTATATCATCTAATATTCGAATATGAGTCATTTTTGGAGGTTTTTAAGTGGGGTTATATTTATTATAAATTAATATTTTTAAGATTTCCAAAGGTGCCCCTCTCCTCCCTTATAAAAGGGAACCTCCTCCGTCTCTTCCTCACACCAATTTGTGACTTTGAGCTCAGAAAAACCCTGAAAATTTCCATTATAAACTTCCCTAGAGACATCTTAGAGGTCATGGTCTTCTTCAAAGACCAATTTTAGTTCCTAAGAGGAGGTCTCAAAGAGGTGCTTTAAAGAAGAGGTAATATCCATTACCGATTCTTTCAACTTTATTTCTTCTTGCACTTCTTATTCTTTAGTTGTTTCATTATGAAGTAATAACATAAGTATCAATAATATATTGATATGTTATTATATATATTAAATAACTCTATTTCACCATCTATCCATCCTACGGAAAATGAAATCACCGCGCGAGCGTACGTACGGAATACCGTCTCCACGCCGTGGTGTAATCTGTTTTTCTAACACCACCTTACTTGGATGAGTATAATGGTGTAAATAATAACTATACATAGTTATTATAACATCATAAATATTCTTATATATTTTATCATCCACTCCAATTCAATTCAATAATTTTGGGAACGATATCATCGCTCGTGCGTACGTACGGACTACCGTCTCCACGACGCGATGAGATTCATTCTCAATGATTAACCATTCATGAATGATTATAAAGTATATATAATAAGTAATAATGAAATATATTACATAATAATGATACTGTATTTATGTATATATATATATGTGTGTATGTCATCCACTTAATTCCATTCAATTCAATAAGGAAATGAAAACAACGTTCATGCGTACGTACGGCCTACCGTCTCCATGAACGATGTATTTTATTCCTTTTATCAATCTATAATATATATATATATGATAAATATATAATATATATAAATCATTTTTTACATTATGGAATTATTTAAATCAGGATATAAGTTATAATATCAAGAACGATAAGTCGAAACATATACGATAAATGAAATGATTTTACCCAAAACGCTTCTTTTACATGGAATTTACAAAAGAACGGGTAATATAAAGTCATAAGTGAAACATATATGATATCATAACAATGAATATGATTCTGTAATAAGTCAATGACATTATTTAAATCATTATACAGGAGGTTCAGGTACGTACGAAGCATATCGTACCTAAGGTAAGGGATAATTTTGCAAATCTCGTTTTTATCCGAGATTGATTATTCGTTAGTATTTACTGGGGTTATTGTTATCATCCATGTCCATGTTTCCTAAAAATGGTTTCATGTATGTTTAAAGTTATTTTTACCCACTTTTGACTTTTACTACATGGTATGTAAGGAATATTTCTTTTGTTTACGTTACGAGGCACTTTTTTTACTTTTCCGGCAAAAGTACGAGAAGAATGTTATTTTAACATATACAGAATGAAAGGATTTTTACGGTTTTATAAAGCCTTATTTTAATGAAGCTTCCTCCAAAATATTTCATGACTATTTTCAAAAAAATCATTTTCTTTTAAAATTTCTTGACATTTTGTGAAAAGAAAATGATTTTGAAGAAGAAATTATATTTTCCTCAAGAATTCATTTCAAGTGTTTTATCAAAACCATTTTTTATCAAAGATGGCATTATTTCATATGTGTATATTTCAAGTATAATGTCTCTATGATTTACATGGTTTCACTTTTCTTATTATGAAATGATATCCATTTCTTTTATATGGATTATTTGATAATGGGATGATATTTATGAAACCCATTTTATTTATTGGGTTATTATGAATGATGTATGTTTATTTTGTGGCACAATTAATAATGATTTCATTATGAGATGGGTGGGACCTATATCTCCCTCCAATGGATTGGGTAAAGATTTATATCTCATGAGATAGATATGTCTGGAACGGTAAGTTAAATCGGTTCAGTAATACAGTACTGGAACGAGGAGTGAACTAGATTCAGAAAGGGACTTTGTCCACTAAGATGGTTTTGTCAACAATGCCTTGGCTACTATGGAAATCATATCATGTGCTTAATGGTTGCCACAATTACAAGTTTTACTTACAAGATATTTTATCATTATTGATGTTCCTTTATGATATATGCCATATATACTTCCAAGATTTATGTCTTTACTCAAGATTTTGATGTTTAGATTCTATGTTCATGTTTTTTTTACATTCAAATGTCTATGGATTGTTTTATGTTCTCTATTCTTACCCTTACTGAGCATTTGAGCTCACCCCTTTTATGTTTTCTTTTCCCCAGGATATAAAGAAAGGTTTTAGGTAAGAAATAAAAGGGGAAGATCTTTATGGGAGATGTTAAAGATCTTTGACCACGATTAGAAGATTACGTTCCATGTTTCCAAAGACACTAAACTTTTATGGTCCTTGTGTGTCTGTTTTTGTTATGTATTAAGTATTCCACAAAAGTAATGTAATGTTCATGTACGTCAAGCTTCAGGTCTCTACAATTGTATCCCCAAAATATAGAAAACATGGAGGCATGTGTTATATAAAAATTTAAAAATTATAATGAAATAATAAATATAATAAATATCATATAAAAATTGGCTTTCCATCATTATTCCCAACCATGATAGGTGGTAAAATAAAAAACAAACGACATCATTTTGCGAGGCAACAGTTCACTGTGCACACAAACAGTAAGTTCATTACCCATTTGATGGAAGTATGTGTAGGTGTAGAGTTGACCCTTAAAAGAACAAATATAATTTTATTTAAGATACTTGTGTTATTATATTAATATTATATAAAGTTAAATTAATGTATTGGAGAAGGAAACAAAGTAAAAATTCATGTTGATGAAAGTTACCTCTTCTTCGGGTAACTTCTTTTGATTTGCATCAAATGGATTCATTGGTTTGATTTATGAATAAAGTGAGGATTATATGATTATTTAAGTGAAGTTTTTATATTATTTTTTCAGGTATTATATGATCCAAAATGGATTTATAGTTGTGAATAAGTAGAAGGGGTGAGTTTCTTTTTATAGTGGAGGGGGAGTGACATTCCTGTAAATTTTTGAAAAGGGAATTACACCCATGTTTTTACCTTGTAAAGTGGATTAAATAAAGAAAAAAAATATATAAAATGGATTATAGGGTCTAAATATTAACATATAATGTATTTTGGATAATTTTCTATGTCATTTTGGGTTTTAAGTTTAAGGTTTAGTGCTTTGTTAAGCTATTTTTTCTCTTCATCCTTGTAATTAATTTTAATCATTTGTAGTAATATTTTTATTCAAAAACTAAGTTGAAATTATTATAAATAATAATAATAATTATTCCAAATATATAATCCATTTTTATAAATTCAAATCACATAAGTGATAGAAATTAATTTAAAATTAATCCCACTGATGGGTCGACAATATGGGGTTTTAAAGTAAACATTTTCTAAAGTTTACTAAGTTTTGATATCCAATTTCTTGGTGAAATTGATTAAAATGATATAAATTATATTAATATGTGTAAAATTTATCTAATTAAACTTTAAAACAAATAGAAAATATAATTTAACTTTATAAATAAATTAGAAGAAAAAATAGTTTTGAATTAAAATTTGGTATTTTTCATTATTCATAAAAAAATGAAACCTCACAGAAAGTAAAAAAAATTCACCATAGGCTAATTTTTATGCCCATGTTAAAAAATGAAGTTTATGTTAACATATAAAACTTATAAAATTGACTAAATTCATATTTAAATCAGGTGTACCATTAAAATGTGGTAAAATATTGTTGTAGAAAAATAAAAATTTTAAAACAATATTTATTCTTATCTTATGCTTATCAAACCTATTGGATGAATATAAAAATATTTGATTGAATATAATATATATATATATATTTCATTAATATCATTCAATTATTGTAATTAATTTAATTTATTAGGATAAAACACCTTTTTAAGCATAAAAATAACAATAAAATCTTTATATTCAATTGGTTTATATTTTCATTTCTAATTGATCGGTAACCAATGAATTCACTTTATATTTTTAAAAACCATAAATTTTCATAATTTAGTAAATATTATTCATAACCACAAATTTAATTTCGATTTTATATCTTATTATATTAAATAATAATATTTTGATAATATATTATTGTTCGATAAAACACGATCTTGCATATAACGACAGTCATTGAAAAAAGTCGTTGTTGCGTGCGATGAAAGATAACTAAATATCACATGAACTAAAATATATATCATAGATTGAATTTATATAAAATAGTAAATATATTTTAAAGTTTTAGGATATTTTAACCCCTTACACACTTAGTGTTGCATGTCATACATGTTATTGAATACAATGTTCTTACTTTAGAATTTCGAGGCATTACATTCCCCACCCCATGAATAATTTGTGTCCTAACAATTTTAACTCAATCTCTAAAATATAGGGTTTTATATTTGGAAATAATATTTTTGAAAAACTTACATCATAAAAGTGTTTATAAAATATCCTTTTAATAAAATAGAATGATAAGTACAAAGGTCAAATGGAATATCATATTATTTGGTTTATGTAGGAGGACATTTGTGGAATGTGAAGATACATATATGGAGGAAAAGTGTTAATATTTATAGGGAGTGATAAATTTCATCAATAAAAAAAAGAGAATAATCAAAGGAATGTTTTGGGCCTCAAATACATAAATCTATGATGATTAAAAATACCATTTATTCAACAAAAATCAAGGTATTAGGGAATCACTTTTTTGATCATTTTTCCAATGTTGAGTAATAATTTTACTGAATAAGAATATAAGGTAATATACTTAATTGATACAATTTAATTTTATATGAACAATTCCTTATTTTGGTTATGCTTCGATCAAATTATAATTCATCCCCTACTCCATGAAATGGATATCCTAGAATTAATCCTTTTTTGAAGAACTTGAATTTTCATTTAACGAATCATAAGGTCCATAAAAGAGTTAAAAGTATTTCTATTTTTCTCTAAATATTATATAAATCTAATATGGTTAATGAAATAATATATAGACCAAAATAATTACACAACAGGTTCATCATTAATATTTATTCATCAAATTGTTTAACTAAAAACAATTATATATTATCAAGGGCATCGTGTAGGCCAGTGGTTGGTGCAAAACTGTTATCGTCCTTTGGTCATGGGTTCCAGCCCCACAACCTTGTCGGATTCAATGAGTTTTCACCCTGATTGGAGATTTTCCTTTTTTAATACTATATTAATATAATTACTATAAAATTTCCAAAACTTTGATGGACATCCTTGAAATAAGGTTAATTAAAAAGTAGAATTTTAACTAAAGCTTTCAATAAAACCTCAATACATAAATACTTCATCCATTTTATTTAAACATAGGTCATTCCTTGGTCTAATGTTTAACCTGGATCATTCATTATTGTTATCTATTCAGATCATTAACAATGGTTTGTAAATAAAATGTGAATTATCTTAATTATATTTCTTGAAAGTGTTATACAGTGTGCCCAGTAAAGCCCATTGTCCTGTATTGGGTTACACTCGAGTCATGACCAACAAACCTTTTCATAGTTGTTACCCCTTGGTATATCTGTGCCAAAACCACATCCACTTATAGTATCCAGACTAGGATATATTTCTAGGAAGACCCAAGTAATATCTACCTTACCAAAATTATAGAATTTTCTTATATAATTATACTCAAAGTATACCTTATCGAAATGTTATCTAATCAATATTATCCTAAATCTAGTTCCTAATGTTTTTACTAAACTTCCTTTGATACTAACTATAGTTAGCAAACCCCCATTGGACTAGATATTTGTCTACTATCATTACATTGGTATGATTAAAGGAATAAAATCCCGAAGGACCAATCAATTTAGTAGTCTGGGTAAAGAATATACATATATGAATCTTTTACTACAAATGAATAAACTAATTACAACACAATTTTTTCTTTCAAGGATAAATTTATTCCCACTTATCATATCCTTACATATCTTTCCTTGAAAACTTCTCGGATTCATGGGGAAGGAAACAAAACAAGTGTGAGATAAAAATTCTCAGTAAGGGTTAAGTATAGCATAAGTAATAATGAATAAATGAGAATAGTGAACATGGAAATTAAATAGTTGGATACACATTCCATGAAATCGATAAACTGAGAAGTAAGTGTGTAGAAAATATGGAAAGGTAAATAACTGAAAACACATTCCATTTAAATAAATTGATAAGGAATAATCAATATAGTAAGGTAAATAACTAAAAACCATTCCATTTAATCAATAAAATGAGAATGAAATGTATCCATAGATAATTTCAAAGAAAAAATATCATGGATAATAATAACAACTGAATTCTCAATAAAGTAAGTGCTTAATCAGGGAACGTTATAATTTCCAGGTACATGATGCCTTTACCATAAATACCCTTCACAAGAAATTTTATCATACTAATATCAATAAATTTCCCAAGATAATTTAAATATACGAGTATAAAATCATATATTATTTTTGGAAATAAATTCAAATGGGTGTTTGCCAACTGATTTCGTCTCATGAGACTACCGATGCATCAAAGGGCTTACTTTAAATGGTCCCAAACCTGTGTCTTGAATGTCCAAATAATTACTCATATATATAATAATTGATTCAATTAATGAACAATGTGACTTATCAAATATCAGTTTTGAGTAAATGATACATATTTAACAATATTTCCACATTAAATCAAATAAATTTAAAAATAAAGATGATATATAAAAATGGTATATGGTTTAGTAAATAAACATATACATGATAAATGATATGGATAATTAATGGAAATTTAATATTAAATGATCATAATAAATTTATTATTTCAAGGGGATGACAAAAATGAACCATGTAAGTGAATTTCAATACTACCCTTTGTCAAATCTATCAAAAAACATCTAGAAGAAGAATAAGGATGATATCAATAAAACATATGCTAATTCTAGAAAAAATTAAAGGGTGTTGTCATTGATGAATGGAAATGTTATAAAATGTATTTTAAAAACATTCTTGAGGAAACTATCCTCTTTATTTTGAAATTAAATTTGGGAAACTTTTTTGAAAATAGGGTTTTTATAAGAAAAGAGGTTCTCTATCTAAAGAGAGAAATGAAGTTGAGTTTTCTTAAAAACATTTTCTAAAACATTTTGATTAACAAATAGTAGAAACATGATACTATTACTTGAAAAAGGTCATTAATATCTATATGAGAAGAAAATTAAAGGATTTATTAAACAATTATCTAATAATTTTCTCTAATGGAAATTCAAGTGTAAACAATCTCAAACAAAATGAGATTGGGAAGTAAACCCTTAAAAAGACCATAATGTTAACTTGATAATAAATAAATGAATAGAATATGTGTGTCAAATGTAAATAAACAAAAAAAGTTTAAATAAAACAATATATATTAAAAATTTATTACACACACAATCTTATAATATTAACTAAAATGAATAAGTAATACAACCCATTGAAAAGGAACTCAGTTATGAAATTCATTACCACTTGGTAAATTTTAATTTAAATACCCTTAGAAGAAATAATTCAAATTTAAACTAAAAATAACATTAATATAATATAATTCGTGATATAATTTATCAAAATGGGTAGTATATACACCACACAAAAGAAGTAAGTGGTGAATATGACATTTATCTCCTAGATATAAAAAGTGAGATGAAAATCCCTTACATTGTGTTTCATTTTAGGTGAACATCATTTAACCTAATTTATAACATTTTTAATTATTTTATTAACCTATAAGAGAACCATAATAATATTTATAAAATAATATATTAAATTATTTCCCTTTTCTTAACAATCTTTCATTATTTTCCATATTTTGGGTGTTAATTGCCTAGTTTTTCGAGTATGTTTTAACTTTTTATTTTTATTACTATTACTTAAACCATGTTTTAATCATATATATAATTAAAAAAAATATTTCTATTTTATATAAATTCAGTATATATGTATTTATAATAATCCATAATGTTTGGAGATAGGAAATGAAATGCACCGTTCATGGAGACGATAGGTCGTACATACACATGAACACTTATTCTATTTCCTTTTCATATTTAAAAGAATGAAAAGTAAATGATATATATATATATATATATATATATATTATAATTCTAGTATCATATTTATTTCATATATTTTACATACATTTATTAAAGCTATCCTTCGTAAATTCCATGTATAACATGAACGAATCACATCACTTTGAGGAGGCGGTAGTCCATAAGTCCACAAACGATGTTATCGTATCCCTACAATTTGTAACACATAAAGGTATGTGTTATATAAAAATTAAAGAAGCATAAATAAAGAATAAAAATCATATATATCATATAAAAATAGGGTTTCTATCATAATTACCATCCATGAGAGGAGATAAATGAAAAATGAATGTCGTTGTTTTGTGAGGCAGTATTTCACCGTACATAGAAATGGTATGTTTGTTACCCGTTTGACAGAAATGTGAGTAGTTTTTTAGTATAAAAATTAACATTAAAACATATAAGTATACTTAAGACACTAATTTAATTATATAATTATGATATAAATTGAAATTAAGTGACTGGAGAAAGAAAAAAAAGTGAAAATGCATGTTGATGAAAGTTAACTATTCTTTGGGTAACTCTTTTTGGTTTACACCAAATGGATTCTTTGGTTTTATTTATGTACAAATTTATGATTATAGGATTATGGGAGGTACGTTTTGAGCTTATTTGGTCAGGTTTTGGACGATACAAAGGGATTTGTTATTGTGAATAAGTGGGAGGGTTAAGTCCTTTTTATAGTGGAGGAGGTGTGACATTATCATATATGTTATTTTTATGTGGATGACTAGCAGTAAACTTCTAGAGCATGACCCAATTTCCATAAATAGGTTCTCTATTAGCTTTAATTAGGCCATAAATCTCATTTTTTTCCTCTGTGATCCTTGAATCAAAGAATAAATTTGAAATAATGGCTCTCTGGGGATCATACTATCTTGTGACCTCTCCAAGATATATTTTGTTCATCCATTCCTTTTTTGAGACCTATATAGAGAATGGTAATTCCTTCCATTTTATTCGATCTTATGAAATTTCTCTCATTTTGAAGGCAATGCAAACAGTGCCAAATTCCTTCAAGTTCTTGTTAGGGTATTCACCTACCAAAAAATGAAAAATAAGAAACATTTGGACTAGACCATGATTTAACTCAAAGTTTACTTTATTATTTAGAAACACCAATCAAGTATTCTAATAGTTAAAATTTTGTGCACACAAATCTCTAATTGGTCGATTTAATTGAGATATGTTTTCTTCCATATTATCACTATTTAGGAAAAATATAGAAGTATATGAGGATTAATAATTTTTAATAAAATAGTAACAAACTCTAACTAAATTCTAAATGATTCTTAAATTTATAACTCAAGCTAGTAGAGTTCTCTCAACCTATGGATCAAAACCAAATAGGTGATTTTATTTAGATTTGTTCAGGAGATGGAAAAATTTTAAACAAAAAAAACTTAATAGAAAAAAATGAAGGGTGGGGGGGGGATAGGTGGGTGCAAGGGGGATGTGGGGGTGGGGGGTTTCAGTGAGGGTTTGGGGGGAAGGGGGTGCAGTGGGGGTGGGGGGTTTAGGGGGAAGTGGGTGTGGGGGTTGTAGTGAGGGTAGGGGGTGTAGTGGGGGGCAAGTGGTTTAGGGGGAAGTGGGGGTGAAATAATAGTATTATAATATATATATATATATATTTTAAGGAACACATTTTAATATATTTTTATTATATTTATTAAAAAATTGGATTTTTTATTATGAAATACATTTTACTTGTTTGGTTTTGGATTCTATGGATTGGGTAATATAGAGGGATAATTCTTGGTATTGAGAATTTTTTGTCTTGCTTAAAGATTTAGTTTAGGTAAATTCATTTGATTTTTATTTTCATTGGTTTAAATTAAGTTGGGTTGTCTCAATTCTAGTAGTGTTAGTTTAATTCCATTTAATTTGGATTAGTCCAAATCTATTTGGTTTAGTTTTGGTCTATAACTTTAGGTTCTTATTTTAGTGAATCAATTTGTTTGTATTACACTGATTTAGTTAGAGATTTGTAGATTTTATTATGTTTTATTTAAACTGGGTTGGTTTTCTCATTTCTAGTAGTATTAGTTATATGTTCTATTTGATTTGGATCAGGTCACTTCTATTTGGTTTAGTTTAAGTCCATATCTTTTGGTTATTATTAATTTAGTGAATCAATTTAGTTTTATTAATTTTATTAAGTTAGATTATTTGGATCAGCATCGTTTGTATTCTTGGTTGATGTTATCATTGGTGAAGGTAATTTTGGGTGTTATAATCATGTAGAATTTGATGATAGTTTTTCTATTGTTGGTTCAAGATTTTCTTGATTCAATGATGAAAATAGAATTTTAGGTAAAACTGGGCTAGGAGTAGTGGTGTTCAGTATCATTGGTATGGAAGTTTTGATGAGGTGATTCATATTAGAAACAATGAGTTGATTGATATAAATGGGGCTATAATAATGGTGATAGTTACTGATGACATATAACTTTACGTTTCACATGATTTTAGATCTTACATAAATCTCAAGACGTGTCTTATCTCCTCCAAAATCCTATGGGGCGTGGCTGAACTACTTTCTATGATTAATTTTATAACTAGAATTTTTGTGCCTGTTTGTAATTTATTTGTGGGTATTTTGGTAATCTATTGTATTCATTCACACTTAACCCAAAAAAGCTTTTTACTAAAAATTAAATAATAAAGATAAGTTAGAGATATCATTCAATGAAATTAAATATTTATTTATAGTTTAGGTTAGTTTGGTTAGGGACACATTAGTTTTTTTATATCGTTTCTTTTCATATCAGTGGGGTGGGGACAATAGTGGGGGTAGTGGGGGTGAAGGAGGGGGAAGGGGATAGTGGGTTTAGTGGGGTGGGGGTGAAGTGGGGTGGGGATAGTTGGGGTGGGGGGGGGGGGTTGTGGGGGTGAAGGAGGGGTGAAAGGGGGAGGGTTGGTGTTGGGGTGGTTGAAGTAGGGGTGCAAGTTCAGTATTTGGTGCTAAGTCTCCAAATGCGTCCTCAATAATACTCTCCCTGAAGAAGTGAACAAAATTTTGTAGGTTAGCTTCAGAGTGATCTGCAACCATGACACTAGTTACAAGAGCTGCAACATCTGAGTCTAGAACTATCTTTCCCAATCATAAGCTTGATCTAGACAAACCTCATTCCCACGTAACATATGAAGTAACTAAAATGAAACCCAAATTCCATTGTCCTTAAATGAAAAAACAAACCCATCCTTAATAGGCCTGTTCAATAGTCAATTTCTCATTTCACCTTGTCTGGATTCTTTCTCAGATACATTCTAGCCAAATACTCTTCCTTTATTCTATTCTTGATGCATGTTTGGTACTTTAGTACTAACCCATGCATATAATGAATCTATCACTACAAAGTTTCGAATAGGTTCAAGAGTTTTTTTGTTATTTTTATGATTCCTAAAACAAAATCCTTCCCAATTCAATCCCACATAGCCCAAAATAAGGCAAAAACCTCTCATTACAGTTGATATTTTTCTACTGGGAACAAGAAAAAAAGTTTATGATTGCATTCAACTCCTACAAGAATGGAAACAACTGCTAGGGTCATTTTTTGACTTGATTACTTATACTCAAATTCTCTTATTTCTTTTTGGATGTTTTTCGCATGTATATCCTCTTAAAGTATTTGTCTTTTCTCTTTGATCTAGCCACTTGATATTTTAATATCTATGAGTTAGAAAAGCTTAGCCCATCTATTGACTCCCTCCTGTAGAGATGGAAATAAACACACACACAATATGAGTGAGTGTACAATTTTAATTAGTACTATCCCTTCCCCCCAAAAAACTCTCATGTTAATATAGAATAAGTCTAGGGAGGGGTTGATGAAGAAGGGGGAGGGGGAGGGGCTGTATAGGGAAAGGATATGGGGAGGGGCTAGTTCAGTAGGGGAGGGGAGGGATTGGTGCATTAGGGGGAGGGGGAGGGGCTGGTGTAGCAGGGAAGAGGGGGATGGACTTTGCAGGGCAGGGGAGGGGGAGGGCAGTGGGGTTGCTGGGGCAGTAGGGGTGTAGGTGGGGGGGGGGGTGCAGTGGCGGTGGGGGGTGGGGGGGGGTGAAGGGTGGGTGGGGTGGTGAATGTGGCAGGGGTCCGGGGGCAGTGTGGGTGCAGGGGGTAGGGGTGCGAGGGGCAGTGGGGGTGAAGGGGGTGGGGGGGGGGCAGTTGTTTTCTCATGTGTGTTTTATTAGTCTTTGTGTGGAGTTTCTTCTTTTTGGTGGTGGTGATGAGATTTATGTTTTTTTGGGTTTTTATTCAATTTATTATGTTGTTCATTTGTAAAATTATTTGGAATGACATTTTATAGTTAGAAGATGGTGGTGATGTTATGTTTTTTCTTCTGATGGTGTTTTCTCCTGGAAGTGTGTTGATCTCATTCCATCCCACCTAACTCTAACATGGTGAGATGAATTGTGATGAGTTTTTTTGGTGATGTCTTCACTATGGATTTTACCTTAATTCAGATTTGGGTGGCCTGGTTCTTCAGTAGGGAGGAATTATCTAGATCACTTAATTGGGATGTATTTATTATAGTGTTTCCAACAATGAATATTCAGTTGTCTAGACCCTACTAGAATTTGGATTCAAGTGTCCTGGTTCATCTTTAACATATTGATGTTATATAGAATCTGAATTTTGTGTTTTTCATGAAGCATATTATATGTGGTTAGAAAAAATATGCACAATGAATCATTTTTTGGGTAGATAGGAGTATCCAATTTCTTGGTGCCCCTCTTCTTGATCTTTTTGATTTGAATTTTAGGCAAATGAAATTCTTAGGCTCTATTTAACCTTGATTTAGTTTTTGGTCTGTAGTTTATTTTAGACTTTAGAGGGAGTGTTCAGGGGGTTATTTTGGGGTTGTGTTTGGGGTTTGTGTAAGGGTGTGTGAGGGTGTTCCGGGGGTGGAGGGGGTGCAGGGGTGTGTGGAGGTGTGTTTGCAGGGTACTGGGATACAGTGTGTGTGCAGGGGGTAGAGGGAGTGTGTGCAGTGGGTGTGTAGGGTGCAAGGGTGTAGAGAGTGTGTGTAGGGGGAAGGAAGTGTGCATTGGAGGGGGGGGGGGTGTTGGTTGTGTTGTGGTGTAAAGTGGGTGTGTTCTGGGTGTGTGCAGGGTACAAGGGCAGGGGCAGTGTGGGAGAGTGTGAAGGGGGTTTGCAGGGTGCAGGGAGTGTGTGCAAGGGGAAGAAAGTGTGCATTGGAGGGGGAGGAGGTGTGCTGGGGTTGTGCTGTGGTGTGCAGGGGGTGTGTGCTGGGTGGGTGGAGGGTACAAGGGAAGGGGCTATGTGGGAGAGTGTGCAGGGGGTGGAGGGAGTGTGTGTAGGCAGCAAGAAGTGTGCAGTAGAGGGGGAGGGGTGTGCAGGGGTTGTGCTAGGTGTGTGCTGTGTGTGCAAGGGGGAGAATCTGGGTTCACTATGCCATGTTTTTCAAAAATGTGTTTCTAAAAAAAGAGTTTTTATTCATTAATTAATATAGTTTTTTAATGAGAAATTGTTCTTTTGTAAAGTCAAAGTTTTGGCATGTGTTTTTCTTTGATGAATGGGTGTTTTTGAAATTTTCCTCTTTATTAATGATCATGTTATTTAGTATTGGGATGTGCATATCAATCTGAATATTATTTTTTCATTGTTGGTTATAGATTCATATATCATTTATCATGAATAGTTGATATAATGATCACACACATACACACAGGGACATATATATATATATATAAATAAGAAGTTTCCATATCTCATTTCTTTTCCCACTATTTCCTTACAGGTTGTTTCTTATTATGAGGCTGGTTCTATCCACCACCATCGAAGATAGTGAGTTCAACATTGTATTTGGGTAAGTTTTATTTCGTTTTTATTCTTTGATTTAATTTTAATTAGGGATTTTGTGATTTTTGGGTTCCTTATATTTTATAGTGTGTTTTGGATCTCGTTGAGGTGCCTAACCTCACATGCCAGAACTCCCATGCCCTTACATTGAACACCTAATCTCTCACACCATTCTATGTATCCCTTAACATATACCAAGATAAAACCCTACATAGCATACTACCATTCCCTTAAATTAACTTAAAAATTTCATTCACATATCTACAAATGACCAAACCCATAACTGGGTGTTTTTAGTTGTCAAAATTGGTTACTAGTAATGGATACATTCCCAGGATGGGTTTTCCTATAAAAACCCCCCCTGCAAGGGTGTGAAGGGGGGGGGTGAAAGGGGGTGTTCAAGGGGGCTATCCAGGGGGGTGAAATGTGATGCAGACATGTACATAGGGGTTATAAAATCCTTATGTATATGGAAAGGTGCATATTCTGAGAGGATGGATGGAGCAGCTCAGAGTTGTCGCTGATTAAAAGTGTCAAGCGCCGAGTGTGGCTTGACTCCTTTGAGGTAGAGTCCCTCTCCTAGCCTCGTTAATTTATGAATTTAAATTGCATTTACCGTCCGTCTTAATTCTTCTTGTTTATATTAAATTGAAATTCTTGATCAACTGTTAGTTAAAATAATTGTTTCGTTTGATAAACAAGTCATGGTTTTGTAATAAAACCCCTCAAATGGAGGTGCACTGTCTATGAAAACTCACAATTTTAGTTTATGCTTATGTAGTTTACTTGACATTATTTCATTGATGTTTTCCTTGCTCAAATAATATCTGATCACCTATAGATAATCAACTACCTCAGTACAACATTTCTTTGGAAAGAATTATTTCTTCTGCATAAGACTGGACCTCACTTAATACTCAAAACTGGGATACAAAAAAAATATTTTGAAACACAGATTGTAATATTGTCCTAGATTTAGTCTCAAATAACTACACCCAAATCATGAAAAATATTTTTCATTTATGTTTCTCCTTAAACTTCATGAATGTATAAAAATACATTGCATGATATTCTCAATGTAAAATTTACAAAAATACAAAATTATAAACTTTACACTTTCATGTATTCGTAATTTCATATGTATATTTGTTTGTATAAAAAACACACTAAAATCCACTTAATGCATGGGTTGTTATTGTTAAACTTAAATTCTTTCATGAGAGCATGTGAACATGCACGAATTTAGGTATATGTTTTTCACATGGAATCTCAACCACACACTATCCACTTTCTAGAGTCACTATTCTCACACACTGTTTGCTTTCTTATGTATTCACCTAATCACATACTGAACACTTGAAAAAACTTTGTACAAACTCAAATGGGTGAGAATTGTATTGTTTTGTTATTATCAAATATTTCTTGCACATACACACACTTCCTATATTACATACATAGATATCAATAATATGTAGATATAATTTATCCCTCCTTCATACCCAGATGAATGTTTAATTGCCTTCAGATTTGTGCACATTATTACTTCATGCACAATATACACTCTTTACTGTCAAGACCTTCATTAAAATATGATCATTCATGAATTATCTATAATCTTCATGAAATCCATGAGATGCAACATGTGCTATCCTGAGTGCTTCATGGAAACCAATTTCTTATTGAAGATAATGAGTGTGCAAAGAACATATTATTTTCATCTTGGGAAATCTATTCTACTTCACACAAAATAGTGTCTGTGAAAATTTTCTTTTCGTGAACTAGAGTGATTCTTGATGGATATATTTCATTGGAAACCAAATCCTCTCAAACTCGATAAAATATCTTGGGTGTAGGACTTATTATTTATAGTCAATGAAACATCAACTCAGAATGTGCACACTTCCTAACTTTCACGACTATGAGAATCATCATCATGGATAAGAAATATTTTATTCACTTTATATTTATTTGGTTTGTTCTTCATTTATACATTAAAATATATTCTCAGGTGATTTCAATCCACTTTGAATTTCCAAAACACTCAAATGATGATAAAAAGGCTTGTTTTGATCTTCAGGTGATGCAGCTGCATGAAGATCCTACTGAACATGAGGAGCTCTCAACCAAAGGTAGAAGATAACATATTGAAGTTGACTGGATGGCTGAGAATATCAAATCGAATGTCACTCCTTCTCTCTGTATTTTTTAAAGAGGATGAACAGTGCACATGGGATTCCCATATTAAAATGGAAAGAGTTTTTCTGCTCCCTTATAATATAAGACACATTGATAGAATTCTGGAAATCAGTTACTGGATATAAACTACTCCCACTAGCACCGCACTGTGCCAGTGTCCACCTCCACCATTGTGTCACCCCGCATGGTGAATCATCGTTGCTCTCGTGCCTCTCATAGGTGCTCCTAATGCACACTATGCTACATGATTCCTAGGCTTAGAGGTAGTACCTACCCACCATAGTAGTGGTGCGGGTCCCTCATGGATGGACAATATGGTTGGATATTTTTTATATAATCACCTTTAAAAATGATAATCCAAATTCCATTTTCCAACCAACTCAAACAAAATAAAAACCTATTCATGAAAAGAAGTAATTTTGCATGGATTATTATTAAAATGATGTAAAAAATGATCCAATTCAATTAAACCAATGAAAAATGTATTTTTGAACTTAAGATTGACATATCAAATATTGTTTATCTATCGCACACTAGTTCAGTTTGAGACCGGTTTTGTTTTCCTATACTTGGTGCATTTATTGTATTATTGTTGGTTATATGACTACACAATTCTTTTTTATTGAGTTATATTCTTTGTGAATTTTGTAAGATGTTTTGTTTTACAATAATTTTAGGGGATAAAAACTACTATGTTATACCTTGTGTTGTAGGTACTTGTGAGATGGTTCAAGACTTATTTGATAGTTTGTCTTATAGGGAGACTCATTTAAGTGTAGTTATGTGTTTTTTTATATTTGGAGTTTGTTTAATTCTTAGTTTGTAAGTATCTTTAGTGTATAATTTAATTTGGACAGTGAGTACCACATTGATCTTATGTGTGATAAATAGAGTAACTCATTCTCATTTTGTAACATTGTTTTTAAACCCATGAAATATATTTAGTGTCTTGGAAACTTCACCAATAATTAGTTGATCATCTGAACTGATACAAGAAAACGATTTGGGATGTTAGTAGGGAGGTGGAATGGTAGGATCCGGGTGGAGGTGGACTAGTCGGGGCTAGGGGGTGGGGAAACTGGCAGGGTGGGGGGTGGGGGGACTGGCAGGGGTAGGGAGGCGGAGGGGAAACTACCAGTTGGTGTAAGGGGGGACTGACAGGGGGTGGAATGGGGAACTGGCAGGGGTTGGGGGGAGGGGAAACTGGTAGGGTGGGGGTAGGACTAGTAGAGGGGAGGGGGGGGGGAGGGGGAATTGGCAGGGGGTGGGGAAACTGGCAGGGGGGAGGGGAAACTGGCAGGGGGAGGGGGGACTGGCAGGGGGGAGGGGGGGTTCAAGGGGTAGGGTGGGTGAGGGTACATGGGGGGATTAATAGGGGGAGGACAAGGTGGGGTGGGGTGGGTGGGTGGGTGGTTGGGGGGGGGGGGGTGGTAGTGGGAACCAACAGATGGGGGGGAGGATGTGCTGGGTTATTTTGCAAGGGGTAAGGGTAGGGTGTTGGGGTGTGTGTTTGGGGTAGGGGGTGGGGGGGGGGGGGTGCAAGTGGCAGGGGGAGTGGTGCAGGGGGGAGGGGGAAAGGAGGAGTGGGGTTTTCAGGAGGGGGGGGGGGGTGCAAGGGGAATGGGGAGGGGGATGTTCAAGGGGGTGTGTGTGGGGGGGGGGGGAAAGGGGGAGGAAAAGGTGTGGTGGGTTGGGGGGGACTGGTAGGGAGGTCGAGCAGGTGGGGGGAGGGTGCAGGGGGTGTGCTGGGCGGAGGGGGCAGGGGGGTGGTGCAAGGGGCAGGGGGAGGGGTACAGGGGGAGGGGGAAAGGGGCTGGTGGAGAAGGCTGTTCAAGGGGGTTGTGAGGGGGGGGGGGGCTACTGAAGGGGTGGGGGGATACTAAAAGGGTGGGTGGGGTGTAAGGGGATATTCATGGGGGCTATCTAGGGGGAATGGGGGGTGCGAGGGGGGGGGGAATGGGGGTGCAGGGGGTGTGTTCTAGGGGGTGCAATGGGGATGTCTAGGAGGGTGAAAGGGGAAATACAGAGGGGTCATGTGGGTATGAGGCGGGGGTGGGGGTGTTCAATGGGGTGCAAGGGGGTGAAAGGGGGTTGTCCGGGGGGGGGGGGGGTGGGTGCAAGGGGGCTGTTCAGGGGGCATGGGGGTGGGGGGGGGGGGGGTGGTTCAAGGGGGCTGTTCAAGGGGGTTATCTAGGGGGTGGGCTATTGTAGGGGGGTCATGGGGGTGCTGGGGGTGTGTTCAAGGGGGTACAAGGGGCTGTCCAGTGGGGGTGAAAGGGGCAGTCCAGGGGGGGCATGGGGGTGTTCAAGGGGGGTGTCAATGGGGTGAAAGGGGGCTATCCAAGGGGGGTGATAGGGGATTGTCCAGGGGGTATGGGGGTGCAGGGGGGTGTTTAAGGGGGTTGTCCAGGGGGGTGCAATGGGGCTATCCAGGGGGGAAGGGGGTGTTCAAGGGTGTGTCAAGGGGGTGCAAGGGGGCTGTCCAGGGGGTGAAAGGGGGATGTCCAGGGGGCACAAGGGGGTGTTCTAGGGGGTGCGAGGGGGTGTCAAGGGGGTACAAGGGAGAAGTACAGGGGGATAAAAGGGGGCTGTCCAGGGGGAATGGGGGTGCACGGGGGCATGGGGGTGTACGTGGGGTGTTGATGGGGGTGCTAGGGGGTGCAAGGGGGTGAAAGGGGGCTGTCCAGGGGGTGTAAGGGGGCTGACTAGGGGGTGGAAGAGGGCTGTCCAGGGGGGGTGCATGGGGGCTATCCAGGGGAAGGGGGAGGGGAAACTGGTAGTGGGGGCGGGGAACTAGGGGGAAGGGGGTGCAAGGGGGCTATCCATGGGTAGGGGGACTAACAGGGGAGTTGAAACTAGCAGTGGGGGTGGGGAACTAGTGGGAGGAACTGAATTTTTTTATACTATTTAAATGATAGAGCCACAGTTAAGCTGTGGCACTATGGACCCTAAATCCATGATTCAAACCGTGGAAGTAGGCCCCTTAATTCCACAGTTAAAACTACAGTAGTAGGCCCCCTAATTCCATAGTTTAACTCTGGCACTTGGCTCTTACTTCCATGATTAAAACTGTGGAATTAAGCCCCTATTTCCACGGTTAAAACCGTAGCACTAGGCCCCTTACTATCACAGTTAAACCATGGAAATATTCCCATAATACCATGGTAAAAACCATGGCACTGGGACCCTATCACCACGATTAATACTGTGGAAGTATGTAAGACCTACTACTATGATGATAGTGACCACAGTTTTCTAAAACTGTGGACATATTCTATTGCCACAGTTTTTGGGCCTACGCCCACGGTTCCAAACCGTGGTCGTAGGTGAATTTTCTAGTTGTGACTAGATTTATTCTTATCACTCGCATAGAAAAAATATATTATATTAATTATAAACAATTTAATTTAATATAATATAAAAATTTCATTACAATCATTCAAAAATAGGTATTAATTTAATTTATTAAGATAAAAACACATTACGTGTCGAAAAGCTTTGTTTTAGAAAAACATTTCTTTTATTTTAAAATGATTTTTATTTTCATTTATAAAAAATTTATAACCAATGATTTTATTTTATCCATGTTTAAACCATATAATTTTCATAATTTAGTTAGTCCCATTCATACTCACTAATCTCACAACTAGGTTATAATGATATTCTATAATGAAGTTCATTTACACTTGGGGATTCATGTATCACAAGATGTAAAAGTGGTTAAATTTATTTTAAATAAGAAATATATCATAAAATATTAGGGTATGTTCTACCCCTCTTAAAATGAAGTTTTAACTTTAAATTCTGTGAATCTGATACAAACTTGTACACTTATTTCTCATCACATCACTAGGTTCCCACATAGCTTCTTCAAATTTGTAATTCCTCTAGAGAACTTTTACTAGATGAGTAGTCTTGTTGCATATAACTTTATCTATTTTATCCAATATTTATATTTTTTGTTCTTCATATTAAATATCATAATCCAATGGTACTAACTCTGAGTTCAATAGATGTGAAGGATCAAGTATTTACTTCCTCCGAAGAGATACATGGAACATATCCTAACCTAAGAGAGGTATATTGGAAGTTCAAAACAATATGCTACCATTAATACTCAATAAATAATCTCAAAGGGTCCAATATACCTAGGATCAAATTTAATTTCATCCTGAATCTCATAGAATTATTCTATATAGAAATTCATTGAAACACATTCTCACTAACTTAAAATTCTCTATCACACAAATGATTGTCCTCATAATGTTTCTGTCAACACTGAGCTTCCTTGTTGTGCTAGTTAATGGATCTAACTTTATTTTTAATTTCCTCAATTTTATCATGTCCCAATATATTTCTTTCTTCAAATTAATCCTAGCATGTTGGAGTTCTACACTTTTTTCGATAGATGTATTTATAAGGAGCTACCTAAATGAATGAGTGAAAGATATTTTTGTATGAAAACTCAATTAGATAAAGGTGTTGATCCCAAACACCTTTTAAATACATAGAAAAATATCTCAACATATCCTATAGGGTTTGAATGGTTCTCTTATACTTACCATCTATCCAAGTATTATATACTGTGCTAAAACACAACTTCATCTCCATATCCTACTAAAGAATTCACCAGAACCTTGAGGTAAACCTCAGATCCCTATTAGATATAATAGAATGTGTTACTCCATGAATCATTACCAATTAATTAATATATATATATATGAGAAAGTTGATCAAGAGATAAATATTCTCTGATAGTAATGAAGTTTGAAGACTTTGTAAGGTGGTCAACTATAACACAAATGAAATTATGTCCTTTATACATTCTGGGGTGTCCGATAAAAATCCATGGTGTTGTCTTACCATTTACTTTTTGGTATGGGTAATGGTTGTAAAATCCACTTATAATTTTGTCTCTTAGACTTAACTTATTGACATACCCAACACTAGGATACAAACTCTACAATATATCTCTTTATTCCATCCCACCAGAAATACTCTTTTAGATCTCTATACATATTTTTAGTTCTTAGACCAATAGAGAATTAATATCTATGAACTTCCTCTAATAGTTCATTATTAAAATATGGTATGAATGGAACACATACCTGATTGAACAGTGATGAGGATGAATGGGCCTACTATTGGACTTTGGAACAAAGGTGAAATCACCACATAATGGTAAGTTGTCCTTGGTACTTTACCTATGAATTTTCATGGTGATTATATTCACGCGGGCATGAAACCTCACTAGTACGAAGAAGGAAAACTTTATTAAATTATTAAATTTAATATGAAATGTTAAATTTAATTAAAAAGTTAACATTAATCAAAATGACTGGAATTGTACCAAGTTTTGAGGGCCCTATCGAACCCACGTACACTTGCTGTTTTCCTTGGCAACTAATAACCAAGGCCTTGTTGATAAATGTTTTCTAATGGGTATAGTATAGGAGACCTGTTATACCCTTGGATAGAGGTGATATGAGTGTTTTCTTCTCCCATTAGGATGCGACTACTTGGTGAGTAGAAAATATAGAGATGGTGGTTAGGTTGGGAGTGAGTACTAACCTAATGGTGATGAAGAGAGTGCGATAGGATAAAAGGCCATCAATCCATAGATAATCGAATGACTTGACCCATGAGGCCTATGAGGCCAGATGGAAACGTTGATGATGTCTAAGAACTAGATGTCCTTTAAGCACTAAGATTAGTCTTGGGAAGACAGATGTGATTGAAGATATCAGTTAGGATGCCTTAGCTAAAGGGATGACCTAAGGGACCCTTATAGGTTCCCCTTGAGAGATGAACTCAAGTGGGGGTAGATGTTAATGGGTAGATAGGAATCTGGGGAGTCCAACCTTTATTCTTGGTGGGTTTGGATATGGAAACCCATGTCTATGTTTTCTTTTGGTGTAGGATATGACATATATCATTGGGTTGAATGGATGGAAACTCCCATATGAGAGGTTAGGTGAAATGACAATAGGTTTTATGCCTCAAATTGAAAACTCCCTGAGGGGAGGTTGGATGAGATACCTATAGGTCTTATGCCCCGACTCAGAAAACTCCCATAGGGGAGGTATGAAATACTCAATGGTGCTACCACATAGATGGGGCTCAGTTATTGTTGGGTTTTCATGGATTTAGAGTCAGATATAGATAGATCTACTAGATAATTAGAGTTTGGTTATGGTTAGGATTCTATGGATTTGGTGTTGGATATGGATAGAGCTACCCCATAGTTGGAGCTTGGATATGGTTAGGATTACATGGATTTGGAGTTGGTATGCTCAGGTGGACTGTTACATGCTATCCTGGAGGGAGTCTTTCGAATGGGTCTCCTGGCCGGTGATCTTCTGGGGGACTTCTATCTACTGATGCATCTCGGGTCTGGTATACCAGGATGAACTTAACTTTGGGTTGGTGATATTTTGTATTATTCCATTAATGATAAAAATTCTATAGGGGAGTTCCATGATGACTAATAAAACTCCCCTTAATGGGAAGTCAGTGATACTATGGTTGGGGATAACATAGTAGTAGATCCCAGGTGGTTATTGTGGTAGAAATTATTCCAAAACATGCTTAAAGACACTCCGACATCAAACCAAGGAAGGTATGTTTGATCGGGGTCACAAACCCATGGATTAATGAAGTTTATTTATTTCATTTGAGCATGTGACGTGCACATATCATAACATATACTAGTTAGTACATGACCGCATTGGTGGTGCCCTACTAAGTGATGTATTCACACCCTCGTTGGGAAGAAACTACACTTGGGTACTCAAGAATATGTTCACTTGGTTGCAGGTACAGGTTGGGGAGAGGCTCGAGTTTGGTTGAGTGGGATGGCTCATATGTGTACATGGTAATTGGGTTTAGTTTTGGCTTAAAAATTTCATGGATCCACTATCTTTATTTTATCTATTTTTATTATGTATATGTAACCAAACTAGTGGGTAGTCAATTCATGTGTGTCTTGGATTTTCAGGTCTTTATATAATTTCATTTATTATTATCTATTGTTTATATTTATCTATAAGGACCTGACATTAAACATTACATATTAAAGTTCCTTTAGACTAAAATTAATTTTCTTTCATTCTTGAGGATATTTTTGGTATAGATATTTAGATAATTAGATCATAAATCATGCATATCAAAAAAATATTTTTTAAAGTGGACAATTCTATTCAGTATCCATTATTCCCACAATATAAAACCTTTAAAATAATACATAATTATTTTTCATAGAAAATATTTATGACTTTCAACTTGACTCCTTCCTTTCCCTTACCCATCCTTAAACCCTATGAATTTTTTTTATAACATGGCATGAGCACAAATAACTCAGTATGGGACATAAAAATAAATAAATTTATTAGTCCAACGAAAAACATGAAAACCTATAAAAAACCTTTTATTAAAAAGACATACCTTTTTATCTAAAAATGGTAGCATTTTATATTTAAAAAGAATATTATATTACCTTTTGAAATCAAAAAATTTGTTTGTTAAATAATTAGGAGGCATGGAAAATTCATATAGGTTCATTGGGACATCATCATCACAGAACACTTAAAGAACCCTTTTAGTTGGAATAACCATATAGATGAATCCCTATATAATTCCCCATAGAATTTAATCATTATTTAATGCATTGGAGTGATCTTTGGGTCAACCCAGTGTATAAGATAAATTAGGCTCATCCATAAGCTATAATGTGGATCAACCATTTTTATAAACTATAACCTCAAGACCTATGAGATATAATGGGGTTCAATGCTTCGTAAATAATTTACAAGGACCATATCGTGAATAAAAACATTGAAAAACTCTTTTAAACTCGTGTAAAAAAACTTTTGGATATAAAGATACCCTTTCTATTAAAAACCCATTTAAATACCAAAATATGAAGAAAAAATGAAAGAGGGTTTCTATTTGAAGAAAAAATTGAAACATGTAAAGGTATTCAAACTTTAAAAAATGGTTGTGGTGGTGGGGAAAGCTGTTGTCACTATATATGTAAAAAAATAACATTCCTTTTGTCTTTTGTAAATAAATTTAAAATGTTTCATTAAAAACTCATTTTTTTGAAAAAAATTGAATGAAAGTGGCATAAAATATCCTTCATAACTATTTTATGTCCATAAAAAATATATTCAAAAAATAAATTTAATAACATGGACATGGAAGAGAAATATTCTGAAAATAATCCATTATAAAATTTAAATAGAGGATTTAAGTTAGTGTCCCCTATCTCGAGTCCGATTCATTACATAAGTTATTTATTATCATAAATAAAAAATTATATTAATTTATTTAATTGATTAAGAACCTTTTTAAATTTCATTATTCTATTTATTTTATTTAATATCATGTTATCTATATTTACTTAATGATTTATGTTTATGTCAAACGTTTTGATGATATTTAGTTCATAATTCCAAAATTACTTTGGAACATTGACTATGGTAAAATATGTAATTATACCATAGTATACAGAATACTAATCATGACATAATTATCAATTTTTTATGTTAATTATAATTTTAAATCTATCCATTAAATATGGTTATGGAAAATGAACTACGTTATAAGAAGGTAGACCATACGTACTTATGAGTAACGTCTCTGTTTTTAAATGATCATTATGGAAAGAAGGTAGGAATTATTATATATATATAAAGGAAAATAATTTCCTGAATATAATATTACTTTTTTAAATACACTTACATATACTATCCATGTTATTTGGTGTTGAAAAATGAATCACATCACTTCGTGGAGGTGGTAGTCCACACGTACACATGAACGACATGATCATTTTTAAGTGAATGGAAAGACAAGAAAGAAAATGATATATTATCTTTTAATAATGATAAATATGTAATTAATATAATATATATAAATTAATTCTATCATTACAACCAACTATGATAGACAGTGATGGAAAATGAATTATATCAGATGATGAGGTGGTAGTCCGCTGTACTCACAAACGATGGTTTCGTGTCCCATTTGATGCCAGAGGAGATAGATATAGGTTGTCATATTTTTATATCAAAATATAAGTATATATAAGATATTATTATTATTATTTTATCATGTTTGAATACTATTTTAATGTGGTAGAAGAAGAAATAAAACAAAAACACTTGGTTAAGAACTATACCTCTTCTTCGGACAACCTCCTTTTCTTTACACCTTAATACCACTGAGGTTGGTATTTTTCCCAAACTAGGGCCTATATTATGTGTATAGAGATTATAGTTAGGTATTTTGGTAGGAATATTTTTTACCAAATGATTTTTTAATTGTGAAGAATTAAGAATAAGAGGTTCCCTTTTATAAGAGAGGGGAGGGGCACTCTTAGAATTTATCAAAATATTAAAAAAGTATAAATTAATTTTGATGTAAAAATGGCTCCAAATTGATGATATTTGAAGATGGGATAAGGATGAGTATACATTATCTCTTCCAATAAAATTTTTACATGTTTAGACCACATTTTTCCACTTATCATTTTGTTTTAACCATTTGTTTACCCTTTTCACAATTACAACAATATCAATGTTTTTACACTTAAGGGGTTAATATAGTTACTATAAAAGAAAAAATGAACCATAAATGGAAAATGGTTGATTTAATAAACCATATTTAATTAAATTGGATTAATATAATAATTTTAAATAATATAATAAAATATTATTTATTTTAAAATAACATTAATGTCAATTTTGGAAAAATTTATTTAATTTAACTTTTAAAACTACATGAAAATAATGGAATTAGAATCCAATTAAAAAATAACTCTATAATATGTAATTTTTATCTAAAAAAACCAAATAACACAAATATTCATTAACATCATATTATTTTTAACATTTTTAAAATCATTTATTTTATTTCTCATTTAATTGAATAATTTCCTTGTCAGCGTTGCTTAAGGATTTAATGTAATTATTTAATCAATAAAAATTAAAAATAAATTTCCATGAATAATATAAATAATTTATATTTAAAATAAATTTTTATAACTGAACATATTTTCTTTTTATCTCTATGTTAGAAATATTATAGTTATTAAAAACAAGGGTGTGACATTTTTGACATTTCTTTACATAAAATATTATAATGGTTATTATTACATAAAAATTAGAAAAAGGACATATAAATGAATATTTTTTGAGTATGGACTAAATGGAATCATCCAATAAAATTGAGTCAAGTTTTAGAGTCATTTTCTAGTCCCTATCATATTATTTTTAACCCTTAATTACCCGATTTACCCTTTAATGTGTTACCAAAAATCACTAAGGTTACTATTCATATAAAAAAATAAAATAAAATGAACCTATTAAAAAAATTTTGTCTCACAAATTAAAAATATGGAATCCAATTTGCAAAAATCAAGAAAAAAAGTGTTAGAATTTAAATTAAAAGTAAACCAAAAAAATAGGATGAAAAACCGTATTTTAGAGAAATGATCATTTTAAATATAAAATTGTTTTATAATAAATTCAATAATAAATTTCATTAAAACAAAAGTAACTGTAGTATTTTAAATTAAAAATAATTAATAAAATTTTAAAATCAATCGAAAATATAATTTTACTTTTTAAATACATGAAAATAAAACACAATTTTCAATACAAATAATTATTTTTCAATATTCGTTAAAAAATAAATATTTTCATAAATTTATCAAGAATTTGTCTTAATATAATTTTGAAATGATAAATTAAAAAAATATATCCTTTTTATTAAATACCATTTCTGAAATTTACAAAAAATAATTATAATATTCACTCACAAAGGGTAATAAAAACAATTTTTGAGGAAAACATATTTTTGAAGAATAAAATGACTTTACTAAAAATTGATTTCTGATTTATTAAAAATTAATTAATAAATTAATAATGAGTAAATCCATTATTTATTTCATTATTTTGTTAATACTATTCATTCTTTCCAATTTAACGGTTAGGTTGAAATGGTTACATTTAAATAATAATATTTTATTGTTCATTTAATCTCATTTTTTCATATATTGTACACCACTGAACATAGTATTTATTTTTTAAAATATTTGGATATAAAATTATACCCCAGCTAAGAAATTTCATCCTCAAAATTTGAACTCTATCTTAATAATCAAAGTTTGAAATTTTATAATACCTCTATTGAAATTCCCCATCGTAAAAATTATTAATAAAACTTCATCTTGAAAAGATAGAAAGAAAAGTATGAAGGTCATCTGAGATAAGACATACTAGGTTTCCAAATAGGAGATAATTAATATGAAGTAAATATATGGAAATAAAATAAAAAATCAATATCCAAATGATAATGGAGGGTGATAGAGAGCATTGATCAAAAGAATATGAATAATGTTGAGAAAATTAATGACCACAAATCTAAAACTCGATGAGGTGTATAAAAGACCATCCATTCATTAGAAAAAGGTAATAGGACAAATTTTTTGATTCAAGATCCATTTTCTAAATTTTAGGAATTGATTTATAATCCAGAAAAAGAACTTTTTGAAATATACTTACTTGAAAAGTAAAATTTCATCCATTAATCAACTTTCACCACAAACTCATCTTTCACTCTAAATGATGAGTATTAAAGATGAATTTTTCATACATGAAGAACAAAAATTAACTTCTAAAGAATTACATAATAAATAGGATAATAACAAGGTATTCCTTATATATTTATATAGTGACCAAAACCAAAATGTCTAGCACATGGTAAGACAATTCTCAAAATGAAAAAACCTTCATACAAAGAAATAATGTATTAATATCTAAAATTAAACAATAATACTTAAAGTTAAAAATAAAACTATCCATAAATAAATATCCTTAAAATTGTTCAAAACATTCCTGACCAAGTTTGAAACCCAAATATTTGAAGGATTTAATGAGAATGTCTTCCAAGATAAATTTAACATTTATCTCCAAATAACTTTAGTAAGTCATGAATTCATATACAAAAAAATGCATATGACATAGTCATATAGTTTCCAATATATAATAATCATTTACCTTAATGACTTGAATCATAATAAAAACACATTAAAATAAAATATTTTTCAAATATATAATTCAACCTTTAATCCTCAGATAAAATACCATAATATTATGTATACCTTAACCATATACTGTTCTTTAAAAATATAATTATCTTTATATTAAATAATATTAATAAATTTTCCATCCCACAATTATCTATATGATAAAACATTTTTTCCAAAATCATAATAACCCATAATTAATAATGTTCATATAAACCCAAAAGGTTATAAATAAAATTAAAACTTATGTCGAAAAAATGTAAACACATTGTTCCTTCAATGATACTTCATGTTAAACCTATGGTTTTCATATATGTAAACCTGATAAAATGTCTCCCAAAAATATCATTAATCACCTCAAAATTCCATCACTTAGAACCTAAGAAAGGGTATCTAAAACTTTTAACTTTTTATTGACCTAAAAATTATAAACCCATGATAGTATTCATAACTCTTATGATAAACTCATGTGAAATCACCCTAATTGCCAAAGTTATCTAAACCCTACTTTGATTCCAACTGTAAGGATCGAGACTCAAACATTACAAATTCTTGTGTCTTTGACTAGAATTTGCTTACTTGCATTTTAATTGATATTTTATGTTTAGAGATTTATATAATTAGGTCATAACTCATACATATTAAAACCATATTTTTCAAACTTTACACTTCTATTTAGCAACCATTTTTCCCACAACATAATGCTTTTAAAATAAAACATGATTTTTTTGCTGAAAAATCTACTCAACTTTCAACCTAACTTCTTCATTTCCATTTTCCATACTTAAACCCTATGAAAAACATTTTAAATGTGGGATGATAAACAAAATATCAATAAGGGACACATCAACAATAGATATATTAGTCAAGTGAAAAACTTGAAAACCCATGAAAAATAATTTCTTAGAATACATATATTTTTACCCGGAAGAGTCATCATTTTTTCTTTTAAAAAGACTATTATATTACCTTTTGAAATTGAATGATTTCAATGAAAAGTAATTAGAAAGAATAGAAAATTTATATAGATAACTTGCAAAATAATCATCATAATACCATTACAGAACCCTTAAAAGAACTACTACAATTAGAATAACCATACAGATGACTTCTAATATAATTCTCTGGAGAACCCAATAGTAACCCAATGCATTAGAGAATTATCTTGGAGAACCTATTGTATAAGTTATATAGGGATCACACATTAGATATAATGGGGATCAAACCATTGTATAATCTGTATCAGACTCACAAATGAAGTATAATGAGGTTCAATCCTTTGTAAAAAATGTCCAAGGAACTTATTATGAATAAAATTCAAAAAAAACTTTTAAACCCATGTTTAAAACACTTTCTAATATCAAAATAACCTTTTGTATTAAAAACCCATTTTCAACACCAAAATACCCAAAAAAGGTAAATATGGTTTTTTTGAAGAAAAAATGGAAGATTTTAAAGGAATCCAAACTATAAATAATGGCTGTGATAGTGGGAAAATCTGTGGCCACTGTATACATTAAAATATAAAATTCCTTTTTTTCCTTTTATAAATAAAGTCAAAAAATTCCTTAAAAATGAATCATTTTTTGAAAAATTTAAAAGAAAATAGTATAAAATTTATTTTATAATAATTTTATGTCCATAAAAATATATTCATAAAATAATTTTAGAAACATGGACATGGAAGAAAAATATTTTTTTAAAAAAATCATTATAACATTTAAAATGAGGTTTTAAGTTAAAGTATCACTTACATCGAGTATGAATCGTCACATTATTTATTTATATCTCTAAATAATAAAATTATGTTAATTAATTTAATTTATTAGGAACTTTTTTTTCATTTTCATTATTATTTTATTTTATTTAATACCATGTTATATATAATTTCGTAATTTTTTAATATTATGTTTGATGTTTTGATGATATTTGGTTCATAAGTCTGAAACGACTTAGGTAGGTTGAATACTGTCAAAGTGTTCATTATTCCATCATATATATAATAATAATAATTAAATAGTTATCACTTTTATAAATAAATTATAATTTTAAATCCAACCATTAAATATGGTTATGAAAAATGATCTATATTACTATCATAGAGATGATAGACCATACACACACATGAGTAACATCCAATTTTCAATGATCATTATGAAAAGGGGGTAATAATTATTATATATTTAAATAATGATAATAATATATTAAATATAATATTATTTCTTTTAATACACTTATATATATCATCCATTTGATGTGGTGATGAAAAACTAATCACATCGCTTCATGAAGGTGGTAGCCCACATATCCCAGGAGCGACTCTATCATTTTTCATTGAATGGAAAGTTAAAAAATTAAATGATATATTATATTTTAATAATTATAAATATATCATGAATATAATATATATACATTAATTTAGTTATTTTAACTATGCCTGAGATATGGTGATGGAAAATGAATTACATCGGTTCGCGAGGTGGTTGTCCACCGTACATTAATTTAGTTGTTAATGCGTCAGTGTTGTGTAAACATTTTAGATAATTATTTATTATCTAAAAAACAAAAATAAATTAACAAGATGAATATAAAAAATTTATATTTCAGATAAATATTTATAACTAAACATATCCTATATTTTCCCCCATGTTAAAAATATCATATTTATTAAAAATATGAGTGAATTTTTTCACTTTTATTTACATAAAACATTATAAATGTTATAATCGTATACAAATAGAAAAAAGTTAATATAACCAAATATTAGATGACTAAAAATATGTAATCAAATTTTCAAAACTCTAGAAACAAAAGGGGCATAATTTAATTAAAAAAATAAATAAAAAACATGATGAAGAATGAGTTTTAAAAAAAATACCCTTTTAAAATGTAATTTTTTTATACTAAATATAAGTAAAAAATTTATTTAAAAATCCATAATTGGATTTTTATTAATTAAAGGGAACTAAATAAATTTTAAATCCAATAAAATATAAAAATTTTCTGTTTAAATAATTGAAAAGAAAATACAATTTTCAAAAAATAGCATTTTTCACTATTTATTAAAAAATCAATATTTCTAGAAAAAGTTAAAAATGTTTCTTAAGATAATTTTTACATAATGATTTCAAAAATGATACCCTTTTTATAAAATAAAATTTATAAATGTTTAAATAATTATTTATAGTATTCTTTCACCAAAAAAATAAAAACCATTTTAAAAGAAAACATTTATCTTGAAGAGTAAAACAACTTTATAAAAAATTGAGTTCTTATTTCATAAAAATTAATTATTACATTAGTAATTAGTAGGAACCTTATATATTTCATAATTTGGTTTATAATATCCATTCCCACCAATTTAACATCTTGGTTACAATGATCACATTTAAATAATAATATTCCATTATTTGTTTAAGCTCGATGATTCTTATCTTGTATACTATTATACATAGTCTTTATTTTTTTAAAATCAAGGTTTATTACATTATCTTTTTATAATTTCAGTTTATTTATGATATGTGATTTATAGTTATTTAATATATTATGCACACTTTGATATAGGGGGTATAGTCTTCCCATGGTACCACCTTAGAATGTAATTACTAATATAAAGACTCTGACTTACAGGGAGGTGCAACAGAGGCACACTAGTGTCTTTTGGTATGGAAACATGTTAGTGGCATAGGGTGGTGGGGCGTTACAATATATAACCCAAATTATATCATTTATAGTATTATGTATTTTTTTACTATAATTTTTAAGAGATATCTCTTTTGGCTGAGAGAACCAGAAAAGAATACTCTTAATAATGGGAGGTGATCCTATTACCACTAAAGAATGATGGAATAATAGATATAATTCTTTCAATACTCATAATATTTCTTATTATGATCAATGATGAATATAAATTTTTTTGTCTATCCCTGACATCAACCATAATATGAATGATGTTGTTTCAATATTAATCATTCATGTGTGGATAATAGTAGAGTAATTATACTTAGAATTATTCTCCATAATGATATTACAAGTGTAAAGAACTAGCTCGAGCTACCATCAAACTGGTACCCAAGACAATCTTCCATAATACCCAAAGAGATTTTTTGATCCCCATGGGATGGAAACTAGTTCCTATGCATAAAAAATACACTATGGAGAACAATTTTTTATATAAATAAATAAATGATCAATAAAATTCCACCTAGAAATCACGCATCACCATTCCATAAGTTATATAACCAGGAACATAAGAAATAAATAGACATATATTAATTAAATCCAAATAAAGTAATAAAAATGATAATAACTCATGAACATTAAATAAATATAAACAACCAAATCCCATATATCCCAACATCTAATATTCTAAAAATTTTAATTATGAATAAATTATAATAAATAAAACTATAATAATATTGATAAAATGGAATGATACACCAGGTAAGTAAAAGAAAACCAAAATAAAACAAGCTGAAATAACCCCAATTTGTGTGTCAAAAAAAGAATCCTAAATAGTAATTCCAGGACCCCAGTAAGCCTAGATCTGGTGTATAATACCAGTGCATTTTCATGATTAAAAGGAATTAAATCTCGAAAGACTGATCAATTTAGTATTATTGGTAAATCAGATACATATATGGTCTTATATTACAATTGAATACACTAATTACAAAATAATTTTTTTATTTTGAGGATAAAGTTATTCCCAGTTAGCATATCCTTTCATATCTTTACTATAAAACATCTTGGATTCCTAGTGAAGAAAACAAAATAAGGATGATATCAAATTATCAGTAAGGGTTAAGTATAGAGATAGAAATAATTAATTAATGGGAATAGTCAATATGGAAAGGTAATAGTTAAAGACACATGCCATATAATTAATAAACTAAAAAGGAAGTGCGTAAACAATATGAAAATGAAAATAACTAAAAAACATGATATTTAAATAACTAGATAAGGAAAAATCAATATTGAAAAGAAAATAACTAAAACACATGAAATTTAATCAATTAAATGAGAATTAAATGAATCCATAGATAATTTCTAAGAAAAAAACTCATGGATAATAATAATAAGTAAATTATCAATAAAGAAAATGATTAATTATTTTAAATCATGTTTCCTAGGCACATGATACCTTTACCTTTGAGACCTTTTACAAGAAGGATTAGCATACTACTATCAATACCTTTAATAATAAAGTTTAAATCTTTGGGTAGAAACCTGTCTATTTTTCTTGGAAACAAACTCCAAGTGTTTATCTCCAATTGATTTCGTCTCATGAGACTACCGATGCATCAAGTGTATTACTTTAAATGGTCCCCAAACCATGAAATTCATTTCCAAATAATTCCAAATATTTCAAATAATCAATTCAATTAATGAAACATGTGTCTAATAAAATATCTGTATTGATTAAAGGATATGGATTTATCATTATTTCCCCAATAAATGAAATACATTTTAAAGTAAACACCATATGTAAAAATGGTATACGATTTAGGAAATGAAATCCATGATTAATGATAAGGATAATTAGGGGAAATTAAATTTTCAATGATCATAATAAATTTAATATTTCAAAGGGACTAAAAAATGAATCAAGTAAGTGAATACTAATACCATCCTTGGTCAAATCAGTCAAAAACCATCCAGAGGAAGAATAAGGATGATATCAATATAAAATATTCCAAGCGAAGTAAAAATAAAGTGATGTGTTCATTAATGAAATGAAATATTATAAAAGGTATTTTAAAAACTTTATTTTGGAAAATATACTCTTTATTTTGAAAACATTTTGAAATACTTTTTAGAACACATGGTTTTTAGAAGAAAATAGGTTCTCCAACTTAAGAGAGTAATGAATTCGGGTTTTCTTAAAAACATTTTGCCAACAAAAAAGAGTGTAAAAACTGTTTTATTAGTTGATAAAGGTCATTAATAAATGGAGGAGAATAAAATTAAAGGATTTATTATCTATTTATCTAACAATTTCCTTTAATGGAAATTCAAGTGTAATCAATCTCAAAAAAAAAATGGGAATGTGAAGTAGGCCCTTGAAAAGTCCGTAAATTTGATGTGAGAATAAATAAATGTATATATTATGTGGGTAAAATGTAAATCCACATAAAAAAATTGGTAATAAAAATATATTTATTAAAAAGTGACTACATACATAATCTTAGAATATCGTTGATAATGAGAAAGTAATATAACCTAATGAAAAGGAATCATGTTATGAAATTCATTGCCACTTGGTAACTTTTAATTCAAATAAACATAGAATAAATAATTAAACTTTAAACTAAAATACATTAATATAAAATAGTTCGTGATATAATATATAAAAATGTGCAGTATATACACCACACAAAATAAGTAAGTGGTGAATATGATATTTAACTCACAGATGTAAAAAGTGAGATAAAAATCCCTTACCTTGCATTTAATTTTGGGAGAACATCATTTAAAATCATGTATAATAGTATTAATAATGTTATTATATTATAAAATAAAAATAAAAATATTTATATTATCATATATTAACTTCTTATAATATCTTATTACTTATATAATTATACTCTTTATTTTGAAAACATTTTGAAATACTTTTTAGAACACATGGTTTTTAGAAGAAAATAGGTTCTCCAACTTAAGAGAGTAATGAATTCGGGTTTTCTTAAAAACATTTTGCCAAAAAAAAAGAGTGTAAAAACTGTTTTATTAGTTGATAAAGGTCATTAATAAATGGAGGAGAATAAAATTAAAGGATTTATTATCTATTTATCTAACAATTTCCTTTAATGGAAATTCAAGTGTAATCAATCTAAAAAAAATGGGAATGTGAAGTAGGCCCTTGAAAAGTCCGTAAATTTGATGTGAGAATAAATAAATGTATATATTATGTGGGTAAAATGTAAATCCACATAAAAAAATTGGTAATAAAAATATATTTATTAAAAAGTGACTACATACATAATCTTAGAATATCGTTGATAATGAGAAAGTAATATAACCTAATGAAAAGGAATCATGTTATGAAATTCATTGCCACTTGGTAACTTTTAATTCAAATAAACATAGAATAAATAATTAAACTTTAAACTAAAATACATTAATATAAAATAGTTCGTGATATAATATATCAAAATGTGCAGTATATACACCACAGAAAATAAGTAAGTGGTGAATATGATATTTAACTCACAGATGTAAAAAGTGAGATAAAAATCCCTTACCTTGCATTTAATTTTGGGAGAACATCATTTAAAATCATGTATAATAGTATTAATAATGTTATTATATTATAAAATAAAAATAAAAATATTTATATTATCATATATTAACTTCTTATAATATCTTATTACTTATTGTTAATAATCTTTCATCATTTTCACTATTTCAGGTGTTGATTATCCAGTTTTTCAAGTATGTTTTAACTTGTTCTTTTATTATTATCACTTAGATCATTATTTAATCATAAATAGAATTTAAATAATTATTTAAATGTTGTATATATTCAGTATATATGTATTTATAATAATCCATAATATATAGATATAAGAAATGAAATGTACTGTTCATGGAGACGGTTGGCCGTACGTACGCATGAACACTACTTCCATTTCTTTTTCATATTTAAGAGAATGAAAATTAAATGACATATATGAATATTATAATTAAATTATATTATTTATTTCATATATTTCACATAATTTTATTAAATACATCATTAATACATTCCATGTATATCGTGAACGGATCACTTCGCTTTGAGGAGGAAGTAGTCCACACCTCCACAAATGATATTATTGTTGTAATAAATCGAGATTTTATAGGATATATTCTTTTTAATTTATTTCACATCTTCTGTTATACTATACACCAAGATTATCTTGCGCTATACGCAACACTGTATTAGCTTGCAGTATACACAACACTAATCCTAGATCGTGTTACACACAATTTTATGTTTGTTTGATAGTAGTTATTCTACAAAACATTCAGTATATATATATATATATATATATATATATATATATATTCAATTTAATTTGTTATACGCAACAACAAAGGAGTCGTGCACTACACGCAACCCTGACTTGTCTTGCATTACACGCAATCACGACCTTCCTCGATAGCGTGTGTTGTATGCAATACCAGGTTTTACTAAACAACGATATATTATTATAATATTATTATGAACTAGCCGTTATGAATAGTATTAACTAAATTTTGAATTTTATAACATTATTATTCGTCTCACACATTTTCTAGAATATGGTATAAGAACAAAATAAATTGTTCGGGTAAAATAAGTATTTTTCAAAAAATGCAGTTTTGCCGCCTTTTAATGGCACACCCAATTTAAATATTGTTTTTGACATGTTTATAAGTTCAATTTTACAAAATAAAATTATTCTTTGGAATCAAGATATAATAATTTACCTTGGACAAAATTTTCATATTATTCTGAAAACTTTCATATTTTAATGAATAGTAAAAACAAGCTATATTTTAATTAAAAACAACTTTTTTCATCGTAATAACTTATATGGTTAAATTATAATATAAAATGGTTTTAAAGTATATATATAATATATTTTTACCATTTAATATAATGTATGTCATTATCATTGATTTTAGCTTGAATTCCTAGGTTAAATCAATTCAATCTTTTGCAATGTTTTAAAGAAAAACCTGTTTTCTTTCGACAAGAGGATTAATTTTAATTTAATTTATGCAAATTTTTTGTATTGAATTTGGAAAAATGGATTCCATATTTGGAATCAGTGGGTCCAAATTATGATAATAAGCTACTTTTTATTTTTGGTCATTATGAATAGTAACTATGGTAAATTTTATTTACCATAGTTAAAGGTATATCAGGTAATTAAGGGTAAATATAAGATTATAGAATTACCCTAAGACCTTCTAAAAATCTTTTTTATGACTAAAAGTCGACCCATATCACCTAAGGGTTGGATTAGATTCATTTTATGGAATTTTGACCATGAAAATAATATAATTATTATTAAAACCAAAGAAAGTGACAACATGTCACTCTCTTAAATCTTATAAGTATAATAATTTTAATTTAGTGATAAACATCATAAAACTTAGAACATGAATATTCTCCAGAACTCTAATAAAATTATCTACATCATGATAATTTATTTAGATTTTTAGGGATTAAATAATTATCATTAATGGTGATACATTAATGATGTAGAAATTATTTATTAAGTGAAAAATCAGTAATATAGTTTTTATTGAAATAATAATACACATTAAAAGGCCCAGAAACCTGACCAAAACTTATTTTTAGTGTATATCTATACCATAATCATCTAATGACCTAATATATAACCTTATGGAGTCTTATAGAAGTGATTATGACACTTATATTATATTATTTTAAATGATGCCAAAGTTGTCACCTTCATAATTTAATAAATATAACAATTTATATATTGTGATTTTAAAATGATAAATTTGAGTAAAAGTATTATTGTGAAATTTAATAGATTTATATTCATCATAGTATTTTATTTTTAATTTTTATGCAACAAATATGTATATTAAATAATTATACAAAAATGTTTTTTTAATTATTTTATTAAGAGATAAACCAAATAAATGGTTTTAAAAATAATAAAATAAATATTATATGAACTATTTAATGTGCTCCAATAATTTTCTAGATACATATGACCTTTTATGAATCTATTAAATCTTTTATTTAGAACATATATTCTGTTTATATTTTATTTAAATTCCAATAAATGAATAGTGTCAAATTTGAAACTATTGTTATTTTATAAAAATAACATATTATAATTTTTTTAAAAAATAACAAAAATATTTAAAAATTATAAATTTAAATTTATATTGTATATAATGTTTAAAATAATTTACTAACATGTCTAAATTTTATTGGTTGATGAGATTAAAACCCTATATCATCTAATATTCTAATATTAGTCATTTTTTGAGGTTTTTAGGTGGGGTTATATTTATTATAAATTAATATTTTTAAGATTTCCAAAGGTGCCCCTCTCCTCCCTTATAAAAGGGAACCTCCTCCCTGTCTTCCTCACACCAATTTGAGCCTTTATGCTCGGAAAAACCCTGAAAATTTCCCCTATAATCTTCCCTAGAAACATATTAGATGCCCTGGTCTTCTTCAATGGCTAATTTTAGTTCCCTAAGAGGAGGTCTCAAAGAGGCGCTTCAAAGAAGAGGTAATGTCCATTACCAATTCTTTCAACTTTATTTCTTCTTCCACTTCCTATTATTTAGTTGTTTCATTATGAAGTAATAACATAAGTATCAATCATATACTGATATGTTATTATATGTATGAAATAACCCTATTTCACCATCTATCCATCCTACGGAAAATGAAATCACCACGCGTGCGTACGTACGGAATACCGTTTCCACGCCGTGGTGTAATTTGTTTTTCCAACACCACCTTACTTGGATGGGTATAATGGTGTAAATAATAACTATACATAGTTATTATAAAATCATAATTATTCTTATATATTTTATCATCCACTCAAATTCAATTCAATAATTATGGGAACGATATCATCGCTTGTGCGTACGTACAGACTACCGTCTCCATGACACGATGAGATTCATTCTCAATGATTAACCATTCATGAGTGATTATAAATTATATATAATAAGTAATCATGAAATATATGAAATAATAATGATTCTGTGATTATGTATATATATATATGTGTATGTCATCCACTTAATTCCATTCAATTCAATAAGGAAACGAAAACAACGTTCATGCGTACGTACGACCTACCGTCTCTATGAGCGATGTATTTCATTCCTTTTATCAATCTATAATATATATGTATATGATTAATATATAATATATATAAATCATGTTTTACATTCTAGAATTATTTAAATCAGGATATAAGTTATAATATCAAGAATGACAAGTCGAAACATATACGATAAATGAAATGATTTTACCCAAAACGCTGCTTTTACATGGAATTTACAAAGGAACGAGTAATATAAAGTCATAAGTGAAACATATATGATATAATAACAATGAATATGATTCTATAATAAGTCAATTACATTATTTAAAGCATTATACAGGAGGTTCAGATACGTACGAAGCATATCGTACCTAAGGTAAGGGATAATTTTGCAAATCTCGTTTTTATCCGAGATTGCTTATTCGTAAGTATTTACTGGGGTTATTGTTATCATACATGTACATGTTTCCTAAAAATGGTTTCATGTATGTTTAAAGTCCTTTTTACCCACTTTTTACTTTTACTACATGGTATGTAAGGAATATTTCTTTTGTTTACGTTACGAGGTACTTTTTTGACTTTTCTGGAAAAAGTACGAGAAGAATGTTTTTTTAACGTATACGACATGAAAGGATTTTTACGGTTTTATAAAGCCTTATTTTAATGAAGTTTCCTCCAAAATATTTCATGACTATTTTCAACAAAATCATTTTCTTTTAAAATTGCTTGACATTTTGTGAAAAGTGAATGATTTTGAAGAAGAAATGATATTTTCCTCAAGAATTCATTTCAAGTGTTTTATCAAAACCATTTTTCATCTAAGATGACATTATTTCATATGTGTATGTTTCAAGTATCATGTCTCTATGATTTACATGGTTTCACTTTTCTTATTATGAAATGATATCCATTTCTTTTATATGGATTATTTGATGATGGGATGATGTTTATGAAACCCATTTTATTTATTGGGTTATTATGAATGAAGTATGTTTATTTTGTGGAACAATTAAGAATGATTTCATTATGAGATGGGTGGGACCTATATCTCCCTCCAATGGATTGGGTAAAGATTTATATCTCATGAGATAGACATGGCTGGAACGACAAGTTAAACCGGTTTAGTAATACAGGACTGGAACGAGGAGTGAACTAGATTCAGAAAGGGACTTTGTCCACTAAGATGGGTTTTGGAAACAATGCCTTGGCTACTATGGAAATCATATCATGTGCTTAATGGTTTCCACAATTACAAGTCTTAATTACTAGATATTTTATCATGATTGATGTTCCTTTATGATATATGCCATATGTACTTCCAATATTTATGTCTTTACTCAAGATTTTGATGTTTAGATTTAATGCTCATGTTTTTTTACATTCAAATGTCTAAGGATTGTTTTATGTTCTCTATGCTTACTCTTACTGAGCATTTGAGCTCACCCCTTTTATGTTTTCTTTTCCCCAGGATATAAAGAAAGGTTTTAGGTAAGAAATAAAAGGGGAATATCTTTATTGGAGTTTTTGAAGATCTTTCACCACGATTAGAAGATTACGTTCCAAGTTTCCAAAGACACTAAACTATTATGGTCCTTGTGTGTCTGTTTTTGTTATATATTAAGTATTCCAAAAAAGTAATGTAATGTTCATGTACGTTAAGCTTCGGGTCTCTACAATTATATCCCCAAAATATAGAAAACATGGAGGTATGTGTTATATAAAAATTTAAAAATTATAAGGAAATAATAAATATCATAAATATCATATAAAAATTGGCTTTACATCATTATTCCAAACCATGATAGGTGGTAAAATAAAAAACAAACGATATCATTTTGCGAGGCAACAGTTCACTGTGCACACAAACAGTAAGTTCATTACCCATTTGATGGAAGTGTGTGTAGGTGTAGAATTGAACCTTAAAAGAACAAATATAATTATATTTAAGATACTTGTGTTATTATATTAATATTATATAAAGTTAAATTAATTTATTGGAGAAGGAAACAAAGTAAAAATTCTTGTTGATGAAAGTTACCTCTTCTTTGGGTAACTTCTTTTGGTTTGCATCAAATGGATTAATTGGTTTGATTTATGAATAATGTGAGGATTATATGATTATTTAAGTGAGGTTTTTATATTATTTTTTCAGGTATTATATGATCCAAATGGATTTATTTTTGTGAATAAGTAGGAGGGGTGAGTTTCTTTTTATAGTGGAGAGGGAGTGACATTCCTGTAAATTTTTGAAAAGGGAATTACACCCATGTTTTTACCTTTTAAAGTGGATAAAATAAGGAAAAAAATATATAAAATGGATTATAGGGTCTAAATATTAACATACAATGGATTTTGGATAATTTTATATGTCATTTTGGGTTTTAAGTTTAAGGTTTAGTGCTTTGTTAAGCTATTTTTTCTCTTAATCCTTGTAATTAATTTTAATCATTTGTAGTAATATTTTTATTCAAAAACTAAGTTGAAATTATTAGAAATAATAATAATAATTATTCCAAATATAGAATCCATTTTTATAAATTCAAATCACAGAAGTGATAGAAATTAATTTAAAATTAATCCCACTGACGGGTCGACAATATGGGGTTTTAAAGTAAACATGTTCTCAAGTTTGCTAAGTTTTGATATCCAATTTCATGGTGACATTGATTAAAATGATTTAAATTATATTTATATGTGTAAAATTTATTTAATTAAACTTAAAAAAAATAGAAAATATAATTTAACTTTATAAATAAATTAGAAGAAAAAATAGTTTTGAATTAAAATTCGGTATTTTTCATTATTCATAAAAAAACGAAACCTCACAGAAAATAAAAAAAATTCACCATAGGATAATTTTTATGCCCATGTTAAAAACTGAAGTTTATGTTAACATATAAAACTTATAAAATTGACTAAATTCATATTTAAATCAGGTGTACCATTAAAATATGGTAAAATATTGTTGTAGAAAAATAAAAATTTTAAAACAATATTTATTCTTATCTTATGATTGTCAAACCTATTGGATGAATATAAAAATATTTGATTGAATATAATATATATATATTTCATTAATATCATTCAATTATTGTAATTAATTTAATTTATTAGGATAAAACACCTTTTTAATCATAAAAATAATAATAAAATCTTTATATTCAATTGGTTTATATTTTCATTTCTAATTGATCGGTAACCAATGAATTCACTTTATCTTTTTAAAAACCATATATTTTCATAATTTAGTTAATATTATTCATAACCACGAATTTAATTTCTATTTTATATCTTATTATATTAAATAATAATGTTTTCATAATATATTATTGTTCGATAAAACACGATCTTGCATATAACGAAAGTCATTGAAAAAAGTCATTGTTGCGTGCGATGAAAGATAACTAAATATCACATGAACTACAATCTATATCATAGATTGAATTTATATAAAATAGTAAATATATTGTAAAGTTTTATAATATTGAAACCCCTTACACACTTAGTGTTGCATGTCATACATGTTATTGAATACAATGTTCTTACTTTAGAATTTCGAGGCGTTACATTCTCCACCCCATGAATAATTTGTGTCCTAACAATTTTAACTCAATCTCTAAAATATAGGGTTTTATATTTGGAAATAATATTTTTGAAAAACTTACATCATAAAAGTGTTTATAAAATATCCTCTTAATAAAAGAGAATGATAAGTACAATGGTCAAATGGAATATCATATTATTTGGTTTATGTAGGAGAACATTAGTGGAATGTGAAGATACATATATGGAGGAAAATTGTTAATATTTATAGGTAGTGATAAATTTCATCAATAAAAAAAAGTGAATAATCAAAGGAATGTTTTGGGCCTCAAATATATAAATCTATGATGATTGAAAATACCATTTATTCAACAAAAGTCAAGGTATTAGGGAATCACTTTTTTGATCATTTTTCTAATGTTGAGTAATAATTTTACTGAATATGAATATAAGGAAATATACTTAATTGATACACTTTAATTTTATATGAACAATTCCTTATTTTGGTTATGATTCGATCAAATTATAATTCATCCCCTACTTCATGAAATGGATATCCTAGAATGAATCCTTTTTTGAAGCACTGAAATTTTCATTTAACGAATCATAAGGTCCATAAAAGAGGTAAACGTATTTCTATTTTTCTCTAAATATTCAATAAAGATAATATGGTTAATGAAATAATATATAGACCAAAATAATTACACAACAGGTTCATCATTAATATTTATTCATCAAATTGTTTACCTAAAAAGAATTATATATTATCTAGGGCATCGTGTAGGCCAGTGGTTGGTGCAAAACTGTTATCGTCCTTTGGTCATGGGTTCCAGCCCCACAACCTTGTCGGATGCAATGAGTTTTCACCCTGATTGGAGATTTTCCTTTTCTAATACTATATTAATATAATTACTATAAAATTTCCAAAACTTTGATGGACATCCTTGAAATAAGGTTAATTAATAAGTAGCATTTTAACTAAAGCTTTCAATAAAACCTCAATACATAAATACTTCATCCATTTTATTTCAACATAGGTCATTCCTTGGTCTAATGTTTAACATGGATCATTCATTATTGTTATCTATTCAGATCATTCACAATGGTTTGTAAATAAAATATGAATTATCTTAATTATATTTCTTGAAAGTGTTATACCGTGTGCGTAGTAAAGCCCATTGTCCTGTATTGTGTTACACTTGAGTCATGACCAACAAACCTTTTCATAGTTGTTACCCCTTGGTATATCGGTGCCAAAACCCCATCCACTTATTGTATCCAGACCAGGATATATTTCTAGGAAGACCCAAGTAATATCTACCTTACCAAAATTATAGAATTTTCTTATATAATTATACTCAAAGTATACCTTATCGAAATGTTATCTAATCAATATTATCATTCATTATTTTCCATATTTTGGGTGTTAATTGACTAGTTTGTCGAGTATGTTTTAACTTTTTATTTTTGTTACTATTACTTAAACCATGATTTAATCATATATAGAATTTAAAAAAAGATTTATATTTTATATAAATTCAGTATATATGTATTTATAACAATCCATAATGTTTGGAGATAGGAAATGAAATGGACCGTTCATGGAGACGATAGGCCATACGTATACATGGACACTTATTCTATTTCTTTTTCGTATTTAAAAGAATGAAAAGTAAATGATATATATATATATATTATAATTCTAGTACCATATTTATTTCATATATTTTACGTACATTTATTAAAGCTATCCTTCATACATTCCATGTATAACATGAACGAATCACATCACTTTGAGGAGACAGTAGTCCATAAGTCCACAAACGATGTTATCATATCCCTACAATTTGTAACACATGAAGGTATGTGTTATATAAAAATTAAAGAAGCATAAATACATAATAAAAATCATATATATCATATAAAAATAGGGTTTCTATCATAATTACCAACCATGAGAGGAGATAAAAGAAAAATTAATGTCGTTGTTTTGCGAGGCAGTATTTCACCGCACATAGAAATGGTTTGTTTGTTACCCGTTTGACAGAAATGTGAGTAGGGTTTTGTATAAAAATATACATTAAAACATATAAGTATACTTAAGATAATAATTTAATTATATAATTATGAAATAAATTGAAATTAAGTGATTGGAGAAAGAAAAAAAGTAAAAATGCATGTTGATGAAAGTTACCTATTCTTTGGGTAACTCTTTTTGGTTTACACCAAAGGGATTATTTGGTTTTATTTACGTAAAAATTTATTATTATAGGATTATGGGAGGTACGTTTTGAGCTTATTTGGTCAGGTTTTGGATGATACAAAGGGATTTATTATTGTGAATAAGTTGGAGGGTTAGGTCCTTTTTATAGTGGAGGAGGTGTGACATTATTATAAATTTATGAAAAGGGAATTCCACCCGCATTTTTACCATTTATAGTGATCCAATAATAATAAAAATTACATAAAATGGAGTATTGGTTCTAAATGCGAACATACAATGTATTTTTGACAAGTTTCTAGTTCATTTCAGGCCTTAAGTTTAAGGTTTAGTCCTTTGTTAAGCTAACTTTTCTCTTCACCGCTGTAGTTAATTTTAATCACTTTCACTATTATTTTTGGTCAAAAACTATGTTGAACTTATTATAAATTATAAATTATTATTATTACAAATATAGAATCCATTTTTCCAAAATTAAATCACCAAAGTGGAAGAAATCAATTTAAAATTAATCCCACAGACGGGATGAGAATGCCGGTTTTTAGAGTAAAAACTTTCAAAATTTTGCTATGTTTTTATATTTAATTTGAATTTAAAATTGATTAAAATTACCTAAATAGGATTAATATATGTAAAATTTATATAATTAATCTTTAAAAAAATTAAAAAATATAATACAATCTTATAAATAAATTAGACGGAAAAGAAGTTTTGAATTAAAATTCGGTACTTTCACTATTCATCAAAACATGAAACCTCACAGAAAATACTAAAAATTCACCATAAACTATTTTTTATGTTATGATTTAAAAAATGAAGTTTATTTGGACATATTATTTTTTTAAATTATAAAAATTCATATTAAAAATATGTGCTTCATTAAAAGGCAGTAAAATTGTCTTTTTAGAAAAATACAATTTTTAAGAATAAAAATATATTTATTCGTGACTTATGCTTATAAAAACTATTGGATGAATATTAAAAATATTTAATTAAATATATAATATATATATTTCATTAATATCATTCACTAATATTAATTAATTTAAATTCTTAGGGCAAAACACCTTTGTAATCATAAATATATAAATATTTCCTTTACATTCAATTGTTTTTTATTTTTATTTCTAATTAATTATTAACCTATGAATTCATTTTATATTTTTATAAATAATATATTTTAATAATTTATTTTATAATATTAATTATATATAATTTAATTTCTGGTTCGTATCTTACTATTTTAAATAATAATGTTTTCATAGTACATTGTTGTTCGGTAAAACTTGGTCTTGCATGTAACACAAGTCATCAAAGAAAGTAGTTGTTACACATGATGCAAGATAACTTAGTATTATGTGAACTAAAATATATATCATAGATTGAAATTATTTTAAATAGTAAATATATTTTAAATTCAATAGATATTATTGTTCCTTTCGTGCTTTTTGTTGTGTGTCATACATGCTATCGAATAAAATGTTCTCACTTTAGAATTTCGAGGCGTCACATCAACCCATCCAATATACATAAACCAAGATCCAATTAGTAAATTATCATATACAAGTGGAACACACTAAATGTTTTATAATATTGGAATGTGGATATATCCCTGGTTGGCAGCCTCCCCACACCCTATACATAACCATTAAAAATAATTCCCTTTTTTGATTGTTTAGAATACAAATAAAAATATAATATTTTCCCTTTTATTAGATACTAATAACATGTGATCAAAATTTGAAACCATTCATTTTAAAATCATGGGAGATAAAATTTTCAAAATCCCCTTCTTATAAAAGGGTGGAATCCAGCATTAAAAGAGAAAAATATATTTTAAAATAATAAGAATGGTGGGCCTCCAAATTTATAACAAAACAAAAAATTTCATTCTTTGAGAGTTTTCATCAAAAACAATTTCAAATCAAATTGAAATTTAAACCATACTATAAAAAAACGAATCAAATACAATGTAGAAACTCACATCAAGGAGGAAAAATGTAAATGTAATAATGTAATAGTTCCACTAAACAAGACAATAACTTGGGTATACAATCAAGGTATGGGATGGAAATCCCCTAATAGGTAATTGAAAAAAACTATGAATCATGGGGAAATCACTAGGCTCTAACATGAAATGATATTTAACCACAATTATATACCACCAGATATCGAATTTTCTAAACTATGGTAAAGTTAATATCATTCAACCCTCACTTATCCTCATGGTCTGTCTGGGAGGAAACCCATTGTAGAACACAATCACACTTAGGGAACTAGCCTGTGAATAATTTATAAAACTATACTCATACATATCTCTCACTTATCTACCTAGAGTTATAAGGATATAATTTAGTAGAGGTGAGAAAAAACAAAATAATTACTATTCCCATCACATGGATCAATAATAAAGTATAATAAATAAACCTCATCTCACCTATGATACCCTCTCAAGAAACAACCCCTTTTATATCCTAATCTTAAATAAATAATGATGTAACACATGGGGATCACAATATAGGTGCTCCAACACTAGGAAAACTCAATTCATAAAGTGACAACCTAAACTTAAAACAATTGAATGGGAATTCTAAGACAATATACCACCATTTGGAAATCAAACATTGAAAAATCATTTTAAAATAACTTTGAAGGAAAAACTTCTCTTAAAAAACATCACAAACAATATAACTATAAAGTGATCATAAAACATTTCAAATAAATTTCAAATAACCTCTTTTGATAAACCATCCCTTTTTAAAACAAAAATCACCAATTATTAATTTTAAATCATTTTTTAAATGATCCTCTTAAGTATTTAAATATGTACAAGTAGTTCTCAAATAATGAAAAAACGATTTTTAAGCATAGTAAAATAGAAAAATACCCCGCATTCTAATGAAAAAACAAGGTAAATTAACATTCTAGAATAATGATCTTTAAATAAACTTTTTGTAAATGTCAAAAATCTCAAATTAGATGTTGATAAATAAACAAAAAATGGATTTAAATTTAAAGGATCATATATGGATAAAACAACCTTAAACACATCTATTTTATCAATTGTGATATTATTCCATCTCGAAAATTTCAATAAAAACATTAATAGGCCCAGAGGAATCCAAAAACAATAAAACCTCTAAATAAATTTGATCTAAATATAATACTGGGATTTTAATAACTTATTAGGGAAAAAAATGAGATAGAGGAAGGAAATTAAGAGGGATGTAGGATTAGAAAACTTACCATAAATAATCACCAATGAAGTTTAATAAATCCATGGAAGAAGGATCTTATAAAGGAACCAAGTGGGAAAGTTCCTAGGGGTCAAAAGAGTCAAATGGGGTGGAGGAGGGGAGGCCAAAAAGTTAAAACCTAAGGGATTATTTAAGTAATTTTAACATTTTAAGGAACCATTGTAGATCACATTGTTTGGATGCAAGGTTTACTAAATCAGATGCCAAGCATGAATTCTTCACTAGAAACACCTAGAATACCCCACATGATTTGGACCCATAGTTTTTGAAACCATGCACCAATAATATGAGATACATTTAAATTTACTATAGGATTTTCATTTTTAGTTTTCATAATTTTCACTAACTATGTTCCAATCATGAAATATAAAAAAATCTCCCATTTGTCTCAAAATTTAAAGTAAAACCACCAGAAGCCAAGAGAAAATGAAAAAAACCAATAAATAAAAAAATAATAGAATATAATAGTTCAGTGTGTTACACCAAGTATGGATACTGAATTTATCATCAATGACAAAAGAATTATCATTTTGAGGAAATTAATTTATAAATTAATTATAAAATATATGTGAATTAATATTCTCTATGAATATTCTGAGGTTACATTAATATAGTTTTAAGGATTTATCTAGATAAAATGATGAAAACAATTATTGAGAATGGGCCCTACCACTTATGTGGCACCTTCAAACCTTCAAAGAATTACCTAGATAAGGGCAGGATTTTATTATTTATTAAGGAATGAAATGATAATGGGAATATTTCCATGGAGTGATTAATAATATCCACACCAACCCACAATAATCCTACTTATCTTATTACAAAACAAAAACAAATAATGACAAATGAAGATTATGGATTTTTGGGACACTAAGAGAACCTATCCCATGGTTAATCCTGGAGTTAGATACTAACCATCTTGAGTATTATTTATCATATTAGAAGGAAACAAAAAATGATAGAAAAAAGAAAAAACATTTTTATTAAAATTATAGATTATAAGTACATAAAAGGTAATACAAAATATTAAACACTAAACTATTTTCAAGGTAAATGACCAATTTATGAACTGGGGAGAGAGATTTACATTGGAGGGAAGACAATTTTAATAGGTAACATCCCAAGAATAACGAATTCAATGTGAATAAGGTATGGAATTCTCAGATGCATGGATTGAGCATAAATATGTTTCTATATAAGAAATGCGATTTTAATATTCCTTAAAATCCCTAATGATATTAGGTGCTCTTATTTACTTTTTCTACTCAAACCACTTAATTATTTATTTAATCTAATGTGAGGCTTGATAGAATTAATCATCTATAAGTGCCATATTTATTTTGAGATGGGGGTTTCTATTGCCCTATTTAATTTGACATGTAATGTTGAACAAATGAATGATTATCACACAAGATTTCAATTAATCAAACATGAGTTTTTACATTTTCATTTTAATCCTACAATATCTCCTATTTCTCTAGAATTACTCTTATATGATATTTCATCTGTGGGAGTTATTCTTAAATTCATCTAGAGTTCAAGAATTAATCTACGAAAATGTTTTAATTATTCTTTCCTGAGATCCAGTGTGACCCATTTATTCTTACATATAAATATTGGATATAATTTTTCTATTTATAGACCATTATGTATTGGAAGTTTCCTTTATGTATGAATTAGACTCTCTCATCTCATAGGGAAGCATTTTCGAGTCCGTTAAAGTTTTAAATGTATTTTACTAGTGGACTCTGATGTATGGACCATACCTCATCTACATAAAAGTAATGGACCATCATGTATCACTACATACTTTTGAATAAAGGTGAGTTCTAAATTCAATTATATGAACAAATGAATGAATTTTTATGCATCAAGAAAACCGTCGGGTTACTCTTATGTATGACCCATAATTAATTTTATGTATTAATAATTTGATAAATTTTTCTCATCAACTTCAAAATGAATCTTATGTACTAATATATTGAACCATTTTTAAGGTTTTTACCCTTTACTTGAAAATTAACAAGAACATAGATTCAATAAATTTATTTAAAATAAATCTAAAATTTGAATAAAATAATTAAAAATAAAGATTTTATTTATTTTCACAATTAAATCCAAATTATTACATTAATTTAAATATGTGACAATTTACCTTAAAATATCAATGTGGTGGGAATTAAATCGTTTAATTGCAAATAAAACATAATGAAAATAAATTCCTTGTCAAGCAAACCGGTTATGGATAAATCATAGTCACACTTTGAGAAATCAATTCAGGTAATATATCATCTAACTTTAAAAAGTGGGTACTACCTTTTCATATTACCATGATACATTTTATATGAATAAAATAATTTAATAAAATATTCAAAACAATACATAAGTTACTCCCTAATCATATATCAATTGATGGAGTTCCATATCAACCTTATGTTTTCTTCACTTTTAATGGTTTTTTATGCTCATTATATCTCTATGTAATTTCTACCACATATTTATGTGACCATCTGATAAAAACATCTCTCTAAAATCATTAGTATGAAACATATATGAATAAATATAGTATGAATTCTAGTGATACTTTTGAATAATATTCCAAATGTTCAAATTTTTAACAAATTAACCAAACTCACTTAATTTATAACATTAAATGTTATGATGTTAATAATTTTTTATACATAGAAATATTTCTTAGTTAATTATCAGTATCATTCTTGGAACCCTTTCTGTCAAAATTTTACTTTTAAATACTATGGAAGCTAATTTAACTCTTTACATTTTTTCCAACTCATCATAAAGTATTTTAAGATATAAATTTACATTCACTTCGTTATGGTAACTAAATACAACTCATTACATTCCTCTTTGCTCACATACCCCAAACCATTTTAGGGTATTTATGTGATATTTAATGTATATTTTGAATACTATAATCCTTTATTTTTTAGATTTTAACTTTTATAAGTCCCAACATACTCTCATTAACCTCTTATATACTCTATTTTATTCATAATAAAAATCTAAGATTCAAAAACTCATTTTTCTTGAAAATAACAATTTTTTCATTTAGTGAGATTATTTATCAAATAAACTAATAATATCTGTATCGTATATGATATTTTATGTGTTTAAATAAATATTATAAAAATAATATGTTATTATTTAAAATATTCCAATAATGAGTTTTGGAATATCAATTCCTTATATTTTAATGAATACCTTGGATAAGTCACTTTTATCATAGATAAAACTACTTTTATCCTTTTCATATTTTTACATGTTATAGAATTTGATGAATAATAAACCATGTATGACAAGAAAAATGATCTCACTGATTCATCAAACATTAATCATTTACAAGTATGGTTTATTATACAGAAGAAATAAATAATATTCAAAAAACACATAATTTCTTTCCAAACTTATCTATCATTTGTGGTAATCCCCTCATAAAAGTACCTGATGTAGTAACTCCTTATTTAATTAATTCAAATCATACTTCGAGATTCCTCCATAAAATATTTATCAATTTCAAACTACTATATATTTATAATTTTTTTAAAACTTACTATTGGTATCATATACCTTTTTCTGAAATTTAAGAATTTATTTATATGACATCATACAAGACGTAGGCTCTCTACTAGAGTTGTTTAAACCCTTTGGGCAGTCCATGAAATTCCTTCTCCAGTGGTCAAGATTTGTACAATGGAAATATCCACCTTTCTTCTTGAGTCGACCCATCAATTTCAAAGACTTTTTATTTTTTAAGACTCTCTATTGGACATTCCAACAATCTATTTCTTCTTTTAGTTTTAACTTATTCCACAGTGCACTGTTAGTACTGAAATAAATGTTCCCTAAATCTAGGTGATATCGTATAGAATGATATGGAGGGTCTTAGAGTATGAAAAATATATAAAAATTATTATTTTTAAGCATTTGGGTGTATCATATTTCATGATATCAGGATATCATATGTAGGATGCTTGAACATGACTTATTGTCTAATCTGGTTGAGTCATAGTTCCAAAAAATTTAATGGTGGAATGAATTTGTTAATACTATGACTCACTTATCCATCAAAAAATTGATATTTTTATGTTAAAATATCTTATAAAAATTCCATAATTAATTTCCCATTTCATAAGATGGAATGTATGGGATAGTGTGTGGCTGAAGGTTATATGAGATATAACCGAAGGAATTTACTCATGTGTTTGAGAAACATGTTACAAAATGCAGGGGGTTAGTGAGTGTCCCTATAGACTATAAAATGAAGTCTAGGCCATGGGTCTAGTGTGTTTGATCTCCACAAAAAATATATAACCAATGATCTCTCACTATAAAATCTCTCTTCTTCTAACCTCCTTAGCAACACCATATACTATTATATCATGGAGGTTTGGAAGGTCCTACTCAAAGCGTTTGGGTGATTCAGTGAAACTATTTATAAATGGTTTTTAAGGAATTATTAACAATTAATCAAATAAAAAACATTTAGAAACTATAAAACTATAAATTTTTTTTTAAAACTGATATCATGTCAAATATAAATGGTTAATATGCACATTACATGTAAGTAAACTACTATTATTTCATTTATCTAGTACTTAATGAAGATCACAAAGGAACATCTAAAAGGATCTTCCCTCAATAGTATATCCATGGATTTCACCAAGTAATAAAAATTCTTGGGGTAGGACCTTCCAAACATCTATGGTATACTAGTATCCCATGGTGTTAAAGAGTATCATATTATGATCATGGAAAAAAGAGAAACCTATTTAAAGTTATTGATCTATCATCACAAACCAACATATACTACGAAGAATATGAAATATAATAGTAATACCTAAATCCCAATAAACACTATATTTTACTATTTAATAGAGTATGCTTGATTGAGATCATATAGATATAGACAATGAAATCTATCCTTCACATGTAGAACACCAACCACTAAAATCCTTGTTTATAAAGAGAGGACCCTCAAATAATAAATGTGTTATAGAACATTCTTCAAGAAGACGATTGTTGAACTATGATAAATTAAACTTTGAATGTGGATTATCCGAATTGTAGAAACCTAATATAAGAATCATATCCTTTATACAAGATTCCCTCATTCAATGGAGGGAGTTGGGAGTTAGTTGGCATCACATGGAAACCATCTTTCATTACCCATAATACATGTCCATTGGGATCTTATAATCATTTGAATGTTTTAGATGGTTATATTTATCGATAAATGAATCAACCCATTGATTCATAACTAATAAAAATCATTTTAAAGATGTAGTAGTGGAAATTCCCTTAATATCCCTAATAATTAACATATCATACACTATGATATAAACCAATTGTATACTAAGAAAAAGGAATATTCATTCCATATCACAGGATACAATTATTATGATATTATTATTAAAGTTCATTTCTAAAAATATCCCACATCCACTAAAATACCCTAAGAACATTATTCAAAACATTAAAAATCATTTTAAATTCATCAAAACTCTTTTAGATATGCTTTATCAAGATCTATTTATTTTGGAACAAAAATTTTGACCAAGAATTAATGATTATCCTAAGACCCAATTGTGTGACCCTACGAGCCTTTGTAGCATTAAAAAAACTGAAATATTTATTTCCCATATATAAGAAAATAGAAACCTCTATACAAACATCAATTCTACCCAAGATCCAATGGGTTCTCGTGTTATGTAGAGAAATGTTCTCATATGTCAAATGAATATATCCACCACAAAAATGCATCATATACATCATATGTATAACTATATATTAAGTTTTTCTATGAAATCATGTGACCACTAGGCATAGAACATTGAAATATAGAATATAAAATCTCATACATTCATGATTCTATAAAATATAGTATCCAGGTTGATGAATACATCACATTTCAATAATATAGCAGATGAGAACATCACATGTCCCTTATACAAGTAGTTAAGCACTTCACCTATCACTCAATTAAGATTGGACATGAATTTACTCCATCTAATTCAATCAATGGATTAGATTAATTTTCTCATCATATGAGAGGGAAAATCTCATCTTGGTTAAGATCCCACAAACTACATGATAACAAATATACCCAACAACCCCTTGATTAGATAACCCTTAAGGATTATATTAGAAAGCTATCAATGTATGAAGGTTGTCATTCTAGGTATCTCACCAATCATAGGTTATAGGAATTCATAATAGAAATAAATCCTCAAGTTTATCAATAACTATATGAAAATATATGTGATATAATTTGGTGGTTATCATATAAAATTCTCTATATAGATTATACAATTCTACTCATGCTAATCTTAACATATCATCACAACCAATAATAATTTGTGATGATCATTGATTAAGGACAACTCAGAGTTATAATTCGAGGGGATAATTATCATTGCAATTCAAAGAAATATATAACCAATTTGAAATAATTATGAAGTAAAGATTTCATTTTATACAACATGAACAATTTTATATTATTAAACTCATTTTAGAATACTTAACTAAAAAAAACATAAATCACATATCTAATATATAATATATTATAGAATACCAAATTAGTATTTTGTTTTCTTCACTTTTAGGGTTTTTTAAAACACATTATATCTCAATGTAATTTCTATTATGTATGTATGTGATCATATGATAAACCTCCAAGTAAACTCTATAGTGAGTAACAGAATTAAAGTAAGATAGTTTGAATAATGGTGTGATTTAAGAATCATATTAATAATGTTTTACTCTTTGAACATATTTAAACACCTTAACTCCACAAAGTCAAATGATAGGTTATTAATGAATTATGTTTTCAATTTATAACTCTTTATTAGCTCATTAACATAATTTTTGGAACCCTTTCCATTAAAAATTTACTTGGAATATTTTTCCAACCAATGTAATTATTGAAATTAATCCTATATAATTTACCCTAAAATTTTAAGATATTGATTGAAGAATTATCCTGTGTCCACCAAAAAATGAATTTTTAGACCTGAATTAAATATAGTGGTAGTGGAATCCTCTTATATATAGTGAGGAGAGTGTTTTGGGTGTGTTCTTATCTTGTTTAGTGGGTTCAGAATATAGAATCAATAGTTGAATTAGGTAAGATTTTAATTCAATTTTGGAAATAGTGTCCTAACCATGTATATACCTCTCCTTAATATTAAATCATTATTCTATTTAATCACTCATTTTATCTTTCTAATTGAGCGAAGGATCACCGAAATATCCCCTCCTTGAATTTTTGGCAAGATTAGAGGGATGAAATGATCACTATATTCTCTAACCTCACCAAGCCTAGTGATTAAAGATATCCAATCACCCTTATGTCAATATAAAACTCGTGATTCTAAAAAAGAGAGACATCCAAAGTGTCATGTTCATGAAATCTAGTGAACAAAAATGAATAATAAAAAATGCATATATATAATGAAATTTGTCATGACCCGTCCTCGGGGCTCGTGCTGTGACTACCCCAAGCCCGCCTTCCATAGGCCAGTGGCTGGCGACTAGCACCAAAGGTGTAAATCCCGTTAAAAGGGAAGTCATTGCCTTTATATAAGAAAACAAACACAACAAAGTACGTAAGCCGAAGTAAACACTATGTAAACTGAGTACAAAGGTAAGTGCTGGAAAGTGAATGAGCCATTATACAAACCCAACTGAAAGTACAGTACAACTGAGAATAGTAAAGTACAACAGAAAAGACAAACAGATGGAAGAAAGAAGATGCTTCTATTTCATCCACCTCGGATCCTACCTGAAGGGTAGGTACATATAACTTTCTCAACACTTTCGCCCGCCAACCTCTTCCGAGTACCGTCTCATCGTGAAGTCTACCTTCGGGTACTGACTCGTCGTGAGGTCCACCTCCGGGTACCGTCGAGTCCTCATACACTCGGTCTCTGTCAGCACTACCCACCGTCTGCATCCAACACAACGTGGTGCGGGCAAAGCCCGTGCAGGGGTGAGTATAACAATACTCAGTAAGTACCCCGAGACCCTCAAGTTCTCACTAAATCCTACAAGGATAACCATAAAGAAAAGATAAAAACACGTAGTATCAACCAACTCTACTTAGCTATACTCCCATACATATACCTAAGTCATCAATCCCAGTTCGGCTCCAACTCACTAGCCCAAGTACAACCTAGTCCACACAAGAAATCACAACCCATTCCACACAAAAAATTACAACCCAATCCACATAGGAAATCACAACCCAGTCCACACAGGAAATCTCAACCCAGTCCACACAAAAAATCTCAACCTAGTCCACACAGGAAATCACAAACCAGTTCACACAGGAAATCACAACCCAGTCCACACAAGAAATCTCAACTTAGTACACATAGGAAATCACAATCCAGTCCACACAGGAAATCAAAACCCAGTCCACACAGGAAATAAAAACCCATTCTACATAGGAAATCACAACCCAGTCCACTGAGGAAATCACAACCCAGTCCATATAGGAAAATACAACTCAATCCACACATGAAATCACAACCCAGTCCATATAGGAAATCACAACCCAGTCCACAAAGGAAATCACAACACAATCCACACAGGAAATATCAACTTAGTCCACATAGGAAATCATAACCCAGTCCACAAAAGAAATCACAACCCATTCCACACAGGAAATCACAACCCAGTCCACACAAGAAATCACAACCCAGTCCACATAGGAAATCACAAGCCAGTTCACACAGGAAAACACAACTTATTCCACACAGGAAATCACAACCCAGTCCACACAGGAAATCACTACCCAATCCACACAGGAAATCACAACCTAGTCCACGCAAGAAATCTCAACCCAGTCCACACAGGAAATCATCCACGCCGGAAATCATCCACGCCGGAAATCATCCACATAGGAAATCACATCGTTGATAAAGATTGAAATTCAAGACTCATCTCACACAGGTATACTACTCATGAAGAGGGGTGGAGATGATAGATGTATCCTTTGAATCATCTCCCCTTCCAAACCCACGTAGGATCCCAGTGCAGAAGTCGTCATTGTCGAACCCACATAGGATCCTAGTACAGTAACCATCGCTGCCAAACCCACGTAGGATCCAAGTACAGTCGTTATCGCTGCCAAAACCACAGAGGATCCATGTATAGTCGTCCTCGCTGCCAAAACCATAGAGGATCTAAGTACAGTCGTCCTCATTGCTGAACCCACGTAGGATCCAAGTACAGTCGCCATCGTCATCGCAGTTGCAGCCAGCTCTTGGGTTCCCGCACATAGCATGCTCGATTCCGGGAGGGTCCGCTCCATGAGCCCGGGGGTCGATACATAAACTTTCACGAAGTATAGATTTGATGTATCACAATGTTCTGTCTCGTTATTAGGAACTCAACGTGACAGACGGCGCGTCAATCGGACGCCCAATCTGAGAGTTATTGGCCTTTTCGTCCTAGGGGCCCGGTTGGGTTTTAAGCTAAAACCAACCCGACCGTACTCCATTTGGGTACAAAACTCGAGTGTAGTAATACAAAAGAACCATCTCACTAAGATGAATTCAACGTAACTGATGGAACATCATTCGGACGTCCGGTCGTTAAGTTATAAGCGTTTCCGCTCCAAGGGACCGATTGGTTTCGGGTTCGAACCAACCTGGACATATCCAAACATTACCGAAAGATTGAGTGTAATATACCAAAACGACTGTCTCGATCCAAGGATCCCAACGCAACTGAAGATGCGTCAATCAGAGGTTCATAGCCCAAGATATTGGCATTTGAACGAATCTGTCCGAAAATAGGGGGTTTGGGCCCGGTCCGACCCAGCCCAATACCCCATGGGTCGGCCGAACTGGGTCGACCCGACCCGGGTCCGTGTCCGGCCCATTTGGGCCCGGCCCGGCCCGCAACTGGGTGCGGCCTACGACCCGGCTCGGAGACCAGCCGCGGCTCGGATCGCGGCCGAGCGAGTCGCAAATGGCGCGCCCCCTTTTCTGGAAATGGCAGACCCAGTGGGGTCCACCCTAAATGCCGGTCAGGGGTTACACACCTCCCCCCTGGTTTTTCAGAAATGACCATCCATGAAGCCCGACCCTTGGTGTCCACGGGATCCCGTGCGGCCGTGGGGTGTACCGCGCAGCCCCGCCGCGGCAAGCCGTGACGGGTTGTCTCCGGCGGCGCGCTGGGCGCCGCCGCCTCCAGGCGGCCGGACGGCTCCGGCCATCACCTCCGGTCGCCAACGCCGCCGCACCGGCGACCCACGCTGCCAAAATCTTCTGCGGGCCACCAGAGTTGCTTCGGTGGTCCGTTTTAGCTTCCTTCTGCGTCGTCGGTCTTCTCGGGTCCCGAAATTTACTACGATGAATTTCAAACGCCGTTACGGTCCCGTTTCATCATTTCCCATCAACTCACGCACAAATGAAAAACCAAATGAGGGTCGCCGAGCCATGTTTGTTCGGCCTGTGCCCTCTGTGTTAGGCGTTATCAATTGGAAAATATTAAACAATTTCTTTCATCAACGACAATGGTATAATTTATTCAAGAATAAATTATACAACATCATATAATTAAACGTGCATGCTCGTGAGATAAAACCAATCAATTGAGAAATAAACAAATTTCCCCTACATCACAAAGATGTCGCATGTCGTCGAGCCATGGAAAGAGGCAAGCGTCGTGATGATCGGACGTCGCGAAAGATTGGTGCCGATTCCTTTGACGTCAGAGGAAGAGTCATCATCGATGGTGACAATCCCCATGGTGGTGTCTCCTCCCTTGATGCAGAGGAAGAAGAAGAGAATGCACATCGTCGGTGACTTCACGTTCTTCATCGGAGGCATTCTTCACCGGAGGCGTTCTTCATCAAGAACGTTCTTCGTTGGAAGAAGGGAGCTCTTCTAAATTCTCCAAGAATTTCCCACAGAATATTTTCCCAACCAAATATTAAAATGAGGTTTCCCCCATTTTAAAAACTTTTCATGATAATTCAACTTAATTCAAACTCAATATTTAATTGAATGGTTGGCAAGATATTAAGTGTTGTGAGAGGGTTAGAAGGCGGAGAGGCTCCACTCCATAAATGAAAGAAATTGTCATGTATTAAACAAGGGTGAGTTATGAGGAGTTCAAGGGGTTAAAAGTGAGTTAAGGAATGTGAAGGGTTAGGCTCGTTTGGGCCCCACCTTCCCACATAAACACACATGGGAAGTTTGGTGGTTGTGAGCCCCACCAACAACTTCCCATTGGAGGGTTTAACTTCTAAGGATAATAAAATTGTACACACAATTTTTATTTACTTCTTATTTAAACCCCAAATTTTAACTTCCCCTCTCGAGAAAACGCATATTTATTAAAGGTCCTCTTAAGAAATTACTAGCACTGTGGTTTCATTGGTGCCCTCAGATTTTAAATTCCGAGCAGAGGTTCAAAAAATAGAAAAACCAACTCGTTCGTTCACTAAACATACCCGAGAAAAACTTCGAAAAATTATTCTGGGCACACCGGGCCTCATAATCTGGTGCTGTCTGAAACTGCGTACTCATAAAATTCCATAGAATTTAAGAAAAAATTTTACATGAAATTTACGGGTCTTTACAAAATTTCCTAATGTTTAAATAGTTAAAATAATTGTAGAAAGATGAACAAAATAGATATTTAGTTTAAATGTGGTTTTCATCAATAAGGGAAATGAGAGTCTCCTTAGATCAAAAATAATTGTTTAGTATTCCATCACTGGAGTTATTATATTAAAATTAAAAGAGAACAAGGAAAACAATAGAACCACAATTTTTAATTCCCTAAAAAATTCTTCCCTCATTCAGAGAATAATTATCTATTTATATAAGAATGATAAAAGATTCTTAGAACACTTCCAAATTTACCACATCAGTAGAATGATATTATTAGACTTTCTTAGACATTCTATAAATTCTGTAACATTCTTCAAATTTAGTGTTGATCCATAGTGGACTCTCTAAATCTTAATGATTGAAATGTGTCCAATTTGAGTGTCATGATGGATTCATTCATGAATCTTGAATCTTAATACTCCTCAATTGATTGATCTCTATACTAGTTTGAGAAGAATCAATGAAAAAGGTATTCCCTATGATGTAGTGGAGTGGAATTCAATTTTTTCTCGGGGAAAACTCATATGATGATATGATATGCACATGAAAGATCTCGTTTGAGTTATGGTGAGGGTGGGTTTTTGGCCTAAGGGGTTGGTGGGATTAAATGTTCTTTAAGTGGGACTCCCTTTGAATGGTTGGATAAGTTCTGATATGGAATCCCTTGACTCAGATTAAATTACCATTTGAATTATTACACTAAAGGTTGAAGTCTTATGCTATATATTAAAGTCTTACACTATCTTGGGGTAAATTTGGAAAAGTTTTAAAGTCTTACGATCCTTGAAAAAAACCTACACTCATCCCAATAAATCCTTATTATGACCCTTCTATAAAGTATTATGCTCATGGGTGAAGTATTTCATTGGATTTGTTTCAAATGAAATTTAAGGTACTGTATCATGAAGGCTGGTCTTACTGTAAGTTGGGAGTTTGACATGAGATTATTTGAAATTGCTTCTTATGACCACATAATATTTCCAAGGTCTATTTATTTTAGGAATTTGAAACTTTTTTCACACACTTTCACTTGAAATTTTCTAATATGTGGTCAATTGAGATGGTGATTCTTATGGTAACTTGGAAGACCCTTCTTATCATTAGTTGAAAAACCCTTCATGCGGTCACTTCACACCTTTACTATTTTTCCACATAGTTTCTTGGATTTCATTCTTATTGTTAGTTGAGTGACTGTGAGATTATTATTTTTCACTTAGTTGAGTAGTTTTCCAAATTTTGAGCAATGTTAGTTTCAAGATCCTTCATGCGGACACCTCATGCATTTGTCATTTTTTTCTTTAACATGCAATATTGAAAATTGGTACTTAGTGTATTCCATGTTCAAATAAAAACAAACACAAAAAGAATATTATCCTATTAGAACCTTAAAATCCTTCTTATAATCAATTTATAGATTTCAGTTAATAAAAAAATGGATAAATTAAGTAAAATTAATGATTAAATCCATTTAATAAATGAATTCTAGAATTATTCAAAAATTGATTGAAAGAATTTAATAAATGAAAGCCTAGAAAAATATAACATTTAAATTTGAATCAATATTTACATTTGATCATTAGATACAAAAATTTAATAATTCAGTTAAAAATAATATTTTAATCCAATTATTAATTATTTTAAGGATTTCAAAATGTAAAAAAAGGTGAATTAATTACCCGGTTTTAAATTGGTTTGAGGGGAATTATCATTGAAAAAATAAATAAAAATTTAGAATATTTATCTCACATCTCCACCAAAATTAAAATATTAAACTCCCTAGAAATTAATTGAATTCAATTATTTAAAGAGATAGTACTTCCAAGACTTTGGTACATAATACATAGAAGAAGAAAATGGCATATTACTCTATTTTTTAAACCATCTTCCCTTCTTCATGACATTAATTCACTGTCTCAATTTAATTTATGAAAGATTTCCAATTACATTAGTGACATAGATAGATTTAAGTGGAATTGAAATATTAACAAGTGGAACTTACATTTATCCCTTACTATTATGTTCCTTAATCCAAGGTTTCAATTTGTAATTCATTTATTTAACTCAAATGAATTTTTTATAAGTCAATTTTCCCTTTATTCATCAGTGTTCAACATCCATCTCTCCTAAATGAATTCATTTTTAACTATTATGACCTTACTAATTTTTTTCAACCATTATTATGAAAATCACTATGCAAAGCACTTATTAAATAAAAAATGGAATTGAATAAAAAACCCTATGCCTAATGTCCCAGAGATTCATTATGGGATCCCAATTTCTCATTTTAATAACTTTCAAAGGAAATATATAAATTTATTTTGATTTGGATCCCTAATATATTGTATTTAACAATTTTAAATTTATCTCTAATTAAGTTTATAATTCCAGTTACCTCATGTTATAATTAAATTACGCAAATAACTTTTAACTCATACTCATTTTTCTTGTTTTAGAACTATATTTACATGAGAATAGTGGGGAAAAATCACTTACAAATCATCCAACACACACAATATTAGAATAAATGAACTCCCTCCATTCCATTATAATATTTTTCCTGTACAGGAATACATCATTGATCATGTTTTATTAGCCTAAAGTCACTCAAAAATTAAAAATATGATCCAAATTTATTTTATGTGTGGGTTTTGCAAACATATTTTGAACACTAAGATACTTTCCCCCCAAAATTATCTTAGATTACATTCCAATTAATTATAGATTTAATTTATCAAGGTACATAGATTAAAAATAAAAATCATCTAGATTAGTGTGATGGAAAGATACAACCTGGCTATTCTTTATTTAATGGAAGCAAGGTGGACTTTCTAATCCTCCATTAGTTATTTCTATAAGTCTTCATGGAAATACTTTATTTTTTTTCCATTCAACTTGAATAGATACTTTGAATACCCTCCGTTGATCTCAACTACCCCAAATAAGAAATTGTTTTTCACTACATATGGCCCTGTCTACTTGATAGAGAGTTTATATAGTATGAACATCATATTTGAGGAGAACATGGGAACTTTATCCAAAATCTAAAAGATTATTTTATGGGTGATATTTTCATGGGAATATTTATATTTTTACATTTACAATAATGAATTCTCGAAATGTTCCCTTACTAAATAATTATTCCCCATCATCTATAGTTTCCTCTCTTCTCCAGTTTTTCTAAATTTCAGATTCACCTTCTTGATAGTCCAATAAGCCTCATTACGAAACTCAATTGTCATGTGAAAGTGCTTTCTATAAACTATAACATATGGGGACATACCTAAAAGAGTTTTATAGTTAGTTCTATAAGCACATAATTCATATTATTTATCTCCTAGTTGGACACCCTTCGTTGACCATATATCCTTGGGTGGTATGCAGTTGAGGTTTTGTGGTGCACTACAAATTTATTTGGTAGGACCTCCTTGTTATTATTTCATAAGTGTGTTCCATGGTCACTAATTATTTATCTTGGTATTAAATATCCATTTCTCTAGAAACTCAATTACAACCTTGTAATAATATGTTATGGAAGTATTTTATTCAATATATTTTGAATAATTGTCCGATGCTAATAGTATATATGAAAAAACACATGTGTAATGGAATATAACCATGAAATATAATCACCATACATTAAATATTTCACAAATAATTGAAGGGTTTTGGTCCATTTCATGTCTTTTGTAAATTCCACCACTAAATTGGCGGTTTGGATGGGATTTAAAAAAGTTATGTGTGTCCAAATTTTTAATTACAAAACAATCCTGCTTCTAAAACCTTCTTACTAGTTCTATGAGGTCCAAAATGGCCTCCACATGCAAGTGTATAACAAAATGTAAGCACAAATTTAATTTATTCCTCAAGTATTCATCTTCTAATTACTTGGTTGTTATAAATATTCCATATATATAGATTTTACCATACATAATACTTTTACCTTGATATCAATTTAGTAGTTTGATTCTTTATAAATAGGGGAGTTACCTTTACCGTGACTAGAAAATTGACCAGATCAGTATGCCTGAGTACTTGGATGACACCATACAATTTTCCACTATGGAAGGAACCATCCATCTTTGTTTCAACTAGTGGTTCTACCTTAACAATGTGGGTAAATATACTCATGTGATCGATAACCAGTTCTTCATAGCCATTTTCCTTTTATTTTAAAAGTCTAAATATTTTAGTTACAACATCCACCTCAATAGTATTAGTTTTGAATCATCCTTGTTGATTAGATATCTTAATACTACATGATCAGAGTAAACCATTAATTTAGTTCCAGATAGATAAGACCAGAATTTGTCTAAAGCTAAAAAAATTGTAAAAAAATATATTTTTTGGTTATTGTATGATTTATTTGGGCTGTGTCTAGGGTCTAAGAAGTGTAGGTTATCACTTTTATATTCCCTTAAATTTTATAGGATAACACAGCTCCTACTGACGTATAGTAGGCATCACACGATATCATAAAGGGAAAATTACAATATAGTGGACAAATTATGGGGGTTGTGAATAAGATTTCTTTGATATTGTCAAATTATATCCTACATGAATCCTTTAATAAAAAATCAGTTTATTTTTTGAGTATGTTAAATAGGGGAAAATAAAATTTTCTAAAGTCACTAGTATAAATACGGGCATTAACAGCGCTAAAAATGGGCTTTAACAGTGCTAAAAAAGCACTATAAAGCATGGCGCTTATAAAGGGGGTACCCTTTATTAGTGCTTACTAAGTACTGATAAATGGGTACTTTATTAGATCTAAAGAAGCACTGATAAAACACCCCTTTATCAGCACTAAACACGCGCTGATAAAGGTAGACTTTATCAGGGCTAAAAGAGTGCTGATAAAACAACACTTTATCTGTGCTAAAAGAGCGCTGATAAATGAATGTTTTATCAGTTCTATTTTAGCATTGATAAACGTATCCTTTATCAGCGCTTCTTTCGAGATGATATAGGTGTAGTTTATCAGCGCCTTTTTAGCGCTGATGAAAGCACAATTTATCAGCCCTAAAAAAGCGCTGATAAATTCCCTCTTTGCTGCTATGAAAATATCTGCAGCAGGACACCCGAACACCTGCAAAAAAAAAATCAGCATCTCAATAAGCTAATTAAATCAAGTCTACCCATACAAAATTAACTCATAAATCATAAGCTAATTAGACCAAGTATACCCATATAACAAGTATAACCGTACACCATCAACACATAATTCATAAGTTAATTAAGTACATAAAGAATTCAATTCAGAATTCAGGGGGTTGGGGGGCTGTTCAAGGGTTTGGGGTGGCTGTCCAAGGGGGGGTAGGGTATAACGACCCATACTTTACATACATTGTTAATACTTAAAAATTGAAGCACACTTATTACAACATATGACAAAACCGCAAAGGACCGTATAGGTATAGTGTCTTTAGAAACTGGGAAACATAAACAACTGGTTCATAAATCTTCTACAGTGTCTCCCATTTATTTCATCATATCTAGGGTCCCTTTTAGAATATTCTACTTAATATCCATCTTCCTGACCTGGGGAAAAGAAAACATAAAAGGGTGAGCTCAAATGCTCAGCAAGGGCAAATAAAGGAAATAAAAATCATATCATATCTTTATGAAGATCAAAACCTGCAAAAGAGATCATAATATCTTAACATGGAATAAATCATAGAAGTGAAAATGAGATCCCCATAATCACAACATAAAACTTGAAACTTTGTGGCATGCACACATAATCATGGAAAATCATTTCTTGTTAGTCATGACTCATTGCCAAGACTATCTTAGTGGACAAAGTCCCTTTCTGAACCGAGTTCACTCCTCGTTTCAGTCCTGCATCACTGAACCGAAATAACCTTCCGTTCCAGCCATGTCTATCTCATGAGATATAAAATCTTTACCCAATGCATTGGAGGGAGATATAGGTCCCACCCATCTTATAATGAATCCTTTCTTATGTGTGCCACATAATCATAAAACATACATCATCGCATAACACATGTAACAAAAATGGGATTCTTGAAACATCATGACATCATAAATCAATTCATATAAGATAAAGGAATTCATAAACATAATTCCATCACAACATAGTCAAATCAATGTAAAAATATGGATAGAAACAGAACCCTTTATTATCTTAGATGGAAAATAATTTTGATAAAACACTTGAATTGAATTCTTGAGGAAAATATCCTTTCTTCTTCAAAATCAATTTCTTTTCACAAAACGTCATGCAATTTTAAAAGAAAGAGATTTTATTGAAAATACTCATGAAATCTTTTAGAGGAAGCTTCATGAAAATAAGGCTTTATAAAACAGTAGAAATCCATTCGTGCCGTATAAGTTAAAAAAAACATTCTTCGTACTTTTGTCGGAAAAGTCAAAAAGTACCTTGTATGACAAAAGATTCCTTTCATAGATATTACTAAAAATTCACCGAAGGGTAAAAATGGATTTAAACAATTGTAGGTGGATTGAAATAATATTACATATTGATGAAACATGGATGTGGATGATAAAATACACCCCATTAAATACTTACGAATAAACAATCTCGGATAAAAAATGAGATTGTGATATTTCCCTTACCTTAGGTCCGATTTGCTTTGTTCGTGTCCGAAGCTCCTGTATAATGGTTTAAATAATGTTATTGACTTATTCCAGAATCATACATATTGATATGATATCATATATGGTCATATTATTAGCTTCTTGTTAGTAATATTTCATTGTTACTTGTTACTCGGGTCTTTATAACTTTTTGTTCTTATGCGTGTTTTGTCGAATAAATTCTTATTCTTATCTTTAGGTTATAGATAATTCATTTACATAATGGTATTAGTGTAGTATATACCATATTCATTCATTCAATTCATTTATATAATCATTATGAAATGAAGATCATGTAGAACGAGTCGCATCACATCGTGGAGACGGTATTCCGTACGTACGCACGAGTGATGATATCGTTCCTATGATCGTGGAATTGTATTGGAGTATATATATATATTATTTCAGTATCAATATTACTTCATAATAATCATATATAGTTACTCATTACACCATTATACCCATCCTTGTAAGGTGATGGTGGAAAATAGATTACACCACGGCGTGGAGACGGTATTCCGTACGTACGCACGCGCGGTGATTTCATTTTTCCGTAGGATGGATAGAAGGTGAATTAGGGTTGTTTCATATTTATAATAACATATCAGTATGTAAGTAATACTGATGTTATTACTTTATCATGAAACAACTAAAGAAGAAGAAGTTGAAGAAGAAAGAAATTGAAAAGATCGGTAATGGATATTACCTCTTCTTTGGAACGCATCTTTGAATCCTCCACTTAAGGAACTAAGATTGGTCTTTGGAGAAGACCAGGACCTCTAGGATTATTCTAGGGAAGTGGAGAGGAGAAAATGGCAGGGGTTGGCCGAGCTTGAGTGCTCAAATTGGTGTGAGGAGGAGGGGGAGGAGGTGCCCTTTTATAAGGGAGGAGAGGGGCACCTTAGGAATATCTCAAAATATTATTTTATATTAAAGTCAAAATCGGTTTATAATGGTTCCAAAGGGTCTTATTTCAAAGCTAAAGTGGGGATGGGTCGAAATCCTATCAACCAATAGGATTTATCCAATTTTAGGGTATTATTTTAACCTTATCAATTAGATTTAACTCTAAGTTAATTAATTTAACTTTTACCGTGTCTTTTTGTTTTCTTTCACTATATGGTTAATACACTTACTATAACATGCCAAACGAACCCCAAATTGTTTATTATTAATATATATATCCTTATCTAAGTCATTTGGCCGAACCTTAGATTTTTAGGAATAAAATAACAATTAATAATATAATATTTGATTTACAAACTATTTTGTGTCAATTTTGACACTATTTGATATATGATTTTTGTGAAAGTCATAACAGAATTATATGTTCGAACCAAGTTGATTAAATCAACAATAATATATCATAGTAACCTAGAAAATTAGTGGAATTCATAAAAAGTCTCAAATTATATTTATTTTGGTGTTTATAACATCAATTATGTCAATATTTCATTAATAAGATAATTACTGCATCATCATTGTGTCATAAATAAATTAAATTATTTAATGTCTAAAAATTACAAATAAAATACCATCATGTAGGAAATATTTTTATATTTCTAATGAATATTTAAAATCGAATTTATATTATGTATAACCCCATATTAAAAATGATTTACTTATTAAACTTTGATTTTAACTATTTTAACCCTTCTTTAAATAAATTAATAATAAATGTCCTAATCTAATCCAAGTGGGCCTAAATGGTCATATTTTATTCCTAAGTTTGTTTTTGGTCGAATTACACTTGTCCAATAGAATTAGGACAAGTGTTAGGGTAATATTGATATCATATTTACCCTTAGTTACCCTATTTACTATTAACCGCGGTAAAAATCGTAAAAAGTTACTATTCACCAAAAAATTATTTTTATCTCATTGAACCACATTTTACTTACTGATATCAACCGTGTCTGTCGGATTTTCGAAATTCCATTAACAGAAGCGGTAAAATTAAGTTTTATGCAAAATTCAGTTTTTAACCTACCACTTAGTGGTTTCACTATTCATCAAAAATTGAAAGTTTTCAGAAAAATACCAAAATTTCAACCTAGGCTAATTTCGATATTCTGAGTCCAAAAATGAAGTCCATTTTGAAAAATAAAATTTATAAAATTTCAAAAAGTGGTTATTACTATTCATAACGGCTAGTTTTAATAGCATATTGTTGTTTAGTGAAACTCGGTATTGCGTACGACGCAAGCTATCGAGGAAGGTCGCGATTGCGTGTAAAGCAAGCCAAGCAAGTGTTGTGTAGAAAAATATTCCTTTGATGGTTTATATAACATAAAAGTCTCGGGTGTTACATTCTACCCCCCTTAAAAAGAATTTCGCCCTCGAAATTCGTCACTTTGTAACAAACAAATGAGGATACTTCTCCCTCATCATATCCTCAAGCTCCCATGTAGCTTCTTCAAGTTGGTGGTTCCTCCATAAATCTTTCACCAAGCGAGTGGCCTTGTTTCTTAGGACTTTTTCGCTACGATCCAGAATCTCTATCGGCTGTTCTTCATAAGAAAGATCTTGCTCCAGCGGTACAACTTCTGAGCTGAGTACATGTGAAGGATCTGGTATGTACTTTCTCAGGAGATATACGTGGAACACATCGTGAACTTGAGAGAGATTCGGTGGAAGCGCCAATCGGTAAGCTACCTTCCCAACACGATCCAGTATTTCAAAAGGACCGATATATCTAGGGCTCAACTTCCCCTTCTTTCCAAATCTCATAACCCTCTTCCAGGGAGATATTCGTAAGAAAACTTTATCGCCCACTTCAAACTCTAGGTCTTTTCTTCGGTTGTCGGCATAACTTTTCTGTCGACTCTGAGCTGCTCTTATGTGTTGTTGAATAGATCTGACCTTTTCTGCCATTTCATCAACGAGATCAGGTCCTAATAGCTTTCTTTCCCCAACTTCATCCCAGCAAGTTGGAGTCCTGCATTTCTTTCCATAGAGAGCTTCATAAGGAGCCATCTGAATACTGGAGTGAAAGCTATTATTATAAGAAAATTCCACCAAAGGTAGGTGTTGATCCCAACCTCCTTTGAAATCCATAGAGCAAGCTCTCAACATATCTTCTAGGGTTTGAATTGTTCTCTCAGACTGACCGTCTATCTGGGGATGATAAGCAGTGCTGAAACTCAACTCTGTATCCAGAGTATGCTGAAGACTTCGCCAGAACTTCGAGGTAAATCTCGGATCTCGATCAGATATAATAGAAAGTGGTACTCCATGCAATCTTACCACTTCATTTACATATATCCTGGCAAGCTGATCTAGAGAGAAATCCTCTCTAATAGCAATGAAGTGTGCAGACTTTGTAAGACGATCAACTATGACCCAGATAGCATTATTGCCTTTGGATGTTTTAGGAAGTCCTGTGACAAAGTCCATAGTGATGTTTTCCCATTTCCATTCGGGTATGGGTAATGGTTGTAACATCCCCTTAGACTTCTGTCTCTCAGCTTTAACTTGTTGACAAACCAAGCATCGAGAGACATATTCAGCAACATCTCTTTTCATGCCATCCCACCAGAAGTACTCTTTCAGGTCCCTATACATCTTCGTGCTTCCAGGATGAATAGAGAATGAAGAAATATGAGCCTCATCCAGCAGCTCATTCTTTAATTCGGGGATGGGAGGAACGCAAACCCGATTCCTGAACTTTATTATCCCATCACAATCAAGGTTGAATTCAGGAACATTTCTCACCTTCTTTTGTAACTCGACATCTTCTTTCTGTGCCTCTTTAATCTTCACATGTATAGATGGTTGAACATTCATTTGAGAAAGATAAGATTTTCCCCTTCCATTATAATTCCAAGATCCATCCTTTGTAAATCCATAAATATTGGATCTTTTGTGATCCTCATCATGGATAAACTAGCATGGTCTTGTCGACTTAATGCATCTGCCACCTTGTTTGCTTTCCCAGGGTGGTAATGGATTGAGCAGTCATAATCCTTAATCAGCTCCAACCATCTTCTTTGACGCATATTCAACTCCTTTTGTGTGAAAATATACTTTAAACTTTTATGATCAGTATAAATATCACACCTTTCACCATAAAGGTAATGCCTCCAAATCTTTAATGCAAAGATTACCGCAGCCAACTCCAAATCATGTGTTGGGTAATTTTGCTCATGGATTTTCAACTGTCGTGAGGCATAAGCTATCACCATATCATTTTTCATAAGAACACACCCCAATCCCTTCTTGGATGCATCACTATAGATCACAAACCTTTCTCCACTACAAGGCAGTGTGAGCACAGGTGCACTGGATAACCTTCTTTTCAACTCCTTGAAATTCTCTTCACATTCCTCTGTCCAGACAAACTTAACTCCTTTCCGGGTCAACTTGGTGAGTGGATTAGATAATCGTGAAAAATCTTTTACAAAACGTCGATAATATCCAGCCAAACCAAGAAAACTTCTGATCTCAGTTACTGTTGTTGGTCTTGACCATCTTTCGATAACCTCTGTTTTTGCTGGATCCACAGATATCCCCTCTTTTGAGATTATATGACCCAAAAATGCAACTTTTTGAAGCCAAAATTCACACTTGGTAAATTTGGAATAAAGCTTCTCCTTTCTCAGGGTCTTCAATATAATTCTCAAGTGATCTTCATGCTCTTCCTTGCTCTTTGAATAGACAAGAATATCGTCTATAAAGACTACCACAAATTGATCAAGATAGTCTCTAAAGACTCTATTCATTGGATCCATGAAGATAGCAGGGGCATTAGTAAGACCAAATGGCATCACTATAAATTCATAGTGTCCATACCTTGTACGGAAAGCCGTATTTGGTATATCCTCCCTTTTGACCCTTAATTGATGATACCCTGAACGAAGACCAATCTTGGAAAAGTATTGAGCTCCGCGTAGTTGGTCAAATAAGTCATCAATGCGTGGGAGAGGATATTTGTTCTTGATAGTGATCTTGTTAAGTTCTCGATAATCAATGCAGAGTCTCATTGATCCATCTTTCTTCTTAACAAATAGAACAGGTGCTCCCCAAGGTGACGCACTAGGGCATATGAATCCCTTATCAAGATTCTCTTGGAGTTGCTTCTTCAATTCCTGCAACTCAATTGGGGCCATTCTATAAGGTGTCTTTGAAATAGGCAAAGCACCCGGTACGAGTTCTATTGAAAACTCAACTTCACGATTTGGTGGAAGACCCGGCAATTCCTCCGGAAAGACATCATCAAACTCCCGTACAATGGGAATATTCTTAATCGTGAGTTTCTCACCAACCATTTGAGATAAATAACCTTCATTTATTGGAATCAATACCCATAAGATGGAAGAAATTTCCACTGGAAGGTTATGTTCATCCTTGCATTGATATACGATCATAGATTGATCTGGAATATGAAATGTGACTTCCCTTATTTGGCAATCGATATGAGCTCCATGTAGAGAAAGCCAATCCATGCCAAGAATCACATCAAATTCCACTAAAGGAAGGATCACAAGATTTGCAGGAAGCACTTTCCCACAAACTTCGATCGGAGGAGAATTATAAACTTTTGATGCGATTGATGTGCCATTAGGTGTCGTCACAGCTAACTCAACATCTAATTGTTGAGGTAATAAGGTGATACCCTTAGAAAAGTCTTCAGAAATAAAAGAGTGGGTGGATCCAGAATCAAATAAAACATTTGCTACTTTAGAGTGGATGGTAAGTGTACCTTTCACCACATCGTTATCGTACTCCACATCGCTGATAGAAATTGCATGTGACTTTCCTTTGTCTTTAGCCTTAAGAGTTTGTTGACGTCGACCATCATCATCAACCCTTGGATTTGGGCATTGATTGGCATAATGCCCCATCTCCTTGCACTTGAAACATTGAAGTGTAGTAGGTTCATTCTGTGTATCCCTTCCTTTGTTTGCGTCATTAGACATCTTCTTCCCATTATCACGGCATTCAAATGCCCGATGACCTTCTTTTCCACATTTAAAACATTTACTTGTCCCTTTAAGACAACTCCCTCCATGTTTCTTTCCACACTTTGAGCATAAGGAAAAGCTCATCTTCTTTTCCGTGTGCTCTTTAGATTTTTCTTTGAATTCCATCTTCCTCTTCTTATCAAACCCATGTGACTGATGGGTTACTCCAATCTCCATCTCGACTTTGAGAGCACATCGAACGATTTCCTCATAGCTATTGAAGTCCCTTATGGCTAACGCCCTTCGAAGACTTGGTTTTAAGACACTAAAGAATCGATCGATCTTACTCTCAGGTTGGATAATAATACCAGAAGCGTACCTTGCAAGTCTTGTAAAATTTGCTTCATAGGTACCAACAGATTCATCATCCCTTTGCTTCAGTTCAAGAAACTCTTTCTCCATCTTTGTTCGGAGAATACGAGGGAAGTACTTATTGAAAAATAAGTTCTTGAACTCATCCCATTCCATAGACTCAATTTCATCCCTTTGCCTCGTATTCTTAACAAGATTCCACCATTGATCCGCATCTCCTTCCAAACGATACACTGCTAGGATGACTTTATCATGACCAGAACATTGAAGAACTGAAAATATCTTTTCAGTAGTACTAATCCATTGTTCAGCAACTAATGGATCAGTAGACCCGCTGAAAGAAGGTGGACGCTGCCTCATGAAGGATTCAACAGAATGTTGCTCCCTCCTTTGTTCGTTTGGAAATCCTGCATGATTCATAGCTTGAGAAAGTTGTGTGAGCATGGCTACAAGATTTTGCATTCCAGCTCCCATATCGTTTGGTTGCTCAGGGGGACAATCATTGCATTGCCCATCGCATTCCGCATTAACACGGTTCCTTCGGGTTCCAGCCATTGACTAAAACCAAGAAGAATAGTGTGAGCAACACTAATTATAATAGGAAACCACATTAATCAAGAATAAAATTTTCATGCTTATGGTCTTATCCTAGGTTATTCATGGCCATTTCTAAGATTGTGTTCTATGCTTAGACTTATCCTTAGGGTTCTTACTAAGGCTTTCACATCCTAGTTTCCAAAGGTTGACTATACCTTTCCTCTGATACCAACTATAACGACCCATACTTTACATACATTGTTAATACTTCAAAATTGAAGCACACTTATTACAACATATGACAAAACCGCAAAGGACCGTATAGGTATAGTGTCTTTAGAAACTGGGAAACATAAACAACTGGTTCATAAATCTTCTACAGTGTCTCCCATTTATTTCATCATATCTAGGGTCCCTTTTAGCATATTCTACTTAATATCCATCTTCCTGACCTGGGGAAAAGAAAACATAAAAGGGTGAGCTCAAATGCTCAGCAAGGGCAAATAATGGAAATAAAAATCATATCATATCTTTATGAAGATCAAAACCTGCAAAAGAGATCATAATATCTTAACATGGAATAAATCATAGAAGTGAAAATGAGATCCCCATAATCATAACATAAAACTTGAAACTTTGTGGCATGCACACATAATCATGGAAAATCATTTCTTGTTAGTCATGACTCATTGCCAAGACTATCTTAGTGGACAAAGTCCCTTTCTGAACCGAGTTCACTCCTCGTTTTAGTCCTGTATCATTGAACCGAAATAACCTTCCGTTCCAGCCATGTCTATCTCATGAGATATAAAATCTTTACCCAATGCATTGGAGGGAGATATAGGTCCCACCCATCTTATAATGAATCCTTTCTTATGTGTGCCACATAATCATAAAACATACATCATCGCATAACACATGTAACAAAAATGGGATTCTTGAAACATCATGACATCATAAATCAATTCATATAAGATAAAGGAATTCATAAACATAATTCCATCACAACATAGTCAAATAAATGTAAAAATATGGATAGAAACAGAACCCTTTATTATCTTAGATGGAAAATAATTTTGATAAAACACTTGAATTGAATTCTTGAGGAAAATATCCTTTCTTCTTCAAAATCAATTTCTTTTCACAAAACATCATGCAATTTTAAAAGAAAGAGATTTTATTGAAAATAGTCATGAAATCTTTTAGAGGAAGCTTCATGAAAATAAGGCTTTATAAAACAGTAGAAATCCATTCGTGCCGTATAAGTTAAAAAAAACATTCTTCGTACTTTTGTCGGAAAAGTCAAAAAGTACCTTGTATGACAAAAGATTCCTTTCATAGATATTACTAAAAATTCACCGAAGGGTAAAAATGGATTTAAACAATTGTAGGTGGATTGAAATAATATTACATATTGATGAAACATGGATGTGGATGATAAAATACACCCCATTAAATACTTACGAATAAACAATCTCGGATAAAAAATGAGATTGTGATATTTCCCTTACCTTAGGTCCGATTTGCTTTGTTCGTGTCCGAAGCTCCTGTATAATGGTTTAAATAATGTTATTGACTTATTCCAGAATCATACATATTGATATGATATCATATATGGTCATATTATTAGCTTCTTGTTAGTAATATTTCATTGTTACTTATTACTCGGGTCTTTATAACTTTTTGTTCTTATGCGTGTTTTGTCGAATAAATTCTTATTCTTATCTTTAGGTTATAGATAATTCATTTACATAATGGTATTAGTGTAGTATATACCATATTCATTCATTAAATTCATTTATATAATCATTATGAAATGAATATCATGTAGAACGAGTCGCATCACATCGTGGAGACGGTATTCCGTACGTACGCACGAGTGATGATATCGTTCCTATGATCGTGGAATTGTATTGGAGTATATATATATATTATTTCAGTATCAATATTACTTCATAATAATCATATATAGTTACTCATTACACCATTATACCCATCCTTGTAAGGTGATGGTGGAAAATAGATTACACCACGGCGTGGAGACGGTATTCCGTACGTACGCACGCGCGGTGATTTCATTTTTCTGTAGGATGGATAGAAGGTGAATTAGGGTTGTTTCATATTTATAATAACATATCAGTATGTAAGTAATACTTATGTTATTACTTTATCATGAAACAACTAAAGAAGAAGAAGTTGAAGAAGAAAGAAATTGAAAAGATCGGTAATGGATATTACCTCTTCTTTGGAACGCCTCTTTGAATCCTCCACTTAAGGAACTAAGATTGGTCTTTGGAGAAGACCAGGACCTCTAGGATTATTCTAGGGAAGTGGAGAGGAGAAAATGGCAGGGGTTGGCCGAGCTTGAGTGCTCAAATTGGTGTGAGGAGGAGGGGGAGGAGGTGGCCTTTTATAAGGGAGGAGAGGGGCACCTTAGGAATATCTCAAAATATTATTTTATATTAAAGTCAAAATCGGTTTATAATGGTTCCAAAGGGTCTTATTTCGAAGCTAAAGTGGGGATGGGTCGAAATCCTATCAAACAATAGGATTTAGACAAGTTTAGGGTATTATTTTAACCTTATCAATTAGATTTAACTCTAAGTTAATTAATTTAACTTTTACCGTGTCTTTTTGTTTTCTTTCACTATATGGTTAATACACTTACTATAACATGCCAAACGAACCCCAAATTGTTTATTATTAATATATATATCCTTATCTAAGTCATTTGGCCGAACCTTAGATTTTTAGGAATAAAATAACAATTAATAATATAATATTTGATTTACAAACTATTTTGTGTCAATTTTGACACTATTTGATATATGATTTTTGTGAAAGTCATAACAGAATTATATGTTCGAACCAAGTTGATTAAATCAACACTAATATATCATAGTAACCTAGAAAATTAGTGGAATTCATAAAAAGTCTCAAATTATATTTATTTTGGTGTTTATAACATCAATTATGTCAATATTTCATTAATAAGATAATTACTGCATCATCATTGTGTCATAAATAAATTAAATTATTTAATGTCTAAAAATTACAAATAAAATACCATCATGTAGGAAATATTTTTAGATTTCTAATGAATATTTAAAATCTAATTTATCTTATGTATAACCCCATATTAAAAATGATTTACTTATTAAACTTTGATTTTAACTATTTTAACCCTTCTTTAAATAAATTAATAATAAATGTCCTAATCTAATCCAAGTGGGCCTAAATGGTCATATTTTATTCCTAAGTTTGTTTTTGGTCGAATTACACTTGTCCAATAGAATTAGGACAAGTGTTAGGGTAATATTGATATCATATTTACCCTTAGTTACCCTATTTACTATTAACCGCGGTAAAAATCGTAAAAAGTTACTATTCACCAAAAAATTATTTTTATCTCATTGAACCACATTTTACTTACTGATATCAACCGTGTCTGTCGGATTTTCGAAATTCCATTAACAGAATCGGTAAAATTAAGTTTTATGCAAAATTCAGTTTTTAACCTACCACTTTGTGGTTTCACTATTCATCAAAAATTGAAAGTTTTCAGAAAAATACCAAAATTTCACCCTAGGCTAATTTCGATATTCTGAGTCCAAAAATGAAGTCCATTTTGAAAAATAAAATTTATAAAATTTCAAAAAGTGGTTATTACTATTCATAACGGCTAGTTTTAATAGCATATTGTTGTTTAGTGAAACTCGGTATTGCGTACGACGCAAGCTATCGAGGAAGGTCGCGATTGCGTGTAAAGCAAGCCAAGCAAGTGTTGTGTAGAAAAAGATTCCTTTGATGGTTTATATAACATAAAAGTCTCGGGTGTTACATAGGGGGTGTCCGGGGGGCTTTCTAGGGGGTGGGTGGGTGTCCAAGGTGTTGGGGGGGGGGGGGGGTTACCGGGGTGGGGATGTGTCCAGAGGGGTGGGGGGTGTTCAAGGGGTGGATTGGTGTCCAGGGGGGTGGGGGCGGTCCATGGGGTGGATTGGTGTCTGGGGGGGCTTTCTAGGGGGTGGGATGGTGTCCAAGGTGTCGGGGGGGGGGGGGTGGGGTTACAGGGGGTGGGGGGGGGGGGGTTTCTAGAGGGTTGTGGTTGTCCAGTGGGTGGATTGGTGTCCAGGGAGGTGGGGGGTAGTCTAAGGGGTGGATTGGTGTCTGGGGGGGCTTTCCAGGGGGGGTGGGGGGCGGTCCAGGGGGTGGTCAGTTGTAGTTTTCACTTAAAATCGTGTCCATTTTAAACAAAAGAGAGACCCTTTGAGTGGTACCGACCACACCATGCCTCAGATTGAGGTGGAGTTGACTTTTACACATCTACAAGGACCCATGGATCGTTCTTATAAATGATCAAGGCAATCCAAATGCATTTGGTCGGATTTTCAAAGGTCAGTTGTTGTTTTCAATGAAAATTGTGTCCATTTTAAACAAAAGAGAGACCCTTTGAGTGATAGAGGTCACACCGTGCCTCAGATTGAGGGGGTAATGACTCGTACACATCAAAAAGGACCCGTGGATCGTTCTCCTAAAGTATTACCACAATCTGAATGCGTTTGGTTGGATATCCGTAGGCCAGTTGTTGTTTTCACTTAAAATCTAGTCCATTTTAAACAAAAGAGAGACCCTTTGAGTGGTACCGACCACACCGTGCCTCGAATTGAGGTGGGGTTGACTCGAACATGTCACCAAGGACCCTCGGATCGTTCTTATAAAAGATCAAGGCAATCCAAATGCGTTTGGTCAGATTTTCATAGGTCAGTTATTGTTTTCAATTAAAAATTGTGTCCATTTTAAACAAAAGAGAGACCCTTTGAGTGATAGCTGCCACACCGTGACTTTAATTGAGGCGGGGTTGGTATGTACATGTCACTAAGGACCAGTGTATCGTTATCCTAAAGGATAAACAGAATCTTAATGCGTTTGGTCAGATTTCCATAGGTCATTTGTTTTTTCACTTAAAATCGTGTCCATTTTAAACAAAATAGAGACCCTTTGAGTGGTATCGGCCACACCGTGCATCAGATTGTGGCGGGAATGACTCTTACACGTCACCAAAGACCCTTGGATCGTTCTTATAAAAGATCAAGGCAATATTAATGCATTGTTCAAATTTCCGTAGGTCAGTTGTTGTTTTCACTTAAAATTGTGTCCATTTTAAACAAAAGAGAGACCATTTGAGTGGTACCGGCCACACTGTGCCTTGTATTGATACGGGGTGACTTTTACATGTCACTAAGGACCTTTGGATCGTTCTTATAAAAGATCAAGGAAATCCGAATGCATTTGTTTGGATTTTCGTAGGTCAGTTGTTGTTTTCAATTAAAATTGTGTCTATTTTAAACAAAAGAGAGACCCTTTGAGTGATAGAGGTCACATCGTGCCTTGGATTGAGGTAGGAATGACTTTTACATGTGAAAAAGGACCCTTGGATCATTATCCTAAAAGATCAACACAATCTGAATGCATTCGGTCAGATTTTCGTAGGTCAGTTGTTGTTTTCACTTAAAATCGTGTCCATTTTAAACAAAAGAGAGACCCTTTGAGTGGTACCAGCCACACTGTGCCTCATATTGAGGTGGGGTTTACTCATACACGTCACCAAGGACCCATGTATTGTTATAATAAAGGATCAGCACAATCCGAATGCGTTTGGCTAGATTTATGTATGTCAGTTGTTGTTTTCACTTAAAATCCTGTCCATTTTAAACAAAATAGAGACCCTTTGAGTGGTACTGGCCACACGATGCCTCATATTGAGGCAAGGTTGACTCGTACACATCACAAAGGACCCTTGGATCATTATTATAAAGGATAAACATAATCTGAATGCGTTTGGTCTAATTTCCATAGGTCAGTTGTTGTTTTCACTTAAAATCGTGTCCATTTTAAACAAAAGAGAGACCCTTTGAGTGGTACCGGCCACATCGTGCCTCAGATTGAGGCGGGGTTGATTCGTACACGTCACCAAGGACCCTTGGATTGTTCTTATAAAAGATAAAGTCAATCCGAATGCGTTGATCATATTTTCATAGGTCAGTTGTTGTTTTAAATTAAAATTGTGTCCATTTTAAACAAAAGAGAGACCCTTTGAGTGATAGCGGTCACACCATGCCTTGGATTGAGGCAGGGATGACTCATAAATGTCAAAAAGGACACTTGGATCTTTCTACTAAAGGATCACGATAATCCGAATGCGTTTGGTCAGATTTCCATAGGTTAGTTGTTGTTTTCACTTAAAATCGTGTCTATTTTAAACAAAAGAGAGACCCTTTGAGAGGTACCGGCCACACCGTGCCTCGGATTGAGTTGGGGTTGACTTGAAACCGTCACCAAGGACCCACATATCGTTCTTATAAAAGAACAAGGTAATCCGAATGCGTTTGGTTGGATTTTCATAGGTCAGTTGTTGTTTTCAATTAAAATTGTGTCCATTTTAAACAAAAGAGAGACCCTTTGAGGGATAGCAGCCACACCGTGCCTCGGATTCAGGCAGGGTTGACTCATACACGTCACAAAGGATGAGTGGATCTTTTTCCTAAAGGATCAATAGAATCTGAATGTTTCTGGTTAGATTTCCGTAGGTCATTTGTTTTTTCACTTAAAACCGTGTCCATTTTAAACAAAATAGAGACCCTTTGAGTGGTATTGGGCACACCGTGCCTCGGATTGAGGCAGGGATGAATTTTACACATAAAAAAGGACCCCTGTATCTTTCTTATAAAATATCAAGGCAATATGAATGCATTTGGTCAAATTTCTGTAGGTCAGTTATTGTTTTCACTTAAAACTGTGTCCATTTTAAACAAAAGAGAGACCCTTTGAGTGGTACTGGACACACCGTGCCTCGGATTGAGGCAGGGTTTACTCATACATGTCACCAAGGACCCGTGGATCATTATTATAAAATATCAAGGCAATCCGAATGCGTTTTTTCGGATTTTCATAGGTCATTTTTTGTTTTCAATTAAAATTGTGTCTATTTTAATCAAAAGAGAGACGCTTTGAGTGATAGCGGTCACACTGTGCCTCAGATTGAGGCGGGGTTGACTCTTACACGTCAAAAATGACCCATGGATCATTCTTCTAAAGGATCAACACAATCCGAATGCGTTTGGTCAGATTTCCATAGGTCAGTTGTTGTTTTCACTTAAAATCGTGTCCATTTTAAACAAAAGAGAGACCCTTTGTGTGGTACCGGCCACACCGTGCCTCAGATTGAGGTGAGGTTGACTCATACACATCACCAAAGACCCTTGGATCAATCTTCTAAAGGATAAACATAATCCAAATGCATTGGATCGAATTTCCGTAGGTTAGTTGTTGTTTTTACTAAAAATCGTGTCCATTTTAAACAAAAGAGAGACCCTTTGAGTGATAGCAGTCACACCGTGCCTCGGATTGAGGCGGGGATGACTTGTACACATCACAAAGGACCCGTGGATCATTCTACTAAATGATCAATGCAATCCGAATGCATTTGATCATATTTTTGTAGGCCAGTTGTTGTTTTTAATTAAAATGGTGTCCATTTTAAACAAAAGATAGACCCTTTGAGTGGTTCGGCATTCTTGCATGTTGATGGTGCATATCATCTGTTAAAATGGGAAAATGACTCATTGGATAAAGGATGTTTTATTTAATAACAATTAAAATTTCCCAACGAACATTTACATACAACAATGTTTCATCTTTTGATCCCCTTAACCCCTCTCAAAAATTTCCACCAATTGTACATGTCCCCAAGTCAGATGTTCATTGTATTTGTGTACAATCTGCCATCAGGTATGTGGACCACTCATTTCTGAACACATCTATATTGTCATGTGAGTATGAGGCTTTTCAGCAGTCAGAGTAGTACTACAAAATATAAAAATAAAGAATTAATAAATAACTTAAATGAACTAGTAGTTGTTTTTGAAAATACCTCTTTAGGGATGCTAGTTTGCTGATGAAAAACGATATCTTTCATAAATTTACAAACATAATAACCACAATCATTATTGTTTGTTTGTTTTGGACACTGCAAAAAAATTTATCATTAGGAGAATAAGTAACTTGTGTTGAGATGTGTTTGGATAGTGAAATTTTATTATATATACCCTGATATTTGTCCAGACGTAGTACTTTCTCGCCTCCCTATGCTTAGCCCCTATCCTCATTCCTTTTTCTAGACGATAATGATACACCACCCTATCATAATAGAATCCTCAGTAAAAGATAATATAAATTATATTACTTGATGTTTAGACCTAAAACGTAATATGTAGTGTCTTATAGATTCACAAACTCCATCATGTGTGGTCGGTTTGATGGATATCATTTCTTTTTATCTAGAAAATTAATCTTCGGAGTATCCAAGTTCACCAAAATTAGCAACCAATGTTTCCTAAAAACACAAAAAGGAATAAGTAATAAAATAAGTGAAAAAATAATTGATATGCTTTAATCATAGAGTATTACCCATGTATGGTTGGTATTAAGAAAATTCTGTCATCTGTAATCTTGCTTTCAAATGTTTTCAGCAAGCCGTTCACTATTGCATCCCTTTTTGATGGATCTATTTTTGTTAGGTGTGTTGATGTGATATGAGGACTAACGAGTCCAAATCTTGGCTCATGGGAAAATTCCTTTAACTATTTTTCATAAATGCATCTGTAACCAATATAAAATGCATTTAGTCATAATTTTCACATTAGATCATCTTTTAGAAAATCAATTCATGGAAACATACCTCATATATACATTTACAACTGTGATGCCTAGCCAACCATTTTCAAGGATTTCATTTACATTTTCAGCAGCAAAAAAATCTTGAATATCCTCTCTATATATATTCTCTTCGAAAACCACTATATGACTATTACCATCTTTTAGCTTCGTATCCACATGAGTCTTCAATGATAGTAAATATAGATAGAGAACATGTGGTGGTATTGTGATTTCAGTAGCTCCTTTGGATCGGTTGGTCGATCCTTTAGATGGTTTTGAGCCGATGTTTCTCACCCCCTTCCCTTTCTCCATCTATAACAACAATCATTGGTTCAGACGCAATTTTCATTAATTGTTAAGGGTTTATCTTGAAAAAAAGGAAATAAAAACCTCTTTGTCTACATGTACTCTTACAAGTTGTGACGACCATGAAATGAATGCCCCAATAGCCTTTCTGACCGTATGAATATCATCGTCATCAAGTGGAATAGGTAGCTCTGCATTTGGATCATGATCTACATTAATCGTCACTTTCCAATGATCTTTCAGAAGTGGTCTATTATGCAGTGTGGCATCTGGGATATTGAACACTGTAGCCCTCGCCACAAGGTGATAGGTGGGTGTTGATAGATATAAATCAAAATCATTATCACTATGTAGAAGATCAGTACAGAAAACTTATCAGTGTTTGTCTGATTCACATTCCATGGGAACAATTATTAGAATATTGATTACCATGACTAAGACAGTTCTTTCAGGCGAATGTCTCACCTCAAAGCTGGTGGGGGGTGGGGCGGGATGTTCACGCACTGGTTGTTCCTAAGTTGTGTCTTCCCTTTGCTTCCCACCCATAAAAGTTGCTAGCAACTCTCCCTGCCATTGCAATTGTTCTTCAAGGGTTGCTATGTTTTTGCTCATTTGTTCCAATTTTTCATCTATATCATCAATTTTTTTCTTCTTCTCAAAATATACTCGGGGTGTCACCCCAAACCCTGCACCTCTAACACGACCGTATTTTTCTAGCTGCTTCAAAGCCATCGATAATAGGTCTGTATCAGCTACAGGAGTAGCTGATTCCTGTGACTGTCGGATATAGGAAAATAACTAATTATTTTTAAGTAATAGAAATTTTAAACAAATCTTTTTATCACCATGTCATACTTACACATATTTACCACACTTTCTGTGTGTTCTCATCTACTAACTTCTCTTATTTGTTCACACGTTACTCCTTCCATAGCACATGACGTGGGATGAAAGTGCATTTGGTTTTAGACTCATCAATCTACATATAAACATAGAAATATAATTATGATGCTGTTTATTGGCACCTAACAATATTACTGTAAATTTAAAATACGTACCATTTTCTTTTCTAATGAAGCATACCCCATCCTTGCTTTACGATAGGGGTATGTTGGTTTTGATGCACATTCCTTATTTTCAATACAGAGTTTTTGTTTCATAAATGAAATATTGACAATCAAAGTGATGAATACAAGTATCCTCAAACAATGTATTCTCACCCACAATGTACCTGAAACTTCTCATCCCCACGATGACCAATAAATACATCCCATGATTCTTGGGATATCAGGTGAGCATAGACAATGGGTGGGTGTGGGTTTATTTTACCTTTAGAATATTTCAGGTGACATCTTGTTAAAATAGTGCGAAAACCTCGATGAATCTTTCCTACAATCCTTAGTTCATAATCCTTGTGTGAATCTTCTACTATAAATGTACTCTGTAAGAGATTGAGAAGAGTAAGAAACTGTTTCATTATTTTATTTTCTAGTAAATTAAAGAAATAAATTCATAATGTTACCGTAATTTCTTCCCAGATCATAGACTTTATCCCGGACACAACACGGTGCCATTAATCTATGTCAATTAGCACGCGTTGCTGAGTGAAAACTCCAATGTAGATGCTAAACATAGCCTTGTTTGGATTCACATGTTGGCCTTGTGCTTTCCATCCAAATTCAAATTTTATGCCTTTGCTTTTCGCCTTAAGAATTTTGGGTAACACCGTCAAACTACGACGCACCTGTGTTTTCTGCAATGTCGGTCCTTCATTCCCGACCATTTCATCGATATCAACATCATCTATATGTTAATCTGGAATGGTATCAACGACATGTGTTGATGGCTATTTAAGCTCAACACTAAGAGTATCCGGAGCCGCAACAGTAGGAGAAACAACAGCCGTAGTAGGAGCAGCAAGAGCAGCAGGAGCAGCAAGAGTAGCAGGAGTCACAGAGGGAGGAGCATCAAGACAAATAGGAGCCATAGCAGGAGCAGCAAGAGAAGCAGGAGCCGCATCAGGGGGAGAAGCAGGAGCAACAGGAGCCGCAACAGGAGCAACAACAGCAGTAGCATGAGTTGCAGGAGTAGCAGGAGCAACGGTAGCCGTAGTAGCAGCATCTTGAGAGACTTGTTCAACCTCAAGGTTAGGAGCACCAGAATGTGTAGAAGTCATTATCTGCACAAGTGGTTGAACAGTTAATTCAGATTACATAAATTTAGTAGTGATTAGATAATAACATGACATAACAAGACCTATATTATAAACAAAATATAATCTGTTTACTGAACTCTCTTTCATTTTTTCAAAGGTTGAAGGGATTTGACACCTCTATCGACTATCTAAATCCCTTAATTATGGTCTCCTCTAACATAAAAAACACCATCTTCATTGGGACCGCTCCAAAATGATTGCTACGTACCACTAAAAGGATAGTCCTCAACTGAATTTTCATTGGAACCTTCAGTAGTTTTGGACGATAATAGAACAATCGACCACTTTTGGTTTGCGGGATTTGGAACATAAAAAACTTGTACTGCTTGTGATGCCATTATAAACTGTTCATATTTATACCCTTCTTTACTAAAATCAACTTTCAAAAATCCTTATTCATCTATTTTAATACCACTTTTGTTATCAATCCATTTGCATTGAAAAAGTGATAATTGGAATGTCGTATAATCCAACTCCCATATTAGTTTGATACTGCCAAAGTATGACATATTTGCATAAAATGGATTTCTGTCCTTACTACCAGAAACATGCATCGCTTCAGCCATTAGTGTAACTCCACTATTTTTCATGGTAATATCTTCATCATGTTCATCTGTATAGAATTTATAACCATTAATTACATAACTACTGTAATATAATACATACACACTTGGTCCAGCAGCTAGCCATCGAAGTCATTCTGAAATTGAATTCGGATTTTCATCCAACTGCTTAAAAATATGGTCCTGAAACCATCCTATAAACTGGTGATTATGTGTATCTGATAACCATTTTTCAGCCCTCCATGGATTCAACTTCCTAATAATTTCTTTGCGAGTTTCAATATATGGAGCAACCTCCCAATTGTTATGAAAAACATAAATTTGAGCCTGCTCCCGATCTGTAATACTGATTGTCACAACTTCTCTTCCAGAAATTCCCTCACCCTCAATGCGTCCAGTGTGATGAGATTTCGGGAGACCAATGCTTTCTACATCAGATAGGTATTCAGTACAAAATTCAATGGATTCCTCAACAATATATCGCTCCACTATACAACCCTCTGCCTGACTTCGATTTTTGACATACCCTTTCAAAATATTTATATACCATTCAAGAGGATAAATCCATCTATAGTGCACATGACCACAAAGTGAAATCTCTCTCACCAAGTGAATCATCAAATGAACCATCATATAAAAGAATGTTGGCAGGAAGAACATTTCTAATTCACATAATATGATGACAATTTCTGTTTCCATAGCTGGAAATTTTCCTGGGTCTAAAACTTTGCTACATATAGCTTTGAAAAAGAAACAATGTTTGGTTAACGTATGACATACATTCTTGGAAAAAATGCAACGTAAAGCTATAGGTATTAGATCTTTCATCAAAACATTGAAATCATGTGATTTCAAACCTTTAAACTTCAAATCATTCACACAATGTTCTTGATATTTGATGAGTACCCATTTGGAACCTTTACATCATTGAAGAAGTTGCAAAACTGATATCTCTCCGCCCTAGAAAGAGTATAAGCAGCTGGAGGAAGAAACATCTGATTTTCACCCTTCACGGGAGCCAACTCTTCTCATATTCCCATGTCAATCATGTCCAACCTTGCCTTAATTCCATATTTTGTTTTTTTCCAGGGGAATTTAGCAACGTTCCGATAACACTTTCACATACATTTTTTTTTGACATGCATCACATCAAGAAAATGTATGACGTACAAACAATTCCAGTATGGTAATTCGAAAAAAACTGATCTCTTTTTCCAACTGAATTTTGTAAGGTTTTTCGAAAATAGATTACCAAAAACAGTGTTCAGATCTTTTACTTTCTCAAAAAGCTGATCACCTGTTAGTGGAGACGGTGTTGCGTGTTGTTCTGAACTTCTATTGAATGATGTCATCTAAGATCGGTACTTATTCCGACAAGGTAGAAATCTACAATTTCCTAGAAACACAGATTTTGATGAATGTTTCAACCTAATTGATTCTGTATCTTCTTCACACATGGGACACCCTTGAGTTCCTTTAATGCTATAGCCTGAAAAATTTCCATAAGCAGGGAAATCATTTATTGTCCCATACAACATCGCTCTCAACATGAAGTATTCACTTTTATAAGAATCATACAACATTACACCTGAGTCCCACAATAATTTCAAATCCTCGATCAAAGGAGCCAAATAAACATCAATATCATTACTTGGTTGTTTTGGTCCTTATATAAGCATAGATAACATGATGAATTTCCGCTTCATGCATAACCAGGGTGGAAAGTTATAATTTACCAACATAACAGGCCATGTACTATGAGTGCTGGTTTGAAAACCAAAATGATTCACTCCATCTGTAGATAATACAAGACGAAGGTTTCTCGGATCTTTTACAAATTAATTATACTCATGATCAATTTTATTCCATTGAGGAGAGTTGTCCGAATGATGTAATAAACCATCTTTATTTCTTTTATCTTCATGCAACGACAATTGTCTTACAGTTTCTTCACTTCCATATAGACGCCTAAACCTTGGAATTATTGGAAAGTACCACACAACTTTTGTAGGATTGGATTTATCTTTCTTGTATCGAGAATCACCACACTTTGGGAATTCTATAAGTGATTTGTTCTCCTTGAAAAACAATATACAGTCTTTCGGGCAGGCATGTATTCTTTCAGAAATCATTCACATTGAGCGTAACATTCGTCTAGACTCATATGTATGGATTGGGAGCTCATTATCTTTTAGGAGAATGTCATTAAAGAGAGAAAGTAGTTCCGTAAAACTCAAATCACTCCATCCTTTGCCATCTTTCAATTTATACAACTTCATTACAGCTGACAATGTTGTATACTTAGTGCAACCAGCATACAATGACATCTTTGCACAACTTTTTAACTTCTCAAACAATTTTGGGCAATCACGAATTTCATCTTGAATTGTATTTTTCATTTACTCAATACGATCTTCATCATCATTAACATCTATAATAACATCCTCCACACGGTCTTCTTCATTATTCATATTTTTATTCATATCTAACGATCCATAAAATGCAGTTTTATCCCAGCTAGTAGCTACATTCACTTTTTCTCCATGTTTTTTCCAACATTTATAACTCTGATCTATTCCGTGACATATCAAATGTTATTCCAACTCCTCTGGAGTAAGTAGTCTCGAATAACAACAACTTAAACACGAACAAAGGATTTTAGAAGGATCCTTTGCATGATCCTTTGCAAACTTGATAAACTCTTTCACTTCTTTCTCGTACTCTATTATTAAACTATTAGCATCCATCCAATATTTATTCATCTTCATCCTATTGGAATCTAAAATATTAGTATTTATGGTTCAAGTACACAAAATAAGACTTCCAAATACAGTACAAGGGAGCCACTTCCTTATAAGTAGATCATGTAGTCTAACCTATAATCAAGATTAATAAAAAAGAATATTCGATTCACTAAAAAGATGATGATCTATTACTCTATCAAGAGGATATAAGATGAGATAGAGGATTTCCAATCAATGAGAGATCCTTTTATTAGATAGAAACCAAACACATCCACTGGAGCATCTATCTGAGAAGAAGGGAGTTTAGAGGAGTTTAAATGACTCTTGTAAGTCTTAAAGAATCAAGATTTCAAATGAGAGTTGTGTAGGAGAAAAAAGAATATAAAATGGGGCTCATGGAATTTAAGACTATAAAAAAAGATACCACGTTGCAACCTCCCATGTACACGGTACAAAAAGGATTTAGACAACCATACTATAGTGTAGACTTCTTGTCATGAACTAGGCCAGGTTTCCATCTGACTTGACACCTGACCCAACTCGTGGGAAGGTCCAAAGGGAATTACCAATCCCCATGGGTTGTAACTAGTGCCTAGGCATTGAGTAACACCTTTGGGAATGGTTGTTTCATGTAAAAAACCATAAATATTACATAATAACCAAACAACATATCATAACCAAATTTCACAATATAATAGACCAAAAAATAACACTACAATAGGGGATAATCATTTAACAATTAAAACCAAAACCAAAATAACAAAAAAAGGTAAGGGAACCGACAATACAACCAAGCCTCCATGAAACATGAGGGTCAACATCCCCATTCCTCAACCAATAATAGTCACCAAAAGGGGAACTACTAGCACATATATCAACCATCACCACCAAGGGAACCTTGCCTTTAACTGGGTAAAACATAATAAGGTCTACATAAACCTAAGGGTGTATATAAGGTGTGAGCCAACATACCTAGTAGGACAAAACAAAAATATATTCCATGTAATGACATTGTGATAAACATTACCATGTTATTTTTTAGGAAAAATAAAGATACAATTTAAATAAAACATTCTTTGAAATAAAAGATATATTAAATGTGACAAGATAATGGTAAGAATAATATGATCACTATAGAAAATCTCTAAGGTATTAGGGTTACTAGGGTCCTAGGATCCTCGTACTCTTAGTGATCACATCTTTTAGACACAAAGGTCCTATATGAGCCTCCAATCCCTAGCACATGAATGTTTAGTTAGTGTTGTTATGTATATCCTTATTAAGGAGACCAACCATTGGCCTAACTAATTCACCTAATATACTAGACCAAGTCTACCCACCTAGATAACTAGGTTTCCATTGTGCTCAATTCCACACCCTATATAAAAAATATCTATTTTATACAATCACACTTCCAATAATAGAAACACACATGAAAAATAACCATTTACAACAGTCAAATCATTATCAAACCCTTATGCACAACAAAAAAATTGTAAAACATGTTTCCCACAACCCAAACAATTTATAAAACCATTTTGGAACCAAATAAATCATATTAAACACCTAAAACAATGTCAAATAGTGGAACAACCTACCTATTTTTTGATATCTTCACAAAACTAGAATGAAACCACCAATTGAACTAAGGAAAGGCCCTAGGGATGAAATTAAACACGATAACCATAATGATTTAACCCAAATAAATGAGATTAAATCCAACCTAGGTCAAAACCCTTTCAATAGAAAAATAACCCAAGAGATAAAAAATTAGTGACCAAGAAAGGAGAATAAAAGAGAATATGAGATTCTTACTTAGATATTCCTTGTAGATAAAAGGCCAAATAACCCTAAAAATGGAGCCCAAGGGAAGAGAGAAAGGGAGGGAGTTTCACCTTGGGATAGAGAATCAAATGGGAAGATTCACCAAATAGAGGACCACTATGAAAAAATTAAAATGAACAGATAACCAATATTCCCAAGAACCCTTAATGTATATCCTCCAAGATCATCATACATCTCTAAATGACATGTATACATCACTAAGAGGAGAGAAAATCCCAATAATGTCTAGAGACCTATCATAGGTCACCCAACCATTTAAATTTTCACCAAAATGGTGGGACATAAGATGGAAATATATTAAGAACACATACCTTCACCCAAATAAGAGACTACAACCACTAACCATGAAGAACCACTAAGAGCATAATTCAAAATCTATGGAAAGGTACACCCAAAACATACCAATGAATCCAAATGAAATAACACAATCAATATCATCAATGATTCAACCAACAACAAGAACAATATTAAAAAAATATTTGGAAAACATGCCTTAAAGGGAGGTCCGGAAAACTGAAGAGGGTGTTGTAGGCGGCGGAGGTCCAGCAAACCGAATAGGGAATTGCCGGTGGTGGAGGTCCGGAAATGAGAATCCGGGCGTTGCGGGGGGTGAAGGTCTAGAAAAATGAAGAGGAAGTTGCGGGCGACAGAGGTACGACAACGAGAAGCGAGGGCAGTAGAGGTCCGACAACGAGAAACAAGGGCGGCGGAGGTCCAATAAAGAGAAGCGAGGGCGGAGGAGGTCTGACAATGAGAACTCAGCGGGTGGAAGATTGGAGTGGCAGGGTTCCAGAACCGTGAGAGCTTTAGGTCGTGATAAATCAAGGGCACTGTGTGATCGACTTTATAAAAAAATGAAATAAGGTTTTATCAGCGCTAAAAAAGCGCTGATAACTCATTCCTGTATCAACGCTCAAATTTTAGCGCTGATACATAGAGTCTTTATCAGCGCTTTTCTAGCGCTGATTAAGGGTAATTTTATCAGTGCTTCTTTAGCACTGATACAAGGTTTCTTTATCAGCGCTTTTCTAGCGCTGATAGAGGGCCTCTTTATCACTGCTATAAAAGCGCTGATAAAGAGTCCCTGTATTAGTGCTAAAATTTTAGCACTGATACACGTATTCTTTATCAGGGATTTTCTTGCACTGATAAAGATGCCCTCTATCAGCGCTAGAAAAGCGCTGATAAAGAATACATGTATCAGTGCTAAAATTTTAGCGCTGATACAGGGTAACCTTTATCAGCAGTTTTGCTTAGCGTTGATATAAGGGGGAACTTCCCTTTCCCGTTTTTGTAGTAGTGAGTCCTTAATAAAACATATATTAAACCCAACATTTCTTAAAAATGAGAGAATGTGAATCACAGTGGTTGGGGTAAGGTAGTGTAGAAATCCCATCAAATTCAGAATTTTTTACTACAATACCATCCTTAGAAATTGTGCACCCTAGAAAATTTTGTTTTTCTATAATAAAATGAAATTCTTTAAGGTTTAAAACTAAGTTTTTATAAATTCATTTTTTAAAAACTTTTTCATACTCTTAAGATAAGTTTCAAAAGACGTTTTATAAGGAGTGAAATTGTCCAGGAATACCTCTAAAAATATCTCAATAATGTCAGAAAAAATAATCACCCAGAATATTTGAAAGTTACCTAGGAAATTAAAAATACATATGAGAATCATTTGGTAAGAAAAAATACTGAAGGGGTTGGTGAATGTTGTAACATACCTGGTACATGGAGTGGGTTGAATTCCTCACCCGTTTTGAAATTTTAGAGTTTGTTGGGTATGAAAAATATTTTATATTTCATCAAAACTTAATTCATTGTTTTCCTATAACCCAATAACTTGTTTTTAGATGGTTTTAGAGGTTTATAAAAATATTCAGCGGCTTAGATGAGTTTCGTGTGTGTCAGGGGACCGAAGGCCCTATTTTGAAGAAGTGCCGGTTAAGGTGCATGGTTAGATATAACTGTGCGGCCTGTCAATGCAATTGTGTAATGCCTTTTTGTATTGATAATTGTTTGTGGAAACTGAGTGTGTGTGGGAACATGATTATTCAGGAAACTTTTTAATTTTTTCCGAGGGAAGAAACACGATTTTAGCATGGTTTGGGAAACAGTGCGCAAGATGGATGTTAGTGCCAAATGGGAAGTACCCTCACACTATATCACCCATGGTTTGTCCATGGTTAAGCCTAACTATGTAGGGATTAGCTCATAAGTATAAGGAGATGCACAATTACTTCACAGTTTGTAAAACCATGCAGGCTAATCGTGTGGCTCACTAAAGAGGTGAAATGACCAAAACTCACCTCCCTCCTTAAAGCTAATTTCTTCCACATTCTCCTCCCATTCAAGCCACAAACATACAAGGTATCTTTAATTTTACTCTACTTATTTTTATTGATCTAATTCATTAATCCATGATCCGTTCTTCAATCCATTTGTGACATTGGATTTGTAGCAGTAAGGCTCTCCTCTCCCTTGCTTCATTTGTTCTTTGCTGTCACCTCATAAACCACTAAATCCATTCAAGGATTTCCCCTATTTTCCGGGAATTCTTCAAAAATGTATTTTTCATCCAAATCATTTGGATTTAGAGGCTAAGATCGTATATGCTTATATCACCATCTATGAGGTAGGTGGTGCATACTTTTCTTACTATTTTTGAGAGTGTTTTGGTGACGCAGATTTTAGATTGCTATTGTATTGACCAGGAAAGGACCTATATATTAAATGGTTTCTTTTAATTAATTAATTGAACCTTATGATATTCCTATGGAATTCTCAATAGATTCTAAAAATGGTTTGTTCCATCTTAGAGGATCTGGAACTTGGGCAGTTAGGCTGGGGTGTGTCCTTCTTATCAAATTGAATTATAATTATTTAATTATTTAGTTTTAATGAATTTGAGTTATTCAATTAAATCATATTGAATTGTTATATAAATTTGAATTTATTGTGACGTATTGCTTTGTTCCAATGTAGTGTGTTGAGTTTGACCCAAGGATTGAGATAATGATGTCTATCTATTTTGAGGTGATGTGATCATCACACTGGGAAATCTCCATTATATATGTTTTTGGTGTGATGTGGATCACATGATGGGAGACTCCTTTATAGGATGAGGAAGAATGGCCACGAGGTTGTGGGCATGAACCTAGATTTATGGGATGGCATTGTCATCATATTTGAGCGACATGTTTACTGGGGAATGAGGTTACAGAGTTGACATGGCTTAGATACTATTTTGTGATTCCCTTTCACCCGTGATGGACAAAATTCCATTTGGAGTCATGTGCACATAGGTTGACTGAGTGATGAGTTGGTTTTGACCACTCATGTGGGCATATGCCCCCATTAGTTGTGTCTTAGGTAAATGGATGGAGGTTATTACCATATAAATCCATAAGGATAGCAAGGATCCATCAAATGACCGCATTGAGGTTGTCAGTTGGGGGATGAGGTTCATCATGTTTGAGGCCATTGAGTTAAGACTATTTTGTAGGGAAAAAATAAAAATTCATAGAGACATTAGTTGTTGAGCCAACAATGATTACGGTTTGAGGATAGATATTGTTTTTCCTCTGGATGTTGGGCCTCAAATCAATGGGTTCTTTTGAGAAGGGGTCTAAGAGACTAGATTCATTAAGTGGGTGTGAATTTAGGATTTCAATTACTTGGTTGATAGAACTAGGTGTCAGGTGACATTTAGAGGTGGAACCTAAGGGTTCACCGAGGACTAAATCACAATATGGTATTCCTTAGGCCATGTTCAAAGGATCCTATCATCTTCAAATTTTCAACATTGATCGAGGCAGGTGATAGCTTCCTAGTAGTTGTTGAGAAACATGGAATATTTTGTTTACCTTATAAATGAGCTACTCCATTAATTATTTTTATTACACACATACTTGATAAAACAATTTAGGTATGAAGATATGGTTGGTGACCTACTGAGACTCATTCTCACACCCTACACTAGAAATTCAGGATGCATTAAGACTTTATGCTTTTACGTTCAAGTAAGTGTTCAAGCTCTGGGACTGGATCCTAGTGGTTGAGTTGGAATGAATGGAAGGAAAGAGACCAATGGTTCTTTCCTTAGTCATAGTTTAACTTTTGAGTTTTCTTTCCAGTATCAACATGATTTTGTATATATATATATTGATGGTAGTCTATGGGAAACCATTTTAATGCTTATTGATATATTTGACCTAATATAGATGCATGATATTTTTTATATTTTGAAAATGGTATGTTGGTATTATTTATTTATTTCCTCTATTGATGTTTAGTTATTCTTCCACTATTTGTCAGAAAAAGAATACATGTTTTTTCTATGTTAGTTTACTAGTTCGACTCTATCTTTCTTTTCTTCTTTTGCATATCATATATATATTCTTGGACAATTTTTATATCATCTCTGAGGTTATAGTCTCCCCACTATTACTCTTTCACACCCTATCTTTTAATCACCAGCCTTTGGCATATGGGGAGGTGTGCCTAAGGCCAGTGACACTTGGCCCAAAAGCATTGTTTGAATATCTAATCGGGCCAGGGTGATACAAATGGCATTAAAGGGGGTATTTAAATGGGAGTTGGTAGTACCATTTAGATAAATACTAATGATATCAAGATTTTATTTTCTAATGGTCTTATTCTTCCTACTATTGTGGACTAGTGATTAGGTTGTTGTAAGAACTGGGTTTATAGCACGTTCTTGGGTGCCTACAGCCCCATGCATGAGTGAGAGACTAAGTTTCCAGGGGTGGGTTTTGTGGTTATGATTTTATCATGTGATAGTTTATTTTATTTCCACCTTGAGTGGTGCACTGGGAAGGTAAATATTACTTATTATGACATGTGAACTTGACCTAGTATGGAAATGAAGGTGTATTGGTACCTTGGATCGGTATGGAAAGGTGTGGTTTCTATATATGTTATGTTTTTTAATAGGCACATATGAAGTTTAAATTTTATATATGCATGTGCCTATGATATTAATTTCTTTATGAAATGTGATATTCTTTATGATATGGGCCTGGATATTATAGGAGTAGGTTGGTATAATAAAATGGGGTGATTTTGTTCACCAGGTCGGCGACATGGTCATCGGTTTGAGGTGATGTATTTCATCAGGGAAGGCATATCTCGAGGTATATTTGATACTTGGATCTTGTATGAGGGGGTAAAGAGTCCATGAAACTGGGATGTCGAGTGACATGGTTGTAGTGTGTGAGAGCAAGGGTAGTGAGTTGATGCTACCTATTACTAATTTCCCTCTCTGTGTGATATATATCTATTATTTGGGATATCTTACCATGTAATGGTATTCGGTGGGTTTCCACCTAGATGAATTCATATGGATCATCAGGCAGGTGGAAAAAGTGTTATTCTAGAGTGGGAATAGGTTGAGACTCCTGAGGGCTAGGCAGATCATGAGCCGCAGGTACAGGCTCGGGCTCAGATTCTAGTGAAGGTGGGGCATCCACCAGATTTGACATCCTTTAGGATGTGTCTTGATGAGTATATCAGAGAGATTTGGTACGTGTAATCCAGGGGATTAATAGGGGAGCTTAGGAAGAATAAATTTCAAAGTCATATCTAATAATGGAGTTCCATTTGTATCACCCCCACTGTTTTCTGGTGAGGGTATACCACAGGAGGTTGAGAACTAGATTGAGTCGATGTAGATGATATTTGATAAATTATAGGCACCTCTAGGGTGGAAGGTAAAGTAGAATACCTATATGATCATAGGACCAACTTATCACTAGTAGGACATAAAAGATCAGGTGAGTAGACATGAGGGACTATCCTAGAAGGAATTTGAGGCCATGTTCTTTGAGAAATTCTTCCCACAGATGCTTAGGGAAGGAAGAGATTATGAGTTATTAAGCCTTCAATAGGGTGACACGTCTGTCATGGACTATGAAATGACATTCACTGAATTTTATCAGTTTTCACCCAATATGGTGAGTGATGACACCTCAAGGTTGAGGTATTTCAAGGTTGGTTTATGAAACACCATTTGGGTGTAGGTGAACATCATCAGGTTGGACCCATTCTAAGATGTGGTGATTCAGGCACTAATAACTGAGATAAATTTGACGGATTAGTCTTACTCAAGCTTGGTGATGACTTTAGGTGTTTTCAGTGGTGATGCTTCAGATGGTAGGTATAAAGGATGAGATTTGTTCTAGTTGGGTATTTAGGTCAAGGGTTCATGTACACCACCTCATAGTGGATCATCAATAGTGTTATTTTAGTGTGGGTAGCTAGGACATGCCCAGGCTTAGTGTGCGTAGCCTTTAAAAGGGTGTCATGTATGTTGATAGCTCAGACATATCAAGAGGTTCTATAGGAATCCTTCTCAGATAACTGGAAGTTAGGTACCTAGGTAGATGTAGGGTTTTGAGATTAGATCGGGAGAGGCACGTGGTGATGGTAGATGGGTTTTAGCTAAATGCAGAGGTCATAGTAGAGATAGCGGTACCCAACAGCGAGGTCAGTGGCTGGTGGATGGTGTATCACCATAGAGAGGTTAGTATTTAGGTAGTCATGATTTAGGCTCAGTGAATTCCATGGATATTCTAGGGTCAGAGTAGGTTGGTGAGCTAATGAAAGTTAGTGGTGCACTATGAGCATAGCCTTATTCTTTTGTTTTGTTTTGGTATGGCCTTCTGTGGTATGTTCATTTTGGGTGAAGAAGGTGCATGAGTTGTATTAATGGAATGAAAAAAATGATATTTAGTTGGTTTGAATCATTTTGGATGTTATATATATATATATAAGGAAAATGGAACCAATAGTTATATATGAGCATCGTTGGATGCATGATTTTTGAGGTGCATTGGCCTTGGGGCATCAAGGAGATGATTATTACTTGAGGTGCATTAGAATATAGGAATCATTATAATGTATGACTTGAATAATGTGCAAGGAACCATGACTTTTGAGAATCAGTTGAGATGTAGGATCTTGACTAAGGTGCAAGGCACCATGACTTTTGAGAATCAGTTGAGATGTAGGATCTTGTAGGTGACATGTGAAACATGGTAGTGAGGTGGGCACTGATGTGGTGTGGGATTTGGAGGGGTGTTAGGTGTGACATGAGATCATATGATGAGGTTTATAAGTGAAAATTCACCAATGGAGGAATTAATTCTTGACATGGTCGATGGACCATTACTTTTATTTTATTTTTGGCTCGAGATGATACAGGGGTAGATCACTCCTAAGGTGGAGAAACCCTTAAGGAATTTGGCCTTTTCCCTTTTGATCGAGGTAGTCCGGGTTAGTTTTAATGGGATGGATATGTTTGATACCATCTCTAGATTTTTTTATAGATCTAGGAAAATATATGTTAAGGTTGGAGAGATTATAACATCTCAAGTATTTGGATATGTAATAATTCCTCACCCATTTTGAATTTTTTGGAGTCTAGTGGGTATGATAATTCTTTTGTCATTCATCTGAACTTAATTATGAGTTTTCCTTTAACCAAAACCTTGTTTTTATATCTATATGGAGGTTTATCAAAATCCTTAGGGGTTAGTATGGGTTTCATGTGTGTTAAAGGATAGAATGACCTATTTTGGAGAAGTTTAGGTTGAGGTGCATAGTTAGATCTAACCATGTGGTCTCTTAGTGAAAATATTGGGTCCCTTTTTTCACTAAGAATGGTTTGGGAAAACCATGCTTGTGGGGGTACATGGTTGTGCTTGAAATCGAGTAGTTTTTATAGGTGGAATCTATATGGTTTTCACATGGTTAGGGAAACTATATATAGGCCACATAGTTAGTTCCAAATGGTTAGTACCCTCTCACTATAGCATGTACATTTTTCTTACTGTTAGGACTAACTATGTAGGGATTGGATCCTAAGAAAAAAGAGCCACACAGTTACTGTACAGTTCGAAAAATGGTGTGAACTAACCATACAGCTCATTAAAGAGGTGAAATGTCCAAAATGACCCTCCCTCCTTAAATTTAATTTCTTCATCCTTCTATTCACATTCGAGCCGCACACGCATGAGGTATCCTTCCTTTTCCTCCTCTGCTTGATTTTAATATAACTCCTTTATCCATGAACCATATTTCAATCCATTTTGGGTGTTGGATTTATAACAGTAAGGCTCTAATCTCTATATATTCATTTGTTCTTTGCTCTCGCCTCATAGACTGCTAAATCCATTTGAGTCATTTTCCCATATTTTCAGGGAGTTTATTAGAAATATCTTTTTATTCCAAATTGATGGAAGTTAGTGTATAATATTGGGTGTGCCTACATCTATGATTGTGAGGTAGGTGGTGCGTAGGTTTCTTTCTGTTCTTTCAAGTGTTTTTGGGGTCAAGACTTTTAGCATTCCATTATGTTGACTAAGCAGGGCACTATAAATTAAATATATTATTTCAATTAATTAAGTAATCATTATGATACTCCTCTGGCATGCTCAATATAGTATACAAATGGTTTGAATAATGTGAAAGGATCTGGACCTCAGGTATTTAGGCTGGGGTGTTCCCTTTTTATCAAATTGAATTGTTGTTATTTAATGGTTTTATTTTATTAAATTTGAGTTATTCAATTTAATCATATTTAATTGTTATATAAATTTGAATTTCTTATTTTGTAATATTGATCTATAATGAAATTTGACAGGTTAGACCAAAGTATTGAGATAGCGTTGGATTTTCTTTTGAGGAGATATGATCATCAGGCTGGTTGTGGCCCATTATATATGTTTTCTGGGTAATGTGGATCATAGGTTGGGTGAATATTTTGTCAGTTGAGGCGAAAAGGATGTCATGTTCTGGGAATGGTCCAAGATTTATTGGATGACATGGACATCATATTTGAGTGACATGGTCTCATGGGCATGAGGTGATGAAGTTGATGTGGCTTAGGTTCTATTTGGGTATTTTCACACACTTGTGAAGGTCAAAGTGCCATTTGGAGTCATGTGTTCACATGTTGACTCAGTGATGAGGTGGTTTTGACCTATCTTGTGGGTAGAGGACCTTGGTAGTTGAGGCCTAGGTAAATGGATGGAGGTGATTACTATAGAAATCCTCGAGGATGGTAAGGATTCATCAGATGATAACATAGAGGCTATTAGATGAGAGCTGAGACTCACTGTGTTTGAGGCCATTGGAATGAGACTATTTTGGATACTGGAAATCGCCATTCATCATGATGTCGATTGTTGAGTCAATGATTTTTTTTATTTGAGGACATATATGACTATGCCTTTCATTTCCAATCTTTGAGCCGATGGGTGCTTTTCTTTGGGGTCTGAGGGATCAGATTCTTTTATTGGGCAAACCTTTAGGATTTCAGTTACATAGTTAATGGTATAAGGTACTCAGTGACATTTGGAGGTATAACATGAGGTTTCACCTAGGACCAATTGACATAAACTGATTCCTTGGGATATGGTCTAATAATCCTATCCTCATTAGATTTTTGACATTGACCTAAGGTAGGTGATATATTCCTGGTAGTTGTTGAGAACTCGGTAATCTTGTGTTTACTTTATGAATGAGTTACCACTTTAATTGTTTTTTATTATACACCTTCTTGATAAAAATATAAGGTATGCACACATGGGTGATTCCCTACTGAGACTCATTCTCACACCCTACATGGGCCCTTTAAGATATATGTAGACTTTATACTTTTGTATTCAGGTATGTGTTTAGGATTTGGAACTAGATCCTAGTGGTTGAGTTTTCATTTATGGAAGGAAAGAGAGAACTGGTTATTTCCCCAGTTGAAGTTTACCTTTTTAGTTTTCTTTCACATATTAGCATGCTTTTGTATATGTATATACTAATGGTCAGCCATAGGTAACCCCTTTACTGCTTATTAATATATATGATATGATATGGATGCATGATTTGTTTTAGATTATGAAAATCTTATGTTTGGTGTTTTATTTGATTCTACTAATTCTGTTTAGTTATTATTCCTCTATTTGTCAAATATTGAATGTGCTTATGCCTTTTGTGGGTTACTAGTTAAAGTTTGTATTTATTTTATTCCGTGTCATATTTTATATATACTTGGACCATTGTTATATCATCCCCTAAGGGTATAGTCTCCCCAATATTACTCTTTCACACCTCCTTACTAGTCATAAGCATTTGGTGTAGAGGTAGGCGCACCTAAGTCTAGTGTAACTGGGACCAAAATCACTGTTTGGGTGGCTAATCCTTACTGGGCACTACAAATGTAGCCTTCCACTGGTCTTTTGAAGCTTTTGGGACATGAAAGTACCTAGAAAATCTATTAAGGAAACAGTAGTGATCCTTTCCCACTAATCTCTCAAACACTTGATCTACAAAGGGAATGGGGGAGGGGGTGGTATTTTCTTATCCCATGGTTCAATTTTTGATAGTCAATGAAAAATCTTTAGTTATTTTGTATTATTATGGGAACTAACTCATCATTCTTATTTTTTACAATTTGTATATAGTTTTCTTTGATATAATTTGAATGGGACTTACCTGTTGGGAGTTTGATTTTTGGTATCTGATTCGAAATACTAAAAATATTTATACTTACTTTTTTACAATATCACATAGGGCCAGGTTGATCCATTTTTGGGGGTTTCTCACAGGTTTAACTCATATTATAGTAGAATAATATGCATACAGTTAGTAGGGATAATCCATAGAATGTCTCATAGAGGCCCACACATGGCCCTAATGTTTTTTTAAAATGTTTAGAAGTTGGTTCTCTTTATTGGGTTTTAGATAATTTGAAAATATTATTGGAAGTTTCTTATTTTTTTATCAAGAAAACAATATTTTAAGTTGGCATCAATTTCATTTTCAGTTTAGGGGGTTTTATAATTATGTTTTCGATTCAGAGTGATCCATGATAACACTACACACATTTAAAGTAGAAGTGCCTGTGATAGTTTTAAAAAACAATCAAAATATATTTCATCTATTTCTTAAAAATTTTCAAGACATAATACAAATTAATGATTAAGTTTCTTTTCCATAATAGATTCATAAGAGAAATTATGTTATTCCAAACCTTCTTCTAATCATATTTTGTCTTCAAACATTTAAATATACTATTTTATACAAAAAGGAAACTAAATAATTGTTCAATGAAAGCATATATTACTCATTATGGGAATATTTCATTAAATCATGAAAGTTAAAATCAAATGTATATTCTATAAATGTAATTGAAAGAGTTCCCTCATCAGTATTTATTATTTTTTTGTAGTCTTAATATATGACCTACCAAGAATGTTAGGGGAGTCAAATTTTACCACTTTTCCCTTCATTTTCAAAATATAGAAATAATCAATGAATTAAAAATCCTTGTACAATTTCCAGAACATTCCATCAAACTCCAACTAGATTGGTAGTGGTTTTGTTAAAAATATTCAAAACCACTCGGGTGGGTTTTATGTCACCTATGTAATGGGTATAATAAACTGAATAAGTCATAACATTAATATAAGTCACTAAATCGTAGAGTGCACTAAAAAAGTGAGTTATTATATGGTGAAAGGTATGGTGAAGATATCTGGGTCTTGGAATTTTCAAGTTATTTGTGGTGAAACAAGGGCAGATACATTTCTACCTAGATTTACCTTTTTATACCCTTAAAATTTAATCTTCTTAGTGTACATGTATTTGATTTTTTTGATACCTTGGGATTTATTGAATGGATTAAAATAAAGGGATATTGATTTACACCTTTTTTGAGTATTTATAGAGTCTACTGTTGTATATTGTGTTCAATTATTTTATTGGGTGGTTTTACTTTATATGTAAAAAGATATTGGAGATAATTTTAATCCTCCACCTAGGCCTTTCGCTTTCCCTTTTCCACTGGGGGTGTTTTCACTGGTAGTTCTCCTTGAGGTTTATTTTTAGGTATATATTATTTAATTTTAGCGATTTTCTCACTTCTATCTTCATCTTGATATGTGGGATCTTTACTATTATTTTGTTATTTTTCACTCCTCAATAAAATGGGACTATCATTTCCTTTAGGGTTAGGAATTGATCGAGCAATAATCATACCTGAAAATTTATTTTTTTAAATAATTGACGAAATACATGAATTGGGTGTAATATCCTTGAATCTCATTTAGTAATGATCCATGGTTTATAATAGTATTTCTCTAAGTGGTGTGAGACTCTACAAGCTTTTTCATTAATTCCTAATGGAATGTTCTTGATATTTCTATTATTGGTATCTTGAATAGGGATGCAAGTTGCCTCTTTTTTCGGGAGATGGTTGGAAGTTATTTTGGAAGGGTGGCCATTTATTTTGATAGTTTCTAACTATATATTGACTATTAGAATACTCTATGAATCCTTGATTAATTATTGGTTGTTTTTGGAACTGTCTATAGCATATGGACTTACAGTTTTCATTTCCTTTTACTTGAGGGAATCCATTAATGTAGTTTCCTAGAGAGAAGAGAAGTTGGTAGACCCTTGAAGGTGTAGTTGGTGTTTTTTCTTGTACCTTATTCATATATATAAAGCTTAAAAGATAATTTAGTTCTTTAATTTTATTTTCATGTAATTTTAGTTAGATCTTTTAACCTTATACAATCCTATTGTGGTATTTCTTGTATCGAATTGTTGGTATTTTTGAGAGATTATATCAACCAGTTCTCTAAATTTAGTAGGAATATTATCGACTAGTTGTCTTATATAGGAAGTGTTACACCCTATTTTTTAGGTATTTATCTATTTTTTTGCTTATTTAAAGTTTTAGAATATTTAATTTTAGACTTGGGAAATTTCTAGAAGTTTTATGATTCTTTTTTGAAGGCACATGTTTTTTACACGATTAGGTAGAAAACATGATCTAGTCTCTAAGAAACCAATTAGAGTGTTTACTGGTCACTGAGAAGGTTCACTTATTGGAAAAAAACATTCAAATAAACTTGAAACTCTTAGTTTTTCAATAGGAGTTGATTCACATGTTTATTGAAAGGTTTCAAACCATGTTTCCTAACAATATGATGAGAAATTAATTGTATGTAAATTGAATTTAAAACCTAAAACTTGCTCGAAAAGACTAATTTTTTTCTCTTAGGACCTAGTATCTCGATGTTCAGGGTTCCTCTAGGATACTTTAAATAGTATTCAATGTTCATACTCCAATTCTCATGATTATTTGAGTGTTTAATCATGGATATTAAATGTTAGGGCTCCATTTAACCTTCTCATATTATATCTTCTTATTTATTCTTAAATAAAACCTTAGATTGGGGTTTTTCTACCTTGATAAATGGGATTAAATGAGTTTTTATTGGATTTTATTGTGATTTTATTAGGAAATGGATGGAAGGGTCTAGATAGGTGAGCTCATCTAAAGAACCATTTCCCCAAATAGAACCTAGGTAGGCTGTTTTTACCTCCTTCCACTTTTCTTGGAATGTGGAATTTATCGTGTATCTGAATGTTTTTTGTATTATTTTTATTAAAATACTATTTATAAAACTCTACTAAAAATCTAATTGAATTCATATGGTCATTATAATTCTTTGTTTTGGGATGTGGGTAACCCCACATGGGAATTGATAATGATGGTTTTTGTAAAAGGAATCTTTTTGAAAATTAAATTTCTTTTTATGGGTGTTCTTGGAATGACTTGGGTTTCATGTGTTATTTTACATTGGGAAAATAGATCATGTATGGATTTCACCATGATCACATGAACATTTTTGGAAGGTCTAGGTTGTGCATTTGTGTGTGAGTGGATATGTGGAATTTAGAGGCCAAGATGGTTTAAATAAATTTTTTATATATGGATCAAGATCAGATGTCATCATGATCACAAGATAATTTTGGGAGGTCTAGGTTTACACGGGTGTAGAAGTGGAAACATAGAATTGAAATTCCAAGATGTTTAGATAAACTGTGCTTACTACTATTAAAATAAAAGTATAATTTGAAATAAAATAACTATTTTGATCTCCAATTTTCTGGATTATAATTTCTATGGTAAAATCTATTTATTAGTTTATATTTGTGAAAATTGAATTTAATATCCTTTAATACTACTAATATTTTATTGTCATGGGTTTAGCTTATAAATGTTAGGTATCATGAGTTAGAGAATAGACTTCCCACTAGAACTGTATTATAACATTTTTATTTGATTTTGATAATATGATATTGTGATTTTATTTCCTTGATTTATAGGATTAAACATTGGATAATAATATTTAAAAAATAATAGTAATTGGAAATTTTGATGTTTTTTAGAGTGAAAATTCCATGAGTGAGGATAATAAAAAACAATAGGGAGGGTATATAATAGAATGTGGTTCCACCTGAAGCATAGGTGAACCGATAGTTGGTTAGTATTGTTATGCTAGAATTAAAATCTATTGACAAGGGACCCTTGGAATAAGAACCTCCTCATGTGAATCACTCATTATATTTCACTAAGAATAATCGACTAACATTTTGAGGTGATTATAGACTTGAATAAGATGAAATTTTAACGAATAGGATAAATGAAAAATTTGAATTCCATGGAACCCCAGCTGAGATGAAAGTAAATCTAGATAAATTTATACTGAAAGAATTGTCTCTAAAGTGGTGAGATTTAACTTCCAAGAAAAGCATCACTACTAGGAACATAGCCTATAAACATGGTTTGAACTGTGTGTACCACCCATGAAACTGTGGTTATAGCCTATACCCATGGTTTTATGAACCGTGGCTGATGGAACCATAAATTTAACCCATGTTTTCTATGGACTATGTTGGTATAGTCTATAAGATTTTATCATACCCTTGGTTTTGGTTAAATTGTGGGTATATATCTATACCCATGGTTAGGGTAATCATGTGTGTAGCTTTTACCAGTAGAAACCATATACCAATGGGTCATTGAACTGTGGGTATAATAACCTATCCCCATTTGGCAGCATCATCCCTTACATCCCATCATGAACCTATAAATAAAATACAAATCCTAGTACCCATTAAATTCATTACATATATTATATATTTAGCTTTCAACCAACTACTTGTAATAATTTTCAAAACATTGATAATACTATTCCACATATATATGTATCCATAAAACCTATCAATTCATGTCATTAAAAAAAATCCACCTGTATCTTTAGTACTAACTAAAAAATGGAGGGGATAAATATATCTCCAATCACCTACATCCTCATACTTATCACAATCAGCAATATCCTCATCACCAACAACATCATCCAGAGAACAAACATCATCATCATCATCACCACCACCACCACCACCACCACCGCCGCCACCGCCACCACCTTGCTCTCAACCGCCACTAATACCCTCATTGAAATCAATTTGGACATCATATAAAGAGAAAATTAATTCCATATATGAATCAAAAGTAACAACAACCTCTGATAGAAGTGATGGAATTATAATTGATATAGCTTTCAAGAAGTGTTTGATGATCAATTTACTCATCTCAAGCTCCTATAAAGCTATTTTTCTGAATACTTCTGAATGATCATTTTTATCTCAATGGTTGGAGAGGTTTGAGAGGAGCCTATGAGGTTAAATACTTAGTGGGAATGATTCTTTTCCTGGGTCAACATCAGACTCTCCCTAGGTGATCCTCACCTAATATCTGACTCAAATTATTAGTTATCCCAAAGTTGTCATTTTATTTCTCATCTAGGACATCCAGGGCACACTGTTGAAAATATAAACACGATATTTAATTATTAATTACATATCAATATTTGAAATATCAACAAAAATATTACAATATTTTATTATGTTTTGTTATTTACCGTACTTCCATCCCTTTTCTTCCTACTCGTGCAAAAATAATTTTGCCCGAGGCACAAGGACTTCGATGCGCTATGATTCTTTATTAAATTTTAATTGATTTGTATAATACTAAATTATATAATAATATGAAATTGATAAACCGATAATGAATTAAAATTTTATCTTTTGAATAAATCCATAAAATGAAGAAGCATCTAAATATACATTCAATTGGAAATTTAATACAAGTCACATAACATAAAAAGTACATACTAATTAGATTTCTAAACATGGGTATGATATGGATTACTCTTGTACATTCATTTTGGTCCAATTCTATTTTTGTTAAGTTATTTTGTTATTTAGTCACTTGGTAATTTTGATCATTTGGCCATTAGGTTAATTTTTATGTTAGGTTGTTTGGTAAATTGGTCATTTTTCCATTTGACCACTTGAACATTTGTCTATTTGGATAATTAGGTAATTCAATCCAATTAGTCCATTTAGACCAATTAGTGTAATTAGTCTATTTGGGATATTTAGTCCAATTAATTTTTTAGGTCATTTAGCCCAATTAGGCCATTTAGGCAAATTAGGCCATTCAGGCCCATTAGTTCAATTAGGTCATTTAGAACAATTTAAGACAATGAGGCCATTTATCAGGACAATTTATTCCAATTAGGCCATTTTAGACAATTTAGGTCAATTCTATATAATTCGGGCCAATTGAGGCCATTTAGGCCATTTAGGTGTTTTTAGGCCAATTAGGAAATTTTAGAAAATTAGGCCAATTATGCTAATTAGGATACTTAAGACAATTAGTCCACTTAGGACAATTATTTCACATAGGTCATTTAGGCAAATTATTCCCCAAATTCCATTTATAGGCTTATTATGCCACTTTGGCCATTTAGGCCATTTAGTCCATTTAGTTCGTTAGTCCATTAGGCCATTAGACCATTTAGTCTATTTATTTCATTTGTGAATTAGGAAATTAGGCCATTATTCCATTGGGCCATTAGGCCGTTGGGCTATTAGGCCGTTGGGCCATTAGGCCGTTGGGCCATTAGGCCGTTGGGCCATTAGGCCGTTGGGCCATTAGGCCGTTGGGCCATTAGGCCGTTGGGCCATTGGGACGTTAGGCTAATTATCTAATAGGCCATTAGGAAAATTAACCATTATTCCATTAAACCAATTGGAAATTAGTCTTTTAGGCCATTAGTAAAATTGGACAATTATGCCATTTTGATAATTTTACATCAGGCTATTTGGCCACTAGGCCATTAGACCATTATGCCACTTCGCCATTAGGCCATTAGTTCATTTTCCTAATTGGACAATTAGGCCATTATGTCAATTGTCCAATTAAGACATTAGGTCAATTGGTCATTAGGATATTGGTTCATTAGGCCATTAGGACATTACACTAATAGGCCAATATACCATTATCCCATTAGGCTAATTAGGCCAATTATCGCAATTAAGCCAATTATGTCATTTAGTCCCTTTTATCCATTAGTCCTTTTAGACAATTGTCCAATTAGCCAATTTTCCATTAGTACATTCAGCCAATAGGCCAATTGGACATTAGAACATTATCAAATTGACCCAATTGGCCAATTAGGCCGTTAGTCCATTAAGCCAATTAGCAGATTGTCCATTAGGCCAATTTTCCATTAGGCTAATTGTAAAATTAGGCCATTAGGTCAGTTGGACATTAGGAAACTATAAACTTGGCCATTAGGCCATTAAACCATTAGAAAAATTGTCCAAGTATTCCATTTTACTAATTAGAAATTAGGCCATTAGGCCATTTGGATAATTGGCCAATTGAACATAGGACATCAAAACATTAAGCCAATTGAACATTAGGCCAATTAGACATTAAGCCAGTTGACCAATTAAGACATTATTCCATTAGTCCATTAGGCCAATTATCCAATTGGAAAATTATTCCATTTGGGATATTTAGGCCATTTAGTCCATTAGGTAATTAGGATATTAGTCTATTAGGCCATTAAGATAATTTTCCAATTTTTCTATTAATACAATTATACATTAGGCCATTAGGATAATTTTCCAATTTTATATTAGACTATTTGAAAGGGGTATTTGCATCCATATATTAAAGGAATTAATGAAAATAAAAATCAAATTTTTGTATGAGAATATAACTATGTAACAATATAAATATTGATATTATTTATATTCATATTAAAGTAATTGGGGAATATTGGTAGACCCTCTAAGTGAGAATCGACTCTACTCTTCCAACATACATATAAATCATGATTATATGATTTCCAAAACTCCCTAAGATATATCAACGTTGAAACCTTAGCAGTTTCATTACTAGGAGAGTTAAACTGATGCTATAATGAGTATGTTAATTCATATAAATACAAAAATAATATAGATATAAATTTAACAAATTTTCTTACATATATATTCTCCCATAATTTCTCCTTGATGTCATTACTGATATGCCTCTATGAGACTAGTTTCACTGGAACAATATCATTTTAATTGGATAAAGTTCCCATTAAACATATACACATATAGGAATTTTTACCTATCACCTGATTATCTTCATTTTAATCCACAATTATTTGGGTTTGGATTTTCTAGGAATCATGTATACAGGTGTGACACATCACCTACTAGAAGATACCACTAAATTATATAAAAAGAAAAAAAGAATAATTAAGTCACAGTACAATAGGAAAAAAATGATGTGACATAATTTGACACACTTATAGTAAAAAAACTTGATGAAGGATACTCATTTGGCTCTGATGGATCTGTGGGATTACATGAATCAGTAACCTATAAAGGATGTTCATGTTCTAATACATTCACTGGGTGGTCTGCATGTACTAGAGTATAAGCTGAAGGAAAAAAATCATCAGATCCTATATGGATAGTAGGAAATAGGGGTGGTGTAGACATGTAAGGATAAAGTTAGTAGGGTAGGGGATACATAAAAGGATATGGATATGGTAAAGGTGGTAACATTCATGGAGGTGACATAGACATGGAAGGGTAAGAAGTGGATATATGAGATGATGATGGTGAATTTTTTAGAACATCCCTAGAGGCTCAATGATAGAATGGAAATTTGTGATAGATGGGGTGTCTGCTGGTGGGTTATAGTGGGAACAAGTACGAAGGGTGCTCTGTCTAGCTCTTGGAGAACCCCCACTCAGACCCATATTAGAAGGATGATTTGGATTGAACTCTAGTTCAACTAAATGTCCCTAAAAAAATTTAGTAAAGAATAAGAACATGAAATTTTATGTAATGTAGAAGAAAAATATTATCACTATTATACTCATTAAGGGAACCATACAAGGAAACACAACCTCACACATCCATTAACCATTATCAAATAATCTCTTCTTTTTAACTTCTTCAATATATTTCAAAATCTACATAAAATTGAAATTTACATTTTTTAGAAATAGTTTTTAAAAATAATTAATACAACTATTAAGTCAAATAAGTCATAAGAAATTTTATAATTTGTTTTAGCAACAAAAATTTAAAAACAAGTTACATATTTTTTAAAAACTTGTCTTAAACCCAGTTTTTTGAATTTAAATAAATGTAATCAAACTCAATGAAAAAAGTACTAAAAAATATCATTAAAAACTAAAACTTAATTAATGTAACTATAGTATTACCAGAATGAAAAATCCACATCAAGGTAAACTGAATGATATTTGAATATATATGGTTGCTTCTATATATTACCCACCACTACTTTAGGTTCAACATAAAATCTCAAAATGGGACAATTTGAGTCATCAAATGAAATATCTTGGTCAACATCAATGGGGGAATCAATTGTGTCAATTTTTTCACCACCATCATGAGAAATATGTCTTGGGATTATTTCATTAATGACAATGTAATCAGGTATTAGATGATCTTTCACTTAAAACACATGTTTTTAAATTGATACCAAAATATATGGTTCATCAATAGCTAGTAATCGACTCATGTTAACAACTCTAAATCCACAGTCATAAATAAATTCACCATGTCCATTCATTGTATCAAACCATTAAAACTTTTTATAGTGACACCACCATGAGAGTAGAAATAAAATAAAAATATTTTTGCAACAAGTCCATAATAATTCACATTTTCATATTAGGGCCAACTATCTGATGTGCTAGAATAATATTCTGTTTTAGTAGTTTACATAACTCTATAATTCTATGTTATCATTTTCACTTTTCGAGCAGTTGTAACAAATTTATACCCAATGATTTTCAAATATTTTAGTTCACGAACCAAAGAATTGGGATGAAAATCCAATGCTATTAATTCTTTAAAAACATAGTAAATAGATAAAATCAGTGTCTAAAATATATTTGAATAATATAATTGAATAAATATATATAATTTAAGTTAATTAAAGTAATGGTGATACCATTTATTTCAACCAAGAAGTAAACTCTTGGTTTTGTAAGGCATCTCTCCTTGTCAAAGGAAAATATCGATGAACTATACTTATAATTTCTCTATGTTTACTACATAAATTGATAATAAAAATTTAAGGTATATGAAAAATGAAATAGTATGAGATAAAATATAAATATTTAAATTAATTACTTAATATAGTCATCAAACAAACCACTATTAAAACAAGACTATTCTATGTTCTGTATCTCACTCTTCAAGGATCAATGTAGACAATGTATATGACCCAAGAATAACTCCTATTTAGGGAAGAGATAAAAATGAGGGATCAATTTTTCCATACATCTCGTCTTTATATCTCATTGGATGGTTATGTCTTGTGCTCACATTAGACAAATACATTGAACAAAAATCCACACATTTTTTATCCATATAAACTTTCACAATGGAACCTTCAAGATGATTCTTTCTTTGGACATAATATTTCATTGTGCACATTTTTGTTTTAGTAGGATACACGCACTAAAAAGAAATAGGTCCCCCAATTAGTGTTTTAGTTGGAATATGAAATTTTAAATGCAACATGCAAGTGAAAAATGATAGAGAATTGTTTTTTTCCAAATCATACAAAATTAATGGTTCTGCATACTGATTTTTTATCAAGAAATACTTGGATTAACTTTTAGCACAAATGTCTCTAAAAATTGGCACAAGAGTATCACCATCACCCTTACATTATTGGATAGTAAATTCCAGATTGATATTGGAATCAATTCATGAAAAAGGATGTTATAATCATGAGTTTTTATGGATTTCAGTTTCAACTCACTTCTATTGAATCATTTAGATATGTTCCTTAAATATCAATTAGAAACCCTAATATTCTATAATACTTCTAGAAACTTATTTTTCTCTAAAGGTTTCATCATAAAATAAGCACAGAGAAATTTCCATTTGTTTTCACTGGTACACATAAGATGCAGTTCTAGTCGAATACTCCAATCCATCAAGTACCAATGATATCAGAAGTCATATTTGGTTTGCCCCTTGACATTGGGAAGAATCGAAACCAACATTTCACATATATTCTTCTCATTGTTAATTATGTCTAGAAAATTATGTAACAATTTGGTAAAATAATATGGAAACATAAAAAATATACATTTCTTTTTCCAATTGTAAGTGATTTTAGTGTCAACATTATTCCTTTTTTTAGATTTCATATAACCATTACCTAATGAAAAATTGAAATATTTCAGTTCATTAAGTACATAACTTCAAACATATGTTGGGGTGGTTGATCAGTGTCAACAGTATTATTAAACCTATAGAAATTCTTACTTTATTAATGATCCATTGGAAATATTTTTTGATTACTGATGAAATTGAAAATAGAACAATTTATTAGACTTATTAATAATGTATTATACATAAAAACAATACATTATAGATTTCCTTTCAGGATCCAAACAAATATCATTACATTAGTACAGAAATCATTTACAGTTCATTAAAGGGAAGCACACATCTGTTTTTTTTGAAGAAGCATCAAATGTGTACACACTCATATCCCAAAGCTATTTCAACTCTTTTATTAAAGGTTGCAAGTAGACATATATATCATTACCAGGATCATAAGGTGTATATATTAGTATACTCAAGAAATTTAAAGGTTTTTTTTCTTACACATCCATGTAGGAGGATTATAAATGTGATTAAAAACTCACCACATTCTATGAGAAGTAAGAATCAGAACAAATAGATTAAAACCATAATTGGATTGTACCAACCTGACATTATGAACCTCAATTGAAAAATCGTGATGTTATACATCATATTCATGCCATTATAATCCATATGAAGGATGAACATACTCATCATTACCTTTAATTATCTATTAATCATTCCATCACATATTGATTGATATTTATGTAGACATGAATAGATTTTGAAGCCTAAGAATCAGTGGAAGGTTCCACATGAATTTATGGGACAAAAAATATGGAATTACATATGTGTTTTTCTTCCATTGAGATATTACTGATTATTTATAATCATTAAGTTCAATTGTTTCCTCCCAAAAGAAACTGAAATCTTTTGGACAAGCATGAATTTTATTTTTAGAAATTCTTAGCCGATTAATTAACTTCCATGTCTTATATTGATTCAATGGAATATCAGCATCACCAAGAAAAAATTCCTATAAAAAGGTATGAATATAATAAATGGTAGTATTGGAAATCCCGTTCATGTTTTTCATATGATATAAAAATTTTAAAATGTATAACTTTTTCATTTTTTTATATTCCTACTATACATGAGTTATGGAACCATCCATTAATTTTTTCACTCTCAAAGTCATCTATTTTAGTCTTTTCCTCATGTGTATTGATATCATTTCATTATTTCACTAACACACTATCTCTATCATGACAATGTAAAAATAGAATTAGGTCAAATATCAAACTCTCCATACCACTTCTTTCATTCTATTCATGAATAGTAGAAGATTGTCTCTTCTCTCTATTATGATACGAATATAATAGTTTTTCTTCTTTAAAAAACCATCTTCTTTTAAATTGTAGCTAACTACCTCCCAAATTAACCATGGTATTCAAACATAATTATAACATGTTCAATCTATATGACCTCCATCTGAAGTATTATTAAATGAAAAATCTAAAAAAGTATCCAAATTATTTTAAAACTTGGTTAAAATATGAGAAGTATGATATATCCATCTCATATCCATTCTATTACAAGGGGAAAAAGTTACATTCCAATCAAAAATGTAAACTATAATTGAAAAATTCATTCGTAAAAATTTAAATATGAAATTATTTAAAGAAACTAAAATTTAAAAAAATATAAAAAATTTAATAAAGGAGAGGGATGCCCAATGTTGTATGATATATTAAATGAAATAAATTTTTTTTAGCAAAAATTACTCATATCTAATTGTAAAGGATTGATTTCAAATCCCAAATGTAATTATAATATTAAAGAGATTTCCTGAAAGGAATAAATTCTGTAGTCATATCACTTGAATAATGTAAAGACCATTTTCAATGAAAATACTTATATATTATTTTTTTCATTTTGATACAACAAATAATTTAAAAAATTTAGATAATTTATCTAAATAATCAAAATTAAATATTGGAAACATTATTTGAAAATAAGAAAGGCTCACAAAACTACATAACAATGAGTAAGAAAAATAATGAAAAAATTTAAAATATTTTTTATTTCAATATACCGTACTATTATAAATATTTTAATTAATATAAAAAATACCTAAAAAAATTCAATAGTCAAATTTTTAAATATAATCATTTAACTATTTACTGCATGTTAGAAATCAAGTTTAGTCAAATTGTAGGAATATTGTAAAAAATAAAATATATGGAAGAGACTACTTACCAATGCAATCTATCAATGAACCCATCAAGATTTGGTAATAATAAATCAACCTACAATAATGAATAAATCAATTTCTATAACTGACTAATTCCAAATGAACCACGTCCATAAACTAATAATAAAAAATATCAAAATGAAAACCATAAAAATAACTTCTAATAACATCTATAAATAAAGTTTAACAGAACCCATAATTTTCCTTACCTAATAAGTCCACAATTTCCACCCATATTAAATAAATATATAGACTAAAATAGAAAATAGGTTACCTCAAAAAAAACAATGATAGACATTTTTTAAATGATCCTCTTAAAACTCCTTTTTCTAGAATATATGGAATCATCATCCCATTGACCGAATTTCACTTTTCATTTATAAAATTCAATCTAAATATCTATCCCAAAAGTGGGTATATATACTTGTGAATATCAAAATATGTAGTAGGAAATCCCCAAAGTGAAAATACCCATGTTAACACCATATATTCATAACAATGAAAAATTAAAATCATTATAATTATTCCTAAAATTAACAAAAAAGTCCACCCATTAGTATTAATATACTGGTATTCCTATCATGGATATAAAATAAAAAATCAAACATCTCTCACAAATATAAAACAACTAAATACTAAAGGCTTATACAAATTTCTATCATTAAACCAAAATCCAAAAAATAAAACATAACCCACAAAGAACCTTATTTCAAATAATCTGGAAGAATAATAACCTAAATGTATATTGGTTGGGATTTTATACATAGATAAAAACGAAAACAACTGTCAAAATAATATAAGAATGATTTTAACTCACTATCAAATATGATTGGAATTAGAAAATCATAGAATCAGGGGAGAACACTGGCGGAGGAGAGGCATCTGTCATCGCTTGGGTGAGAGAAGAACACGTCTTGACCTTGGGGGGGGGGTAAGAGGATATAAAAAATTAAAGAATCTATTCTAATGGGTTTTAAAAAACTGTTGGGATAAATAAGTTATACCCATGGTTTACATAAACCTTTCCTATTGATAGGCTCCATGATATAAATACCATTGGTTTCTATAAAACATGGGTATAGTTCTATCTGGATAAACCCATTTTCTGTATTTTGGGATCATAACATTACTTGGTAAGGGTTCAAAGAAATTTACAGTCAGTTTTGTTATCTACACATCTTCGATCTAGAAAAGAAGACATATTTCTTCCAGCTAAAACAAGGAAATATTTTAATAAATGAATATGTTGCACAATTCACTCACTTGGTTCACTTCTCACTGGAGGTATCATCCAGTGAGACACTAAAAGCTCAGATATTTTTAGTAGGATTATGACCTACATTATGATCTAAAGTATTTTACATTTTATCTAATGAATCATACTAAAGTAGTAAACAAAGAGTTGTCCAGAGAGATATATCTAGTAGGAAATTCTACTGGAGGGGACACTTTTTTTCATTCAAGTGTGCGATGTGACTCTTGAATATGAAAGAAATATAAGAGGGAGGGATACACCCTAGAGTATAGGGCACCTGAGAACCATTATAACGAATAGACTCTTATCCACCACATTATAGTAATGAACCCGGATGATTTCAATGTAGATCTATTTTTAATAGAAATTAGGATTGTACTATACAACCAAATAATTTCCACAACTATGGAAATAAAGGTCATATTAGGAATAATTTCAAAATACCTATAAATTTAGTGGGATTAAATGGCTCAACTCATCCTCAGGAATTGTATGCCTAGGTGAAACAATCTCATTTGAATAGTTCTAATCCCTAGAATTAGGTGAATCAGGATAAATCCTCAAATAACTTGACGGTCCAGTAGAAAACTCAATAGGGGAGAAATAATTTTTCTATAGGGGATAATAAATGGATATATGAAGTTAAACATACTATTTAAACTGATAATATTGGTCTCTCTAAGTTGAGAGGTGACATCCTTTTGAAATTTAATCTCATGTATGTTTTTTTGATACTGGTGCATCATATTCCTTTATTACTTCTTATGTGGTCAAACAATTGAGATTTCGACTCAAGATGATGCCTCACATCATGAGAATTATGAAACCTATTGGGAAGTAGGAGTGTAGAGGGTTCAAGTTCCCAAAATGTTCTATTACCATTGATGTAGTGCAATTTATATGGGAGTTTATAGTTGTGGAGACATATTTTTTGATATAATACTCGGAATGGATTAGCTTGTATAATTTGAATATCACATTGATTTCAATGCTTTGAAAGTAAATTTTTTATCCCTTTATGGTACCATTCATATATTCATGGGGTATTGGTATATTAACATAGTTAGAGTAGGGATTTAGTAATAATGGATAGAATGATATCTTGTCAATTGGAAGCACTGACCATGGGAACTACAAGATGAAACTAAGAATAAGACTATTCCTATTATAGTGGATAAATATTCATTTATCTTTTGAAATGATTTCTCAAGGATACCACCTCAGTGGTAAATTTAATTTAATATCTATCTTATCATGAGAACTAGTATTATCTCGACTCTTTCATATGCAATGGATCCAATATATCTACAATAATTGTAGGTATAACCAGAATAATAGAAAACCAATGGATTTATCAGAACTATTTTATTACCTTGCACTTCTTTAGTTCTATTTTTAAAGAAGGAATAATTTTCAATCTGATTATGTGTTGATTATCATTTAATGAAATTAGTTTGGATTAAGAATTGATATCCAATTCCTCGTAATGAAAATCTATTTGTTCCATTGAATGGAGCCAAGTGGTTCAATAAGATTGATAAAAAATTGAGATACAATCAACTAAAATATAGAAAGAGGATATACCAAAGATGATGTTTCAAAGTTTATATGATCATTATGAATTTTTGGTTATTCCCTTTGGTATGATGAATACGCCAATGGTTTTCATGGACCTAATGAAACGTATCTTCCATAGGTACCTAAATTCTTTTTATGATATTTTTTGATGAAATTTTGGTTCATGATAATAAAAGTAATGTCCATAAGGAGAACTTAGAGATTATTTTGATCACATTGTATGACTATTGAAATTATGATAAATTCTCTATGTGTGTATTTTGGATTCAATAACTTTATTTCCTTTGGAACATAATTTTTGAAGAAGAAATATCTATTGATCTTATAAAGATAAAACTAGTCATTTATTGGTAACCACCTAAGAATGACTTTGTGATTCATATTTTTTTGGGATTGGTAGGCTATTATCATCACATAATTTTGGATTTTTCAAGAAATTATTCTCATGTGAGTACAATGAAAAGTTAGAAAATTTCATTCAAATGGGATGATAACATTCAGAAATGATTCCTAGAGATTAAATATTGGATCAATTAAACAACCATTATAATATTTGAAACAATAGGTCATGGTTATATTGTTTATTATGATATATTTAGATTAGATTTGGGTTGTTTTCTCATGCAATGAGATCATGTGGTGTCTTATGAATCGAGGTAGTTGAGAACACATTAGAATAATTATCCGATGCATGACCTAGAATTAACAGTAATAGTCCATGCATTTAAAACATGGTTCCACTTTATTGATAGTGAAAATTTCACAGTCTTCACTGGTCATAAGAGATTGGATCACATATTTTTTAGTGATAAATTAACTTGAGAAAATAGTGATGGATCAAGTATCTCTATATAATTTACTTTGACTTGAGGTGCACACCCATGAAAAAAAATTATTTGGAAGATGATTTGAGTCAAATGTCTTATAGTGAAGTGGTTAGAGAGGCCAATGACAATTGATGAGTGTTATGGATGATATACATCTGGACTACATCAAACATAATGAGAATATAGTTTTCTTCTTGACCAATTTTGTTCTTTATTTAATCTATTTATTCAAATAGGATTAATGATCAGATCCTCTTTCCATCATAATTAGGTAAAACTTAAATTGTGGGTAGACCATGGATGGTTGGAGCAAGGATCTAGAATTGATATTTCACTTTTGAATCTGAATAATGATGAATTAATATAATTAAGAAAAAATTATTTTGACACATCACTTTTCTAAATAGGCTATTCAATTTGGAATTTATAAATTGTGTAAAGCAATGAAAGATAATTTCTTTTGGTTAGGTATGAAAAAAATATTGCAAATTATTTTAGGAAATGCCTAACTCTTTATTAGGTCAAGGATAAGTATCGACAACCAATTGGTATACTACAACCTATGCCTATGTCTATTTGGAAATGGGACTTGATTTCTATAGACCTTTTCACTAATCTACCATGGATGCTTCATAAATATGATGCTATTTTTGTGATTGTGGATGGAATTAACAAGTCGACACATTTTTACCAATATGAGACTCAAATATATTAAAAGGTCTTTGAAATTTATATATTTGGGAAGTGGTCAAGTTGCATAAAGTACTAGTTTTGACCGTCTTTGATAAGGATCCCCGAATCACTTTTTAATTTTTGTGTTCCATTCAATAGGCTCTCAGAACACAATTTACCATAAAAATTCCATATCAACCTTATATGGAAGGAAAATAAAAATTTATGATTAAAACATTTGAAGATATCTTCTAGGCATGTGTCATGGACTTCTTTGAATCATGGGAATATCATCTATCATGAGTGGAGTTCTCATATAATAATAGATATCAATCCAGGACATATACGGCCCTATTTTAGGAATTGTATGACTTCCCTTTCCAATATCCACTTTTTTGGGTGGAAACAGAAGATACCTCAATAGTTGGACAAATCCCTATCTATAAAACTATAAAATACATTTAAATGATCCAGATGTTGATGACTATAGCTCAGATCTAAAAACAATCACATGCAGGTCATAATCAATAGATTTTATATTTCAATATGGGTGATCATGTATTTTTAAAAGTTTCACCCATATTTTTTCATTATTACATGAGAAAGAAAAGGAAATTGGATCCATGGTATGTTGGGAAATTTTATATCATGGAAAGAATTGGGGATATTTCATACCTGTTATCCATAAAAATGGTATTTAGTACTTTCTATAATGTGTTTCATGTGTCTCAACTAAATAATTATAAGTTGGATCCTAGTTATGTGATTAGTTAGGATCATAGTATTCTTGAGTTGAATATGACATTTATCCATGATCTAGTCTGAATTTTGGAAAAGCATGAGAAGTATATTTTAGAGAAATATATTTATTTGGTAAGATTATTATAAAAAATGAAAAAAATTCAAGAAGAGACTTCAGAATAAGATAGGTTCATGTGAGACCTATGAGAAAACCCATTCTAGATTTTTGAGGATAAAAAGTCCAATGGTGGAGATAATTTAACATTCTAAATTTTAGGTATTTCCCTATTTTATGGATTATTTAATGTTAGGGAATGTTGGGGTTAAGAATCAGGATGTTTCTATAAGTATTTAGAGGGTTTCAAATCTTTTTTTAAGGTTTAAACTTTGATAAGGGATATTAGAATCAATTATGAAGTATATAAAAAACCATTTGAGGGGTTTGGGGGTCTTTAAATAGGTGCATGGTTGGTTCAATATTTGTAAAAACTATTCAAATAATCATGTGGCCAAGATTTTTTAGGAAATAGATGATTCACATGGTTAGTGGAAAATTTGTCAAACTATATATATTTACCATGCAATGGGAAATTAATTGTAATAAAATTAAAATTAAAACCTGAAACTTTCTCAAAATCCATATTTATCCTCATATAACCTAGTATCTTGATTTATCGGGTTCTTATAGGTGACTTTTGATGATATTTGATGTTTAAAATCCAATATAAATGATTCTATGAGTGTTTGATCATGAAAACCAAAGGTTAAGTCTCAGTTATTTCTTCCCATCTTGGATATTCTCGTTTCTTCTTCAACAGAACCTTAGATCAGAGTGAATATACCTAGATCTATGTTATGAAATGAGTTTTGATCATATTTTTTTAGGATTTTATGGGAAAATAGAAGGATTGGTTTAGATATACAAGATTACCTTAAGAGTCATTATGTGAATTAGATCCTAGGTAGGTAGTTTTCCCTCCTAGTTTTCTTGGAATATGAAAGTGCCCATGCTTTTAAATGTTTTCAGTCTTCTTTGAATAAAAAATCCATTGAATAAAATATAATAAAAATATAATGAAATTTCCTATAGTCATTCTCATTATTAGTTTTGGGCTTTTGGTAACACCACATGGTAATTGAAAATGTTTTTTTTGAAAAAAGAAACTTTTACTAAATCAAAGCGGTTTTGATGGGTGTTTTGATATGAATTATATTACAAGTGTTATTGTGTATGAAGAAAATGAATCATGGTCAGAATTTACCATGATAATTGAACAGTTTTGGGTGGTTTGGGTTATTCAAATTTGTTTGTGTGTTCGGATACATGGAATTTACTTACCAATATGTCAAAAATAAACTATTTTTGAATGGAACATGGATAGATGTCACCATGATCACATGACTATTTTGGGAGGTCTGGGTTTTCATGGATGTGTGAGTGGAATCATGGAATTTATATGCCAAGGTGTTTTGACAAACTATTTTTTATACATTTTAAAGAAAATTTTATTTTGAAATAAGAAAGCTTTTTTGATCACCTTATTTTTGGTTTAGAACTACTCTTGTCAAATATTATTATCAGTTTATATTTATATAAACTATTTTGAATTGAATTTGACACTCCCAATTCTATTTTATAAAAATGCGAGTTAACATGATTCTAACCTCAATGTCATATTGGAAAGAGATAGGTTTCATAATTTACCCTTGCATATGAACCATGGTGAATATATATATTTTTTGTTCCATGATATAAGAAAGATATAGAATTCTTAATTCACTATTGCATCACTTTAATAGTAGTTCTCATGGATTTTTAGAGATGAATCATTGATGCATGGTCATTTCCTAGAGTTTAACGTGATTCCACTTTGTTGCTCGAGTATATTACTTCTTTAGAGTCTTATCCATTCTCTTTTATTTATTTAGCCTTTTAATTTAATTTTTTATTGTTATTTATTTTGAGTTGTTCGATATTATCTCAAGCATCATTATATAATCATCTCTTTCATTTATTATATGTTCATATTTCTCTTAGTTCTTTTTATGGCAGTGTGTGTGTTTATGGGTAAAACATCCCCCCTTTTATTCTTGTGTTAAAATCTCAATTTTTTTCCAATATTTAGTGACTAAGGAATGTCACCTAAGGCTAGTATCACCTCTAACCCAACCCAATACAATTGGTTGATCAAGGATGTTCTTGAATCATTATTAAGATACAGTCATCTTCTATTAATCCATGGTTAGAGAATACCAAGAAATTATAAACTTTAAGAGGTTGATGTGGTAATGATATTATCACCAAATTGAATATATTCTAGAATTCGTAGAGGTTATTTACTCTAGCTTTCTTGATTACATATATTTATTTCCTCCGCTGGGTACTTCTAAATGTAAGGAAATATTTTGAGAGGAATTAATTATGAAGTTCATATTAGGCAGTGAATCCTACAAGACAGAAGTTATAGAGACACTCATTGGATTCTTCTTAAGAGATAAGAGAAATAACTTATGATCAATAAGATCTTCGAAGACTACTCTAGGTTTGAAATTACCATTTACATTAGAATGCTCCCTTAGTTGTCATTAATGATACTATCCTTGCTAGACATGAAACTTTTTTTGGAGTTGTATCAATCCTGTCCTTAGTTAAATGTCTTTTTGATTATTTGGTTATTGAAGCTAGTTAATATTGTTAAAATTATGTTTGTATAATTCTCTCAAGGTCCTATTTAATTGAGTAATATATTTATCCATGTTCTAACTTCCTATAGTCACTCTTGTGGTATAAGTGGATGAGGAGGGAGAATTTTTCAAAGGGATAATTTCAAATACTCTTTCACCTCATTAAATTATTTTTAGGGTCCCAAGTCTTTCCTACATCGTTCTTTTATCCTAAAGATAAAAACTAGTGAGGTGAGTTGAACTATATCTGATCATGTTTTGATTTCATTTTAATAAAAACTAAAAACTAACATGATACTCACTAGAAACTATTAATGGTTTATGTATATATGCACACCTATCATGGGGAGTGGTAAAAGAAAATTATTTTCTTAATGCAATAGAATGGATGACCAGTGTCGTCTCCCTTGAAGAGATTTTCGGTTTGTTCACCCAAAAAATCAAATGCACCTAAATTATTTATTTATTTTTGTTTTTATTATTTTATTAAGGTAATGTATTTTTTTTGTTTTTTATGTTTATTTTATAAACTATTGAAATGACATGCACTGGGAGATTTAAACTTCTACTAACATGAAATTCTAAATAGAATAAAATTAGGAAGAATGTACTTGGTCTTAGGTTTGGTTTTGGGTTCAATAATTATCCTAATTTATTTGTTTAAATTTAGTTGGATAATCCATTCATGAAATATCATGACGAATTACTATCCTTCTATTTTGAAATATTAAAACCTTGAATGCCTTTTAGAAATATAAATTATACCTCCTCCTATAATCTAGGTTTATGACACACATTGGTCTAGGTATTCCATCTTCCCAGACCCAACTTCATCGATGCCGTTTCATCCATTTATTTGATCAACTCCATCATGTGAAGTGCTAACCAAAAATAGGGAAAAGAGATTAAACAAAATAATATAAACATATTTAGTTTTATGTTATGGGGAAAATTCTTCACACCTATTCATGCCACTCATATCTACCACCAACAAAAATTAAAATTTAAGTATGAATTCCAGAACACCTTGACCTCCCCCGATCTAAGACTTGGTTTAGACTCCCATTATTGGGATTAAGATATCACTTGGTGGAATGGGGAAGAAGAGAATAAAAAAATAAAAAAAGAAAAAAAATAATGGAAGAATAAGAATAAAATAAAAATGGAATAATGGGGGATGAAAAGAGAGAGATAGAAGAATAATAAAATAACATAAATTTAAATAATAAAATACCTAATAAAAAAATTAAAAGGAGAAGAAGGGGGAGAATTAGAGAAGAAGAAGGGTTTGTGGAAGGAGACACAAAAATAAAAATACTTGAATATTATTCATTTAAAAGAAAGTTTAAAATTAAAATTTGAAATATAACGAAAAGGAAAAAAAAGAAAAAAAAGAAGCAAGTAGCATCAACCAATCTATAAGATGAGGCTCCCATGGTGTGGGTTTGAACTCCCTTCACACCATGGATGGACTCCTCCTTATACAGGTAGGGAGGTGTACCTTGGTCTTTATGAGGATCTTCCAGATCTTTAGATGGGAAGGGATCATCATATCATCTGATTTTAAACCCCCCAGAGACCCATTGTTTATTATTTGAAAACGCCCGATACAATTGGGTGGTTGAATAATGATATTTTATTGGGGAAGCTTTTCGGTTCATGAATCCTAAATTCATAGAATAGGATATAAGGGTTTGGCGTACAAGGGATATGGATGTGGTAGAATTGATTTGTGCATAAAATCATGACAACAACATGAACAATGACCTCATCTTCCTATGGCTCTCAAAGTGGATAGGGAAGCATTCAATAAATTCTTTATGATGGTTATATTTGGGTCCTATGGTGATCCATGGTGGTCTTGGGAGTTATCAATAGACAAAAACTCAATACTGAGCTTCTATGGTATTCTTATGTGATCTACAGTGGGTGTCCAATGACTACAGGGGGTTGCGAGTGGCAGAGTTACGGTGACATGGGTAGTGGCTTCTATCTAAGTGTGACAATGGTGGGATTAAAAATGATAAATAATACCATAATAATCATTATCCCACATAGAAACAAAAGATATGGGAGGAAATTGTTTATCAATAAATCCTTGGGAGTCCCAAATAGATCTCCTAAAATGAAGATGGTCTCCCACATACCACATGGACACACCATAGCTGCACGAACTACAAGGACTAGACGAGCCTTCGACCCACCTCTACTCTCTAAGGGATTTACCACATGCAGAAACCTATGCCCATGAAATGATCCTCCGTGTGTTTCAATTTCATGTGGGCTATCTTAGTGGGATACATGAGTGGCTAGCACTCTTGGACTTTCTAAATGGTGTGTGGCCCTTGATTGATGGTCTTCTTAGGTCTGGTATAATTTTTTTCAAAGGAAACCTGAAATAATTAGTTCAAAAATATTAAGTAAGATTCAAATTCATAAAAAAATAAATTAAAAAAATTAAAAAATCAAATATTTTTATTTGTTTAAAACCATTTTAATTCCTTTTAAATCCATTTAAACACCTAAAAAAATTCCCACATTTAAGTAAAGAATTATAAATCAGGGGAATTTAGATTAAACACTATTAAAAATCCTTAAAATTTATTTAAAAATTATGAAATAAATTTGTGTCACTCATGGGATGTGTCTCATAGGGCCTCCAAAAAATGAGTTTTTGAACTGGAATTAAATACAGTTAAGTGGAATCTAGATGTTTCTAGAGAAAATACTATTTTTGATTCATTATTATCTTGTTTAGTGGGTTTGTAATAAGAATAAATATTTTAATTGTATTGGTTTTTAATTCAATTTTTGAAATAGTGTCCTGACACCTGATGTCCCTATCCTACCCATTAATCATTATTCTATTTAAACTCCCCTATTATAGTTTCAATAAAGTCAAATATCACTCAACTATCCTCTACTATAAGTTTTATCTCGATCATAAGGATGAAATGATCAACATAATCTCTAACCTCACCTAGCTTGGTGATGGGAGATATCCAGTCACACTTTTTTCAATACACTTCTCACGATTGAAAGTAGTGGAGATATTCTAAGTGCCTTATGTGGGAAATCTAGTGAATAGGTAGGAATAGTTCAAAATCCATATAAATAAGTAAATATTCTAATGTATAAATAGTTTGAAAAATTCTACAAATATTAATAGTAGATATATTCGACTATAATGAATAATTCATCAATATGGGAATGTTGAGTCTCCTTGGATCAACCTTAAGAGATTAGTATGTCATCACCAAAGTAATTATATCACAATTAATAGAAAACATGGAAAATAGTTGAACCACACCTTTTGATCACCCAAAAATCCTTCCCATTTTCAGTGAAATGTTCTCTATTTATAGAATAATTCTCGACAATTCTTAGAACACTTCCAAACTTACCACATGAGCAATATAAGATTCTTCTATATCCAAGGTCATTCTAGAAAATCCAGAATATTCACCAAATTTAGTGTCAATCCCTACTAGAATATCCTTTTCTCGATGATTGACATGTTTCCAACTCGAGGATCTTGATGGCTTTAATGAGGCATCTTGAATCTTCATACTCTTACCATGATCATGCTCTATTCTAGTTATAGAATAATTAAATAAAAAGTGATTCACTATGATGTAGCATAGTAGAATTAAATTTCTCTCAGTGGAAGATTTACTTGAGGAGATGTGATGCATGTGATGGAGATCATTTGAGTTTCTGTGAGGGAAGGTTTTAGGCTTGAGGGTTTGGTGGTATTACATGTTCTTCAATTCAGATGACCTATGAATGGTTGCATGAGTGCCGAATTGGAGGCCCATGACATGTCTTGAAGTCCCTGATGAATTTAAAAATGTTTTTATTTATAAAAATTAATGAATCCTTATAAACATAATTGAGGTTTTATTCTATATGTTGAAGTTTTCCACTCATGGTTGAAGTAATTCTGTGACTCGATAGAAATATAACAAAGTTTTATAGCATGATATCCCGAGAAATGCCTTACGATCAACCCATTAAATCCTCATGACCCCCTCTATAAATTATTATGATTAAGAGAGAATTTTTGAACTCGATCAACCTAAAATACTATTAAAGGCTTGGTATTTTGAAGATAGGTCTTGTGGTTGGTTGGGAGTTTCACATGTGGTCAGTTTAAGTTCCTTCTTACTATCAATTTCTATTTTATAAGTGTGTTCACTTCAATAATTTTCCAAATTCTCACACCCAATCACTTGAAATTTTCAACATATGGTTAGATGATATTGGGATTCTTTTGGTCACTTATAAGACCCTTCATATGGTAAGTTGTAAATTATTTAATATAGTCACTTCATACCTTTTCAATTCTCTATTACTGATAGCTTTTATTTCTTTTGTTGTTGTTAGTTTAGTGGCCATGAGATGATTGTTATAGTTAGTTGTGTACTTTAACAAAATTTTAACATGGTCAGTTACAAGACCCTTCATGCAGTCACTTCATACCTTTGTTATTTTTTTCTTTGACCTGCAATATTGACAATGGAAACTCATTGTAGTCTATGTTTAGATGAAATAAACTAAAAGTATGAATATAAGACTACTAATACCTTAAAATAATACTTTAAATCAATGTATGTATTTCAATTAATTCAAAAATGAATAAATCAATTTAAATAAACGTTTAAATTAATTTAAAAAAATTAAATATAGATTAATTCCAATATTGAATAAAAGAATTTAAGAGTTGGAATACCATAAAAATGTAACTTTAAAATTTGAATCAATATATGGAATTGATCATTAGATAAAAAATTGAATAATTTTGTTAATTTTTTTTAAAGTCAATTATTAATTCTGTTTTGGATTTCACAAAGTAAAAAATTGAATTAATTAACAAATGTTTTGTTGGTTGGAGGGTATTTATCATTGAAAAAATTAATATTTTTTTTGGAAAAGTTGGATTACATCTAATATAAAGTGAAATTCACTTTGTATTTTGACTTGAATAATCTTTTATTTGTATACTTTTAACATTTCTAAGTCTAAAAGTTCTCCCACTAGCCTCTTAAACACTATATTCTATCCAAAATATCATGATACTATAAAAAAACTTCATTGTGTTAGGCTATAAAACTTATTTCCAATTAGTTGTAATATTTAACAAATAAAATATTTTATCTATATCATATATGTAATTCTATGTGGTTAGAGAATTTTCTTAAAATTTGTATTATTCATTAAAATATTCCACTAATGGGGATGAAATCTCAACTACTCATATTTTAAGAAACATCTAGATAAACACTTTTATCCTAATTATAGTTCCATCAATCAAATTGGTTGAGTCCTTTAGTGATCTAATGAATCCCTTATCTATAAAAATGTTAAAGAGTTAGAATTTTAATCTTATAGAAATAGGATATCATTTATTATATACTTCATAAGAAGAAATAGACAGAAGAGTATGTGGCTGATGGTTACTTGAGTTGTAACTGAAGGTATTTACTCATGCTTTTGAGAAATACTTGAGTAAATTTAGAGGCTTTAGGATCATCCTTATAAACTATATAAATAATTAGAGACCATTGATATAGTGTGTAAGATATCCTCAAAAAATATATATCTGATACTCTCTAATTATTAAAGCTCTATTATTCCATCCTCCTTATAACCAAGAGATACTAGTATATCATGGATATTTGGAAGGTAATGCCCAAAGCATTTGGGTGGTTTAGTGAAACCCATGGATACACCATGGAGGTAAGATACTTTTCATTGTTATATGATGATCTTCATCAAGAACTAAACAAAGGAAACAACAACATCTTATTTTAGTATATGGTACACATTATTTATTTATAGTTGACTTGATTTCAATTTCAAAGGATTTGTGTTATTAAGTTTTATGGTTTCAAAATGTTTCTATTACTTTAATTAATTTTTAATATTTCTATAAAAACCTTGTAGTGGTATTAGTTCCTTATCATGTTTTTTGATTCATGAAATCATAATGAATATGAAGGTTTTTGAAATCATTATTCCTTTTTGTATTCTCCATCATCAATTTTTTTTGAGAATTTTATTCTTCCTAATTCAGTCATGAATTACGATATGGGATGTCATAATTAGTTAATTAGTATAAATATCTTAGTTTTGTATAAGTATTATAATTTTATATTGGGATATCTTATTCAATTATAACATTGTGTTGTGGGTTCAAAATTTGAGCATCATATCACCTTAAAGATTTCGATGTAGATCATATGATTGATATGTAAGGGTTTCGGTACTTATACTTACTGGTTTTCCCTTAATATGTAATATTATTTAATTTTCCCCGGAAGTGAAAAATCCTTACTCACACCACTTATCATATTAATGAATAGGGATATCGGTCATAAAATATCACTGAGAGTATTGAATGAGTATAGAATTATAGTCCCTATCCATTGTACCCTGTGATAGAAGCATACCGTCTAATAAAATATATAAAGAAAAATTTGTTTTCTTAAATTTCAATTATAAATTGATTTATATAGATTATATATTTTTTATAAATTAAGTTGAATGGTTTTTTGGTATATTTATTAATTTTTAAAAGTGTTTACAATTAATTTATTAAAATTTTAGGAATGTTTTACCAATAACAATTTCGTAATATTAAGTGTTAATATTAAGATACCTTTTCAATTATATGGCATGACATATAATTAAGATCTAAATTATTTTAATGGAAATTATAATTTTAGTTTATAAAGAGTTTATAAATTAAGAGAAATAAAGAAAAAATAAAACGACATTTATATTTAAAATTATGAATTTTTTATAATGTTAAATTTGAATTTATTAAATTAAATGGTCATTATTATAAGAAAATATTTATACCATATCAAAAATGTTATGATAAATTATTTTATCAAAATTTTAAAAAATATTAAATATTTGATATTTAGATTTTGTAAAATATATACATAATAAAAAATGAAATATAAAATATTTATATTCCATAAAATATTACATATTTAAAGTTAATTCCATATAAAGAATAATATTAAGGGGTTAATATTAGGTAATACATGTAAAGTTTTACATTTATTTTAATTTTGTTTTGTACATATTACACGATATAATTGTGAAGTGTTTATAATTATTTATCTATAAATTATTTATAAATTTTTATCTCATGTTAAATTTTTGATTGATTGATTTATTTAAAATTTATTCCTAGAATTATTCATGAATATAATTATTATATCATGGGTGGGTGTCTTCATTAGTTTATAATTTTTAATTCTTTCCACAAGTTGTCAAACATGCATATAAGGAGTTACATGATATATATAATTATGGATTTAGTTTTATTCTACTTTGACATTGGATTATATTGAGTTATGATCTTGAATTAATCATTTAATTAAGATTTAAACATATTAGGTGTTAATATTATGATATAATTTAAACATATCTTGAGTAAAGTATCCTTGGTAACATGAACATTCGGTTAGACTTTTCACTGATCTGGTGGCTTATTCCTTATTTAAAAATAATTGGATTAGTCTATCTATAGCTCTAGTCTTACTCATGGAAATATAATTGATTTAATATATTTATAAGACTTTATATGAAATATTTTCATGTACCTTATGTATATGATGAATTTATATACGTGTGAATATAGTTGGATTTTGATTTGGGTTTGTAGCATAAGATGTGAGTTGTATAAAGTGTTACACATCAACATGGTTTAAACATGTTGATTTGGTGAAGGGAATAAGATTCCAATATAAAAAACTATAATCATGCATACCTAAATGAAATAACATGATACAAGATTATGAGATTAAAACCAATTAAAAATTTTAAGTGTTGGATTCCTTATAAAGAAATATTTTTCAAGACCTAAACTATTCAGTATTGGTGACCCTAACTGTTAGGTGCCCATGAATTATCTATGATATGACAATCAAGTAATTAGGTGACCCTAATAACCAGTTTAGCTTTTCTTATACTTTTCTATGGGTTACACTTAGTTGGGAATCTATAACTATTACAATACTAGAGGAATTGAGATGAATGAATCCACATGATAGATTTGGGTAATGAGCTATCCAATCAACTATTCAAGAGTCATGAATGATATAATTCATAATAATTTTATACTAGATATAGTCATGGATTATTTATGTGATAAGCGATGTATTTCATGGTGAAATATAGTTCTTGTCTCATTAATGGATATTATGATATTAAAAGGGGTTTTTATTTTTGTTGGTAATAAATTTAATAAAATTCCTAATTAAATGAATATAAAACATGAAACTCATCTAAAAAATATATTTAATTATAGATAATAGAATTATAATATTTAATATTTTCTTCAATACCACTCCTTGATAAAGATAATATTAATTTAAGAAAATCCATACTTAATAAAAGTTATTAGGTATGATAAATTATTCATTTTAGATAATTCCTTCCTATGTATTCAATATTTAAATTTACTCAAAAAATGAATCTCGATGATCATGGGAGTATAAAATGATTCACTTAAGGTCTTAAATTAATTGGATGAAACGTGAACTAAAGAAATTTATCCTTTTTTAAACCAATTGGAGGGCAATCATTCTTTATTTAAAATCAAATAGGATATACTCTTTTGAAAAATGGGGAAGAGGTAACCCATTACAAACACCATGATTAAGCATTCCGATGACTAGGTGAGATAGTTCATAACCTATAATGATTTTATTTTGTTATGGAATTAATTATTCAATCATTGGAAATGTTACAACAATATGATTGTATTTAATTTTTTTACCATTTTTTCTCAATGTGTAGAGAATATACGAACTCGGGCATGTGATGTCTAGTTTTTAATTCCATATTAAAAATAAAAGTGGGTAAAATTTCAAACTGAAAGAAGAAAATTTAGTTATAGAGTCCAATTTTTTTCAAATATCTTATAGTGGTCATTAAAACCTCAAATCATTAGTATGATGAATAAAAATTCCATAGTATGGAATTTTCTAGTATACCTGTAGGGATTTGTGAAACTCTATGAAATGTCTATGTTAGGTATTAGTGTAATATAAATCATTTCATTCATTTTGAATGTCATATGATACCAAATAAATATTTTAAAAGTTTTATAAATATAAAGGAGTTAAAAATCAAGATTAATATTTGGAAGGGTATTTGATACAAATGTATACTTCCCAAATGTTGTGAGTATAAAAGAGTTAAAAATCATGACATGAATTGACAGAGATTATAATTTTCATTAAATTGGTAAGGAAAAGAGTTTCTATATAAAATATTTGAATGTAGTGGAACATATCAATCTTAGATGTATATTAGTAAAGGATTTTTATATCCATCTTATTTCTCTTATATGACAAGAGTTGTTATTTTTTAAAGAAATTTTTTAAGAAAATTTTTAGTTGATGATTAAAATACATATGGTTTATGATTCATCAAGTTCTAAAACATGTTTTAGAAATTAGATAAGGATAAAAACTATTTATCCATGATAAAATTGTTCGTCCATTTGTTTTTTAAAATATGATTAATTGAGATTATATTACCATCAATAACATATTTTAAAGAATAAAATCATTCTTTTTAGAAAAAAATTCTCGAAAAATATATATGATATGTAAGAAATTGTTTATTTGTTAAATATTTCTACTAAAATGCAATTATATTTATTTCCTAAACAAAAAGGAGTTTGTGTATCTTATAATGATATGGAAAAGTGATTATAATGCCTAAGAGTATAGTGAGAGTGTGTATAGACTTAGTGAAGTTAAAAGTTAACAAATAATGGATTATACTATTTAAAAGTCAAATTAAAATTCACTTTATATCCTAAAATAGTTTTAGGGTATATAGGTTAAGATAAATTTAAAGAGTTACATTTGTTTGTCACTATAAAGTAAATATTATCTTTTTCCTAAATGGTTTTTAGGATGTATTGGTAAAGAAACAATGTAAATATATACATTAGTTACCAGTTGATTTCAAGGAAAAATTATGACGGAAAGGATTCCAAATAATTACGAGGGATAAATTTTTCTAAGTATATAATAGAAGTTATTATCGTTATAAAATTTTATTTTTTGAAGCTAAGAAGTTTGAGTTTGTTTACAGACATAAACATTAATAATATTATTCATAAGTATAAAAATTATCTTAATTGGATTTATTTATAGTAGTTACTCACTAAGGAGTTTAGTGTGAGGGTTTTTTTATATGGTCACATAAATGTGTGTTAGTAATTATGGAGAGATATATTGATTTTAACTAAACCATTGAAAGTGTTGAAACAAAAGTCTGATTAGACATTTTATCACAAATGATATGTTTGATAGGTACTCATGTATTATTTTGTTAAAATGTTCTTAAATTGTTTAAGAATATAAAATTAATTTTCTAATATAGAATATAATATCCACTTTATCATTATTTCAAATTGGCTATATATATATATATTAATATGTTGATATACATTTCATGAAGTGCAATGATAATTTAACTCTTAAAGTATGACTTTGAGTTATCCCTCATCGACGTTTTTCATGAATTATTATAAGTTGTGATGAAATATTAAGGTTAAAAAGAGTATGATTATTATATTTAGATACAAAATATTCTCATGAGAAACAAAATGAGTTTTGTGCATTGAATGACCGACAAATAATACCAAATATAGTGTAATACATAATAAATATGGTATAATAGGGGTACGTGGTTAATATTTAAAGCCCCCACTACCTGAGGTTGGTGATATAACTATCATGATAAACTTTATACTTTTATACCTTTCTTACGTATGATTTGATTCCTAATTAATCAGGGGGTGGTTTGGTATATTTCTAATCATATCATCAGTTATAGAATAAACAAGATGGGATTTTTCTTCTCCTATGATGAGTATAAAATTTTGGCCCTCAATTGAGATAGAATAAAAAAATTTATAACAATACTTATAAGATAGAAATAACATTATTATCTACTTGTATTGGGGATATGTGATTTGATCATAATCTTTATGAATTACATGTGATGTATTCATTGACCTGGTCAATCAATACTATGATAATGAAGAATATATGAGTGTGCTATTTGGAAATGGCATACTCTATGTCCTATTGTCACTTTATGAATTGGAAAATGGGAACATATAAAAATTAACACATGTATTTGATGTATCTAGTGGACATAGAAATATATACATATGTTTTATAGAGATCATAAAATATACCTTTATATCTTAGGTAACATTTATGCTTTTGAAGATGCCTCTTTTTTCTTACATATATGGATGTGATGATTAATATGTATTTTCAATGATACAAAGGCTTGTGGGGTCATAATTTTTGGTTGATAGGATGTGTATTGATTTTAAAATAATATAACGTTTCTCTATAAATGTATTATAGTTTATTCAAAATGGGGTTTGGATGTTTATTCACAAGTTATTTCATGTGATGTGATAAATGATGAAATTGATTCTAGATTTACAAAAGAGTTTTAGTGGATATCGAAGAGGAATTTTAGTTATTCTTTCATAAGTTATTATATATGTTATAATATAAGGTTAAAGGGAATAAAATTATTTTAGGATTTAGTGCAAGTGGAATATTGAAAAGAAGATGTCCTAAATCTAGGTATTATTATATTGTGTGATATGGTGTGTCATAGAGTATGACATATATAAGGTAAAAGGATTATTTTTAATCCTTTGTGTATACTATATTTTATAATGTAGGGATATCATATATATAATACTTTATTATGTTTTATTTTATAGTATTATTGAGTTATAGTGCTATTAATTTAATGGTTCGATTCATTTGGGGTAGCTACAACTCACTTAGCCACATGAATGTTTGTTAGTTTTCATTATAATCATCCACATTTGGTTACCATTAATTATCCATTTCATAAGATAAAAAATATGGGATATTGTGTGGATGATATTTACATGATACTTAACCAAATGAATTTACTCATATATTAATAAATTCATGGGTTCAAGGAGTATCCCTATTTCTGATATAATGAACTCCAAGAAATGGTTGTGGTGTTAGTAATCTACTTAAGTAATATATAGCTGATACTATCTACCACCAGAAGATATATCCTTCTATCATCCTTATCACCATGTGATAATAGATTATTATAGAGGTTTGGAAGGTCCTTCTCAAAGTATTTGGGTGATTTAGTGTGACCAGTGGATATAATAAAGAGTAAATATCCTGTCAACTGTTTCATGTTGATCTTTATCAAGCACATGAAAAAGGTAACAATGAAAACATACTTTAGTGAAAGGTATGCATTCAAATTTATAGTAAAAATGATATTATTTTCAAATGCATGATATTCTTGGGTTTTATGGTTTCTAAACAGTTTCAGGTCTCTCTTTAGCGGTGATGGTCTCCTCTTCGGTGTCCCCCTATTATCTTATCAACTTTTATTCATTTCTCTCTTTTATTCCCATTGAGGCTTGTGTGTTGTGGAATCCCAAGGTCGATATAAACCATATCTAGCCTTAGGTAAGTACACTCCTATCTATTTCGTAGTTGGTGTGGTGCGTACAATAATACTGTGGGTTTTGTTGTTTTGCGGACGATGGTTTCCAGGTGCTACTAGAGATGGTTCATTTTTATTATCCCCACTTCTTGGTTTTTGATTTCTTGAAAATGGCTGTGATTGGAGTTCTCAAACTCTCAAATCCATACTCTGACCCTGCATCCCTCGACACCTCTCCCAATTAGATCTCGTGCGGTGGCCCCTTCAAGGTTTTGGGATCTGTGGTGCAGTGACATCGAGGCTCCTAGCACATATTGATTCAGTGTTTTTGGTTTATTTCCCGTGTGATTGTTTATTCTATCTTGAAGAAATTATCAATTTGGGTTATTGTATGGATGATGTAGTGTCAGTTATGAGGAGGACTAGTATCTTGAACCATTGGTGGTCTAATGGTGACACATTGATGTTGGTAACATTTTAATATGGTTGTCTTGTTTTTGATGGCGGTTTAATGATGCATTGGGGCGTTGTTCAGTGGTTCTTATCAGAGATGCGACGTCGAAGGTGGGGGTTGAAGGTCTTTTTTAATGACTGTGTTTTTTTATACATCTCCAAATCCATTAGGGTTAGTTTTTTTGGAGATATGATGATGGTAGTGACGTAGGGTAGGTGTCTATGATGATGGTAGTGATGTAGGGTAGGTGTCTCCGGCAACATTGTCGGCTAAATTTGATGGATTTGCGTATCTTTTGAATTTTGAATAGGATCATATGTTTATCATGGTGAGGTGAATTTATCTATTTAATTTTTATGAAATTTGAACTATAATGTGTGTTCTGTATAGGTGTGAATTGATTATAGAGGTATTTCTGTAGGTTCCCACTTAACCTTAAAGTGGGTTTTTAATAAAATGAAAAAAACGTATTATGGTGGTTAATCTTTCCTTAGAAACCTTTCAAGTATAATAATCAATCCTAGACCTCTAATTTCTTCCTTAGATACCCTCGATATATTTATTATCACTAGTAATATTTTTTGAGTTCATTCATATTATATATAGAAATGAAATCTAGAAACTATTATGGTAAATATTGTAGAATGAAATCCATAGTTATGTCATTAAAAAAGGTGACTCTGATATCTCCAAGTCATTCATATATCCAATAATATTGAGTATATAATTTAAGATTTAAGTAACTTCTATCATCTTAATCTAAAAAATTAATTTATAAACTTCATATATTTCAAGTATTTCTTTCCCTCTATAAAACATTTTCAAGTTATCAATCATCCTATAAGCATCCATGGATTCACATTGCTTCTGGATTTTAGGTTCCATAGTGATAAGAATAAGTATATATTCCCCAAGATATTCCATCATATATTTAAATAAAAATATCATTTCCTCCTTAATAGACTCTTAAAAATGTGTTTCTTGGGAATTATTTTCTCTAACACATATAAGTTTTCTTCCTTTATGATAATAAATATTGAATTTTTGTACCTATCAAAAACTTTTATACTACTCAGATTCTCTTTTTTTAATGATTTATCTCAAAGTTATATTATATGATGAAGAATTCATTTTTATCTACAACATAAGTTCTTATAAGACAAGTATAATATATTACAATCATTTAATATGGGTTTTTATTAAATTTTTCCCACTAATTTGATAACACCTTATTAATAAATCATATACATTTGTGTGAAAATTACCATATTTCATTAATTAATGAATCATATTTTGCCTGATATCAGTTTATAAATCTATAAACATGAATTAGAAAACAATAAATATACAACTAAGTTGTATTTTTTGTGTATGTTTTAGGTCAAACCCGCATATAAGAAATATAAAAAATGTGTTAGGAATAAAATTTATAGTTTAATGTGCTAGAAATATAATGGCCAATAATTTATTCTTATTATTTTAAAATTGGTTCCTAACTATCCCCCTGGTTTGGGAAATTACCCTCTTTCTCATAAATTACCATTTTCTTTTGATCAAGTACTTGTGTTTATTTGTGAAAAATGTAACTCAAAAACATTTCGAAATATAGTACACAATACCAGTAAACAAACAAGGAGAAGGTTTAATTATAGTAATCACATTAAGGAACACTCCCACCCTTATCAATCAATGTTCATGAATGAAAAGTAAGGAAGAGAAAAAAAGAATAAAATTTGAACATGAAAATCCAAATTTCAATTAACCATAGAAGTAAAAATATTACCATAAAAATTCACCCTTAAATTACATACTTGGAATAAAGAAATAACCCTTTGATAATATCTAGGATAGGGTGAGGAAATCTGTAATAAAAATGTTGTAGAACATGATACAGCTTAGTTAAAATCCTATTGTAGAAACACTCCTCAAGCTTTGGCTCCTTCTCAATGGATTCATTCCTGTGCAAAAATTCTCTAAATTTATCATCATCAAGTCTCTATTTATCTCTATTATCTTCATATGAAATATCTATTCAAAACCATTTAATACAATAATGAAATACAACATGGGATATTACATCTCTTTTATAAATTAAAACATAAAAAACATTAAAATAATATGATATTTAAACTATATATTCCTACTACATATAAATAAAACATGACATATAGGTGAAAAAATAGTGATTTTATAATTTACACTTCACTTCACCACAATTAACCATACCAAAAATACTCCTCTACCATGACATATTCAATATCAAACTGATACGTTTCTTTTAAATACGACATTCATACTTTACTCTTAGTGTTTTATCAACAATTTTCTATAGATTCCCATAGATAAACCTTAATTAATTAACATATATAAAAAAATGAAATCTTCCCCACTAAAGGAATAAGGGTTTTAGTTTCATATTTTTCATATAACCCATGGTTGGATCCCCTATTTCATAACACTTGACATTACAAGCTTGTTTAAACTCATTTTACACTATTACCATGATGTAGCATCATCACTTATAGTGTTTTGGTGGATGTTTAATCTTTTTAAGATCCTTGTTGACCAAACCAACTACCTCCTATGACCTAGAACTCTTCATTTCACTTCTCTATATGTGTGACCACAATATGAATGGTGTTTAATATTTCATTATAATGTATATTTCTCATGATTCATTTTCAATCATAATATGTGTGGATGCCTTATTTTTCGCTCTCAAAAGTGAATGAATGTGAATGACTAGGGGGAGATGACCTCTACTGCTATGAAAAATAAGTAAGATAAGGAAAGAAAAAAATTTGAATGTGAAAACTCAAATTTGAATTATCCATAGAACTAAAAACATTACTAGAATAATTTCTCCTTTAATTACATTATTAGAACATAGAAAATAACCCTCTCTTGATAATAATGTGAGGGAGATAATTAAAGAAATAAAAAATCATATAGAATGTAAAGAAGTTAGGAAAAACTCCTCCTATAACAAAAATCCTCAAAGTTTGGATCCTCCTTGATTGATGGGTTCATTATCATGATACACCTACTTTAATTTATAAGTATGAATTCCACTTTAAATATCTATCGTCATTTTAAATTTCATTTCAAAGAATTTTGAAAATATAATCAAAATCCTACATGGGTTATAAAATCTCTCCTCAAAGGAAAATCTTGAAAAATTTCATGAGAGTATATAGAATTTGAAATTTTCTCGCAACTATGGCATAAACAGGCACATCATAGGTATTTCATTTACAAATCACTAGACTACACATAACCTTACCAAAAACACTCCTCCACCACAACATAGAAAATATCACACCGACATTGTACATAAACTATGACATAGAACTCAGTGTTTCAATCTTAAAAAACTCATTTTTCAGTTTCACTATGGTTAAACATCATCTATGTGGATGTTTTCATGGATTCTTTCATTTTACCCCAAAATCATGATTATAGGTAGCTTAGACACATTAAATACTAAATTTATATCAGCCCCATAGTTACTCTAGAAGACCTATGATGACCACACACTTTCATGTAGGTGTTTTGGTCGGTGTTTTCATCTTCATGAAGGTAATTTAATATTCAAAATCTACGATATTTGGTATGTATATTGGATCATTATGGTAGTCACCAAACCTCGTTTATCATGGTCCCAACTTAACAGTGGTGGCTATATCCCTGAGTGAGAGCTCTTTAACTATATAAATAGTGGTTCTTTGGTGGTGTAATGAGTTTTATCGGCATATCAAGTGGTTTGGGTTTTTTTAAGAGGGAGACATGGTTGTGACATCAAAACATCACTACATTTTAAAGTTCATAGTACCTAAGAAACACTTATCCCACATTATTTTTACACGTGGTCGACCTCCACTTACTTACTCAGAATGAGACTTCTATACAATAATCAAGTTTCTTAGGCACCTCCCAATTCTAGTGATAACCCCTCTCCCATCCTGATACCATGCCTGGTGCTGACCGACCCTAGGCCATTCTATGCATTTGGTTCTTACTACCTATGTTCGTCTGGTCCTTGGCTAGGGGTTAGGTAATCTTTTACTCTTAAAAATAATTTTTTTCCCTTTTTGAAAAATACTTAAAACATGTAGATATATATATATATATATATATATATTTCTTATTTAAATTCTATTTTAAATGTATCCTACTTATAAAGAATATAAAACAATTAAAATTTTGGAAGAATCATTAATATAATTTTAAAATTAATGAAACTAATTTAAAAGAACTCATGCATGAAATATAAAAATAAAAACCCCACACATGGACCATTATTTTCCCCAAAATATATCTCCAAATTAATCACAAATTAAATACATGCTACCAATATTTAAATACCAAGGTTTAAAAATTAAAACAATTATCAATAGATAACAAACTTTTAAGCTTCACATAAAAGATATATTTTTAAATTCTTATTTTTCAAAGAAACAAGTAAATTATGAATTTCAACATTCCCAATAGCCAACCATTATTTGATATCTTTAAGACAGTAATATAAATAATTATAACAAGATTATAGATTGAGAAATGGTAATTTTTGTACCCAAAAAATAAAAAACCCATTTTTCACATTTTTTATGGGACAAAATATTGAAATGCAATGAAAGAATAATAATAAATCTCCCCAAAAATATAGAATAACACCTCATATCTTCTCCTCAATGAAGAATATCACTTTACACTATAAACTACCTCTCCCTAACACTAGTTAAATTTTAAAAGATATAAAACACTAAAATTTGTGTAGGAAGTAAATAATAGGCTTGTAGTAACTTTCTTCCAAGTAAGGTCATTCATGGATTTTTTTAGATTAAAAGAAGTATAAATTTCTTGGTGGGTATTAAGGATAGTGGGATCAAAATAAAAATTACTTTATCATTATAAATGTTACACTTTTTAATCAAATCTTTAAAAATATATCAATGAAAGTTTTAATAGGTTCTCACACACCAGGTATATCTCAACAAATGGGTATTAGGAAGATTAGAAAAAATGGTCTAGAAACCTCTCAGGAATGGGAAAAAATGCTAATGATCAATCACTCATGACATGAATAATAATAACATACTATCCAACATTAATTTAAAAATTCAAATAATGAAACATGTGAAAGGGGATTTAATCTATATAAATAAACTAGTTCCCCCAAATCATGATTTATTAAATTGATTCCCCTATTCTTATATATAATAACCATCACCAATTTTAATCATTTATAATTATTAAAAATGAAATCTCAAACATGAAATCATGGGGTTCCAAAGTGCTTTTTTAATTATAGATTAAAAATATTGAATGTTGTTTAAGCACAGACTGCATTTTACTTAAACCCAAAAACTTGATCAAAATGTAGGGGAGTAAATAGATAAAAAAATAAAAATCAATACTCCCCTTTTCACCTGTAGCTCTTATATTTTCCTTTATTTTTCTTTTTTCTTTCATCATCATGAAACTAAAATAGGAAACACCCATTTAAAAGCACAATGTCCATGAAATCTAAAGTTAAATAAGATAAATGAGAATTGGAACAACATTTTAAACTAAATTTCCTAATATAAATACAAAATTACTAACCAATTCCTAAGAAATGTTTAAAAAATAAATTCTTATAAAGTAATAAAAAACTCAAGTTTCCTTCCAGAAGTTCTTTTTTTATGGTCATTTATCTCAAACATACCTCTTTTAATCATATAATGGGAGTGTAATACAAATTTAACTAGATTGGATTGATCCATGTATAACTTTAAAGTTCATGTGGGTCATATTTTCTCTCAATAATCTTTGAAAGTATCTTAAAACTTTTTAGAGGAGATTATCAAAATCTAGACAACCCAAAGGGTTGAATAAGTAACACATAGTCTATCCATACCAGGTAAAACTCCTCTTTATCTTACACTTCTCTCTACTTGTCTTCAAATTATGAAAATTTCATTATAGTTTCAGTATCCATATGTTCCTTTTATTTTATTTTTCATTACTACACCTTCTCATGTTATGAATTTCATCAATTTAATCTCTAATAATATTTTCATATAAAAATTTGATTTCATCCAATTTAATTCAATCTCTTTATCACTAATTATAATTCATATTAGTTAATTTTTTTTCAACATCATTCAATTAAAAAAATTCTCAATCAATTTTATTTCTTACATTAATTAATATTTACATCATGATCAATAGAGAGAAAGAGAGATGAATCAAACTTATCATCACCTAAAAAATAGTGTTGTAATAAAGAACAAAGAAGGAATAAATTAGAATATAAAAATCAAAAGTAATTACCAAGCACAAAATCGTAAAATAATGACATTGCTAACCAATAAAATTACATTATGAAACCTGATACAACAACCTACCATATCATTATATCCATGAGAGGGAATAAAAGAAAACAATATGAAAAAAGCACCTTCAGGACTCCACAATATCCTACCAAAGTATTATTCAAAGAAAGTCCTAGGAACTTAATGGTTTGTAGTGAATATAGGATACTTCTATTTATAAAGAATATCTTCCAACTTGTCTAAATCGAAAACTCCAAATATATTTCATTGTATCTCTACTTATGTACCCAAAACTAAAATATTCTTTTCCTTAAGCATATAATCTAAACATAACATAGAGGAACACCCATGCTACCAATATTTAAACATCAATTTCATATAGATAAAACATTTATCAGTGAAAAATTAAATTTTTTGGCATTATATAAGAAAATTTATTTAACTAGTCACTTTTTATGTAAACTAGTCAATCCTATATTTTCCATTCTCTACTTTTAAATGAAACTACTTATCTTTCTTTAATTGTTTTCATATTATTTACCTCATTCTTAAATTCAAGTTATCTTTATATTTTTTAAATATAATATTTTTCTTCATCTTCATCATTTTTAATCTTCATATATTTTATATTTATCTTTATTTTACCTTTCATTCTATTATATTTATTTCTTTATCTATTTATTTTAGATTATTTTTTTATTATTTATTTTTACATATTTCAACTTTATAAATTACTTGTACCCTAACAAAAATGAACCCACAAAAGTTTTATCTTATGTTATTGCTCATTTATATATAATTTCATGGTGTGGACAACCCATATGAGCACTTCCTAGGCCACCTCACTCAGATTTTATCCTTCTCAATGATGACATGTGCTGAGCCTTCCCCTTAAAACCTTTTAATAGTTTTTTTGGTAGTGAACCTCAGAAGGAATTTCTATGCTTCTCTTTGCATTTGTTTATATGGTATTTGGGAAGTGGGTATGCCATATTTGACACCCAAAAAAATCTTTTTCTTCATGAAAATTCTTTCAAACACACACACACAAACATTTTTTTTCCAAAATCCACCTTTAAAATTTTCCTACCATAAATATAATAAAAATATATATATTATTTCATGAATTATTGATTAATTCTTAAAACTAATAAATTAAAATTTAAAAAATGTATGCATGAAATACAGGCATAAACCCCTCCATACTTTCAACCTTTCTTGTCCATAACGATGTAATCTTGACATAAATAACAATGTAAATCCATGATAATAATATTTAAATTCTAATGTTATGAAAATAAAAAAAATTATCAATTAGAAGAAATTTTTTGAGGTTCCACAGAATAAATACTTCTTCAACTCCATAATATTAAAGGAAACTAATGAACCATTTATTTTAATTTTCCCCTTTTTAAATAATTATACTTATACTAGATTACATTCATATATTTTAACTAATTATTACCTAGAATTAAACTTTGTGATCTACCTCACTATGAAATATTTTTATTTAATCAATTGAGGAGAAAATTAAAAATATTTATGCTCATACCTCTAGTACATGATCCTAACCATAAAATTGAAAAGGGCATAAAATCTATACCCTAGAAATAAAAATATCTCAGATAATAATGGGAACTTACCAATAAGTATTAAATGTCTTTTAGGACTATGGTAGATAGGTAATTATGTTTAAAATAATATATACTAAAAAAAGAGGTTATCTATATTGGGACCACTTTGTGTATAAGTTTGATTTTGTTGTCAATACCTTACATATCTGAAATGAATTCATCAATGTCAAAATGAGAATCTTTTCTTCAATCAACTTTTCTTTTCAAACTTTCATTTCACTTTCTCTCCCCCTTATTAATAATAAATACAAAGCTCATGGTAGGGAGGGTATCAATCTATACTTAAGCAATGTTTCACTAATCATTTCACAATAAGTCTAGTTGAGCAATGCTCGATTTAGAAAATAAGAGGATTTGATTTAGATAACCAAGCTATATCATCCCGTCTTTTTATAACATAAACTTTCATTTCATTACACGGAACTGAGGATCTTTAAGGTTTAGTGTCTTGGAAACCAGGAACATAATACATGAAAAAAAACATAAAGCATTCATCTTAAACACTTGAAAGGATTATCTTTATGTTCATCCTAGGTTCATTACTGCATCTCAAAACCTGGGGAGATACATCAAAAGAAAGGGTGAGAAGAAGGCCCAGTAAGGGAAATAAGAGTAACATTTTTCATGTGAACTTGAGATACTTCAATAAGGTCATGAAAAGAACTTTAAGGCATGAGAAAGAAATCATGAGATATATCATAATAAAAAAAAACATTTTTCGTAACTTGAAGATGTGGTTGCAACATTTAATATTGACAATCATTTCGTTTCACCAAGGTCCATCCCCAAGGTGTCATTAAAAATTACCAAGGTTATTCACCAGGGTATCAGTCTAAAAAGTCATCTCTAGAGATTAAGTCTTTACCCAATGCATTGGAGCGCTATCTGGGCGCACCCTTGACATGTCTTTATAATCATGTGAGCCACATATATCATCATCAATCATTTCATAAACAACCCATATATCATAAAAGAAATGGGTTTCATTTCATAATCATAACGTTTTAAAAACTTCTTTAAAGACATGATCTTTATGTTACTTTAAACCCACAGAAAGGGAAAGTGGGTTTCATGTATGTAAATCCCAGAATTTAAAATAGAAAATTTTGATATATATGTGAATACCCCTGTAGAAATAAGAGCTTTGAGTATTCACTTTATAACATAAAATAATTTTTAGAAAAGAGAGAGGCATTTTGAGACGAAAATTATGCAGCATAACGACTATGATACATGGTTTTAGAAAACATTGAAAAGAGAGGGGACATGGTTTACACACTCAAAAATGATACATAAAACAATAGGGGAACATGATATAAATTATTTAAGAACATGGTAATGAAATTTTAAGGACATACCATTTGAAATGAAAAACATGGAAGGAAGACAAAAATTAGATTTCTCTTTTGAAAATTCTGTAGCCTAACGGCGTCACTTAAAACTTCAACAAAAATGAATTGAAAATATCAAATAGGGTCCCTCATCATATGAAAATAAGAGTTAAGTATGATAGATATAGAGATCATACCCCAACATAATTAAAAATGAACTTGAAAGACTTGACATGAAATTAGAACTTTGAAAAGAATGAGAAGGGTGAAAGAATCCCCTTAAAATTTCGGCAGCCTAACGGCGCCACTTAAACATTTTTAAAACGAATTTATGAGAGAAAGATGGGGTCCCTCATCATACGAACATGAATAGGGATGTAATATGAATATATAAGAACATCCTCCCACATAATAACATGGAGTATAAAAGAAATGACATAAAAGAGATTACTTGAAAAGAAGAGAGAGGTCGGATCCCTTACCTTAAAACGTAACTCTTAAAACTCAAAGGTTTGGACCTTGAGGGATTGGGGGAACCCTGGGAGGACTCCTTGGGAGGTAAGGAGACCAGAACTTCGTTGAGGATGGTTTTTGAGTCGAAAGGATGAGAGTAGGGCTTGGTATTTATAGGGAAAGTGAGGGGACAAGGCATTAATGGCCAAGGGACACCTCACAAGTGCTTTACTCAAAACCATGTGCTCTCTCATGATATTTACCATGAATTAAGGCCACATGGGGCCCCCAAAACAATAATTCATCACCTAAGATTTGCCAACCCTTGAAATATCTCATGAAATCACCATGACACAACTATGATGTCATTTGACATACCGAAACCCTAAAACTACTTTTTTTACTATTCACTGAAAATTCATCTTTCTCAGAAAAATACCAAAATTTCACCTTAACCAAATATCGACGCTCTGATTACAAATATGAACTCCATTTTATAAAAATAATTTTCTAAATATTTTTAATTTAATTTTTAAATAAAAACACTATTCACTGAAAATTCATTTCTTTAGAAAGAACCCCAAAAATTACCATAACATAATATCGGTGCTATGAGTTCAAAAATAAAGTCCATTTTATAAAAATATTTTTCTAAATATTTTTAATTTAATAATTAATTAAAAAACACTATTCTTCCCGAAAAACTAATACTTGATTAATAATTTATGAAACCGTTATTTACCCATTTTATTGAATCACATTACTTAATCTATGTGTCTAATTTACATTAAAACTTTCTTTGAGTGAAATTACTAATCCATTTGGTCACATTACTAATTCTAAGCGTAAAATCACTATTCATGATTTACTATTCATCAAAAATTAAGTTGATCTTATTAGACTCCAAATTCTTTACTGAACACTTTTGTAGAAGACAATTTTTTGAAAATCATTACACATCATTAATTATTTAGGGTTTACATAAATATTTTAAAATATCCCTTTTTCAAAATTCATCAATAAAATATATCCTAAAATTATACGAACAATTGAAATTTCAAAAACATCACTAAAGGAAGAAATCTCAATTTATTCATCCCGAAGGATTACACAAAGAAACTTGGGTCTCGTCACATAGCCCCTTATAACACCAGCATATGACCTAAGTGTAAGGTGTGCTATGGTGAGAGAATCTGAGGGAGGCTTAGATAACATTGCCCTAGTAGTAATGTCTACTAACTTGAACTTCTCCCGTAGGCGTTTCCGTTCAAGCTTGACACGCTGGAGTTCGGCTTGGGCTTGGTCCAAAGCGAAGCCCAAAGATGCCACCTCCTTCCCAAGCTCTGATAAGTGGGCTTCATAAGGTTCGAGTCTACTGGATGAATCCATCAACTCCTATTTCTGCATTAACCATTAACATCTTTATTAAATCATTAAGAGTAAGTTCATATACTATTTAAAAAGTTTGGGTCATTACACAGGCTGTCCATTATTCATAGATCATGATACCACATGAGATGAGAACTCACTAATTATGTCGGCAAGGGTGTACCACTTTCATTTTTCTTATGTCACTGATCAATTCAGTTACCCCCCCTTTATAGAATGATCTTGGTAACCAAGGTTGAGAGATTTAGAAATGAAATACCTTCTCCAATGATGGATATGATCAGTAATGAAACATTCACATGGAAAGAGATGACACAACAATTTTTACTTGGTTAACCAATAAGGGATACGTCCGAGGAGCATACGCCGACAGGCTGTCGGTCATACCAAATTACACTATTCTTGACTAGTTGTGGATTAAAATGGTTCAGGCATAGTCACTCTGTCCCCGGATCACTGCCTTTACAAAGGTTCAGGGATAGCTCACTGCGTCCCTCAGGTCACTCCCGTTGACTCCCCCTGGCTCACTTCCTTTGGTGAAGTCCCAATCTATTTATAGACATGAAGTTATCTTTAATAGATTTGCATTGAAGTCTTTGTCACCTGTTCAGCATGAGACAATGATTGCATCAGAGTACTGAGTTGATGCTCTTTTGTATTCAATTTTCTTATCTAGGGAAATAACTGAATGCACTAAATCTTCTTCTCCTCTTCCTTTGATCCCCAATACCGACACCTGATTGTATTGATATACTCCCCTTTATCTATGCATATCCGAGTTTAGTTGCACGAACCATTGTAATCCAAAACTAGTGAAGAATAGTGGAATTTGGTACGACCGACAACCTGTCGGCGTATGCTCCTTGGACGTAGCCCTTAGTGCTGAACTAAGTAAAAATTGCTGTGTCATCTCTTTGCATGTGAATGTTTCATTACTGATCTTATCCATCATGCTGGTTTTACTAGTTCCTACCAATGTGGGAACAAGATACTTGGTTTCAAAAGAAAAAGTCGACACCCTGATTCACCCCTCCCCTCTCAGAGTGTCCTCGGGTCCTAAAATCTCTATAGCTCATTGCACGATAATCAATAATGAAAATAAATGAAATACTCCTAGTAAGAAAATATGATCTCCCCACACTTCTCAATCTCAACATATATTTCACCAATCATTTAAAGTAAATAAAATGAATGATACCAACATTTATGATATTATTTTTCAAATCAGTATTTTCTCAATTCTTTTTAACAATTGTTTTTTCACCGATGGGTTTTTTCTTTGTATAGAGGATAAATAATGAAACAAAGTGAAATATAATTCTTTAAACAGCCCCTAATATCTAATTAAACACCCACACATATTCTCTTCCATGTTACAAATCCATTTACACTATATAAAACCTCTCCCCTACACTTAATCAATTAAATATCATGAAAGAAAACAAAGAGTAAGGGTTGGAGGGATTAAATAGTCTTTTAATGTGTATCTTATCGAACAATTTCTTTTATGGATTCTAAAAGCTTAAATTAATATGAAAATAAAAAGATTGATCTCAAGTATTACTGCTAAATTACAAAAAACCTCAATAATTTAGAATGTGACATTATTCAATCATATATTTTGAAATATCTTAAAGCAATTTATAGTACGTGTACTTTCCCCAAGTACCTCTTAATAAAGGGATATTAGGTTGAATTTGAAAAAATAACTTAAAATATTCTCAATAATGGTAAAAATATGATATTAGACAAAAATTATTGGAATATAATGTAATAATAAACAAAATGTCATGAATTTAAGGAAAATAAAATAAAGAAATAATTTATAGTGATTTCATTTACATAAATCAACTAATCTCCCTAAATAATTATTCATCAAATCAACATCCTCATGATTTATCTACTCATTCTCTCCCATTTTACTCATTAAATGTTATTAAAAATGAATCCCATAACCTTAAATACTAGTATTACAATGTTATTTAAATTCATAGATCAAAAAATTATCATGTTGTTTAAATGTGTCTTGAAAATTCCCTTAAACCCAAAAACCTGATCAAAATATTGGGGAGTAAAAAGGTAAAAAATGGAAAAAATACCCCCTTTCAACATGAATCTTTTTTCATATCATTTCATATTTTTTTTCATCACATGGAATTATAAAACTGAAATAAATAGTGAAATAATAAGGTCCATGTCAAATTAAAATAAAAAATACAAGATGGATTGAATCTTTATCCTAAATTCCTAAAATAAAATCATAAAACCCATTTCGAAGAAAAAATTGAGTTTTATCTAGAAAAGGGATTTTTTTAAGGTTTTTAGTTTGAAATTACCTCATTGATCACATAATAGGAGAATTATATAAATTTACTCAACTCATATTGATAAATGACTAATGTTTTAGTTCACATGGTGTAACTCCACTTTTTCTATTTAGAAACTTCTTCAATTTTTTTAAGGGATATCCCCAAAACTAGAAATCTATTTTTATTGGATAAGAATATACTTGGATATATACACATGCTAAAAATTACCCATTTTCTACTCTATTTTCTTACTATTTTTCAAGTTATATTGATTACCCTTCAGTTTTAGTAACCATTACCTCTACTTATTACTTCTCATTTAGATCTTTAAGGATTTTCATTAACATTTCACCAACTACCCTATCCTCTAATTAGTATTCCTCTACTTCTATTAGTTATTCCTCCTCCTCCTCCTCCTCCTCTTCCACCTCCTCCCCCAACTCCTCCACCTCATTTTTAGCCTCATAATATTGTTTATTTGGAAGATATAATGTGGAAAAAATTAGATATTGAAGATGAATTTATCAGGATTTCTAAGCCCAGTAAAAAACCATCAAGACCTTTTCTTTTTCTCCCCCCTCTGCGATATTAGTACTGTAGGTGTATTACTTAGAAATTTTAGCCTTATATTCATCATTATAACTTTACTTAGGTTCAACCTAGCCTTGGATTCCTCCTAAATCACCTGTTTGGATTTATTTCCTTGAAAATCCTCTCCATGCTTTGAAATTATTACTTTATGAAAATACAATCCCATAGTGGTGTCAATCATCATCACCTTAGTTTAATTTTGGGAACCAATATCATGAATATTATTAAACTTTTATTTAAAGTTTACCAATTTGAAATGTGAGATCCATAATTTAGATAACGATTTTAGTGTGCTTATTAAAGATAAAATATATCTCTAACATTTCAATAAAAAGTACCAAACAAATAAAAGGAAAAAAACCACTTTAAACTCAAAAAATATAAAAAATATGAGAATGAATTTTAGTAATTATAAAATTAAAGTATCTTATTTTCTAGGTCCCTGAAAGTGATTCGAAAAACTTTATCAGGCCACATGCTTTATTTTATCAAGTGCATAATACCCTATCATAAATACATCCAACTTCAGTTTGTATCTTGAGTTCCTTCACATCTATATGTCAATTCATATTGGGGAAAACCTATATAATAACTATCCGTTCTACCCAGCCCAGTTTTACCCCTTCTTATAAATTATACGCATTAATCGTTCCTCTTATGAGTTTTTGATAAATTTTCTAACACCAAACTACACTAGGCCATGCTATGATCCACTTTTACTATATCTATGTGGTATTTGGATAATGTTTAGGACATATTTTACACATTAAAAGATATTTTTTTCATTTATGAATAATACTTAAAATAGACACACACACACAAATATCTTTTCAGCAAAATTAATTTTTTAAACGTTTCCTACAATAAATATAATTTCAACAACATAAATAAAGGGAATAATTATTGATTAAACCTTATAATTAATAATAAAAAAATTTATCCCTGAAATATAGGAATTGGTTCCTCTTAATAATTAGCTATTTAGGTAGAGCATTATCTAATTCATATCATACATGACTCTTAGATGTTTGAGGGGAAAAATATTTCTTTAATCTATCATATGGATAAACAAAAAACCATTCTTCTAGTGTCCTCCCTCAAGGTTTTATAATTAAGTTAATCCTAGATATCAAAGCATTATTTGGTTACCTAAATTTTAGGATTTTCTATTTTTACCGTGAATTACACCAAATAATCGATTTGTACCCTATTTTGGAAGAACCTAACCAGTTAAATGATCAAGGTCTGGACATCCAATTTATTTTGAAGGAGTCAAATAATTTATATTATTTTAATGGGGATATTTAATCTCATCATCTTATCTCAATATATTCACTTTACGTGTATGAATGAATTTATTGATTTATTTTGAAATATTATTCCTTCCGAAAAATAAATATGTTTAAACCATATTAATGTGTAACTATTTATACCACACTTTACTTATTTTAATCACTGAAATTAAAAGAAAATTATATTTATACATAAACAAATTCATCCCATGTATAAAGTATATGAAACCATTTTATGTAAATATATAAAATTATATGAAATTAATAGTCCCTGTAAGATTAAGCCTAGAGTGATAGACATCCAAAACCTATTTTTCAAGATAAGAAATTATACACTAGGTCAGTGAGCAGTCCAACCAAAATTACTTTTACCTCAGGATACTTTACTCAAGAGACATTTCAATCAAATCAAAATTATAACACCTAATATGTATAAATCATAGTTTACTTCTTAATTAAAGATCATAACCTAGTAGAGGCAAAAATTAGGGTAAAATAAAACTAAATCATTTATCATACCTAGCAAGAAACTATTTAAGTCCATGTATAACAATTTATATGGAAATATTTACAATTTTAAACCTAATCATATATCAAAATTCATAATATAACGTTTATGTTCTAGATTTTATAACAAAGGATTAAATTAAATATTTGAACAAATCCTATTTTAAAGTCTAAGTTAAAAATTTACAAATAATTCATAAAAAGAGAAATTATAAACACATTATAATTTATCCAATCATTTTGGAAACGCCATAATTAAAAAAATAGACACACTATATATTTATTGCCAATATGAACTAAATATTATTCATTATATGAAATTTACTCTAAATATATTATTTTATATGTAATATAAAATTATTATATTTAAATTTATATTATGTAAAAAACATACATAACCAAAATATCACATATTTAATATCATTTAATCCTTTTATCAAATAAATTATCAAAAAATATTTTTATATGGTTTAAAAAATTCATCAAATATGGCCTTTCAATTTGATCATTTGAAATTTAATTATTATGTACAATTTAAAATTTCAAAAATAAATTCCTTTACATTATTTAGTATTGTTTTATAATTTATAGACCCCTTATAAATTACCCTTTAAATTTCTATATATAAATTTTTATGCCTAAATTATAATAATTATATTAAATTATAAAAGGTATTTAATATCAACATTTGATATCGTGGATATTTATTTATTTAAATATTTCATAAAAAATTTATTATAAAAATTGTATAATTAATTTATAAATACTTTATAAATTTAATATATATATATATACATTTTAATATAATTTATAAATAATTTATAAATGATTTAGTTCAATTTTAAATTAAAATTTTGAAAAATTTAATTCTTCATGGATATAATATATAATGATATACAATAGAATATCAAAAAAGATTTTAATTTTATTTATTTTTAGTAAGATTACATGAATAAAAATACATGGTATTTCTCTAATACCACTGTTTGGTTTATAAGGATTGATTAATACTTAATCAAAACAATGAAAAACACTAGAAACCAGAAATCTCAAGAACACCATGTCTATGAAACCGAAACAAAAAAAACTAGAAATGAAGAATTCATACCTTGAACTAGAGTTCACTATTGATATTTACTTTGATCAAATCATGTTTAAAATTATTAAGGAACAATCTATAGGATATTACCTCCATGGTGTATCTATGTAAAGTAATGAATCACCCAAATGGTTTGGGAAGGACCCTAATTCCTTCATGATAATATAGCATCTTAAGAATCAATGAATGAAGGAGGACGAGAGCTTAATGAGGAAGAGAATATCAGCAAATAATGTTATCTAGGATCCCATACTCAATTTTCACAACCAATCCTAATTTATAGTCTATATTGATGAATTCTTGATCTTATACATTAACTCATACATTTTATAAATTAAAGAGTTAATGAATTTGACTTCCTACATTTTGAAACCAAATAATGGTTCAATCCCATGAATTTTATCACATATAATTCTTAATTAATGATAATATGAATGGATATAAGATCCAAAAGTTAAATTTTAATGTTAAAATTACTTAATTGATTTATAGAAGTGAAAAATGAGTCATATCATATGATTCATGGAACTACGATTGTAACGCCCCGACCCTAGTTACCTAGAGTCAGTGCATTATTACATAACATTGGCATGATCACTAGAAATATCAAGTCTCTAAAGACCTATTAGTTTAGTAGCCTTGGAAACACTAGATACATTCATAAAGTTTTACATTACATAAAAAACATCTTGTCTTCATATCCCCTCATACTATCCCTACAGGTCATTCATAAATTACTTCTTCATAATCCTAGGAAAAATAAAAAAAATTGAAAGGGGTGAGCTCAGATGCTCAATAAGGATAAAATTATAGCAGAAGCTTTCATAGATAAACATTAACACTTAAGGCAATTTATAACTAAAACAAAAGCCTTTTAAACTTGAACTTCAGCATAAAATGGAAAAGATAAAATGAAATAATGCCATTTACTTATTCACATGGATATTCTACAATTCGAATGATCTCATGCAATATCAATAACCACTTTCATAATTATGGAATGCATAATTCCAGACTATCATAACCACATAGCCAAGGCCTCATGCCAAGACTACAAATAAGATTTTTCAAAGGCCTTGTGCCAAGACACTAGCTTGTCTCATGAGACCTACCGATGCATCGAGGAGCTATAGCGGGCTCCACCCATCACTTATTAAGTCCAATGCATTCCTCATATGAATAGGTTTAAACATAACATAAACATTCTTATTAAAACTAGCATACGAAATGTCACTACTTTAACCACAAACCATGAATGGTATAAAAATAGCACATACATAGTCAAACATAACTCATTTGATACAATATGGAAGATTGTATTGTATCACATTAACCTCAATAAATAATAATGAAGGATGTTGACATAGATGAAAATAATCATCAAAACTTATTTGAGAGAAATATCCCCCTTTTTCTTGAAATCATTTAAAAGTCACACTATCTGTCAAGAAGCCATTTAAAAATAGATTTTTGAATCAAAGTGTCCCATACCACTTTGAAACTTTTAAAAGGAGTTTTAATTTTAAAACTTTAATGTCCATAAAGATAAATCCTTAAAACCATTTTTTTAAAACATGGACATTAATGAGAAATATTTAGAAGAATAAGTCTTTAAAACATTTAAAAATGGTATTTTAGTTAGAGTTTCTAACCAAAAGAGAGACACTTGAATACAAATAATTGAGGAAATAAAAACATTTTGATATCATGAGAATAAACGAATTCATGATATACTATTTCAAAGTACATTATATACACCACATAAAAGTGATTTGGTGTATAACAACAAAGAAGTCTCCATGGAATGTAAATTGACATAAAATCTCTCATAAAGGCCGTATCCTTAGGTTAAGGATAAATCAACGACATAGTTATGTGTGAAAAATATAAATACACTAAATATGATTGGATATTTAGTGTAAAACAATCAATGGACATTCACACATAATCTTGTAAAAACACCAATGAATTCGATGTTTAACTCAACAAATGGAGAGTGAGTTAAAATTACTCTTATCAAATTCATATCGATGACTTGAGAAATAATAAACGGAGTGATTATGTGTATTGTTGACCTCACCTATTTTGATAATATCAATCCTGTATTCATATGTGTTGAAAATACCAATTATGTTTTCATTCTCTATGATATTTTTAAGTATCATTGATCTATACTTTAATTCTTTCAAATCTGTGATCAAACCAATAATAATTTTTAAAATAGTCTTTGGAATATGTTAATCCTCATTTATCCATGTTCATACAAGTTATAAATTAATTTTAACACAATCGGATGTGTTCTGCATAAAACAGATAAGTAATCTGCCTATAGCTACTGATAAAGAGCTACCGGTACTCAGTCTACCGATAGACTTAGTCTACCGACAGACAGAGTCATCGATATACTTAACACAGAGCTACCGATGTATTTATAAGTGTAAGCTACTGACTTACAGACAACTACCGATACAAACATAGAGCTACCGGTGTAAGTATAAATAGCTACCGATGGAATAAGAGTCACCGATGGACGAAGCTACTGACAGACTCACAGCTATGAAAATTCATCTAGAAAGCATAGGTTTTGATATTTGGACTGCTATTGAATCAGAATACAAAATTCCTACTACTGCTAGATCTACTTGGGATGAACCTATAAAGAATGCTTACAATAACACCTGTAAAGCTATGAATGCCTTGTACTGTGCTCTAGGAGATGAAGAGTTTAATAGAATTTCTTCTTGTAAAACGGAATATGAAATTTGGGATACCTTAGCTGTTTCTCATGAAGGAACAACGAATGTTAAAGAAATGAGATTGAACACTTATACTATCAAGTATGATAATTTTAAAATGAAGTCTGACGAACCCATTTCTGACATGTATCTCAGGTTCAATGAAATGGTCAATACAATGATCTCGCTGGGAAAGTATGTCTCATCGAAGGAACAAATTATGAGAATTTTGAGATGTCTACCTGATAGATGGAGAGGCACATCTGTCTCAATCAGAGAATCATGTGACATTGCTGCTCTACCTGTCAAGGAACTAATTGGCAAGCTGATGATGTATGAAGAAGAGCTTAAAGTGAATAAAGAGGAAGAAAATGAACCTCCAAGAAAGTCTGTCGCTTTCAAATCCTCAACTTCAAAGAATAAGGACAAAGAAAAGCTTCAAGCTGTAGTTGAAAGTTCAAGATGTGAAGACAGTGAAAGTGATTCTGATAGTGATGCTGAGATGGCTCACATTTCTAGAAGATTTAAGAAATTTTATAGGAAAAAGAAGTTCTTCAGAAAAACAAATTATAAGGGTAAGTATGATCACCAAGGTAAATGGAAAAAGGATTGGAAGAATAATGACAAATCAGATGATGTTGTCTGCTATGAGTGCAAGAGAAAAGGACACATTAAAGCCAACTGTCCAAAGTTGAAGTATAAAAAGAAATATGAATATAAGGACAATAAGTTTAAGAAATCCATGAAGGCTACCTGGAGTGCTTCTGAGGATAGCTCTACTGAATCTGAAAGCTCTGAAACTGAACACAAAAATAAGGCAAATATGTGCTTTATGACAAACACTTCTCAGGTAACTGCTGAAACTCCTGCTTTAAATTATTACTCTGGAGATAATGCAGAATCTGATTCTGATTCTGGAATAATGTCTAAAAATGAATTGTTTGAGTACTGTGATATGCTGGAAGAGACATGTAATGAACTTAAGGATAAATACAAGTCATTAAAGAAACAACATGCTCTCACCACTATAGTTAAAACCGAACTCACTATTGAAAAAGAGAAAAATGCTAAACTGTTAAAAGAAAACACTGAACTGAAACTATCTAATGAGCAACTCAAGAAGGACTTAGAGAAGTTCACCAATGGAAAAAATACACTAACACAGATTCTAGGAAAGCAAATAGCACCTAAATATACTACTGGTATAGGATACCAACCTGGACAAAGGAAAATTTCCAAAACTAGATTCATTTCTAAATCTGGACAGAATGAAGGTAATTCTGGAACTTCGTATGCTTCAACCAGTTATATACATAACTATGGATCTAATAAAGTTTATCTTTCAAATAATGTCAATTCTACAAATTATATGAGCCCCATTAGACAAATATGGGTACCTAAAGTGTTATTGGCTAACCTGTCTGGACCCAAGAAAATCTGGGTACCAAAATCATCTCCCATCTGAATCTGTTTTGTAGGGAACTTGATTAAAGAGCTCCTGTAAAGAGACCTGATATTTGGACAGTGGATGTTCAAGACATAAGTCATGAGACTTCTCTTATTTTAAGATTTTAATAAAAGTTGATGGAGGCTTTGTCACCTTTGGTGATAATTCAAGAGGAAAAATCATCGGCCTAGGCCAGATTGGTAACACTGATTCAATTTTGATTTCTAAAGTTTTATTTGTTGATGGCCTTAAATACAATTTATTAAGTATTTCTCAGTTATGTGATGATGGTTTTCATGTTAAATTTGAAAATGATTCCTGCAATGTTTTTAATTCTAAGAATGTTTTGGTATTTTTTGCCTTAAGAAATGAAAATGTTTATGCTGTTAATCTGAATTCTTTATCTAAGCAGAATATTACTTGTTTGAATGCTTTTCATAAAGAATCTTGGCTATGGCACAGAAGATTGGGACATTGCAACATTCACTCACTTAGAAAACTCTCTAGAAAAAACCTAGTTAGAGACCTACCTAAATTAGAATTCCCAAATGATAGAGTGTGTAACCCCTTTCAAAAGGGAAAACAACACAAAGTTTCTTTTAAATCAAAGAAGGAAGTTTCGAATTCTCAACCACTTGAATTGGTTCACATGGATTTGTTTGGACCATCAAGAGTTTCTAGTTTAAATGGGAAGCACTATGTTTATGTTCTTGTAGATGATTTTTCTAGATATACTTGGGTATATTTTCTAGCTCACAAAAGTGAAGCTTGTTCTTCTTTTGTTAAATACTCTAAATCTGTAGAGAACATTAGTGGACTTAAGATTAAAACTTTGAGAAGTGATCATGGTCGTGAGTTTGAAAATCAAGATTTTGAATCTTATTGCTCACACAATGGCTATACTCATAACTTTTCTGCCCCTAGAACACCCCAACAGAATGGTGTAGTAGAAAGAAGAAACCGAACCCTTCAAGAAATTGCTAGAACCATGCTCAATGAATATGACCTGCCTATTTATTTTTGGGCTGAAGCTGTTAATACAACTTGCTATGTTATTAATAGAGTCTTGATCAGACCTGTTCTTAAAAAAACCCCTTATGAATTGTGGAACAATAGAAAGCCTAAGGTTAATTACTTTAAAGTTTATGGTTGCAAAGTATTTATTCTGAATACTAAAGATAATCTGGATAAGTTTGCTTCCAAAAGTGATGAAGGAATTTTTCTGGGTTACTCTATTTCAAACAAAGCCTATAGAGTATTCAATAAGAAAACTAAATGTGTGGAAGAATCTGTTCACATCAAATTCGATGAAACTGATCCACATGAGCCTAAAACCTCTCTTGAGAATCTTGAAGAAGATTTGTCTATTCTGGACCTTAATGATAAATCTATAGAACCTGTTATCAAAACATCCAGTTCTGGACTTTTTCCAGAATCTGCTTCTGTTGAACCCGAACCTATAGATGAACCTGAAATTTCTAGTCCAACCTTTACCAGATCAACGAGGATTCTAAAGAATCATACTTTAGAATATGTTGTTGGTAATCTTGATAGAGGAACACAAACTAGAGCTTCTCTAAGAAACCAGGTTGAACATCAAGCTTTTCTTTCATAGCTAGAACCCAAAAATATCAATGATGCTATCAATGATGAATTATGGGTAATAGCTATGCAGGAAGAATTAAATCAGTTTGAAAGAAACAAAGTCTGGGAATTAGTTGACAGACCTAAGGACACTTTGACAATAGGCACAAAATGGGTTTTTAGAAATAAAGTAGATGAATCTGGAAATATAGTTAGAAACAAAGCTAGACTAGTTGCACAAGGATATAGTCAAGAAGAAGGTATAGACTATGAGGAAACTTTTACACCTGTAGCTAGAGTAGAAGCCATTAGGATCTTACTTGCATATGCTGCACATCTGGATTTCAAGTTATATCAAATGGATGTGAAAAGTGCATTTCTAAATGGTTTTATAATTGAAGATGTTTTCGTAGAACAACCACCTGGATTTACTAACCCCCATTTTCCAAATCAAGTTTTTAAACTTTCTAAAGCTTTGTATGGTTTGAAACAAGCTCCAAGAGCTTGGTATGATAGACTTAGCAATTTCCTTATTTCAAAAGGTTTTACTAAAGGGATTGCTGATCCAACTATTTTCATTAAAATAATTTCTAAAGATGTTTTAGTTGTACAAATATATGTTGATGATATTATTTTTGGATCTTCTAAACACTCTTTATGTACTGATTTTTCAAAAAGTATGCAAAATGAATTTGAAATGAGCTTAATGGGAGAACTTAAGTACTTTATTGGATTTCAAGTATTTCAAAATGAAAATGGTATTATTTTGAATCAAAGTAAATATAAAAAGGATCTTTTAAAACGTTTTGGTCTGGATAGTATCAAGGAAAGTGAAACTCCTATGAGTACTACCTGTAAATTGGACGCAGATGAAACTGAGAAACCAGTTGATCAAACAAATTACAGAGGTATGATTGGTAGTTTACTTTATCTTACTGCTAGTCGACCTGATATTATGTTTAGTGTGTGTATGTGTGCTAGATTTCAAGCTAATCCAAAAGAATCTCATTTGCTTGCTGTTAAAAGAATTTTTAAATATCTCAAACACACAATTAACTTAGGTTTGTTTTACCCAAAAGGACAATCCTTTGAGTTAATGAGTTATTCAGATGCTGACTTTGCTGGTTGTAAGTTAGATAGAAAAAGCACATCAGGAACATGTCATTTGCTTGGAAAATACTTAGTTTCTTGGTGTAGTAAGAAACAGAACTCAGTTGCATTATCTACTGCCGAAGCAGAATATATAGCTGCTGGTAGTTGCTGTGCACAAATTCTGTGGATGAAACACACTCTTTTGGACTATGGATATGTTTTTAAACATGTTTCAATCAACTGTGATAACACCAGTGCAATAAACATCTCTAAGAATCCTGTATCTCACTCTAGAACCAATCACATAGATGTAAGACACCATTTCCTAAGAGATCACTATAAAAAAGGTGATATTTCTCTTGAATTTATTGGCACTGAACATCAATTGGCTGATATTTTCACTAAACCTTTAAGTTCGGATAGGCTAAGTTACATAAGACACGAATTGGGAATGTTTAATCACAACCGGTGTGAAAATCCTCACTGATGCGAAATTCTCACCGATGTGAAATTCTCACCGATGTGAAATTCTCACTGATGTGAAATTCTCACTGATGTGAAATTCTCACCGATGTGAAAATCCTCACCGATGTACAATTCTCACCGATTTATTTTCTCTCACCGATGATTAACTCACACTGATGCAATGTTTTCTAAAACATCTGTCTGCCGCCAAGAATACGAATCGTTTTATTTTATTTTATCTTACTCTATTTTAGTCATTTATTTGGAATTCCTAAATGATAAAACTAAGTCTAAGACACTTCTTACCTCACCGAGCTCAAAATCTCTCACCTTCGAACCTTAGCTCCCAAATCGACCAAGAACCCTGAACCTGCGATGGCAAAAACTAAGCTTCCTACCGTCAGAAATGAAAGTGTAGAACCAAAAGCTAAGAAGCAGAAGACACAGCATAAAGCCAGTGTTAGTGAAGTCAGAACTAGATCGGGAAAGCGACAAGTGAATCATCACTTGCAGAATAGAGACATAGTAATCGAGAAGGAACTGTGCGTGGAATGGCTACTGCCTAGCAAATCATTAGTACTCGAGATTCTGGAAGACCAGAAATGGATGGATTGTTTCTCGAATAACAATGGCCCATACTACCTGAGGTTGATAAAACAGTTCTACGAGTTTGTAACCTTCGAGAAGTATGAAAATGAGAATCGGGTAAGCTCTTTTTTAAATGGAAAAGAGATGTCTTTTTCTTCAGTAGAGTGGGCTGAGTGTTTGAAAGTACCACATGAAGGTGTCTCTGGGTATGTATCAAGAACAATGCCACCTAGCAGTGACATCTTTGATTATGAAATCGCCTTAAAAGAACTGACCGGTAATGGGAATCAAAGGCAAGTGGTTGCTGCTGAAATGGATGGAGAGAATCGACTGCTCTTCAAGTTTGTTCAGCATGTGTTGATCCCGAGGCGAGGAGATTTTGCAAATCTGATATATCAAGATATCTATCTTCTTCATTTTCTAAGACATGGTGTAAAAATCAATCTGTGCAGATTGTTAATGCTTCAAATGGAAGACATGATTAGACCAAAGTCAAAGACTAATGCTTTTTTCTTTGCCAAGCTGATTTCAGTAATGATAAAAGTGAAAGGAATAGCTGAGTCTCAGGATGAGACAGTTGTAGTCAGGAATAATTTCTACATCACCTCGACTGTTTGTAAGTACATGAAAATTAACTGGAACCCATGGAAGGGAGAATGGGTCAGTGATGATCAGAAGATATATGATATGTTTAGTCCTGTGGATCATCCCTCAAGACCAAAGGATATGAGAGATCCAAGTCTGAGACCTGATGAAGAGGAACCTGTTTATAGTGATGAAACAGAAGAAGAAGAAGAAGAAGAAACTCCCATGGATGTTGGAGGAGATCCAGACTTGCCCCCAAGTCCTGTTGCAGAATTGGTTTATTCTAGGAAAGGAAAGGTAGAGGAAATTTTGTCTACTTATGAGGAAGACCAGTCTGTACCTCACCAAGAAGAAGAGGAAAAGGAGAATGTATCTGAATTGCCTGCTTCTGGTAGTTTAAGTATAAGTCCTTTGATTGGAAACTCAGCTATGCCGACTGCTGAAGTAGAAAGAGATACAGAAGAAGCTGTACCTGTATCAGAAAATCTTCTAGATGCTGCACCGATGGAACTTGTAGTAGAAGATTCTGATGAAGAGAATCCAGCACTGAATGCTGTTGTGATACATGAGAATGCACCCATTGAGGGGGAGCATCAATCTGTTCTTGGAAATGTTACAGTAGCTATTGAACTTGGAGACTGGGTAGAAGACCCAGGGTTTATAGTATGTGGATTGGATTATCCGGATCTGATAATGAGATGTCTGTGAATAGACCGAAGACCAATTATGACCTTGCTTCTGAATTGTTGCCAGATGATGTGGTCAGATTTCATGATCTGAATAAGCTGAAAGAGGACCTCAAAATCAGTTTTGTTGAAGAAGTGAAGTTAATGGAAACCTCCCTTTCATCCTAAATTCATTAATAATGACTGATTCTGTAGTTAGTTTGCCCTCAGCAAGGGGATCTGCTGCAGTTGTCCCAAATGATTTTGTCTCTAAATCTGATCTTGAATCCATGAAGAATGAGCTGAAAGAATCATTCAGTGTATCAGTTGCTGAGATGAAGCAAAGATTTAATGAAGAAATGAAAATGTTAGAGAGATCCTTTGATCAATATCTGGCTTGTAATTTATCTTCTTTTGTGTCTGAGCTTATAGAATAAGTGAAAGAGTTCCAGACTCAGTCTTCTAGAATCGAAGAAGATCTTGAAGCTCTCAAGACATCAGTTGTTGTTTTGGATTCTTATATGAGCTCCAAGTCTCAAGGTGACAAGGACCTAGCTGATGTGAAGAGTATAGTAAGCAAGTTTGTCTCGGTGTTTGAAAGTTTCAAAACCTCAGTGAAGGATCATGTTCAATTACAGGACTCTCAAGTTCAAAGCCTAATCAGTGGTTTGTCTAAGAGTTTCAAAGAAACTGTTTCCTTCTCTCTTGGCCCTCTCACATCCAAACTTTTAGTTGTCCTGAATTTAGTTCGAGCAATGTTGAAGGAGGATATTGGTTCTATTTCAACCAGTGGCTCTGTGGACTCATCAGAGTTGAGCCGAGTGGTGCTTTCTACAAGAGATTCTGCTAGGTAAATAATGAAGATTGTTCAAGATTATATGAGAGAAGCCTCTGCCTCTCAGGAAGCCATAAAGAGCAAAGTGGACTACTACTTCACCAGAATTTTCACCAAGCATCAACTCGAACACCACTTCAAGCTGATGTTGGAAAACATGAATCTACCACCAGTAACTCAAGATTTTAGAGAACAAGTGAGCAAACTAAGACAATTGACTCCTTCCTTGGGGAAATTCATGGAGAACAAAGATGATTTCATATCTGCTATGGAAAGAGGAGGAGGAATTATTATGGATTTTAGAAATTTGTTGCTGCCCTTCTTGCATGTTGATGCCAGACCAGTCATCATACCTCCTGCTTTGCCTGCTTCTGCCTCAGCTGCTTCCACAGTCCAGCTGACTCCTGCTCAAGCTATTCGAAGCCTCACACCAATGATCACACAAAGATCTTCAACCTACAGGCCTGACTCTGTGTCAGTAGCTCATCCTCCTTTGATCAGTTCTGACATTCCAATACCTTCACCTGCATCCTCACCACCCGAATCTTCTTCTGATCCCAAAGGAAAATCTCACGTGGAAGATGTGGATTGATCCAGTGGCCAGGATTTTTGATAGGAATTCATTTGTATTCTGTTTCTTTACTTTCTGACAGCTCTAATACAGAGGAACTCTTTTTTACTTCTCATGTTTTATTTGTCTCCTATATATGCTTTCCCACTTTTTGATTATCACAAAGGGGGAGAACAAAATGAGTGAATGAGAAATCTTTTCAATAGAGAAAAATAAGGAATAAGGGGGAGAACAAAATGAGAGAATGAGAAATACTTTCAATGGAGAAAAATAACCTTCTTTTCAATTTTATCCCTGATATTATTATGTTTCTTTCTACCTTCGGTACCTTATAATTGTTACCTCTGATAACTTATGTCTATATCATACTATTTCTATTATCTCTGATGCTGCTTTCAATGAGAAAATTGAATTCAATATTATACTCTTTACTATTATATTTTCACTATGTTAAATGCCCATATCATAAATTGTGATTATCAAAAAGGGGGAGATTGTTGACCTCACCTGTTTTGATAATCTCAATCATGTATTCATATGTGTTGAAAATCCCAATTATGTTTTAATTCTCTATGATATTTTTAAGTATCATTGATCTATACTTTAATTCTTTCAAATCTGTGATCAAACCAATAATAATTTTTAAAATAGTCTTTGTAATATGTTAATCCTCATTTATCCATGTTCATACAAGTTATAAATTAATTTTAACACAATCGGATGTGTTCTGCATAAAACAGATAAGTAATCTGCCTATAACTACTGATAAAGAGCTACCGGTACTCAGTCTACCGATAGACTTAGTCTACCGACAGACAGAGTCACTGATATACTTAACACAGAGCTACCGATGTACTTATAAGTGTAAGCTACTGACTTACAGACAGCTACTGATACAAACATAGAGCTACCGGTGTAAGTATAAATAGATACCGATGGAATAAGAGTCACCGATGGACGAAGCTACTGATAGACTCACAACTACCGACGCATGGAGCTACCGACGCATGCAGCTACCGACGCATGGAGCTACCTACGCATAGAGCTACCGACGCATGGAGCTACCGACGCATGCAGCTACCGATGCATGGAGCTACCGATAAACAAAGTCACCGATACAAGCATGTACCAACCGACGCATAGAGCCACCGATAGAGTCAAAGCAACTAATGACATTGAGCTACTGATGTCCAAGCTACCGATGCTGATTACCTACCGATCACTCGACTCACTATTTGAATTTCTTTATTTCCTTTATTTAATCTATCTAACGGTCATATCATGTACATTTTAATGATTTGTCAAATATCTGATAAAGGTTGTCGGATGTCAGGAACCCGTGCCTCGTACCTGCAGAAAGGAAATATTTTCTGTCCCCTGTTGCCCGTGAGATAAATATGAGAAGACCACACTACCAAAAAAACAAGAATAGAAAAGAGAAGAGTGTGGTGGATGGAATATACCAGAAACACAAGAACGAGAAGAATCAAGAAGATCATAGACAGTCAAGCATACTCGAGAAGTGTTCTGTGCATATAAGAAGAACACTGAAGAACTTCAACCACTACATTTTCACTGTCTGTGAACCTGGAGCATACGACACTCTGTTTCTCAAACAGAAACGAGAAGAGGACTCAGACTCACCTCTGATCGAATCCAAAGGAGTCCAGAGCTACACTGAAATCACCAGAACCATTTCTAAAACTCCACATCTCTTGTTCTGTGATTTATTATTATACTTTTCGAGCAGTGTGTGTTATTGCTGTATCTAACACATACACTGTCTCCTGTACTTAAACTGGAGGATTTGTAAATCCTTACCAAATTCTTGCATTCTACTCTTTCCCATGAATAACAGTGGTAGAGGTCGTGTGTGACCTGGACAGCTGGTTGCTGTTGTACTGTTCCCACGAATAACAGTGGTAGAGGTCTTGGACCTGGACAGTTGTAAACTGTTGAACCCCGATCCAGGGTGTGGATCATTTTTATATAAACTTTTGAGAGGACTAAGTCTCAGCTTGATACTGAACCTCTTGGTTACATTTGTTGTGCTATGTCTTTCAAAGTTTTATTCTGCTGCTAATCACATTAAAACCAATACTGTTTTTAAAGTTACTTTGATAATTAAATTAGCAAGTGTTTATGTTAAGTGTAGATTAGTAAGTTAGTTTCAAAAGATAATCTCACACTCCTGTGTTGATTAACTGGGAATTAATCAATCCCTTGAGAATCTAACAGAACCTCTACTTTAATATAAATTCACTAAAGTTTAATTTATTATTTTATTTGGGGGTCTTTAAGATAGTGTTTTTAAATACAGAAATTTTAATTGGTACTCAATTCACCCCCCCTCTTGAGTAAACCACTCCGACCAACATGTATCAATAGTATATCCACAAGAAGGGGAGTTTAAATTATGACATAATCAAATGGATAGTGATTCCACACATAATCTTGGGGTAATATAATCAATGAAGTTTGCGTAAATCCAAATGAGTGGAAATTGAAATTTCAAATTCCCTTATCGATTAGGTAACTTACGAAACATACACCCATGAAAGAAGGATCTTAAATTGATGATGTAAATGCCCATAAATTAAAGTATAATACACAATGAATACAATCATGGGCAGTACACACACCACATACAATAAATAATTGGTGAACAATGGAATTATCATGGAATTAAGAGTGAGATAAGAAACCCCTTACCTTGTACTTTTCCTTGGTTGGGGGTAGGTTAACCTCCTGTATAATGTTGAAATAATTGTTATTAAATTATTCATGAATCATATAAATTAATATGATATTATATATGATCTTTTAAAATTTCATTGTTAATAATATCTTAGAATTATCGTCATTTCGGGTGTTAACTTACTCGTTTTCTTTTATATGTTTTGTTACGTAAGCAATGTTTTAATGGATAGGCTGTATCTTTTTCATATCCAGAATGATATAAAGTTCATAAACATTATTTTTAAATCATCAAATGATAATTATACTTGAATGTATATGACAGAGAATGAATCTCATCGCGTTCGTGGAGACGGTAGACCGTACGTACGCACGAGCGACAATATCATTCTTTTGATATTAAAATAATATATAATTTGATGGTATATCATATATAAAGAATAATTATCATGGTATATTTATTATTTAAATGAGTTACACATCATTATTATACCCACCCAAATAATAATATATTGAATAACAATTACACCACGATGTGGAGACGGTAAGCTGTACGTACGCACGTATGGTGACATGTTATTCAAAGGGTAGATAGAATACTTAATATGGTTGTAACATAATTATAATAACATCACATTATATATAATATACTGGAGTTATTATTTTAGAATGGTAATAAAAAAGAAAGAAGAAGTGGAAGATGAAAGGAACTTGAAAAGGTGTGGTGAAAACATTACCTCTTTTTCGGGTTCTTCCTTTTAATTTGATCAAAAGGGCTCCTTAGGTTGGCTTTCCGATCAAACTAAGGCCTATAGGTTGTATTGAGGGAAGTTTAGAGAGTATTTGGGCAGGGTTTTGCCGAACCAAAAGGCTTTGAAGGTGTGAAGAAATGAGAATGAGGAGTTCCCTTTTATAAGAGGGGTGAGGGGCACCTTTGGAAAAGCTAGAAATATTAATTTATAATAAATTCATATTCGGTTTTTAATGGCTCAAAAGTTTATTATTAAAAGGTTAAGGCGGAGATAGGTCTAAAAACATTCAACCAATAGAGTTTTTATAGGTTTGGGTTACTATAGTAACCTTATCTTTTAGTTTTAACTCTTAGTTAATTAGTGTGACATTTACCTTGTCACTTTGTATTTTTATATTATATAGTTAATAAACATACTATATACATTTAAGAGACCCCCAAGTGGTCTATTAATGATACCCCTATCATGATATAAGTCTATTTCCCGAACATTAGATTTTTAATAATTTAATATCAATTAATAATATAATATTTGTTTTAAAAACTCTATTATGTCAATTTTGACACTATTCAATAGTTGATTTTTGTGAAACTCATAACATAATTATTACTTATAAAAAAGTCAATTAAATAAATCCTAATATGTCATATTATCCTATTAAATAAGTTTAATTCATTAAAAGTTTCAGATTATATTTATTTGGGTATTTATAATATCAATTATTCTAATTTTTTACTATTATAGTAATTATTGCATCATCATTGTGTCATAAATAAATTAAATTATTTAATGTATAAAAATTATAAATAAAGTATCATTATGTAGGAAATATTATTATATTTCTAATTAATATTTAAAATCGAATTTATCTTATGTATAACCCTATATTAAATTTTTTTAGTAAATAAACTTTGATTTTAACTCTTTTAACTCTTCTTTGAATTAAATAATAATAAATGTCCTAATATAATCCAAGTGGACCTAAATGATAATATTTTATTCCTAAGGTTGTTTTTGGTCGAGATTAACTTGTCCAATATAATTAGTACATTTGTTAGGGTAATATTAATTTCATTTTTACCCTTAATTACCCTATTTACTTTTAACCGTGGTAAATAAAAGTAAAAAGTTACTATTCACCAAAAATTATTTTCATCTCATTGAACCACATTTTACTTCTTGATATTAACTGTGCCTCTCGGATTTTTGAAATTCCATTCACAGAAGCGGTAAAATTAAGTTTTATGAAAAATTCAGTTTTTAACTACCACTTAGTAGTTTCACTATTCATCAAAAATTGAAGTTTTTCAGAACAATGCCAAAATTTCACCCTAAGCTATAATTGATATTCTGAATTACAAAATGATGTATTTCTTACAAAATTACAAACATATAAGTTGCATTAATTACTTTTATAATTAATTCCCTCTGTCACAACAAATAGTGTGTTTTTAAGAAACAATATATATCAAAAGATTGACAATTGTTTAGGTCCAATTTCAAAGTGAAATTAATTCTAATGAACACAATTGGATAAAATGGTAAAAATCTATTCTAATTATACTTTAAAACCACTCAATAATATAATTTATCACTATGAATTATTTTGATTAAAAAAGTTGTTTTTAAGTATTTTTCACTATTCATAAAAATTGGAAGTTCTCAGAAAAATACCAAAAATTCATCTTAGGATAATTTCGATATTTTGAAACCAAAAATGATGTCCATTTTGAAATATAAAATATATATAATTTCAAAAAGTACGTATTACTATTCATAACGGCTAGTTTGATTGGTTGTGGTGTGTTAGAACTCGATGTTGCGTACAACACATGCTATCACATTATTCAAAGAGAAACGTACCGTAGAAGCTTGGGGTGTTACAACGATTCACCCATGTCATACAATACCACTATCCTAGAAAACTAAGATACAATATCCATATATCATATAAACAAATATTCCAAAAGTCACAAACATTTCCTTTTTCTATATGCATAATATACAGTGTGACATACAATATCATAATATATAATATAGTATATAACACATATTAAGTGAATATGAATTTATTGAATATCTCCTTTAATATATTTAATAAAAAATACTATATTTATGTAACACCCCGACCCTAGTTACCGAGAGTTGGTGCATTATTACATAACATTGTCATGATCACAAGAGATCATGTCTCGAAAGGCCGATTAGTTTGTGGCATTGGAAGTACTAGATACATACATAAGTTTTACATTACATTATGAAATGAAAAAACAACAACATTGTGTCCCCTTTTGAAGACACTCATATCCCTTAGCCTATTCAAGCAGGTTAATCATAATATACCTCTTCACATCTTGGGAAAAAGAAAACATAAGAAAGGGGTGTTCTTAGATGCTCAGTAAGGATAACAATTTAGTAGAAACTACCATAAATAAGAATAAACATTTAAGGCAACGTATAAGAATAAAAAAAGCCTTTTAAACTTAAAATTTAGTATAATATATAAAAGATAAATCAAATAATTCAATTTACTTATTCAAATTGATATTCTACTAGTCAAATAATCACATGTAATATTAGTAGACAATTTCATAATGATGAATTCATAATTCCGTACATCATTACCACATAGTCAAGGCCTTGTTACAATACTACAAATAATATTTTGTCAAGACCTTGTGCCAAAAAACTAGTTGGTCTCATGAGAACTACTAATGCATTGATGATCTATAGAGGGCTCCACCCATCACTTAATTTGTCCAATTCATTCTGCATAAGAAAAGGTTGAAACATAACATAAACCTTCGTATTAAAACTAGAATAAGAAATGTTAATACTTTAACCATAAATTATGAATGGTATAACATCAAAACATCCACATTCAAACATATAAAAAAAACTTCAATACAGTATAGAAGATTGTATCATAATAAATCAACTTCAAACATGTGTAAAATCCATCAAAGGATGTTAACATAGATGAAATGAAAAATATTTGAGAGAAATATATCTTTCTATTTTGAAATCATTTATGAGTCACATAATTATAAAATAAAACATTTATTTTGAAAATATTCTTAGAATCTTGTAAGGGAAGCTTAAAATGTGTTATAATGGTAGAAAATAGCCGCACCTTCCATATAAGTTAAAAAACATTCTTACCTTAATTTTTCGAAAAGGTCATAAAGTACCTTATTTGGAAAACAAAAGAAATATTCCTTTAAAAACATTTTATAAATATTAAAACTAGTTTATAAAGTAATTTAACCCATATTATAGGAAATATTTTTTTTTGAAATACATTTTTAAGAAACATGGATGTGGATGATAAAGAAGTCCTAGTAGATACTTACGTATAAACAACCTCTGATAAATAAAGAGATTGTAAAATTAACCCTTACCTTTTATTTTTCTTTGGTTAACGATACATTAAACTCCTATATAATATTTAAATAATTGTTATTAAATAATAAAATAACCACATACATAAATATGATATCATATATGATCTTCTAATATTGCTTTGTTAATAAAATTTCAGTAGTATCATTGTTTTTGGTGTTAACTGATTCATTTTAATTTATATGTTTTGTTACATAAGTCATGTGTGTTATGGATAAGATGTATTTTATTTATATATATAATGATATTAAGTTCTTAAAAATTAGTTTTTAATCATAAAATCAAATTTATTCGTAAATGGTTACGATGGGGAATAAATCTCATCGCGTTCGTGGAGACGGTAATCCGTAAGTACACACAAGCGACAATATCAATATATTGATGGTGAAATGGTATGTAATTGTATGGTATATCATATATAAAAAATAATTAACATATTATATTTATTATTTAAATCAATTATAATCATTATTATACCCATCCAAATAATTAAGTTTTGAATAACAAACTACACACGGCGTGGAGACGGTAAACCGTACGCATGCACGTATGGTGAATTTGTCATTCATAGGATGGATATAACAATGAATAGGGTTGTAACATATTTATAATAACATCACAATATGTAGAAGGTACTGGATTTATTATTATTCTATGGAAACAACAAAGAAATAGGAAGTGGAAGAATAAAAAAACTTTGAAAGAGGTGATGAAACAATTACTTCTTCTTCGGGTGCTTCCTTTTGATTTGATCAAAATGGATTTTTAGGTTGGATTTAAGATAAAAATAAAGCCTCTTGGATTAGGTTAGGGTATTTGGGAGGATATTTGAGTAGGTTTTGGCCGATCCAAATGGCCTTGGAGGTGTGATTTTAAGAGAATGGGAAGTACCCGTTTATAAGAGAGGTGAGGGTCACTTTACGGAAAGCTTGAAATATTAATTTATTATACAATCATATTCAGTTTATAATGGATACAAAAGGATTTATTTATAAGATAAGGTGGGTATAGGTAAAAAACCTCCCAACCAATTGGTTTTAGACAGGTTTAGGTCACCATATTAACCTTATCGTTTAGATTTAACTATTAGTTAAATAGTTTGACTTTTTCCATTTATTCTTGTATTATTATAATAAATGGTTAATAAAAATACTATAAAAAGTCAATAGAACCCTAAGTGGTTCATTATAAAATTAAATAACCTTATCTAAGTACTTTTTCTGAAACTTATATTTTTAGGAATTTTATATCAATTAATAATATAGTATTTGTTTTAAAAACTCATTTATGTCAATTTTGACACTATTTAGTATTATGTTTTTGTCAAAGTAAAAAAAACTTGATTAATTTGAAAAAAATAAATTAAATCAATAATAAAATGTCATATTAACCTATAAAATTAGTGTAATGCATCAAAAGTCTCTATTTACATTTATTTGGATATTTATAATATCAATTATTTTAATCATTTATTTACAAGGTAATTACTGCATCATCATTGTGTCATAAATAAATTTAATTATTTAATGTCTAAAAATTATAAATAAAATACCATGATGTAGGAAATATTTTTATATTTATATTTAATATTTATAATCTAATTTATCTTCTGTATAACCCAATATTAAAAATGGTTTAGTTATTAAAATTTGAACTTAACACTTTTAACTCTTCTTTAAATAAAATAATAATAATGGTCCTAATGTAATCCAAATGGACCAAAAGGATCATATTTTATTCCTAAGGTTTATTTTGGTCAAAATAAACTTATCCAATAGAATTAGGAATTGTTTTAGGGTAATTATAATATCATTTTAAATTTAATTACCCTATTTACTTTTTACCATTGTAAATAAAATTTAAAAGTTACTATTCAGCAAACAATATTTTCATCCTATTGAACAAAATTTTACTTACTGATGTCAACTGTGTCTCTATGATTTTTGACATTCAATTCACAGAAGCGGTAAAATTACATTTTATGCAAATTTTCAAATGTGCTTAGAAAGTGAGTAAAAAATGTTAAAAAATTTAATAAAATTTTATACATCTAATATTATTATAAAATGATTCCAAGGAATTAAACTGAACTAATATAGGTACTATGTATATATTTTGAATTTAAAATAAATTTAAATGAAAATAATAATTATTTAAAAAAATTTGGTTTTAAAAAATAACACAGTATTGTTCAATATTCATCAAAAATTGAAAGTTTTTAGAAAAGTAAAAAAAATTCAACCAAAGCTAATTTTGATATTCCAAATCCAAAAATGTAGTCCATTTTGAAAAATAATATTTATAAAATTTTAAAAAGTGGGTATTACTATTCATAACGGATAGTTTGATTGGTCGTGGTGTGCTAGAACTCGAAGTTGCGTACAACCCAAGTTGTTGCATTATTAAAAGAGAGGCATACCATGGAAGCTTGGGGTGTTACAATTTAAAAAACAAAAATTATTATATGTGATGAAATTTTATGCTATCTGAAAATTTGTTATAGGTTTTAGAACTATGTGAAAATTCCATTATATGATGGGGAGGTTTTCTAAGAAAGAAAAGTGAGAAACATTAGGGTGTAGACAAAAAAATTCCCTAATAATCTCACAAATTTTCAAGTGCATTTTAAATCATAGTATCTTAAATCAATAAAAATAAAAAGACAGATGAAATATAGATAGATATATATATAGAATAAAAATAATTCATGGTAAAAGACATTTTCAATTTTCACTAACTATTTTTATTGAATGGACACATCCTATGTTCTTAGAGGTTGCGATCCCGATTCAAAAATCATTATTTTTATATCAAAATAGTGTAGGATTTTTATAGGAATATGTTCATTAGATCCTACAAGCATGAAATAAAAAATTTAATATGGGAATAACTATTTCAAGTGTCAACTATGTTGATTGATCATCTTTAATCTTCTAAGAAAAGAATAAATTTTTTATATTTCTTCCAAAATACTAGAAAAATGATCTTAATTATGGTGTAATTATTGGTTAAAGTCAGATATAAAAATCAATGTTTAAATCACTTAATTCTATTCTTATTATATTTCAATTAGATCCAAAAATTTTCTTATATCTTGGACATATTGGGGTGTTATTATTATTTATCATGATTTAATTATTTATTACCTTAAAATCCTAATAAAACTATAGTAAAACCTTCTGATGTGGAAACAATAATAGTATGTGGTTCTCCATCCTCAAATTTTAGTACCTACATCCAAATTTTATGACTTATAAATTGATGTGGAGTATTTTTTAGTATGAAATATCATATGAAATAATTATTTCAATTATTCCTAGAAAAATACAACTGTAAATCTACATTGATTCCTTCAACCAATTAAAAATATAAATCAAAATTATCTTATGATATGTAATTTATACTAAAACTATAATATCTCAAGAAAACATCATGGCCAAACAAACATGAATTGTGACATGCTTACCAACAATGGAAAAATTATTCTACCAATAAATAGTTGTGGTGAATACACCTTGTCATGATGTATTTCTCCAAAATTCCAGAAATATTCATTCATTTTATTCTTACATTGATATAATCAGACTTTGAATCATCTTTGAACATGTTTAAAATGAATACAAGATGATTTTTTTGAAACTCATGAATTATTCTACTCAAGAAACTAAAAATAGTATACTAAAAACGTGAGAGTCATCTAAACACCCAATTATTATATAAAGTAATATTTTTGAGGGTTTCTAAAACCACTATATAAAGATCAATAATATATTGACCAAGTCTCAATTTAATGCTTCTCAACTTCCCATTTTCTATTAACTTTGTAAGTGATCTTTAATATACCCATTCATATTTGTTGGAAACTTTCTAATATCATGATTTTGAGATTAAACATCCAACTAAAAATTCATCCTCATGTCTCCACCAATAGATAAATTTCCCTTATACCTTTAATTACCATTATTTAACACCATAAGTGAATGGGATTTCTCATCACTTTTCTATAATATATCTCAAATTATTCTCCACTTTTATCAATATACGAAAAAAATAAAAGAAGGGAAATAGAGAATATTAATTTATAATGATTTTTGAAGATAATATACTCTTAATAATACTCCCATGTGTAGGAAGAAATACCTTTTCCACAAATTTGTCAAATTATCTGATACTTGATCTTTCATTGAAACTTAATCCATGTTGAGGACATCACATTACAACTTATCCTCAATAATGTGGTACTTGATATCAATATTCTTTAACATCTAACATTTTATTAGATACAATAACAATTTTATTGCCCATTGGTTGTCATACCCAATAAACAAATAATATGAGATATATTCTATCATTTCATCATGTTGTAACTTCAACCAAATAATTTTTGTTTTGTCTTATATTGACATGATATAATCTTATTCTATTATGCTTAAAGTGATATAATTTTTCTTTGTAGAGTTCCAAGAAACACACCCTTTTTCAATAGCTAAAATCAAATCCTTGTATTTTAATGGATCTTTTATATTTTATGTTCAACTTTTGGATGTATTATTGCGTGATTCTACTTATTTAGTTTTATTAGAGTTTAAAAAACCTTGTTTGTATATTAAATTATATTATTAGGCTTCATATGTTTTCTAAGTACTATGAACCTAAATATTAATTTTTCTATTCCTTCCTCAATACTAAAAATTGTAGAATCATCTTGATAATTTAAAAAAACTATTATACTAATTGAAATAGTACCCTTATTATCATCATCCTCTCCATGAGATTCCACAATCTTATCATAGATCTGTATTAATTTTCACGATGTATCAAAATCCTCAATAAAATAACATTATAGATAAAATTACCTATTTTTTTGGATTTTAATTATCTCAACTTTGGGTGAGGAATCATTGGGTCCCATAAAAATTGTAAATTGGTAAATTCATCCTATTAAATGACCATGGAAAGATTTTATAATGGTTTCATTGTTCTCAGAATTTAGTTTTTCTAATTATTCTATTTTCTTTAATTTTTGAAGATAGTGGAATGTTTAGGAATGATTAATATTTATTAAGTAAATATATATTTATTTCATGGGAGGAAAGGATAATATTTTCCTAGGTGAGGTATAAACTTTTTGTTTTGGATTCAAACCCTATATTGAATTTATTTGGGTCCTTAGTAGGTATAATAGTGGTGGGTTTCTATGAACATGAGTTAATATATAAATTAATGATTATGAGTTATCTCTAGAGTTATATATTGGAATAAAATGAAACCCTAGAGGATATTTTTCCATTCTTGAAGATATAAAATAATTTTTTAAGTGTTGGCATCAAGGATCATCTCATGATCATGATGCTTTGACATTTTATGTCATTAGGTTGAATAGTATTATCATTTAAATCCTGATCATTCATTTATCCAATCTCTTGTGTTTATAATGTTGGAAGGAAACAATGGATAAATTATTATCATTATATAATTTTTTAGTAAATATTTATGTTAATTTTTTTCGAATAAAATTAAATTACTTGATATAGAATTTGATAATAACCTGTATTATTATATTTTTGTGAAAAAAAATCGATTTCAATGTTCTGATTTTTTTTGTTTTGGTATTTAAAGGTAAACAATTCTATTATTTTTCTCTTGAATTGTTAATGTTGAAGGGATAATATTACGATTTTATTTATAACCTTTTTTTATTGGGAATTATTATTTATTGCATTGAAATTTCATTGAAATACATGCGTATGATCCTTTATTATTCATCTTATCCATCATATTACTAAATTCTACATTCTTCAATGAACATGGACACACACCATTATTGGGTAGTGGGTCATTCCACCAACCATCGTTCATCAATCACCCCTCATGTTTACTTCCAAATTCACACAATTTTGATTTTATAAAGGTATATATGATAATTTTCATGACCTTATAAAACTGAAAAGTTGAATGACATTTGAGGGGTGGAATGGAGGAGCAATTATGGATGGACAGAAATCAACTAGTGACGTTACATATGTTTGATGAATTTTGTACATGGATTCGATGTGGAGGAGGATGAATTTTTCAAATGGAGATGTTGGGAAGACCAATCATCCCTGAGGTCTCAGATAAGGGGGAAATGGAGGTCCCTGGACATATTGATGGTATTCAATGCTTGGGATGTGTTTAACAGTAAGCACAAAGGCAGAACACCTAATATGAAACATGGAACGTAGCAATTTATGAATTTTTAATTTCCATTTACAAGATGGTTAATCCTATAGATTATAAATTAACTAATTCATATCACATAGTTCTATGTTTTATGTGATACTATAAATATCAGTTATGGTGTGACACCAAGTCACATTCTATATATTTTGGCCACATAGATCAAGAGTGTACTGGCTGTACATTCCAGCAATCTAGTTAACCCCACACTCTGTGTGGTCATGGGAATTGTAAAACGATTGGTGAAGCCTCATTGTGTGCCCAAAGTACACTTTGAAAAACCCTATGGTCTGACATTCTGTGTTCATGATGGATATGCAATGTATGTAGACCCCTTAAAGAATGATTGGGAGAAATATCCACATGTCATGTACTACTATAAATGTGATTTTTATCTGAGTATTAGGTTTCACATTACTTGTAACCTATTATACATTCCATGTAGGTTTACTTCACTTATTTTAGATATAAATAGAGAGATACATAGAGTGTTATCAGGAAGTATATGCTGTCAAGTGGAAAAATTTCATCGCTTTCTATATCTTCTCACTCGGGCATGAGAAAATGACACATGAGTAGTCTATTCTAAATGATTTTCCATATAGACCATGATGGTTTTTGTAAAAATGAATGTAAAGGATTTTTTCAATTTCTAATCATTTATGATGTTTGAAAAATTTATAAAGACGATGTTGGGGTATAAGGGAAATGTTCAGTGCTGGCATGTGGTGGGTAACCCCTAGAGATAATCATAATATAGGGTGTGTGTCCCCAATATGTATTGTAAAGTAGGAGAATCTTCCATAAGATTGGTAATATAAACTACATCCTTATGGTATGGGTCCTACATTTATAAATTGATTCAGTACCCCCTCAATCTTGATAAGGTGTGGATCCCCCATATTATTGAAAGATTTAGTAAACCTTGATGTTATACTAGTTTTAGGGTGCAGTTCCTATAACTATAGAGGTTAGAATTTTACTATGAGAATGGTTATGGGTTTTTATCCTTTAGGGTTCGGTACCCACTTTATATATACACACTTCTTTACAATGCTATCACTGGGACAAACATCCGTCTCTTTCAGAGGACACATGGCTGTTGCCCTGCATTCCGGCATTCCAAAGGCTAGGAGAATCCATCGCTAATTCTAGGATGTTTTCTCATTGATCAAAATGGTATGATGGGATGTCGGTTTCTCCTTCCATGGATTCCTCCTCGGAACACATTTCCTAGTCTGGGTATCCCTCATAGATTTGAGTTCTGGTTCATGAATCTCATTCCCGATGCCATATCATTATGGACCCTGGTAAATTACACTACTTCCATCAGAACATTCCAGGGGGTCTTTACATGGTAGCAACCTTCGGTCAGAGTAGATGACATCATCAGGCATGTTGGGGCATATCTGGATGCATGGACATTAGGGAACCTATATTCTTCCTCATAATAGGGAATCTCATGGGCACAAAATCGGATGCATCCCACATCGGTCGCGGGGTATCTTATGCTAGTAGCATGTCTCTGAGGTTTCCCTCAGCTTCCCATGTTTAACACGGGGTATGTCATGAGTTTAATTTCTTGCGGAGACGATTACGTAAAAGGTGTGTCTTCCGAGGTTTACCTGAGGCATCTCAATTATTACATGAGGTAGGCCGTGAGTTTAACATCTTACATAGATGACATGGGAATGATCAAAACATCCCGTAGAGACAGATCAAATAGGATCATCCCTAAGAGGTAACACCTGGAAGGTTTACCGGATGGATGTATCAGAACACCCAATTAGGATAGATCCGAGGTGGTGTGTCCTATAGAGGGAAGATATCACACCATTAGGATGATCTGGACACCACTGAGGGTGGATCAGAAAGAGTGCACCCCCAAATGGGTGGCATCAGATGGATAGACCAGAATTCCCAATGAGAGTAGACCCAGATTGGTGTGTTCCAAAAAGGGAAGATGTAACACCATGAAGGCTGATATGGAAACCACTGAAGGAGGATCAGGGAGAGTTCACCCAAGAATGGTGGACACCAAGGTTTACCATTGGATGGGATTGAGCCTCGTGGAGGTTTCTTATGTACCCTGTGTTGATGAAAGGGATCAAAACCCATGTAGTTCGAAGGGGTGATGAATTAGGGTTTACAAAAATGACAACAACCCAGATATATGCTAGGCCTTATGGGTGGTAAGCATCCCATCAAAAGAGGGGCACTCTTCAAGGGATGATTATGAATTTTTTGGGGATTATTCATAGTTAGCTGCCTGGGAGCCGCAAGGAGGGATGCTGGGACGAATGGCATGACATCACTGAGATGTGGCGGCCCTGGTAAGAATCAGGATGGATGATGGAGAGATGAATGAAGTGGATGGAGAATGATATGAAACTAACATGAGGATGATGGTTATGTTGGGATTGAAACTCAAAGAGACTTCCTCTATATCCCTGTGGAAGGGAATCAAAGTCCACGTAGTTCAAGATGGGGGTATAGAATTTAGGTGTGCACAGAGGATAGAAACCCGATGAAATAATGGGGCTTATACGTGGTTAGAAGCCTGAGGTTGGTCTTCCACTTGAGGGGTAGACCAGATATGTGGGTCCCAACGAAAGGGATGACAACAAATTACCACTTAATGGGGATCGCAATGTCTTACTACTGGATGAAGATCACAACAACTTACGATCGATTGGGGAAAACAATGTTGTACCATTGATTGGAGTTGAACCTCAAGTAGGATTCCTACGTACCTTGTCTAGGAGAAAGGATCAAAGACCACGTTGTTAGAATGGGTATAGTTTAACAACTTGTGGGAAAAAGGGGGATTACATTTTAACATCATGCAAGATGATGGTAAACTGACCTGAAGTGGTTGGGATCGATGGGTGTTGTGGTTGAACCTTATTGAGGCTTCCTACATACCTTTCCTTGGGAAATTTCAAAGTACATGTAGTTCAGAAATGGTTTGGTGAATTGGCGTGAAGGGGTCGGGACTAATGGAGGTGTTGGGATTAAACCTCATGGAGGCTTCCTATATACCTTAACTTGGTAAGGATCAAAGTCTACATAGTTCAGAAATGGCTTTGTGAAATGACATGATGGAGTCGATACCAATAGAGGTGTTGGGATTGAACATCAGGGATGATTTCTACGTACCTTGCCTTGGCAAGGATCAAAGTCCACGTAGTTCATAAATGGTTTGGTGAACCAATGTGAAAGGGCTGAGACCAATGGAGGTGTTGGTCTTGGTACCTTTCCCTGGAAAGGATCAAAGTCCACGTAGTTCAGAAATAGTTTGGCGAACCTGCCTGAAGGGGTCAAGACCAATGGAGGTGTTTGTCTTGAACCTCAGAGAGGCTTTCTACGTACCTTGCCTTGGCAGAGGATCGAAGTCCACGTAGTTCAGAATGGTGGATGGTGAACTAACATGAAGGGGCCGAGACCATTAGTTGTTGGGATTGACCCTCACATAGGCTTCCTACATACCATGCCTTAGTAAGGATCATACTCCAAATTTTTCAGGAGGGGCTAATTGTGAACCGACATGAAGGGGTAGGGACAAGTATGTGTTGGGCTTGAACCTCGGGGAGGCTTCCTACATACCTTACCTTGGAGACAAGGATCAAAGCCTATACAGTTCAGATGTTTTGGGGATTACACTCTATGGTAGGCTAGAGTGGATTCCATGGTTGATGCTTAATCTATGCTCACGTGAGTCATGCTCGGTGTGAGAAATAAGAAAAAAATAGACCTGACAATCATGGTGTAGAGGTGTGACCACAAAGGGTGGTGAATGGGGCTTAAGCATGTACACTACTCAGGTGCCACTGTGGAGTGGTAATGGTGGATGGGGCGTACACATGTAAGGTTCTCGAGTGCCGCTAAGGAGCACAAATAGTGGGAGGGGATTACACGTGGAAGCTTCCCAGGTGCCGGTAAAGAGAGGAAATGGTGAGTGAGGCTTTTTCATGGAAGCTTCCCATAATGTGTTCCTCATGTCTAGCCATGAGGGAATCCCAACTCTCTGGTGGGTTGATGTATACAATTAAGGTATTCACCATTGCGCTAGTGTAGAAGTGGGAAAATGACAAGGGCGTTGGAATCAGTCTGAAAAAAGGGAGATAAAAAGTGTAAATCACATGCACGAAATTCAGAACGCGGTGATGGTGGCCTGACGAAGGAGAATAACTATGGACTGTGTTTGAAACACATCATCCAAATTGTGTTCTTCTGAGATGGGGAAAAAATGAGGGTCTCCTATTGACAGTGTTTAAAACACAAGACCTGACTTGAAGTGTCATCCAAAGTCTTCTAGGGCGTTGGCCCATGACGGTAGGTGAGCTGATGCGGCATGGGACTAGGCTGGTAGGGGGTCCCTTCAGACATGATAGAGGATGAAGGTCCGAATGCAAGACACATGAAGAATGAGGTGGAGTGATGTAATTCTCGAATGGTTTATAATTCTCTTGAAATTAGACCACTGTAATCATGGCATGAGGTATCTTATGATTTTCACATAAGACATCTCTTATTTGGAATAAGAGGCATCCTACTGTTGAATGACAAGTCATGCTATAGTTTATAGTCATGTAGAGTAGACATTTGGAATCTTATTCTTGGAACATAAGGAATATCTTATTCAGAGAAAGATACATTATATGTTTCTCATATAGGGTGTACTAGAGTTTATAGTCATGTAGAGAGAACTATTTGCATCTTCTTCTTAGCGTATAAGGCATATCTTGTTTAGAGAAAGAGGAATGTTATGTTTGGGACATAGGGTGTGATACAATTTATAGTCATGTGGAGAGGACTATTGGCATCTTATGCTTGGTGCATATGGAATATCTTGTTTGGAGAAAGAGGCATCTTATATTTTTCATACAGGGTGCCCTACAGTTTAAATTCATGTAGAGAAGACTATTGGTATCTTATGCTTGGCGGATAAGGCATCTCTTGTTTGGAGAAAGAGGCATCCTATATTTTTCATATAGGGTTCCCTATAGTTTAAAGTCATGTAGAGAGAACTATTAGACATAAGTCACCTTGGAATAGCTGGTGTTGGGACTTATGCAAGAGCGTCTCTTTCCTGGTTCAACCTGGTATAGGAATCAGGTTATGGGGTATGGAGGAGTTGCCGGAGGAATGGTTCAACTCAAGTTACTCAAGGAATTGATGAAGAGAGTCTCAAATCATGACACCTGAAAGGGACCAGGAGCAATATGTTTACTCAAGGTATTTTTTGGTGTTTTGAGGAGTATCTTGAACCAATATATTCCATAGGTGGAAGGTGGGTGCGCCTAAGGGTGCAATAAAAAATGCGGACGTACCGGCCCGAAAAGTGCATTGTGAGACTCTAAATTTATCATGGGGGTCAGTGATAGTATGGACTGGTGTTCAGGAGGGTAGGATCTTTACGAAGGATAAGGCTTCGCGAAGTAGCTTCATGGAGGAAAGGTGCTCGTTGAGCATGGGGGTGTCACGGAGCAGGCTTGCGAAGGAAAGGAGCTCGCGGAGCATGGCCTCACAGAGCGTGGGATCTCTCAGAGCAAAATGTCTTATTGAGAAAAGGGTATCATAGGGAAAAGGGTCTCTTAGTGAAAAAGGTATCACAAAGCCTTGAGAAACCCTAAGGAGCTCCCTCCTTTGCAAAGGGCGAATCCCTTTGCGAACAACATCACTCCGTGGTGCCGTGGAGCTCCATGAAATGGGAGATATGCCACCCAAGGGGAGACATAACCATTCTTATAAAGGTGGTGAGATGGCTATTTATAGGCAATTGAGGTTGGAGGAGGATGCCACAAATAAAAAATGTACACTACGAATAGAAAATCACGCCATGATGGAAATCGTGCTCCGCAAATGGAGGGAGTTCCCTCAAGTTTCTCGTAACCATAGAGTCGACCATCATTAACCTTCACGGTGCCCATGAAGGATCTAATAAAGTTCACTGAAGTTCATAGTATCTGTGGTTTCGACTTTCATGAACCTTCCTGATGCTCGCGAAGGCTCTGGTCATGTTCCTCTGCTCCTCAATCGCGGAGGGAGCATCACGAATGGGCTCTGTGAACCAGTTTTCTAGACCAACTTCAAATGTCCATAACTCCTAATCCATAACTCCTTTTGGGCCCTAAAACCTATCAAATCGAAGCTGGAGAAACGGGATATGATCTTGGATCATATATGGAAGAATTTAGAATATTTTTTGGACGTGGTGTTTGGTTCCAACAAGACTATACAAAAATGTGTGGATCTCTTATCATTGCATGTGAAGTGAAACAATAGTTTTGATGATCTCATTTTTCACTAAGGTGAGTTATATTGTTCCTTTGGGTTTTATGATATATCAAAAATTTCTTCCTTCCATAAATATAAGACCTAATTTTGGATTATTAACTATAGGAATATGAAACATTAGTTTTACTACTATCTTTGGATTCTCATGATAGATGAATATTCAAAAATCTATTCTGATAGGGTAAAAAATATTTCTTTTTACCAAAGTTTTCTTGATCTTAGATCATGTATACTTTTAATTAGGAATTTTCGTCCTATTTCTCTCATATTTGGTCTTTGATATAACCATTTTTTATTCATTTATTTGTGTTTTTAATAAATCCTAATGGGACTGTTTATTATAAAAACATTATGGGCCTTATGTTAACATGTGTTGTGTATTTTCAAATGTTTTACATTCTACTGTTGTATTTGGGGACTAAAAGACAACATAGAATGTAGATCCCTCTAAGATGATGTTTAGTGGTAGCTAATGGTGCTTGGAAGAGTTAATTTCTATAGGTGTTTACTTTCTATACTACCATTCAATATAAAGGTGATTTTATCTACCCCATGTCTGCTATTATTGGTGGTATTATATATTATATATTTAACTTGAAGATTTATCCATGGTGGTTTAATTAGATACCCAATTCAACACTTTTTTTTATAATTCAGTTATTTATGTAAATTTCTAGTGGTTGTTGGAAATGTCTTTTGTATTTAGGATTTATATCTTTTATAGGTTAATATAGGCTAAGGAATATAATGTATATATATGAATTATTAGTGGTAGTCACCATCCCCTGACCTATAGAAGGAGGTATTGAGGTGGTAAATGTGTCCTAATGCATACCAAGGTGGGGTCCTAGTTGGTTAGGTCATGTTAGAATGGTATCCAAGTTCTTTGAGTCTTAAAAATTGATATTGAAGTTAGTTATTGATTCATCCACATTTTCTCATATTTTTAGTAAGATTTTAGTATAGTTAATGTAAATATTATATTAGAATATTGTAAATAAGAATCTTTTTAGTGTAAATAATGATATTAATGTAAAAATCTTCCAAATTTGCATTTATAATTTCTTTTTTAATATTTTGAGTTCAATTATTTAAATAGACTTACCACGAAAGGATTTTTTTATTGTTTTTGTAGGAATGTTTTAGTCTTACATATAATTTACACTATGTAACTAAGAAAATTAGAGGAATGTGAAGCACAAATATGAGTAAACACTACCCAGAGATATGAAATCACTATATGAAAGAATAAATCCAGGGTTCAACTAATCATATATGATTAAATAGTGAATTTCACAGAACATGTAAGAGTAACTAATATAATATTTAATAATAAATTGGATGCATATATTCTAGGTATGAATAAACTAGAATCAGTGTAAGAATAAATCATAAAATTTGAAGTCTATGTAAGAATAACATGGCCACTACACAAGAATAATAGGTGCATTTGTTCGTCCTCAATATGAGATTCCTCCTTAAAAACACTGGCCTCATTCCTTAAATGGGGGTTTATCCTTTAAAAAAACTTTTGAAATATTAACAGTGTATTATTGGTCTGCCAATAGAGGCTTCATTATCCATATAATATAACCCAAGTACTTAAGACATGATATGTTGGCTAGAAATAAGATCATAATCATATTCAAATATCCAGAGAACCTGAAGCCATCTCTCATATCTAGAGTCCACTTGTACAACATGTATATTGATGTACCCAATTTCTAACTAAATTAGAAAATAGTTGAGATGTGTTTCCATGTGGAATTAATCAAATAAATGTGGATACCAATTCTTGTATATGGAATATATGAGCTGAAGAAGAGTATAAAATCCTTCTATATGGTTGAATCATGCTTATAATCCATTTATATGTTGTGTACATCCCATTCATGATGATCTCCCTTGATTCCTACATAAAAATTATCATCCCCACCATCATAAGGTGTATGAAACATTTGTCTATTGAAATTGGGAAAAAATTAGTGTAGATTTATAATTATTTTAATTTATTTCTGCATTTTAATATTATAGTTTATTCTTTATTAATTTTATTCTATTTTTTTCTTCCCCCATACCTCCCACTATGATGATTAGGAGAGGCTAACCCATTTTTTGGGTGGAACCAAGTTGGATAAATTTTAATGCACACTTTATGGATGATTTAAATTCTTTTAATTTGGTATCATATGCAATGAGATTAGTGAATAAATCTATGGGAAGAGTGGTGAATGAACTTAGCTCTCTTAGTCCCTATATATTATCTTCTTCACATTATTTTGGAACACATTGAGCCTCCCCTAAAGAAACTAACTGAAAAATGATGGATTTGTGTCGGGTATTGTGGAAATAGTGTTGTTGTTTCACCCATGTTAGGGTCAGGAAGATTATGTATTGGAAAAATGCAATTCATACATGATTGGGGTGATTTATAGGTGACTCGGTTGATGTTTTTTCAAGAGTCTTCTCTTTATTAGGGGAAGAATCAAACCAAATTTAACAAAAAAGTGATGGTCATGGTACTTACCTAATTGGGTGGGTATTAAGATATTATAATTCAAAAACAAGTGGGATGTAAGGGATGAATGATATCGAGTCTACACATTGGATATAAATGAGACCGAATATTAAAGAAAACAATAGCGAGGTGAATTATATGTGATCTTTCTTGAAGTCAATTCTATTGTCTTTCAAAAACTTATATTTTTCTATTTAATTTATTTATTATTTCATTATTTATTATCCCAACACAATAATTATTCCCATTTATTTTTTAATATATTTATAAAATAGAAAAAAATAAATAATTGAAAAACGTTATAGTGTGATTGGAGAATCAATTTGTGATAGGACCGTAGTTATCTCCCTTGCTTCACCTCAGAAGTTCTAAAAATTTCTATTTGAAAAATAAATTAATATAAAAGGTTTTAATTTATTAATTTTAGTTATGTTTCTTAGAATCCAAGCTAGTCATTCACCTTTAATTTTCACTTTGTAAAAAATATTTATTTATTTAATTTTAATTCAAAAAAAATATAAAAACTAAAAATGTTGTTGATATTTGAATCACCCTTTCCCCAAGAATAAAATATATAAAAATTTTCTAGAAAGGTGTGGGGTGTCTAGAGTTTAAATTAGAGTTGTGAGTAATTTAGAGATATCATCAAAGATGTAAAAGAATAAATCAAGAATCCATGCTTAGAAACCTTTTCGTATGAGTTAACTAATTTCACACACTACTCTATTGACTTTTATCAACCAGTGGAAAAGAAACCATAAGAGTTTCTCTTCCCTTCCTCAGTTTAAGATGACTATAAATAAATAGTGAACATACTAAATATTTCTTCTCTCCCTCAACATAAACAATTACTTCTTGTAATCATTTTATAAGATTTAATAATTTTAATTGATCAATTATGGGAGTTGAACCGAATCATAGATTTTATTGTCTTTGATTTTATATTTTTTAAAAATAAAATTCACCACCCTTATATGTATTTTTTAGAACCATCCTCATTATACACCCTAGAGAGAGAATAATATGAATAAGATTACACTATCATGGAGAGTATGGTGTTGGAAATTAAAGAATGAAAGTTCAAAGTGGTTGTTCATAAGTAGAAAATAATCCCAGACCATATAAATTGAGGGGAAAATATAGATTTATAATCATCATGTCATTATATTATTTAAGTATAATTGTTAAATTATTCCCCCTATACCTTGAATACATGTTTGAAACACATGAAAACAACCCTTGATATATAATAGGATACCACCATGGTAGTGGTTCAAGAAGAAAAGAGCCATAGGGGAAAGTGGTGGTGTGACTGCTTCCTCAACATCAACTAGAACATATACTAGAGGAGGACACTATTCAGGACAATAGGAATAACCCCTTTTCACTATTCCATCCCCTAATATACTTTTTTCTATTATCAATTTTTGATATTGGGACACATTTTATTTCTTATGTGGGTTACCTCTTTTTATGTCTACTCAAAGGCATTAAGAGAAATAAAATGTTTTTTTCTATAATAGAAAACCGACCCACCATCATATTATGGTTGACTAATAAATAACATGGATACAAGTATTATAAACAAAAAACACACTTTTGGTAATTACACATGACTCCTTTCTCTCCCACATTCTCATTTTCATTTTATTTCACCAAGAACAAATTTCTCAAATTTTCTATTTTCTTTATTTATTGGTTTTAGAAAAATAATGAGAACACTACTGGAAAATGGCTCTATACCCACAGTTTTGTGAAAAACCTTGGGTATAGGTCCCCCATATACCCACGATTTCCCAAAACCGTGTGTATAGAGGTAGTATGGGGACCTATACCAATTATTCTTGGAAAAAACGTTGGTATAGGTTTTTTTTGAAGAACTATACCCACAGGTTTACCAAAACCGGGGGTATAGGTGTTGTTCTGTAGACCTACACCCATGGTTTTTGAAAACCATGTTTATAGAAGGTATTTTTTTCAAATACCTATACCCACGGTTTTGAAAAACCGTGGGTATAGCTTTCCCATGTTATGGAGGGAAAAACAATTCTGTGGGACAAATTTTTTTTTTGGTGGGAAGCCAATCATGAATAATATAATTATAAGGATAGAAATATTAAATCGTATAAATTCGTTAGGTTGGTTGGTTTAAATATTTGTGTTGCATGAGGAAGTGCTGTGATCAAATCCCTCTACTTCACTTTTTTCAAATATATGAGTAATATTAATATAAGTAAAGAGACGTAAATAAATAAATGAATAATATTCTTAGGTTATTTTGTTGGTCCATATGCACCTTCTACATAGGTCGCGTGTTCAAAACCCATGATTCCTTTTTTTAATATTATAAGAGTTATATTAATATATTAAAATAAAATTATCTATATATACCAATAGAACTATTAGCTCGGTTGTTCGACCGTGTGTGCCTGATGCACGAGGTGCGAGTTCAAATTTTCCCAGGGTCAATTTTTGATCACGATTTACCTACGGTTTGAAAACTGTAAAAATACCCTTGTGCCATGCTGTTCAGTTACTATGCCCATAGTTTAGTAAACCATGGGTATAGGTGAGGACCTCTATTGCGACACCTTTCCAGCCCACGGTTCCCAAAACTGTGGGTATAGGCTATACCCATGGTTTTGGGGGCTATACCCATGGTTTTGAACTATGGGCATAGGATGTTTTTCTAGTAGTGGAAATATATTAACTCAATCCACTAGTTAAAATAATATGGTTGTATCTCTCTATGATACTAGTTTTCATTTACCTATGCTTTATGTTTTTGGTGGTAAAAGAGAGAAGTGAGTTCTAAGTATGGGGATTTTCAAAATATTTTTGGATTTGAGTGTGTTTATTTTTTTTCACTATTTTTCTTATAAAAATGGGTTTTTAATATATTTTATCATTTAAGTACATAATTTTCTTGAGTTTTATGATAAACATGGTTCATTTAAGAAAATATGGATTCCCTTTTGCACTAGAAGCCCCCAAAGTCTAGAATATACCTTTTAGATCCTCAAATGTAGAATTAGGGATATAAACTCAAGATGATTGTGATTCATGAATTATATCTACCAAAACTAATAAGACAATGAAAACCAACTACCACACTAAAACACCTCAGTTTCAGTCACTCACAACTCCTATAATAAACATAAAAGTAAAAAATACACCAGGAATGATAAGGAGTTATGTGGTTTGGAACTAATATTACTCCATGTGGGAAAATTTTTAATTTATATTACTAATGGAGAATATGAGTACAATCATATCACATCTCAATCACCCTATACAAGTGTCCTGACCTCAACTATATACAAAAGGGTCTTGTTGGTTTCCCTTGTTCCACTATCGTCCAATATTAACAGGGATCCCACTATTTTACATAGACAATTTTGGTTTCCCATAGGATGAATCACTTCAAATAATTATTTAAGTGAATTTTGAATGATCAAAAAGTCACAAAAATCATCCAAAAATATTGAATTTCAACTAGGTTATAGAATATTTTTCTTATACCATTCATATATCTTCCAGGCCCATTCTACCATTACCCTCTTTAAGTCCATGAACTATGTTCTATACTTTCTCCTTCTAGAAAAAACTATACCTAACTTGGATGGATTATTCACACTTACTAATAATATACCACATTAATATTGATTTAATGGATTCAAAGAATCCTTTAAATCCTAGGAAAACCTTAACACTTTATCATCTATAATAATAATCCATATTTCACCATTTCTTCTTCTAGTCACCAAAGTAAACTGAGGAACAATGTTTCCTTATAAATTCCCAAAATATAAATTTTTTAAATTTTTTTGGAATATTATTATTCTATTGATATTATTTAGTTTGAAAAATCTATCCTAAAATATTTTCTAAATGAAATTATGCTATATATATTTGTGCTTCATCCATGAATGGAACAAAATATTATTTTCTTGATGAATTATTTTCATACTATCATAAAAAAAATTCAATTTTCTAAATGCTTATGAGTTCATCCAAAAATAACGTTAACAAAAACAATTCTCCCCCTCATTCCATAATAACTATGTACTCTTCTTGCATAATTGATAGTGAAACTATATGTTGTAGTCTTAACATCCAACTGATGGATGTTCCTATAAAAATGATCACAACACCTTTGGTACTATTTCATGTATCTATATGACCTAAAAAGTCTTCACTAATATAACATTGTAATAGATCTTCCATTTTAAAAAAGAATTTCTATTCTTACAAATCATTGATATATCAAAGAATCCACTTCAATAATTCCCAGTACTCTAAATTAGAACCATATTTTGGATTATTAACACTGGAGAGGGGAGGGGGGGGGGGGTGAATCAATTTTGGGGAATGTTGGATCAATTAAAACATTTTCATCCATTTACCTGTTTTCCCTTATGGGATTTTGTTTCTCTTATTCTTTTTTCACTATAATGTGAAAGTGGATGAAAACTAGTAAAGGATGAACCATTATGTTTATATAAAGTTCACTAATAAATAATAGTAGATAGTAATTTCCATATATGGAGGTAAAAAATACATATATTATCCACTATAAGCTGGTAACAATTATAATTGATTGCCTCAAAAAATTCTAAATCAAAGTTTTGTTCCTAATAATTTTGGAGGGGGATATGAAATAATAAAGATTATATAAAATAATGATAAAATCGTCCACATACAACAATTTCGAGATCATTATACTGACTTTATATATAATCTTAAACTTGTTCATGTTATTTTCAACATTATTAAATTCTTCTAGTAGATGTGACTTTAGTTTATTTTCACAGTTCTGTTTTTTATTCTACTCTTTATTCTATTGTTACTTGTACTACAACATTTTTTCTTCCATTATATACATAGTTTTTTACACCTAGTTCTTCCCCTTTAGTGGAATATACTGGAATTCAATTTTTCTTTCACAAGTGTAAGAATTAATTTTCTCCTATTTTTATTCTTTTTCACTACTTGAATGACCTCTACTCAATCTGTGTAACCTAGAATGAAATAACTTTTTGTGTGTGAATCACATGGATAACATAGACAATTATTGTTGTTTTTCTTATGAAAATAAATATGCACAACTCCTTCTTATTCCCTTATTCTAATTTAGTGAATAGAAACTTCAATGGTTCTTCCTTATTTGCTTTTACTCATCGAATGTATAATGATTACAATTGGGTAAAATTTTATTCCTCTGAAACCAGAATATTATTTCTTGAATGATTGTATATAAAAAACTCCCTCAATTTTCTATTATATTAATTTATTTACTTAAAAGGTATATGTAATAAAATATGCATCATAAATTACCTTTTTTAAATTTTATGCTTGTCATACACATTCAAAATACAACATGAAAAAATTATTTTGAATTACCAAGATTATAGTTAATTCAAAACCCTAAATCCTTGTCCATCATTATCCTTGAACAAATATAAAATTCTTAGGCTTTAGAATATTTAGTATATTTCAAATATTCCATGAAGACTCAACTAAATACTCAGTTCTTCCTCCTTTTTTTTATTTCCATGATATATGGAAAAAATCACACCCTAATAATTTAACAAAATCAATATATTCAAACCTAAAGACCAGGAATTTTAATTCTTATGTGATATTCGAATAACCTTGTTCATGAATTCTCTACATATTAAGAAAAATTAAAATATTCGTAATATCCACATGTATGGAATCATGCGTAACTTTCAATATGGATCTCTTATTATGTGGTTTCTCTATTTCCATCTTTAGAATTCACAGTCTTGATGTCTTATGATCCTTCTCAAAGACATATGATTAGATTCAATGCCTTATGATAATCCACACCATCCTTACAACTTCAAATTATAGTTCCATTATTATCATTCTATTTCATGTTTTTTAATTATCATGAAAACTGTATACTTATATAAGCATCAGTAATGCAAAAATCACTTTTCCACATTTGAAATTATCTTCCTTGATCTCAGATTTTGGAGATCTAACTCATTATGTAAGGATATAATCCCTTATGCCACACTCAAACACCTATTTGAATATTGTACATGGATTTTTATTATGTTTGTGGGATCTCACCAATGTTTTAGAATTTAATATGTGGATTATTAACCTATATGACTCATCACGTATCCAAATACACATTCCTAAAAGATTCATCTACATGGAAAATTATCACACATATAAATTCATATATGCACATATACATGAATTTTCATATGTGAAACATTTACCTATATTTTCTTCATGACCCATTGGCATACACAACATGACATTCAGGTATTTATATTCCCCTATTTTGAGAAAACCCAAAAGCAGATATTTACATATGTGGATCAAGTATACAAAATAAAATACCTGGTTCTACACTTCTTCTAAAAAATTTACAAACTTCATATTTATCTCATTTTCAAGGATACAAATTTCCAATATCATGATGTATTATTATTTAATGGTTTGTGAACCATGTGTCTTGAAAACAACTTCTTAATCGATTTTCATGAATAAAAGTCAAAATGCATTCATGTGCGATGAATTCATTCAAGGTCCATGATTGTTGAAAATAAATCCATATGTAAGATTTATTCCAATAGTTTTTGATAATATAAAGAGAAGGTATGTACAGATGGAATCTCATATCATGGAATATTATTCAATGAAATATTTTCATTTGCTAGTATTTTCTTTATCCCTCATTCAACACTTGGATGAAACTCCTAAAATATTTAAATGAAATTTTACTTTCAAAAATAAATATATATCTAAATATTCCAAAGGAAATAATATCGAATGCTAATTCCATGATTTATTTTCCAATATTAATTCATATACTCTTGTTGGACACAATTATTAGTGTTTCTTATTAAAAAATATAGGATTCATTATCAATAATTTTTCATTACCACATTCCTTAAAAATTAATGATACATCTTCTTTATCAATATATTTTTATTCCTTGAAAATCATTCCTTGAAAAAATATGAATCACATGATGTGGACTCAATAATCTTCCCATTTTTATATGTTAGAAATACCTTATAAATGATGTGTCAAAATGTGCTAAATTTATTCCTATTTTCCCACGTTTTCATCAATCATTCATTCCCTTTATCTCCCCCATATTTCTTGGAAATATAAACTACTTGTGAAAAGGGTAAAAAATTATTCTTAAGAAATTTCCATCAATCATATCACTCTAAATCTATGTGATATATGCTCGGTGTATAAAAAAAGAAGATTCAATTTAGAAAAAAAGCTTCCTATTTTCAATTGATATCAATACCAAATTAAATGAGATCTATTTAACATTATTAAAATCCATACAAATATTTTCTATATTGATACAAATTTTTATAAAAAATATTTTTATAGAATGAATCAACATGAAACTCCTAAACTCACTTCAACAAATAAGTAAAAAACTTTTAAGTTCAATGAATGGTTGAAGTATTAGGAAACAACTTTGAATCATATTTAAAAATATTTTTAATGACATTGGATTTGAATCAATTTATCTCCCTTAGTGTTTTGATATTTTTTGGTTACAAAATATGAGAGATAAAAAAATCATACCTTTTTAATGGCATGTTCTTTAATCACTTTATAGAATAATCACATGCTTATGAGTTAAATAATCCTACCAATCTCTTCCTCATTCTTAGCCTATGTCCCCCTCAAGGATACACTGCTCACGGTTTTCATAAATATTATCATATTCAATAGATATGATTAAGGATTTCAATGTTGAGAAAAAACATTATAAAAACCATTTTCAATACCAAAATAAAAGAAAAGTAAAACATGGTATTTATTTTTCTTTTAAAAAGAAGGTATGGCTTGTAGAGGAAGCCGAAACTCAAATAATGGTCATGACGGCGGAGAAGTCGTTGTCGCCGCATATGTACGACAAATACATTCCCTTTTTTCATTTAATAAACACTTTGTATAAAAAAAATTCCTTTTGAATAAACGTAAAAGTCAAAGGTGTTTATACAATGTATAAAAGAAGGTTGTGTATAAAACAGAATATGCCTCAATGAAAGGAGATTGAGACGAAGTCCCTTACAAAGACGGTATCCTTGGTTTAAGGATAAATCAATTACATAATTATGTGTGACAAACGAATACACCAAATATAAGTGCATATTAAGTGTAAAATAATCAAAGGTCATTCACACATATTCAAAGGATGACATATTCAATAACTACATGTTGAACCCAAAGAAATCGAAATTGGGTTAAGAAGTTCCCTTAACAGCCTAATGGCGTCACATCAAAATGAGTTGAAGAGAGATAAAAAAAGGTATCTCATAACTTGGACATAAAATTTACATCAATAAGGATATATGAGAACATATCCCAACATAACAATATGTAAATTAAAATACCCAAAAAAATAAGTCTTTTAAAAAGAGGATGGTGAAAGGTTCCCTTACCGACATGGGTATCTTTCGAAATATACACCTCGTGAAAGAAGGACAATACAACATTGATGTAAATAATCATAAAAGAAATTATATTACACAATGAGTAAAATAATGGGAAGTACATACACCACTCAAAGGAAATTATGGCAAATATAGCATAAATCTCACGGGAATAAAAGTGAGATAAAAAATCCCTTACGAAAACTCGGCAGCCTAACGACGCCACATAAAACTTACAAAAATTGATTGATGAGATAAAATAGGGTATCTCATAATATTAACTTAAAGTTTATAGAAAGAGGAATATAAAATAACATCCCCTAACATAAAATAGAGGAGCTTAAAAGAAGTGATATAAAGGAGAGTACTTAAAAAGAAAGAGAGAGGTTAGATCTCTTACGAAAATTTGGCAGCCTAACGGCGCCACTCAAAACTTCCAAAATGGATTGATGAGAGAGAATAGGGTCTCTCATCACATGAACATAAAAATTACAGTAATATTAATATAAAATAACATCCCAATAACAAGAAAGACGAGCTTTAAAAGGAATGACATAAAAGAGTGTACTTAAAAAGAAAGAGTGGAGTAGGATCCCTTAACTCAAGTCCAACTTGTCTTGTTCGTTTCTTTATATTCCTGAATAATAAACATTGGTAAATTAATAATTGCCTAAGTACCTCCTTTAGATATTATTATTCAGTTCATATCACATATTATAATGTTATAATAATTGTTTCATAATGTTAGTTCATATCAGACGTTTTTGCCGATGTTTGGTACATGAGTCAAAAATGAACTTGTTTGAAAAAAGATTTCCCATGTAGTTATAAGTAAATTTTTTCCAAAATAGTATTAATGATTAAAATATAATATATATCCAGTAAATATTCATTTTATACTATTCCATATCATTTGGAGATAAAAAACGAAAAGCACCGTTCATGGAGACGGTAGGCCGTACGTACGCATGAACGCTACTTTCATATTTTGTCATATTAATGGAATTAAAACAAAATGAGATATATATATATATATGTTATAATTCCAGAATTATATCCATAATTTATATGTAATATATTACATATATATCGATTATATATATGTACTTATAATATTACTTAACATTTTGAGATAAGAAATGAAATGTACCGTTCATGGAGACGGTAAGCCGTACGTACGCATGAACACTACTTCCATTTCTATTTCATATTTATTGGAATTAAAACATAATGATACATAATAGTATTTTAATTCCAGTATGTTATCTTATATAATATCATTAAATATATCCTTTATACGTACCACATATGGTATTAATGAATCAAATCACTTTGAGGGGGTGGTAGTCCGCACTTCCTTAAATGAAGATATCGCGTTTACCCATAATGGAAACCATAAAGGTACGCCATAAATGAAAAATATAGAAGCTTAAGTAAAACATAAAAATATTATATATCATCTATAAATATAGTTTCATCTAAATGACCACCTTTGAAGGTGTTAGAAGAATGTTGAACAATCATCGTTTCGGGAGGCAGAAATTCGCCTCCATGGAAACAGTATGTTCTTTAACCATTAGATGTAGGTGTGTGTAACTGTAGCTTGAATCATTATTATAACAACATACTAGTATATTGGAGATACTGTATTTGTTACAAAATAAATGAATAAGAAGAGTTTAGGGGATTGGAGAAGCAAAATAAAACAAAAGGACACAAGTGAAGACATTACCTTAAAATCGGGTAACTCCCTTTGGTTTGAGATCAAAGGCTTCCTTGGGAAGACTTCTGCCCAAAGTGAGGCTTCAAGGAGTAAGATAGGGAAGTGGAGAGACAAAATGGGCAGGGGTTGGCCGAGCCAAAGGCTTTTGGAGTGTCAGTAAATAGGTAGAGGTGGGGGCCTTTTATAAGAGGAGAGGAGTGACACTCTTGTAAAGTTACAAAATGGTACTTTATTTTCAAAAGAGATTCGGATTTTAACGGTCCCACATTGATGTATTTCGAGGATAAGGTGATAAGAGTTCTAAATACACTCATCCAATAGGTTTTGGACATGTTTAGGTCTTAGATATTACATTATCTTTCCATTTTTTTAAATCATTAAATAATGAGGTCATCGCTGCATCATCATGATGTCACAAATAATTTAATTTATTTAATGTCTAAAAATTATAAAAAAATACTATGATGTATTAAATATTTTTAGCTTTCCAATGACTATTTATAGTAAAAAATATGACTTGTATAACCCCATGTAAAAATTGTTTTAGTAAAACATCTCATGTTTGTGTCATTTTTACTTTAACATTAAATAAAAAGATATTTATGTCATTTTCCAACCAAAGTGGCTTCATGGGGTCCCCAAGATGACCCATGGATTGTCTTGGTCGGACATGACACATCCAATGAGGGTAGGACATGTGTCTAGGTCATTTCATTTTATTAAAACATTATTTTTACCATAAACTACACTAATTACCTCTAATCGCGATTAAAAACTTAATAAGTTACTATTCACCAAAAAATTATTTTTATCCCATTGAACCACATTTTAATTCTTAATGAAAACCATGTATGTCGGATTTTTTAAATTCAAAACACAAAGATGGAAAAATTTTATTTAAACAGAAAAATCAGTTTTTATAAGTACCATTTAGTGGTTTCAATATTCATCAAAAATTGAAGTTTTTCAGAAAAATCCCAAAAATTCACCCTAAGCTATATTTGATATTCCGAATTCAAAAATGAAGTCTATTTTAAAAAATTAAAAACATATAAGTCACATTAATTAATTTAATAATTAATTACCGCTGTCAGAGCAAATAGCGTGTTTTTATGAAACAATAAGTATCAAAAGATTGACACTAGTTTAAGTCTGATTTCAAAGTGAAATTAATTCCAACGACCACTATTGGATTTAATGGTAAAAATATGTTATAATTTCACTTTAAAACCAATTCAAAAGATAATTTAATAATATAAATAAATTAGATTAAAAAGAGGTTTTGAATTAAAATACAACATTTTACACTATTCATTAAAAAATGAACTTTATCGGAAAGATACCAAAAATTTACACAAAGTAAATTTTGATGTCCCAATTCAGAAGAAGAGTCTTATTTGGTCCAATAGAATATATAAAAGTGAACAAAACTATATTTAATGACGGTTAGCCATCAAAAGGTGATAAGTGAACCTTTAGTGAAAACTAGGGCATATACGCCTAAAATTGAATTCTTTCCGTATTTTAAGCCATTATCATTTATTGGATAAATGTAAAAACATTTAAAAACATATATAATCATATTTTAGTTATTTATATCCATTCCCTCCAATACAACGGCTACATGTTAACTACCATTTAAAATAATATTATTTTATTACTAGAGTGCAACGTAATATTCTCAAGAAACTCATTGTTGCGTGTTGGGTACGCCATCGAGCATAGCGTCCCCTTTAAAGTCATATTAATATTTTATTCACAAATATGGATAAATATGAAAATTTCATATTATTTATTTACCTGGGGTGTTATATCCTTCCCCCCTTTTGGGAATTGCGTCCTCGCAATTTTTAAAATTGAGCTTGGAAACATCCTTGAAAGTCCTACATCGGAACAAGAGTCGGTAAAACAATCACTTTAAAATAAAGGAATATAAGTACAGAGGTCACCCAAGTTAACCCATACTAGGATTCCATGTAAAAAAACATGTACATGGAAGAAAAAGAAAAGGGTCATGTTCTTGAGGGAGAGTGATAGTAAACATGCCTAGGAGAACGTTAACCATAAGAAAATCACAAAATTGTGACGGGTTAAACGGTATTCGATTCCCCAGTAGGAAAATTTAATAGAAAACATTTTTGTTTTAAGTTACTTTTTATTAAGGAATTTATTCATAAGGAAATATAATCACTTATCATGTTGACTTTCAACTTTTACTAGATTCCTTAATCAAACTCATTTTTTTTTCAAAAGACGAGTATTTAGGGAGACTTGTTCGCATTAAGAGTACTATAATCAACTTTTAGAGAATCAACTAATCCTCAAAAGAGAAATATATACTTCCCATGCCTTTAGGATTTAACCAAAACCAAAACCAAAAAGGTTAGTACAAGGTCAGATAATCCAGAAAAGGATAACCCTTTAAAAAGAAAATCTATGCTTAATCTCCAATGTTGTCCAAAAAAACCCAAAGTTCAACGAGGACCATCCAATAAACAATTTGTCCATAAAACTCTTAAAAGTAAACCAATCTAATATTGATACCCAAATATTTGAAGGATTTAGTCACATAGTCTTCCAAGTTAAATCGTAACATTTATCTCCAAACAACATCAGTTGCTCCTAAAGTCTCGTATTGAAAAGTAATTAACCTAATCACATATCCTCCATGATAGGTTAATCATTTTCATAAATAACCCAAAATCAACTTAATACTAATTCATAAAATCATATAACTAAAAAGAATCAGTCAAACTAACCAAGGACTTCACGTAGTCCAGTGGTAGGTGATAAATACCAGTCACACTTTGGTTGTGGGTTCGATTCCTGCAGCTTTGTCCGACGCGACGGGTAGTCACACGGTCTGCGTGTTGTCCTTTTTCCAAAACTATATAATTCTCAAATCATTCCCCAAAAAGCGATAAAATCATCAAAAATAACCATAACATAATATAACCTCAATTTTATCTCATTCCTTTCACTTCAATCATAAATTATAGTAACCCATAATTACCTCAAAAGTAAGGATCATATAAACCCAAATGGTTCTTTATAACTATGTCCACAAAAGAAAAGATAACTATTCCTTGAATAAAATTTTCATATATTAAACATCAGGGTTACACATAATATAAAAAGTCTTCTAATGTAACCCCATCATCAAAATAGACTTAATACTCTTAATAATTTCACCATAACTCTTGAAGCCCTTATATGTTGAAATCTTACTCATTCCACATTCTTCATGATCCATTAACTATTCCTTTCCAACTTATTCCGAAATACCTCTTTCCTACAAACAAAATCATGAATCATATCCTAAGCTTCCAAAATAGGAAAACAAAAGTCATGAAATAATACATACCTTTGATTGGTCATTGTCAGTTTCTTCATCCTCAATCGGAATGGAAATAGGTATTGGTAAACGAACATTTGTATTCTCTTGGTGATCCCATTCATGAAACTTCTTCATAGGACATATGTTTGCATAATGACCATGCACACCACATTTAAAACATTCAATTGATCCCTCAGAAATAACTTATTTCCCTTTCCTCGAGTCAACTGGATGCTTCATTTTTCATGGAAGGTTCTTGATTTGTGACCTTCATTTCCACATCTATAGCATATTTCTGTCCCTTTGAAACATTTTCCTAGGTGTTTCTTTCCACATCTTTGACACATAGGTTTTTTAACACACTTACCTTTTTGATTATTACCTGTACTTCCGTAGGGATTTGTTTCTTGCATATATGATTCCTTAGAGAAATCACCAAGGTTTAGGTATTCAATCATGACTCCAGATAGTTGGTTGAGGATAATCACAAGAGTTCTCATTACAGCTCCGATATCATTCAGTTTCTTGCTCAAAAAACTGTCACAGTTTCCTTCACATCCACTATTACTTTGGTGCCTGCTAGATCTAGCAATTTACTAAAACCAAAAAGGTCAGTGTGAGTATATCAAAAAACCATCATGTACTAATGAGGAAGATAAACACTAAGATATACTTACTCATTCACTTTATCTAAAACTAGGACTCTTTCTGGAATCCTAACCATTATGGTAATGCCACTTATGCTTAAATAATACCCTAACCTCTAAAGTTATCTAAACGGACCTCTGATACCAACTATAAGGCCCCAGCCTTAAATCTTACTTAATCTTGAGTTATTACAAGATTACACATTGAGGATCTTTTCAGGTTTAGAGTTTTAGAGGATTAGATCATCAAACTTTCATTAAATTCCACATTTAAACAAAGTGGTTACATAAAAGACAGTATTCATTCTTCCCATCAACGGAAACATATTAAAAATAAAACATGGATTCTTTCCTGACACATCCTTGACACTATCATCACATCATGTACCTTTCCCTTGACCTGTGAAAAGCATTTAAAAAACTTGGGATGAGCATAAAAATCTCAGTAGGGGTTATAAAAATATGGAAAGGAAACATGAGTTCATATATACATTATAATGAAATCATACTTTACCCATAAAACATAGGCACTTTAACATACCTCATCAAATCAAGAATAAATCATAGAAATCATAAGACATAAAAGTTAACTGGAGGCATTCATAAAATTATTACGTAGGTAGTAACCCTCTTGGTTACGTTTGGAATACCCACCACAATATATTCCCTAAATCTCTTCGGAGAAACCTTAATGTTTCACTCCTTCGCGTAACCCAATGCATTGGAGAGCTATATCGGGCTCACCCACCCTTAGTTTATCACAGAACCACCCGTCTTCATAATAATTCCCAAGAACCTCAACATAATCGTATCACATAAAACATGCATAAAGGAAACATAACATTTCCACCTTTCAATCACAAGATATCAATACAACACATTGATATAAAAAAATTATGAAAACCATTTTCAATACCAATATAAAAGAAAAGTAAAACATGGTATTTATTTTTCTTTTTTAAAGAAGGTATTGCTTGTAGATGAAGCCGAAACTCAAATAATGGTCACGACGGCGGAGAAGTTGTTGTCGCCGAATACGTACGACAAAAACATTCCCTTTTTTCGTTTAATAAAAAATTCGTATAAAAGAATTCCTTTTGAATAAACGTAAAAGTAAAAGGTTTTTATACACCGTATAAAATAAGGTTGTGTATAAAACAGAATATGCCTGAATGAAAGGAGATTGAGACGAAGTCCCTTACAAAGACAGTATCCTTTGTTTAAGGATAAATAAATTACATAATTATGTGTGAAAAACGAATACACCAAATATAAGTGGATATTAAGTGTAAAATAATCAAAGTTCATTCAAACATATTCAAAGTATGACATATTCAATAACTACATGTTGAACCCAAAGAAATCGAAATTGGGTTAAGAAGTTCCCTTGACAGCCTAATGACGTCACATCAAAATGAGTTGATGAGAGATAAAAAAAAGGTATCTCATTAATTAGACATAAAATTTACATCAATAAGGATATATGAGAACATATCCCAACATAACAATATGTAAATTAAAAGACCCAACAAAAGAAGTCTTTTGGAAAGAGGAGGGTGAAAGGTTCCCTTACCGACATGGGTATCTTTCGAAACATACACCTCGTAAAAGAAGGAAAATACAACATTGATGTAAATACTCATAAAAGAAAGTATATTAAACAATGAGTAAAATAATTGGTAGTACATACACCACTCAAAGGAAATTATGGAAAATATAGCATAAATCTCACGAGAATAAAAGTGAGATGAAAAATCCCTTACGAAAACTCAGTAGCCTAACGACTGATCAGATCAAATAGTGTATCTCATAATATTAACTTAAAGATTATAGAAAGAGGAATATAAAAGAACATCCCCCAACATAAAAAAGAGGAGCTTAAAAGAAGTGACATAAAGGAGAGTACTTAAAAAGAAAGAGAGAGGTTAGATCTCTTACGAAAATTTGGCAGCCGAACGGTGCCACTCAAAACTTCCAAAATGGATTGATGAGAGAGAATAGGGTCTCTCATCACATTAACATAAAAAATACAGTAATATTAATGTAAAATAACATCCCAATAACAAGAAATATGAGCTTTAAAAGGAATGACAAAAAAGAGTGTACTTAAAAAGAAAGAGTGGAGTATGACCCCTTACCTCAAGTCCAACTTGTCTTATTCGTTTCTTTATATTCCGGAATAATAAAAATTGGTCAATTAATAATTTCCTAAGTACCTCATTTTGAGATTATTATTCAGTTCATATCACATATTATAATGTTATAAATTTTTTTAATAATATTAGTTCATATCAGACGTTTTTGTCGATGTTTGGTACATGAGTCAAAAATGAACTTGTTTGAAAAAGATTGCCCATGTAGTTATAAGTAAATTTTTTAAAAAATAGAATTAATGATTAAAATATCATATATATCCAGTAAATATTCATTTTATACTATTCCATATAATTTGGAGAAAAAAACGAAAAGCACCGTTCATGGAGACGGTAGGCCGTACGTACGCATGAACGCTACTTTCATTTTTTGTCATATTAATGGAATTAAAACAAAATGAGAGAGATATATATATGTTATAATTCCAGAATTATATCCATAATTTAGATGTAATATATTAAATATATATCCATTATATATATGTACTTATAATATTACATAATATTTTGAGATAAGAAATGAAATGTGTCGTTCATGGAGACGGTAAGCCGTACGTTCGCATTAACGCTACTTCCATTTCTATTTCATATTTAATGGAATTAAAACATACTAATACATAATAATATTTTATTTCCAGTATTGTATCTTATATAATATCATTAAATATATCCTTTATACATACCACATATGGTATTAATGAATCAAATCACTTTGAGGGGGCAGTAGTCCGCACTTCCTTAAATGAAGATATTGCGTTTACCCATAATGGAAACCATAAAGGTATGCCATAAATGAAAAATATAGAATCTTAAGTAAAACATAAAAATATTAGATATCATCTATAAATATAGTGTCACCTTAATGTCCACCTTTGAAGGTGTTAGAAGAATGTTGAACAATCATCGTTTCGGGAGGCAGAAATTCGCCATCCACGGAAACAGTATGTTCTTTAACCATTAGATGTAGGTGTGTGTAAGTGTAGCTCGAATACTTCTTATAAGAACATCATAGTATATTGGAGATACTGGATTTGTACAAAATAAATGAATAAGAAGATTTTAGGGGGATGGAGAAGCAAAATAAAAGAAAATGACACAAGGGAAGACATTACCTTAAAATCGGGTAACTCCCTTTGGTTTGAGATCAAAGGCTTCCTTGGAAAGACTAATGACCAAAGTGAGGCTTCAAGGAGTAATAGAGGAAAGTGTAGAGACAAAATGGGCAGGGGTTGGCCAAGCCAAAGGCTTTCGGAGTGTGGGTAAGGAGGTAGAGGTGAGGGCCTTTTATAAGAGGAGAGGAGGGGCACTCTTGTAATGTTACAAAATGTTACTTTATTTTCAAAAGAGTTTCGGATTTTAAAGGTCCAAAATTGATGTATTTCTAGGATAAGGTGATAAGAGTTATAAATCAACTCATCCAATAGGTTTTGGACATGTTTAGGTCTTATATATTACATTATCTTTCCATTTTATTTAAATCGTTAAATAATGAGGTCATCGCTGCATCATCATAATGTCATAAATAATTTAATTTATTTAATTTCTAAAAATTATAGAAAAAAACTATGATGTAGGAAATATTTGTATATTTCCAATGAATATTTATAGTAAAAAATATGACTTGTATAACCCCATGTAAAAATTGTTTTAGTAAAACATCTCATGTTTGTGTCATTTTTTACTTTAACATTAAATAAAAAGATATTTATGTCATTTTCCATCCAAAGTGGCTCCATGGGGTCCCCAAGTTGACCCATGGATTTTCTTGGTTGCCCATGACACATCCAATTAGGGTAGGACATGTGTCTAGGTCGTTTCATTTTATTAAAACATTATTCTTACCATACACTACACTAATTACCTCTAATCGCGATTTAAAACTTAATAAGTTACTATTTACCAAAAAATTATTTTTATCCCATTGAACCACATTTTACTACTTAATGACAACCATGTATGTTGGATTTTTGAAATTAAAAACACAAAGATGAAAAATTTCATTTAAACGGAAAAATCAGTTTTTATAAGTACCACTTAGTGGTTTCACTATTCATAAAAAATTGATGTTTTTCAGAAAAATCCCAAAAATTCACCCTAAGCTATATTTGATATTACAAATTCAAAAAGGAAGTCTATTTTACAAAATTAGAAACTTATAAGTTACATTAATTAATTTAATAATTAATTCCCGCTGTCAGAGCATATAGCGTGTTTTTATGAAACAATAAGTATCAAAATATTGACACTAGTTTAAGTCTGATTTCAAAGTGAAATTAATTCCAACGACCACTATTGGATTTAATTGTAAAAATATATTATAATTTCACTTTAAAACCAATTAAAATGATAATCTAATAATATAAATAAATTAGATTAAAAAGAGGGTTTGAATTAAAATACAACATTTTACACTATTCATTTAAAAAAATGAACTTTATCGGAAAGATACCAAAAATTTACACAAAGTAAATTTTGATGTCCCAATTCTGAAGAAGAGTCTTATTTGGTCCAATAAAATGTATAAGAGTGAACAAAACTATATTTAATGACGGTTCACCATCAAAAGGCGATAAATGAACCTTTAGTGAGAACTAGGGCATATACGCCTAAAATTGAATTCTTTCCGTATTTTAAGCCTTTATCTTTTATTGGATAAATGTAAAAACATTTAAAAACATATATAATCATATTTTAGTTATTTATATCCATTCTTTCCAATACAATAGCTATATGTTAACTACCATTTAAAATAATATTATTTTATTATTAGAGTGCAACATAAGATTCCCAACAAACTCGTTGTTGCGTGTTGGGTATGACATCGAGCATAGCGTCCACTTTAAAGTCATATTAATATTTTATTCACAAATATGGATAAATATGAAAATGTCATATTCTTTATTTACCTGGGGTGTACAGATATATTGGTGATGTATTGATCCTCTTGATACATAATAGAGATATTTTGTAATCAAAATCCTCAGTAGAACAATCCATGGAAGTATATTATTTCACCATAGGTTGTGAATTATTTGCTTGATAATTCTCTATATTTTTCATTTTAATTTATAGTTTTTAAAACTTCATATTGAGAATATATTCCTCATTTTAAATAGCCTTAAACTTTTATTCACAATAATTGTTTTAGTCTTTTAACTTCTTCATCACACATGGTAATATTTTCTTGTAAAAAGGTTCCAATATTATTAATTATCATGGATTTCACTTCCAATTGAACTTTATTGAAATCAATGTAATATATTTTTACTCTTCCAATGTAAAATGATTATTCTAAAACTCTTTAGTGGTCTCTCCATTTTATAGTATTGTGTTGATATTATTCTATTTAATTATATAGAACCTTTCATTTAGATCCAAATTATTTACTTCCATTTCCTTGGATTTTTAGAGAGATTAGATGAGTTAAAAAAATTTCTTACAACGCCTTATCCATATTCTAGAACACACCTTAAATCTGAGTGATATCTTCCTGCATGCTTTCAAAAAATCCACAAATAAGAGAGCCTATTGTTTAGGGAATTAAATAAGAAATATATTTTAACACATTTAATGATATTTCTTAATATTTTTGGAATAAAACATCATCACCACTTATGGCTGAATATTTTTCAATATTGTCTTGGTAATAATTTAAACACAACTCTGGATTTCTTGAATCCTATGATGTAGAAATACTATCCATTTTTTTATTAAAAATCTGAACCACCTATTCTTATCTTCCTAAAATAGATATTTATTATTCTATAACCTAGATTAGATAAATTGTTTTTAGGAATAATAGAGATTCGTTATTCATCTTAGTTTTCTAACTATTTTTCCCGTTCAACATGGCGTAGGTAAAGATTGAATTTTGATATGTAGTAAAATATTATTCCCCAAAAATTTAATTTATTGTTAATACATGAATAAGACTCAAAAATTAAATAAATAGAGTATATTTAATTGATATAATCTTGGTGTGTTGAATTTTTAAAAGTTCCATCCATATATATTGGATGATAATTGATGATAATGATATTTAAAAGGAAGTGACCATGAGAAACACAATAGATAAAGGGACCGTGGGATACCGTATGTAATCATGGATCGATCACATGAAAATGGTGATGGTAGAACAAATTTTGTGTCTATAACAAGTTAAGTGGATTCTAGTGTTATGATGGGTCTTGGGGAATAAGAATAAGTTCTAAAATATCTTGAAGAATATATGAAGAAGATTATAAATTTCAAGGAGGTTAAATTCAGTTGAGGAAAAGTGAAATGATCTTCTAAGGTTAAAATGTCATGTTATTGGTTATAATTATTCTTAAAATTTAGTTTTTTGGATAAAGAATGAATGAGGGAAGAAGTTAAAAAGATAGAAAAAGAATAAGTCTATAAATTTGTATTAGAGGGTCAAGGGAAGCTTCAAATCCCTCTACTAGCACTGAGGGGGGGATTGTTACACCCAAGGTTGTGTCTTTATCCTCTAAAAAACCAATAAAAATCCCATATATGTATTTTATAATGTTGTTGGGATTTTTCTTATTTTTGTGGAATCATTTATGTGTCTTATTCACTGATGTTACACATCACATATCCAAATTAACATTCATAGAAGATTCTTCATTGTGGAAGATTCCCCAACATAATAATTCACATATATGTGTCTGTATGATTTTTCATACATAAACCATTCACCTATGTTGCCTATGTGACCAATTTTCATATACAACAGGACATTAACATACGTAGATTCACTCAAATAGAGAGAAACCTTATGGGGATATTTCTTTACGCAGTGCATATATGTGGATTCACATAGGTGGTTATAACCCACCTAAAATAAATTCCTAAACTTCATCTCTATATCATTTAAAAAGATAAAGATAAAGAATATTATAATGATTATTATTTGAAGATCACTGAACCATATATCATTATATTTTCTTATCAATTAATTTCCATGAATGAAAGTAACACTGAATTTCAGATGAGCCTCATCCTAATTGGAAAGGACTTTTCATGTGCATCCATGAGACCAAGGATATAATCCAATCAAAGGAATATTTTCAGTAACTATAGTAGTTACTGTAATTGTTAGTATAGTAGGTGCTATAAAATTTACAACAGTAAGTACTATTTGGAACTGTAAAAACAAGAAAAATTCACCTTTGGGATAGTTGTTTGGTCCTTAAGTCCTTTATTCCTTTAGGGTAATAATTATTTTAGGCCACATTTAGGCCTTCAGGCCTCGTCAAGACCTTTTAGCCACCTCAAGGCCTTCAGGCCACATGATGTGTAGCCACAAACCAGATAGATTCTATAAGGAACAAGCTTCAGAGGAGGACTTAGTGCAATGAGCATTCACCAGAGCAGAGCTATCAAATTTGGAAGAATTATGGTGTATGTAAATTTCCTTTGGTACTTGGACTATGTATATATGCATAGAAAAGCTAGCTGAAAAACCATGCAAAGGTGGTGATCTATTCACGATACAGACACTAGGGAGGGGCAGTTTCAAGTATTCATAGTCTGAGATGAATTCATATAAGTCCTTTGAGGCCTATAATTTCATGAATCCTACAATCAATCTAAGGATTCCTCTTTGATCCTTAAAAATGGGATTATCAAAAATTAATAAGAATTGAAGGCTGTCGGTCCATTCAGGAAAGTAAAACTGAATTAATGTTCTTTGAATTTATAGATGGTCCCCACCTACTGAAGATCCATGAAGATAGTTCCCGGTAATACACATATATGGTCTATTTTCAGGAAATCTTATTGAATGAAAGATTATTTCTTTAATGATTTTAATATCCTTATATTTTTGTAACCGTCATCCAAAACATGTGTGGAACTCCTAAAATTTCCTAATAATCATTTAAATTCAATTATAAATATATATTCAAAAATTCTAATTCCAAGAACACTAAACAATACTTCCATTATGTGTCGTTCAATCTTAATTCAATTAATATGTCTGAACAGAATTCTTGGTATCACTTCTTTAACAAGATTACATTCATAATCAATACTTTACAATTACCATCTTCCTTCAACATCCAAGTCACTTCTTCTTTATGAAAATATTTAAATGCCTAGAAAATAATTTCTTGAAATAAAAAATACAATGCAAACAAAGTGGGTTCAACATTTCTTTTTTAAATTCAACATATACCTATTGAAAACACCTATTACATGATTAATTTATGTCCTTAAAAAAACATTTCATACATCAAAATTATAAATAATAATGTATATAGGACCTTTTTTATATACTTAGCCCCATCCTTCATTTTTGGTGATTTGTTTTTGGATCAATTGAAATGTACAACAAATGGGGTGGTCAAAATTTTATATCTGTTCATTATAAATATTTCCATCATCTTCTATATATACTTTTTTTGAAGTATAACCAACACACAACTCTTCCTTTCCCTCTTGATTATCATCCTATAAATCTTCTTAGATTCATTAAGATATTTCATCTCAAACTTTGAGATACATATTCCATTATCTCTCCAATCCAACCCATATCCTTACTTTCCAAGAGCATATGATCTCCATACAAGTCAAGTATAAAATTACTTCCATCATTGATTTTTTTATAATGAACCATACATTACATAAATTTATATTACTTCAAAATTGAATTAAATTCTTTACAATATATAATAAAGAAACGATGATACCATATATGTATAATGTATTTAGAAATAGGGAAACATAAACAACTGGTTCCTAAAACATATATATTGTATCACGATTATATCTTCATTACTAGAATCCATTTTGAAATATCTTACTTAATACCCTTATTCTTCACCTATGGAAAATAACATATGAAAGGGTGAGATAAAATGATCAGTGTGGGTAAACAAGGGAAATATTAATCTTATCATAATCATAAGACCCAAGAACATAAAATTTGGATGTTTTATCCTGCATATGAAAGATCATGATATCATGTCCTTGAGTAAAAGTTCATAATAATTAATGGACATAATACCAAAAGTCACAAAATAAGACACGAAGTTTTGTGTCATACACATAATTATAGAAAATCATTTCATATTAGTCAAGGCTCATTTCCAAGACCATTATATTGAATAATGTCCATTACTGAATGAGTTTTACTTGCCATTCTATCCCTATATTACTGATCTAGATTTTCTTTTTATTCTATTCATGTCTATATCATGAGATATAAATCTTCACCTAATGAATTGAAGGGAGATATATGTCTCACCCACCCCAAAATTAAATCATTCTTACATGTTTCACCAAAACTAAAATCATTCATCATTGCATAAATCCAGAAAAAAATGGGTTTCTTAGAAATCATTCCATCCTTTAAACAATCAGATCATAGTAATAATAGGTATAGAAACATAACTATATTTAATTAGCTTCATCAAATATGGAAAATAATTTTGATAAAACAATTGAAATTAATTCTTAATGAAAATATCCTTTCTTCTTCATAAATGTTTTCTTTTCTCAAAATGCCATGAAATTTTAAAAGAAAATAATTTATTTTAAAATAAACTTAAAATAGTTTAGCAGAAGATTCATGAAAATAAGGTGTTTTTAAGATGTAAAAATATTATCCGACTGTATAAGTTAAAAAATTATTCTTCTCATACTTTTTCCAGAAAAGTTAAAAAAGTACCTCGTATCAAATAATGAAAAAAGGTTCATTTCTTACCAATTTTTAAAATTTAAATATAGATTAAAATTAACTTTAAAACATTGTAGAAGAATAGAAATAATATTACATACTTAGGAAACATGTATGTGGATGATAAGAATGACCCAATAAGTACTTATGTATAAACAATCTCAGATAATGATGAGATTGCAAAATTATCCCTTACTATAGGTCCCGTATCCTTCATATGTATCTGAAACTCCAGTATAATGATTTAAATAATGTTATTGAATTATTATAGAATAATAGTCATTTTTATGATATCCTATATGATCATATTAACATCTATTTGTTAGTAACATTTTATTATCACTCGTTATTCAGATATTAACTGCTATATGTTCTTATGGAAGTTTTATCAGATAAGTTCATGTTCCACTTATTAGGTTATAGTTATATCATTTAAATAATGATATTAGTATAATATATATCATATTTATTCATTCAATTAATTTATATAATCTTGTTTTAATGAATATCATGTTGAATGAATCACATCAGATCGTGGAGACGGTAGGTCATACGTATGCACGGGCTAGGATATCATTTTCATAATTGTTGAATGGAATTGAAGTTTGTGGTGTATAATATTTCAGAATCAGTATCATGTTATAATAATAATATATAGTTATTTTCCATCATTATACCCATCTAGGTAAGGTGGTGGTGAAAAATAGACTACACCACGATGTGGAGACGACAAGTTGTAAGTACACGTGTGTGGTGATTTTATTTTTTGGAGGTTGGATAGAAGGGGGAATATGATTGTCTCATAATTATAATAAAATATCAGTATATTAGTTGTAAAAATGTTATTAATTAATAATGAGAGAAATAATTAAGAGTAAATAGAAGAAAAAATAAGTTTGAAAGAATCGGTAGAATAGATCCCCTCTTCCACGATGTGCTTTCTCTAAACATCTTTTTAGAGCACTAGAGTTTGCCTTCGAAGATGACTAGACCCTAAATAATGTAAATAGGGAATTTTAGAAGAAGAAATGGTAGTGTATTCCCATTATTGAATTCTCAAAGTGAAGTGATGAGGTGGGGGATTTGGTTCCCTTTTATAATTGAGGTGAGTGATACTTTTGGAAAGTCCATATGTAATAATTTATATTAAAATAAAACCCAACCAAGAAACCTCCAAAATTTAGAATTTTGAAGATGAGATGAGATAAGGTTATAATATCATCAACCAATAATTTTTTACAAGTGTTTCTATCAATTTAAACCTTATCTTTTTAATTAACACTTAGTTATTCTATTTAATTTTTAACATGGGTAACAAATAAATAAATATTAAATGGGTGATATATTTATTAATTTGATGTAAAATAGACCATAAATAAATACATTAGATCATTTTATAATATATCAAAAATTATTATATGTTTCAATTTTTTTATGATTTTTAAATAATTTAATAAAACATTATTTTTATAAACAATAAATAGTATCAATTTTGACCCTATTCAAAATACTAATATAACAAGATAACTAAAAAATAAATTTTATAATATGAATAGGAGGTCAAGGTAATCTATAAAATTTATTAAACATGTTAATTATAACAAATTATATTTACTTTAATATTTTTAATAAAATTTATTTGATCTTTATCTTTATAAAATAATCACTACAACAATTTTTGTGTAATTATTTAATATGCTTATGTTCTGAATAAAAATAAAAATTAAAATACTATGATGAATATAAATCTACTAGAATTCAGAATAATACTTGTAATAGAATTTATAATATTGAAAATTTAATTTTTAAAATGTTATACTTATTAAATTATGAAGGTGATAACTTCAACATCACTTTAAATAAAATAATATAAGTATCACAATCCATTATATAAGGCTCCAAATGTACCATAACTCGAAACATGGATGATTATAGTTGAGATATACTTGATGAATAATAATTTTTCAAGTGTTTGGATATTTTAATGGGTATTATTATTTTAATAAAAAGTATATTTTTTATTTTTCATTAATTAAATAATTTCCGAATCATTAATGTATTAGATATTAAAGTAATTATTTATTACCAAAATTTTAAAAATAAATTACCATGAAAAAGGAATTTTTTTCATTAAAATGATTATTTATAATGAAAATTATATTTATTATAACCTTAAATTAAAAATAATTTTGTTATTAAATTTGAGTGAGACATATTTAACTTTTCAATAAATAAAATAAAATAAATTTCCTAGTCTCATCCAAGTTGATTCATGTGGATACCATTTCGAACCAATGATGATTTAATTCAAAAATTAATCACATAATGATTTTAAGACATGTTTCAGAGAAATTTTATAAGAGTATTTTTATCCTTAATTACCCGGTTTACCCTTTTACCGTATTAATAAAAATTTCCGAAGTTACAATTCATAATGCCCAAAAATAAAAAAAATATATTTAAATAATTTAGACCTACTGATTTAAAACATGTAATCTATTTTTAAAAATTAAAAAAAAGAAGTTTTAGTAATTAATTTAATGTTAATCATGTTGTCAGAAAGAGAGAATGAGTTTTAAAAACTAAAACATTGCAAATGATTGAAATGGTTTTACATATGAATTCAGTGTAAAATTAATGATAATGAGATAAATTTTATTGAATGATAAAAATATATTCTATTTATACTTTAAAACCATTCAATATTATAATTTAACTATATAAACTATTTCAATGAAAAAATTTGTTTTCATAAAATTTAGTGTAATTTTACTATTCATCAAAATTTGAAAGTTATCAGAAAAATATTAGAAATTTATCTAAAGTAAGTTTTTATATCCAAATTAAAAATAACATGTTTATTATTTAATATAAAAATTACTAATATTACAAAATCTTAATTTAAAATTGGTTTTCCATTCAAAGGCGTAAAATTACCATTTAAAAAAATATATGATTTTATAAATAAAATAGGGTTTATTCATACCCTATGAATAAAATATCCATTGGATGAATATAAATAGTATTTTATTAATTATATAACATATATATCACATTAATTTTATTTCTAATAGTAATTTACTCAAAAATAAAAACATTTAATTGATTTATTTTTTTCATAAATAATTGATACCAAATGAATTTAGAATACATTTTCATAAGTTAGTTATACTTATTACCACTAACCTAATGTCTAGTATATATTGGTAATTTCATACTAAGGGTGTCTCACAGTTCATTTAAACTCACAATTATGTGAAATGAAAGCTACTTAAGAAAAAAAATTATTTAAAGAAAATATTTCATATAAAAATTCAGGTGTTACATTTTGATAACATTAATGATCAAATATTTTATGGAATAACCAATTATCATCCATATAGAAATCAAGCCTATGGATCCAATTCCATGATGGTTTTTTAAACCACAAAGGATCTATTTTTATTCAAATAGGGCCTTTATTAAATTTTTCAACAAAACCCTCTAGCTAATTCATAATGATATCCTCCTTTACATCTCAATTAAGTAAATATTTTTTTCACATCAATATGTTCATGTTTTAATCACTCTGATGCTAATAGATTTAGAAATTTATAATTTTTTATATACTTAACAACATCAAAAAATATTTCAGACAAGTCTATATCTTACTTATATTAAAATGATTTAAAAAATAACATTTCCTTTTACAAAATTCCACCATATAAATTCTCGTTTAATTGGATTACCCATTTATTCTACAAAACCTTATTTTATTATAGTAAATTTGTGAGATCTTAGTTTTAATTTGAACACAATGAATCTATTTTATCTTTTATAACAAAATCATTATTTTCTGAATCACTAAGACTCAATAATTATTTTGGGTTATCAGGTTATCCTCTATCTATTATAATAATGTAGGGAAGACTGATTTTATAACTCTGAACCAATAATCTTTCCCTGGTATATTTATTAAATTTCACTTAATGTTCCACTTCATTCAAAACTGTATCTTATAGAACACTTCCCTAGGATTCTATAGTCTTATATATTTCTATTACATATATCATTATTGGCTCTTTATGTCTTTAAATACTTTATAAACATTCTATAATTTTTTATCATCTATTCCAATCAACAAGGATATGTTTCATTGATTGTTTAATTTTAACAATATCCTCCTCCAAGTTACGATATTTCCATAAGATCATTTAATTGGATATAAAATTTTATCTTCTTATAATATTATATTCATTGTTATCTAAAATCAAGAACCTAAATTTTATATTTCTATACCCAATAGAAAAACATGATCAATAATTTTCGTTATGATTTTCCCTATCCTTATCATTAACATGGACACATGTAATGCATCAATAAACATTAAAGTAAAAAAAAATTCATCATTTTTATGGTCTAAAGATATTATATAATCTACTAAATGCTTGGTATAAAATTAATTATATTAATTATATTGGGGAAAGACTAACATATTTAACATAGAAATCATTTGAGAAACCTACACACAATCTCATGCTCTGCGATTTTTCATTCAGTGTCTGGTTTATCCACTCCACCAAACCATTTTGTTCTAATTCCTTAGGTAAAGTCTTATATAAAATGGTTCTTTTTCTCTAAAAAAACCTTTTTAATTTCTTATAACCATACCCACATCCATTTTATGACCTCAAGAACTTAAGTTTATTATTATCATAATTTTACAAACTAGATATCCATGGATGAAAAACTTGAAAAAGGTAATATTTTTTCTTAATAAAGAATTAAAAAACCTTACTAGTTTTTTTATCAATTAAGATAACATGACATCACCACCCACCATGAGAATGGAATGGGGAATTCCACCAAACATATTTATATTTAAACTTTAACTTTTTATATTTATGTGTACTTCTATTTATAAAAAATGGAATCTTTATCTTCTTTACATGTATACAACTCTCACATGTTCTAATATAAATCTACCAGAGTTTTAGTTCCAATTTAGTCACTAATAATCACATGTTATTCTCACCTAAGTGTCCAAGATGAAATTGGAAAACTCTATAATTTTAGACCTTTATGATAATAAAGTCACTCCTGTTCCCGAATTTTCCTTTAGATATAATGTTATGTTTTTTGAAATCTCTGTCCATGACCATGGATCCAAAGGTAATTTTCTATACTTCTTCCACCATGGTTGTAAAAAATTATACTTCATCCACCTAACCATTGGAGATGGCGCAATTCCATAATCCAGGTATGTTTTGAACTTTTTATAACTGTATAATTTTTTTGTTTGATTTTTCAATTTTAAAATTACCTTTCCTTACAATCAGAAGAGACTCATTATTTATATTATGAACCTTAATAAATATTATAGGGATATATTTGATCATTTTTTCTCTCTTTTATGTAGAATGAATCAATTTCTTATAATCATTGATCCAATATTACAAATAAAATATTCACACTTAGCAATGAACTACATTAATTCAAATTTATGGTATTTTTATAACTTTCTAAAGAAATACTTTTGGATTTAACTCCAAAATAACCAAAATAATTCTTAAAGTGACCACTCTCCCTTGAATTTTAGTACATGGTTTTGAGTTAATTTTATTTAATTTTACTTCATTCACTCTTTTTCACATATTTTTTTAACCATTATATTGAATGAAACATCTTCAAACTTCCTTATTGAATGTGGTTATAGAAATTATTTGGTATTGCCTTAAAATAATATTCTAATTCAGAATGAGATTAAGAATATCATTAAACACTAGATAAATATTACCTTAACAATTTCTTACAATGATAACCATTGTATCCCAAGATTCTATGAGCGATGAAAATAATAACAAAAATTACAGTGGATATGAAAAATTTACCCCTTCCAATTACAAATAACTCCAAATAATGTTGAATTATTATGTCAAAATTTTTATAATAATCTAAAATCTCATTTGGTTTTAAATTTTAATTTATTTAATTGTAAATAAAATAACTTTTCATTAAATATTTACCCTTATGTCTTGAATAGGGACAACATAATTGTTTGTTCCTTCTACCCTTACACAAGGTCGTTTTTAGGGTTGCATAAGGGTAAATCCAAATTTATATTAGTTTTGTAAGGGTAGTGTGGGGTTTATTAATAATGGAAACCCCTTATTAATACACATAACATAAGGGTATGGATTGAGTTACATAAAGGTAACTATATTTTTCTCTTAGCAGTATAATGGTATGTCTTATATTCCATGTACTGCATAAGGGTAACTCCGATACATTATATAAAGGAAAGAATCCATTTTCAAAGGTTTCATATGGGTAGGATTGAGTTTTTAATGGCTCGGGAAAGGTACCTAAGTCACCGGTTTTAAGTAAACCTATATTTACAATGGATATAAAAGGGTACTATGGGCGATGCATAAAGGTAGGGAGAGATGTGCGAGGGTAACCTATCCTTTACAAAGGATGTGTAAGGGTACCAAGGTCACTTTATAAAGGTAAGAAGAGATAGATAAGGGAAAAATATCCTTTTACAAGGCTATATAAGTGTAATTTAGGGCTACATAAGTGTAACAAAGTACCCTTACACAATACCCAGGAGTTGTGTAAGGGTAAGACAAGGTTACACTTATGCAGCGCTGTGTTTGGGAGAAAAATAAACAAAAACATATATTTTTGTTTCTTATTCTCTAGAGAGACCCTATAACGTATTTTTGACCATTGTAAATTTCTAAAATCATGGAAATAATTTTATTAACCCATTTAATGTTTATAACTCATATTTTGGAAGGATTTAATTGCTTTGTATTCAAGGTTTGATTAAAATGGAAAATTAAATGACGTTATTTAATTTTTGGGGTTTTAATCTCATGAACCAGAATGAATGGTATGTTTTTTAATTTACTTTATCCTTTATCACATAAATTTTTATACTATATGAAGTATAGCTCTTAGAATTTTTATTTTGTTGATGGTGTTCTGGTTCCTCGGATCATTTTATTATTCTTTCCCACTTCGTGATTAATATAAGGGAGATCGAGGTTGTTTTGACATGAATCCATATAGGTTTTGGGTCAACAATACATTAATCTTTTTTGAGATATATGTATCTATAAATATATGATAACTTAGGAAAGAATCAATGTTCTCGTTAAATAATTTTGTTTTGTTTAAGAAACAAATTGAATGATTGCATCTTGGCATGAAAATGGGGTTTAAGGAGTGTTTTCTTTAAAAAATATTTGTTCACATATTTTAGTTGATTAAATGTCTCAATGTGAATTTGGACCAATATTTTCAATCCCAATAGTGGTGATTATTTTCCTATGAAAATTTTGTCGATAATTTTTTTTATTTTAAAGTTGGTTTTCAAGGCATGGGAGTAGTGATACTTGTATTATGAAAATGATTAGTAAAATTACGTGCATGGTTTATGTTATGTTTCATGAAAACATAAAATATGGAAAATTTAAGGAAACTTGGGAATGGAAATATCAAAACTTAGTTTGTATAACACCAATTGGTATTTTAAATAGATGATAATGAGGTTGTGGAAACAAATGGGTAGCCCGATACCCATAGAATCTAACAGGAATCAGTATAGTAGGATTCACAAAACTAATTAGTTTATTTATTTTACTAGTTATATATTCACATAGGGTAGATCCAAAATATGTTTTGTGAATGATGGTTTCACTCATGAAACAAATTTTATATGCTCACATTTTCAACTTGTGTATTTTGGCTTGTGGACATGGCACTCCCAAATCAGATTGTATTTTCATGGTTTCTTTTTTGAACTATGATTTATATTATCACCATGATATCTTTTGGGATGAGTTTTTATGGTCACTACCCTATTTTTATCATTTTTGATTATATTAATATTCTTTGGATTTGAATATTGAATTTTTTGAAAATAAATGAAATGCTATTTTACAAAATGGTTTTCATAAGTAAATGGATTTATAAAATGGTTATGTTTTAATGATAGTACTAATTGTTTCGTGGTGATAGAGATTGTATATATTATTCTTTGGTATCATATTGTGGATTATTACTCACACCCTACCATTTCCTTTGGGCATTTTGCCTTGGTTTTGCAGGACTTAGGTGAAAGGAATGGAATCATGTGGCATAATAGCAATATTGTTTGATATCACCTTCATAGTGGGATGGTGGTGATTAGTTGTCATAAAGAGACCTAGTTTTTTGTTTCTTGTTTTTTATTTCAGGTTCTACCTCTTTGGATTGTCCTTTCATGTCGCTTGGATGTGTACTTATCTTCCCCACTGTACTCTGATTTTTATCTTAATTATTTTCATAAATGATACATTTTTTATTATATTTTAGGGTAAATTTATGGCCATGTTTTTATATATTAATACCCAGGTGATTGTCACTAGCCTATGGTGAATGGAAACATGATTCAAGTATTGTGTCAAGACATCTCAAGTGACATTTCAGGTTGACTTGGTTTGGTTTTCTACAAAATGGTATTACTTGAATGCCTATCCAAAAGTGTTACATCCTTTTATGTGACTGGTTTAGGTTTTATGTTAGACCAGATCAAGAAATTTTAATAAATAAATTTGTATGTGGGGAGTTAGTTCTTGATCACCACCATTCATGTTTTCACTTGTGTTACCATGGGCAGTCATGATTTATTTTCGGTTTGATGTCTTCCATGTGTTATGGTTTGATATTATTAATTATGGTCTTCATTGGAATATGTTGGTTAATAATGTGGGTTATCTTGGATTTGGGGTGTAAAAAAAAGGAATAATTATGTTTTGAATTCAACCTAGATGTTATGAAAAACAATCTAGTGACTGGAAACTTGGTTTGGAAAGTGTTAAAGGGGTAATGTGACGCTTAGCACAAGAATGTAAACCACATGGATAGTTCATACATGACTCTGTATCCCTTTACAATGGTTATTTATAACCCAAGATTATTAGATTATTTGGGTGACTCTCATAGATCAGAGAAAAATCAGGTTTGTTCATAGGATATATTGATATCAAGAATCAGTTTGACTAACATTTATAACCTACTCTCGATGTGCAAGGATATATTGTGTGAAAATGGATTTTATGAAAATATTTTTTTTCAAAAGAGAAGATTTTTTTCTTACCTATGACATGATTCTTGGTTTCTAGCTCATGTTTTTAGAAATGGTTATCTATTTATTAAAACTTATATGTTTTTTGGTTTCCCAAACCGATTAAATATTTTTCATGGAAAAATTTCACACCTTTGAAGAATGTTTTCAATAATCTTTAAGTGTTTCCAAATGAAATTGTTGTTTACCATGATGTTGTAAATGGTGGTTTTTTGGTTTTATAAAAAAAATCCATGGTTGTTTTTAAAATTTTAATCTAGAAGTGTAAATGGTTTTTTAAAAAATATTCTCATTTTTTAGAAAAAATTGTCTCTCATAATTTTAATGGTGGTTCCTTTATATAGAACTTTAATAATGGATAATACGATTTAAGTGGAAAATGAATCAAGTTTAATGATTTAGTTTTAACATGATGTAAGTTGTCATCTTGAAATAGTGTAATGTGAAATTTTTCTCTTTTTTAATCCTTTTAAAAGTCAATAAATGATGTTTACTTATAAAAATGATTTTTTAAAAATGAATTTTTGAGCTCTGTTTAGTGTCTTTCAAAATAAATAGTTTATTAAAGATGTTTCTTCTATGTGTGTGTTTTTTTTTAAACCACTCTAATAGTGTTTACATTCTATAATGTCTTGTATCTTTGGCCATATCCTTTATTTTGTTTAGGGTTATCTAATTGGCTCTAATGGACATTAACTAATAGATTTGACCTTCTGTCTGGTTTGAGTGAGTCTTTTGAAGAGGTATTGAGTTGAAGTGTGATGATTTCCTTGAGAGAAGTATTTTACTTGTCTATTTAGTCATTCCAAGACTCTGAATGGTGTGGTGAGAGTTTTATTCTCACTCAATGTTCTAATAAAGGAGGGTATTGAGGTAAAAAAAGATGATTTTTTTATAATTGCAATGAGGAACTAATAAGTTTATTTGGTTAGACGAGTATTTAAGGATAGGTTTTCCTAGTTTTCTTATGTTCCTTGGGAATATTATAATATCAGGTCTGTGCTATGATATGTGTATTTGTACCTTTATGTTATCTCTATCTAGTTTCTAAGTGGCTGTGTTTTTTTAATATCCTTGTTTAGGTGTGGTCTTTAATGTCTTCATTGGGTTGTTGTATTGAGAGAAGTGATCATTATATTTTTATAATAGCATCTTTGTTCATTTAACTCTGTGATTTTTTGTCCAAGGGCTAGATTTGTATTGAAATATATGACATGGGTTTTCTATTGGTGCCCTAGGCTTGGTGAACTTTGGGTGTGTGCATGGGTTACTAGATTTAGTTTCATCATGAGTTTATCTGAGAGATCCATTAGTGTTATTTTTTTATCGGTTAGATAGTAGGGGCCACTAGTTTGATATTTCTAAACCCGATCCACCATTGATGTAGTTTTATATCCCAAAACTAGATACATGACATTTCTCAGTGAGATCTGACTTTTTTTAACTTTATCATGAATATGAATAACAAGATAGATTCGATGTTCCATATTTTTCCTTCATAATGATCTTTGAGGTTGATCTTTTGGAAATTTCTTGGGGATTGGTTCCCTTTTTAGAGTATTGACCTTGTTTTCCATTAGTTGGTTGAACCACTTGAGAGAAGGTTTATTTCACTTGGATAGAAGTGTAGGTTTTGAGGGTTTGCTTTATTTAAAATGTGAAACCTCAATTTTCTCCTTGATTATGTATTTTTTTAGTGTAATAACTTGTTTTTCACCGTTTTATATTGAATCAAAATTAATGGGAGACCTATTTAAGGTCTATATTTTTTTAGATCTTAGTTTTGGATAATCTAGAACCTATAACTCCTAAGAATGGCTAGAATAGAGGTAAATTTTAAATCATATATCATTTAATTATATTCCTAGTTGGGTCTTGAACTTTTCAATATGAATCCTTAGGGATGGAGTTTGAATGAATCTTAATAACATAAAATAGGTGATGACTTAAAACCTTTTCCAATTGCGCATTCATAGAAAAAATATTTCTCACACTAACCTCAACTTGATAAAAGTTATACGTGATTTCAAAACATGGTGACGCTACTACCTTACAGAGAAGTTTATTATATATATATATATATTAAGATCATGGGTTTGTGATATATACTTTTACCCATAGGTATATGATCGTATGATACAAATGATGAGTAAAGTGATTTCAAGGATATGATTTTGAGGTGGGGTAAACTGTCAGGACAAGATGTATAGTCAAATAAACCTCGTTCTTGTATTTAACAACATGGGATGTGATGAATAGAAGGAGGATGTATCCTTAGGGATTTTTTTTCAAAAGTTAACTTGGTTTTTTTTATTATATAATGTGATTTTGTTATCATCTTGTGAGTCATCTTGTTCTTCCTCATGTTATTGGATTGAAATTTTCAAATCAGAGGAAACTAGTTAGCAGTATTATAGTGTAAAATTTGATGGTGGGGGACACCTCAGGTTTCTGGATTTGGTCTACCAAATGTTCCCTTCTCTTTAGAGGTAGTTGTTTGTTTTATTTAATTTTATACTTTAGTTTGTGTATTATGAAATTGTGTTTAGTTTTTTATGAACTCTAGAGTTAATTGGATGTGTCATGATTAGAGACATGAATGTTAGTGGTTAAAGTGATATGGTTAACAATAGAATTTATGTCATGATGCCGATTGTTTGAAATTTAAAGAGGAAGACCATAGAACCATGAGTTTGGTGTAGCCTTATATGTTCCATTATAAAAGTAGGTTAAATAATCCATGGACTTTGAAATTATACCACCACTGTCTCTTAGAAAGAATTGATATACGATTTAGGTAATAATAATTTTGTTCATGAAGTTTGATATTTTCCTTCCTACTAAGATGATCATTATGGTAGAATATATTAAATTTTATGTTCAAGGGGTTATAAATCTCCGTGGTGTGACTGCTTATGTTAGTTTTTTGGTTTTTTATTTTCCCTTCTCTATGATTAAAGAGACACACTCTAAAGTTTCATATAGGTATCATTGGTAATCTTATTGATGTCAATCAATGGTAGGTAAATGGTATCTAGTAGGACCAATTCTTATTTATATACAACATTTATGGTGTGGTTATCTCTATAAAGTATGGATATAGTTTTGATACACCTGAAATGTTAGGAAAAATACCATCGTTTTTCGTTGGTGGCTGAGCGGAGTGATTAGGTCCCTTTCACAGAATGTGGTTTCATTTGGGATAATATCTTCGAGTGATCAAGGTAAGTCATCATTGGGTTATTTCCCCTTTTCATTTCATTGAACATATTTGAAAAGTGTCTAATCAATTGGACATGTTGTCTTGATTCACATCAATTCATGACATGTTGCATGTTTTCTTACTGAGGAGATATAAATCATACCATATCCTTATGTTTAAATTGAAGGATGTTGACCTTAAAAAATATACATTAGTTTTTTTATCCAATTTAATTAATCTAATTCCAATATAATGTACTTCATGGTAAAAAAATATATTTAATCCATGTATAAGGGTATTGTGGATGGAATAGCCACATGACATAGGAATTGTAATAATTGTTTACGTGATAATGGAATTATCTCTTTGAGAGTGTAGAATAATGGCCGCTTTCTAGGGGTAAAAAATTTGTGGTGAGTAGAATTATAACAACCCCATTTTTATAGTATTTAAAAACACCTTTTGGTTTTAATTTTTAGGTCCTTTATGTGTAAATCAAATAAGTTTTCATTTTTTCCCTTACATATGGAATAGAGACTATGTAAAGGCATGTTCCTTTTACATTTATGCGTGGTGGTTTTTGAGAGTTGGGTAAGGGAAAATACTCTTTTACATGAGTTATTCTAGGGCATGGAGGGGTTTAAATAGGTGAATAAGGGAAAAACTTTGTTTCCAAACGGTATGTAAAGGTAACCCATTATTTATATGGGTTGTGTGAGGGTGAGGCTTGAGTTTCCTAAATCTAATTGTAATTTTTCTTGGTTTTAGAAAGGCTAGTCTTATTTTTTATACACTACATCAGGGTAACTCTTATACGTTATCTAAATGTAATATTTTGTTTTCAAAGGTTTCATATGGGTATCCCTAAGATTTCAAAGGATATGTAAATATACCTAATGCACTATGTAAAGGTAGCCCTATATTTAAAAAGGACGAGAAAGGGTACTGGGGTCACTATGTAAAGGTAGGGAGATCTATATAAGGGTTAACTTTCATTTCCAAATGATGCATAAGAGTACAAGGGGTGCCACATAATGGCAGAGAGAGCTCCATAAGGGTAACTTATCATTTTCAAAGGATAGATAAGGGTAATCCAGGGCTTTGTAGGGGTAAAAAATACACTTAGAGACACCAAGTATTTATGAAAGAGAAAAACCATGTAAACCTTAATCAATTATTTTACTGGGATAAAAATATATAAAATATGGATTTTTGTTTTTTCTTCTATAAAACAACCCTATAATGCACTTTTAATGATTTTAATGTTATAAAATAATGGAAGTTATTATTTTATCCCATTTAAAAATTTTAACTCACGTTTTGGAAGGATTTAAATTCTATTTATTAATTTTTTGATTAAAATGGTAAATTAAACAGTGATATTTAATTCCAGGGTTTTAATACTATGAACTATAAATCCTGGTGCATTTATTTAAAATTAATCAAGCCTTTCTTCCCTTCATTTTTTATATTCTCTAGAGAATAGTTCATGGAATTTACCTACTTTTGGAGGGGTTTTTGTTCCTTGGTTCATTTTATTATTCTTCCTTGCATGGAGATTATGAGAATAATGATCAAGGTTTTTTTCCTTGAAGCCTCATAGGTGTCTATGCCTGGTATCCATCAACCTTTTCTTAGGTAGGTGTCTTTATAAGTTAGTTATAACTCATGAAATACTAAATGTTCTTGTTAAATCCTTTGGTTTAGTTTATTAAACTAATTAAGTGATTATATGTTTTCTTGGAAAGGGGTTTTAAAGGGGTTTTCTTTTAAAGGAGATATTTTCACATCTTGTGTTCTATGAAATGTATTAGGATGAATTTGACTCAAAAAATAATTTTCTAGAATGAGAGTGTTTATTATTTTCCTATGAACACTATGTTGATATTTTTTATTTTAATGTGGTTTTATAAATCATATGATTGATGAAACTTCCCTTATAAAAATGTTAAGTAAAAGTTTGGGCAATGTTTCTGTTTTGTTTTGTGAAAACATGGAACATGGGAACATTTTTGATTTTTTTTATGAAAATATCATACCTTAGTGTGTGTAACACCACTATATATTTAAAATAGGTGATCATTATTCTATGAAAAAAATGTATTAACCGGTACCAACCTACTATAAAATGAATCAATCTCATCAGATTTACTTAACCACTTAGTATCCTTGTTTTTCATGGTTATGTATTACCATAGGATATAGACCAAATATTTTTTCTTTTCCTGATGGTTTTATTTACGTTACATTTTTTATATTCTCTCATGTTTGTCTTTAGGATTTTTTTACTGTGGACAAGGTGCTCCTGGAAAAGATTGTATAATTTATATCACTTTTGTTTACCATGATTTATATGCACATCATACTATATTTGGGGATGTTGTTGTTAAGGTTATTTCCATATATTTATCATTATTTATTATATTCATATTCTTATGTATTTTAATATTAATTTTTTTGAAATATTCCAATGGATTTTATAAAAAATTGGTTTTATACGGAAATGTATTTATAAACTGGTTATATTTTAAAGCTATAATTAACAGTTTTACGGTGATAGACACTGTATATATCATTTGGAAATACCCGAATAGGCTTTATTACTCACACCCAAATTATTTATTTGGGTATTTATAGCCTTATATTTATAGTACTCAAGTGAAAAGAAGGTAATCATGTGGCATGACAACTTCTCTTGGTTGATATCACTTTTCTTGTGATATAATCGTGATGTTTTGTCACACAAATACTCTGTTTTTTCTCTTCCTTGGTTTTTATTTTAGGTTATAAATTTTTAGATTTTCCTTGTTCATCTCTTGGATGTGTACTTCTCTTATGCATTGTACTTTTATTTTTTATTTTAACTATTATTATGAATGAGACAAATTTTGATTATATTTCTATGTAAAATCATTCTCATGATTTTATATATTGATACGTAGGTGATTTTCACCATTCTATGTAGAATGGGAGTGTGGTTTGGGGCTTGTTCCAAGCTAGCTTGAGAGACATGTCAGGTTGACCCATGATAATTTGTTACAAGAAGTCACTGACGTGATCAGGTTGTGGCCTTCCCTAGGAAATTCTCATGTTGAATGACCTATACACCAAAAAAACCTTTTCATAACAGTTGAAATCTCATAAATATATTGTAGAGCCATCAAAAATTCCTAAGAGGTCTTAAAATCCCTAATGTTTTTGGAAACATTCATTTCCAATGAAATTTGTATTACATCAATTTTTATCCTATCAATACTTTCTCTTTAAATATTATTCAATTACTATAGTTTGGATCCTTTAAATGTATGCTAAATTTACTTCTAGAACATATAATTCTTAATATATAGCCTCTAGAATCTGAATTCATCCTTACCGAACTTTTCAATCTTGACATTTCCTTGTTCCATTTCAATTATATCCAAAGTAACTAATGCTGATAGATCAAAGTGAAATAAAATTTTCTTATCTGAAAGATTTGATACCATGTTTCAAGATGGAGACCCCATGATTTGAAATATTTCTTTTGGATCTTTAAATTTGAAACAATGACTAGGAATTATAGAATGAAACAATACATGAACTCGATACAGAAAAACTAAGATGATAATGTACACTTCCTAGCCCATCGAAATACCTCAAAAATGATCCCTCACAACTCTCAAAACAAACATACAAGTGAAAACTCACAAGAAATGAAAAAAAAGGAATCAGAAGGTTCGGACTTAGTCTTACTCTACAAGAGAATATTGATGATTTCCATTACTAATGGATGAAGAATAATATAATCATATCATCACCCAATCACCTTGTAAAAGTGACACCACCTTTACTATATATAGATTGATCTTGATACTTTCATTTGTTCTACTTGAATTAGGATCTTCATAATGATCCCACCATTGATCATGAACACCTTTTTTTTCTTATAGGTTGTGCACCCTTAACCACTTGTTCCTATGAATAGTGTACGCTCATAAAGTCACACCCATCATATGGAAATATTCACTTGAAACATGGTTCTGAGACATTTTCCTCAAAACCAGACCTTCCTTTTTTGATATTTCTCTACCATAAGCCTCTTCAAGTCTATAATCTATGTTCCAGAATTTCCCTTTTTGGATATAGTGAAACAAAACATGAAATTATTTCTCAAACATCTTAAAACTAACTTATTATAAAATAAGATAATGATTTTTGATTGAAATTTTTTAGGTTGGATATAATTTTTATCCATTAAATAGATTAAGGAACATAAATTAGAGTGGATAAATCTATAAAAAGTATCAATTCTACGAATCAATACTTAAAAATGAATTAAATAAATTCAATTGAATTATAGTATATAGAAAAGTTGGTATATAAATAAAATCCAGTCAAAATTTTTAAAAACACAATGTGTGTGTGAGAAATTAAAAAACATAATATATTTAATAAGTTTTATATATGTGAATATATTAAGGGAGTGAATAAGTTTTTAGTTATGAAGAGATACATAATGAAATGTGATTACTAAACTTGAATGAACAAGAGAAAAATTAATTTATCTAATAAATTGAATAGTGATGAATCAATGGTTTTGAAATTTTGAAGGGATATGAGAAGATTATATAAGAGGGAATTGAAAGGTTTATTGTATAATAATATTAATATTTATTTAAATATGTAAAAATTAAAATTTATAAGACCTATGATTGAATAAAGGGATGAAATTGATTTTAATTTTATGAAATTTTTGAGATAAATTACTTTAGAACAAGGAATGATTCAAGTGTGGGGGAGTTATTTATCTATATTTTCCCATGTTTTAGTAAGTATTTTAGTATAGTTAATATAAATATTATATTAGATAATTGAAAATGACATCATTTTTATTTTCTAGTGTAAATAATTAGATTAATTTTAAAATGGGTTAAATTTTTATTTTAGTTTGTTTTTTAATATTTTTGGTTCAATAAATTAAATAGAAATACATTGAAATGTGTTTTTCTTGTTTTTGTAGGTAAAGGATAATATTACTTGCAGCTTTCACTGGATGCATAGAAAATAGTGGAGAAAAATGAAGTAAAAGTATGATTAAACACTCTTATAGTTGGTTCATTAGGACCATCTAACTTTGTGATTTTAAATAATTGAATATACATAAACATCTTATCATATAATGATTTTTTCTTATATATAAAATTAATGTGATAATTCCCTAAAATTATTTATCACAACAAAAGTTTATAAGAATTCTATACTATAATGAGAACCTATAAATAATATTCCAGTATTCTTAAGCCTATTATATTTGGTCTAGATAACATATATTTTATAGGACACAAATAATGTTTGAATTTTAGGTGACATTGAGACTTATTCTCTTGATGTTTTTACATGGTGATCTCCAAGATGAGAGGTCACGAGGATATACATTCCAATTGGAAGTCCATATGTTTTTTTGGTCATTGTATATTCCTATATGTGAATGTTTGTATTCGTCATTGTACTTTATATTATTATTAATATATATCAAGAATCGTATATTTTGATGCATGGATGAAATCTGTGATAGAATATATTCATGATGAGGTATCATACACTGGGTGCTTCAAATGGGATGTGGACTTAATTGAATAAGTCAAGAAAGGATTTTTCCTTTTTGGAGTTTATGAAAGAATATATATATATATATATATCCCTTTAATAGAAATGTAATAGTTTGTTTAAATCCAAGGATAGGGTAGTTTAAATATTAGTTTATTTACAAAATTCAAAAAAAGCGTATAGGGTGATGACACATGTATATTAAGGAAAATATATTATATTATATATTAGACTTTAAAATAAGGTTATTTATGCTGAAAAATTATATTTTTGCTTTATGTATTCCTTGATATATTTTTAGAAATTGATCTTGGAATTTTGGAAAGATCACCCAATGCCACCGAGAAAGAGGCAAAGATGGTCACAGACTTAGTGTATCCCCAATCTCATTAAATTACAGTGGATTAAAGATTAAGAATCAATATTATTCTGAGAATTTGGAATAATAATTATTCAAATTTTTTTACTAAAAAAATCCAATCATGAAATATTTAAAACATGTGAGTTAAATAGTATACTTATTTTAATTATTCAAAATGTAATAAATTCAAATTTATTAATTTATAAGTTTAGGAAATTAATTGAAATAAATATTTATTTAAATACATGAAAATTAAAATAAGTATTTTTTTGGAGAGTTTAGTGAATATAATATATATTTATTTTCTAAAAAAATATATTTATTTCATTTAATATTTTATTGTTGAATATTAAAAAAAATCCATGGAGTATTGATTGGATGATTTAATAACATAGTGAAAATGATATGTTTTATTTAATATCATATAAATAAGTAATTATTTATTTATTTAAGGAATGATATTTTAATAAACACATGCATTGAAGATAATAATAATAATAATAATCATAATAATAATTCACATGAGGATTACTTAGATTAAATAAATTGATAAAGAGCTGTTTTAGGATTTTTTTTGTTTACCACTAAGTATAAATTCCAATTTATATCATTTTAAAGAGGGTGTGAACTATTTTCAATAATTAAATCCTCTCTACACTTCTCTCAAACTCTTGAGAGATTCTCTATACACCCTCCGTCTCAAGATCAAAGAGATAAAAAGATAACACCTTATTGTGATCAATACTGAATGGTGTGAAGAACTTGTCTGTACCACCTTATAACCTAAGGATTCAAGAATATCATCTAGAGATTCACAGATCTTGTGCTGATTCACCTAATGGAATATTTATTTGTATTCTCAACCATAAATACAAAACTAATAGAGTGATAAAATATTTTGATCAATATGATTATCACATTAAATGTAATTCTAGTTTTAAATTAGTTATAAACTGAATGCACATTAGCCTATCTAGAAGATTCTATGTTTTTCTTCATCATTTTATTTAACCTTTATTCATTGAAACCAATAAAAAAACAACATTGGGAACTCAATCAATGTTTTCTCCATGAACTATAATCTTTGAGATGTTTCTGACTGGTCCTACAAAAATGTATAATTATTTATAATTTATTTGATCATTTCCATGAATTTGTTTTGTTTTTTTTTCATTTTTATATTTTCATTCTAAATCTAACTATTGAGATAAAACATTTATTTGAGTTTATATGGATAAGAACAGGCTAAAAACACATAAATAATTATCAATGATACCATAAATAGGTGATAAATTCATTGGTCGTATGATATGAATGTAGAGAGTGTAATAATAAATCAAACACTGTGTACTCATGGTTATATCACACATGGGGAAAGTAATGTGAATCTTGAATTTTCATGTTTTTTTGGTATGATACATCATTTTACAATGCATATTTATCTCTAATAAGACACGTGACTTTTTGGGGAAACATGGTGTATAACTCTTGTACACATCATGTAACTCCACAAGATTAAACACACCGTGTAGTTTTCAGCAAGTTGTGTGTTAAGTACATGATGTAATTACACACTGAGTATTAACAACCTGTTGGGAAATATGGCAATAAGTAGACTACATTGCTTATAGATATCTTGTGAATGAATTTTTACTTGATTTAACTCACACAAGTTATAAACGGTGTGATTTATAGCATGACCTGTGGGTTAACATGTGAAATAACTAAATTAAGGCACAAATTACATGGCGTGTAGCTAGATGTACATGCCTTGTGATAGGTTACATTCCATACTAGGTAAAAACTAATTATTTTCATAATTTCATTTTGGTATATATGAATAATAATTACTATCTATGTAAAATATAGAACAACCTGATGTGTAATAGTTTTCAGGAACACCATGTACAATACATGCATTACCAACGATACATGTCATGTATATTTATGATATGATGTGTGGTCAATCATGATACAAAAGTCTATATGATTTGACCCATGGAACTATATTATATTTTTATCATGACATTCCATATGGGAATACATTATGTGTATGTACATTTCACATAAAAATTACTGAACACATCAAGTGTCACACATCGCATCCAGTGACTCTACACACTGTGTAAGTTTGAAATACCTAGAATGGATTTAATCTCATGCAGAATATACACACTATGAATCCCCTAGAACAAAAATCATGTACTTAAATATTCTAAAATAAAATTAAGCACAATTAATTTATTTAAAAATAAAAAAAGATACATTTTTTATATCTCCTTCACTATTAGGATAAAATATTAATATAATTTAACAATAAATTAATCAGTTGGTAAATTTATTAATTCAAAAAAGTTTAACTTAATTTAAATAAAATGAAATGAATATCAACAATTCTAAATGTGTTGATATTTCAGGTTTTGGTTGATCATGAGCTTTGACGAACCTATGTATGTGTTAAATTTATTTTTTTATTTAATTATTTATTTCATCGATTTATGTGATAATTATTATTAAAATAAACTCAAATATTTTTGAATCATCTATCTCTTTTATTATGTATGGGACAATGTAGAGACCCGAAGCTTATCATACATGGACATTACATTACTTTTGCAGAATACTTAGTACATAACAAAAACACACACACAAGGATCGTAATAGTTTAGTGTCTTTGGAAACTCGGAACGTAATCTTCTAATCGTGGTGAAAGATCTTCAATATCTCCCATAAAGATCTTCCATTTTTTTTTACCTAAAACCTTTCTTTATATCCTGGGGAAAAGAAAACATAAAAGGGTGAGCTCAAATGCTCAGTAAGGGTATACAAAAGAAAAAATCAATCACATCATATTCATAAGAACATAACTTTTGGAAATCATAACCTACAAAAGAGAGTATAATTTCATAACATGGGATAAATCATGGCAGTGAAATGTAATCACAATAATCACAACTTAAAACATGAAACTTTGAGGCATACACACATAATCATAGAGAATCATTTCTTGTAAGTCAAGACTCATTTCCAAGACTATCTTAGTGGACAAAGTCCCTTTCTGAACCGAGTCACCCTCGTTCCAGTCCTGTTTCACTGAACCAGTATAACCTACCATTCCAGCCATGTCTATCTCATGAGATATAAAATCTTTACCCAATGCATTGGAGGGAGATATAGGTCCCACCCATCTCATAATGATACCATTCTTATGTGTGCCACAAAATCATAAATCATACATCATTGCATAACCCATGTAATAGAAATGGGAATCTTAAACATCATGACATCATAAAACAATTCATACAAGATAAATGAATTCATAAAAATAATTCCATCACAACATAATCAAATCAATGTAATAATAGGGATAAAAACAGAACCCTTTATTATCTTAGATGGAAAATAATTTTGATAAAACACTTGAACTCCATTCTTGAGGAAAATATCCTTTCTTCTTAAAAAACATTTTTCCTTTCTTAACATGTCATACAACTTTAAACTAAAAGAAGTTGATTAAAAATAAACTTGAAAACTTGTAAAGGAATCTTCTTGGAAATAGTGTTTTAAAAATCCATTCATGCCGTATAAGTTAAAAAAACATTCTTCGTACTTTTGTCGGAAAAGTCAAAAAGTACCTCGTACGAAAAATGACAAAAGATTCCTTTCATATCATTTACAAAAAACTCACTGAAGGGTAAAATTGGATATAAACTATTGTATAAGGATGGAAATAATATTACATATTGAGGGAACATGGATGTGGATGATAAAATACACCCCAGTAATTACCAAAGTAAAATCAATCTCGGATAAAAGTGAGATTGTGATATTTCCCTTACCTTAGGTCCGACTTGCTTTGTAAGTGTCCGAACCTCCTGTATAATGATTTATATCTTGTTATTGACTTATTCCAGAATCATATTCATTGTTATTATATCATATATGGTCCACTTATGACTTTATATTACCCGTTCTTTTGTAAATTCATGTTAAAATAGCGTTTTGGGTAAAATCGTCTCATTTGTCGTTCGTGTTTTTAACTTGTAATTATTCATATGATTACTTAGATCATGATTACTTAATTCCAGAATATAAAACATGATTTATATATATATATATATATTTAGAATATACATATATAATAAATCAGTAAATGGATAGAAATACACCGTTCATGGAGACGGTAGTCCGTACGTACGCATGAACGCTGTTTTCGTTTCCTTATTGAATTGAATGGAATTAAGTAGATGACATATATATAAATATAAATAATTCCAGTATCATTATTAGGTCATATATTTCATTAGTACTTATTATATATACTTTATAATCATTCATGAATGGTTAATCATTGAGAATGAATCTCATCGCATTGTGGAGACGGTAGTCCGTACGTACGCACGAGCGATGATATCGTTCCCATGGTCGTGGAATTGTGTTGAAGTGTACGTATACTATTTCAGTATCAATATCACTTTACAATAATCATATATAGTTACTCATTACACCTTTATACCCATCCAATTAAGGTGGTGGCGGAAAATAGATTACACCACGGCGTAGAGACGGTATTCCGTACGTACGCACGCGCGGTGATTTACTTTTTCCGTAGGATGGATAGAAGGTTAATTAGAGTTGTTTCATATTTATAATAACATATCAGTATATAAGAAATACTGATGTTATTACTTTATCATGAAACAACAAAAGAAGAAGAAGTTGAAGAAGAAAGGAATTGAAAAAGATCGGTAATGGATATTACCTCTTTTTGACGCGCCTTTTCTTAGCCTCCACTTAAAGAACTAAGGATGGTCTTTGAAGAAGACCAGGACCTCTAGGATGATACTAGGGAAGTGGAGACGAGATTTTGGCAGGGGTTGGCCGAGCTTGAGTGCTCAAATTGGTGTGAGGAGGAGGGGGAGGAGGTGTCCTTTTATAAGGGAGGAGAGGGGCACCTTAGGAATACCTCAAAATAATATTTTATATTAATGTCAAAATCGGTTTATAATGGTTCCAAAGGGTCTTATTTCGAAGATAAAGTGGGTATGGGTCGAAATCCTATCAACCAATAAGATTTAGACAAGTTTAGGGTATTATTTTAACCTTATCAATTAGATTTCACTCTAAGTTAAATAATTTAACTTTTATCGTGTCTTTTTATTTTCTTTCACTATATGGTTAATACACTTACTATAACATGCCAAACGAACCCCAAATTGTTTATTATTAATACATATATCCTTATCTAAGTCATTTGGCCGAACCTTAGATTTTTAGGAATAAAATAACAATTAATAATATAATATTTGATTTAAAAACTATTTTGTGTCAATTTTGACACTATTTGATATATGATTTTTGTGAAAGTCATAAAAGAATTATATGTTCGAACCAAGTTGATTAAATCAATACTAATATATCATAGTAACCTAGAAAATTAGTGGAATTCATAAAAAGTCTCAAATTACATTCATTTGAGCATTTATAACATCAATTATGTTAATATTTCGTTAAAAGGGTAATTACTGCATCATCGTTGTGTCATAAATAAATTAATTTATTTAAAGTCTAGAAATTATAAATAAAATATCATTATGTAGGAAATCGTTTTAGATTTCTAATGAATATTTATAGTCGAATTTATCTTATGTATAACCCCATATTAAAAATGTTTTAGTTATTAAACTTTGATTTTAACTATTTTAACTATTCATTAAATAAAATAATATTAAATGTCATAATCTAATCCAAGTGGACCTAAATGGTCATATTATATTCATAAGGTTGTTTTTGGTCGAATTACACTTATCCAATAGAATTAGGACATGTGTTAGGGTAATAGTAATATCATATTTACCCTTAGTTACCCTATTTACTATTAACCGTGGTAAAAAAAAGTAAAAAGTTACTATTCACCAAAAATTATTTTCATCTCATTGAACCACATTTTAGTCCTTGATATTAACCGTGTCTGTCGGATTTTCGAAATTCCATTCACAGAAGCGGTAAAATTAAGTTTTATGCAAAATTCAGTTTTTAACCTACCACTTAGTGGTTTCACTATTCATCAAAAATTGAAAGTTTTCAGAAAAATACCAAAATTTCATCCTAAGCTATATTTCATATTCCGAATTAAAAAATGAAGTCTATTTTACCAAATTCATAACATAGAAGTTGAATTAATTAATTTTATAATTAAATCCCGCTGTTAAAACAAATAGCGTGTTTTTAAGAAACAATATCTACCAAAAGATTGACACTTGATTATGTCTGGTTTAAATGTGAAATTACATCCAATGACCAACATCGTATTAAATTGTAAAAATATATTCTAAATATACTTTAAAACCACTCAATTTAATGATTTATCACTATTAATTATTTCGATTAAAAAAAGGTGTTTTTAATTATAATCTAGTAATTTTCACTATTTATCAGAATATGAAAGTTATCCGAAAAGTACCAAAATTTCACCCTAAGATAATTTCGATATTACGAATCCAGAAATTAATTCCATTTTGAAAAATAAAATATACAAAATTTCAAAAAGTGGATATTACTATTCATAACGGCTAGTTTTAATAATATTTTAATAGCATATTGTTGTTTAATGAAACTCGTTATTGCGTACTACACACGCTATCGAGGAAGGTCGCGATTGCGTGTAATGCAAGGCAAGTCAAGGATGTGTGTTGTGCAAGCTCCTTTTGATGTAGCATAAAACACAAGACATTAATAAAATTAAAAAGAATATTTTTCATAAAATCTCGGGCTGTTACAGACAATGTGTTAATGTTTTTTTAATGTTACCCCAAAAACCTAGTTTCCATCACTGACATGTGAGTAAGCCTTTGTTAAGGATGGTGCTCCCAACCAGAAGTGATAGTTCAAGACATTAGCTCAGGTTAATCCTAAAGTAACACAACACTTTGTCACATGATATTACATTTTTTAACATAAATATCCACTAAATACAATGGAAGGATAAAAAACCCTAGAGTGTTTGGATTAATATTCTCATAATATATCAAATTGAAACTTAAATAAAATGACTTTATTTTATTCTCCATAATGAATCCCTAAATCTATTTAAACTCAAAAAATTTCTTGGGATAACCCATGGAATACAAAGACAAAAGGGGCGACATAAAAATACCAGTACGGGAATAAATATATTAAAGAAACATAACTTGTGAGTCAATGTTTTAAAATGATGTTATAAAAGATAAAGTTCATGAGTAATCACATGAGAGCATAACAAAAAGAACATGGAATCCCCAGATCATGAGAGCATAGGAAATGTGGAAGCAACACCAAATTATGTCATAAGCATACGTCCAAGATAAATTCCAAGGCAACATAAAATGGTGCAATGTTCCCCACAGTGGATTAGGTTTTCTCCCTAATCCAATACATATTATTTCATGAAACAAAATCTTTACCTAATGCATTAGAGAACTATCTAGGGACACCCATCATAACATGTTCATTATTATGTGTGACATAAAAAGGAAATAAAAAATAATCCATAAACATAAGAATTACACATGGAAATAATGTGGGTTTCTTATTTTTTCTTCATATCAAAATAAAAAGATATATCTTATAGAAGCCATTTGAGAATTGACCATAAGGTATTTATTACCATGTCAAATGAAGGGAGAATAAGTCCGGTAAACTCTTGAGAGACATATTTATAGAATTTTTAATCATTCAACAATGTTAAAGGGATTTTTAGAAAATTATTTACAGAGATAATGATTATAAACCAAAGAAAAGGGATGTTTAGAGAGATACCTTACACTCATAAGAAAAAAATTTCAAGATCTAAAAATATCTATTGCATTTAAAAAACTTTTTTGAAAATAATAAGGAAAAAAGTAAAGATGGTTTTTATTTGAACAAAATAAGGAATATGATATATAAATACACTTTTTAAATAAGGGTTTTAATAAATAGAAAATTATTTGATTCCATATATGTTAAAATAAAACAGTGACTTAGTATTTTGTAAAGAAAGTCAAAAAAATTCGTATAAAATATATAAAATGATTATTTTGTAAACATTTGATAGAAAGTAATAAGGGAAATAATATTTGCTTTATAATTAATTTATTTTCAACAAGAAAATTTATAAATTTTCTAATAATATGGACATGGTATTTAAATATTTAAAAAATAAATCATTAAAAACATTTAAAACAAGGTTTTAAGTAAAGTGTCCCTTATAAAAAATTAAAAAAATTATTTTTTAAAAAATTTTTAAACCAATTAAAATATGGTAAAAAATTACCTTTAACATATGTTAAATAATAAATATAAATTTTCTTGAAACATTTATAAGGACATGGACATGGAAGAAAAATAGTTGGAAGGGAAATTTTAAAAGATGATTTTTTTAAATGAATGTACCTTACATCGACTCTGAATCAAAACATAATTTCATTGTATTCTTAAATAATGAACTTATGTTAATTATTTAATCTGCTAAGAACAATTTTAAATTTTATTATTCCATTAATTTTATTTGTTACAATTTATTATTCAATTACTTAATAGACTTTTTCCACATTGGGCGTTTTAATGTTATTTGGATCTTTGTTCCAAAACGGCTTCAGCAAGTTGGTTACGATAAAAAAGTTCATTATATAATTATATAAAAATAAATATAATAGCATAATTATCTTATTTATAAATGAATTATACTTTGAAAACCAACCATGAAATATGGTTATGAAAAATGAACTACGTTACAATCATGGAGATGTTAGGTCTTACATATGCCCGATTAACATTTGCATTTTTCAACGATCATTGAGAAAGTAGGTCAGTATTATTTTATCTTTAAATAATGATAAATATATAATTAATATAATATTATTCCATTAAATACACTTATATATACCATCCATGTGATTCAATAATGAAAAAATAATCACATCGCTTCTGGGAGGGGATAATCCACACGTACGAACGAATAAGGTTATCAATTTCAATAAAGTGAATGGTAAGAAAATATATGATATATTTATATTAAATAATTATTATTATCTAATAAATATCATTCATATACATTAAATCCATTATTATATCTATTCATGAGATGCAGTGATGGAAAGCGAATAGCATTGGTTCGTGAGGTGGTAGTCTATCGTACACACGAATAATGGTTTCATTTCAAATGTGATGGAAGAGGATATGGATATAGGTTATTCCATTAAAATAATAAAGTAAAATTATATTGAAGATAATGGTGTCATAATTTTATAATGGTTGAATAATATTTAAAGGATATGGAAGAAGAAACAAAAATACTTTGTCTATAATTATACCTCTTCTTTGGACAATATCTTATGATTTAAAGATAATGCTTTACTCGGATTATTTTTTGATAAAAAGAGACTATAATTCATGGGGAGGGATGAAATTAAGGGATTTTGGTATGTATTGGGTGAAACAAAAGTATCTTTATGTGTATATTGGAGAGGATAGGGGGTGTCCTATTCTATGTGGGGGAGAGGGAACACTTGGAATTTTTAAAATGAAATGAATATATAAATGTGTTATTCACACAAAATGGTTCCACAATAGACCATTATATAATATTATAAAATATAGGGTCGAAATATGGCTATAAAATATAAATTATACATGTTTTTAGTTCATTGTAACCCATATATCTTTAGTTTATACCATGGTAAACCTGTTTTAACCTTAACCATAGTAATTGATTTTTTCTATTTTTTACTTTTCATTATTACCAGAAATTAAGAGTCACTAGTTAGGTAATATTAATTATGATAATTACAGATATCTAATACATTTTATTAGATTCAATTCATATAATTTTATGAATTTAATTTAAAATTAAACATCAATAATGCGGTGAAAAATGATTTATAAAAAAAATGTGTTTTTGAGTATAAAAAAATTTTTGTGCCAAATTCAAAAGTAAAATTGATTAAAAATAAATTAACTAGATTTTTAATAATAAATTAGAAATAATTTTATTTAAAAAATATTTTAAAACATAATGAAACTTTGTAAATTATTGAAATAAAAAAACTATTTTCAATAAAAATCAGTATTTTAAATTATTCACAAGAGAATCCATCTTTTCTAAAAAATCACAAAAAGGCACAAAAAATTATCCTATGATAATTTTATTATAATGATTTTTTATTTAATAAGGTTTCCTTATGAATTTTCCATTCCTCTATGTTTTCAAAATCACAAACACTCTACTTTAAGGAACCCTATTTTTCTTATACTTGTTATAGTTATGAAATGATGTTGTACATTCCTTTTCTAACTAACCGTTGTTTGACTGACATGTGTATAGGTCCCTCCTAAATTCAAGGAAAAATATGGCCATTAGAGGAGGGTTTCAACTGTTATAGAAGTGCCTATAAATAGGATCTCATTTATCAAGCTCAACACATAGAAACACTATTGATCACTTTAGAGATTACATTATGCTGTAATGATTTCTAGAGAGGGAAACTCTCATTCCTTGTGGGTAGAGAACATCTTGTTCAGTTTTCTTCGTGTGACTATGATTTTTGATGTGTACAATTGAGGGCTTTTTGGGATAGAAAGATAGAGGTGCCTACTACCTTAAGGTTCGAGGACTTTTGTGGATAGGAAGACAGAGGTTCCGACTACCTTAAAGTTCAAGGGCTTACGGAGATATCAAGATAGATTCTGATATTCTTATTGATGGCTTATCCTGGTGTGGTTAAGATATACTTTTTTTGAAATTATAAATCATGGGACCTTTATCCATGGTGTTTGGATACCATTGTCTTTGGGTTTAAAGATTTCATACTCTTACTTGTTTTGTTTCAAGTTTATTTCTGTTGTATTTTGATAAAGTAAGAAAGTATAACCTTATTATACTTTATTGTTCTTTTGTATACTCTGATAAGTAAGATTATATATGCTTTAAGGTAGAATCTTCTCCGTAAAAACATTCTTTAAGTTTCAATTCTAGAACCACATTTATCGAACCTAGCAAGTTTTTAGAACTAGAATAGGTCTTGTGAATTTACCCTGTTTAACTTTGTTTAAAATACTTTTCCTTAAGGTTAAAAATGAAAGTTTTTAACCTTACAATTCACCCCTTATTGTAATTGAGCATCTACATTCATATTTTGATCCTACAATAATTTCAAAATTAACTTTATTTTTCCAAATACATTCTCTAAAATTACTGAAATTAATTACAAAATTTTCAAAAAAATAATATTTTTGAAGGAAACATATTTTTTTGAAGAATCAAATGAATTTACTAAAAAGTGAGTGATTATTTTATAAGAAGTTACCAATAAATTAATACTTATTAGAGAATTTATATATATTTTATAATGTATTTTATCCTATTTTACCCACCAATTAAACGGCTTGGTTATAATGATCATATTTAAACAATAATATTTTTTTGGTTTGTTTAAGCTCTTTTTTGAAAGTTTTATACACTATGAAACATAGTTTTATTTTTTAAAAACTATAATTGTTACATATAAAATAAATTATAAACATAGGAGAATGGATAAATACTGCAAATTGAGCTAAGTGAAGGCTCAAGTAATCATTTATCTTAGGTCCAAAATGGGTTTATCACCACTTCATAAACTATAAAATATAGAAACTATCATGATCAGGAACATATATATATTTTTTATCTCAATATATGGCTATTTATATATTTTTTAATTTATATTAAAAAGATTTTATGTATTTTTTAGTTTAATATGATCACATAAATTAAATAAATCAATGATATTCTAAGATAAAATAATCTAAAACCATCACGTATAAATTATTTTATTAGACATGATTAATTAATTAATGAAATTACTCATAATAAAAATTCGTATTTGAGTAAATAAATAAATAACATCTACATATTAGTCTAATAAAACCCAAAATTCAAAATATTAAATGAAAAAATGCCTTCTATTTCTTGAGTTAGAATAAAACCATTTTTAAAAGTATTGTTTTGGCCCTTCTCACGATACTTTAAATTATCATGGTGTTATAATGAGAATATTATGTTGAATTAACCAAGTTTTAATCAAGAGTAATTACCCCAAAATGTATTGGTGTAACTTGGATGAACTTGTTGTGGAAATATATGTTTAGGATTTTAGGATTTTCAATTCCACTCAATAGATTATAGAGATTCAAGTTTATTCCATTGGTAAGCAAATATTACCTAAATTCCTATGAATAATTTGACAAGGATTTTTTGGTATATTTAAAAGGAAATATGGATCCATAACAATAGAATATTTGAGTGAATGGATATTTTGAGTCCAATAGTGAGGGATTTTAAGATTTGAAAAAATAATAGGAGACTAATTAAATTAATTAATTATGTTAGAAATTAGTAATCAATATAAAGTGAAAAAATTCTACATTTTTTTGGAAGGAAATGACAAGAAACTAAATGTCATCACTTTCCCAATGATCTATATTAGAGAAAGATAATATCCTTACCAGTGCGAAATTATAGGAGTAGGATAGGATCTTATGCATTATACAATGCCAGGTGAAGAATTTTTATATAATGGATTCCCTAGTTTCCACCGATACATCTGAGGAGGAAAGTGAAGATGATCAAAATTTATTTTGAAAACATATGGGTGATACATTAGATGTCATATCTGAAATGTCAGAATTGATAACCAGTTATCTATTTAAGTTTCATGTAAACAAGGATGGTAAATCCATGATATATGAAATCCCTAAAATCTATCAAGTGAAATAAATATAAGAGAGGTATAAAATATCTAAGTAACTCTTTATATAGAATCCCAAATAAGGATTCTAGGTTGTAACTTATGTAGTTAAGATAATTGTATGTATTGAGCATTTAGAAATTCTAGGATTGAAAATTCCCAAGTATTTTTTCAAAGAAAATGTTCTCTCATCACTTCCATAAATATTATCATGTTTTATTATTAATTTAAACATGAAAACTATAGATAAGACACTCTTGGGTCTCTTGAATTTGATTCCACATGTAGATAAATACATAAATAATGAAAAACTTATATCCTTTTCTAGAAAAATAGGAAATGGAAGTCTAAAATTTACAAGTAAAATTCTAATCCCAAATAACCTTCCAAAAACCCTTACAAGAAAATAAATATCCAAAGGGAAGTTTAGATAAGGCTTTTATGTAATATTTATATGGTAAAATGGGTCAATGGAAGATAAACTATGCCTCAATGAATAAAAAATTATTAGATTGAGGTATATTACTTATACAGTGTAATATTTCCACTATTAAAAACTGGATATCAGATTCCAAATTTTGGTTCTCACATTTGTATCTAAATATAATAAACAATTATATTTAAATAGATTACTAGAGTAGATATGGGTTTTATAGTTACCAAAAGAGTAAGGCTAGATGCACCAGCTATTGGAGACTTATATATCAAATTTTATACTAGACTGGTCATAGTTTTGATGGACCATTATTATATACCAATATTAACCAATAAAATCATTTCTACAACCACTTTAGACATGAATGATTTTAATTTCATGTAAAAAATTAATTATTCTACTTTAATAATGATAAAATATGTTATGGTATGAAACATATGAATAAAATCATTTACATAATAGAATATGAAAATCACGTCTTTCCAATAGAGAACGAATCAAGTTCACATCATAATTTTCATACCCGACTATGGAATCATCGATATGGTCATGTAAATGAGAATAATTTCATTAAATTATATTAAGAATGGTATTTATATTATTATTAGTTGATATCCTTGGAAATATGTAATTTTAGTTTATAAAGAAAATTGACCAAGGTTATATTTAGTGAAAAAATGTGGGAGATCTGAAGATCTTGTAGAGTTAGTTCATATATTTGTGTATAGAAATTGACTAGTATAATCTTGAGTAGATACTCTTATTTTATTACTTTTACCAATGATTTCAGTATATATGGATACATCTACTTGATGAGGTATAATACAGTTTTCTTTGAGGAATTTAAGGAATACAAGAATGAAGAAGAGAATCATATTGGTAATAAGATAATGAAACATTACTCAAATAAAGGTAAAGAGTATCCAAACCAAGATTTCATCAATTACATGATATATTTTGGGATACTATCTCAAATCAATTATCCTTATACACCATTTTAAAATAGATTTACTGAAAGGATAAGCCACGCCTTCTTATAGTGAGATTGATGATACACATAAAAACATTTCATTAACCTTTTAGGGATATGAATTTTAATAAGTTGTATAAACACTAATATGAGATCCAAATAAAGTATCAAGTGAAAGCTCATATGAGTTATTGTGTGGGAATAAATATTCTCTTTCACATAAATTTTTTTGGAGATGCAATGCATTTATTAATTCTAATTCATGCAAAAAATTTTCATCTTGGGGAACTAAGAGTATCTTTATAGAACATCCAAAAAAATAAGGGGAATATATATATATATATATATATGATCCCTTAGATAAAAGGGTAATTTTTTGAAGACATTCCATGTTATGTAAAGTTATAACATCTCTAGAAGATATAGTGGCAGAAAGAAATACTTCCATTATGTTGAGGCTCAAAATATAAAAGAGTGGTCCGAAGAATGAATTCCACAAGACCCAATGGGATAAGCTGTTCTAGAGACACAATTTCAATATTAAATAACTAAATAGGTTACATAACCACATAGATACAATTTTCTAGTCATTGAGGAATGTGACACATTATTAGTTGAAAATAATGAACATTTTTACTATAACGAAACAGAAAATAACTCTATCATTTCAAAGCGGAGAGATGCTATAAATTTTATAATCAATTTCACGGAGCAAAACTAGGTTTTAGTTTTTATAGATCCTTTAATTTATCTAAATACAACTCATTAAAATTGGGCATTCATGAGTAAATGGTACACACAGGTTAATGTTATTACCTATAAGGAGTGAAAGGATTCTAGAGGGTTTAATAAATGTAAAGGTGTTAACTATAGTGAAACATTTTGATAGGTTTCTATGGTAAAATCGATTTTTTCTCACTTATAATTTCAATATTCCATGTTTATGATTATTGGAAAATGGATCTCAAATCCAACACCCTTAATGGAAACATTATGGAAGACAATTACATGACACATTTATAATATTCCATGAAAGAATAATTAAGATTACAAAAAATTCTTTTTGAGGAATCTATAATAAAATTGTTGAGTTAATAAGGTTTTCCTTATTACTTTTCCATTCCTTCTTGTTTTAAAAATCACAAACCCCTTATACTTAAGAAAATTAATATTTCACTTCTATAAGGAAAATTTTCCTTCCCAAAGGAATTTATCCCTACCATATTTTCATTACTCATATCAATATTTTTCGTAAGTATAAAAATCGGATTCATACCTAAAAACTTCGGAATCATATAATACTTAGATATGAAGCATTCTGTTTGAGGATCCGAATTCTGGATATGATCTCTAATGAAATTCAACTCCGAATTCTGGATATGAATTCCAAAGAAGTTCCATTCCGAATTCTGGATATGAACTCTAATGAAGTTCCACTCCGGATTTTGGATACGAACCCTAATGAAGTTCCATTCTGAATTATATATACGAACTCTAATGATGTTCCATTCCGAATTCTGGATACCAAATCTCATGTAGTTCGACTCCGAATTATGGATATAAAATCTCATATAGTTCGACTTTGAATTCTAATTATGTACTTATCTAAGTTATATCTCAGAGTTCTCAGAATTCGGACTCCAAACTCTTATGAGTTTTGACTCCGAATTCCTGTAAACTGTGACTCCAAACTTTTTATGTTTTGGTTCCTAATTCTAGTGAAACCAGACTCCAAATTTCCTTAGAAATTCAGACTTCGTATTTCTACAGAATTTAGGTTCCGAATTCCTACAAAACAGATTCCGAATATCTATGTATTATAGACTATGAATTACTTTTTTGGTTTGACTCCAAACTTTTGTTTTCCTACATTCCGAACTTCAGTTTTACTTATGCTTACATTTATTTCATTACAAAACGATTTTGTGCATTCAGTTATTGACTAACTATTGGTTGAGCGACACGTATACCGGTCCCTCCGAAATTTAAGGAAAAATATGACCGTTGGAGGAGGGAGCCGACCGTTGGAGCTTTGCCTATAAATAGGAGATCATTTGAAAGTCGACAACAACTTTGAAACATCTCTTGACATATATTCTTACATGATGTTGAAGTGATTTCTAGTGAGAGAGGCTCTTATCAACTCTCAAAGCTTCATGTAGAATGTTTTACTAGCTTGTTCAAACTTTGCTTTGTGTAGGCGTGCTTCGTGCGACTCCAATTATTTCTGATTACAATCAGGGGATTCCAGGGATAGGAAGACAGAGGTTCCAACACCTTGAAGTTGAGGGCTTCCTTACTGAAGAAGATAGAGGTGCCAACTACCTGATAGTTGAGGGCTTGTGGGGATAGCAAGATAGACTCCGGTCTTCATATCGTGGGCTTACCATAATGTGGGTAAGACATACTTTCTTGAAAGTATAAATCAAGGGAATTTTATCCAAGGTTGTTGGATATCTTTATCTTTGGGTTAAAAGATTTATATCTTGTTACTTGTTTTTGTTACAAGTTTATCTTTTCTGCTGCATTGTGTATTGTTAAGGGATGTATAACTTTCTTATACTTACTTACTTGTACTATGATATAGTTATATTCTATACGCTTTAAGGTAGAATCTTAATATTTGTATCTTTTGTTGAGTTCCATTTTTGGAATCACTATTCCGAAATCCAGCAAGTCTTTAGTACTCAAAGAGGTCTTGTGAATTTTCTTAGTTTAACTTTGTTAAAATTAGATCTTTTCTAGTTTAAGGAAATTTTTAAAAGTTACAACTCACCCCCCTCTTATATCTGAGAATCTCATTATTATTTCAATCCTACGTTTGGTATCACAAATTATATCATACTCAGAGTCATAACATCCTAACAATTGGTATCAGAGGGATTGGTTTAATCTGAATTGATCTCACGATTAGATTCGGAAGAGAATTCTGGGATTTACTTTTTCGGATCTACATTTCCAGAATCATACTTCTGAATTCATATTTTGTTTGTAATCATTGTTTGGATTCACTTTTTCTTAGAGACACAATTTTTCTTGATTAGAAATTTTTTCCTTGTTTACAGACATATACTACTAATAAGTTTGTGTGCCAAAGTTTTTCTTAAGGATGATAGGTTTTAATTTTGGTTCTATCGACAACTTAAATCCTACCAAACCAACAATTTTTGATGGTAATGATTATGAATATCGGAGAGATCTTATGAAGACTTTCCTTTTTAATAATGGGGTAGATAACTTTGTCATTCTTACTGGTGGATATAAAATTCCTAACAAAGAAGTTAGTGCTTTTACTAATCAAGAAAAGCATAAATACCAAGTCAACTATAAGGTACACAATAATTTTCTGTGTTCAATGACTAGGAACATATATAGCCAAATTTCTTCTTATGACACAACTAACTGTATATAGAAGAAACTTGAAGTTACACATTTTGGTACATCCAAAGTCATAAAGACAAGAAGATATATGTTGAGTGCTGAGTATCATGGTTTTAATTTTCCTTATGGAGAACCAATTTGTAAGGTGGAACAGAGATTCATGACCATCGTGAATAGCTTACAATCTATGGGAGAGAAAGGTATAGATGATGAATCACTTGTTGACAAGATCATAAATATCATGCCGAATGAGTGGGAATCAAAGAGAACTGCTTTGGATGAAAATAGAAAGTTTACTCAAATTTTTCTTGATGAATGATTTAGAACTATTCTTCTATATGAGACTAGAATGAAAAGAGATGCTGACAACATAAAAAAGAAGAATGGGAATGGTACTGTTGCTTTTACTACAACTTCAAATCATATGAAATCTAATAATCTTGAAAGATTTACTAGATCCAAATCTAAGAAGGTTATTATTCAATCCGAATCTAGTGAGAGTGAAGTCTCAGAAAATGAGTTAGCTAATCTTGCTCAAAGGATGATCAAGATAGCTAGACAGAGAAATTTCCAATCCAAGTATAAGAAGAAGGAAATGAAAGATAAGAAAGATTCAAAGATCACATTATATGAATGAAAAAGAGCTGGACACATAAGACCTGATTGCCCTATTCTCAATAGGAAAGAAAGAAAAGAAAGGCATTTTGAAAGGAACAAAAAGAAATTTTACAAGTCCAAAGATAAAAAAGTTCTGAAAGCTAATAACACCTAGAGAGACAGTGGTGGTGACTCTTCAGATGAATCTTCTGATTATGAATCTTCTGGACAGAAAAATCTTGGTATTATAGCCAGGCTACCCATTAATAATCATTTCTTTATGGATAAGGTACACAATGCTGAATCATTGACCAAAATTTCTTTAAGTTCTAATGGTAGTAAATATTATAACTCTTCTGATGAAGAATCTTATTCTGATGAAGAAAATACTTTACCTACATATGAAGAAGTTTCTAGGTTTTCTGAAATTCTTGAGATTGAGAACTCAAAACTCATGAAAAAGCTAGATAAAGTAAACTCTAGGAATATTATTCTTACTAAGGAAATATCTGATCTTTTTAAAGATCTTGATAGAAAAAATTCTGATTTCAAAAGTATTTAAAAAAATCTTAAGGAAGTAAGTTCGGAAAGGAATAAACTTTCAAAGGATCTAGAAAATGTAATTTCTAAGAAAGATGTTTTCGAGCCTATTTTTTGCTCAAAATCAGATGTTTGTGAAGATAAGAACTTAGTTGTAAAGCTCGAATCCGAAATATTTTCCATGATGAAGTTTTTGTAAAATTCTACCCATGGTAAGGAAAATTTTGATAAAATGTATTAACAAATTCGACCTCGAAGGAATACTTCTGGTTTTGGTTACTAAACCAATTTTTAGTAACAAATACTTTGTTCCTTACAGTGACCCATTTTGCACAAAGTGTCAATGTGGTGGTCGCTGGGAAAAGAATTGTTCATTAAACAAAACCCAATCATTATGATTTCGTAAGGCTTACTTTTCTAAGAAGATATGGGTACCCAAAATTTTTCTTTCTGAAATTTCCAGATCCAAGCAATTATAGATTCCGAAAACCTAACCTTTTATTATTTTTAAGAAAATAGGGAAAGTACCAAAAACAGTACGTGGTACATGGATAGTGAATGTTCCTGGCATATGACTGGTAAGAAAATCTATTTTGAAAAGACTATCAAGAAGAAAGGAGGAAAAGTAACTTTCTGAGATAATGTTCAGGGAGAAATTATTGGTATCGGTAACATTGTTCTTCTTGGAAAAACTTTAATTTCAAATGTTTTGTTTGTTAAAAGTCTTAAGCATAACCTCATCTGTATAAGTCAATTATGTGATGAAGGATACCTTGTGAATTTTAGGAATCATAAGTTCCTAGTACACAATTCCAAAGAAGAATTTATCCTTTCTGCCCATAGGCAAGAGAATGTTTAGACACTAAACATTGAAGACCTTAGTAGGCAAGACCTACCTTGCCTTAGTGCAATGGAAGATCATTATTGGTTATGGAATAGAATGTTAGGACACTATAACCTTAGGAACTTATGTAAACTCTCCAAGAAAGGTTTAGGTAAGGATCTACTATATCTCAGATTTGATTCTTTAAAAGTCTGTGAACCTTTTCAATATGGAAAGCAACATAAATAATGTTTTAAATCAATCAGTGAAGTCTCAAAAACTGATGCACTACAGTTGGTAAACATGGATCTTTTTGGTCCTACATAAACTGGAAGCATTAGGGGCAAGTATTATGTATTTGTCTTAGTTGATGATTACACTAGATTTACATGGGTCTATTTTCTAGCAATGAAGTCTGAAGCTTTTTCTTATTTCAAAAGTTTTAGAGCCCAATTTAAAAATGATAAAAACCTTCAATTGAAAACTATTCATAGTGATCATGGAGGAGAATTAAAAAATTCTGATTTTGAAACTTTTTGTAGTAGAAAAGGTATTACTCGCAACTTTTTAGCACCTAGAACACGTCAAAAAAATGGTGTTGTTGAAAGAAGAAATAGAATTTTTCAAGAAATAACTAGAACCATGTTGAGTGAGTATTCTGTAGCCAAAATTTTTTGGGCTGAAGCTATAAGTACAACTTGTTATACTATAAATCAAGTTTTAATTAGACCTTTTCTTAATAAAACCCCTTATGAGTTATGAAACGGTAGAAAACATAGAGTTTCCTACATTAAGGTTTTTGGCTGCAATGTAGTCATTCTAAATACTAATGATAATTTACACAAATTTGCACCAAAATTTGATGAAGGGATTTTCTTAGTCTAATCCACAACATTTAAGGCTTATAGAGTTTTCAACAAAAATACTTTCACTGTTGAAGAGACAGTACATGTCAAATTTGATGAAACCAATCCCTTTGTTTTCAAAAAACTGCAACCTACATCTTTAGATGTATTTTCAAAAACTGATTATCAACCATTGATATAAAATCCTTCAGATAAGGGAAATGTTCAAGAAGATGCTTCTGAAACATTTACCCCAGATGATTTCCTACCCTATGTTGATGAACATGTTTTACAAAACCCAAATCAGTCATTTCTAAAGAATCATCACAGTGATAGAATCATTGGTGATGTCAATCAACCCGTAAGGACTAGAAGTTCCTTAAGAAATGATGTAGAACATCTATCATTACTTTCCAAATTAGAACCAAGAAGCACTGATGAAGCTTTAGGTGATGGAGATTGGATTAAATCCATGAAAGATGAACTAAATGAATTCAAAAGGAATACAGTCTGGACCTTGGTTGAAAGGAAAAAGGAAACTTCAGTTATTGGAGTAAAATGGGTCTTCAGGAATAAGTGTGATGAAAATGGAATCATCGTAAGAAATAAAGATAGATTAGTTGCTAAAGGATATAATCAACAAGAAGGAATAGACTATGAATAAACCTATGCTCCAGTAGCTAGACTTGAATCTATTTTTACTCTACTTGCCTTTGCAGCATTATTCAATTTTAATTTTTTTTAAATGGATGTGAAATGTGATTTCCTTGATGGTTATGTTCAAGAGGAAGTTTTTGTTGAAAAAACTCCTGGATTTGAAGATACAATACATCCTGATCATGTTTTTATACTTACCAAACCTTTGTATGACCTTAAACAATCCCCAAGAGCTTGGTATGATAGACTTACAGGATTTTTGCTCAAAATAACTATGTTAAGGGAAATGCAGATCCAAATATTTTTATAAATAAAGATAAGAAAAATGTTTTGATTGTTTAAATTTATGTTGATAACATTATATTTGGTTCAACTCAACAATCTTTAACTAATTCCTTTGCAGATCTAATGAAATCTGAGTTTGAAATGAGTATGATGGGTGAGTTAACATTTTTCCTTGGTTTTCAAATTTTTCAAAAACCAGAAGGAATCTACATATCCCAACATAAGTATAATAAAGATCTTCTTAAAAAGCACGCATATGACAACACTAAGTGTATAAGTACTCCTACTAGTACCTCAAACACACTTGATCTTGATGAAGCTAGAAATCCATTAGATCAAACATCTTTTAGAGGTATGATAGGAAGTCAACTTTTCTTAACAGCAAGTCGACTGGACTTGATGTTTTCAGTATGCTTATGTGAAAGATATCAATCCAATCCTAAGGAATCCCATTTAAAGGCAGTGAAAAGAATTTTTTGCTACTTAAAGGGAACCATGGATCTAGGTCTATTTTATACTTCTGGAAATGATTTTATTTTAAAGAGATTTTCAGATGCTAACTTTGGTGGATGTAGAATGGATAAAAAGAGTACATCCAGAACTTGTCATTTCTAAAGAGATTAATTTGTTTCTTGGTCATGAAAGAAGAAACACTCTGTAGCTCTCTCCACTGCTGAAGCTGAATATGTAGCAGCTGGAAGTTGTTGTGCTCAAGTGTTGTGGATGCAACACACACTTACAGATTATGGCTTGAGTTTTACTAAGACTCAAACTTTGTGTGATAACACAACTACCATTTCCCTTAGTAAAAATCCTTCACATCACTCCTGTGCAAAACACATAGATATTAGGCATCAATTTCTTAGGGATCACACACTAAAAGGAGATATCATTCTTCAGTTTATCGGAACACATGATCAAATTGCTGATATTTTCACAAAATATTTACCTTACGATAGATTTGAATACATTAAACAGAAGTTAGGAATGATAACCTTAAGGTAATTATACTTAATTAAATTATTGTTGAAACAATCTCCTTATAGTAATAAACTCATTTTCAAAGGGGGAGTACATTTTTTTATGAGTCTTTCAAATTTTTTCATAATGAGTTTTTCAAAAATTTTCGTAATGAGTCTTTTAAAATTTTTCATAATGATTTTTTTAAAATTTTTCGTTATGATTCTTTCAAAAAAAATTTGTAATGAGTTCTTTCAATTGTTTTTCGTAATACAGTTTTCGTAATGAAAATTTTCGTAATAGAAGTTTTCGTAATGGAAATTTTCATAATTAGAATTTTCGTGATTTCGTAATGAGGATTTTCATAATGGGAATTTCCATACTCAATTTTTTTCATAATGAGTTTTTTATAGTTAAATTTTCTTCAAGAAGAATATTACCTATTATGAATAAACATTCAAGCCAATCTGAAAGGTATGATTTCCTTACTCATGTTTTCGTAGTCATTTTTTTAGTCACTGTTAGTTTCCTTTAATTTTAAAATTTCTCAGATTCGTTTCTAGTTAAATCCAAATGTTTTAAAAACCTCAAAAGATCAGATTCAGGATTTCCTTGCAGGCATGATTTAAACCATCATATCAGATCATAAAAATTTTCAACCGTTAGATTGGTTTTGGAAGTTCAACGTTCAGCTCCATTGCCTATATAAAGGGCACCCCTTTTTGTGTCCCACATCGATCTCCAAGCTCTCGCGTCTTGAAGCTCTGCCTCTGTTCTTAAATCCCGTTCTGAATCTCTCAGAGCTCATCCATTCTGAATGTCTGTTGAAGCCACTTTCCAAGATATGTCTTCCATGAGCCCAATTTCGAAATGGAAAGTATACAGAGAAAGATTGGTCCATTTGAACTTTTACAAGTATGATTCCATCATCTCAAAGAAAATCAAGTTGAATAGTTGGGAAGATGTATGTCCATCTAAAATAGGTGATGAAGATGTGTTCTATCCGGAGTTACTTGTGGATTTCTATGAAACATCAATCTTCTATGAGGAAAAAGGAAGAGAAAAGTTTTCTTTCAAGTCTTATGGTAAGACATACAAACTTACTTACACAAAGGCAACAAGCTTGGTGGAGCTGAAATATGATGGAGAGGCTGAATTTTTCTCACATAAATTCTAGATGTAACACCCCAAAATTCTATGATATGCTTATCTTTGAATAATGTGATAGCGTGTGTTGTATGCAACATCGAGTTCTAACACACCACAACCAATCAAACTAGCCATTATGAATAGTAATACCTAATTTTTGAAATTATATATATTTTATATTTCAAAATGGACTTCGTTTTTGGATTCAGAATATCGAAATTATCCTAAGTTGAATTTTTGGTATTTTTCTGAGAACATCCAATTTTTATGAATAGTAAAAAATACTTAAAAAAAATATTTTTTAATCAAAATAATTTATTGTGGTAAATTATATTATTTAGTGGTTTTAAAGTATAATTAGAATATATTTTTACCATTTTATCCAATGATGTTCAATATAATTAATTTCACTTTGAAATTGGACCTAAACAATTGCCAATCTTTTGATATATAATGTTTCTTAAAAACACGCTATTTGTTGTAACATCGGGAATTAATTATAAAATCAATTAATGCAACTTATATGTTTGGAATTTTGTAAAATAGACATAATTTTTGAATTCGGAATATCAATTATAGCTTAGGGTGAAATTTTGGCATTATTCAGAAAAAGTTCAATTTTTGATGAATAGTGAAACCACTAAGTGGTAGTTAAAAAACTAAAATTTTCATGAATCTTAATTTTACCGCTTCTGTGAATGGAATTTCGAAAATCCGAGACACATGGTTAATATAAATTAGTAAAATGTGGTTCGATGAGATGAAAATAAATTTTGCTGAATAGTAACATTTTACTTTTATTTACCACAGTTAAAAGCAAATAGGGTAATTAAGGGTAAAAATGATATTAATATTACCCTAAAACATGTCCTAATTCTATTGGAAAAGTTTATCTCGACCTAAAATAACCTTAGGAATAACATATTATCATTTAGGTCCACATGGATGAGATTATGACATTTATTATTATTTAATTCAAAGAAGAGTTAAAAGAGTTAAAATCAAAGTTTATTTACTAAAACATTTGTAATATAGGGTTATACATATGATAAATTATATTGAAAATATTCATTAGAAAGATAAAAATATTTCATACATAATGAAATTTTATTTATATTTTTTAGACATTATATAATTTAATTTATTTATGACACAATGATGATGGAGTAATTACCATAATAGTGAAAAATTAAAATAATTGATACTATAAATACCCAAATAAATAAAATTTGAGACTTTTTATGAATTAAACTAATTTTATTGGTTAATATGACATGTTAGGAATGATTTAAGTAACTTATTTTAAAGTAATAGGTCTTTTATGATTTTCACAAAAATTAATTATTGAATAGTGTCAAAATTGACATAAAAGAGTTTTTAAAACAAATATTATATTATTAATTGATATTAAATTCTTAAAAATCTAAGGATTTTCCAAGAGACTTATATAATGATACGTGTATCATTAATGGACTAGTTGGGGGTCTATTGGATGTATATAGTATGTTTATTAACCATATAATATAAAAATACAAAGAGACATTGTAAAAGTGAAACTAATTAACTGAGAGTTAATACTTAATGATAAGGTTAATATAGTAACTCAAACTTGTCTAAATTCTATTGTTTGAGTGGTTTTAGACCCATAAAAACCTTAAACTTTAAATAATCCACTTTTGAGCAATTATAAACCGAATATGAATTTATTATAAAATAATATTTCGAGCTTTTCCAAAGGTGCCCCTCACCCCTCTTATAAAAGAGAACTCACCCTTCTCATTAATACACACATTAAAAGCCTTTTGGCTCGACCAAACTCTGCCCAAATACTCTCTAAACTTACCTCACTTAATCCTAGAGGCCTTACTTTAGTCATAAAGCCAATTTAAGAGCCCTTTTGATCAAATCAAAAGGAAGAACCCGAAGAAGAGGTAATGATTTCACCACCTTTTTCCAAGTTCCTTTATTCTTCCACTTATTCCTTATTTTTTATTATAAAATAATAACTCCAGTATATTATATATACTGTGATGTTATTATAAATATGGTATAACCATATTCAGCATTCTATCCATCCTTTGAATAACATGTCACCATACGTGCGTACGTACGACTTACCGTCTCCACATCGTGGTGTAATTGTTATTCAGTAAATTATTATTTGGATGGGTATAATAATGATGTGTAACTCATGTAAATAATAAATATAACATGATAATTATTCTTTATATATGATATACCATCCAATTATATATTATTTTAATATCAAAAGAATGATATTGTCGCTCGTGCGTACATACGGACTACCGTCTCCACGAACGCGATGAGATTCATTCTCCATCGTATCCATTCAAGTATAATTATCATTTGATGATTAATAGTAGTCTCTAATGACTTGATATCATTCTGGATATGATTAAGATACAACCAATCCATGACAAACACAGCTTACATATCAAAACATATAAAAGAAAACGAGTAAGTTAACACCCGAAACAACGATAATACTAAGATATTATTAACAAATAAATGTTAAAAGATCATATATGATATCATATTAATGTATATGATTCTTGTATAATTTAATAAAAATTATTTCACCATTATACAGGAGGTTAACCAACCCCAACCAAGGAAAAGTACAAGGTAAGGGTTTATTTCGCAATCTCTTCATTATCCGAGGTTGTTTATATGTAATAATCTACTGGGATCTCTTTATCATCCACATCCATGTTTCTTAAAAATGTATTTCAGAACATTTTTACTATTTACAAGAATATGTTTTAAAGTCATTTATACCCTTTTTTGACTTTTTATAAGAGTTTTATAAAGGAATCTTTCCATCATTTTCCAAACAAGGTGCTTTTTAACCTTTTAGACAAAATTAAGGTAAGAATTTTTTTTAACTTATACGGCGGGTACAGCTATTTTCCGCCATTATAAAATCTTCAAATCTTCCATTACAAGTTTATAATAATATTTTCAAAGAAATTTTTTTATTTTATAAATATATGACTCTTAAATGATTTCAAAATAGAAAGAGATATTTCTCTAAAAAGAGTTTTGATTTCATCTATGTCAACATCCTTTGATGGATTTTACACTTATTTGAAGTTGATATATTATGATACAAAACATCTATATTGTATTGAAGGTTTTGTGATATGTTTGACTGTGGATGTGTTATTTTTATACCATTCATGGTTTATGGATGAAGTATTTACATTTCGTATGCTAGTTTTAATATGAATGATTATGTTATGTTTAAACCTTTTCATATGAGAATGCATTTGACTTAACATGTGACGAGTGGAGCCCGCTATAGCTCCTCGATGCATCAGTAGGTCTCATGAGACAAACTAGTGTCTTGGCACAAGGCCTTGGAAAAAATCTTATTTGTAGTCTTGGAAGGAGGCCTTGGATATGTGGTTTTGATAGTCTGGCATTATGCATTCCATCATTATGAAAGTGGTTATTGATATTGCATGTGATTATTCGATTCGTAGAATATCCATGTGAATAAGTCAATTACATTATTTCATTTTATTTTTTCCATACTATGTTGAAGTTCAAGTTTAAAAGGATTATGTTTTAGTTATATATTACCTTAAATATTAATTCTTATTTATGAAAGTTTCCGCTATATTGTTATCCTTACTGGGCATTTGAGCTCACCCCTTTTCTATGTTTTATTTTCCCTAGGATGTGAAGATGTAAATTATGAATGACCTGCATGGATTTTATGAGGGTATAATAGTGTGGACTATGGAGACAATATGTAGTTGTAGTAGTTTTTCACTTTATGATGTAATGTAAACTTCATGAATGTATCTGGTGTTTCCAAGGCTACTAAACTAATCGGTCTTTCGAGACTTGATCTTTCTTGTGATCATGCCAATGTTATATAATAATGCACCAACTCTGGGTAACTGGGGTCGGGGTGTTACACCCGATGTTCAAGGAAGTTTTGTTAGGGTGAAGGCCTTGGTGTGTCTTGGGCTTCATGATGTAAAGACAACCAAGATTTCTCATCTATTTTCTGATAATTAGATCCTTCAGCTTTGTGTACAAGGATTCTTGGTTCCGAGAAAGGGTGACAAAGATACCCTGAAGAAAATTGATATATATTTCTTATACTTCTTGGTGAATCTATGAAAAATCAATCTAATGAGTCATATTCTTGTGATGATCAAGAACATCATGGAAGGAAATTTGAGAGCTCAAATCATCATGTACCATACCTTACTTTTAAAGCTGATAGTTCGATGTCTAGATTCTTTCAAGATTCCATGTAAGTCTAAGATTAGAAATTGGAAGGTTATGCTTGTTAGTGATTATACCTTGAAAAGAATGAATATGGAATATTCCAAGGAAAAAAGAATGTTTTATAATTTACCAGAGGAAGAGGCAAAAACAAATCCAGAAAATGTGAAGAAACCTGTTCCAGTGAAGAAGGTTGGTAAGAAGAGAAAATTGAAAGAAATAGTTGCTGAATAAAAAACCCCAAAAGCTAAGGGAACCCAATCCGCACCTCCCAATCCAAAAAACAAAAAAGAATATCCAGATGTGGTGGCTCCTAAATGGAGAGAAGATAAGGAGAATAGGAAAGAAGGGGGTCCACAGTTCGGATTGGACCCTACTGAGGCTAAGGCCTTAAGAGAAAAAGATGCAGATGAGTTGTAAAAACATGCCAATGAGAAAAATATGAAGAAGAAGATGTCAGAGGAATAGATTGTTCAATCTCTCTTGAAAGCCACTGAAGTAGTTTCTGAGAATATTCCCATTCCGGAAACTTTTCTTCTTGAACCATTACCCGAGACGCCCGGGAAGAAGTACTTCACTCCGGAGAAGTCTAAAGGGAAAGAGGTTGTTGAAGAAGTAGAAAAAGGAGATAGAGATGAATTGGAAGAAGTTGTTGAAGTAATAGAGGAAAAAGAGTAAGTAGAAGAAGAATAAGAAGAAGTAGAAGAAGGAAGTTGTGATCTTGATGACCTGATTAAACAAGTGGAAGATTTTCAAGAGAAGTCAAGCCTATCAGAAAAACTACCACTCTAAACTTTTGAGGTCGAGACCTCAAAGCCTATCAATCTGGGAAAGTGGGATGAAAAAATGGTAAGAGAGATGTTGTTGAGGAAGAATAAAAAGAAAATGAGTTGTCTGAGGAAGGAAGCTTTGTGAAGCAATTTCTTGAAGAAGAAGCAGAGAAGTAGAAACCAGATGAAGATAAGATTGTTCAAGTATCTGGAAGTGAGGAAGAAACTCCTGATGAGGAAGTTCCGAAAGTTGACAAGGGGAAGCAAGTGCTTATAGACACCACTACAAAAGATATAATTATAAAGAAAGATGTTGGTGGTTCTTATAGAATAAATATGGTAGAAATTGAAGAAGAACAACCCCCTATAAAGTTATCAGATTCACAGTCATCATCACAGGGACATGAATTTGTAGTTGATTCTTTGAAGAAATTGGTGGACACAATTCCGATATTTCTCACCATAGACTCCAGATTCCAGATGCTTCAACACAGTATGAATCAGAAGTCAGAATCCTTATCTATGGTGATGGATAAGTGTGTGAAGATTGAGGCAGATCATAGAAACTTCCTTATCAATTATGATGTTCACAGAAAATCATGCAGCAAAATCACTTTGTGAACTAAGAAAGTTGATGATGACTTGGCTGAGTTTGATCATTTTTAGAATGATGCTAAAGATTCTTTTGACACTAAGGATTCCAATATTAAAAATCGTCAAGAAAAAATAACCCTTGAGAAAAATTCTTAAAATCATCAGGTCAGAGATTTGAATAGTAATCTTAACTCGGTAGCTCAGAACTGGAAAGGGGAAGAGATTTCAGGATTGAGTTTCAAGAGAAGCTGCAAAAGCAAGATGAGTTACTGAAAATGCAGGAAGAGGCCATGAAGGCTCAGGGAGAAGTCTTGAAAGCTCAACAAGAAAGGATCACATATTTGGAGAAGCAAGCTAAGAAGGATCAGAAATATTTGAAGACGCTAAAAATCCTCTTGAAGAAGCTGATCCGAAAGGAAAAGAAAGACAAATATACTCAATCCGATCTTTTGTTGTATTTGATCTTCTTTGTAAATTTTTTTTCCAATTATAAGAGAACTTTGGTTGCTTGTTTTACTTTCATGTATTTACTAATATTTTAGTTACCATACTTCTATTCCATTCCCTAAAATTCTTTTTGAAAATCACAAAGGGGGAGAAGGAAAAAGAACTACTCAAAAGGGGAGAAGGAAAAATTTTAAATGGAGAAGAAAAATTTCTAAGTGAAGAAATATCCTTAATTAAAGGGAAGTTTCTCATTACGAAGTTTTTCATTCCTATGATAATGAAAACTCCATTCCGGAAATCAAAAATATAATCCTTAGAGTTCCTAATCCTAAGGGGGAGTTAGTTGTATTCACCATCATCTATGAACAATGGGAGAAACGTTTTAATTTAAAAGTTTAAAGAAAATTTTCAACGTTCTTATATTATATTTTGAAGGGTTGTTTGTGATTTACAAAAAGAGGGAGATTGTTGAGTCAATACGGTTTTCCTTATGACTTTTCCATTCATTCTTGTTTTGAAAATCACAAACACCATGTACATAAGGAAATTCATATTTTACTTCTATAAGGAAAATTTTCATTCCTAAAGGAATTTACCCCTACCATATTTTCATTACTCATTTCAATATTTTTATTAAGTATAAAAATTGGATTCATCCCTAAAAACCTTGGAATCATATAATACATAGATACGAAGCATTCTGTTTTAGGATCTGAATTCTGGATATGAACACTAATGAAGTTCAACTCCGAATTCTGGATATGAAATCCAATGAAGTTCCACTCCGAATTCTGGATATGAACTCTAATGAAGTTCCACTCCAAATTCTGGATACGAACCCTAATGAAGTTCCATTCCGAATTCTGGATATGAAATCTAATGAAGTTCCATTCCAAATTCTGGATACGAACTCTCATGTAGTTCGACTCCGAATTATGGATACAAACTCTCATATAGTTTGACTCCAAATTCTGATTACGAACTTATCTAAGTTCTGAACTTGAGTTCTCTGAATTCAGACTCCAAAATCTGATGAGTTCTGGCTCTGAATTCTTATAAACTCTGACTCCAAACTTTGTAAGTTTTGGTTCTGAATTATAGTGAAACCAGACTCCGAATTTCCTTAAAATCTCATTCTTACTTCGATATGAGAATCTCATTCTTATTTAGATACTTTGTTTGGTATCACAGAGTATATCATACTCAGATTCATACCATCCTAACAAAAATTTTGTTTCATAAAGAATGAATGTCATAACAATTTCTATAATAGGTTTAGTGACAGTGAAATTGTTTTTTAATAGCATTTGTTGATAGTATATTACTGATGGGAAATAAGATACCTATATTTCAGTCAGTTAATACATGGTTGAATAAATTATTCTATATGAAATAAATCATTGAAGAAACCTATATTTTAGGTATTAAGATCCATCCGTATAGATCTAATTGGATTGTTGGACTGATTTATGGTATATAAATTGAGAAAGTAGTAAAAATATTTATTATATAATAATATTGGTGGGGTTTTTTTACTATGTCATATGGTATAAATCTCCAAAATAAAAGTTTCCCAAAAAAATAAGAGAAGAGATAAAAAATGTGTACAATCCTTTATGTGTAATGGGTTGGAATTTTCTTATATGTGATCCTATGTACCAAACTCGATTCTTCCTATTCCTTGGGAATGGTAGGAAAATATCAAGAAGACCTATGAGAGAAAAATTGGCCGTATATAAATATTATCCTAAATTGACTGATATTTACAAAGGATATGTTACATGTTTATGGAGGAGATGAGGAGCTAGTTATGTGCTGATACAGAATGCTAGTTTCCAAAAAAATTTGAATGATATGAAATCATAGTTGGGATATATGTTTTTCCTTGAAAGAGGAGTTGTGAGGATAAAGAATTCTATATAGCTCATGCTCAATAATTCTATTATAGTGTCTTTGTACATTATATCTTCGGATGTAGTAAAAGAAGTAGTGTGTATATGAAACTTCATCTAAGATATTGGTGTTATACATAAAGTTAATATCCTATCACTTTGTACATTGATAACACTCTAATAATGGCTCTATCCTAAAAGACTATGACACATCTGTAGATGAAATATACAATTCATAAGTTTCACTATTTGATGGATTTTTATCAAAGGACTAATGTTGAACTAGATATTTATGTCACATAAGAGAATGTGGAAGACCTGTTGACTATATCCCCATCTTAGTAGAAGCATTAATATTATGTGAGTGGTAGTGTTTTAAAATTTATTCAGAGTTTTCCTTAGTGAAAGCATGAGAATTTTAGAATTAGTTCCCTTGGACCGATTGATTTTTTTACTCTTTATTAACAAAATATAAATAAACATATCATTATATAATTAATTTTACTCAAGTATCATTAATGTCATAATGTACATAGATTATTTTTCACATCAAAATGTTATAATAGTTCCCTACTAAATTGTTATCCAAGAAATGATATGATATTTATCTGATGGTCTAGATAACGTCTATCTAATCACACATAATGATGTTTTTCCATTACATTCTTGAGGATCATAAGACATTGATACTTATTCTCATGAAGCTATCACTTAGTGTTTCTGTATAAGTGAGGTCATGAGGAACAACCCATCAATTGGAATTCAATTTGTTTTATGTCTCCATAGAAAATAAATCAAGCGTTTAGGGTGATGACACATATATGAATTTTAGTAGATGGGTTATCATGATAAAGGGATTATATTATATAATATCATTTTTAGAATGGTTATTTTTATTGTAGGATTAACTTCATTCACTATGATGACATTGACACGTTTCTAGTCAATGATCTTGGTCTTTTGGTAAGATCACATAATGTCATAGAGAAAGAGGAATAAGGATTCAAACATAGAGTGTGTCTAGAATTTCCAAAATTTTTTGTGAATTTAAAATTAAGAATGAATATTATTCTGCAATAGTTTAAAATTAATTATTCAATTATAGTTGACCAAAACAGATTCAATCACAAGATATTTAACATTAAAATATGTGAGTTGAATTTTATCAATTGTTTAATTATTCCCAATGTAATAAATAAATTAATATTTATTCACTAGTTTAGTAAATTAATTAATATAAATATCACTTATTGATGTGAATATTTAAATAAATATTTTTTCACAAGTTTATAGAATATAATATTTTTTTACCAAACACATAATATTTGTTTCATTAAATATTTTATTTTTTATGGTTTAATAAAATCCATGGGGGATTGACGAGTTGAGTTAATGACCCAATATAAATCAAATATTTTTTTTAATTTCATTTAAATATTTTTCATTTATTTATTTAATTAATGATATTTACAAAAATCATATTATAATACTAATATTATTATTATTTTAATATCGGATTAATTATAGTAAATAAATTTATTAAGGGTCATTATAAAATTAACAACTATTTAACCATAAGTATAAATTTCATTTTATAGCATTTTAAAGATGGTGAGACTTTTTATGCACCATGAAACCTTATATAGAAATCTCTTAAGACCTTGATATATTCTTCCCCCATCCCCCCTCTTGAGATAAAATATAGGAAAAGAGGGAACCTTATTATGATAAATTAAGAACAATGTGAAAAACTTATTTATATCATGCTAGAACATTAAAAATTAAGAACATTGTCTAGAGATTCACCCAGAGGAATCCTTTCTTGGATTTCCTACAATAATGAGAACACAAATAGATGGGAAAGAAATATTGTTGAAGAGGATTATAACATTAAAATAAATTATATTTTTATGTTAATTATAAATCTATCCCGAAAGATCATCTTATAGATATTTTGGGGTTTCATTATTCATATTATTCTTGCTTTATCCATTGAAACTAATAAGAAACCCAAGTTGGGAGCTTATCCAACACCTATATTGAACCCCAAAACCCTGAAATACTTGTATTGGAAGTCAAATCATGTTGTTTAATAATAATATAATGTTTCAAATAGTTATATATGATTAAATTAATAATTAAATAGTCCACAAGAGTGGATCTATCATATTGGGTTAAAATAATTTAGTCATCTGGATTCTATATTGGAATAAACTAGAGTCTTTATATACATAAATAAAAAAATATGAAGGATATATAAGAATAAATAATCCACCATATAACTATAAAAAATTTCCTCTATTCATTATACATGTGAGATTCTGTCAATGTGATATGTGTAGTGTTCGATCAATAGAATGATGGAATCTAACACATCTTTTGAAATCCTATCTTCAGATTCTCATATATCCAATAACGAATCCATTCTCTATTCGACTTAGAATTGGTTAACAATTCAAGATAAAATTCTATACAACATAATAAAAATTTCATGAAAATACCCAAATAACCTATAGCCATCGATCATATTTGGAGTCCATGTGATCAACAAACATCCTGACATAAATAATTTGTAACCTAATTAAGAAATGATGAAGTTAGCCTTCCATGAGTCCTTCATGTAAAAAAAGAGGCGGCCAAATATTATGGGGATAATATATGATCTGAATAATATTATGTAATAATTATACAGAGAATTATCATTTTTCATGGACATTGCTACATTCAATGCATCCCATGCCCAATAATCACCCATTATTAATATATAAAAATCTCACCCCTTCATTGTAAAGAATTTAAAAGCTTATCCGCTCATCTATAGCGATGAAGTACTATAGGATTAATAATTTAATAATTTATTTCAACAAACTAAATAATTGTTTATTCTTACTTCATTTTTCTATTCCATCATTCTGCTATCTCTCATGATTATGAGAAGTCAACCCATTTTTTGAGTGGTTCTGAGGGGTATAGATCTTAATTCAATATCATGTAATGATTTAAATTCATATAATTTGTTTTTGTGTCCAACTAAATAAGTGAGGACATGGGTGGCAAGAGTGGTAAGTGATAGTAACCTCTCTTACTCCTCATACCTTCTATTTTTACCTTTGTTTATGTACACACCAAGCCTCCGCTAATGAACTTATTGTACAAATGATGGAGTTAGTTGTGATATTTAGACATGTTTTTGTTTTTTCACAAATGTGAGGGTTATAAAGAATTTGGCTTGTTTAAAAGGTATTTACTCTTGATTAAGTTTGTTCTAGGTAGTTGTGATGTGTTTTTTCAAGAGTCTCCACCTGATTTGGGGATAAACTTGACCAAGTCTCACAAAGGGGATATGCACGTAGTATTTTACATATTGGGTGAGTACTGTGATCTGAAAATTACACAACTATGGGTTGATATGGATGTATGATATTGATTATACATATTATGTATGAATTAAATTTAATATTAAATAAAATAATGATGGGGTGAATTAAGTCATTTCTTCCATGGAGTCTATTCAACTCTCTCACCAATCCTTATATGTTTTTATTTCTTAAATTCATTCCATTTCCCATTCTCTACACTAAACTACTCCTAAAATTTCTCATGTTTTCAAAATATTAAAAAAAGCTAAAAATAAAATTATGCGAAAAATAATGATGGGTGATTTGTGATGATCTTAATGATATGACCCAAGTTAGCTCCCAATATGTAATATCTGAGTTCTATAAATTTATAATTGACACCAAATCCCTCAGAAAAGGTTTTTTGGTTTTTAGTTTTCTCATGAGTATTGGTTTGTGATTTATATAAACAATGATAATGGGTTCTTGATTTCAATTATTAAATGATGTGAACAATCATAGGCTCCATTTTGAAAATATACTTTTGTAAATACTTTGATAACCAATTATTCTACTAATAAATCTGAGGCATAATTTTTAGGGTACAAGTAATTTGGTACCTGAATTATATAGTGTTCATTCATAATTATTCATATACCTTTTATGACAGATCATGAAGTTATTCCCTAGTAACTGTGTGTTCAATCTATCTTCTAATGGATGTCACCCATAGATAGATCGCTCCACTTTGGAGAACTACTTCTGATGTTCCAATGATGTTTCTCAAGCCCCTTTCCATATATGAGTTGAGTGATGATACATTGATTTATGAGCTAATTTGGGTGATATTCCTAGAACACATAGAAAGGAATGATCCCATACCATTGTGCTTTAATAAATACTTCTTATTAAGTAGATGATAGTACTCACCAATGAGACTAATCATGTGTAATTGGAACCTTGATACAATTTATTTGTATTTTTTATAATTATAATAATTCTAAATTATCATTATTTTTTTTCTCTATTTTGAGTGAAAATTTGACAAATTTTAGAAGTGAATTTGGGGATCGACTATGAGTGAAAATTTGGCAATGTATGGATCTAATGTGAGTGAAATGGATCAGTCATTTGTGAAATGGATCAATCATGAGTAAAAATTTGGAAAAGTATGGATCAACCATGAGTGAAATAGATTGACCATGAGTGAAATGGATCAGTCAACTTTTATATTTTTACCTTAACATAGGATAAAAACTCTAAATTATGAAATTATTTTTTTGTAAATACTAAAAAATTAAAAGCATTTCATTAGAAAAAATAAATTTCCAAATCCATATCCATAATACACTAACTTAGTTTACAATTCATGACATGTTTTTAGTATGAATTATATAGATATCTAGAGTTAATTTTCGAATGTATTTGGATGATAAAATTAGTTATATAAGTAATTTTAAGGTGATTCTTGATTCTATGGAAATATAATAAAATATCTGAATAAAAGTCAACTAGAGATAAAACTTATTCTATCATTTATAAGGATTATTTTCGGTATGAAATTTATTAGGTCATAATATTTTCAAATTTCTATAATCTGATACATGAGAAATTTTCCAACTTAAGAAATTCAACTACCAAAATCACATACATAGATTCAGCTATGTTGATTCCCTTACACGGTGAGATTTGATTACATGGTGAAAAAATACTATGTAAAAATCCCTAACATAGATTTGCCTATGCAGTTATTTTATTTTCTATAGAATATTATAAAACCTTGAAATATAATATATTTTATGTAATACTAAACATTTGAATTTTTTCATGTTGATTATTGATGTAATTAGTGTTTTCATTATTCTAAAATTACTTATTAATTATCTATAATCCAAGAAAATTAGTTTGAGGTTGTTGAATAAAGGATTAAATATATTTCACTTGGGATTAAGCGGGTGTTGATATTCTAAATAAAACTTTCTGAATTGAAATATTCAAATTCAAATTGGCTGAAATATGAATGGTCAGTCTTAATTATTATCTGGATGTATTCTAAGAACATTAATTCTTATAATTTACTAATATATTAATTATTCTAATGAATTTCACTGTGTAGTTTTTAATTGTATTACAGGATATCATGGCTGACTTATAGGGATATTGTTTTTCATTTAGAAAATATTTATAAATAAAATATCATATAGAAAAAAGGTGCGGAAAACATTAAACTAGTTCATTGAAGTTGCATGCATGATTTTGTATTTAACATAATAAAATATGCAATAGTTTTTACACTATAGGAAAATGAACATTTCATGATGATTATTTTTGGATATGGCGACGTTTGAAACTGCCACCATATGCTTCTGCAGAGGTTTCAAAAAACCATCTCTAAATTATGTGTCGACATACAATATGTAGTAGTTTCCTCGATTTAGTGGTGGTTTATGGTAACCATCATAGTGGAAGAATTTAGGAGAGGTTTTCTAGGTAAAAATGATTTTTTAAGGGCGGTTCATACCGCCGCTAAAAAAATCATTTTCACCAGGAAAACCTATGCTAAAACAAGATAATCACCATAAAAAAAATAAAGGAATATGAAAATTGTGTATCTGCGGAGTTAAAAGCTGCTAAATTATTGTACGTAGCAGCGTATTTAACCACCGAAGATAGAAAAATACCAAAAAATTTATTAGTGGTTAAAGCCACCGCTAAATATATTACATTTATTTCACAGCGGTTAAAACTGACACTAAATCCATATTTACAAAAAAGTAGCTGATTCTGTAGCCACTGTACTAGTGGATTAAAAAACATCATTCCAATTTTACATGTCCACACATCCCACATCTAAAAGAATACCAGGAGACCAAAATTTTTATAGGAATCACATGATAGATACTTTAATAATAGGTTTAGTATTATTTTGTTACTTAATTTTTTTTTCTAAGTACACAAAGTGTCACTTTTGGATATAGTGGTTTTATAATCAAGGATATCAGTTGATCTTGATTATGTTGATGTATTTGTGTATATGTCATAACCGAGGAATGTAATCGATTTTTGATGTTTTATTAAACTGTATGTGAATTAAAAGAGAATCATTTTGTAGATCTCTCACTTAGAATTTTCAATGACCACAACTATTGAGAATGTATTCATGTTTGATTGTATATTCTAGTGTGAGGAAGTTTCGATAGTGTTTGAGAGGTGGTTGTTGTTAGCTGTGATCCTAATAATTCCGAAACATAACATTGGACATGTAGTGAAATGTGATGCATCTAGTTTTGGCTTAGGATATGTTATGATATAGAGTGATAAATTAGTAACTTTGGGTTTCATCAGCTTTTAACCCACATGATGAAATACTCTAATCCTGTATTTTAGTTTGTAGTTTTGGTCCATGCCATCAAATTATTGTGACTAAACCTCTTGGTTGATAGATTTGATGGGTACTTTTCACCAAGAGTGCATATAATATTTTCTCACTCCATGGACACAATCTTTATCAGATGAATTTCATAGAGTACTTTTATGTGTTTGAAATTGATAAATATTATTCAGATATAAATGGAAATGTAGTGGTAAATTCATTAGGATAGAAAATATAGGTGATGGGAGAACAAATTTCATTAGCTGAATAAAAGATCTTATCTTCACTATAAGACTAGTTAGTGGGTGTAGTTGAGGGTTTAGGGGAAGCAATGTGGGTATCCTTAGAGATAATGTCTTCATTGGTTAAACAAGTAAAGCCAAGAAAGAATATTGTTCTAGGATATATCATTATGTGTAATAGGTTGGAAGAATGTGAAACTATTTCAGGATTGAATTTTGATATACATGGAGTATTTATAGTTCGTATTATGGTAATGGTCACATATTCCATGAGATATGATTTTATGAGATCCTATAATGCTATGAAGTGGGATGTTCACCCATGGCTGACCATGATTTATAATAATGAAAAGTGGATGTTCTTGTGGACCTCTAAAGTAAGAGAAACTGAAGGATTTGTTTCCCATTGATTGACCTGTCCAAATATTATCACTGAGTGTCAGAGTTGACAGTTTAAGTGGTATCTTCACCTAGGGCTAACCTATTTCAACTCATAGTTTTGGAAATTATAAAAGAAGTCTATGAGTTCATAGTTGTAGCCATGTATAACCTTTTATCGTCAGATCGATGGGTTGTCTGGAAGGATGATCCAAACCATATATGACATGATTTGGGATTTTATTATAGATTTCTACCACGAGAAGCATATTTTGGGGAGATAAAAATTTTGGTAGTGTAAGACACTCAAGTGTTCAACAAATATTTGAAAATTCTACTATTAATGAACCAGACAGTCCCTCTACCTTAACAGGATCAAGACACTCAAGTGTTCAACAAATATTTGTAAATTATTATCAAAAATATTTTGAATAAGGGTAAGGAATAAGTGGGAGTGATCACATGTCAAATATAAATCATGATAATAGAATACTACAAAATTTGAAGAAAGAAGGGATATCCACTAAAAACAAGTTGAAGGGAGTTACGAAATTGGATATTCCCAAGAAAATCAATAAGAAGGTTGATCATTCACCCTTGGGAACGAATCCTAATAAATTTAGGAAAAATTAATCATAAAAAATGAATCATGACAATAAAGAATCAACATATATGGTCCATACCACTCTCGAGAAATCAAGACATAAAAGGAAACACTAGAAATCAATAAAACACATAAAAGGAAACATAATAAATCAAGAAAATGTTAGGTCATGAAAATGATTGGGTGAAATTATGTGCCACACATGATACATATAAATACCGACTATTACCATATTTGTCCAACATATCAACAATAAAACTAATCATGGTCCGATGATGAACACAACTTCTCTCCCTCTCATCCTCTTTATCTACTTCCTCCTACCACCAGTAAGAACATTATATTGACAATTAAATAATGTTTTATATTTATATTTATAATTAAAAACAATAAATGTTTTCAAATTAATTGATTTTGAATTTTCTCAATTTACCTGCTCACCACCCGTCGATGAAATACCACCGGGTGATGATCTGATCGTCTTCTGATATGAATCGATCAACGCTTTTTGGAAAGAAGATATCTGAGCCCCCTAGCCTTGAACTATGTTTTATAGAGAAACAATCTATCTCTGATTATATTATGCTATGAATTGACTACATACAGAAGTAGATGCATCTACAATACCCGGTGGCCTGCCAGAGACCTCAGATAGTACGGTTCCCAAACCAACTCCGCACACTCTACCAGGATGCTCCTTCCCAAGGACTATAACAACTGGGTCATCCGGGGAGATAGATTAGGACTGACCAAGATTGGCATCCCACGGTTCTTGAATTTTTACCAATAAATACAATAGCAGTCATATTTGAAGAAATATATATTAATTTAATAAGAACTGATAATAAGGTATTATAATGAAAAATGAGATCATGTCCCAACTTCATTGGCAGACACATTAACAAAAATTTTATCATATTTTTGGTGAACATTCATCCACACTTCTGTTCGGGATGGTTCATGCCCTAAAATCTAGGATTTACTTAAAAAAACCTAAATAAAAAATTTAATATATTAAACAAATAATATTTTCTCATAAATATTTAAAGTAATTAAAATATTACCAGAGTAGATCAGATTCTAGAAAAACTCTTTGACCCCGCAGTGTGAGGGATGACTTGCTTAGCCCGGCTTGATGGATTTTTTCTTGAAAGATTTTCAAATAAATAAAATGAAATTTAATAGTATTGTATTCAATCTCATCTCCTCTTCATATAAATTTATAAATCTAAAATGAGATTAATATAGTAATATATATATTTAAATACGATCTGCTTCTCATTACAATGTGTGTCAATAAAAACATTCCATTTCTTTTTGGGTACACCATAAGGTAGCTTGTCCTTTATCTGTTGGATGGTCAACGAAGTATCATTGACATCTTCCCATAATTTTTATTTAAATTATTTCCATTTTTTGCCAAGATTTTTCAATGTCCACTTTCATGATATCACATCAGCAACCATAAAGTGGAAAAACATCTGTACACAAAAAATTAATTTGAAAATATTAACAACATGACATTCAATTACACCATAATGTATTAAAATTAATTTTATTTTGAAATCAAAAACATCATTTTTCCAACTTGAATGCATATTCCTCCAATCATCATACAAAATTTGAAGGGAAACGGGCTTTGTGGCTAGCTGACCTAAAATCTGGACAAGTAATCCTAAAACATCATTCGTAGAGACCCTATATGAATCAAATGGGACAAATATCTTCTCTCTGGTCAGATTCCATTCATTTTAACTTTTCATATTTTTCTCCACACTTTCATTGTTTCTATATTTAATGAAAAAACAATTAGTATAAAAAAGTGCAATAAATTTATTCATATTAAAATTTATACCTATAATAGTCACCCTACAGTATCCCCATGAAGAACTAGAAGTGGAATGACGCTCCCCCACTACTGAGGCTCCTGAAGCAGGAGGTGACAACTGAGCTGCTAAATGGATGCTCATAAAGGGTTTGAGATATAGTGCATGGGGTGATGGTTCTGGGGGCAAGCAGATGGTGGATCAGATTCCATAAGGAGGGAGAAAAATGGATTGTCATCTTTCTTTATGGTCGATGAAACAATTTATCACTTCCTCCTTGAAATTCATATAATTTAATCAAATAAAATTCACTTCAGAACATATATTTCAAAAAATTTATAAAAAAAAATTAAAAATGATAAAATATGAACAATACTAACAAACATAATATACATAACAATGAAAATGAATAATTTCACAAATGAAATAAGCGGTTTATAAATGAATGCATAACTGTACATACAATCATATTATCCTTCAATAATATAGGTTTCCTACTCCATTATTTCACTCACTTCATTCATCATTGATAGAGTAATATTTTCAATATCATGATGGAAAAATAATTCCACTTCTGGTTGTTGATGAGATTCAAGGTTAGAGGTCAATTCTTCCACTTCATCAACCATATCATACAAATATCATTGTTTTACATGAGAAACTACACTCCACCCTTCATCCACCACATCATTCACAAAATATACCATTTTTTCTTACAAGGATAAGATATATGGATCGTGATGTTCACAATCACCAACATCCATCAAGCGAGAGAAGTTCATAGAAGTAAATTACAAGGATTCTCTTTTGACACATCTGATAATATCGACCCAATTTAATTTGAATAAAACAACTGAAAAATTCCCATGTTAGTTTAATTCAACAATATTCGTTAGCTTTCAATAATATCCCACTTTAGAAAATATAAATATACCACTATTCTATGTTTTCAAACCCACTTCTCGATCGACTGTACGAAATCTATAGTCATTCACGTTGTATGCTTCAAACTTTTTAACTTTTTTTAAAGGAAATTGAGGAAGAAAATTTAAATCTTTTAAAAACTCTTCTCGAGTATCAGTATTCATGATCTAAAAAAAAGAAATATACTTTATTTTAATTAAAAAATATATGTGTCAATATAATATTCGTATTTATTTCGATATTTATGAACTTAAAAATTGAGAAAATATATAAACATGTTAAATAAGGTTTACCTATATAAATAAACATGGTAAATAATAAACCCATGCACTATAAAACCAAACAATGCGAATTAAAAAGATACATAAAAGAAGAGGAGAACAAGGATCCCATCCCTATAGTTTTTTGTATGTTGTGCTACACCAAAATAGATGGACAAAGTGTTGATGTCATAATTTTGATATCACTAAGGTAAGGGATTGATAAATTGCATAATAATTGAATAGAAGTTAAGAATATGAAATGGAAACAAACTCTTACCTTAATCAAGAATCACAACTTTAGAAAATACAAGAGGAACCAAGATATAGGACATGCTAGGATTCATCATGTGAAAGGATTAAAGGTGATGGTAGATGAATCCAAGTCTTATAGAAAGTGGGAGATCCTATTAAAAATACCTTTTCAATTTCCATTTTTTGTTTCAATTATATAATGTGGGAGAATATATTAAATACACAATCTTATGGAATTTATATAAAATATTCATTTCCCAAAAAATAAATAATAGGGGCAGTATTAAATATTGTGTATATTTATAATTTTGTCTACTTTGTATGTTATCATTGGCCTCGAATAAGGATTCATAAAGTTTGGTATGGTCTGGGGCTTAGAATTTTAGAACATGTGTGGTATCCTGGTCAAGTGTTAGGGGTAGAAACAAGTTGTGACCCTATGTGTTATTAAATTTTTTAAATCTGGGGTGGATCAAGGAACATCAATGGGGGTTGAAACATAATGTGAACCTCTGTCAGAAGAAATTATAGTTGGCCCTGTGATTTTTCCTTTTTGTATCAAAGTATAAAAGTACGTATAACCTAAAATCGGGACAATTACATGTTTGGGATGATCTTCATAGATGATTTGTGTAAATATTTATTCCCATCACTATGATTAAAAAAATAAAAAATTTCATATATCCTATCTGAATGGAATCTAGAGAGACTCTCTATAAGCATTGAGAGATGTTCAAAAAATATGTTTACCAATTATCGTCATCAAATTGTTGAAGAGAACCATTTCATTGTGTTCTTATAAAAATATCTACTATAAAATGATAGAAAATTTATTGATGCCCCATAAGTAGGATCCTTGATAGGAAAATCACACATAGATTCCAAAGGGTTTATTGAAAAGAATAATCAAAACTAATTACAATTTGGCACCATAAGTATTCTCATAAGATTAATTAAGGTTTATAGTTTGTTTATAGGGTTATATAAGTGTTCAAAAACATCTAAACAATTATTTACCAAAAATATTTAAAATTAATGGTTTAGTTTCATAACCATGTATAAATTGTGCATTAGTTATTTCCTAAATATCCGTGGCCATGGATTTTTATTTTACTATGCATGCAAACCATTCCATGAATAGAAAACTTTCCCAACTTCTATAAACAACTTAGATTATAACCAAATAGGTACTCCAAGGTAAACCAACCATTCTAAATCGAATTTTATACTCAAAATTCACTTTTTAAATCATTAAAAATATATATTTCATTTCTTCGGTTCTCATGGTTAAATAAATTCCCCTTAATATTCCAAACTTCAATGAATGGAAATTTTAGTTCTCTATAGAATTATTGGTAATATTTTTGTTAAGTAAAATCTCATAATATCATTTGTGAAGTAATTTAGACTTTACTACATAAACAATAAGTTGTAAAATTATATGATAACTTACAAACAACAATATATTAATAAAATAAAAAAATGAAATATAAAATATAATTCAAATAAAAAATAGAAATAAAAAATATTAATAAAGATAACTCATGGTAATAAATGGGGTTTTTTAGAGGATGTAATATTTATGTTCGAGAAAGGGGATCTAGATAATTGGAGCATTGAGTTTATATTTCTTAGTGGAGAAGTGTGTGTGAGGCCAATGATATGGGTAGTCATGATCTATTAGTGTTTGATTAATTTTCATGAGGGGATATGGCTTGATAATCAACATATATTGAGGTTGTTCAAGGAAAAAATCACCTAAACCAAACTTTAACTAAACAATGTTTAAAAATTGGTAAAATTGATGGCCACACTCCTGAATATAAAAGAACACTCGAATGGTTGTACTCATAGAAGTTTGAGAATTTATTACTCCAAAGTAATAAGAAGAAGAAATATGATACTGACTCCTTGTTGATTGTAACCTTGACTTCCTAGATAGACAATAGCCTCCATATAATAACTTAATCCTTTGGATTATCTAATTAATCCCCTCTAATGATTATTTAGTCCACACACACATATTCACTGTCACTTCTACCTTAAAAATAAAATCCAGATACACGTATTGTGTAAATAAAGTGACATGGATTTAAAAATCAGAACACAATGCCTTCTCAAAATCTCACATTATATCCATCTAATATAGAAGAACATCATGAGAAATATTAATAAGGTTATTAAATCAAAATATAATCTCTCACATGCGAAAAATTTTATGTTGAAGAGATAAACTCTTTCTATCTTGACACCATATGTGTCAAAGAGAGGAACTAATTATAAACCAAATTCCATAATTCATCCCATAATTACGTATTCTCCTCACATTCACCAAAGAAGAATATCTACCAAAGTTGAATTAATCAATTAAATACTATAATATCCAGTGGAATCCAATGTTATTTTCATTCATGAACAAAGATAAATGCAATATCAAAATCCTCCAAACAATGTTCTATATTTGGATTGGGTATATTATCCTCATACTTCTCCAAGATGTTATACTAGAACTTACAATGTATTTATCTATAAAAAATAGTGTCTATACCTTGTGATGAACGTTTAGGGGTAGCGAAAAGCATCGTGTGGTGATATGGGTCACGACCTATAGTAGGGAGGCGTGATAGGGCTTCGAGGGGTCGGTGGCAATGGGCGGTGAGCTGCGTAGAGGGGCGGTGAGGCCGCAGCCGTGCTGAGGGGCAGTGAGGCGGCAAGTCACGCTGAGGGGAGGCGATATAGGGCTTCATAGTCACCAGAGGTGGGAGGGGGGGGGGGGGAGAAGGGGGTCTCGTGTGGGTTTGGGGGAGAAGTGTTGGTCCTATAAAAAAAAATTTTAGCGGTGGTTTTTAATAAATTTCCACAAAATAATTTATAAAACAATAGCAGCAGTTTAGTAAACCACTGCTAAAAAACTGCCACAAAGGGCTATTTATGTTTTAATGTTATATTTTAATGTTTTGTGCACAAATAAACTGTATTTATATAGAGTTGATAGAAATAGTAAAAGATATAATGTTTAAGGATATTCTTGAATTTTAGAAGTGTTTTAATTTTTGGCAATCAATTGTTTATCCCAATCGAATTAAAATCATTTGATTATTTACTATTGGAGAATTACATTCTAAATTGACTCTCAAAACTGTGTATCATTCATCTGGTAATATGGGTTTTACTTATTCCAATTATTTTTTATGTGTAATTATATTGTGTTATATAACCCATTAAAAGGTAGAAAATTTGGTATTGAATCCTAAAAAAATCAGGCATTGGGTGTTGTCTTTAGGTGTGGAAAAGGAATACTATTCAAGTTGTGCCTCTAGGTTAAAAAAGAATGTATTTTTGGGTTTAATAATCTATGGGGTAATGGATTTGTAATTGGGTTGTGACTCCAGGTGGGAAAAAGTCATTATGAGATTATATTAATTTGGTTATAGTGGGTTTTATCACTATCAATTAATGAGAGGGGTGAAGAGTGGACTAATATCATTTAAATGTGAACAAATATTAAATTATTTATGTTTATTTATATTTATTTTCCACTCCATTAAGTTTTTAAACTTTTATTTAACTTTAAATTCATTTTAAACATCCAATTAACCCACTGTTGGGTATTTTTCAATCTTTACTCTAGACCAAAAATTAGTATTGTACAAGGTTCCCTATATCTATATATTTTTTATTTAGGATAACAATTCCTTTATATGAACATTAAGAGGACAATATATTGTTTAATATTGAAGGATTAGCTCCAATGATGGATGGGTAGGGAAGAAACTTGATGTATAGGGGAAAAAAGACACTTGAGGATATATTTCCCCATAAAAAAGAAACACATCCAAAGGAACATGAAAATATGTTCTAAACATTCATGTTCTATATCCAATGTAAAGAAACACCCCAGTAACACATGATTCATGGTTAAGTATTCTATGGTAAGTAAATTTTATTTGAATTCTATATTTTATCATTTTAAAAATCTAATAATTATCCAACAAAAAAGATACAAGACTAGTATAATGAAAATATTTATATTATGCATGATAATAATTCGAAACTCAATTATAAATTTAAGAATGTTTTTGAAGAAAATGTGGTACAATCTATTGAGTTTGAAAAATTGAGAAACACAAATGTTGATTTTGGAATATTGAATCCCAAATATGAAAATTGTTGGATTAATTATTTTTTTCTAGGAATTGTAATAATCAATAATTGATATTTAATTTATTATTGGATGATATGTATAATGTTAAAAATTAGTGTAAAAAAATAAAAAATAAAATCAAAAGGCATAAAAAGTATATATTATTCTAAAGATGAAAAGGATTATGATGTTTTTTATTTTTTTCAAAAATAAAATTAAAGGTGTAATATTGAATTATATAAATTCAGAAATGAAATGTTTTTATGAAAAGTCTAATTTATAATAAATATGATTCAAATTTAAATGTTAGAAAGAATTATTATTTATAGAAATATGATGATATAGAGAATATAATTGTTTGTGAATATTTTTTCCTTATAAGTTTAGAAATAATTTTTGAAAGGAAATTCTGCTAGAATTTCTTTAGTTAATTGCTTTAAATTTGGATCTTAGGATCAATATTCTTATCATTTTCCTTTGAAGTTCACTAAATTTTTGGTAACAAATGGACTTTTATGTCGAAGTGTAATGTAAAGTCTAAAATATCTAAACCATATCCTTACTAGGTATCTAAAAGTATATATTCTATTTCATGTAAAATCAATCCATTGTTTATACCTAATTCATTTAAAATTAAACCATTATTTATACCCAAGTAATATCTATTTAATTGATGATTCTGAGGTCCAACAATCATGTCACTATTGTTTTTTTAATGTTTTAATGAGTCTTAAAAGTTTTTTTATTTCATTTTCTCTAATCATGAATACCACACACCATTTTAGGATGCTACTATGTACTTCTGTATAGGAATTTTGTAAAGTTGTGTTCATATGTCATTCTATTGAATTGTAATTTTCATCTGGCCAGTGAATATATTATTTTAGTTTCAAATTATATTTTACTTTTATGATTTTAGTGACTTTGTTTTTACCTTATATGATTTGGAAATATATTAAGAAATATTATTGGAGATAGGCATTAAAATTCTAGAAGATCCCGCGTCCTGGTGATCCAATAATTGATAAAAATAAAAATACTCAATATATTAATATCACACATACATAGTTTTCATAAAATAGTAGAATAAATCCTGAATGGAATCTAGGACCAGAAACATGAGAGCTCAACTGAGTCCAAAACGCGGGGTTTACCTTAGGCATGATCTAGGGTTGGTCGGCACTGAATGTATGGTTGATGTAGTCATTGGTAGTGCATTTAATTAAAATAAACAATTGAATCTATTTATTTTATTTTAAATTTCCAGAACCAAAATAACTCTATATATTATTCATTATAATAACTATCCATGATGATCCACATAAACCATAGGATAATTGAGAGGATCTTTCAGCGTTCTCCATTAGAGGATCATCTCAGAGGATGAATGGTGATCAGATCGAGGTGGATCGAGAGAAAGAAAATTTAATGTGATTTCTTCTACACAAGAAAGGGAATTATTTAAAAAAGATCAACCCAAATCATATTGGGGATCTTCAATAGTTTATTTCTCCATTTTGAATAAAATATTTACCATTGAATATTTTTTTGATATACAATTATTTGATCCTTCACATGAGCTTGAGAAACAAATTAAATTGTTTAATTCAATTTATTAATGATTTTTACTTGTTATCACCATGATTTCCTAATTTACGTAATACTTGGATGAAACTTTTTCAACAAAAAGGGATGTACCTTTTTTTCTTGTGCTTTCCCCCCACATGTTCTTTTTATTCTTCATCATTAGACCATAGTGTCAAGATTCGACATTGTCGGGGTGGGTTTGAGCCCATTTGAACCCCCATTTGTATAATGGTTGTGTACATGCTGAAAGGATAACTATTCTTTAGATGTATTGGGATGGATTATAGTTGATAATTTTTGGATCTGGTATCCACATGTGGAAATGGGTGAAGGGACGCACACGAGATGTGTGGTGGATTTGAGTGGATCATCATATTAAACTATCTAGATATCAGAGGTCATGAAATGATTGAAATATGTGATTTACATCAATTTTTTCTTATAAAATGGAGTAATTCATGGTGGTAGTTATGGATCTAGAAGTCATGTTAAGATTCTGATGATTTTTCAAAAAATTCAATTACACGCCCTGTATCTCAGATGAACACATGGTGTGTTCCAACTAGCTTTGATGCTAGTGTTTTTGGGAGAGTAGTGGATCACATAGAGTGTGGGTGGGTCCACACCCTCTGTGACCCACCCAGGGTAGACAAGCCATGTGATATTTGGCACACAACCAAGACCCTATGCTATTGGGCATGTGGTGCACTTTGGGAGTAAATGGAAATGGGATGGTACCCAACCACTTACAGATACATGACTAGGTACACACACACACTACAAAAAGTACATGGCGTGACCAAGATCACATAGGTAGGTCCCGAGTAGTAGTGACATGCCATGTATACCTTTTAGATTCCATGTACTATGTCATGGATTCCAATACATGTACATAGGTTAAAATGAAAAGGAAATGAGGTGGGGTTACACACCGTGAAGACCCCCATACACACCATGTACATCCCTCTAAGAAATTATTCCTTTAATATCTCTTTCATTTGGAATCAAATTTTAGAACACAAGTAGTCTATCCTAATAAATATTCCTCATAGAACATTATGGTGGAATCCATAGTGGCATATCAGATAAAATATGAGATGTAGAAAGTATGATTCTTATATAGGAAATGCTCAATGCTGGAAGTGGTTAGGGTATGATCATAAGAGATATGTTAGGTTAGTAGATCCCCTGTCGAACTAGGGTATGGATCCCCAAACACTTTATATAGATAGTGATGGTACTACCCAACACTTGGAGCGAGTCCTCTGTATGTGGAGTGGTATTCCCCATTATTTTAGCTTTAGTGGGGTGAAATTCCTCTATAAGAGTTGTGGATCCCTTGGCTATGGAGTACAGTTTTGAGGAGCACACCCATCAACACATATTTTGGTGAAGTTGTGTTTAATGATGGGAATCAGTGATGTAATTTTGGAGCTATAGGATTACTCATCAAATTTGGATGGGATTTGAAATGAAGATCCCATTTCTATATTTTTTTGAGTTTCTTTAAAAGAATATATATATATATATATGTGTGTATCTATCGGGTTCTTTCTATCTCTCTTACTTCAGGTTGCACTAACTACTTATGTTATATCCTTTTGTTAGTCCATCTTCAATTTTTAGGGTATCTTATTGGGTATGTATGTACTCACCCCTTCATGGGATTTTCCCATTTGTGTCATGTCTTATGAAGATGTAAGATAGATCAATGGTGACATTAGTAGAGATTATGGATACGTGGGTGTATTGACAGTGTACGGTGGTCAATGGTTGGTGATTATGAGATAAGATATCCCAAATTTCTTCTTTTTCCAGTATTGTGAGGTTTAGAGATCTTTTCTATTTGGGAATGTGTTTTTACCCTTTAAAAATTCATTTTATTCTGTCATACTCTAATTTATTTTCTAATGGTTATTACATGCATGGTTTTTACTCTATATGTTTCTGTCTTTTATATTCCTCTACAATGATTCATGGAGACGAATGGGTGTGTGTGTATAGGTGTATTAAGTAAATGTCTACCATTTTACATTATTCTATTTTGGTGCTTGTCACAAGACCTTGGCCTATTGGAGGGCGGATTAGGGTTGTCATGACTCAATCTTCCTTAGGGAGACAAACCCTTGTGGTTTGGGTTATGATAGAGTTGTATCATAGAAGTTATTTACTTGGGATAGTGTTTAGAGTTTTACCCTTATTAGGAATTGGTTGGGACTTATGGTGACATTTTCAAAGTTTCTGTAGTGAAAATTTTAGTCTAGGGAACCTTGTTTTGGTGTTACGGATGATGTTTTATACTCCAGGATTATAAATAACTACTTGTCCACTTAGAATACCGAGACATTAGTTGTAGGGAAAACTGGTAGAAGCATCACATATGATTGATTCCATTGAATTAACTTCTTGAGTCATATCACCATGCACATATGATCATTTAACTATAGTAAATATTGATTACCTTCATGATTCCTTCATGAAGGCATCCATCCTATTTAATAATTCCAGATCATTATGAAGATCCGATAAGTGACTTGTCCTCAGTTCAGGGGCTATCTCACGAGGTATTTCTGCTTGGAGGATAGGGAGTGGAATCCAAAAAAATTAAGAAGTTGTCAGTATTATATTAGATTGATGATTCAAATAGTCTTAGTGCACTACCTGATTTTTAGTATCAAAGACCCCTAAGGTTCCATGATAATCCAGATCCCCAAGTCGTGAAGAATTGGAATGAGTGGGTGATATCGGTCTTCAGGACCATTCAGAATATAATAGATTATATGGTTATGTTGGTAGACCATCATTTCTAAAGATCATCTAAGAGTTTGTGGAGTCTAGTTACATAGACCCATGATGAGACAACACACTTTTAGTCTGACCTCTAGCGGCTATTTTTGAAGGATTATTACCCTTCATGCTTGTTCTTAGATTGGTTCGAGATATTATTTAGAAGAAAAATGGTATTATAATTATTTTTGAGTATGTCGTGAGGTTTACTAACCTCTCATGATACTCCATAGATATGGTATGTGATGGTTTCTTTTAGAAAAAGAAATTTTGAAAAGGGTCTATATAGAGGCATTCAAGCCACTGTGGTCTCGTTATGATGACGCACATATACTAGAGTGGTAGAGAGGGCTATGGTGATTGAGATATTCCTAAAAGATGTACACCAGGTAGTTGGAGCTAGCGGTGGGCATAATTTGGATGAGTCATCTATAGCAGGTCACATGATTAGACATAGAGGTCTCAGGGGAGGAGGCATTTTCATTCGTGGACACTAGAGAATCTTTGACTTATAGAGGACCCAATCAACCCAATGAGGGGAGATTCAATTACAGAGATATGTGAGGTCATTTGGATTATGATTTTCCAAAAAATCATATGGTACATGACAGAAATGTAGTGGATGGACCACCATGGTAAAGTTAACACCATGATTAGGGACCTCCTAGATGTGGTTGGGGTGGCTCTCTTTGAGGTTGTACTAAAAGAGGATCATGATTTTCTTGAGAGGGAGTGATAGTTTGTGGAAGATTTTTATATGATATCCTACCACCATCACCACGTGGTGGCCCATGTTAGTCTTATGAATATGGTGATTGGGTTCATTTATAGTTGCAATCCATGGAGGGTTACGACCCAGATTCACATGAGATGTTATGAGGTATGATTGTTTTAGATCTACTATTACCTTTGTACTAGTAGACATAGGTTCAATTCATTACTTAAAATCATTCTTCCTAGTGTGCTAACTTCAACTTCTAGTTGGGAATTTATCCCATCAACCATGACTAAAGGTTCTTATAGGGACTAATTCTTCTATATATCTTTTGTGCCTGTAGTTTGGTCTAGCTCTTGGTGGAGAGAGTTTCTTGTGGGACCACATGGTCATAATGATGAAATGTTATCATGTCACTGTTTTTAAGGATTAGTTTTTTATGGTCCATGCCCATATTGACTATCCTCACAAATGATTCAGATATCTACAAACATATGGGATGAGATTATCCATTTTTGGTGGGAGAGATCTCATGGTTGAGTGAGTGAGTCTTTTAACTAGGAATATAAAACCCATTACCCATCAATTAGAAAGTTTTACCTAAAAAAATGGTTCTTAAGGCATATGTATTCCTTTATGTGTGGATAAATTTATGGAATTATTCCTTTGATGTTCTGGGACTACCTCCATTGCAAGAGAAAAAAAATTTCATTGAATTACACTCCAAGACCACTTTGATATCTTCAACAAAATATCGGATATCCCATTTCAATCTTTGAGATCTAAGGGTGGAGTTGGAGGATGTTCAAGAGAGGGGATTTATAAGAACTAGTGTGTCCCCCTAGGATGCTCCAGTCTTGTTTGTGAAAAAGTAAAATGAGAATTTGATCATTTGTTTTAACTTTTGTCACCTGAACTAGTTAACTATAAATAAAAAGAACCCCTGGCTATGGATCAAGGTTCTCTTTGACTTTAATATCTATTTCAGGTTTAAATACTACCAGTTGAGGTTTTGTTAGATTGATATTATGAAGATGACAATCCATTTTCACTACAAACACTATGTGTTCCTGGTGATTGCTTTTGGTGTGACAAGTTTCCACACAATATTTATAGTTTTAATGAAATAGATCTTCCATCCACACTTGGATTTATTTTTGGTTGTCTTCCTTGATAATTTAATCATTTACTCCGTGTTTGAGGAGGAGCATATAGAGCATCAGAGGATCATCCTATACTTACTTCATGAGAAAAACTTTATGGTTTGATCTAGAAGGTCTAGTATTGGATCCATGAGGTTTATTTTATTTTGATTGTCATGTATGAGTACGATTTAGCTATGTAACTGATGAAGAGTGTTGCAGTATTTGTCTTGGGGACACTAATGATCACAACATAGGTTCAAAGATTTCATGGCTTAGTGAGGTCCTACAAGAGGTTTTGGGTAGAATTATCTTGTATTTTATCCTCTTTTAATACCATAATATGGAAAGGGAATTTATTTATATGGACCGATATAGATTATAGAGATCCTTTGAGGATATGAGGATGAGGCTGACTGGTGCTCCAATATTGAGAATACTGGAGGAGTGTATGGAGTATGATGTGTTAAATGATGAATATAGAACTAGAATCAGTTGTGTGTTGATGTAGAGGTTATAAGTGATCTCATATGGGTCATATTAGTTGATTCACCATGAGCAGAATTAAACCATACATGAAATATAGTTGGATATGATAATCTTTGATATGAAGATGTGGAGGAACTAAACAGTTGGAGAACACATTATTATATACATAGACCTTCTTAGTCTCAAGTATATTTTCATGAAGAGTGATTATAACCTAATTTATAGGTTTTTTTGGAGTTCATATTAGAATATTACATCAAGATAGTGTATACTCCTATGAATGGAAATTTGGTGAATGATACCCTTAGCAGGAGGTCTTGTTTTCTCTTGGCGGACGAGGAATCTAAGCGGTTGGATTCTTTGTACCAGACCTTGGAAGAGGAGATGAGTTATGTTTTTCATCTTTAATTGGTGTTGAATCATCCTATTATTTATAATTTGTGGGAGTATTAGTTGGGAGACATCATATGTGGCGTTTTACATGGCCAGATATCCTCCGGGGATTCATAAGATGAATTTTATAGAGGGGAGCACACCATCCTTTTGCAGGGAAAAACAATGGTTCAAGCAATGTTTTGAAAGGATTTGATGATATAGTTTCACACTTCCAATTTGGTTGTACATACCCTTGTGAAAAATATATATAAGTACTTTTAGTTGTAGTTTTGGTGGCCTAGAATGAGGTGAGTGTCACCAAGTTCATCTCTTAGTCTATCACAGGTTAGAAGGTAGATGCTAGGCACCAGGTTCTTGCAGGTTTAATCTAGAATATTGACATCCTAGAGTGGAAATGTGATGAAATATCAATGAAATTTATGTTATGGATTCTAAGGATATCAAGAGGCCATGATACCATCTGGGTGATAGTTGAATGACTTACCATAATTACACACTTCCATGCTACTAGGGAGTAGAGTTCGATGGAGTGTTTGGGGCAGTTGTATGTGAGAGATATCATTCAAATCCATGGATTATTATTGAAAATTTTCATTGACTGGGATTTGTGATTTACTTCATGGTCGTGGATAGGCTTGTGGGAGGCCTTCGAGACCAAGTTGTGGATGAGTATAGCATTTCACCCCCAAATAGATGGGCATACCTAGTGGACTATCCAAGTGTTAGAGAATATATTGAAGGATAGTGTATTAAACTTTAGATGAAGCTGGGAGGATCATTTTAATTTGTTATAGTTTGGTTATAATAACATTTATCAATCTGCTATCAGTATGGATCCTTTTGAGGCCCTTTACAAAAGACCATACATGTCACCCTTTTGTTGTACTGATATTGGAGAGACTTCTCTTGTGAAGAAATATATGGTGCAGGAGATGACAGGGAAGGTTTAGGTGATCCATTAGTATATGAGGACATCACATAGCTAATTTAAATTTTATTCAGATCAAAATCATAATCCTTTTTTATTTTTAAGAGGGAGACCATATTTTCTTGAGAGTTTCCCCATGACGAGGATTGTAGGGGTTTTTCTAGGGATGAAAGATATCCCCAAGTTTCATAGGGCCAATCAATATCTTGTGGAGGGATAGAAATGTTTCTTATATCTTATCCATACCATCATCATTAGAGACGGTGAACGACATATTCATTATTCCATAGTTGAGGAGATACATGCATGATCTTACGCACATTAATGAATGGTGTGCACTGGACATTGAGGATGGAGATGCCTTAACAAAGTAACTGGTGGAAATCGAGGATCAAGAGGAGAGGATAATTCATTGATAGACCATTCTTTGGGTTCATATGAAATTGAAACAAGAGAGAATTCTAGAGAGTTCTTGGGAGAAAGAGAATTAGATGTGGGCTTAGTATCCTCATCTTTTTTATTTAGATCGTTCTTTTTAGTGTGAAAATCCTTGATGGAGTAGAGAATATAGAGGCTCTATTTTTACCCTATAATACGTTAAAATATATTGATGAATATTTTCTGATCCATACAATGAGATGAAGTGTTATTTGAGCCTTGTAAGACTAAAATTTGTATTATAAAAAATTTAAATATATTAATATCATGTGAACATATTTATCCTGTATTGGGGGAATAAATATTGAATGGTGTCTCGAATTGGAAATTTGAGACCTCGAGTGAGTCCAGAAGGCTTGGTTTACCCAAAGTGCAACCTAATGTTACATGACACTAGAAAACCTATTAAGCAAGTCATTAGAATTGAATTTAATTAAAATAAATATGTAAATTTATTTATTTTATTTTAAATACGCAGACCTATATTCCTCTATATATAAATCATTATAACAATACTATTGGGTTAATATCATAAAACCTTAGAGAATTTATAATATCTCTAAGCATTCTTCATTTTTATATTGCATTAGAGGATGATGGGTGATTGCATTAAGGTGGATCAAGTGGAAACAAACACAATGAGATTTATCCTTTACAAGAAAATGCATTCTTCTCTAATTATCAATCATAATCAAGACATGGATCTTTAATTTTGGATTTCTCCTTCTTGATTAATGTTTTTTCATGATTGATTATCTTCTTTTGATTTGTAATTATATGATACTTTGTTTGAGCCCAATATATGAATAAAATTGTTTAATTTGATTTATTATTGATTATTTCATGCTATCACTTATGTTTCTACATTTCCATTATTTTCATTCAATAATCCTTGGAAAACAACGATTTCACCTTTTTTCTTATGCTTTCCCCCCAAATTTTATTTGTCTTCTTCATTGTTGGACCATGGGTTCATGATTCTACATTATCAAGTATGGTTTGAGTGTGATTGAACCCCCCAAATTCTTGTAGTATGTGTTAAAAAATAAATAGATCAGTGTTTTTCAGATTTATCAGGATGGATTACCATTGATACTTGGTGGTAATGGGATCCATATATGATAATGGGAAACATGAAGTGGTATAGATTCCAATGGACCACCATATTCTATTTTTTTGTCCATATAAAGACACGAAATAATGTTCATAGGTGATTTCCTTCAGTTTTGGGTGATCAAAAGTGAGATTAATAGTGGGTGATTCTATTCTAGAATCACATGAAGAATATGAGAATTCTTAAAAGAACTTGAATAATCTACCTGTATCTCGGATGAACACATGATGTGTAGACCCCCTAACTATGGTGCTAGTGTTTCAGGGAGAGTTAATCATCACACACCTTGTGTCAAGGCCCACATGTTGTTTGACTCTCCAAAAGTTCCATGCCATGTGCCTTTTCTAGGACCCCTTTTGATCAGACTTGTCATGTACTCAAGGAGTACACAAGCATGGGATGGTACCCTGACAAGTCCAAATACACGAGCATGATCTAAGGTACATGGGCATGAGCATGAGAATATGAGATGACCCCGAGTGGCTGATACATATCTTGTACCACATGTAAACACCATGTAATATGTCATGGATTCAAATCCATGCATATAATAGAATAAAAACAAGAAATGAGGTGGGGTTAAATGATGTGTGGACCCCCAAACATGTCATGCACTTCCCTCTTGAAAATTCTTCCTCTCTTATATTCCTTGTTTGGGATTGAATTTTTCCCATGAGAGTAGCCAATCATGAGACTTTTTCCACATAGAATGCGATGGTGGACTCCATTTTGGAATAAAAGATATGATGTGATATTGTTTGAACATTAAACTTATGTTGGATATTCTTGAAAATGGAAGTGATTAAGGAGGGATCATTAGAGAGATGTTTAGGTTTGAACTCCCCAATCACATTTGGCCGTAAGTACCTCATATTAATTATACAGAGAGAGATGGTACTCTGCTACAATGGGAAGATGTCCTCTATCTATGGGGAGATACTCCTCTATATTTTATCTATGATGGGGTGAAGGTATTCCATGGGAGTTGTGGCTCCCTCAGTTGGAGATCATAATAATGAGGTACATGAACTTTTATACGTATTCTGGTGAAGTTACATTAGAGGTTGGGAATAGATGATTGAGTTTTAGAGTTATTGGATTACTCATCGACTATGGATTTATTATGAGGCTAAGATCCCCTTTCTCTTTTATATGGTTTTCCATATGAATATATATATATATATATATATATATATATATATTTATACATATATATATATATATCTGTTGGGTTCTAATTCTCTCACTTTATTTCGGTTGACTTAAATACTTTAATTATATCCTTATATTTCTTCCTCTTTGTTTTTTGGGTTGTCCAACATGGTATATATCTACTCACCCCTATATGGGCCTTACCCACACATGCAATGTCTTATACCGAAGGGGGATAGATCGAATGCGATTTTGGTGGAGATTTGGGATACTAGTGTGCATTGACCATATATGGTGGCTTGGGCTTGGAGATTAGGATTTGGAATCAAAAAAATTTATTATTTATCCAATTTTTTTATGTTTGGACCACTCATCTAACTGGGCATGTTGTTTCCCATTACACTTTGGTTTTATTCTATTGTACTTTGATGTATTCCCCAGTGTTTGTTACATTCATGGTTTTTACTTTATGAGTTACTATATTTTATATTCCTTTACATTATTTCTATGATATGTATGGCTTCCTGAATAAAACTACATTATGAAAATGAATCCCATTTTATATTTTTTCTTTTTGATACTTTTCTCCAACCCTATCCTATTGGAGGTGGGATTGGGGTTGTCACGACTCGGCCTTCCACCGGCCAGGCATGCTATAGTGGGTTTGTTCGTGAACATGGTAGTATCATTTGATCATTTTAAAAATTATTTGAATATATTATAAATTTTTTCCTGGATCATTGAGATATTATGTTATGTTTTTTTGTGGAATTTTCACTATTAGAATTAAAATTTTCCTTGTACTATTTTTATTGTTTCATTTTGGAAGGAAAGCATCAATTTTGGGAGAGTTACTATGGTTATTGATTCTAAATTCTTATTTGAAGTTGTTGTTATTTAAACCTATTGTCCATAGTTTCATATATTTATATTTTGGAAACATTAAATATTCTTTAAATAGTTAATATATTAAAATTTAAATTTTTAAATTTTAAATACGCATAACCTGGTTTTATTTTTTCAGAATGAAGGAAACTAATTTTAAGGGTGGAAGAAATTTTGATTTATCATTTTTAATTTATTCATTATTTATGATTTTTTGTTCATTTATTTTAAATTTTTTTATTTTTATTTTTTATTTTAATTTTTCAATTTTTAATTATTTTAAATTATAAAATTTATTTTCAGGATTTAAATATGTTAATATTTTAAATTAATTTATTTTAATTGTGTTTTAAGTTGTTTTTCTAAAATGAGATTCAATATCTATATAATATTAGTCTATTTATTCCCACTTTGAGACTATCCTATAGATATTGTGATTGAAAACATTGAATCAAAAGATCAAACTAGATAAACTATTTTGTATGTAGGTGTTTATCATACTTTTATTTCGGTTTTTGAACCAAACAATATTGATGAGGATTTAGAAGATGGTAATTGGATCATGTCTATTGAATTAATTAAATCAACATTGAATAATTTATGGACTTTAGTTTTTCAACCCAGTAATTCTTATTTTACTAAAAAAATGGATTTTTATAAATAAGCATGATGAATATGGAAATATAGTTAAAAATAAAACTAGATTATCATTTTAAGGTTATTTTCAAGAGTAAGGAATTGATTTTAAGGAATCCTTTACACCTATTTCTTGGTTTGAATCAATTAGGTTTTTATTGGTTTGTGCTACTATTTAGGGATTCAAATTATTTCAAATGATAGTAAAAAGATGAATATATTTTTGAATAATTATATGTTGTACAACCCCTTGGTTTTGAAAAAAGCATCGTTATCATGTTTTGAAACTATATATGTCTTTATATGGTTTGAAAGAAGCTCTTGGAGATTGTTATGAAAGGTTTACTACTAATGTTTATAAAAGAAATTTTGAGAAAGGAAAGTTTGATTCTACTTCTTTTATTAAAACAATTATAATTATATTTAGATTATATACATTTATGCTGATGAAATTATATTTATATATACAAATAAAAACCATTTTAATGAATTTTATGAGTTTATGACTTCTGAATTTGATATGATTATGACGGGGGAATAGAAATTCTTCCTTAGTTTACAATTTTTTCAAAGAAATGATGAAGTTTTTTTAAATAAATCTATATATGATAAATAATTACTTAATATATTTGGTTTAGAATACATTATAAGTGAAAATGATATCAAAAGTACTAATTTCATATTAGATTTAGATAAATTTAGACAATGTGTTGATACTAAAACCTATAGAGGAATTATTGAAAGTTTATTATATTTAAATTATACTAGGGATAATTTAATGTTTTTAGTTTTCATGTGTTATATATATTTTAGTGATCTTAAGGAAAGTCACATTTAATTAGTTAAAATAATTATTAGATATTTAAAAGGTTCTTTAAATATTGGTTTATTTTATCTCTCTAGAACAAACACTAATTTGATAAGTTCTTCTGATTATTATTTTGGTGGTTGTAAGATAAACATGAAGAGAACTTATGGATTTTACAATTGAATTTTTAAATATTTATTTTAAATAAATTAATTGTAAAAAAATTCAATTACTATTTAAACTACTGAATCTGAATATATGGCTATTGTTTCTTATTTTTCTCAATCTCTATGGATTATGAAAATACTATCTTATTTTTGTTCTCATTTTAAGATAATTACTATATTTTTTGAATATAATTATTCTATATATATTTCTAAAAATTCCTTTCACCACTCTAGGAATGGTCACATTGATTTTAAATATAATTTTTCTAGAGATCATGTTAGAAAAAGAAATATCATTATGGAATTTATTTCTATATAAAACCAATTAGCTAATATAATTATTATTCCTATGAATTTTAATTGGTTTGAGAAAAAAAGTTTAAACTTGGTACTATAGAGATTTAAAATTATATGGCATGAATTTAGAGGGAGTTTGAGTATATTTGTATAAATTTTTCAGATTAATATGAGATCTATGAAATTTATAATTGGTATTTTATTATTTTTGTTGAAATATTATACAAATTTGTTTTTCAATATGTATAAAATATTATTTTTCAAAGGGTTTATCATTATTTTTTAAAAAACATATTTGATATGTTTTCTTTTTGTATTATTTCTCCATGACATATGTTCAACTAGTATATATTTAGGGGAATTTTGACTCATATTTTGTGCTAAAACCTTAAATCTATTATATTTGACCAGTGTGTTTATTGAATTGTATTTTTTTTATTTTGGATATTTTTTTAAAAAAAATAATTAGTTAATATTTTATTAACTCAAAGTAATTAATTTATCTATTGAAAATATTGAGATGTCCCATGTACCCTTTAGGATTATATTATACACAATTAGTTTTCTATGTCAACACATACATTATAAAAATATAGGGGATGCCTGTTTTTGTGTTTTATATAACTTCATGGGGGTTAGTTTCTTTCCCAATAATCATTCAGGGGGATATTCTCATATTTAATTAGAAAATTTAAATTCTTTTCTAGTTATAACTATTTCAATTTGGGGAAGAATCTTTAAATACTAAATCATTTTTATCAACTTCAAAAGGGGGAGAAATTTTCTTAAAGTGACATTTGTTTTCCAATTATAAAAAACAAGATAATTTTGAATTGGTTCCTTGGTCAAATTTTTTATTATTTTTGATAAATGAAATAATTATAAGTTCTCTTATGTTTTTGATCTTTTGACTAAAAAGTTAATAAAGTCCGGAAGTGACCTTAATGATCGACCATGAGTGAAAATTCAATAAATTATGGATTGACTGTGAGTGAAGGGGAATTACTGTGATTAAAAAATTAGAAAATTATGCATCATCCATTGGTGAAATTGATCAATTATGAGTGAAAATTCTGAAAATTATAGGTCATCCATGAGTGAGATAGGTCCAATGTGAATGGAAATAATATTTTACCTTAAATATTTAAATAATAAAATGGGATATAGAATACCAAATTAAGGTATTATTTATGAGTTGAAAATATAATAATATTATCTACATTTCATTATATAACATAAAATTATAAATCGATCCTTGTCATGTACCAAGTCACTACATGTTTTCTGTCCAAATTTTTTAGTTTTATAGAACTAATTTTCTATTGTATTTTATGTTAAATTGAGCTAAATAAGTTTTATTATGGTGATTATTGATTATATGGGAATATAATGAAATTATCTAAATATAAGTAAATTGAAGATTGAGATTATTCCATCATTTTAAGGTCTATTTCTAGCCTAATTTTCTTTAAGTCAAGATGTTTCCAAATTTATAGAACTGGATATGTGATCAATTCACCTACGTGATCTATTCACCTACATAAATCTCTTATGCATATTAATCTACGTTGATTCCCTCACATTGGGATGTTTGGATATATAGTGAAAAATGGATATATAAAATTACCCAATGTGGATTTACCTATGTAGTTCTGTGAATTTCGATATAATATTGTAAAACATGGAAATATGAACTTTTTTATGTAATAATTGACATTTAAAATTGCTGCAAGTTTATTATGGATATAATTTTCATTTTTATTTAAAAATTAGTTATTAATTATTCGAATCCATGAAAATAGGTTTTAATTTTTTTGAATTATGAATTAAATATTAATCACATGAGATAAAGTGTATGTTGATAATCAAACTGAAATTTTTGGAATTGAAATATTCAAATTCAAATCGGCTGAAATATTAAGGGACTATATTGATTATTATCCAAAATGATTCTATAGATATAAGTTATTTTTATTTAATACAGTATTAATTATTCCAATTAATTCCAATTTTTGGTTTCTAATTATCTTATAGTATATTATGTTTGAATAATAGGAATATTATTTTTAATTTATAAAATATTTACATGTGGAATATCATCTGGAAAATATGTGTGGAAAACTATGATGTTTTTTGTTGAATTTTCATGCATGATTCTTCCTTCGAGAAAAAAAATATAATGATCTTCTTATTTTAATATTGTTGTGAACAATAAAAATCTATTCATATAGATTTGAAAGAACTAATGAAAAATATAAAGGCTGAGGATATTATTGAACTATACAAGTGATCCATTTTTTTTGGGGATCCACTACAACTCCAAGGAAAATTGAAATCATCCAATCCTTTTCTACTAGAGAATTACTTGTTGAATCAACTCTCAGACCTTGAATCGTTCATCAGGCACTATGGTTTTTTAATTATTCAAATTCTTATTATGTGTGCATAATTGTAATAGGTTATATTACACATTAAAGGGTTGAAAATTTAGTTATTAATCCCAAATAAAAGTTAGGAATTTATTTGTTCCTCTAGGTGAGAGAATGGAAGACTATTCAGGTTTTTTTTCTTCCTTGTATGAAAATTTATACTATTCAACTTTAACTAATAGGTTTAAAAAGGGAAGTCTATTTGGGTTTAACACTCTAGGGGAAAAGTATTTATAATTATACTATGACACCAGGTAGGAAAAAGGTCAATGTAAGATTCCTCTACAATGGTTATAGTAGGCTCCATCACTCTTAGTTCATGAGAGGGGTAAATAGTGGACTAGGAACATTTAGATCCAATACACTATAAAAATATATATGGTAAATTTTCTACCTTTCCAGTTTTTTATGTTCTAAAACTTTGATATAACTTTAAATTCATTTTATGAGTCGAATTTACACCACTATTGGGTATTTTCTCTTCCTAACTCTAGACCAATATCTCATAGGTTGATTGTGGTATGTGCAATACAACGATTGAGACCATCCATATATCAAGGATACATTGATCCATAGGTGATAAAGGATATTTTTTAGTATTTTTTTGGAACATTATATCTGATTTGGGAACTCATTGATTAAATGGGGGTTCTTAAATTAGGACCCCCTCATGACACAATGAGACATTAGTTGATGTTAACCTATACTCATGAAAAGTATTTATCAACCATGGTAGGAGAAAATATTATAATTTAATAGTTTTATTCTATGAATTTTGAGGATGTTTTGAGATCAAAAAATCTTAGAACCTCTTCTGGGAAGTAGGACTGTGGATAAGACTAGGGTGAGCTTTTTTGGATGAGGTACTCCTTGAGAATATTTTAGAGTTGATCTATTCATGCTCCAGGGTTAAAGTGAGACCTAAAGGGAGAAATATGAGTTAGGTTTATGACATAGTGAATCCCCCAACTATTTCATATCCTTTGAATAAGCATTGATAGGTTGAGGATTTCTTATTAAGCGGTGCACCCTGGTTTGGGAATAGGTGAGTGTGTTCCTTAAGATAACCAGAGCAATGCTATGAAGTTGCCTTCATTAATGTATGCAGTATTTAGAATAAAAAAATTGTTTTAAGTAAAAAAACATTTCTATAAGTTTATTATAGTTTAGGAGTTGGTGGTTAAATGTGTTCATGGTTAGGTAATGTTTCGATCATCTTTCACTCCAAAAACCTGCTACATACAGTTCTCTATTGACCTAGGGTGTTGGTAGTTGAGGCCATTTATGGTTCTGTGAAATGGAAATACTCTAATATGTAATTATAAAAAGACCCTACCCACTAAGACTCCACTTGGGCCCTTTTAGGGAAATTATTTTCATTTGGGTATTGTTTGTTTTATCAAACATGTCTGTTTATGAGTTTCTTTATTTGGTAGCTCGAGTAGCTTCCTTTTTAAAGGATAAAAGGTTAAAAGGAAGGAATCATAGAGATATATAGATTTTTTTGGATTTAACATATCTAAATTTATATTAATAATTCCTAGATCCCTTGAAAATGATAAAGTTTGCAATCCACCCTAGAAAATAACCTTATATTTTTGAATTTTTCGTTGCTCTTAGAATGAGGTGATTACCCATGGTATGAATTTTGTTCATTTTATGATCTAATTTAATTATAAGTAATAATAAATATCTTATAAATAAATGACTATTTATTCCATATGTGAAAACATTATTATATCTTAAATGGATTTTTATATAGAAATTCAAACCCTGAGATATCTTTAGAATGATGTGTTTTCCCTTGGTGAGGTATAAAACTTTAGTTCAGGATTTGGACCTTGGACAATGTTTTTTGAGGTATTTAGTTTTTTTACTAATGATGGGTGTAAACTACGCAGAGGTAATATATAAATTCATGATTATTATTTATTTTTAGTATTATCCGTTGACATCAGATTAATTCGTAGAGGATATTCAATCGTTCTAAGAGATTTTGAAATGTTATTCATCATTATGGTAATGAAAACTACCTTGGATTATGAAGTGATTATGTTTTTCATCTAGATTTTATACATTCATTTCATTTCTAGACTCATTTTTAATTTTCTTTATTTCTTATATATCTCTTGTTTATAACATGAGAAATAAACAATGGATTAACTATTCTTCATATAGAATTTTTCTTCCAAAGAGCATGGTGACAATGTTTTGAAGGGAATTAAAATATTTGATATAAAATTAAATATTTAATATTGATTATAACCTGGATTATTATATTATGATGAATTTTTTTTGTTTTCTATGTTTTAACCATTTTTTTCATTCAAAGGGAAATAATTTGATAAATTTTTTCCCATTTATAATTAATATTGAAGGTAGGATTTTATAATTTTATTTGTTACCATTTTTGGATGTGAATTATTATTAATTTGAATGAAATTTTACCAAACTATTCATGTATAATTTTTATTAGTTATCAAATTCATTCTATTTATGTCTTATAAATTCTTCAATGAATATAGACATGGACTACTACAAGGTGATTGGTCTTTCTACCAACTACCATTTATCGATCATCCCTCACATTTTCTTCCCTATTAATCACTTTGAGGATTGATGATAGAACCTCTAATTTTGTTTTGGATTCACTATAATGGTGAGGGGAAAGTAAATTAAAGGGGTTATATAAAAGAGTTTTGTTGAATGGTTGGTAGTGGTTCAGTGATGTTATGGAACCCCAAAGACATGACCATCTCATAATTATATGAGTTATAGAAAATATTTCATTACAGTAAATTGCCACAATATTTTAGGTTTTGAGTATTAGATAATTAGGACAAAAAATTAACTAATAAAACCTATGTTTTTTAACAAATGAAGTTTTTCCCAAAATATAATAAACTAATTAATATATAGAAATTACTCAATATCTACCAAAATTTCTCCTCAAAAGATAATATTATAGAAACATGATAAGTTTTACCTTACGTCATAACTTGTGGAAAAGTAAACATATGAAAGGTATTAGATCATATGCTCAATAAGTGTATAGATAACCGATAACAATCAAAGAAAATTAGTGAGAACAAGATGAAAATGTGGGTATAATTAAGATACATAAAAATGTTATATCATACAAAGAGTAGATCAGAAATCATGGAATAAGTCCTTAGATAACATAAAGGTACAAAATATCTTTTAAAATATGCATAAACATGGAATTAAACATATCTTGAAAAGATAATAAACCTATAAATCTAGAACAACTATAAGAATAATAAAACCTTGTGAGAAAACTCATTATTCCCACACCTACGTAAAAAAATCATTATGAACATGTTTGAAAAATGTGAACAAACTCATTTTGTCCATGCTTATGGGAACAAACTCATTTTTTCCATAGTTGACTATCTCATGAGATATTCAAATTAACCAATTTAGTGAAGGGAGATATAGTAACCCACTCTCCATAATATGTACATTTATTATCTATATAAAACAAATCATCATCATATGATAAATAAATTAAGGCAATAAAATGGGTTTTATATCCCTTTTAAATGGAATCAAATAAGAATAAAATTCATAATCCCATCAATAAATTTGATTAACTTTTGAAATATAATAGTTTATTCAATAAATTTATTTTTAGATACCGTTAAATAAAGTATATTGTAATTACACCATAAAGATAAAGGGTATGTAATTTAGTTAATAAATTCCACAATCAATATGTTTATGACCTCTAGGTGAAAACCCTTTAATTAATGAAATGGATGACATGGTATTAAAAAATTATATACATTGGGAGAAAAGTTAGTGATTTTCATAATGGATGATTAGGAAATAATAAAGTAGTGCTTGAACATTTATTCAATATTAAATAAAATTATATATGCCATCCAAGGAAAGTAGGTGGATGATATCAATTGAATATCTTTTTTGATCAAGAATAAGATATGACAAAATACAATGACTTAGATGATTTTTTTTTGTTTTAGAAAATCAGATTTGGAAATATGAAATATCATTTTTATTTTGAGATTTTTTAAAAGAAATATTTTTTAAAACAAAGAGGAAAATAATGTATTTTAGAAACTATGAATGTGTAGAGAATAATTTTTATAAAAAAATAAAAAAAGGAATAATGATATGTTCATATAGAAAATATTAAAAAATGGGTTTTTTACTTGGATGGAAAGAACTCATAATTTGTTTTTATAAATTTCATTATTGTGTTCTAAAAAATTGAAGGTAGAATAAAATTTAATTAATAAATTATTTATTCCTAGATATGGACATTTATAAAATCATCTAGTGAATACAAACATGGAAAAATAGGTTCTAGACCAAATAGAAGAGGTATGGAAAATATAGTTACAACCTTTTTGTTGGAGTTGGTGGCCTAGAACCAACTACTTTGTACTTTATTCATTAATAAAAGCCTTATCACATCTTGTTTTTTCATCTGCGTGACAATGCATATGATAATGTCTTAAGGATAGTTATTGCATTAAAGGGTCATAACGGATCCCTACTATGATGAGAACCCGGAAGTGCTATAAAACTGTTCTTGAATATATGTTCTATGGACATATCATGTTATTTTAGGGTCACAAATAATACAGGTCCTCAGGGGTGAGGACTCATAAAACTTTGAGGTACCTTCTCATGGTGTGCACCCTTAGTAATATCTAGGAGGATATTATGAGAACGAGACCCGTCAGTAGGAAACCCACATTTCATAATGTCATTGGATGTTCCTATCTGCAGACGTGTGTATTGGTCCTTAGACTTTAATATTATTATTAATGGGTATTATAACTCGCGTGCTTAGATGTATTGACAAAACCTGCGACGACACACTGTTCACAGCGAGTTAGGATACGTTGGGTGCGTCATGAGTAATACTGCATTAATATATAATGCGAGAAAGGATTTTTCCCTTATGTTCCATAATGGAAGTAGATATCTCCAGCCCTTTGATGGAATTGATATAGCTGAAATAAACACATGTTCATGGTAAGGTATGGGCGAGTTTAGTTCCGGGAAGTCAAATAAAGAATAATCGAGCACATGGGTTGATGGAACTAGCATGCAACCCACTTGATTAGAGATATCGAGACAAATGGATTATATTACACGTTAAGTGTTCGTAGGAGGTGACACGTCATTGCGACGTTAACTTATTTCTATATGGGTGCCTTGGTGTGTTTCTAGACGCTAACTTTGGACTTTAGGCAGGCTCCACCTAATGCCACTAAGAAAGAGACCTAGAGGGCCACACACTAAGTGTGTTCATGTATCTTAGTTAAATATTAATTTAACAAGTTAAATAAATATTATTGCCAACTATGGTTTAATAATTATTTAAGGATGCATGATCACATTTATTTCGACACTAGTTATTCGAGAGAATATATTGTGGGCGAAATAATATATTTATTAGTGAGTAATGAAATTAAATTTATCTAAGAAATAAATAGCCATTACTCAAGGTCTAATAAATGTGGAGGATAAAAATGAAAATAAAAGTACACGCATTGTATATTAAATATACACGCCGTGTAGTTTTATGGAAAAAAAGTACACGTCGTGTATTAATTATTACATGCCGTGTAGTTTTTCAGTCGGAATTTTGGGGATATAATATTGTTTTATTAAATGATATTAATTATAATCAGCGTGGGCGCATGTCAAGGAATTAATAATTCGACATGGGGGTTTCAATAAGAGTTAATTAAATATATAAAATTCGTAACGCATTTATTTATTGTCATAACTCTATTAACCTCAAAATCAATTATAAATATCCTCAAAACCCCAACACTTTTTCCACAAGAGCCATTTTTTTCCAAATCAGATTTGGAAATACTCTCAAGACAAGAGAGAATTCCTTTTCCACCAAGAACACCCTTAAGTTACAAGAGCGAGATCCTCCACCGGATCAAGGCGGTCGAAGGCGGACATTGCAATAGATGGTTCCTTCGTGCTAGCACCCGGAGATCCCGTCAGCGATGTCCAGAGATATGTGGAGCATGTGTGGATCACCACTAGAGGAATCCTACACTTGGATTATACGACGCAACGATGGATCACAAGATCATGACTGGAGACATCGACGAAGAAATAATTCCACAGATGTAAATCTTGTGAATTAATTAAATTAATTATAACTAACATATGATGATCCTATCTCAATGGTTCTTGGACTCTTCTTTTCTTTTTCATTCTTCGTTCCATTCCGAAGATCCTGCATTTTATATCGTGACAGATCTCGGAATGAATGTTGTTTAACGCTAAAATTAAAGTTGAAAAAACCCACTAACCCGCTTCCGCTACACCCAAACCCTTCAAGTGGTATCAGAGCGGGATCATATCGTTAATTATAATTATTTAGTTTTTCATTGATGTTTTACGCATTTAATAATTTTGTTGTTTCAATTCATTTTTAATCGTTCTAGAAATCTGAATCATGAGATCTATTCCTCCTCCCTCATTTCTCTTTCACCTCATAAAAAAATTTCTTTTAATTTTGATTAAAATAAAATAGAGGAACTCATCCGGAGGAGCCAAACATTTCTAGCCGTAAAACACCAGAATAAACAGCATGTATTCAGAAGTACACACCTTCTAGTATAGATTCTTTGCATTGACTGATCCACCAAATCAGGCCATGTATTAGTTACTTTCTATGAATTTAAGACACCGTGTGTTGACGAGAAACAGGAGGCACATGGTTTCCGGATTACATGCCGTGAGGTCCAATGAACATGGTGTGTGGTCCCTTCAGGTTAGGGTTAGGCTGTGTACCCCATACACGGATTCCCCTGATGGAAACTGTGTAACACAGAAACTACACAGTGTGTGTCCAAAAAACATGCTGTGTACCCTGAAAATTTCCGAAGTACATTTACACGCCATGTCCACGGGTGTGTACTTCAGATGGACAGTGAATAAAAGTACATGCCGTGTAGTCGGAACTACATACCATGTACTCATACAAGTTACATAGATTTATTAAAATTTATTATTTATATTATACAAACCCTTGAGACGTGTACCATAGTTCATGCATAAATCTGAGGGACAACACGTGATAAGTGTTTTATATATATGTGTTTAATTTAACATCTGTATAATGAACGGGAATTCACTGGGTTGCCTCCAAGTTACAAGTTACATACAAGGAAAATTTTAAATGAATTTATTTGTTTAAAATTATGATGAGAATCCCAAGGAAGTTCAGAGAAGGGTTTAATATAAATGGATTGATTAATTAAAGATAATTAATTAATTCTAGCGTGATTTATCTTAAACGAGAATGATTAAAGAATTGAATGCTAGTTTTATTTAAGCGTAAATATTGTTGGATATATGGATGATCATGAGCTATATCAAGACCTTTGTATGTGAATGGTTTCTTTTAATTTATTTATTTAAATTAAAATTTTCGGCCTGTGAGCCATCTCCTTATTAATATGTAGGTCCTACACGCTTAAAGATTATTTTATGAAAAACCACTTTTACCCTCACCTGCGTGTGAGATAAATGAATATGTAATGGATCGAGATCCCAAGATAGTGGAGGTGGATCAAGGCAGGATCCAAGGTGAAACCAATCCAAGGAGATACAAAGTTGGACAGGTGGAAAGCTATAAACACGAAACCGGAAGGCTCATGGTGTTTCTCCCCTAGGTCTTGGGTTAGTTTATCAACTGCTAGATAAACTATCCAATAGAAAATACCATGATCATAAAATTTATTTTATTTGTCTCAGTTGCATGGTTTATTTATTGTGGGTGTATTGTCACGATCACACAATTAATGAATTAAATGAGCATGCAAGATGTAACTAAAATAAAAACTGGCTTATACGTAAATATTATCTTAGACATGGTTAATCACTTAAGTATATCCCACATAATATTAAAAATCATGTAATCAAAGATAATAAAATGAAAATTTACGTATAAGGATAAAATCCATCAAAAGAAATATTAAGTCGGTATATCCTTCCATAATCTTGGTTAGAAATGAACCATAATTCAGAGTGCTTGACCAACCCTAGTTGGGGTGCTTTCAATTATCGGGGAATTCTAATTCAAGGTTTTGGGATGAATTGACTTGGTTCACATCAAGGGTTGACTTCCACAGCCGGACTTGGTGTGACCAAGAGGCAAAGGTTGAGGAAATCCAAAATAAAAGGATTTCATGATTGGGGAGTCCACTCAGCAGATCAAGGAGCTTCGAGTTAATCCAGTTGGCATTTGGAATGCCTACCTAAAACCCTTCAAGTTGCTAGACCAACCCTAGTTGGGGTAATGCGAAGGGAAATATGGATCCTTACCACTAGAATATTCTGGAAACAAAATATTCTGAAATCAATGGTGAGGGATATTGGATTTCGATAAAATAGTGGGAAACTAATAAGTATTAATTTATTTATTTGTCACAGTTTTGTAATAAATTAGTAAAACTTTTCTCATCTTAATTTGTAGAAATGAAAAGAAAATGAATTCAAACATATCATTGCAAACAATACTCGAGAAGGAAAACCTTCTCACCGGCACCAATTTCCAAGAGTGGCATAGGTGTTTATACATTATCTATCGCCACGAGAGGAAATTGTATGTGATGGAAGAGCCTGTTCAAGTTACACCTAGATCGGAACATCTACCCTTAACTCACCAGGTAGATAAGGACATGGGGCATGACAAACCTGCAGTCCTTATGGTGAATAAGAAAAGGAAGGACAAGGCAAAGGGGCCAAAGAATTATAAACACTCTGAAGCCCCCGAGCACCATCCCTCCAAGAAGGGGAAGATCCAGTGGCAGGACAAGGATCAAGTGGAAATGTGTTTTGCATGTGGAAAGTAAGGCCTATGGAAGAGGAACTGCACCCAGAAGCATCGGGACACTAATGGTGCATACATTATCGAGTGTAATCTTTCTATTTCTACATATTGGGTATTAGATACAACTTGTGGGGCTCACATCTATATTAAAATGAAAAAACAAAGTAGATTTATAATGATTTCAAGAGGAGAGGTGGATCTTCAAGCTGCCAATGGCGCAAGACTGGCTGTGTTGGCTATTGGAGACTACCACCTCTCATTTCCGACTGGGATGATCTTGGTTTTACATAACTATTATTATGTGCCTAGTGTTACTAAAAACATAATTTCGGTATATTATTCGGATATGGATGGATTTATTTTCAAGTTTGGAAATAAGGGTTTTCTATTTTATAAGAACAACATATGTTATGGTATGGCACATTTAAATAATGGTTTATATGTATTAAATTATGAAAACCAAGTGTTGGAAATCGATAATGAAACAAACTCACATGACTCATACATCACCTAGTTGTGGCATCATCGTCTCAGTCATGTAAACGAGAAGTGCTTGACAAAGCTCTACCAAGATGGCTATTTATACTCTATTGAGATAAAACCACTTGATATATGTCACACTTTTTTAGAAGCAAAAATAACCAACATGCCTTTTGGTGGAAAAGCTGAAAGGGCCATAGATCTTATAGGATTGGTACACACAGATGTATGTGGACCATTTCCAGTAGAAGATAGAGGTGGATATTCTTACTTCATTACTTTTACTGATGATTTGAGTAGATAAAGATTTATCTACTTAATGAGGTATAAGTCAGAAGTCTTAGAGAAATTTAAGGAATTCAAGAATGAAGTAGAGAATCATGTCAGTAAGAAGATAAAGAAACTTCGATCGGATCGAGGTGGAGAATATCTGAACCAAGAGTTCATCGATCTTCTACGGGAGTCTGGGATTCTATCTCATCTCACTCCCCCTTATACACCACAGTGGAACGATGTTAGTGAAAGGAGGAACCACACCTTGTTGGACATGGTGAGGTCGATGATGAGTTATGTAGATCTTCTATTATCCTTTTGGAGATATGCATTAAAAACTGCAGCATACACGTTAAAACGAGTAACAACTGAGGCAGAAAATAGAATTCCCTCCGAGTTATGGAATGGAAAGAAACCCATTTTGTCGCATAGACGTGTATGGGGATGCGAGGCGTTTGTTAAGGCCTTCTCAGGAAACAAACTAGAATCTCAGGGAACGAAGTGTATCTTTATAGGATATCCCAAGGAAACGAAAGTATATTACCTATATAACCCCCAAGGCAAGAAAGTGACTCTCTTCAGACAAGATGTCCTTCTTGAGAGGGAGCACATCCGCAAGAAGGATAGTGGGAGCAAGATTAACTTCTACGAAGTTGATGCTCAAGATACACAAGAGTTCGTATAGGAACAAGTTCCACAGGTCCCCATGGAAGAGGTTCCAGAAACACAAGTACTACGTAGGAGCTCAAGAGAGGTAAGGGAACCCGAGAGATTTGGTTTATTAATCACCAAGGATGGTGAATCATTATTGTTGGACAATGATGAGCCTCTCTCCTACAAGGAAGTAGTAGAAATCTCAGAAGCTACAAGATGTCTAGAAGCTATGAATTCTAAGATGGATTCCATGTATCAGAACCATGTTTGGGTTCTGGTCAATGAGCCAGTTGATGTAAAGCCTATTGGATTCAAATGGTTATTCAAGAGAAATATGGACATGGAAGATCAAGTTAGCACCTATAAAGCAAGGATTGTGGCTAAATGATTCAGACAGCGTCAAGGAATTGACTATGATGAAACCTTCTTGCCAGTTTCCCTATTTAAATACATAAGAATCATACTTTCCATAACAGCTTATCATGACTACGAGATTTGGCAGATGGATTTCAAAATAGCATTACTTAACGGGAACCTTCAGGAAGATGTCTATATGACACAACCAAAAGGGTTTGTGACACTAGGTGAAGCCAAACAGGTTTGCAAGTTGCAGAAATCCAATTATGGATTGAAGCAAGAATATAGGTCATGGAACATTCGATTTGATGAAGCCATAAATGAATTTGGTTTCATTAAGAATGAATTTTAGCCACGTATTTATAATCAGTTTAATGGGAATGCGGTCGTTATCCAAGTAGTATATGTTGATGACATATTGCTTATTGGAAACAACGTACCTGCCTTACAGTCAGTTAAGGACTAGTTGAACAAGTGTTTCTCCATGAAGGACTTAGAAGAAGAAACCTACATCCTAGAGATCAAGATCAATCGTGATAGATCCAAGAGGCTTCTTGGAATAAGTTAGGGTACATACATTGACCAGATACTGAAGAGATTTAGTATAGAAAAATCCAAGAAGGGATTGGTTCCAGTGTCACATGGACTATATATTTCTAAGAAAATGTGTCCTCAGACACAACAAGAAAAGATATAATGAGTAAGATCCCATACGCTTCGACTATAGGATCCATCATGTATTCTATGTTATGTACCAGGCATGATGTTTCCTATGCACAGAGCATGGTAGGAAGATATCAAGTAGATCTAGGAGAACATCATTGGACTGATGTTAAGACTATTCTTAAGTATCTAAGAAGAACTAAGGATATGTTCCTAGTGTATGGATGAGACGAGGAGCTTGTCATCAGAGGGTATGATGATGCTAGTTTTCAATTAGATTATAATGATATAAAGTCAAAATCTGGATATGTTTTTCTGTCTCAATGGAGGAGCTGTGAGCTGGAAGAGTTCTAAGCAGCCAGTTGTCACTGATTCTACAACGGAGTCCAAATATATAGCGGCTTATGATGCAGCCAAGGAAGCCGAATAGATTCAAAACATTGTCTAGGAGCTTAATGTGGTGCCTAGTAGTAAATATCCCATTACATTGTATTGTGATAATATTACAGTGGTGGCTCTTTCAAAAGAACCAAGGTCACATCAACAGAAAAAGAAAATACTCTGGAAGTATCACCTCTTGAAGGATTTCTATAAGAGGGGTGAAGTTGTAGTGAGAAGAGTGTCCATGGAAGAGAACTTCGTGGACCCCATGAATAAAGGCCTATCTCAGCAGAAGCGTGAATATCATGTGAGAGCTAGCGGGCTAAGGGTTGTTAGCAGTTCTCTCTAGTCCAAGTGGGAGTCTGTTAGATTTGGTGGCCTAGAACCAAATACTTTGTACTTTATTTATTAATAAAAGCCTTATCACATATTTTTTGTTCTTCTAAGTGACAATGCATGTGATAGTTTCTTAAGGACAACTGTTGCATTAAAGGGTCACAGAGGATCCCTGCTATGATGAGAACTCGGAAGTGCCATAACACTGTGCTTGAATATATGTTCTATCTGCAGACGTTTGTATTGGTCCTTAGACTTTAAGATTACTATTAATCGGTATTAAAACTCACATGCCTAGATGTATTGATGAAAATTGTGATGAAACACTGTTCGCAGCGAGGTAGGATAAATTGGGTGCGTCACGAGTAATACTGCATTAATAGATAATGCGAGAAAGGATTTTTCCCTTATGTTCCATAATGGAAGTAGATATCTTAGGCCCTTTGATGGAATTGATATAGCCTAAATAAATCGATGGCCATGCTATGGTATGGGTGAGTTCAGTTCCGAGAAGTCAAAGAAATAATAATCGAGTACATGGGTTGATGGCACTAGCATGCAACCTGATTGATTAGAGATATCAAGACATAGGGATTATATTACATGGTAAGAATTCGTAGGTGGTGACACGTCATTGCAGTGTTAACTTCTTTCTCTATGGGTTCCTTTGCATGTTTCTAGATGCTAACCTTGGAATTTAGGCAGGCTCCACCTAATGCCACTAAGAAAAAGGCCTAGAGGGTCACACACTAAGTGTGTCCATGTATCTCAGTTAAATATTAATTTAACAAGTTAAATAAATATTATTCCCGACTATGGTTTAATAATTATTTATGGATGCCTGATCACATTTATTTTGACACTAGTTATTCGAGAGAATATATTATTGGTGAAATAATATATTTATTAGGGAGTAATGCAGTTACATTTATTTAAGAAATAAATAGCCATTAATCAAGGTCTAAGAAATCTGGTGGAGAAAAATGAAAACAAAAGTACACGCTATGTATATTAAATATACATGCTGCGTAGTTCTATGGAAAACAAGTACACACCATGTATTAATTATTACATGCCGTGTAGTTTTACAGTCAGGATTTTGAGGATATAATATTGTTTTTTTAAATGAAATTAATTATAATCAGCGTGGGTGCATGTCAAGGAATTAATAATTTCATATGGGGGGTTCAATAAGAGTTAATGAAATAAATAAAACGCGTAACACGTTTATTTATTGTCATAACTCTACTAACCTCAAACCAGATTATAAATATCCTCACAACCCCAACACTTTTTCCAAAAGAGCCACTTTTTGTGCACAATGGATTTGGAAATACTATCAAGACAAGGTAGAATTCCCTTTCCACCAAGAACACCCTCAATTTACGAGAGCGAGATCCTCCCCCGGATCAAGGCGGTCGAAGGCGGACATCGCAAGCGAAGGCTCTTCCGCGCTAGCACCCAAAGATCCCTTCGACGATGTCCAGAGATATGTGGAGCACGTGTGGATCACCACTAGAGGAATCCTATACTTGGATTCTATGATTCAACGATGGATCACATGTTCATGACCGGAGACATCGACGAAGAAATAATTCCACCAAGGCAATTCTTGGGAATTAATTAAATTAATTATAACCAACATATGATGATCCTATCTAAATGGTTCTGGGACTCATCTTTTCTTTTTCATTCTTCATTCCATTTTGAAGATCCGATGTTTTATATCATGACAGATATCATATTAAACATTGTTTAATGCTAAAATTAAAGTTGGGCAAACCCACCAACCCACTTCTACTGTGCCCGGAACCTTCACTTTTAATAATGAGGAAAGGATGAAAATGAAATCATGAGGAGAAATGTAAAAAAATAATTATAGTTGGATTAAATTAGGGTAGGTTTTATAAATAAATAGAATAAATATTGACCTGATGGATTATCTTTAAAAAAATCCTGATTTGAAATTGAGATTGATGAATATACCCTTATGGTAATGGTAATGAATGAATAAAAAGAACATACCAGGATAACTAAGAAATATAAATTAAAAAATCATGAAAGGGAATATATTAATTATACATGAAGGTAATAAGGTAGTGGATACACCATATAAATGAAATGTTGGTGAAAAATATGAAACATATCACATGGAATTTGAAATAGAGAGAAACAAACCACTATAAAATTGATATCCACTGAATCAAAATCAATTAAAGAAATAAAATGATTTGGATATTCAAATTAAATTAATTATATAAATATGTTAAAATAAATTCATTAGTTAGTAATATAACCATATTAAGTATATCAGGATTCACAATAAGAATTATGCTCAAGAAGTATAATTTGAGACAATGAACCCCATACCTTAATTCCTAACTTCCAATAAAGTGATTGATTATCCTACAAACAAATAACTATCTTAATCACCTATTTATTAAAATTATTCATATATATAAACTCTTTTAAACTCCACTTATAATTATTCTCTTCATCTATATTAGTTAGATATTATTTATTTTCAATATTCGGTGTGAGTAATTTAGAAAATTTTGAACTAGTTTCATAATAACAATGTTGTTTTTCATTATTCACCAAAATTTCATCATTCATAGATAATAAAATATACCACTAATAATGTTTTATAATTATTTATATTGTTAAAATGTAATTATTTTTGAGTTATTCTTTTGGTCTTAAAATATGAAATCGATGATGAGCATGTTTCAGTGATTTTTAGAAAACGAACATTGGTACCTTAATTAATGAAATTGATATTAATGTTACTACTATAAAATCCAAATAAAATAACAATTAACTTGTCTTAATTATTTTATTATAATAATCCATAATATTTCTTTTTATCATTGTTCAAGTAGTGGGCTAGACCACCATAAATAAGAGCATACCATAATTAGTTGATGGTTATGATTATGATAGATGTTTATTTTGGTATAATATCATTATTAAATAAGTATAATGATATTATTAAGATATTTATAAAATGGTGAAAAATATTTTAATATATTTCAATAAATAATAAATTAAATAAATGAAAAAACGATATATGTTATATTGTGAAGGTGGTAGTCCACACACACTGATCGATATTTTCATTTTTTAATAGAAAAGTGGAGAGGTGGTTAAATGTTATTTCCTTATAAAAATAAAATTAAATTTAAAAAAATTTATGTAAATATATATATTAATAATAAAATTATATTTGAAAAATTTATTTGAAAGATAAATATGTATGGAATGATTAATGCTCACATTGAGACTTTGAGTTTTCCCCTAGAAGGATCTTTGGAAATGGGGGGATTTAGCTAACTTCTTGTGACGAAAAGCTAAATAAAGTGAAATTGGATTCTAGAGGAATGAAAAATTTTATTTTCAAGAAGAAACTTAAATATATATATTTATATTGAAGTAGTGTTGAGATCCCCATTTTATAAAATGTGAGTATGTATTTTTTGTAAATAAGTCAATTTAACATAATGAGACCACATGTTTCACATTTAAAGAAGATTAAAACATGAAAATAATGGAGTGGTGATAATTTTCAGTAAATAAAAATATAAGAAACCCAATTATAACCTTATTTTTAACATTTAATAACTTTTATCACTATGGTAAATCCTTTCTACCCTTTTAGCTTTTACTGCGGTTACAAGTTTTTACGTAAGTAATTTATTTTTTTGTCTGAAAATAGAATTGAACTTTTTAAATAATTTTATCATACTAATTAAAAATATGGAATACATTTTTTCAGGTAAAATATATATATTTATGAAAAATTATTTTAACATTAGCGCATGTAACACGTAAAAACCCATGTTTAGAGAAAGTGTATTTTAAGCTAGCATTTTTTATACACGATAAAATTATCAATATATTTCATGTTCATGATATAAATTTGTTAATTATAAAACAAATAAAATTTTGGTTTCTTTAAAATGAATACAAAACTTTAGTTTACCAAAATAATATTTAATGAAACAAAAAGACTAAAAACCATTTGTTTTATTAGGAAATATTATTTAATTTCATAAAATTTTAAACATATGTTTTATAAAATAAAAAATAACATTTAATAATATTTATTTTCAATCATTAGATACATTTTTGATCTAGAATATATTATAATAGTTTTTTATGGCTACTTTTATAGAGAGTTATTAATGGTATGGGTTTAGTAAAAAAGTAATTTTTCACTATTCACTAAAAATCAATTATTTTATAAAAAATTCATAATTTAGTTTTTAGAGAATATTACTAAGATGAATCAAAAAATTAAATTTATTTCAAAAAACTAAAATTCTAATATTAATAAATTTAGATTTTAAATAAAAATAATAAAAAAATATTCTTTGGTAGAAAAATGGACTCTTTATGTTTCAAGTGTCCATAATATTTTTTCAAATAGATTTATAAAAAATGAATATTTACATATTATTTTATAAGTAAAATTATTATATATTTTTATAACATTTTAACTATGATCAATTTAATTTATTATGGTGAAATATGATATCCCCTTCTTTTTGAATTGTTCTTAGAATGGAATCCATTTCAAAATATTAATCAATGTAAAATAATAATATATAATTATTTCAATTGATAATTATATTTTTATATAATAATGATTTTATTTATTATATAATTTTAATTTGTTGTAGTTCATTTTATCTAGGTGTTAAGTTAGTTCGTTGTTGTGTGTGACACAATTTATGTAAGATATTATTAATTAAATAGATCTGAAATATCTAGTCATTACATTTTACCCCCTTAAATAAATCATGGCCATAAAATATTAATTATTAATCATTGTTGAAGTTAGGATATGGTATTCTTAAAATATTTATCATTCAAGATATAACTTCTAATATGAAATTTTCCTTACTCTCTTATGATATGTTAAGATACTTATATTTCCAAAACAACATTAATCTATTATACAATCATATACGCAAGTATGCATATACACTTATAATATATTCTCTAAAACAATAATTCCCCAAATCCATTTGAATTTCCCAAACATTGAACCATAGATAAATAATATATTATTCAAAAAATTAACTCTATATTTGACCCAAAATGGTATTAAAGGTGAGACACTATTGAATATAGATCATAATCATAGAAATGAGATCAACATCACCAAAAATATGATAGACAACTTTTTTATTAATTAAATAATAAATTCCTAGGATATTAATAATATCTAAATAACTTAAATAAAAACCAATAATCCTTTTAAACCCAAGGGTTATTCATCACCCAATCATGTGTTTTTCGTTAGTTACACCCAAAAATATAATCGTTTCAAAAAAATCACTTTTCAAGGTTATTGATACCATTAAATATATGTTTCCAAAAACATAAAAGAGAAACTACTGAAGTATGATCCTTATGTGTGTCACATAATACTCATAACTTTTGGAATATACTATAATATCATCGATAAATATCACTCAAAAATTTAAATAACTATGAATATAAAGATATCTCTATTAATATATCAACCTTACTACCTTATGTATGATAATAAAACTCACATTTTCTATCATAACAATAATATATTAATATTCTCAATCACTTAATTTTTCATATGTATTAGGTTATAAGATATATCAGTTTTTTGATACAAAAATGTATCAGATTTATTTTTTTTGTTCTATTTCAACCAAGAACTAAAACCAAAATCACTATGAAAATATCCAAAATATGAATATAAAAACATAAATCAAATTATTCATTCCCCTATGACATATTCGTTTTTAAAATATGATACTTTCATCTCAACCTATGGCTAGAATTGTTCTATTCTTGGTTATCCATGGTAATGTTCAAATTAAGTTATCCCAATTAATTAGTTAACATTATACTAAAATCGTTCATAGTTGGTTTTAAAAATAATGTGATTAACTATATCATAATCATTAGGAGTGTTAAAGTAGGTGTGTAGTTAGTAATATTTATAATACACCTTGTTTTTGTTGAGTTAATACCAAATCCACCATTTTTGGGGTTATTACCTCAAGCTACAACTATTTCAGAGAATATATCCACTTTTAGTATTTAGATCGAAGTGTTATTTAAAGGAAAACCAGATGCTCAAAACGTCACAAAATTTCAAGATGATATCTTACACTTATACTTACTAAATTTACCATATCATAACCCCTAAAAAACATAAAATATTAAATATTACCTCAAATAACATAATGTTTTATCTATACCTTTGAAATTATGAATTATCTTAACTTGTCAACCATTATAGAAATTTCAAACTCTTAAACTATTTATAACCAATAACATCATAATCTATAAAGTTATCTAAACCTTATAATGATAACAACTATGATTCCCCATTAATTTTATTTTATCAAAATTACATTAATTGTAGACAATATTTCACGACAATACATTCTCATTATCTTTTGGGTTTATAGTTTTAGAGAATTATGAAAAAAATTTAACTAACAAAACCCATGACATTATTAACTAATGAACATTTTACCCACAATATAATTAATTAATTAATCTATACCAAGTCTTCAATATCTCAAATAACTTCATCATAAATTATACTCTTCTAGACACATGATATGTATTTTTTTCTTCATATCACATAGAAATAGAAATATATGAAAATGGTGAGATCATATGCTCTATAATGGTAAAGATAAGGAAAAAAAAGATCAAAAGTGATTAGAAGATGAGTATATGGGAATAATAATGATATATAAGAATGTTACACCCAAAAAATAATAGATCATAATTCATGGAATAAGGAATGGGTTAACATAAAATTGTGGAATATCACAGAAAAGAGACATAAACATGTATTCTAAATAGCCAAAAAAAGAAAAGAAACTTAGAAAGGTGAAAAAATCATATAAATAATAAAAATTTGTGTGAAAACCCATTATCCCCACGCCTATTTGAATAAAATAATTATATATATGCCTTAAAATGGGATCAATCTCATTATGCCCGTGGCTATGTGAGGAAACTCATTATGTCAATGCTTGACCATCTCAAAAGATATCAAACTTAACCAATTTATTAGAGGGTGATATATGACCCTAAAAGTCATCATCCATACATATTAGTGAAAATAATATAACAAATCATCATATCATATTGAACACATGAAAAAATGGGGTTTATATACCTTATAAATTGAATTATATAAGGATAATATTCATAATTCCATAAATTAACATTATAAACCCATGGAATGTAAGTGGGTGTCGAATAACATTATATGTAGACGCCATTCAATGTAGTATATGGTGTTCAAACCACACATATAAATGGTATATGGTTTGTTAAATACATTCTTAAATCAATCGATGTATAGAATCTAAGTGAACACCCTTTAATTAAATAAAAATGAAACATGGTATTCACAAAAGAAATACATTGGAAGAAATGTTATGCCTATAGACAACGAATAATTAGTAAAGAAAAAATAAGTGTTAGATCATTTTATTGATAGATATGATAATTAAATATGCCATATAGAGAGATAATGTGAATGGTTTAATCAACATAAAATCACTGATCAAGCATAATATTAGTTAAAAGTCAATGAATTGGATAAAAACACATTTTTTTTTTCAGTTTTTAGAAAAATTAATTTAGAAAAAAATAATTGCCATGGTCATTTTAAAAATTTTGAAAATAAATATTTTATAAAACTAGAAGAAAAATATTTTTTTAGAAGATATAATTTTTTTAAGATGATGTTTCACTAAAATTGAAAAAAATAGAAGAATGATGTATTTACATGGAAAAAATTAAAACGATATTATTTTCAAACATGGATGAAAATAACCCCTAAAAATGTTAAAAATTTATTTGAATGATTTCAGTGGATGTTAAGGTAGTAAATAACGCACTTAATGAATTATTAACACATACATAAAGACATTAATAAAATCAACTAATTAATAGCAACTTTAAAATGGGAGGTTCTTTACTATAAATAATAGGTAAGGTTAGTTTCTTTACTACGGGTAAACAATGATCCAAGGGGGAAAAATAATTGAGAAAAGACACAAAAAACACCAAAAATAGTTAGAGGATAATTAAATAATGGGTGGTTTTAGAAGCAAATAGAATCAAAATTCCCTAGATGGATTATATTTTCAAAATAATATAAATTTTATATTGAGATTGGGGAAGGAAACCTTATGGTAATTATTATGTAAGAATAAGAAGAACATAAAAGGGATACCATTAAATAGGCATTAAAACATCATGAAATGGAAGATTTTCATCATACTTGAAGGTAATAGGGTGGTGAATACACTTTTAAAAAAATATTATGGTGTGAAGTATAAAACATGTCTCATGGAATTAGAAATAGAGAGAAACAAACCCTTATCACTTGATATCCTTTGAATTAAAATATATTTAAATAATGAACATTATTTGGATATTAAAACCCTATAAATTAAATCAACATGTTGAAATAAATTTATTAGGAAGTAATCACACCATATTAATGATATCATTGCGCATAATAAGAATTATTTCTCAAGAACTTAGATTTGAGAGAAATAACCCCTTACCATAATTCCAGACTTCATGTAAAGTTATCAAATCTATTATAGAATAAAAATTACTATATTAAAATTCAATTTAATAACTTTATCCACATATATAACCATTTATAAAATGACGTTATAGTTATTCAATACATTTATATTAGTTCGAAATAATTTTTTCCATATAGGGTGTGGGTAATCTAGATAATTTTGAAGAGGTTTTATAATGGCGGGTGGTTTTTTATCCGTCAAAAAAATTTCATCATTCATATATCATAAACGTTTCTGGAATTATTTATTTATAATTATTTATAATTTTGAAATATTTTTTTTATTTTTGGTTATGATATTTAAAAATGAAATCATTGTTAAACATGTTTTGGTATCTTAATTAATAAGTTTAATATTAATGTTACCATTAAAAAAATAATTATTTACTTATTTATATAATATATTATATATAATTTAGTTCTTATATTTATCCACGATAATATTTTATAGCATTACTCAAGTTGGTGGTTAAAGAGACCCAACAAGAACATACCATAATTAATGGATGATTATGATTATGAAAGTTGTTTGTTTTGACATAATTGAATTATTATAGAATCCTAATTATATGAATTTTATATTTTTTATATAGTGAATAATTTTTTTAGAATGGTTAATAAATAATAAATAAACTAGATAAAAAATGAGATACAATACTTGGTGGAGGTAGTAGTCGACACTCACATGAATGGTGTTTTCATTTTTCTGGATGAAAAAGGGATAACATGGTTAATAGTTATTAAATTATCATAATTAAATTCATTAAAAATATTATATTTTAATTATATATGAATTAGAGAATTATACTTTTAAAATTAATATATAAAATAAAAGATGATTGGAAGGATTAGCATTCATGTTGATAACTTGTGTCTTCCATTATAGGACTCCAGAGAAATGGTGAGATTAGGCACAATCCCTATGAATAGAAGATAAAGGAAGTGAAATATGACTATATTGGAATAAATAAGGTCATATTTTCAATAGGAATCAAAAATTTATAATGTTAATAAATGTGTTGTGAAACTACTCTTTTATAATCAGTGAGAATTCCATTTTGGTAAATATTTAGACTTAACATAATGAGAGAACATGTTTCACATGTCTAGAAGAATAAAAAATTAATAATAATGGAATGAGGATATGTTTTGGATGATAAAAACCCGAAAAACTGAATTATTAAAATGTTTTTAACAAGTTACACTTTTTACCCCTTCCCTAAACCCTTTTTACCCATTTGGATTTTATGGACGTAACTAGTTTTTACCTAAGTAATTCATTTTTATTGAAAAAAATATGATAGTTCTTAATATATAATTTTTTACTACTCATAAAAAATATGAGATTCATCTTATAATATATAATTTTTATGTGTATGATAAATTACTTTTATCATTAGCATATGTAAAACGTAAAAACCTATTTTTTATAAAAATCTTATTTTTAGCCTGAAATTTATGTGGAGGATAAATTCATTAATTTATTTTATTTTAATAATATAAATAGATTTATTATAAAATAAGTTATGTTCCTTTAAAATCATTCAAAAACACAATTTTATGAAAACTAAATTTAATTAAAAGAAAAGTCTATAAATAGTTTTTTATAAGAAAATATTACAAAGGTTCATAAAATGTTAAAAATAGGGTTGATTTTTTATAAATATATATAAATATATATGCTCCTTAAATTAATATTCTATATTTAAAAATGTTTTATAAATTTTATGTTATACATTCTTATGAATAGAGTTATAAATGGAATGGTTTTAGTAAAAAATGTAAATTTTATAATTTAGTTAAAATCCAGTATTTCAAAAAAAATCCCAAAATTAATAATAAGTTAATACTGACATGATGAATCTATAAATAAACTTTATTTCCATTATTAAAAATTATAAATTCAAAAAATGTATTCTTTAAATGAAAATATAAAGAAAAAATGATTTTATATAAAAATAACCCTATTAAACATCACGTGTCTTGAATTATTTTTCATGTAAACTCATATGTAAATAAGTGTTGATATATTAGTTTAAAAATAATAATATTACATTTTATAATAAAATTTTAATTATGATCAATTTAACTTTTAAGTTAAAATACAATACCCCATTTTTTAAATGGTTCTTCAAAATATTTCCTTTTTAAAAATTTAATATTTGAAAAGTAATACATAATTCTTTTTGGTTGGGTGTTTTGTTAGTTTTTTGATGTGTTTGAAAAAATCTATCAAAGGTAGTATTAATTTAGAGATGAAAAGTATTTGGTTGTTATAGATGGTATAAATGTTTGATGATTTTTCGATAATATTTGACATGGAGGAGGATTAAATCATCAAGGGGATATTGGGGGGGGATGACCGATCAATGATGAGATATTAAAAAAAGGGAGTGGTGAGGACCCTATGTCATGTAAAGTGTGGGATATGTAGAAGATGCATCCTAAAATGAGGCCAAGAAGGTGTGGTGAAAATCATAGATTACAGTCATTTATAGTTTTGTATATTTTGACTAAATACTATGTATTCATCTTGATTATTCTTTATGTAATTAAAATTACGATGTTCATAGGGTTAAAAAAATTCAAAAAATATCATATTTGGTCTTACTTTGGGTTACACTCTATGTATTTTGGTCATGTAGATCCAGAATGTACCAACTGTACATGCTAGGAAGCGAGCTGGACCCACACACGAGATAGACTATGGAAAACACATTGTAAAACAACAGGAGAAGCATCAACATATATGCAGAGCAAACATGGGAAAACCCATGTGGTATCACAGATCATGTACTATGCTACACACACTATTTATATAAAACACATACTGAATGATTCAGAGAACGATCCACATGTTGTGTAGAACTATGTACATTTCATGTACCTATGTAGTGACTCCCACACACTTTGTACCATGCTATAAATGACATTTATGATAAATCCACTCATTCTAGATAGAAAAAACAAGTACATTCCACATTATCATGAATTATATGGCAAGTACAGAATAAATTTTAGTGTTTTCTATATCATTTCTTCTGGGTATCAGAACATTACACATGAGTAGTCTATTTTGAATAATTTTATGAGTCAAATTATATGGTATTAATTATAAATAATTTGAAATATTTATGTGATATTATTATCATATATTATGTTATACAAATTCATAGAGATGGTTTCAGGGTATGTTTGAATTTTTATGTGCAAACACAAGGTTGAAAACCCCTTGGATATGTTCATAGGATATGGAATGGGTCATATATATGTATTGTAGAATAGGTAACCATACTATTGGATTTAGGAAAATGGTTTCTATACTCAGGGCGAAGGTCCTCCATTTGGACATGGGGTTGGTACCCCATTAATCCCATTTAGGTGTTGGTCCCCTATATTATAGGTAGTGTTGGTAACCTCTCTAATGATCTAATAGTTCTAGGGTGTTCATCCTCCTCCTATAGAGGTTGTTATTTTATAATGATATAGATAATGAGGTTTTCCTACCATAGTGTTCAATACTTTCTTGATATATATACACTATAAAATATGGAATGGGCCCCATAACACTATTATTGAAGTATCATGGGAGTTTAGTGTTTTGAAAATGCAATGTCCCACATTGTAATAGGTTGTGAAATTTAGAAGGAATTTTAATTTTTGGGCCCAAAGGAGAGTTTTATTGAGAATACTAATTTGGATCAAGATTTAGAGGTTTTGAACATCTTAAGGTAATGTATTTGGGAGTGTTAAGTGGATTGAGTGGTGATTTAGGTATTCAAGTGAATTTTATAGTAGGATCCGGTTTACCCACTAGTTGAATTTTGCTACTGGTAGATCATCATTCCAATTAAGTTGAGGGAAATACTATGAAAATGGGTTGGTTAAAGGATCATGCCATGGAAAGGGAGGAACCACAATGTTGTTTTAGTGGGTCACACCATGTCAAGTGGGTATCACATTGTAATAGCGGCTTTGTGTGGTGTATTTTGGAAAGGAAAAACATTACAAATATAGGTCACATCATGGCATGAGGAGTCACATTATGAAGGTGGATATTAAAAATTATTTATAAAAATATTACATATTTCATTACTAATATTTGTCATGAGTTTGGAAGTCAAACCGTGACCCTTGGGACATCCCTAGATGGCTATTTTAAGGGGACGTATCATGGAATTGAGCATAGATCTCATTTTCATGGAGGGGAGGATAATATATCAAGGTATAAGTAGACACCATATAAGCTAGATCCTCAGGTTATAATTTTTTGAGGTATGTCACACCATGATTAGGAGAGTTATGTTTTAGTGTGTCGTAAAAAGGGAAGGGTCACACTATGGAGTGGGGGCATGCCATGAATAGAACATAAGATAAAGGATCCTATCCTCCTGCCTTGGGTTAAAATGTGACACAACTTTAATACAGTTTTTAGAAATATGTGTAGGATCATCATTTTATGTCTAATATATCCCATAAATAAGGGTAAAAACATTAGGAGAGTTCCATTTAAGATGGATCTCACCCTCATTCCCATGTTAAACCCCTTTGGTGATGGATGTTCTTAGTAGTTTATATGATGGATTATAATTATGTATATTCCATAATTACCTTTTGTTATTCATCCCCATTAATAGCCACTGACTTGGTTTTATTTAGGATATTATTGGATGCTGATTCCACTAGATCAGGGTGGAATCATGTAGGGAAGATTGGGATTTTCTGTACAGTGGATAAAGGGGATCATGTGAGGGTGAATGCACATCATCACTTTCCATTAATTAGAGTTATTACACATAATGAGTATATATTTTAGTTCATTATTAAATTAAATGAAGTAGGAGAGTGACTAGGTTCTATGTGATATAGATTTTATTCATATATATTCGAGGATATTTCTATGGGACATTGACATATCATTATTAGATATTTTAATGAGAAAATTCCACTTAGTGAGTTTTTTTCCATTATGCCTCTTAGGTTTAAATTTAATAATTTATTATAAATTATTTCAATTAAATATTTAAATTTTATCGATTTATATTAGAGCTCATGAATCAATATGATATTTAATGAGACATGGATATGCATGGAAAAGGATGAGTGGAGCTTGTTTATGGTGAATTTTCATTATTAGAAATAAGTATCCCATTTAACCAAAAAATAATATGCATTTTTATTCAAAAATGTGCATGATTGAATCTTTTTTTTGTGCATATTGGTGAAAGGATGAAGACCTAGAGAACCCTAAGTGAAGGAATAAGATGGAATTGACCCTCCTAATGTTAGAATAAGTGATACTTTTGACTTTAGGTATGTAAGATCATTTGAGGACAATGTCTCCTAGGTGATATGGATGATGAATGAGGTTAAGAGAGGCCTATGGTTAGTCCTTGGTTCAGGATGACATGTGGGTATACTTGGTTCGATTCATCAGGCTAGTTGGGTAATAATGAGAGACTTCAATCAAGCAGTGATGGGTATGATGATTTTACATCTCACACATGATGGAGAACAGCCTTTTGAGTGTCGAGTAGAGCCTTAATGAGTTACATGAGTGTGATAATCCATCCCATGGTTGATACAGTGTGGCATGGAGGGTTTAATTTGTATTAAATGCTTGAAAAATATTCAAGGAAGATATGATACGGGTCCCATGTATGGGTTGAGTGTATCATTTGGTAGACATTTCATATATATACTAGGAGGCTTTATGCGAGTTAGATTAAGATGATCCTTGGTTAACGAGTTTGGGTTGCGATATAGAATTGTAAAATGATTTTTACCTAGCTTATTAAGCCAATGTTATATTGGTACCTTTAGGCTATGAGGTCATCATATAGTGATGAATTTGAGATTTAATCGATGAGAAGAGACTTAGTTTGGTTTATAGGACCTGTTGGATTCCCATATGGTTGATATGATAGTGATTATATGATTGAAATATGGTGTATGTTGGACTATGATATTATTGAGGATATCAAACCATGAGGCAAGATGAATAATGATATGAGATTCAAGATATAGATATAGCTATGGAGTGAATAACATATTGGTGATGAGCTAGTTATATTATGGGATGATATGTGACTACTTGGTTGTTGTTTCATAGATATGTTAGCTATGTGTATGCATGATAGAAATGATATATATTAAAGATTCCTTGAGATGAGATAGTTTAGGATATGATGTGTGGCCTCCCCTGAAAGGGTCTAGTATAAGATTTGATGCGTGAGCTCCTGAGAGAGGGTTTGGTTCAAGATTTGATATATGACATTACCTTAGAGGTATTGGTTTTGGATTTTATTTAAGACCAACATTTATAAAGGATGGTTTGAAATTTTTATGTTTGAATTCACTTTATAGCGGATTATTTAGGATTTTTTGTGCAAAATATGATGAGAGAGGATACTTTGGGCTTCTATGTGTGACCTCCCCTGGGAGGGGATAGTTTGGGTACTTGATATCCAATATTTCTTAAAATGGGATGGTTTGGGTATTTGATGTGAAACCCTTCCCTAAAAAGAGGGTAGTGGTTGAGACAGTGTGATGTGGAAAATTTTCTATGAAAGACCTACCATATGTAAGAGGGTAATTGTACACATTTCATATGACAACCTACATTATATATTTATCTATGGATTAATAATTTTAACATCACCCTAAGCAGATTCATTGGTTATAGGTTGAGATTTGTGGCTTGAGGTGAAATATTCTCAATTAGAGGCCACATAAGTTAAGGACATATGTTTTCGTGGCCTAGTTAGCACACAATGACATGAAATACATGCTTATTAATTTTTGATAATGTATTTATTTTATTTGTGTATAACAATAGAAATTATGATGTATATTAGGGTTTTTTATTGATACCCTTCTAGGTTTTATACCCACACCCAACATAGGGACCCAAGTGCATGCACATATGATATTTCTATTTATAGGTTGAGCATGAGTTATTTAGTGGATCAACATAGAGAATCTCAATAGGGATTGGAGACTAAGTTATATTTATGCTAAAGGATGGTAGTGGTGACTATGTGCAATTATTATATTTTTTACTTTTATATATGTGATCGACCCAGTGGGTGATTAGTGCGATATATGCTTTTATGGAAATATTTCATTTGATAAAACAAAGATGTGATTTACTAATTCTGCTTAATATAAGGTATTTTCATGTTTATTGTTTAGTTATTTTTATATTATTTAGGGTTATGATATCAATTGTTTACCCAATATTTTATCTAGGTCATCACCACTAGTTAGGAGCTTCTGGCGTATGGGTTAGCATGCCAGATTCATTGTGTAACTCTGGTAGAGACACAACTAAGTTGTTTTGGGCGGGGCATCCTAAAGTATAATATGAGCATATTTTCCTCATATTAACATTTTAGATATAGTAGAAAGGGAATATTAATGTGTTAATGCTTATTATATACATTACACTAGTGATACCTAAAAACATTTATGGTGGAAAATCCAGTCACCAGGGCTATATGATTGTTGTTATCAGTTTTTACTACTATTGTTTAGATATTTATTCAAGTATGATGTGTTTATTTTAGATTGTATTTATTGATTTTTTATATTATATCTCTATATAAAGAGGTATTTGTGAATGTAGTAAACTTGTAATATGGGATTAATATGACACATGTGTGCTTGATTTTACTAACTATATGGGGGTCAATTGTTTATAGTTTCAACAAGAAATTTTATGATGTTTTTCTATGTGACAAGTTTGTGGAATTTTATTCAATTGAACCATGGTGATTTATGAGGAATGATAATTGATCAAATATCTTCCTTGAATTCATTAATCTTTGGTAAGTGGATAAACTATAGAAGAAATATAAATTATTCATCATTTCATCCATCCAAACTCATGTTTAAAGTGAAATAATTAATACCCCAATAATATATTCATAGTGGGCAATCTATTTTCATATAATTGTAACTTTAAATACCTATTATAATCAATCCATCACAATCCAAATATTATTAATATTAAGATTATTCAAAATTCCATGTAAATATAAACAATTTATAAAAAAATTACCTGTTTTAATATAAATATAAATTGAATATCTTCATGTTTCAAAAAATAAGTCAACTTAGAACATGTAGTATCTACCCTAATATTTCATTTCTACTGAATATAAACAAGTTTTACCCATATATTTCAAAAAAACCATAAAAATTCATTTGTTAAATTATTATAATTTAGATAATCTAATAATCTAACACTGATTGGATTTATGTTTACATGAATATTCTATTTTGATGAAAAACTTTCCATATAACACATGATATGTATTTTGTCATACTTTGTTGTGCTATATTCAAAAAAAATTTATAGAAGAAATACATTTCAATAAATTCCACTATTTGATCTTAAATTTCATTGAAATATATAATATATCCAAAAATACATCCTATATTTTTATTTATATTTTAATATTAATAAAAAACAGGTTTTATTCAAATTGATAATTTTTTATTTGTTATGTCCTTTGTATGTTGAACTATTTTAGACCAACAGCCTGATCATATTATATTTTTTAACTCAAACCTAAAAATTGAGAATATTATACTTATGTCAGAAATATTATTTCATTATGTAAAATTTTTTAGTTTTCCATTACATACGAATTTAAAATATATAATTTTAAATATTCTATATAATATATATATAAAGGATGGGTAGAATATGTTATGTCTAATTTATTTAAAATTAATAACTATCCATTTCTATTATATTGATCTATAATATCACTAATAGCCTTAAACATTATTTTTATATGAAGGAATATAAAATTAAAATTTAAAATCTTTTATCCCTAAAATTCTATAATGAGATCATTCATTATCAATTCATGTTGAAGTGACCAACATGGACTACCCAGGTCATGTCCTCTTCATTTTACAATGACACAATCTATATAAAAGAACATTGAATCACATATTGAAATGTTTCCTATTTAGAAGTAATAATTGTTTTATTGAAAATTCTATTTTAAACCCTAAGACAACATAAAAAGTTTACAGAATTAAATTAAATCATAGTTCCTATAATTTCTCACACTCAAAGGGAAATGAATATTGACACTGAGAAATGGAATTTTTAAAACATTTTGGGAGATATTCATATATTATTGAAAATAGACATTGGAAATTAGAATAAAATGATATAACTCAAGAATGAAATCTTCATTTTTTATTGTAAATAGAAAAAACATACCATTTATTACTCAAGAATTTCATAATCCATCATTTATTTTTAGCAATGGTATAGTGTTTGTGATTCATGTTGTTCATTTAATAAAACAATATTTTATTTTGAAAATTAAAATCTATAAATTTTAATACTTCAAATATATCATATAAAAACGTTTTAAATTATTTATAATTTCACTTAAATACCTCCTCCTCACACTGGGTAATGAAATAATCCCATGTTTTATAATATATTATCTTTTATATATAGATATAGTGGGTAAGTATTGATATTCACAACATCACGCCTTTGAAATTTCTAGTATGAGTAATTTTATCTTCTCTATGACCCAGTATAACAAATTTTAACATGGAATTTATCTTAAAGTATTCAAAAATAAATATATTCTTCAAAAATAAAAAACAATTAGGGTTTCATTAATTTATGTAATTGGAAGAAAATATAGAGAATTAAAATGTTATCAAATTTTATCCTAAATGATCATCTTCATTATAGGAATTTCATTTTTCAAAAATCTGTTTCAATTGAAAGGTTTATTATAATATTAATTTGAATATAAATAACAAACATAGATTTATTTTGGTAATTTTTTTGGATAAATATTCTATCCAAACAAAAATTTCTCTCTTAAGATTGATTTAATAACATTAGTAATCCATATCATATAATGGTGCTGCTGGTTTTCTTATATTTGACATCCAATGTCTTATATCTCACCTTCAAGATCTCAATTATACAACTGTTCTTGGTGGGTAGTATCGATTAGTAGAAAAGTCAATATTTTCAATTATACTCATAAAAATATAATAAAAATAAAAATAAAAATAATATATATATATATATATATATATTAATCTGATAACATATAAATATAAAATACAATAACATAGAGCCATCAAAACTATGTATTAACAAAATTATTTTGTTTAATATTTAAAGGGGTTTTCCCTATCGAAGAACCTAAATTATCTCTTTATAATCATGTATCACATACATTATATAATATTTATTGGAAACACAATGAAATGAATATGATGTTTAATGGAAGTGATGGACCTCATAAGAATTATCACTTCGTTTAGTAGTTGTTTTCGTTTCAATGAATGAAATAATTTCTATTTTTATGAGTTAGGGCATAATTGTTTTTCTTTTTATTGTGATTACATTATTAATGGTCTATATTTTTATCCTAAATTTCTGGAATTTACTTCTTCATGTCAAAATTAATCAAATTTAGTCAAACATCTTATTATTAACCAATTTTTCTTAAAAAATAATCAATAAGAATATTTTTTAAATAACTTCCTTATTTTTTCAATGAGCCTAAAGTAAAACAAATTTTCATAAATGGATTTTTTCCTTAGCACTAGATAGATAAATAAGTTCATCCAAAAAATTGACTCCACTATTTTTCATTAATTTTCTTTCACCATGTTTTATATATATAAATAATAATTTTTAATTGTTCATGAATTAAAATAAATTACATGTACTTGTTTAATTTTATCTAACCATTATAATATTCTTGAAATGGATTTAATATTTTCATATAAATCTATAAAAATGTTGTCTTAAAACAAACTTACTTTTTATTATGAGTTTTTTATATCTATTATTAAACCCTTATTAGATTTAAATTTCTTATAAATCCATTGTAATTTTAAATGTACGATGAAACATCCACACTATTATGAAAAACATATTGGTGATAATGAACTCAATATATGACGGGGATCATAAAAATCAATTATACCAAAGTGTCCCCATCCATAACACACTAATTGTGATACAGTATTTACATATCAATGCACCCCACATCGAATGGGTATTCAGTAGTGAACCATGTTTTAGAAAGTTAATTAATTTTTTTATTTTATATTTATATCTATAATTAAAGTGGTTGAAAACACGAAATTGTTTGAATTTTTGGATTATGATGGGTTAGAGATAACTTTTAGTTTATTTTGAAAGTTTAAATGAATTATTTGGTCATGTTGTGATCGTTATTTAATTTTAGGGATAGAAAGTAGAATTTTTTTATCAAAAGAAAATAAAAGGGGGTGGAAAATGTTGGCCATAAAAAGTTAGGAGGTCTAACAGTGAGTAAAGTCTCAATGGGATACCAAATCATACCAAATGAGATTCCATTTGACTTATAGCGGGGAAGTAGATTTCCAATGGAATGATGAATTTTTTTAATAATTTTTTGGTGTTTTCTTTTCTTTTAATCTATCCTCTTATGCCTCTATTAAGGGTTGTTTACTCTGTACTATTATAGTTCATAAAAATCACAATGGTGAGATCCCATTTTCTATTTCTTCTTCACCTATTTGGTATAATGAACCCATGATATTCAAGTGGGTTTTCTTCTAATTCAATTAAAACTTCCATAATCATTTTTTGTTTACTTCATATATTTTTCTCCATTGATTTATAAATACCCTTGGTTATGGATGTAGATTTTTTTTCAAAAGCACTGTGAATTGCTTTTTTATTTATTTGGAAATTGTTTTTTCCATTGATATTAATCTGTTTATGGTTAGTCACACTCTATTGAATGTTCTTTGATTAATAATTTAACAGGAGATGATTTAATCTAGACATACCATGATTTCGAGATATAATTAGATAAAGTATGGTTTCATTTGATTGGAGATTCTTTCAATTATAATATTTGAAGTGTTTTTTTATTTATCTGCCTTGGTTTTCTTTAGGTTTAGTTACTTATTTATTATGGGGATTTTTTAATTTTGTTTTTTATAGAAATTATGTTTAATAATTATAAGGTTTCATATTTAGGTTATCTAATCATTATGATCTAGAAGATGGATGGATAATTTAGGTGTCCTTAACCAACATGTGTTGTCACTAACTGACTGAGGTCAACCTTGGATTGGTAACCCAAGTCATCCCGTGACAAGGCTCAGTGGGCATTCTAGATCCCTAGATGCTGGAAACTAGTGACTGACATCAATATAAACTAGTTGGGAATGATTTTTTTCATAAGAAAGGATAGATAAATAAACACAAACTGAAGAAATAAGATGAATAAAAGAAGTTAAACTGAACAAAATGGAAGCAGAAAAAGAATAAACTAAGCAATGAGACATACCTCAAGTGACCTAATAAGTCACCATGGAACATAAATAACAATATCTCCAAGATCTATCAAAAAACAGGGAAACCCAAAATTAAAGAGATAAAATAAGCATGAGAAACAAGATGCTATGTAGGAATGCCAAAGGTTAGCAAAGCCATCTTCCCCTGCCTTTAAGAAGAAACACAATCATGATAGTTTGAAAATAAAACATATTAAAATAATGTTTTTGTCTCTTTTAAAATTCATGTCACAAGTTTACATTTTTATGAAAAGTGTGTATATTCCACTTCATCTTCAAAATATTTTCAAAGCATACATTAACATTCTATAATAAAAGGAAAACAGTTTAAATTAAAAACATGGATTTTATAAAGAAGGAAATAAGTTTGAAGTAACCAAAATGGAAATCATTTCACAAAAACCATGTCATAAGCGAGCACAAAGGTCAATTCCTATAGGTAATTAGCACAAATGGGACCCTACGAACCTTGTAAATTAACGAAACATGTTATATCCACAATGATGAACTAAATTATCTTCCACAAGACACTAGTAGGGAACACACTCATAACCAAGTGGTATCCGATCAATCATCATTAAGTTTAGTTAGTGTTGTGAGCATCAGTACTGCAAGATGAAACCAGGACTAACCACTTCCCTACATCAGGCATACAAGTCATATTCAACCAGCCTAGATACCTCAGGCTTCCCTTGTGCTCTATTTCATGTGGTGGTGATTTTTCATCAAACTAACATACATGAACATAACATTCTCTTTATTTAAAAACACACCCACCCTATCACCATAGATCTCCATCCTTGAATGCATCCCCTTTTTTTGGCACACAACCAAATAAAAGACTTTACACAAGGCACATATCATAAATTACACATTAATACTTGCATCACATTTCTAAAATTAAGGGGAATGAATCAAGTGGGACTTTCCATCTTTTACAACCATTTTCAAGTGCCAAATGATCCTCGTTAATTTGCAAGGAATATAATCATTTTAAGAAAATAAAATCACCAAAAAATATTGATTTTAAAATTATTTAAATGACCAGTTAGACCAACAAGGTATAACACACTTAAAAAAAACACAAAATCATGTATAAACAAAAGAAAACCTTTTTAGAAAGTAAAACGTACAATTAATGTCAAGTTCACACAACAAACCCATGTGCTTTTCCAAACATACCAAAATAGGAGATTTCAATTTTTTTTTAAAATCACACAAAAACCCTTGTTCAATCAATTCAACTTTGAAAACCGATATTCACAAGACCAAACATCATGGGGATTACCAAATACACACCCAAAACCATTTTTTATAACACCTTTAAGTATTTAAAGTGTCATTCAGGGAAGCACATTTACAATAAGACCATATTTTAAAACATGAATGTGAATCTTGAAAAATAAATCAAGTATAACACCAAGAATAACTAAAACTTTGCAAAACATGTATTTATAATATTTAATATTGATTTATTTTAAAATACTCAAGAAATCATGGAATTAAAATTAATGGTATACGCATTGGGTACCTACCTCATGCATGACGCTAATTTCCAAGGACCATTTGAACCAAAACTTCACACTTCTAGGCACATGCATTTATACACACCCACACACCCACACACATACACACACATGCATTTATATGTCATAATTATTGACACCCACAGACCAAAACCATCGTAGTGAGGTCCCACACACATAATAAATATTTACAACAAGTCAAAAATAGATTCAAATATTCACACACCCAAAATAAATTTCCTACAACTTAAAAATCATAAAAACCATAAATTAGAATTAATCCAAAATGAATAAATTCAAAAATCAGTTCTTGAAAACCATGTGGAATCCACTTCCCTTGACGACAGTGGCTATAAATGGCCTCGACGAAACCCAAAAAGCCCCAAATAACAAGAATCAATCAAAATGAGAACCCTTAAACACATTATAGTTCGTCCATAAAATTATCACCCATGAAATCAAATAAAACATTAAAATAAGGGAAGGGGACGAGAGAAGAGGCTCACTAGAGGGATTTTCACACCAAAATAAAAGTAGATTGAATCACTAAAGTGGGAGAGGGGCGCACTAAGGATTCTCCTAGTTAGCTAGGACATGCGAACATGAGAGGGGGGAGGCTGGGTTGCATGAGCTGGGGAGGGGGAAGGCTTCCGTGTGAGGAGGGAGGGAGGAGAGATAGAGGGTCGTTGCACCAGACGAGATCTGGACAAGGGTGGTTGTCACTAGGCGGGTCGAGCGATTGGAGCACAACGAGGAAGGGGAAGGGGAATAGGTTGAGGCATAAGTAGGGTAAAAACATAAGAAAAAGAAAAAAAAGAAAATAATAAAACTAAAACCACTAACAAAAACAACAACAACAACAACAATAATATTAATAATATTTATAATAAATTTATAATAATAATAATCTAAATAATAATGTTATCATTATTGTTATCAAATATTTTTTCCCATTTATTTTATTTATTTATTTTTAATTTAACTTAATAAATTTTTAAACATTTAGAAATCAGAAGAATAAAATATAAATAAAAATAACCACAACTAGAGAATGCTGGGTCAGGGTGTGGCATGCGTTTACTTATGTTATTCCTATTATGTGATTTCCCCTTGATTTCTCAAATACTTAAAATGTTTTAAATATAATTTTGAAAGTATGAAATGTGAATTTTATTATGTCTTTTGGTATGAAAAACCAAATAATTTTACAAGTAAAGGTAAATGACGTAGTGAGAGGTTCTAGAATAATTTATTTCTATGGATACACGTCTATTAACTTCATTCCTTGATTATCATTTCTATTTCATTGACATAAACCTATTATTATCATACATTGATAACTTCTAGTTGAATGTTAATTATTTTTTTACTTTATTATAAAAACTCTATCATCTAAGAATATTTTTCATTTTATCACCATGTTAATATTCACCTAAGTCATGGTTGGCATAATGTAAATATTGTTTGATTAGTATGACTGCATTATTTTTCATATATTTCTTCTGGAATTTTTTTAATGAGAAAAAAGGCAAATCATTAATTTTTATATCTAAATAGAACTAATCAAAATCCATTAATGGAAAATTATCCTTTGAATAGAGTTTTTATTTAGTAAGAGGTGTTGGTTGATATTGGTGGACTAAAAAAATACAATTTATTTTTTTTGGAATTTAATGATTGTATTTAAAAAATGTCTAGAAAAAATAAATTGAATGACTTGAAATTCTAGTTTCCTTTTTTGTAAAGTATTCATTGGAATTGCTGAAGAATTTTTTATATGGTTTTAAACTTATATAAGGCATTTTTGGAGGTGTTGAGAAAATATTTAGGCGATTTAAAGGGATTAAGAAGGTTTTTGGGTTTTATATATGTGTTTTGTTACTCCCCAAGATTTCAGAATTTATTTTCTTTACATAATGTTTCTGATAGTGTGTGGTATATGCAACATCGAGCTTAAACAAAGTGTGATATACTATTATATGACGACTATGAACTAGCCCTAAATATGAAGAGTACAAATAGGAATAATGGAATTATGAAATATATATAAAATAATTTTCCATTGAAAATTGAATAATATATTATACATTTATTATTAATTGGTTGGAATAAAGATAAAATCCTTTAAAAATCTAAACAAGATATATTTCAAAAAAATATTTCTATATGTGAAATGTAGATTGATCATATAAAATTATATTGATCATTATTGATAAAAGATTCAAATTGGAATATTTTATATCCAATTTAATTAATTATCATTTATTTAATTATTTTTATTAGACACTTAATGAAAATAAAGTCATTTCATACTTCAAAAATATAAGTTCATTAAAAATGGGTTTTATTGGATTTTGTGCTCAGATATTATAATTTATTTCTGCGACATTTATAAATTTTATTTGAAAAAATGGTTATCATTTTTGAAATCATCATATAATTATATTCTTAGGATGAATTTTTGAAAATGTTCTGAAATAATTTAGTTTTGGATAAATAGTGAAAAAATCAAATTTTTTAATATTTTAACTTTTATGAAATTATTATAATGAAAGATGAATTAATAAATTGTGAAACCTTTTTATAGAATAATAAATATATTTAGTAAGTTAAATAATTTACTTTAAAACATTATTTTGAATTTGGAAACCCATGCTAGACTTTTTTGAACATAAATTACATTTTATTCAAATTTAAATCAATTTTTTAGTGTTTACAATTAATGGTGTGGTCAGAAGGTTCAATTTAGTTTTTTTTTATAAATGTGACTAAATGAATTAATTTATTAATTATTTAACAATGATAATTTTTTTAAATCATCTTCTTACTTTCATTCATATTTAAATGAATTTTATGCCTAAATCTTTCATTTTATTAAAATAATCATGGAAATTGTGTCCTTATATTAAATGGAATTTCTCTCACTCAATGATTTTGACTATGATAAAATTGATTCCAAATTTTATATTCATAATATCAAAATTTTATTGGAATTAAAATTTTATTTTTGTATATATAATTATGTTACCATGATAAAATGTTATGTTATCACATTTAAGGTTAAATTGGGTTTAAAGGGTGTTTATCGATATAGATTAAAATGCCACAAAAAATTGATTAATTATTATTGGATCATTTTATTTGAACCAGATCACATATTTTGATTAAAGTTTTGGTTCCTCGGTTCCACTTCACTATGAATAAGACTATTTAATATTTTAGAACCTTGAATAATTATTGTAGTGTCTATCCCCTCACTTATAAGGTGCACTTCATATAATCTATTACTTAAATTTTTTTTATCACTATAATTTTTTTAATCATGACCCAAATCTCATAAAAATTACATAGAGTATATGTTATCATCAAAATTACACACATGAAATCAGAAGGTGTAAGGAAACTGTAGTTTTCTGAAGAAGAGGTATAACTCTTAATTGGTTGTGTTAATTTTATTTATTATTCCAACCACTTTAAATAATATATAACTGAAATAATATAATATAATTAGTATATTAATTATACTAAAAATTTATTACTCTAGAGGAACAAAACATTTTTATATCATTTCACATGCTATGAAAAATGAAAACATTGTTTGTGTGTATGTATGGACTACCACCTCCACAAAGCGATGCATGCCGTATTGCATCACCACCACTCGTGACTGGTTAGAAAAATAGATTTAATGTATATATATGATATTAATGAAATATTAATAATTTTTTAAAGATAATATATCATATATTTTATTATACAACCATCTGTTTAAAAATGAAAACTTTGTTTGTGTGTACGTGTAGATTACCACCTCCATGAAGTGATGTGACTCATTTTTCTTTACCAAAAAACTTGGATGGTTTTGAAAGTGTATTTCATGTAAAAGTATAATAATTGATTCCTTATAAAAATTATTGATATGATTTAAATATGATTCATTTTACCACGGTTAACCTGAAAAAGTCAGTTGGGGTTTATTAACTGGATAACCACAAAATGGTTAATGTGAACTTAACTACTTCAGTAATGAAAAAATAACCATGTATTGAATGAGAAAAAAGGAATAATAAACATTTAATGAAAATTAGAAAGGATAGTAATGAAATTAAGTAACAAATATAATTTTATTAATCAGGTGATAAAGAACATATGTTACTAGAAGGTATTTATAGTAATGGGATTTCTCATCTCAATTTCCTTTATATAAGACTTAAAACATTTTCACTACATGTTTTCTTTTATGTGGTGTATTAATTTTTTTGTGATATAATTATTATTTCATTTAATTATATTAAATTGGTTGAAAAATATATTTAAGGTTCAATTTTTAACTTCGTTTCATTTCAAAAGTTATGAAAAATGCCAGTGATTTTTCTTTAAAACGTTATTTTAGAGTATTCTTTCTAACTCTTTTACCACCATATCCACATTCTTAAAAATATTCTATGTTTGTTATTATTTATAAAAATAGTTTTTTTAATTTTCATTTTCAATTAATTTTGAAATTATTTAAAATTATTAATGTAGAATCTTTATAACTTTTACCATATGGTTCCCTTTTGACTTTTTTTCCAAAGTATAAATGAATGTTTTTTTTACATACATGGCTTGACCAAATTTTACAACCATTATATCCATTATTAAATATTAAAATTACTCTATAATCCAGCATAGTTTTTCAAATAATATCTTATTCCCTATATTTTGGGAATATTTCATTTTTTTCATTTTTAAAGAAAAATTATAATTCTTTTTATGGTCATGTAAAATTTGAATGTGTTTTTCTTAAGAGTTCAAATGATTTTTTCAAGGTTTTTATTATTAAAATGAAAAATTACTATTTTTTGTTCATGATATGGTACTTGATAATTATAGATGACGATGGGTGATCCTGATATATCTATCCAAGGCATTGGGTAATGATTGGTCTTCATAGGTGAAAAATTAGGAAGATAACTAGGTAGGTTACTCCTACAGAATTAATAAGGAATCAGATATTTTAACATAGGTTAAAAATCCGTGAACATGGGTTTGGAATATGATGCTCCAATGTACAAATATTATTCTTTCTAATGGTTTTTATGTAAAAATTATGATTTCTCAATGTAAGGAAATTTTATGATCTTATAAAGGTTAAAGTATTATTTTTCAAAGAAATATTTTCCTGAGTTTTCATGATCCTAATGATCCCATCATATTTTATTATGCTTAATAATGGTTTGAATGGTTTTATTTGATCAATGTTTAACTTTAACATGAGGATTTATTTGATATATGTGACCAAGGTAATATTCTGAAAAGGGTATATATTTTCATGGGCGTTCATGTTTTTTATTAGACTAATGGGTTTTTTATTTTTTTTATATCAATTACTAAGATTTGTTTGCTGATCACATGTTTTTAAAATAATTTTCATAGGTCCTAAATATGATTAGTAACAATACTAGATATTTTGGAATTTTCAACGACACATTTGCGACAGACATCCTTCACAAATGGTCATTTATGATGGGAGTCCTTCACAAATGTGTCGTTGTAAAAAACGACATCGCAAATGCCAGTATTTGTGATGGACCATCGCAAATAAAAATTAATTATGAGAGGTAATGTGTCTGTCATAAATGATTTTCATTTTTTGAAAAATGATATTTACGATGGTCTGTCGCAATTGATAGTATCTACTATGAATAATTGATCAGTTGCAAATATATAAAATTGTTTAAAAATATACAACAAAATTAAAAAAATTAAAAATAAATAGAAATAATTAAAAATAATTAAAAAAATTTACATATAATTTATAATATTTATATATAATTAAAAATATTTAAAAATAATAAAAACTAAAAAATTTAATAAAATTAAAAAAATTAAAAATTCTAAAAAAATTCCAAAAAATTAAACAATTACAAATATTTAAAATATTAAATTAATTTATTAAGAAAAATAAAAAAACAAAAAACAAAAAATAATAAAATAATAAAAAAATTACAATATTTGGGATTTGAACTTATTAATGTAATTTTTAATTAATTTCTATTTTTTTATAAAATTTAGTATATTTTTTTTAATTCACCATTAAACACTATAAATTAACATAATATTTGTATACTAATAAAAATTATTATAATTTAATATAAAGATATAAGATATATTATAAATTACTAAAAATGTATAAATCATAGAATTTGTAATTTTCATGTCATTAGAAATGAACAAGTTGTGTCAACTATGTCCAAATTTAACATTGCTCATGACCAAGAAATTGACTACCTATTTCATTTTCAGTTTTCATGTAATTTATAATAATTAATATTATTTCATAGTTATTTATAACTAATTAGACTAATTTAAAATATTTTTATTAATTTATACATATTTTATTTGTTTAAATGTTATTTATAAATTTATAATTTTTTTTATCAATTTATAATAATTTATAATAATTTATACTATTATAATTCAATTTATTGTAAATTATATAAATTTATAATTGTTTTAGTAATTTTTCATAATTTATAATAATTTATAATAATTTATTATATTTTTTGTTCAATTTTTAATCATTTATTATAACTTTTTTAGCTTATAATAATTTATTTTAAATTTTATCAATTTACAATTCTTTCTATATTTTTTGATAATTTATCCTACTTGAAGACCACTTTAACATAATTTATACTGATCTATAATAATTTATAATAATTTAAACTATTTTTTTTATAAATATATAAAATATATGATTATTTATTCTCGTTTTTTAATTTATACTTCTAATTATTAATATTAACCAAAATTTTCAATTTATAATAATCTATCCGATATATAACAATTTATAATAATTATAACATTTTAAACCATTTTTTAATAATTTATACGAATTTTTATAAATTTAAAAAACATTTATTAAATTTATTAAATTTTTTATTAATATTATGAATTTTATAGAATATATAGTATTTTAAAATAGTTTTCACTCAAATATTACATTTCTTTGTTTATTATAGTAATTATAGATATATTTTTACAAATTTTTACTAATTATTACTAATTATTAATTATTTAATGATTTTTAGTATATATTTTAGCTAATACTACAATTTAGATAATTAATATTTTTTTATAAATTTTTAATAATTCATTGTATTTGTTATATTTTTTTTACAAAGTATTAAGAAACTATACTAATTTTTATTAAATAAGTTTTTAATAAATATTACATAGTTTATATTGTTATTTTTTCAGTTAAACCAATGTCTTTAACATTTTTTATAAAAATTTCTTATTAATAACATTTTGTTAAATTGTTTTCATTAAATTAATTTTCTCATTATTTTTAGGAAACACCCATTTCTATTTATTCCATACGATATATATATATATATTACATACTTTCTTAACAAAAACTATTTACATCAAATTTATTTTTAAATGTTTTTAAACAAATTAACATATAATATATATATATATATATACGTACATTACCCCACACATATACACACACACACACACACATAGACACAGACATAGATATATATATGATACGTGTCTTTCATACATATATTTTAAGGTGTTTTGATAAGTGAAATCTTGTACTTAATTGAACAATATTGCCAATTTTGGAAGGATCTGAGTTGTTTTATGTTTTATGGAAGGAAACAATGAATCTATGGAAATAGAATAGAAAGGGGTGTAAATATGATCCAAAGGACCCTTCATGCCATGAGCGAAGTGAAGCGGCGCAAAACCAGAGTTCAAGGAGGAGACCAAAGCCTTGAGTGAAGTTGCTGCGCCTCCCAAAGTTCTTTCTTTATTTTATTTATGTTTTATTTTCTCTCCCCTTTTTATTCTCTCATCAATCTGATGAGGGGAAAAACCCATCATGTTCTAGGTTTATATAGTCAAAGGGGGAAGGTGTGTTGGATTTTATCATTTTTATTATTAATGTCTTTGGTTTGTCGCAATCTCTATTTCAACTTCCAATCCTTTTATTTTTATTTAATCATGACCGTTGGTAATTGAACCTAAAAGGAAATTAAAATTACACAAATGACTACCCTTAGGATGACATGACCATTTTCAACCAAATGGGAAATCCGTTTTTAAATTGGTTTTATGAAATACTCGATTTGGAAAAATCCTTTTTTACCGGACCAAGGGAAAAAGGGGATTAAAGCATTGAGGAGTAGATACCATGACCAGTGGGTCTCTCTCTTCATGAAACTGACAGCAATCATGAATTAATAAACCTATCGAATTTAATTTCACCTGATCCGAGAAATTACAAAACCCCATCACGCTTTCCAAATTCGTTTTCATTAACCAAAAAATATGCTGCTTCATTTTCGCTTTTCTTTCTTCAAATATATTAAACAAGAATCTTCTCACCACCTTTTCCAAATTAACAAAATTAAATAATTTGAAATTATAATAAAACATATTTCACCATTTATGTGTGTTCGACTCAGAACATGCATAATCCTATGTTTTTAATTAATTGATTATCATACTTTGGGGTTTTATAAATTTGTTTTTACATCATAATATTGGGAACTAACGATACCCTACAGGGCTATCAAACTAAAACGATTTCTAGGGATGGTAGCCTTTTAGTTTTAATAGGATTTCAGTTTTTATTTTACAATTTTATTTGAATTTTTCTTTTTATTCTGGGTGTGGTCGTACTGTGAATATCAAATTTTTAATGCATGATTACAACACTCAATCGAATAAAAGAGATATCACTGAATCAACCCATCATTCTAAACTAGGAACTGAGAGTAAAGTAATTGTGACCATGGAAGGTGGAGAAGAAAATCAAATTATTCTTGAAGATCAGGGGCTTTAGACCCTCGCTGACGAAAAGTTCCCTTCAAATAAAAAATAGTAAGTGAACATCCTGAAACCCCCGTTGCTGCGAACCAATTTGAGATCAAACCAACCATAATCTAAATGATCACAAACACTGTGGAATTCACCAGTCTTCCGCATGAATATTTGAACAAACATCTGGGAGACTTTCTCGTACTCTACGACACTTTCCAATTTCCAAACGTCTTAAGAAACACATTAATACTTTATCTGTTCTGAATTTCATTGTGATACTAAGCTCAAGATAGGATCCATATCCTTCCTATACATTCCATCACCACATTGCATGTACTGGAAAGAAATTTCCTCACTTTTATCTTTCTGTAATCTAAATCAGTGGATATATAGGTAAATATTTTAAACTTTTTTCAATTTGATGATGAATATATTTATTCTTTATGAGAATAGTGTAATTATTTACTCATAAATGCCCCCATTATGGAATAGAACCGTGGTTTCTAATTTAAACTTTCAATATGGGTTTGTCACATGAAAACAATTCAATTACATAGACTGTAGTTGGGGGATCACTAATGATGAAATCACCAGAAGAAAAATAAAACCTTTTGGATGAGATGGCAGGAAACATTTTTCAATGGAAAGTAGATGGGACACATAAAAATTGTGTCCATGAAATCAACAATAATGACTAGATGGAAGAAAAATTGGAGTCACTAACCAAGAAGATGTACATCATGATGGTCCAACAACCAAACCCCTCATGGTATTCATATAGAAGATGCCAACTATGCTATTTACAATCGAGGAAATCAATTTTAGGGCTAGAGACATCAACAAAAACAAGGGAAAACATTTCAACAAAGACCAAAAGGGTACCAAAAACAAGCACCACAAGGTCTCACACTGATGACTCATGTCTATTCATTGGAGGAGACAATGGAAACATTCATGACTACGTCTCGGGTTGCACTCAAGGAGATACGATAAGAATCATCATATCAAAAGTGTGCATTTCAGAATCTAGAGAATCAAATTTTCCAAATCGCCAAGACACAGAGAGAGAGAAATATATAAGAGCTTCTTGAATCTTCATATCAAAAGGATACATTTCAAAATATTCATCTAATTGTTTTTTATTATCTTCAACATCCTCTTTTATTACTTATTCTAGTGGTCATGATAGAAACTCTATTCCACTTCCTTTTGTTTTATTCCCACTTTTGATCTCTATAGAGTTCAAATCATGACATGGGTATTATTTGGTGAATCCTAGAAGCTCACATGTCTTTCTCTCTATAAGTGTCTTGGAGATTTTTCCAACTTGACATTCCAGATTCTGAAATGCATCCTTTTGATTTGATGATTCTTCTCATATCTCCTTTAGTAAAAACCCATAAGTAGTCATGAATGTATCCAATATCTCCTCCAATTAATGGACCTGGCTCATGAGTTTGGGAGCTTGTGGTGCTTACTGTTGATACCCTTGTGGTCTTTCTTGAAATCCTTTACCTTGTTGTTATTGAGGTATCCTTCCCTGAAATTGATTTCCTTGATTGTAATCTGCATAGTTGGCATCTTCTATATAATTACCTTGGGGTTTGGTTGCTCGCCAATCATGATGTCCATTTTCTTAGTCAGCAACCCTATTTGTGCTACCATACAGTCATTATTATTGATTTTATGATTACCTTTTCACGGCGTGAATTCAACTTGACATTAGAAACTCTTTTTTCTATCTCATCCAAAAGGTTGTACCTTGCTTCTATTGATTTCTTCATTAGTGATCCTCTTACCGCAACATCAATAATTGACCTATTTTCATGTGAAAAACACTTATAGAATGCCTAAATTAGTATCCACAATTATATTCCATGATGTGGGCATTTACGAGTCATATCCTTATACAATTCCTATAAAGAATACAATGATTCATTATCAAATTTAAAAAATTTAAAAATGTTTACATTTATATTAACTGATTTAGATGGTGGAACGAAATGAGTGAAGAAATTTCTAACCAGTTCACCCCATGTGGTGATGGAATGTGTAGGAAGGCTTTGTATCTAGTCTCGATCTCAGTCTCACAATGAAAATAAAAAAAGACGAAGTCTTACCACGTTTCTTGAGACGTTTTGAAATTGGAAAGCATCCCATAGCTTGATAAAGTCTCTTAGATGTTTGTTTGGATCTTCATGAAGACATCTGTTGAATTTCACAATGTTTGTGATCAATGAGATTATGGATGTTTTGATCTGAAAATGGTTCGCATCAATGTGGGGTGGAAGGATGCTCGGTTGCAATCCTACGTTTGTAGGGTGACTGTAGTAAGCGAGCACCCTAATCCCATGATATCCTTGATTAATTTGATTTTGTTATGTGCCTTTCATGGTCATGGTGTCTTTACTCTCAATTCCTGGTTCATAATGCAGGGTTGATTTGGTGATATATTCTTTATTCGATCAGGTGTTGTAATCTTGCATTAAAAATCTGAAATTCACTACACAAGAACAACCATCGTAAAAATAGATAATTAAATAAAATAGTAAAATAAAAATTGAAATCCTAAAGAAAAACTAAAAGGTTAATATCCCCAACAATGGTGCCAATTTGATATCCCCATAGGGTGTCATTTGTTCCCTACATTACTACGTAATAACAAATTTATGAAAAACCAAACTATTCTACTTTGTTAATTAAAAACATATTATTATGAAAGTTCGGAGTCAAACCCAAAAAGACGGTGAAACTAGTTTTATTATAATTTCAAATTATTTAATTTTATTAAATTGGAATAAGTGTTGATAAAAGTCTTGTTTAATAGAATTGAAGAATGAAAATTGAAAACGAAGTAGTAGATTGATTGGTTCATGAAAACATATTTGAAATGCGTACTAGGGTTTAGTAATTTGTAGGTTTAGGTGAAATTGGATTTCATAGGTTTATTAATTCATGATTGGTGTCAGATTTAGGATGACAGAGATCCAATTTCATTGTATCTCATCCTAAATGCATCAATCCACTATTTACCTTGGTCCAGTAATATAGGATTTTGCTGAATTTAGTTTGTCCTGATACAAATTTTAGAACTAATTTCCCCTTCGGTGGACAATGGTTATGTTGTCCTGAGGGTAGTCAGTTTTGAAAATTTAATGTTCCTTTTAGATTCAATTACCGACAGTCATGATGAAGGAAAAATATATGGATTGGAAGTTGAAATAGATATTTCAACAAACCAAAGACATGAATAATAAAAATGATAAAATCCAATGCACCTTCTCCCTTTCACTATATCACCCTAGCACATGATGGGTTTATCCACTCATCCCAGTGACGAGAGAATAAAAAGGAGAGAGAAAATAAAACATAATGAAAATAAATTAATATTCTGGGGAGGCACAACAGCTTCACTCCCAGCTTTGGTATCCTCCTGGAACTTCAGTGTCATGCCACTTTGTATCTCTTGTAGCATGAATGGTCCTTTTGCTCATATTTACACCCTTTTTTCCTTTTCCACAGATTCATATTTTCCTTCCATAAAACATAAAACAACTCAGATCATTCCAAATATGGAAATATTTTTTAATTGATTACAATAATTTAGTAATCAAATCATTTTAAAATATATGCATGAAATACATGTATCATATATATATATAACTTTAAATTTTATTTTTAAAATGTTTATATTTGTATATTTACATGTTAATATATTTATATATATATCAAAATGTTTACAAAACTATATTTACATGTTTTAAATAAATTAAAAAGAGCCATAATATTAAAAAAATGCTATAGGATCAATGTCACAATCCAAGAATTATCAAAATTCATAAAATATAATATCAATATAACCATGTTATTCAACTGACCAATTAAAAAAATTTATATAAACTTTGTAAATTTAATACATCCCTATAAATAATTTAAGTAATGTTCTTATTTAAAATAATAATATAAATAAAAATATTTATGTAACACAATAAACCAAAAAATAATCTATTAAATCTTGAGATTAAGAAATGAGAAAAATAGCTCAAATAAAATGTAATCAACTCATACAGAACCAATGGATACCCAAATAAGGAATAAGAATGTTTTCTTAACCCTAAATATCAAATAAATTATATAAATTGAGAAACTTTATTGACCTAGATTTTGACCAAACAAATATTTACAAGATTGAAATGAAATACGCAAATATAATATTAGAGGATAGATGAAGATTATGTACCTATGAGATCTTAGTATTAATCAGAAAAAATTCCGAAGAAAGAGAATTTTTGGGGGAGATATGGATGTTAGTGTCAGGTTTTAGGCATCGACTAGTGGGAGGGATAGAGGTATGGAGAAATTGGGAGAAAAAGAAAGGGTGGCTATGATTTTATACTTTTTAAGGGATTAATTGCAATGGAATTAATCCCGCTGCAAAAGGTATTCGATGGGAACTTTTTAGCAATGGACTAAAATTCTATCACAAATACACATCCCTATATATCCTCTTTAATTATGGAGCACAAGCACAACATCACCATTAATAATGGGACAAGAACTTCAATCGCAAATAAAAACTATTGGCGATGGAATATGATATCCTTATCAAAGAACCCCATCGACGAGGTGATTTGTGAAAGGTATACGGTCCATTGAAAATAACTCATTACAAAAAGTTAATTTTTCCATATTAGGACTATAATTAAATATTTCTATTAATAAATGAAACTGGACTTCAGAAAAATAAGTGTCTCATGAATGAAATAAGACTGTGAACTTAAGATTCCATATTTTGTCAGAAAAATAGACGTGTTGTGTTAGTCTTTCCTATTTAATATAATAGGTTTTCCTAATGATCTAAATCTACAAACCTAAAAGATCATGGTAATGTAAAAAGCTCAACCCTTGTTATTAAACTCAAAATTACAAGTTGATTATGACACATGGAGTTATTTTAGGTATCATTGAAATGGTTTATAAAACTTTAGAGGTTTGGTTTATTCAAATGAGGATAGTGTATGATTTCTAGATACCACCATGGGTTATTAAGTATACAGTTGATCATAACATAGATGGAATAGATTCCCTTTTAAGGTTTTATGTGATTAGATAACTTAATGTGACATTTATTAAGTTTTAGTAGAATGTTTTAAGTACATGTAACCCTTGATTTTAACATGTAAAAAGTTTATTTAAGGAGTAATGATTTTACATTTTATAGACATAAGTTGAAAGGTATTGATAAGGTTTAGGGTTAATATGATATTTGACGGTTAATTGTGATGTAAGATTCATTACATTTTTGGAATATATGATTTATTACATAGATAACAATGGGGTTGGAAAGTTATTTGGTGACAATGTGATTAAGGTTATTTTAGAAAAATACACTATATTGGAAAAACTATGTGATTAGGGTAAATTGAAATAATTTTGAAAAATATGATATTTTATTTGAACAAGAAAGGATGACTTTTGTATTAGAAGGATATACAATTATATTTTGGATTTATGGTTATTCAGGTTATTTATTGGAAAAATTTGAATATTATAGAGCTTACCTGAATATGGAGTATAATTTTTTAGCATGTTACTTTATGAGTGATTAATTTTGTTTATTTATAAATGTTAAAGTGATATAAAGAGAATTTTTGATCAAATCCTTTAGAATATTGGGTTTTGAACTAGGTCAGAATTATTTTTATTTGTTTTAGGGTTTATTATTTACGTAATTTTTAAAGTATAACATATTTGTTAATATTGAGGATTTTAATATTTATTTATAAAGGTGTATTTATATTGAATATTATTTTATCTTAGGAAAACCATTTTGTGGTTTTAATGGCAAAAAATAGGAGGAATAACTTGTTATCCATTTTTGGATCTTGTGATCCATTAAAGGTTATTTTTATTTATTCAAAAAAATAAAAAAATCATCTTTAATATTCATTTAAATTAGTAACATATGAGATAAAATTGGAAATTGATCGAAAAAAATAAATGATAAAATTGTTCTTATGAAATAGAAAGAAAACAATCAAGTATTTTTTCTCATGGTCTCTTTCTTGATAGTAAAATAACCCCTAGGAAAATGATATTGGAATATAAATATTATCCCTTTACTTCACCTTTGATAACTTGATGATATTATTCACCCCCTCATGATTTATGGTTTTTTTATTCATTAACTTTATCATAATCATGCCCTCTATAACTCTTTATAATTCCTTAGAAGTTATTTGTTTCTTCGTATCCATATTATCACTTCCTACTAAAGTTCTCCTTATACGAGAACCTAATTATGGGTTATCCCTAGTGACCATCATATTTCAACTTTCTAATTTTAAAATGGATTGTTTTTGTCCCGTTTTTATGATGTGGATTTTGAATAATGTTATTCTTACATATAAAAAAGGTTTTTCCATTCATCATTGTATATTGTATCCTTCACTCCTTAGAAATTATTTTTCAAAATATATTTAAACCATATTCATCAAACATGAGATGGTATTTTGAGAATAAAATTTCATTAAGGGGGTAGAATGTAACCCCCCAAAATATTCAAGAATTTATTTTCCTTAAGTAATATATTCCATAGTGTTTGTTATATGCAACAAAAATCTTTAACAGACTATGATATAGAATTAAACAACAATTATGAAATAGTTATTGGTTTTAAGGGAATTAATAATAATAAAAGTATTATGAAATATATGTATAATTGTTTCCTTAATAAAATCAAAAAATAACTCATGCATTTATTATTAGTTTGATATAAATGAAGAAAAAATATTTTAAATTTTAAAAGAGACATTTTTCACAAATTTTTTTATATGTGAATTTATTTTCATATTAAAATATTTAATTTATAATTATTGATAAATGATTCAAATATTTAGTCTATATATTCAATTTATTGATTTAACACTCAATTAATTATGAAAATTATACAAATAATGAAAATAAATTCATTTCATGCTTTAAAAATACATTTCCTTCAAAAATATTTTTTATTTCATTTTTTACATGGAAATTATAATTATATTATTAATATTTTATATAATTTAATTGAAAAAATAATATTATTTTTAAATAATCTTTTGAAAAAATCTTTGGGTGAAAATTTGATACTTTTTTTGAAATGGTTGATTTCTAAGTAAATAGTAAAAATATCAATTTCTTTTTTATGATATTATTATGATGTGATCATGAAATAATAAACTTTTAAACCTTTTTATTTACTAAATAAATGTTTATGGTGTTAAATAATTTATTATAAAACATATTATTGAATTTGGAAACCCATTCTGTATGAATATATATAAATTATATTTTTTTTTCAAATTCAAAACAATTTTTGGGTATTTTCATTTAATGGAATGGTTTGATGGCTACATTAAATTTTTGAATTTATAAAAAAATCTAAAAAAATTATTTTTCAATTATTTATCCAATAAAAATCATGTAAATTTACTTCATAATTTTTTACTTTTTTTATGTTTAAATTAGGTATTTTCTTAAATACTATTTTTATACCTTTTTTATACTTATACTAAATGTAATTTATAACACCTATAGATTTTGAATTTTAAAAAATTTAATTGAAATTTTGGATTCGTATTTAAAAATTTAGTTAGAATTCATTTTTTTAATTTGGTTAGAATAATTTTCTTAGCATGATATAAATTTATGTTATTGCGGTTATGGTAAAATTTGTTTGAAATTGAGTTTATCGAAGAGATAAGTCATACAATGTAACCAAAACATCTATAAATGTGATTATTTGAGCTTATTTAGACACAATCACATGTTATCTATGATTTTTTACCTTTTCCCACTTTACATTGATTAATACCTTTTAATATTTTAAATCATTAAGTAATTATAAGCATGTCACTCCCCTCAATTACAAAATGGAACCTCCTATACACTCTTTATCACACATTTTCAACACATTATCACATCCAATACCTAAAAAAATCTCTTAAAAACCTTCCCTTAAACTAGCTATATTATTCTTAATCCTCAAAATACCAACCTAAACGGCATAAAGAGTAATCAAAATGTGGGTTTTTAAAGAATATGTATTACTCTTAACTGATTATTTTCATTTTATTTCTTATTCCACATCCTTTAAATCATATATATACAAGATCAAAAAATAACATTTGTATAATAAATATAATTTAATATTATTATTATAGAGTAAAAACTCTCTTTCATCTCATTTTCCATCATATGGGATATGAAACCATTGTTGTTGTGTGCGTGTGGACTACCACCTCCAAGATGTGATGTGTTTTGTTTTACTTCACCGCCCATTATACAGATAAGAATTTTGGATTTAGTTTTCATATATGTAATTAATGACAAGGATATAATTCATTAAATATAATATATCATCAATTTTTCTACCTTCACATTTATTTAAAAATGATAATATCATTTGTGCGAATGTGTGGATTACTATATCAAAAAAGAGATGTGACTCATTTTTTCTTAAAAGATTAGATGGATATTTTAAAAATTATTTTTTATATATAAATATAATCATTATGTCATGATTAATATTTTTGAGGTAATGGAACTAATATTACATTGACCATGTTCAACTTAATGATGTTTTTTTTTGGAAATTTTGAAATGAATGACCCCAAAATACATAATGTGAACTTAACTATTTTAGTAACTAAAAAAATCCAAATAATGAATGATATAAGAGGAATAATTATAATAGAATTGAAACAAAAATAATTATAATAATAGTAAATAAATAATATAATAATATTATTTTATAGCTAAGGAACATACACCACTATATGTTATTTAAGGTAAGGGGACTTCTCGTCTAAATTTACATTCCTTGAGACTTATGAAATTTTCACCAAATGTTTTATTTTATGTGGCAGGAGAAATTAATTATGTATATAATTTATCATTACATTACTAATATTAATGAGTATTAAAAAATCTATATTGTGTTCTCTTATTCAACGACCAATTTATTTTCAAAATTTATGAAAACTGTAAGGGGTTTCTTTTTGAAACCTTATTTTAAAGTGTTCCTTTAAATTATTTTTTTAATTCATATCTGTGTTCTTAAAAATATTAAAAGTATGTTATTATTTATAAATCAATGATTATTAAATTTTATTTTAAACTAATTTTTAATTCATTTTAAAGTTATTAAAAAGGAAAATTTTTATCATCTATAGTGGATGTCGTTTTAAATCATTTTTCTAAAGTGAAAATATTGTTTTTTAATGTATACGGATTGAAAACATTTTCCAAACATCATATACAATATTCTTTATCTATATTCCCTAATAAGTAAGCATGATTTTTTGAAGGACATCTTATTCCTACTCTTTTGTGATTTCTTTATTTCGATGAGTTTTCAAAGAAATTAATATTTCTAATTAGGGTTATATGAATATATAAATCATTTTTCTCATCTGTTGAAATGATATTTTCATGATTATTATAATGAAAAGTGAAATATTACAAGTTTATTTCATGAAATAGTAATTGAAAATTATAAATGATGACATGTTAGTTTTCTATAACCCGTAATGATGGGTGATCCCAATATATCTCTCAAATGTATTGGGTATTGATCAGTCTTCATTGGAAAAAGTGAGGGAGAGAATTAGCTAGGTTACTCCTATAGAATTAACTAGGAATTAGTTATTTTTAAATGAGTTAAACATAATTGAATGTAGTATTTGAATATGATGCTTCATGATATTTATCTTATTCTCTCTAAAGGGTTTTATTGATTTTTTTTATTTCACAAGGTATGAAAAGTTTATGAACTTGTAAACATGAATGTTTTGTTTTTAAAAGAATTTTTTTTCACGAGTTCTCATTTTTCTCATGATTCATTCATGGTTTCATTATGATTTCTAATTTTTTAAAAGGTTTTATTTGAGTAAAGGTTGATTTTATCACGAGGATATTTTTTATTTATGTTCTCAAACATTTATTGGGTAAAAGGCTAAATATTTTCATGGGTTTTCTTATTTATCAGTGGCATAATGGGTTTTACATTAATTTTATATTACTTAATAATAATTTTATATTCATACCCTATTTTCTAATACTTTTCATGGACCATAAACATTATTAAGAACTATTATGAAGTCTATATCTAAATAAATTAATTTTACCTTGAATAAAGAAAGTGTGACATGAATGAAACATGAATCTCAACATGAGGATCCTATTTTTTGGTTTGGATAACGGACATTGTACATCAGTATTCCCTAGGTAATTTAATGGTTTTCCCTGATTCTCCAAAACTATAGACCTAAATGATCATGGGTATGTAAGATATTTTGACCCTTGTTATTAAACTCATAATTATGGGATGATTATGATATGATGTATTAGATTTTAGGTTTTGAAAATAATAAATTATGTATTTATAGTTTTTGGTAAAATTTAAAAAATTCACAATCCTTAATAATATCATATGGTTAATATCTAAACTTTATGTTGTTCCTAGGAGAACTTTTTGAGGTTCACCTATGATCTAGAAAATTTAAAAGTGATGAGATCTTTAAAAGGTTGGAAGACTTCATAAGGTTCAACTACAGTAATTTGTATGGTTTTTATTAAATTAATAATGTATAATTGAATCATTTTATGGATACGAATGAGTATAATTATTCTATTTGGATAAATTCATAGAACTAATAGTGGTGTTTAAAAGGTTCAAGAAGATACATCATAAGGCTGTTATAAATATCATAAATTTTATGTATGGACTTCATATGGTACAAAAACAACATCATAATTTATTTTCCTAACATTGTTGAATTTTAGTGAAATTTTGTATTATTGAACACAAAAAATAGTGATTTATATAGTGAAATATTTTAGGGAAATGAGATTTAAATTAGATGATTATTTTTTTTGTGTTATTAAATGAAAAAATTTACAATAAAAGTATGTGAATCATTCCGATGTTTTTTAATTCCATTATATGTAGAGATGTTCTACATTTACATAGATAATATCTTGAACATATTGAATAAGATTAAATAAGATATAATATCTATGGATTTCATGGAATTATTAAAGAAGGAAATATTTCATGTATCATAATAGATTTGATAGGTAATATTAACCAATATTAAATGAGGGTATTTTTCATGATTCATAGAGATTTAAAATTCAAATATTTAAAATTCATTATTTATTATGTAAGATTCTATTCTTCAGGTAATATTTTTACATCATAGGATCATGGGATATTTCATTAAATTTTTATGGAATAATTATTCTTATATTATTTTGAATAGAAATGAATAAAAATTAAGAAGGATAAATGATCGATAATTGTGAACTAATAATCTCATACCCGTATTAATTGAAAAATTATTATATTGAAAAATAGGGAGTGGAAAAGATTGAAAAGTATTGCATCTATGATTTTTGAAATGGTTGAGGTAGGATGATTAATTTTATAATAATTTGAGTACTTGTTATTGAGAGTGAAAATGATCATTATGTGAATGAATGATCTCTAATATAGGAAAATTATTTTGAAGAACTAAGGAGGAAGGTTGAGTTTTATGTAGTCCTTTGATATTTTCTGGTAGTCATAGGGAGATTAGAATAAAATATTATAATCTAATGTTGGGAAATCTTGAGAAATACAAAATAACATATTCACCATCAAGATAAAATGAGATTAATTTTTAATCTAGTGGATTCAATATATAGACAACAAATTTTATTCAAGAAGCCGATGGAACCTACATTAGAATGAGAATGATTCCCATATAACCATTGTGTGTTAATTTAACTACATTTGTAATCACTAAAATTCAATTCTGATAGGCATTTTTTTCTATAAAATATATATAGACGATAATAAGTCGAAACTCACATTGAGGTGGAACCTTGTAAATAACCTGTGTGTTTTGCGATATTTTATTAAAATTTCTTATCTGGTGGTATGTTGATTGTTCTTAGTGAAGTTATTCTATAAAAAGTAAATGATTTTTAATTTGGAAATCATTATTAAGATAGATACCACTATTTCACCCCCCCTCTCAGTGTTACTCTAATTTTTCTTAGATCTTGAAGTGGTATCAAATATAACGAGATTTCCTATGATATATAACAAATTTAAATAAAAGATATTGAAAATACAGTGAATAGAAAGGTTTCACTCACTTTCTATTAAAAGAACTATTATTTTTGATTGGAATAATATTTTTCTTTATTCTATCCAAAGGTTTAGAGGTTAGTGATTTTGTGATAATGGGTTTCCACCCCTTGGGAGTGATTCATCCATAAAATTCATAGAAAAAAAAATTTGAGGTAAATTGGAAATCCATGAAGGAAATTATATCTTCTTTGTTAGATAAATAATATACAAAAGTTATAGGGATAAAAATTAATAATGAAATATGAGAAAATCTATAGACCCTCAATGAGGTGAATTTAAAAAATAAAATAAGATGACCTATAAATTAATAGGGCTATGTTCAAAGTTATTATAATATCTAAAGATGATATTATTGAAGACAAATTTTCTATGGTTAATGAGCTAGTTAGACACATTACATAATTTAGATAAATTATGAAAGATTTTACCATTATTTAAAAAAATCAATGAGAATGTTTAAACATATATTTAATCCTAATATTTAAGCTATAGAAGAAAACAAACACATTTCCTTTAATGAGTTATAGAATACTCATCTTAGTATGATATCTAAAAAGCATTCATTTTTAAGGAAAAAGTTAAACAAGTAATGAAACGACCTGAAACACTAGGTCTGAGTAGGAGTGCCACATGACCTCATGTGTGACTCCTTATATACAAGAAGTAGATAACTGGTAGAAAGGATCTAAGTCCATTAGAAGTGAGACTATACCCTCAGTATAATTTCCTTTCACATTTAATAATATAAAAAAATATTAAAAAAAATATTATAATTAGATTAAAAATTTAGAAACTATTTAGATGGATTACCAGTCATAAAAAATAAGAAAACATGGCTTCAATTGTGGAAAGATAAACCCAAGTTTAAGTGTAATTAGATAAATAAGTAAATAAATAGTAGTATCTTTTATAGTATATCCCAGAACCACTCTCATCTCCTTGCACCTCAGTTCAACTTTCTACCATGGGCCATTTTCCCTTTCTCGAAACCATATACATAAAGTCTGCATGAAAATAAAAATCACCACATATGGTGTGAGTAATAATATATAATAGGACACCACCGATACTCCCTTCATAAAATGTGAACATATATAATAGGTTCATTCCATGATAATAATAAATTCACAATGAACATAACCAATCACTTATCGAGATCCCATGTGTTAACCAAGACACCATGAGCCCCAAACATACCTGATTTAGCTCCATATTGGAAGCACAATCAAGATGAAAGAAATGATAAAGAACTATCCAGAGGGATAGGGACATTCATTTTTTATCCTCTGGAAACCAAGTGGGATTGATACTCGGCATCTGTAAGGAATTGGGTTTCAGTATGTCCTTTAGTATCCTCAAGGAAGTGACTTCTATATAGGATATATGGATGTCATAATCATACTAAATGTAAAGGTCAATTGTCTTCATCTTCATACATCTTGTTCACTACCATTCTAAGGAATAATCATATCACAACATTCACGTATCCTGATATACCAAGAACAACATCCAACGACACGATAACAAACATAACATGGTAAATCATAATAAGATAATCATATCATCGAATTAAGATAAATATAGTACCAATACATAACAACATGTGAATCAACATCATGAATTGTATAAACTACTCTAGTATTAATCATGGAACAAGGATCATATATGGGTATCCCCAGAATTCAAAAACCTAAAAATAATCACCATCAACCAGGAACAATAGTTCATGCCAAAAGAAGAAGATTCAAATAAAAAATTGATTTCTATGGTCTTAAATGATAAGGAAATTACAACCATAATCTTTTTTATCAAGAAATTATAAGGACATCAATGAATTGATGATAAAACACTGAACACACCCACATATAATGAATTACATGTGATTTATTTTTAAGTCTAGTTCTATTTTATCATGAAGGAAATTTATATTAGATACTCATGAAAATTCAAAGTAAAAATGATCATTCTAGAATCGCATACCATACCTAATCATCAAATTGAACCAATCCTACTGTATATAGAAAGAGGGGTTTCTAATTCACTAAATTCATTATTGAATCAAGAATGAAAATTAAATTCCTCCAAAACATTAGAGTAGAACCTAATGTCTATCCGATTATCATCAATCCATTATCAATATTTCAATAGAAAATAGATTCAAGAAGTAGAAGGTCTCATGATGATCCTTTAATTAATACTTACCTGGAAACATCACCATTCTTCAGAATTATAACCCCTATCAAAGGGGTTGTTGTTGAAACATCAAACCCTCCATTAATATATTAAGATATCATCAATGGATTAAGTCTACATCATAAAACCTCTAAAAATAAGATGTTTGTAAGGAGACCCAATGAACACTTACCTGTAGATTGATTGTAGTTGTAGGTAGATCTTGTTTTTATCGTGGAAAGATGTAAACATGTTTGATAAACCACTGATATCTAAATAAAAAATGAATTTATCACTGGATCATCTAGGAAAACCCAAAACCAACCAAGATCTATTATAATTTCACATATAAGTAGAGGAAAATGAAATAGATCTAGGAAGAACATATTGGTCAAACACCACTAAATTAATCAATCGTGGATGGATCAAGTGGATATGGATGTGGGAGATTTAGATACCAAGAAGAAGATTTATAAATTAAAATAGGCTATGGGGGGGGGGGGGGGGTCATATTTGGGTGTTAAATGTGGTGGAAAATGTGTACAATTAAAACCCATGGGGTTTATTATTTTCACCCCTAGACTGGATGCATTGGTTAGATGGTGGGCCACACCAACAGATCATTATGCCTGGAATAATTCCATGCATTCTTCACGGGACATAGATTGGTTGGTGGGGTCTATAGAAATATAAGGACCTACTAGATCCCAACTGGATGACTAATGGGTTTGAACAGTGAGTTAGTGGTATCTTTTGAGCCACCATGCACTTCAGGATTTTCCCTACATCAAAACAAAAAAATTAGGATCCATTTTCACTAAAAATCCATCTTGGTAAATCTTATATCAAAGGTGAATCAAAAATAAGGTAGTAAATTTAATATTTGAAAATCTCATACATCAAAATAATTAGAATGCTAAAATTATCCCAATCTGATGTCTTCCTTTCATTGAGAAGTACGTTAAAAGATCATGCTAAAATAAATCAGGTCAAAAATCATGAACATCATCCAATTACTCAAAAATATCCTCCAAAATCCTTCCATAAATCCATAGATTATGAACAAGAAGTATCATCTCCACTCAAAGGAATTTCTCACTATGGTCCACGATCTTCTCCAACTGATCCACATATGTTGTGCTGGGATCTAGCTCAGCATCCTCATAATTGATGACATGTGTATGATTGAACATGTACCAATGGAGTAACAAAACATATAACACAACATGTATACCATAATAGAGAGAAGGAATATTAAGAACATATTCCATTATCTAAACCAGTTCAGTGGTCTTGAAGGCTCTATCATAGTGTAATGTTAACTTCCCCTCCTTCTTCAATCATCGACAACCTAAATGAGGAGACACTCTCAGTAGACATAATGATCTATATAAAAACTCCAAAGGTTTCCTTTTATAGTTGGCATAGGAGTTAAGCTGACTATGGGTTATGATCGGCCTCTTCTGAATTAGATTTACTCTCTCAAATGGATCATGTAACATATTTCCCCCCACAAATTTACCCTCGCATACCATCTTCCTATAGATTGATGAATGACATGGCCTACCATATAGATCCTCATAAGGTTATATCTGAACCGAATCTTGGAAAATATTATTTTATAAAATCTCAATAAAGACTATATTATCATCCTAATATTCAATGAAGTATATAAGAAAAACTTATAGAATGTCTTACCCTATACAAATCGTCCTCTATGACTTTATATCAATTTTGGGATGGTGTGTTGTGCTCAATCTCAACTGATTCCCTTATGCCTTCTATAAGCCTTTATGAATATACAATGTGAAACATGTGTGTCTATTAGATACAATGCTTAAGGTAACTCTAATTAAGTATACTATATTAGTATAATATACCTTTCCCATCTCATATACTATGCGATTCTCATTAATATGTAATAAATGACTAATTTTCATCCACTATTAAACAATCAACCATACAGATCCATGGAACCTCGGGGTCTTGGGTAACTCCATCAAAATCTCCACCAAGATTTCCTCCCACTTCCATATGGGAACAAAAAGTGGTGAAAGAAAATCACAAGTTAACTAGTGAATGTGCTTTATTCTCTAATAGATATTGAATCAAGAAACAAATCCAGCAATTCCCCTCTTCACCCCTAAGAACCAGAACAATCAAATGTAATAATGGAATATCTTTTTTCACTCTAGGATGTACCTCCCACTAAGTGGTCTAGAAGAATATCACTTACACTTTTCTGATGGGAGTAGGGACTATGACTCCCTCATGAACAAAGATCATATCATCATCATCTAATGACCACCTTGGTATAAAATCACCTCCATTAATATATTCCCGCATCTCAACACACACTTTTTAGAATATTTTCTAGTGTTTACCCACTCTACTGTGGAATATGAGACCACCAATAGAGAACATATTATTGATCCATGATTATTGAAAGATTGCATCCTCCAATAGTCCAACAATCTTATCTGACACCACTATTCCTATAATGGCCATTCACCTAGATCCTAAGCAATATGAATCTTAAATCTAAAAAAATCTACATAGATTTTTCCTTTCCATCCTGTATAATACATAAAAAAGTCAAACATCTATCGATACTCATGTTAGTGCCTATACCTCAAGGTAATGTACTATTGTATATATATATAATTAAGGACCTTGTGGCCGAGGCAGATAAAAAAGATTCTCACCATTGAGATAATGTAATGAACACTTTGATGCATGTACCCTAGATTTTAGCTCCAAGTTATGGGTATGATTTTTCTACTCATTGGGGTAAAACTATAATGATATATAACATACTACCCACTCAAACTACATCAGTAATTCTCCCAAACCAACACAAGATACATAATAATAGAGAGAATAAATGATCCCTGTACTGAGAAATATCAACAATGGAGTTGTAGTGAACCTCCTCTTCTACTCAATAAAAATATCTTTACAATTGTATAAACACTAGAACTTTAATCAATTCTTCATAAATGCATTCATTGGTTCTAGAAAATAAGTGAGTTCTTAGATAGAATGTCAGTATTATAAAAAAAACTAGAAAAATCTTGATATCCAATACATGTTGGGGACGTGTCCAGGTTATCACTTACTTTTATTTATCTGGGTCTATAGATGTAACAATTTCATGCATCACATGACCTAATAATAATAACTTGGGAATACAAAAGTTACACTTCAATAGGTTGGAATATAGATGATGTGCTCAAAGCATACTCAAAACTGTCTCAAGATGTCTATCATGATTCTATCATGTCATTGAGTAGATGAGGATTTAGCCATTGGACACCGTGATGAATGGGTCTAGATATGGGTATAAGATCTTGTTCATGAAATCCAATAACAATTCAAGGGGAATTATTCAATCCAAATGAAAATCCAAAGTACTAATATAGCCCATACCTAGTCTATAATTCCATCTTTGGGATATCCTACTCTCTAACCCATAGTTGTTGTTATCTAGATCAAAGGTATATCATGGGAAACCACCGGGCTCTCTATAACTAATCAAAGAGATCATCAATCATGGGAAAATGATATTTTTTCTTTACATCCAATTGGTTCAGCTTCCGATAATATATGTAGAGTCAAATACTTCCATCAACCTTCATCGTGAAAAAATAGGTTCACCCCAATGTGGAGTAATAAGACTGATAAAACCCTTTTCGTCCTTTACATTAAGTTACACTTTGACCTCCTATGTTTGAATTATATGATAATGGGGTATCAAAATGTGTTGTACACCTAGAACGAGATCTATCTCAATATAGAATACTCTTTCAGGGGGAGGTAATTTTAATTCATCTAAAAATACATCTTGATATATATCAATCACTAGAGGAAAAAACAAGGGGTATTACACTAATACTATGGATAAATTTAAGAATGTAATCTACACTATGGTCATGGAAAGTAGACTCATGTCTGAACCAACTCTACCTGCTCCCAGATCCCACACTCTGAACATCGTGTACTTCTATCACTTCAGAAAAGAATACTATTGCCACATTTGATAGAAATCAATGTTATATTGGATTTTGGTCATCCATTCCATGTTGAGAATAACTTAGAACCTCATCATCTAAATGATCAAGAAGTCACATATATTTAAATAACCAGAAATGACTATAGAAAAAATCCTGAATCACTAAATATGGTCCAATTTCCTGACCAATAGTGTATTAATGGAATGTAAATCAGAATAAAACATGATAGTTAAGATAATTATTGTAACAAATTATGAATATATAATTGAATAATAATAACTAGTATCAAATAAAGTTGTATACATAGTTTATTTGATCCAAACATTACCTCAAACAACATATGTCCCCCACCACCATCTGCAGGTGATAGGTCGATTGCTTAAACTTGACTTTTATCTTCTCTGTAACCCTTTCCCTGAGATCCATGACTATTCTCTATCATAATCTAAGTCTAATTATAAGGACCCTGGTAAGATCCCTTTGTTGTAGATCACATATATCCCACAACATTTTAGAAACTCAACCACAATGCCCTAGAAAAAAAACTGTAGGAGATTCCCTGTCTTTCCACACTATCGAGAGGATGAATAAGGTGTTGTTAATTATTTTTTATATTTTCTAAACTTATCACATATGAAGCACTATGGTACTCTTCCTAAGAGGGACAAATAATTTTTTTCTCTCCTACACCTACATAGCATTACTCTGATGCGTGTCCCCAATATTCCTATTCCTACTACCAAATAAGGCACTCACCGTATCCAAAGAAGGTCCTCCTACATAAATTTTAAATTATGGAAGTAAAAAAATGCTTGATCCTCCACTAGAACCTTTTTGATAGTTTAATAATTGTATTGAAACACTATGTATATATCAAGGTTGAAACATTGAACATGACATCAAATGTTGGGATGAAGTCTGATCTCAAACATCATAAGCTTTTGGGCCACACTTCAAAGAAACAGATGGTCAATGTGATGTAGCTTAGTGAAATGAGTGGAGTATGAAGATACCTAAATGTATCCCAGATGTAGCTCCATGAAAAATTATGTTCAATCAAGAATTAGTGTTTTGGGAAATAATTTCCTGAAGAACAGGTTCTTGAAATCCTCCCAGGTGAGATCCTCACATCTGCCAACCTATACCATCAGGCCCCACCAATGCCTAGAGAGTTCCTATAGCATGAATAATTTCAACCACACCTTATAGTAATCAATTTTATTAATGAGGTCAAAGCCATCATTGATGATGTCTATGAATTCCTCTGGATCATTCGGTCCTCCAGTGTTGAGAGAGTTAAGATTATGCTAGAGATGGAATTCTCTCTAGTATTTGGCCATGGTCATTAGTGTCACTGCATCTTGGGTAGGATAATGTTTAAGATATCTTGGATGTATTAGGAATACTATATATACAATGGGATCTGATCTTTGATCTTTATCTATAGTACCCCCGACATATCAGGCTGTTTAATAGATACCTCCTCTCTAGTGGGAGTATCGTGACCCACATTAGTTGGTTGTCTCATCAGTCTTCCTTGATGCAGAATATTCTGTAACTTGAGTAGGAAAATTTTGGTCATTATTTCTAAAATAAATATATCAAATGATTAATGAAAAATAGATATATCATACATTAGAGTACAAGTATATTATGAATATATATTAAAAATCAAGGAATTAAATATCAAAACTAAAATAATGCAAAACAAGAGGTTCATACATGGAATATGATTTAAAATTCCTAGTCATCAGGCATAAATGCACACAAAATTAAATATTTTTTATAGAAATAGTACCAATTGTGACTTGGAGTTCTGTGACACATGATCCAGCTATGCACATGGAAAATTGCTTACCTGAGTCCCACAAAACCTATCTCCATTAAAAAATGTCCCAGGTTAGTCAAAAATGAAAAAGAAATAACTTTTCTTTAATACAATTTTGTAATTCCCTGATAAAACCCAATGAGTTTGAGTTGCAGAGTTGTTTGACTGGATCCACACTTCAGAATACATACTTGGTTAGCAACTAGTAGTGAGGGTCTATGTCCATCTGTGGGGAGACTATACTTATAATGACCTAAAAATCCATCATTGAATTTTTCGTATTTTTTATATTTAATATAGTATGATTCATAAAAAACCAAATAGATAACATAATAAAATATTTATAAATTATTAATGAATGGAATAATATGTATTTCGAGACATTAAGGAACCTATAGCGATGAAAAAGTAATTTTACCTATGTAAAAGTAATATGATGCTTATTAATAGTAAACCAGCCTAGTGAAAAGTAACATCACCCATGAAAGTTTAAATAAACTTTAGATATATCTTATGTGAAAGTATGATATAATTACTTCATAGTAAATGTATGTGAATATTTTAAAAAAGTCAATATTTAAGTGTATGTATTTTTATAAGTCATAAATAGTTAATTACAATATTAAAATTAATAAAATTAATTAAAAGAGAATTCATTTTCATAAAATGAATTTATAAATCAATATTTTTCCCTTATTATTTTAGGATAATTTTATGTGACTTTAGTTATGTTTTGAAAGTGTTATCAAATCTGTTTTATATTTAAAATTTGTATTTTTCAAGTAAATAATAATTTTATTTAGAAATTAAATTAAATATAATTAGAAAATTTATTTTATAAAATGGAGCTCATTTTTGAAATATATAGTTCAAAATATAATTATAGTAATTTTTTGGGATTTTTATAAAATACTTGTATTTTTAGTGAATAGTATAATACGATAATTTGAAGTATAAATACATTATATAATTGATACACAACTCCATGTTTCATTTTTGATATAAGTATCCTTGGTTTAAAGTCTAATGAACTTATTCCTATATTTATTCACAATATTAAATACTATTAGTTGTCTTGAACAAAATAATATTATAATGAACAGAATAATGAGAAATCACCCCTCTCCTCCACTATAAAAACCTCCCTCAACCACCTCTTATATTCATTCCATGAATCCTTGAATATTGTAAAAGTTCTGCCCAAATCCATTTCCCTAGTCTATCCCCACATCTATCAGCTCTTGGACTTTCCAAAATACCAAAAAACCATTCTCTAAGGAGGTTCTCAAGGTGGTTAATTCAAGACATAAACCATCTTTATTTTTCATTCATTTTCAATTTACTTTCTTTTTTTATATTATCCTAACCTCCTATGTCAAAATGATCATGATAAAAATATTATATATTATATAAAATAATTATTTCATGATAATCGTAGAACCATTATCAATCACCTTACTCTTACTTTTATTTTAAAAATGAAATCATCATCAGAGTGGTGCCGATTTACAACCGTTATGGACAAAAAATGTTCGTTCTTCAATTTATTGTTCATGGATTTTCAAGAAAATATTTTTATGGTTGAAAAAGAATATAATATATATATTATAACCTATATAATTTTCTATAACCTTTTTATATACATAATACTATTTCCTTAGGCAAAACTAGTTCGAGATGATTGAAATACCACCAGTAATAATCTAAACGATTATCACTAATGTTTTATCTAATAAATAATCATCATAGAATATCATAAAAATAAATTATATAACCATTTTATCTTCTATATGTCCATTAAAATCATAAAATTCAATTCTATATTATTATACCCATTCCACAAGAACTTCCATACCCATATACAAGTATACCGATCGTGAAAACCAAGGAAATAAATGCTCTCGAGCAATAAAATTTTACCGCATAACTCATAAAAAGGTCATAAATTAACTTAATAAAATTATAATAAATTGAATATATGTATATAAATTAATTAATTAATGGATTAATGGATTTAATTTTTTTTATTTAGGATGTTTAAGTCAATTTCATAACTCATTCAGGCATAGGGTAAGTAGTTCTACTAGAACCTCCATTTTCTTTTTGGTTACTCTTTTCTCTACTTACCTCAATTCAATTATAAAATAATCTTATGTAATACTAAAACATTATGTGTTAATGTTATAAATTTTTGTACAAATTATAATTCTTCTTTATTTTATTAGGAGTTATATGCTTTAAAAGGATCTTTCAAAAATTTTTCCCCATAAACAAAATCGATTCAATAGAACTTCTCAAATTATAACCTATTTTAAAGTACCCTCTATAATATGTCTCAAGGAACCATTATTTTTCAAAAATCAATAATTTCATTATGAAAAAAATATCTTTGTTAAATTATGGTTTTATATAGTGATTTTTGAAAATTTAATCTTCTTTTCAAGGTAAAATAGTATTTCTCTCAAGAATTACTCAATCAATTCATAATAGTATTTTAATTTATTTCAACACTCACATATATTATTAAATTTAATTATTAATAATATTTGTTTTAAAAAGTAAACCATATATAATTAATTTTTTTATGTTCATTTTGACAATGGATGTTTTATTTTGATATCACTCGCCATATTACTCCGAATGGTTCGTGATTATTCATATAGAATGGAGAAATGTATCCACATTTTAGATATATATGTTCTTTATGTTTAACCCCATTCATATGAGGAATTCACTAGACTTAATAATGTATGGTTGGGGACTGATATATCCCCTCGAATTATCATAAGGTCCAATGAGACAAAACAAATATGGGCTTTGCTGAGGCCTTTCCCATTTCAGATATGGTTTTGGTCGATGACTTTATCATTTTTAGTTGTCTTGGTTTAGGCCTTGATGATATGGTTCATATGTTTAGAATTCTTAATTATCTAATTATAAAACTAGTAATTGATATTCCATGAGGTTATTCAACTAGAATAATACCATGGTTATGTTTTATAGTGGAATTATTTAATCCACAATGGTTTCTGCCATATTTTATTCAAGATTGTGCTTTAATGGCATGAGTACTTTTAGTTATTCATCATGAAATATTTTTTAAGATTTTATTTTATTGATTACCCTTAATAAGCATTTTAGATCGCCCCATTATTATTTTTTATTTTTCTAGGATGTGAGGAAGTATATTATGAATGACCTACATGGATAATCTTGGAGTTATGGATGTTTTGAATAAAATTTCAAAAAACAATTCCATTTAAAGTTGTAATGTTTAACTCATGATTATATATTGTTTTACCAATACAATAAACTATTTAGTCCTTCAGGATGTTTCTTCTTTTTCTATATGCCAATGTTATGAAATAAGGTACCATCTCCAGGCAGTTGGGGTTAGGGTCTTTAAAGTTTTTCTCAGAGGTAGTTTAGTAGAAAACATGGAAACTATATTTAGAAAACATAAATTAGGGAAAAAACACTAGGATAGACTTTGAGAATAAGTATACAAGAGAATCCTAGAATTTTGGTAAGGAAGAGATTATGTGGATATTCTTATCATTAAATCCCTACCTGGATAATATATGTGGATGTGGTTCTAAAACATATGAAACTAAGGGTAAAAAACCCTATAAGGTATTAGTGGCCTAACTTGGGGTAACCTGGTACACGAAAATGAGCCTTACTGTAACACCCCCAGCTCTCACAATACACTTCTCATTCAATAATGCAGTAGCTTGCATTGTACGCATGTTCGAGATTCTAACACACCGCGACCAATCAAATTAGCAGTTATGAAAAGTAATACCCACCTTTTGAAATTATATAAATTTTATATTTTAAAATGGACTTCATTTTTGTATTCAGAATATTGAAATTATCCTATGTTGATTTTTTTTTAAATTTGTGAGGACTTCCAATTTTCTATGAATAGAGAAAATACTTAAAAACAACTTTTTTAATAAAAATAATTTATATTGATAAATTATACTATTGAGTGGTTTTAAATTATAATTAGAATATATTTTTACTATATTATCCAGTGGTGGTCATTAGAATTAATTTCACTTTGAAATTGGACATAAACAATTGTCAATCTTTTGATATATATTGCATATTAAAAACATGCAATTTGTTATGACAGTGGGAATTAATTATTAAATTAATTAAATCAACCTATATGTTTTTTATTTTTAAAATAGACATTATTTTTTAATTCAAAATATAAAATTTAACTTAGGGAAAATTTTTGGTATTTTTTTGAAAAACATTGATTTTTGATGAATAGTGAAACCACTAAGTGGTAGTTAAAAAACTGATTTTTCGTTTGAATAAAATTTTACCTCCTATGTGATTTGAATTTCCAAAATCAGACATACATAATTTTCATTAGGAAGTAAAATGTTGTTCAATGGGATTAAAATAATTTTTGGTGAATAGTAACTTTTAAGTTCTATTAATCGCGATTAAAGGTAATTAGTGTAACTTAAGGTAAATATATTGTTATAATAATATGAAATTACCTTTACACTTGTCTTACCATTATTGGGTGAGTCATGGCCGACCAAGACAATCCATGGGTCAACTTGGGGACCCCATGGAGACACTTGGGTAAGAAAATGACATTAATAACATTTTATTTAAAGTAAAAATAAAATTGTCACAAACATGTGTTGTTTTACTAAAACAATTATTACACGGGGTTATATAAGTTAAAATTTAGACTATAAATATTCATTGGAAATATAAAAAGACTTCCTACATCATAGTATTTTTCTTATAATTTTTAGACATTAAATAGATTAAATGTTGTAGGACACCATGATGATGCCGCGATTATCTCATTAATTAACAATTTAAATAAAATGAAAATATAATGTAAACTATAAGACTTAAACTTGTCAAAAACCAATTGGATTAGTATATTTAGAACCCTTATCACCTTATCCTAGAAATATATAATTTTGGGACCTTTGAAATCTGAAGAGTACTTCATAATAATGTAACATTTCATTACTTTCCAAGAGTGCCCCTCTTCTCCTCTTATAAAAGTCGCCCACCACTACCACCTTATTCACACTTTCAAGCGATTTGTATTGGCCAAACACTGCCCAAATAATCTTTAAACTTCCCTCTCTTACTCCTAGAATCCTCACATTGGGCATAATTCTTCCCATGGATGCCTTTGGCTCAAATCAAAAAAGAGTTACCTGATTTTAAGGTAATGTCTTTTCATATGTTATTTTGTTTTATTTTGCATCTCCAACCCCTTAAACTCATTTTATTCCTTTATTTTGTAACAACAACAATATCTTCAATATACTAGGATTTTGTTATGAGAAGTTTTTGATTTACACTTACAAACACCTTCGTCTAATGGTTAAAGAACATACTGTTTCTGTGGTTGGTGAATTTCTGCCTCACGAAATGATGATTGTTCAATATTATTTTAACACCTCTCATGGTGGCCATTAAGATGAAACTATATTTATATATGATATATATTATGTTTATTTTTTTCCTTATGCTTATGTATTTCTCATTTATGGCATACCTTTATGATTTCCATTGGGGGTAAACGTGATAATTTCATTTTAGGAAGTGAGGACTACCGCCCCCTCAAAGTGATTTGAATTGTTAATGCCATACGTGAGATGTATAAAGGATGGAGTAAATGATATTATATATGATATTATTCTGGAATTATAATATAAATTTATATCATTATGATTTAATTCCATTAAATATGAAATAGAAATGAAAGTAGCGTTTATGCTTACGTACGACTTTCTGTCTCCATGAACGGTGCATTTCATTTCTTACCTATAAATGTTATGTAATATTATAAATGAATGTGTCTTCTTGATATATATGATATATATGATATCTAAATAATGAATATATTTCTGGATATAATGAATATTCTACCACATAAACAAATTGTAATTGTAAGAAGTTTATTGTTGACTCAAGTACCAAAGATCGACAAAATGACCATTATAAACTTAAATGACTACATAATTTTCGTAACATGGTAATAAGTGATATAAAAAGGATAATGAACTTAAAAACGGTTCTAAGAAAGTAGATATTAACTCTAGTTTATTATTCAGGAGATTAAAGAACGATTGAGTCAAGTCGGACACGAGGTAAGGGAACTTCTTAACCCAATTTCCCTTCTTTGGGTTAATCTCATACTTTCTAATTATGTAACAATATTATTATGTCCTATCTGGTATTTTTAATTTATTTATGTGTACTTATATTGAGTACACATAATAGATCTATTTTATTTAAAAATGATCTTTGTAAGGGACTTCGTCTCAACCGCCTTTCATTGAGGCATATTTTGTTTTATACACAAATTTCTTTTATACGGTGTATAAAACCCTTTGACTTTTATGTTTACTCAAAAAGGAATATTTTTTATACGAAGAATTTTACTAAACTACAAAAGGGAATGTTTTTTTGTCGTACGTATGAGGATACAATGTCTTCTCCACTACCGTGACGATTATTTGAGTTTCAACTTCCTCTACAAGCCATAACTTTTTTTAAATGAAAAATAAAAAAAGTTTTAATTTTCTTTTATTTTGGTGTTGAAAATGGTTTTGAAAGTGTTTCTATTATATCAATCTGTTTTATTGATATCATGTGATTGAAATGTAGACATGTTATGTTTCCTTTATGCATGTTTTATGTTATACGATTATGTTATGGTTTATGATATGTTTAAACCTGTTCATATGAGGAATGCATTGGACTTAATAAGTGACGGGTGGCGCTCGGTATAGCTCCTTGATGCATCGGCTGGTCTCATGAGACAAACTAGTGTCTTGGCACGAGGCCTTTACAAAATATTATTTGTAGTCTTGGCACGAGGCCTTGGCTACATGGTTATGATAGTCTGGCATTATGAATTTCATCATTATGAAAGTGGTTATTGATATTGCGTGTGATTATTAGACTAGTAGAATAACCATGTGAATAAGTAAATGGAATTATTTCATTTTTCTTTTTCCATATTATGCTGAAGTTCAAGTTTAAAAGGCTTTTGTTTTAGTTATACATTGCCTTAAATGTTTATGTTTATTTATGAAAGATTTCGCTATATTTTTATCCTTACTGAGCATCTGAGCTCACCCCTTCCAATGTTTTAATTTTTCCAGGATGTGAAGAAGTATATTATGAATGACCTTTAAGGATATTATGAGGGGATATGAAGACAAGATTTTGTTGTAGTTTTTTTACTTTATGATGTAATGTAAGACATATGAATGTATCAAGTGTTTCCAAGGATACTAAACTAATCGGTCTTTTGAGACTTGATCTTTTGTGATCATGCTAATGTTATGTAATAATGCACCGACTCTGGGTAACTGGGGTCGGGGCGTTACACTTACTATACACTTAGATTGACATTCTTGGGGGATATGTTAAGAATAATAAACATTTTTTTCATAAACCATTATTAAGGATTTAATTATAAGTATTTCCTCAAATATACCTTTCTTATGAATAAGAGATTAGAAATGTATAGGATTTCAATTTTTGTTAAGTATTTTTCTAGTTAGATATTATACATTATGATTCATACCCTAATTTAGTGTGTTCAACAATTTAGAAATAGTGACTTGTGGTAGGAATTGAAACTGCATGAATGCGCGTATCCCATGTAGGGATTTCCCTCATATGCCAGATAATGATGCTGGTTCTGGAGTAGCAATTATTACTAAGAAAATTATAACTATACTAGGACATATAACTATGATTATGAACAATAACTTTATCCATATGAAGCATCCACATCCAAAATGTGGAGGATAAATTTTTGACTTCATTATGTGACATAAATCTCCATTAATAAATTGGAATACAAACCTATTTGTAACTGAGTTGTGGATTAATTTCTTAGAGAATATATTTCCTTACTTTGGGATATAATGAAAGGGAGAATGTTATCATGGAAGTTTAACATCTATAGGGATATGAAGACCAATGGTGTTCATTAATTCAACACATTAAAGAGGAGGAATATGTTGAATAAATTGAATGGAATGATTTTAAAGACATTTTCTAAGAAAAATATTTTTCTCATGAACAACAAGAAGTTATGGAGATGAAATTATTGAGTCTCAAATAGAAGGATGATGAAAAATTTTCAAAGTATGAATCCATATTTACGAGGTTATCATGGAATGTTGCAGACTACATACATAATCCAAGGAGGAATATTGATATATTTATTTATGGTTTAAAACAATTCCTCTGAAGGGAACTATTGTCCCAAAGTTTATAATAATATGAAGATATTGTATTATATGATACCAAGACAGAGAAATAATTATCTAAGTCTTATGAATTTAACAGAAAACAAGATAAGAATAGGGTTATGGAGGATATAATGGACAAAGAAAAAATAAAAAATTAAATTTTCCAACATGCGATACTAGTGGAAGAAACACCCTAGTGTGTTCATAAATAGAAAATGAGTGTACTGAAAGTATGGAAAGAAAAGATATCATGATGATGATTTAAAGGGAATGAACTAATATATCAATGTTCAATGCTATAATTATTGGGGGATGGGACAATATGATAATGAAATTACAAAGTGTAAATGAAATGTGCTTCAGAAAAGGTGAAGGGAGAAAGGCCAATATTATGCGATCACAAAAATTTATGTTGAAATTTCTAATATTGTGGTGGAAAGTACTTTAATAATTTCCCCAAACTTAGCCAATGATTTATCTGATTATAGTTTATTAAATTATTTTATATCATCCAAGTTTTCTAAGAAAATTAGACATTTTCTTTTTGATTTAATAAAGGATTTGTCAGTCAAAACCCCTAAGGGAAGTATTGTTGCAAAAAAATATGAGTCAATATGTCCCATTTATGACATATAAATGTTATTTAGTTATGGACTTTATCATTGCACCCATGATTTATTTTGATATAATAATCAGTTTGAAATGGAATTCAAATTATGATGTGAATATATATTGCAAGAAAAAGGAATTTACATTTTTTTTCTAAATGATGTAGAATCACTTTTCTTTAGAGAAGAAACATCATCATCTGATTCTAATCAAGATCCACGCCAGTATCTCAAATGAATGCAATTCTTGGGGATGGTGAGAACACAATATATATGGGTCATGAAATAAATATTCAAACTATGGATGTACCTATTTTTCAAGAATATAATGATGTGTTTCCATATTATTTACCTAGACATCCTAAAGATTCGGAAATTTTGTTTTCTATTGATTTAATTCATGGTTCAAGGAATATATCAAAGAATCCATATAGTATTTCCATATTGGAATTAGTAGAGTTGAATAAATAACTAGAGGATTTGAGTATTTAGGGGTTTATTTTACCCAATGTTTCTCAATGGGGAGCTCCTATTATTTTTCATAAAAAATACGGATCTATGAGGTGGGGCATTGAATATATTAAAATCAATGTTATTATGATAAAGAACAAGTATCCTCTTCTAAAAAATGATTATTTATTTGATCAACTTGATGGAGAAAAATATTTTTCAAAGATTTACCTTTGATCTAGATATCATCAGTTATATGTTAGGAAGGAATATATTCAAATGAAAGCATTTAGAACTAGGTATGGGCATTAAAAGTTTACAGTAATGCCTTTTGGACTCACTAATGCAACCTATATTTTCATGCATCTAATGAATACAGTTTTCATGGAATGTCTTGATTAATGTTTTTTGTATTTATTGATGATATATTGATATAATACAAAATCTATAAAATCATGAGAATAAGATGCACATTACTCTTAAAAATATTAAATGAAATGATTTATATCAGAAGTTTAGAAAGTGTGAATTATATATTAAAATAATTTATTTTAATGGCCATATTGTCTCTAAGTATGGAATATTAGTTGGTCCCTCAAAGACAAAGGTAGTTCAAGAACGACCTACTAGGATGTGTCGTTATAACGAATGTTAGATTTATTAACAATACATCAAGGTAGTTAAAAACTCAGTAGTATAACTATATAACTCATGATATTTAGTTAGTAGCTATAATATTTACTCTGAATATATGGAGAGACTATCTTAATGGTGAAATATATGGGATATATACGAATTACAAGAGATTAAAATATATGTTCTCACCACAAAAAACTCAACCTGAGGAAATGGTGATGGCTCAAGCTACTCAGGGATTATGATTTTTCAGTACACTATTAACTAAGAAAGGAAAATATGGTTGCTATCGCATTGAGAAGGAAAGAACAAAGAGTTCTAAACATAATGAGGATTTCCAAGGACTCAGTGTACATGGATATAGAAAAGAAGGATATGAGAATTATGAAATAAGATGAATTATAATTACTGTTTCAATTGGTTTCCCAACAATATCTATTGGAATGAATAAAAAGTTCTCAATCTGATTATTAGAATATTCAAAAGAAAATTAAATCTATGAACGATGAGAAGTTTCCAGACTTCGTGTGTGAGGTTGTAATTATGAAATGTTGGAGAAGGCTGTCTGTTCCCTCTATACTTTAGATAAAAAGGAGTTATTGGATGATTTCTATAGTTGTAATTACCCTATACACCATGGTGGCACTAATATGTATATAGATTTGAAGAACATTTCTAGTAGGATAACATGAAGCATGAAATTACTAATTATATTTCAAGATGTTTAGTCTTTCAACAAGTGAATGATGAAAGAAAATATCCTAGAGGATTCGTTCAACTTATAACTATTCCTACATAGAAATGGGATGACATCACCATTGATTTGGTCACTCGATTACCAAAAAATCCATGAAGGAATGTTTCTATATGGGTAATTTTTGATCAACTTTCAAAATATGCATATTTCATTGCAATAATAGAGGAATTTTATCTAAAAAGCCTTGAAAGAATATTTATTAATGAATTTTTAAAAAATAAAGGGGAACCTCTCTCAATTTTGACTAATCATGATCCATGATTTACATTGGAATTCTTAAAAAGTCTCCATAAATATTTGGATACTTAACTTCATTGGAGTGATACTTATTATCCTTAAACAGATGGGAAATCCTAATTAATGATCCAAATATTAGAAGATCTATTGAGATCATGTTCACATGACTTTAATGTTATATGGGATCAATATTTACCGTTTTTGGAGTTTTCATAAAATAATAGTTTCCATTATTGAATTAAAATGGCACCAGATGAAGTATTTTATAGAAAGAGATGTCTTACACAAACATGTTGGGATGAAGTTGGTGAAAGGAAGCTTGTGGGATCAGAGCTTGTGAGGGAAACAACAACAAAGGTAAATAATATTCAAACCCATATTAAAGATTCTATAATCATGAAAAATGGATATACTGATAATTGAAGTAAGGATTTGGAATTTCAAATGGGAGATCATGTTTTCTTGAATGTTTCTCTATGGGAGGGTGTTATATGATTTTGGAAGATTGGGAAATTGAGACCTGGGTATTTGGAACTTTTGAAATTCTAGAGAGAATTGGAGCAGTTGATTATCATTTTTAAATTCCTCGTAGACATTATAAGGTATACAAACACATCTCTTTATTAAGGGAGTACATGCCAGACCCAAAACAAGTACTCACTTCTGGAGGAATATAATTAGAACATGACTTATCTTACTTTGAAGAGATTATCTAGATTTTGGAAACTAAATAAGAGGTGTTTAATAATTGGATGACTCGACTCATAAGGGTACTATGGAAGACTCAAAAAATTGAAGAGGAAACATGGTAGCCTGAGGATGTTATGAGGAAGAACTACCTAATTCATTTTATGAGGTAACAATTTGGAAATTTGAAAGACAAATTTTTTGTAGGAGGGAAGAATGTAATGACACAAAACTCCATCAATGAAATTTACCTTCTTATATTTATTTAATATAGTATGAATTATATAAAACCACATACATTTTTTTCATATCACAAGTGAAGGTATGATATAATTATATCGTAGTAAAAGTAAGTGAATATTTTAAAACAATTAATATTTAAGTGTAGGAATGTTTATAAGTCATAAATATTTTATAAAAATTATATAATTAATACAATTTTTTAAAATAAAATTCAATATCATAAAATGGATTCATAAATAAATATTTTTTTTCTTATGATTTTAGGATAATTTTACAAGAGATTAGTTATTTTTTGAAAGTGTTATAAAATCAGTTTTAAATTTAGAATCTATATTTTTCAAATAAATAGTGATTTAATTTAAAAATTGAATTCTGCATTTTTAGAAAGTTATTATTTTTATAATGGATTCCTATTTAGAATTCTACACATTAGAAATCGGTTATGGAGAATTTTTGTTATTTTTCTAAAATACATAAATTTTTAGTGAATAACAAAATAATGTAATTTATAGTATAAATACATTATAAGATTAATTGTGTATTCATTGAGTCAAGGATGATGTAAGAAACCTTGGTTAAAACTCACATGCACTTAATTATATATTTATTCACAATAATCAATACTATTGGTTTTCTTGATCAAAATAATAAAATAATGAATAGAATAATGAGAAATCACCCCTCTCCTCCACTTTAGAAACCACCCCTAACCCCTCTTATCTTAACTCTTGTAAGCCTTTAAACTTGTAAAAGTTTTTTCCAAATCTCCTTCCCTAGACTCTACCCATGTCTTTGAGATCTTGGTGTTTCCAAAACACCAAAAACCCATTCCCTAAGGCTGTTCTCAGTGAGGTTAATTCAAGAGGTAAACCATCTTCCTTTTTCTTTAATTTTCAATTTAATTTATTTTCATATCATCTCCCCACCTCCTATATCCAAATTATCTTCATAAATTAAATATCTTCTATATACTGGAATGACATCAGGATAATTTAATAACCATTATAAATCCACTTACTCTCTCTTTTATTTCAAAAATGAATCATCGTCCGGGAGGTGCCAATTTACAACCATTGTGGATGACGAACCTTAGTTATTTAATTTATCCTTAAATTATGGTCATGAAAACATTTTTATGGTTTAGAAAGACTATAATATATGTATTATTATATATTTAATGTTATGGAGTCAATATATATACATAATACTAATTCATACTCTATAAATTGTTCTAGATGATCAAAATACCGTCGTAATAATGTAAACGATTATCACAAATGTTTTATATAATAAATCATCTTAATACTATATAATAAAATTAATTATATGAAATTTTAGTCTTTTTGTATGTTTATTAATATTATGTAAATTAAATTCTGGAGAATTATACCAATTCCAAATGAAATTTCATATTTATGTACTAGTATACCGATCGTGAAAACCACGAAAACGAACCCTCCTGAATGATAAAATTGTATTTTATAACCCATAAAATAGACCATAAATGAACTTAATAAAATTGTAATAAATCAAATACATGTATTTAAGGTTATTAGTTTATTTAATTTTATTATCCAGATTGTTAAGGTCATGTTCATAACACATTCATACATAATGTAAGGGTTTCTACCCGAAACTCCATTTTTTATTGGGTTACAATTATTATCTACTTACTTAATTGAAATTCTGAATTATTCTTATGTACTCCTCATAAATTCTGTTTGAATTATATATATATGTTTACCAAGGAGAATTATTATATATTTTAAGTAGGTTTACAAGTTTTAAAAGGATTTCAAAAAAAATTCTTCCCAATAAAAAAACCCGATTCATGTGAACTTATTGAATTCTTACATATTTCCAAGTACATTATAAAATATACCTTAAGACATGATTATTTTTTATAAAATCACTGGTTTTATTATAAAGAAAATATCTTATCTCACTTATGATTTTATTAAAAAAATTATGATTTGTTTTACTGTGGATGTGCTGTTTTGATACCATTCACCTTATTACTCAGAATGATTAATCATTATATCTACAAATTGAGGAAATTTATTCACATTTCATATATATATTATTTATATTAATCTATATTAATATGAGGAGTTCATTAGAATTATTACGTTAGGAGTGTGTACTTATATATCCACTCTATGCATTAGTTGGTCTCATGAGGAAAAATATATAAGGACTTGGCTGAGGACTTGCAAATTTTTAGATATGGGTTAGGCTAAGGACTTGATTATTTTTAGTTATCTTGGTCGAGGCCTTGATGATGTTGTTAAAATGCACCATATTATGAATTACCTAATTATGAAATAAGTAATTGATAGTCCATGTGGTTATTTGACTAGTAGAATACTATGGTTATGTTTTATTGTGGCATTATTTAATCAAATTTTATTCCTACCATATTATGTTAAATATTTTGTTTTAATGGAATGTTTACTTTTACTTATTCACCATGATATATTATTTCTTATTCCACTATATTGATTACTCTTACTGAGCATCTGATCTCACCCCATTCTTATGTTTTTTTCTCCTGGATGTGAACAAGTATATTAGGAATTCCCTGCAGGGATAATCTAGGAGTTGTGTATGTTTTCAAATGATTTTTTATATAGTTTGTACATTTAAAGATATAATATTGAACTCATGTATATAACTAGTGTTTCAAAGCTACTAAACTATTTTGTCCTTCAGTATGCATCTTCCTTGTTTATATGGCAATGTAATGAAATAAGGAACCAACACCGAGCAATTAGGGTTAGGTTCTTTACAATACCCTCAATATTATGTCCTTGAACAAGAAATAACATTATAGAATATAATAAAATATAATAATTAGAGAACATATTTGGTAAATATTTCGATGGAATACCATTTATGAAAATAATTAAATTGTGATCTCATTGTGGAATTCCATAAACAAGTATTTGTGTAAGTAGAAAAATAAATTAATAAACAGTTGTATCCTCTAAAGTACATCCCAATAGAAATCCTAGATTGATTCATCTCAGATCAACCATATTACCTTTCCCCCTTTACCTTGAATTGATACCAATACAAAAAGTTTTCAGATTCATTGAAATGATCATATACGGTGTGAGTAGTAAAACCCAGTCGGACACCACCAATGTATCCATAACCCAATTTTCACTTGTATAATATGATTATTCAATGATAATAATAAATTCATAAGAAATATAAAAAATTATCTACCGAGACCCCATGTTCTAACTAAGCCACCATGAGCCTCATTCATCCCTTCATCAGCTCCATGCATGAAGGATGTTCATGAGGTCAAAAAGGATGAAGAATTAGAAAAAAGACTGGAAATATATCACTCATAATCCTCAAGGAATCAAGTGAGAATGCTACTCGTTATCTACATGATTTTAATTTCCCACATGCCCCTCAGTTACCACAAGTAATTGAGATTCATCTCGGCCACAAAGCTATCATGCTCTTACACAATATAAGGGTCTACCTCCATTATCACAATAAGTCATATTCACTCCACGTCTAAGGGATAATCAAACCATGATTATCACCTATCATTATATTCCAAGAACAATCTCCAACAATACAGTAACACAAATAATAAGTAGGATCATAATAAGATATTCATAACATGGAATCAAAATAAATATAGAATCATCACATTTAAATATATGAATCAGGAAGGAATTTTTTATCCGAGACTTAAGAAAATTCCAAGTTAAGAAGGTTATTCAAGAATCATATACCTTGAAGATTCCACCAATGGAACCAATTATAAGGTATTTCAAACGATGGGTTTCCAATTCACAAGTTATTTTTTTAGAATTAAGAATAAATCATGGGTTCATCATTAATTCCTCAATATATCCTTGGATCTGGAAAATGACCAGAAGTCAATAATGATTCAATAATAGGAAAGACTCATGATGATATTTCTATAAAGACTTTCCTAGATACATCATTGTTCTTAAAAATTACAATGCTGGTCAAAGGGGATGCTTTTGACATATCATCTCACCCACCAATCTACAAAGATAACGAAAATGATTTTAGGTTATATAATCAATACACCATCAATAAGAGGTTTAATATGGTTGTTCAGTAAATCTTACCCATTGAATACTGATTGTCTATGGTATATCTTAGTTTAATCAATGTGTGATTTTTACAAGTTATATTTTCCACAAATCTATAAAGAAAGAAGTAATTGCTCACTAGATCATCAAGGAAAATACATATCCAACATATATCAATGGTCATTACTCAAAGAAGAATAGTAAAATAGCATATATATATAAGAATAAAATACCATTAAAATACCATAGGATCTGTAAAAGGTTGATGGATCAAGGGGATATGAATAGAGAAGCCTTAGATCCCAAGAGAGAGATCCCTAATTAAAAATTGTTTCAAGGGGGTTAAATTTGGAAATTAATGAAGGTGAAAATCAAAACAATTAAAACCCCTTGGGTGAATTAATCACCCCGTTGGAATGGGAACACTGACCTGATGTTGCGAGTTAATGTTTAGCCGATAGGGTATGAAACAATTTGAAAACCTACTGGATCCCCACTGGTTGGATGATGAGTTCCACCGACCTGTCAGTTGTAGCTTTAAAACCATCACATACTGCATTTTATGCACTATTTCCATCCATCAACACCCTAACCATTTTTTACTAAAGATTGATATCTTTAACTACTATATTAGAGATGATATGGAAGAGAATACAAGAAATTTAAAACAAAAATATCAAAAATGTTGAAAAAAGTGATGATGTTATAAAAGATGATATGGAATTAAAATACATGATCAAGATGAAGATCAAAGTTGATAAATTTAAATCCTCATATTACTTAAATTAAAATTATTATAGTGATGTGAATTTCAAGATAATTATAAACTTTATTTAAGAAAATATTTAAAATAATAATGGAAAATAAAAGGAAAAACTGCCACTAATGTTCTTCATGTGTGGTTGAATATGACACATTGGAAGATAATTCAAAATGAATATGAGTGTGGATTATAAATATGAGAAGGATAAATATAATCTTAATATAACGTCAAAATAAATAGGTTCTAGAGAATATAAGAGTCCTGGTGGTGATAAAAAGAATATTAATAAAGAAAGAAGAAAAGTATATTGAGTAAAGAACATTATTACTACTCTTATCAATGTAATGATTCTTATGGATATAGAATAAAAAAATACAACAATTTAGTGGTATATAATTAAATAAAAAAACTAAAGAAGTGAAGAATAATGTTATGAAATCAACATGTAAGACATGGTTATAACTATGTCTGAAATGTGCCTCGAAAAAAACACTTAGAAAAAAGGACATGATATCCCAAAAGTATGAGTCTAAAAAGTTAAATAAATATTGATATGTTATTCAAGATAGTGATACTGATTGTCTAAAAAAAATAAATCTTCTCAATGTGAAGTTATCTGAGTACAAAAATATGTTTTAGAAAGTTGAAAAGAAATTTTTTGTTAAAGATAAATAACTAATATGATAAAATTTGGATTTGATAGTGCTTATAAGACTCTAGTAAAAATGAAATAGTATTATTAAAAGGATATAGGGATAAATGTAGATTCATCACACAATATTGATACATATTATTCACAATCTCTAGTTACCTTTACACTAGTGATACTTGAAGATAAAAAATTTATTTTATCAAAGAGTGTCAGTTTTTAAAAAAATTAAGAAATTTTGGGTTGAAAAGTGACATCAGAATATTGTACCAATAGAAAAGAATTTGAATTTAATTTTTGAGTGGAAGGTTATTTAAAACATAAGTAATTTAATTCAATATTTCTACTAAAACAACTATATGTTATTCGTAGATAGACTCAACGGATTCATGGAAGAGGTATATTTAAGTGGAATTATTGGTTATAGGGTGTATTTGACATAAATAATGCGTTTTATAGTAAAATATGTCCATCTAATGGTACTAAAGAAGTTTATAATTAAGGGTATTATATAAATTTAACATGAGAAAATGATCTGTGAAGTAGTAGACTGAATGTGGAAATTTATACATAGTGTATAGTCAAAATAGTCTTATGTGTCTTGATGAGATTTGTGGATGATGTGACAAGAATTTCCATTTTTTAGGAATAATTCATCTAAATTATTCCATATTAAAAAATTTATGATATTGAGAGAAAGAAGACTCATAATATTATTTATAAATAAAATTCACTTATTGTTAAAGTGTATATTAATTCCAGAAAAAAGAGAAAGGCTTAGAAACTTGATAGTGGGTTCCGATCACACATGACAGGAGATGATAGGATTATGAAAATTATTGAATAGAATAATAGTCCCACATTGATTTTTTTTAATATTATTTAAAATAAAATCAATGTGATTAGTTCTATTGAAATTTATCCTCATAGGTTAGAGTCTGATGATGTAAACTTTTTTGATGGAAATAGATATAAGTTGTTCATTGTGAGTAGAATATGGGATGAGGGTAATGAGGATATTTTAAAAAATAACACTTTCCTCATTAAAAGAATCAATTAAGGAAGAATAATAAAATAAATTTGACTAAAAGAGGTAATATAGTTCAAATAAGTGATCCCACCAATTCTTATTACCTAGTTATAAAAAAGAGAGAAATCACTAAAATATGAGTCTTAGACCCCATGAAAAAAACGAGTTTGAGAAAAACATCCAAATAAAATGGAATGATATATATACTTCAATTTACTAAAAACAAATATTTTGTTTATATTTCTTATAAATAGATGAGTATGGTCCAAGAGAAGCATAATAGAGTAGAGATACAATTAACTAATTCACTTCAGTTTGTCCACTTAGATTTATGTGAACCTATAAGAGATCATACCACTAGTGGTAGAATAAATTTTATTTCGTCAATTGTCTCTTTTAAAATAATGGAACACTCATTTTTGATGAATAAAAAATATATCCATTAGATAGGTTTAAGTTTGTTAGAATATAATTTAAAGAGAACCAAAAGTTTATAATAACAAGGTGAGGAATAACAATGGAAATGAGTTCACTAGAAACTCTTTTGAATCCAGTAAAACTAAGCATGGGATTAAGTTCTAGAAATTATAATTATAATCCTTAATATAATAGATTAGATAGATGAATGAGTAGAAGCATTATAGAAATTTTTAGAATAATTCTAGCTTAATTTTAGAGGAAATACTTTTTCAAGAGAGAGTCTTTATATATAATCATGCACATTTAAAATAGGTGTTTACTAATACCTAAAACTAATATAAACTCTTGTGATATGTGGTATAAATAATAATATAACTTTTATTTAATTAAATATTTTTTGTATCCTTTGTTTGATAAAAATTATGAACTCAACCACTAGGAAATATTATTGGATGGTCAAGGATGGTGTCTTTCTTAGATACATATCCAATGTAAAGGGATATAGATTATATAATTAATTTATTTCTAATGTTATGGACTAATATGAGGATAAAATTATTTAATATAAACCCAATATTAGTTTCTTAGATAAAAAACACTGAGTTTTCTACTAAATATAATATGAAGAATTATTGAAATACCATTGAATAAAAAGTATAAAATGAATCACATCCAGTGAATTTTGATTCTTACTAGACTAGTGATGAATAATTGGTTACTAATGTTTGAAATAATAATTATCAAACTAAAAATAATCATGTCGAAGATGAGAATATTGTGCAATATTGGAATTATATTGTAAAAAAAATTAATATTTTGGTTAAATAATAAAATAGATCTTGTTTATAAAATTAAACTATAATCTATGTTTGATGATTTTATATATGAAAAATAATGATATTGAGATATATAAGATGAGATGTATTAGATATAAAATAATTCCAAATGGGATCTCATTCCATGAATAAGAGATAGAAATGTAATTGCTAAAAAGTGGGAGTTTAGGAATAAACTGCATGAAGGGGGATAAGTCACAAGGGAAAAAGTGTGAAAGATAATTGGTTAATAATTTCATTATGGAAGACACCAAACTATTATCTACACATCTATAAGTTGGGAAAAAGTGTCTAAAAATTTAAGTAGAATGTGTGACTCAAGTAGAGTACAAAATATTGATTACTATATTTATATACCACATTAAATCTAGACCAAGAACTTATATATTATAAAATTTTCTATCAAATATAAAAGTGATCCAATGGTACCACATCTAATGGCTTATAAGATAGTATTTAAATGTATTAAAGGTAGTTTAAATTTTAGACAGTTATACAAGAAGGATGAGAACATGATTATTTTTAAACGTGTTGATTCATAATGGGTGGGTAATTATGATGATAGAAAGTAAACATATATAGGATTATTTATTCAGTGAAGAAGTTGTTTGAGTTTTCATTTTAAGAAACAGAACTCGGTCACACTGAGTACCACATAGGAAGATAGTATTTCTAGAATAAGTGATTTTACATAGATTGTTTAGATGGAGGAGCATCTCGAATATTTTAGGGAGAATATTTTAATACCCCTTATCATTTCATGTGAAAATGAAATTTCTATTTACCTTTTAATAAATTATGGGAAACACTAAAGTTCAAAGAAAAATTATAACAGTTTTCACTTCATGAAGTAGAGAGTTTCTAGTAGTGATATCATGTTGGAATAAATTCATACCCATGCCTAATTGGATGAAATTTTTTACTTAAGAAATGAAACACCCATTGGTGGTATTTGAAAAATTAAACCAAACTATACTAAAATTTAATTTTAAAAGGTGTAGAAAAGTTAAAAAATATTTACAGAGAAGGGTATTGACTCTCTTTATTTTACTTGAAAATATGAGATTTTTTAATTGTAAAAAGGGAGAGAAAATTGAAAGTGGAGTGACATTGTAAAAAAGAAAAACATTCAAATTACATGGCCATTCATTTGTTTTCACTAATGGATGTAATTCTCTCAAAAAGAAAATACTATATAATGGTGTGGTGTCAATAAACTTCAATCATGATAAAGGATGAAACCTAGTTTTCATTTTATAAATTATTTAGTTTTGGGAAGAGCTGTATAAGGATGAAAAAAATATATAAATGGGGAGATTTAATTATCCTTTGGAATTTTTAGTAATTTTTTATATGTTCTCAACAATATATAATATGTTTTTTAAAGTGTTGAGAATGTTTTGAGATGATATAAAGGGATTAATAAAGATATGGTATGATATTGAAGGGTTTTTTGTTGAGGAGTGTTAATTATGTATGTAAAATATTTGGTTGAATTTAAAAAAGTCTTAAAACTTATGAACATCAAAAAATTCATATCTGATATTTATATGGTTCTCACTAGAATATCCAGCGTTTAAACCTAGAGAAAGAAAAATGGAAAATGTCATTATATCCTTGTGAGGTTGATGGACTACATAAGGTTTAACTATAGTACATCAGAAGGATTATTGTTATCATTGTAAGGTTGGGGCTTATTTTTTTATGATTTTGTAATAGTCATGAATTATAAAATGGGATTAATAAGGTTTATTATATGATCTCATAGGGTTATTATAGACTCTTTATGTTTGTTTTATAGAGTTTAAATTTTAAAATAAAAAACATAATAATGTCCCTCTATGAAGTATATACATCATAAGGTTTCCCCCTATATTTTTTAAATTAGTGAAATGTGTGATTAAAATAAACCAATAATTGAGGAATTCTAGAATGAAATATTTTTTCGAAAATAGATTTAAACCACATGATTATTTAATGTTTTTATTTATTGAATAAAAATTACTTGAATAGTATTATGATTCAACTTGATGTTTGTGAGTTACAAACTCTAAATATAAGTTCCATGTTTCAATGAAAACTATCATGAACACTAGGAAGTAGATTAAATAAATTTTAATATTTTCGGGTTTCATGGAATTAGTGAAGAAAGAAAAAACCTAAGTCTCATGGGAGTTTTGAATCGATACACTGATCGAGATTAATAAAGAGGATCATGTGAGATTCATGGTGATTTAAAATTAAAATATTTGAAATTATTTATTGTAAATCTATGATACTATTCTTTAGGGAATTTATTATCATACTAAATCATGGGAAGTTTCCATAATTTTTTATGGAATTATTATTTAAAAAAATATTATGAATATAAATGTAGAAAAATGAAGTAATTGAAATCGACCATTGTGAACTGAGAGGTTGATACCCTACTCAATTGAGGAATTCCTATATCAAGGAAATTTAGAGTGAGGATGATCAACCTATGTTACATCTTTGAATTATTATTGGGTTAAGGAAATAACATCAGGTTTCTAATCATCGACAAACATAATACAAAGAAGGAAAAAGATTATTGTGTGAATGAAAGAATTTATGAACATAGTTTTTATTTTTAAGAACTAAGGTGGAAAGATGAATTGCATATTTATTATTTGATTTTTATTTTCAAATCATCGTCCTTACATAAGACTATATTATTATAAGATACTATAAAGTCTTAAATAATACTGAAGAACTTTTTAACCATTAAAATAAAATATGAATCCCTTGAAGACTAGTGGTTCTAGTATAAACAATTTCCTAATTTATTCTAAGTGTGTATGTTACAAATAATAGGATAAGGATGATTTACACCCAAATATTTTGTTGAAATTTACCATTTTTAATAACTAAAATTCATAAATGATAATAAAATCAGTTTCTTAACAAGTGTTTAACATGGTAAAGAGTAGGCTATCACATTATAGACAAACCTTGTGAAAACACTATGTGAAGTGCATTCATTTATTAAAAGTTAAAACTGGGTGAGTGAGGGTTTATACTAAGTAGATCAATATTAAAAAAAACCTACATAGGATTAATTTGAAAATAATTGGTAAAATAAGTACCATAGACTCACCCACCTCAACGATACTCCAATTGACTAGGGTTATTTAATTTCCTTTGATATTTTCCTTGGAATTAACTTTCTTGTGTAAGTATTTATTTTTGTTCGAGGGTTTAACATTACCATTCTGAAATACATGGAATATTTATCATGCTTGTAAATATTGTGTTTATCTTCCATGATATATTTTTATTTATATTAGGCTAGTTTTTGTATTAGTTATATATCATCATTTTTATTTCTATAATCTCTTGATGTGTCCATCATACCAATTTAATTTAATTAAAACTATTTTTTTTATTATTAGACAATATAATCTAATCGATTTTTGATTTATCTTCAAATTTTTACTTTATTTTGCATTAGATACATCAACATAACAATCAAATTCCATTTTTGGTTCTCTTGTAAACGTGTTTCAAGTTCCATGGTCAAAAGTGTAGTGATTTAATTTTTATTATTTCTATAGTTTCATCTTCAGTTTGATTTTACTTGTTTTTCCCTCATATTCATTTATATGAATTACGTTATTGTGAGTGGTTCTCAAAATGATATTGGGTAATTAGAGTTGAAATCTTATTAAGTACCTGGTATAAGAAAGTATAAAGATTTTAATTATCACCTTGGAATGGGTTTGGGTTATTGAATGTATAATTATTCTTTCAGGACGATTTATTAATCTTGTTGATTAATTTAATTTCTCATAATTGGAGACTATAAAATAACTATGGGTCATTTTCTCGTGTTTTTCACTAAAGTCCATTAATAATTAAAAAGGAATCCATTTAAAATGGTGTACTTTATTAAACCATTAATTGATGAGGAAATAATTAATGTACATGGTTGAAGTTAATTCTTGAATTTATTTATTTCAATTCTCATTAGATGATGAATTTATTTATTATATATTTACCATTAAACATGAATTAATTCATATTGAGCATTGATATTTTCTGAAGAATGTATTATACTAGTTTTTCAAATAAGACGAGAAAATATTATTATTTCAACAAAACATTTAATTTCAATTATTGATTAATTTATTTGTTATGTTCATTTTACCGAATGTATTTATTTATAGGAAATTTCTATAATGGTAACTATTATATACAGTGTGTGTGTTTTATTCTTAGTTATAGAATGAATTTTATAGGTTTTAACACTCCAACCTAAATAATTGGGTCTAGGCTAGAGATCCACATAATCTCATGCACGCCTTCCTATACCGATGATCTTAAAGACTAGTTCTTAGTGCCTACAAGGCATCACGAGGCAATTATTCCCTTGGTAACCGAAACACACTATAAGATATAATATAAGCTACAATAATAATTATAAGAATTATAAGGGAAATAAATAATCCAACAAACTACAACATAAAGGATAAAAGTACCAAAACATGTTTTAACAATGTGTCATGTCATTCATACAATCCAAAGAAAAATAAATATACCCTCATCTTGATAATCAATGTACTAAAATAAGGAAAATAGTCAAGTAACATGTGTCAAAAAGTATAGGGGTATAAGTCTATCCTAACATCACCTCAAATCATCATAAAGACCATTCAAAACTACCAAGCATAAAGACCTTTCCCTTTAATGGATCCCTGATTAAAAATGTACATGTGAAATCTGATGTGTGTGTAGGGCGTGAATATAAAACCAAGTAGGACACCACCAATGATCGCAAACATAAGTGCATAATAGTCACAAGTTTATGTTTTTTAAATGATCAATGTGTATGAAAATATCAGGTAATCACACACTTGTACAATAATGATGTGTCATTAAAGAAAAAATTTATATTATTTGGATCTACGCTATAGGAAAATTCATATGTTGTCCTAAAACACTTTTCTAACTGATCATATATCCACATCCCCATTGAAGATATATTTAGGAACCACTTTAACGTAATTAATCATATCAACCCAATTCAAAACTATATGTTTGGACACACAGACCATGCATTGACCCAATCTCATAGCCTTGGGGAAATCAATCAGATCACATGTCAACCCAATTTTGTGGATCTAGGGAATGACATCACAACATCCACACACCCCCTTTAATGGAGTAACTAGCCATTATGGCTACACCTAGTAACATAATTTCAAATACAGTGAAAATATAGATGTAACTGACAGTGCTAAACTTAGGTAGTTTGTAACCTTTTCATGTCAAGAAAAATTCATGTTTCGAACAGACATATACCTGAAAATCATATCAAGAATAAGTCTCATAGTGTGATAAAAGCACACCACACGAGAATCATATAAATTATAGGTCCCAAAGGGATTCACCCTAATGAAAAAAATCATTCTAGATACCATTATATATAGGTCATATATGATACATACTTTTTACCTCAAGATCAATGAAATTTTGTTGTCATGAAACATCACATGAGTTATTTTTTACAATAACGATCACACAAACTATCCCATTTCATAATATGATAACTTTTAGATCAAGATATAAGAAGAAGACCACACCAAAAGGCTATACTAGAGATGGAATACATAATAAGATCCACTACCATCAATGGTCTATTCCAAATAAAGATGTAGATGCCAATTCTCAAGATTTTGTTTTTGTTTCTTTCAACAATAAACAATTCTTCTATATGATCATGTTAAAACTATTAGATATAATTGTAACATAAAATATCTATGGTTTTCCCCAAATAAAAAGTAAAGATTTTGATTGATAAAAAATAATGGGGGAATAATTATCACATACCTTTAATTCACAAGACCCAAAGCCTCTAAATTCATAAAAAATAATGTTCGAAGGGAGATGAATCCACAAAAAATACCAAAAAAATCCCTAGGTTTGAGATCCATGGGTTTAGGAAGAATAATGAGGAAATTTAGGCAAGTTTTCGGATTTAAACTAGATTTTTGGAATAACTAAAACCCCACTCATGATTTGGTCATCTAGTTTACTAAACTATGCGACAATCACACGAGGCATACTACCTCTTCCGAGAACCCTCATGGTTTGGTCTCATGATCTTGTAAACCACAAACCAACTATAATTTTTTACCTATATCTAGAATAACATTTTTAGTGAATATCACATGGATAAGTATAATTGGGTACCATCCACTGTACCTCTTCATCAATCCATATGGTTTTTGGGAAGAATTTCACGGTTTTATCTAACCATGCACATACCGTACACCCCCATTAACAAGTGGCATATTCTTCCTCGAAAACACCTTTTTGGGATGAAATACATGGGTTATAATAAAAAGTGGTATCACCTTCTCCAAAAAAAAACTGTATTTCCTTGGTCCACAATCTGTACCAATATCCCCACAAAAAAATGCATCTGGTTTTAACTCAACTTCCCAATTATCAATGGAATTTACAAGATCAATCTTGTACCTCTCAATCCATGAACCAGGGAATAATAAATTCATTCCTTGATATCACGGAGGAAGTTCCTACTAATTCACCACAATCCCAACATGTTCAACTATCTCAAATGGTCTAAAAAACCAATGTGACAATTTCTCCTTCTTTTTCAACCATCAATGTCCAAACTAATGGTACCCTTGAAAATAGCCTTAGTCACCAACAAATAACTCCAAACATCATGTCCTCCACTTATCCTATGATCATTGTCTATGTCAAATAGTAACTTGGTGGGTTCAATTCAACTACACCTATTATGGGGTCGCCTATACCATATATATTCCAAGAACATAAGAAACACCCAACTCATACCAATATATGTGTGAATTAGAAGACCCATCATAGAGAGCCTAAAACAGATAAATTATTATCAAATATTTAAGACTATTATTATATATGATTATTAAACGATAAGTAATCATTTACACTAAAACGAAGTCCAAAACACCTGCTCGAAGTATAATCTCTATGGTATAGATCATTCTATCCAACAATACATCGGTCTGAATATAATAATTCATACTTGGATTCAACTAAATACCCATCACCTTCTATAATCCCTTATGAAACTAAAAACTAAAATAAGATATCATTGTTAGACACTCTGATTGAGTTCACTCCATGATGTCATATAATCTCTTAAACATAGATATTTCATAGTCAATCCACAAGATGAGTTTTTTGAATGAAAAAGAAATGAGCCACTTCAGTTAGAAAATAAAATATAAACCAAATAGAATATCATAATCTTATGGTTACCATTATCCTTATTAAAAGGTGCATTTTTAATTCCACTCACATCCACATAGGAACCAATGGTTTATGAAGTATCCCACCAGGTCACTGATTCATGGCTTTGATCCTCTGATAGGTCAACTTATGAGAGAAAAATAATGAAATTACCCTCCTCATGTCACATCACTGTAACCATTATCTTATATCAGGATACATCTTGGTTGAACCTAGGCACAATACTCACTAATAATAAAGAGAGTCCCTCATCAAATCATCTTTCATAGGAGAAAGAATCACTACTATTCTGTGGATATAATCCCCATCACATTGATCTATGGTCCATCCTAAAATAGATTCATCTCTCAGCGACCTTTAAAACATAAAGAAATAATGTAGGCCACTCTCTAAGAAAGAATTTATACTCTCTAACAATCAAGACATCATCAATTAGGTTCCGAAGACACTTATCTATAATCCTCAGTTATGTCCACCTACCAATTTTCCGTGAGGCCATAAGATTTAACTATACTTTTGACATATTCTCTATAAGTTTATTTACTCCTTCTTGTAGAATATTTATTTACATTCATATTTCTTAGAGAATATATCATATCGAAATAAAAATTCTACAGGTTATAGAACCAAAACCCCTAATAAAGATTCAATTCTTCCTAGGAGATGATATACCAAAAACTATTGGGGTTAATATATATAAAACTATATATCGAAAAAAGTGATCTCTACAGAACTTAAATGCATGAAATAATACTTCTACCTTGACTTCATGAGTATGTTAGTACTACTCACAAGGTCGATGCTAGTGATAGGCATAAGAAGTTTTGTAATTATTCTACATTAAGACCACTCACACTCCAACCCCAGAAGCACCACAACATACTGAACACCAGAGTTTTTGTTGAGGAAAAATTAGAATCAATGTTGATATCAATTTTTAATTCAACACTAATAAGTGTTATTTATAGTGATAAATTTATTCAATCTTTACACCCTCTATGGATAGTGCAACCAAACTCATTCAAACCAGGAAAACACTTAATCTCAAAATTGTTCCTACGTTTTACCAAGACATAACATCCTCTAACATATCTTGGACAATAGAAACTTCCATCTCCTAAATTAAATTACCTTAGAAACGCACATAGAAGATCCAAAAGTGATATTTATAGAGTTTTTTATAACCAATGTTCTTGAAGGATACTCAATATAATCTCAAGGTGTCTATTGTGTAACTTTAATGTATTTTAATACATTAGAATGTCATAACTATGCACAACTATGAATGATTCCATGTAAGGGTGGAAGATCTCTTTTCATGAGGGCCATGAACACCACTGGAGAATTATTTAGACAAAAGGAATAACAAGATAATCATATAACACATATCTACTCTTATATATATACTTTTATATATCCTCCTTATTGATATTAGGTTGATGGTAGCCATATTTTTTATTATTCTTTTTGAACCACCCAGCTCCTATAAACGATGAAGTTTTTTTTCAATCCTTGAAAATGGTGACCTATTATTCATAGTAATTTGATTCACCTTCTTATAATCCATATATATACAACGGAAACTATCCACATTATTTGAAAACAACACTTTATCACCTCAAGAATATGTTCATGGTCTAATAAATTCTTTTCTTCCAGATCCTCATGTTGTGCCTTAAGATGATTTAACTAGGGTGGTTTCATGAAGTAAGGTGGTATAAATATAGTCTGCACATCAGGAAAACATTCAATTTCTTGAGGTTACACTATTATATATTATGGATAGACATATTGGTGTAGTTATACCATAGGATAAATAGATGATAGTATCTAAGTAATTTGAAGGAAGGATCATGAAAAACACATGTACTATAATGGATCAAATATAACTAATTTTTGTTCCAACTCTACCTTCTTAAAAATTCCATTTACTTTCCAAAACAAAATTTTCACCCTTAGGTGTTGTAAATGATACTAATATATGATAAAAATTTATGTTTTCATTGTAAATAGTCCACTGGTAGATACCAAATATCACATAGAATCTTGAAATATCCGGAATTTTAAAATCCTAAACATGTTCATGGCCACATATCAATATAATACATTCTCAAAAAATATATATATAATCACCCTTCCTTCCCGAAATTATATTGATAAGGAGAACATAGATGATAATTTAACCGAGTAAGTATAACGTGAAAATGTGTTTAGAAATTATTAATGAATAATAAGAGTATGTAACAAATAAATAAATTTAGATTTTTGAGGTAATTAGAAACATACCTTGAACCACCAAAGGTCCCTCTACATGATCAGATGAAACCTTATTAGCCACAAAAACTCTTCCTGTGTTTTCTCTATGGCCTCAACCCAAAAAAACTAGAGTCACCTGATTTATAGAACCCTGTGGAGTCTGCACCTACTTCTATTACTCTTCATATGCATCTTGAACAATCCTCACTGAACCCACCTGAGAATAATTTGAGAAAAACACTTCATATTTCCCTCCTTTTCCACATGGATTAAAATTTATTAGAGGGATATTATAGTATTTGAGATAATTACCCTTTCATCTATAATTCTAGATGATGGAAAAACCATCTCCCATAGTGAGTGATGATGAATTATTTCTCTTCTATAACTGTCATGATTCCCCTTAGCACATGTCCTCTGATTTCTTCTTCCTATTACTAGATTGGGAATCTAAGGGATCATTAAAAAATCGAGAAGTCAGTCCAATGATGGTTGAAGGAATAATTTTATCTTTAATTTCCTTTAGTCCCTTTGCAATAGTCAGAAACATGTGAATCACCTCGACATAAGTCGTTAAATCAAAATTTATAACATGATGTGTCAACACAAGTTGCTGACCAGTCAAAAAATTCCTAGCCTTCTATTCCACATTCCCAAATATCAATAGAGTGAAATGAAACTACTTGGTCAATAGTGAATAATAATTTTACACTAACATAATACCTAGTCAAAGCTCCAAGAACTCCTAAGATAAATCCAACATTAAGGTTTCTGGTAAGAACTACTCATAGAAAAGGTCCAATATGGTTTCCCACAACATTCCATCACATCTTCATGTATGATTTATAGTGCCTCTCCAACTCCAAGATCATACGTAAAGAATAAGACCTAAAAGTTTAGCCTTATGATCCTCCTCATTCTACACAAAGTTCAATATCCTCTTGATGATATCTATCTAGTCTTCAACATATTGGTGGAATCCAGTTCCTTGGAAGGACCGAGGATACTATAGCTGAATGTATTGCGTGTAGTAGACCATATAACATTGAGCTATTCTTCCTTGAGTTTGAACTAGCCGAAAGAGTCTGTGTTGGATCTGTCCGATGTCCTAAACTATTGGAAAATCTACGAGAGAATGATTTTCCTCAACTAAATGCATATCAAGTTGTGTAATAAGGTCATTCCCCCCTACAAGATTATTTTGGTTAGTTCACTCAGTGGTTCAATAGGTTGTTTGTGAGTCATCATTTTCGAGAATAAAAAAACAACCACATACTAATTCACAAATATCCAGTCTAAAAAGACAATTTTAATAGTCTTTTAGAATGATAATGGGAAATAAAACAAGGGACTCATTTTAAGCGGCCACCATCTATCACAAGGTACAACCCCTTAGCATAACACAAGTCCAAATCCAATTATACTATTCCTTCATGTTAGTCATATCCATATGCACACAAAAGTATAGTATTCTAAAGTTTAATAAATTAAATGTAAGAAATAATTTACCATGAAGATAAAATTCAAAATTTATAGTAAGAATTTATTTAATTGAACCGTATATAATGCATAAAAAATGAATGTGATATAGGAACCTAAATTCCTAATAATGATTCATGAATACACCCAAAATCCAAAAAATCTGATTATTAACATCATGTGCATCACCCATGGTAAAATAAATCAATAGTGACAATGAACAATAAGAAAATCAGTCAAACATCCATGAAATGTGGAGGTTCACTATACAGTGTTGTCTAGGCACTTTCATAGTTCACATGCACAAATCTCAACCATCATATCTCTTGTCTACCATTTCCCAATTTAGGGGAAAAATAATTTAGATGCTCTATTACCATTTTGTAACACCCCAACCTAAATCACCGAGCCTATTCTAGAGTGAAATATAACCTCATGTGTGGTTCTTCATACACATGATCCTATCGACTAGTACTGTGGGATTGAGAGGAATTGTGGGGATTCTATTACCATAGTAACAGAAAACCAATAAGGGATACAATGGAAACAAAAATAATTATAAAAACTATAAGGGAAATCAATAATATAACAAACTATACCATAATGGATAAGGGTATCAAACCCACATTATAAAAATATGGGTTTCTAGTCATACAATCCAAAGAGAAATAAATAACCCCATATGTAATGGATCATTTCACTAAAATTGGGGGAGGACCAATTAACATACATAAATACTTATAATACCTAGATATTGTCCCAACATCACTTTCCATCTTCATATAATTCCTATTAAACTACCCACTATAGGGCCCATTCCCTTTGTTAGATAACTAGTAATAAACACACACACACACACACTGATATTCCCATTTAGGGTGTGATTATAAAATCCTTTAAGATACTAAAAATGGACCTTAACATAAGGGACTTATATATATATAGATGTATTTCATAACAATAATCAATGAATAAGTAAATAGAAATTAATTAAACATACTCACACAAATTTTGGGTTCTTTAAGACCGGCTCTACCTGATTCAGCTTAGTGGTGTTGGTAAATTCATATGTTGTCCTAATGGACTTGAAAAAATGATCATATTTCCACACCCCTTAAAGGGGTAGTTTAACCTGCCTTTAAGCGTTGTACTCATTTCAACTAAATTCACATATCTTGGGTAGCTTTTCAAACACAATGTGTCAACCCAATCTCGCATTCCTAGGTAAGGAAATCATGTAACATGTCAAACCATTCCCATGAATTTGGGGTGAGCTATCACATCATCCACACCCCCCTTAAAGGGAGTAACTATTACATATATCATGTTATGAAATATTCATTTTGTTGACACACGTCCACATGAAAAACCTATCAAGAATTGGTCACATATAATTACACTCACACACCACACATGAATTATATCTTTAATAGATTAATTAGGGATAAAAATTAAAACCACATAATCATGAAAAAAACCTGTATCAATAGGGATTACATGATAAAGACTTCCTTCAACATGATCACAAATGTAATGATGTCAAGAATCGTCACTCAAGTCTTGTTTCACATCAAAAATCCCTAGAACCATACCCATTCTATCATGAGAGTGATATCAGATCAATATCTAAGTAGAAAGCAACATTTAAAAGGAAGTAATATTTAGAACATAACTAAGTGGTTTAACTACCATTAAGGGTTTAGGTCAAATCAAGAAGAATATGCCAATTCATTAGATAAGAATGATTTTTTATATAAACAGTCAACAATTATATCATTAGATTATAGAGAGATCTTAGATATGATAATAATATAAAATATCTAAGGTTCATTACCAGATAAATATGGAATATATGGTTAAATTAAAATAAAAAATGAATAATGATCACCTATCATGAATTCTCACATCCCCAAACCTCTTGAATCCCCATAATGTATGTTTTAAGGGAAGGTAATCACCAAAAAATATGACTTGGGCCACTTATTTTGAGATCCATAGGTAGATAAATAAAAATGTTGAGTTTTAAAGAGTTTTGAGGTTTAAAACTAAAATTTCTGGTAAATTAAAACCCCACACATGGTTTGGCTATATATTTTACGAAACCATGCACTATCTTTATAAGACTTATAGACTCTTTTTGGAACCTAAATGGGTTTGGTTGTGTGGTCTGGTAAACAATAATCCAACTGTTCTTCTCCCCTCTATCATGAGTCACATATTTTTTCTGGGGAATTTATCATAGTTAAATCTTACCGGGAACCAACCATTTTCCACCCAAATTACATAATCAACAAGCTTCATGACTCCTAGGGAATAATCATAATATTTCCCATAACCTTGTACAATACATGAACCCTTTTAAAGGCTATGAAAAACCTCTAAAATTATCTAGGAGTTACCAGAGACTTCACCCATGAAAATAATAACCCATAAATTCTCAAATAATGGTTTAAATCAAGGTGTAAGGTACATGAATATTTTGGGTCATTACATTGGTTTTCATATATAAAAAATTACTTTTATGATATATCTGGCTATTTTCATATCTAGTTTTCATGGTTTATTCCATGATTATGTGTTTCAATACATGATATTGGTTATGTCAAACATCATTATATCTCCGTATAGTTTATAATGACATTGAAAATTATGTTATGAAAGTTATTAAAATTGGATCCTGATATTTTTTTATTCTCAAAAATAGAAAACATGATGGGAACACTTGAGTTTTTATGTGGGAATGTTGTAAAAAGTTCATTGTAAGCTCCTAATTCTACTCAGACTAGACTTTCCTAATATTTCTTTGTATTTTTCTCTAGGTTATGTATAATAGTATTATATTTTTATTGGACACCTCCATTCCAAGAATTTTTTCAGCTTAGGATCGTGCTCGGATAAGTGGACTTTATGTAGTAAATGGATTGGTGTGAGGATCCATGGTTGTCTCTTTAAAATAATAGATTTATTTTCCTTTGATGGTTTTGTTCTGATTAAAAAAATATAAATTTTTATATATATATATGTAATTTTTAATACTTCTATTTGAGGTGAAAATGTCAAAACATAGTCAATAGGGTATGAAATGATGGAGGCCCAGGGAAAAACCATTAATAATATGGATATAATAAATAGAGAGTTGCACAATTCTATTAAAAAATAGAAATTATGAAGGATAACCTATAGATATGGGAAAATCACTTTCTTTATTACCTTCTCTTCAAGTGTGTATAATTTTAACATTATTGTTAATTAACTATTTTCATCCCCAAATGAGGTAGGAAATGGAACAATGCGAAGGATCAATGCCTTCAAAAAATAAAACAAGAACAGTGGAGTAAAAATAAAATATCGAATAATAAATAGTGCATTGTTTATAATGGATGACCCGATTGTGAATCTCCCATGATTTTATGCTGAGAAAATTTCCCTCCCAAGAGAAATAATTATCTTCCATCACCACTGATTCTTAGCTATTAAATATGATTCCACATCATATATTAAACCATTAGCATATACACCATAAGAGTTTAATTTAAAGATAGTGATAAGAACCTTCTATCTAACCCAATGTCCCTATATCTCTCTATTATCTATCATCAAGGGTTTCATGAATTTCGGGTGAATATTGTTTAAATAGAAGAGACTTTTTTCTACCGAATAAAATAACCTTGTTTCAAGGATCAAAAAAAGGAGTAAATTTTTATGGTACTTAGTGGAGGATTGTGATACCACATGTCTAGATTTATTCTTATCCCAGCACAACACCCAATGAAAATCTATTAAGGAAGGTTATAAGTGAGTATTTTTATGAACTTAATTATACATTCTGAAACCAATCAATCTGGAATTGACTGATGGGACTGAGAAAGATCATAATTCCTAAACTTTTATGATCAAGTATCAAATATAGAATTATCAGTATCCCTCCAAATTAGATTATTTTCTATTTCCATATTAGATCGTACAACATAAGCAATTAGAGTCCATGTGGATTCCTCTATTTGGAAAGAGTTTTTCCATATGAATATATATGTGTCTTATATACTTACCCTAGAAAAAAAATTTGATTGGGATTTTTCTATTATAGAAGGGTTTGTATCATTGATCAATGTTTTCTAATACATGGATGACTTGTGATATTTGAAAGTTGAGAAAAAAAAATCAAACTAGTAGTGGAAAATGTATAATGATTTTGTTCTTGAATCAACCTAATGTTAGAAAAAATAGACATTCGGTCATCTTGAAAAATAAAATTGGTAAAATTAGGGTTCTCCTTCAATTCATGGAAGTCCATTATTGGATATAGGAATTAGAGGAAGTGAAATTCGTAGACATACCAATTATCATCCCAAAAACCGATATCACTATAGTGAATAACCCAATGTTGTTTCTTGAAAACCATATTAATTAATCCCTAGAGAGTCTTACATAACATGTAATTCTTAAGAGAACAAATAAGAATTTTCATTTGGATCCTCTCATACCTAGTTATGATATTTTGAATCAAAAATGATTGGACTGATATTTAATCCCATGTCAAATTATCTTGTAAACATTCAATAATCTTCTCAAGGATCCTGATATTGATACCCCTTTATTTGTAATACCTCTCTTTCTAAGCCATACTCACCCAGTGACACATTCCTTTTTTAGTATGAGTTCAAAAATAAATCATCAAAAATAACATTGGTTATCTATATTACTACTTTTATGTCCATGATAACTGATAACACATGAATGGGAATAGAGGAGAGGACATTATAGATGAAATTGATCCTACCTATAAAGGAATGAAAGTGACTCTTGTAATTTGTGATTTGTTTTGAAATTCACTCCACTAGACCATAATAATGGTGGACCTAAATTATTACTATAAAAAGTGAGTCTCCAAGGTAATTATTAAGGGATTCCTATATGGAAGGGCCTATCCATATTCCAATAAGGATAGAACACCTGGTTTTGTAGCTCACTGAAATAAACCAGATTCTTTTTCTCAAATAGATTTTATGGACACTCTACTTATGATTGATTTTATTAATTCCTTTAAATATTTAGATAAAACATTTATTTTCATTTTAAAAAGAATATAATTTAAAAAATAAGAGATATGAAGCACTGTTGAAACTATATCATCAAATAAACGAACTCTACATTGCATTATCTATTGTTTCATTAATTCGCCTAAATAGGATAACTTGTTCCAAAATCATAATAATGGGAATAATAGGATCAACTTGGAGTAGGTCATGAATCAATTTAACAAAACCCAAATTTCTACCTAATGGAACGATCAATAACCATGCAGAAGGATTAATAGGAAAATAAAAGGTCAAATACCCATTTTGATAATCTATATCTTAATATGGACATTAATTTAAAATTATACTCAAACCTATCATATGACTAATACCAATCAGTTTTAACTATGATATTATACCAAATAACTTTCTTTTTGATGTTTTATAATATTTATTATGTGATAATTGTAGCACTATTAAAAATCATTCCTCTTAAAAACCAATGTTTCTCTTTATATATCATAGAAGTTTTCATTTTATAGATCCTATAATTGATAGTTTTATCACAAATTTTATAATATAAATTAAACATGAAAGTAATATAATACTTTTAAATTTTATTTATTCTATATTCGGAATCTAGACAAGAATAGTTTCATTAGAATCTATAGGATGGAATCCTCTTTCAAAAAATTTCTTTAGGGTAGAGATGACTTCTACGTTGAAATTATCCCACACAGTGACATAAAAGGAACTTAGAAAGTCCTCCAGAAATGAGACACTATCCTTGCCGAGACTACAAGCTATATCATTAGTCTTTACCATGGTTGGAATATATTACATATAAGTATTATGATATTCATCAACGAGGGAGGGGATGCTATCGAAAAGAGAATCAAGTTCACCTTATCTATGGTAGAAACCAATAGAATCTTTCCTTGTGCTTGTAAATATGGAGTAGAAATATCACATCATTGGATAACTAGATTCAAAATCCTCACTGATATACAATTCATCATCAACCTACAAGTTTAGTTTCCCCATAAATATTCTCTCATTCATAAAATATTGGAAAAAACAAGTTTTCTTATACCCCTCTTTGAGCCACAGTACCCTATAATTTTCCTAACTCTCCTTCCCTTTTTCAATCAACAATTGTACATTAAGTATCTTCTAATTAGTAAGATACATAAAATTAACATCATCCCACATGCTCTATAGCCTGATTTCGAGTATATTGATATGTTTTGACTGGTATTTTAGACTATTGAGATAGTTGGGATAATCATTCAAACCATCCATGATAAATCATTTGATCATACTAAGCTTATTATAAAGAGTATTCAAGTATTTACTTACATGGGGACTTCTAATAAATATTTCATATCTTATAAGTACTCTTAATGTTGGGTCCAAAAAAGGGAAAATTGAAATTTTAATGAGATTTAGTTGATATTTTCAGGTTAATAAAAAGTTTTAAGTTGTTATAGATGAATGAAATCATATTGGTAATAGAAAAAATATTGGTAAAATTGGTAATCACTTATAGACTAGATAAGCCGATGTACATGTAACACCAAGATCAATTTTTTTTTTATTTTGGTGAAAAAATCTGAATTTATCACCAGAAAACATATATTCATAAGGTTGTTGAGTGTTATAAATTATTTATACACTTCCATTGAATTTATATATTCTTTAATCCATATTATATATTTAGCTTAATATATTATCATATTGAAATCACCTTCAATATGATATCTTTTAAAAACATGGTGGAAGGATGAAACTGTTTTCTTGAGATAATATATTTCAATAACATCACATTTTGAATAAATTATGGATACATAATCCAAAAATGAGGTGCTACTAAATTCAATCATTATTTTATACAAGAAATATTCAACTAAATACACATTCAAGAAATCTTTATAGAATATGAAAACATGGTTGTCCATAAGTTTTTGATGCGTGTAATTTATCACATGAATCTTAAATGCTGACCATTGGATAGTGTATGATTTTTACTTAGGTTAAAAAATAAAAATGGCAGAAAAATGATTATAATTTTTTAGAGGGAAACTCACATTTTATTATTAATTTAATTCATTTGGTTCCTATATTATTACAAGAATAATTAGAAAATAAGTAAAGGTTCCCTTGTGGATTTCTTATCAATCCTTTAAGAGAAGAATACATAAAATGACCTAGGAATGATACACATATATGTGACATAAATTTTTCAAAATACTTAAAAAATTACAAAAAACAGATGCCCAAAGAACGTATTAGTTTAGTGGCATTGGAAACATGGAACAAAAATATTATAACTTAGTGAAATATATTCAATGATTCCCAAAAAGATGTTCCCCATTAGTAATTCTACTTAAAAAATCCTTTATAACATGGGGAAGGAAAACACAAGAAAATGGTGAATGAAAATTCTCATTAAGGGAAAATAAAGGAAAAGGATAAGCATATCCTAAACATATGGGTATAGGAACATGATCATAATCATTTTAAGATCATACCATTCATATAAATGATCATAAAAATGAATCACAGAATAATGAATTGCAATTCATAAGACATGAATCATAAGGAAATCAAGAGCATAATCCATTGAAGCGTAACATAGCAATAAGACATGGAATTGTGGCATACACAAAAGCATATAAAAACTCTATGTCAAGGTTTCCTTCCAAAACCTTGAAAACATATTTGGACTGTGCTAAACACCCATGTACATACTTTTGAATTGGGATTACTTCCCATGTACCCTCTTTGTTTTGGGATTTCGATGACCTCCTATGTACCCTATTATTTCGGGCTTAGGAGTCCCTCCCATGTACCCTCTTGTTTTGGGAATGGGGTTCCCTCTTGTGTACCATTTAAGCTCATATAACATTAATAATTACACAATGAATTGGAGGGAGATATAAATCCCACCCATCACACAATAAAAACCATGAATTTTTGGGCACCAAAAATGTAAATTATTTATCATATCAAATCCCATGAAAATAAATGGGGTTCACAAATATCATTCAATCATAACATAACCCATGGAAAGAAATGGGTTTCATAAATATCAATCCATTATAAACCTAAATCATTATTAGAATGAATTAGAATGTTAGAATTGAAACATATCCCTAGTAAAAAATAAGTATAATAAAATCACATTATCTTATAAGGAAAAATAATTTTGAGATATTACTTGAAAAGAAATCTTGAGGAAAATATCACATCTACATTGAATTTTTTTCTTTTCTTAAAATTCCTCAGAAATTTAAAAGAATGTTTTTTATAAAATATAATTGTAATATTATAAGGAAATATTAAAATCGTCATCATCATCATCCATTATATTTTTATTTCAGGGAAAGAAGGAAGGAGGAACAGAGGAGGGGCCAAATGGGGTCTAAAGTAATGGAGGCCGAGGGCATCCCCTCTAATCAGATTGACCCCCCAGGTTTAAATTGGGAGATATTGGAGAGGATAGTTACATTGGTGCCTTGGTCAGCCAGATAGGCTAGATGATCCACCACTTGATTCCCCTCCTGCCAGGTGTGGGTCACCTTTGTACTGTTATTGAGGAGCGCTTTTAATTTCCTTATGATGTAACAGATCGACCAAGGGATGCCACCTCTTCTATGAAAAGCATTTTGCAGAATCATGGAGTCCGTATCCACTTGAGAAAGGGAAATATCCCCTAGTTTGCATTGCATGAGCCCAAAAGAACTGCCTTGGCCTCAGCTGTGAAGAAGTTTCCAGTGCCAAAGTGAGTTGTTTAAGCAAGAACAACACTCCCCCTGTAGTCCCTGACAACTCCTCCACCGCGCATATCATCCAAACAGCAGGCGCCATCTGTGTTCAGTTTGAGGCCAACCTCTGGTGCCATCCACCTCACCCATCTTCCTTGCATCCTAGGTAGCATTTGCTGGGCCATGGTTGAGGATCCATGGAGAGCCCTTAGGGAAGGTGCGTCCATCCAGTTGCTGACCAGAGTCACAATGTCCGCCAATAGGTTCCCGATGTTTGAGATGATGAGTCTCCCTGTGGAGTTGGTCCCCTCGTATCTGGCCTGGTTCCTTGCCTGCCATAGGCACCAGCAGCCAACGCTGAGAATCATGGATCTTGCCATTTTTTCTAGGCCTGTGGCCTCTGCCCCCTGAAACATGTAATTTGAAGTTAAATATTCCCAAATTGAGATTTTAAAAAAAATCCCAAATACTTATGAGATTGTGAAATAAATACACATCACTTAAAAATCAGTAAAATACTATGCCCCATGAAAGAAATAAACATATATTAATATGAAAATAATATGATCTTCTGGATAATAATAAAAAAATACATGAATTTGTAGAATATACACCATATAGAATAAATAATTAGTATACAAGGCATGTGTCCCACAAAAATAAAAGTGAGACATAAGTCCCTTACTACTTAAGTAACTTTTGAATCACAAACCCCATGAATTAATAAAATCAGTTAATGATTTTAATATCATTAAATAAATGAAATTAGGGATATGAAATTTCATAGGTAAGTATATACACCCCAACAAATAAGTTTGTAATGAATATGACATGTAACTCACAAAAATAGAAAGTGAGATTAAATTACCTTACCTTAAGTCTTGTCTTCCTCGTCACACATTAAAACCTCTTATATAATAAATATAATTTTATTATTAATATACCATATAAATATATATATATATATACCATATATTATTTTATTATTTCCTTATATTACCTATTTATTAACAATTTCCATGTTAAAGTAACACTTTCAGGTAAAAACTGATTTGTTTATCATACGTGTTTTGACATGTCATTCTTGATCCTCTTACATAATTCACGATTTACTTATTTACAGAATTTAAAGGATGAATTATATATCATATATAGTTATTATATAAATAGTTATATTAATATGATAAAAGATATATATATGAAATGGAATACATAGTTCACGGAGATGGTTGGTTGTATGTACGCATGAACGTAGTTTCTATTTTCTTGTCTAGTAAAAATAAAGGAATGTATATGATACATTATCATTAAAAAATAACTTTTATGTCATACCAAACATATATATTCATAAAAATTCATACTTATTACCACACATACAATATAGGTGAATAAAAAATCACTTCGCATCGTGGAGATGATAAGCCATACGTACAGATGAGAAACATTTTCATTTTCCCAAAAAAATTAGATGGTAAAAATGTAGACATGGTATTATCATTAAAAAATTATAATTATATAATAAATGTCATTAATATCATATAAAAATATATTTTACCTCATAATTATCAACAATAATAGGTGGTAAATTAAAAAACAAGCAACATTGCTTCGTGAGGTGGTAGTTCGCCATACACAAGACCATCAACTTCACAACCCATTAGCTGAAAGTGTGTGTGAATTTAAATTGAAAAAATAATATAAAAACAATCCTAGTATATTAAGGATAATTAGGTTATTATATTAACATGAAATAAAAATAATTGAAGGTGTTCATATAATAAATAAAATAAAAACGTTCATTCAAAAATATTCCGTCTTCTTTGTGTATCTCTTATGGATTTGCACAAAAGGACTACATTGGTTGGATTTATGAACAAATTAAGGCTTCTAGGATTAAGTGAAGGATGTTGGTAGGAGATTTTGGAGGAGGGTTTGTAACACCCTGAGATTTTATGAGAATTTTTTTTATGTCTTATGTTATACGCAACACCAAAGTAATATTTCAAAGCACACAATACAGACCTGACTTGCATTACACGCAATCACGTCCTTCCTCGATAGCCTCTGTAGTACGCAATACCAGGTTTCACTATACAACGATATATTATTATGAACTTGCCGTTATGAATAGTTTTAACTACATTTTGAATTTTATTATTCATCTTGCACATTTTCTAGAACATGGTAAGAGAACAAATTAAATTTTTTGGTTAAAATAAGTATTTTTCAAAAAATGCAGTTTTGCCACCTTTTGATGGCGCACCCACATTAAATCTAGTTTTTGACATGATTATAAGTTCAATTTGACAAAATAAAATTCTTATTTTGAATCAGGGTATAAAAATTTACTTTGGATAAATTTTTGATATTTTTCTGATAACTTTCACATTTTGATGAATAGTAAAAATATGCGAATTTTTAATTAAAAACAACTTTTTTCATTGTGATAATTTATATGGTTAAATTATAATATTTAATGGTTTAAAAGTATTAATAGAATATATTTTTACCATTTAATATAATTTATTTCATTAGCATTAATTTCACATTGAATTCATAGGAAAAAACATTTCAATCATTGGTAATGTTTTAACTTCTAAAACCCATTTTCTAAACAATGGGATTTATTTTAAATTAATTACTGCAACTTATATGTTTTGAATTTTGAAAAATGGATTCCATATTTGGAATCAGTGGGTCCAAATTATGTTAATAGGCTACTTTTTATGTTTGGGCATTATGAATAGTGACTACGGTAAATTTTATTTACCGTAGTTAAAGGTAAATCAGGTAATTAAGGGTAAATAAAAGATTATACAATTACCCTAACACCTGCCAAAATCCTATTGGATGACTAAAAGTCTACCCATATCACATAAGGGTCGGATTAGATTTATTTAATGGAATTTCTTCCATGAAAATAATTTAATTATTATTAAAACCCAAGAATGTGACAACATGTCACTTTCTTAAATATTATAAGTATAATAATTTTTATTTAGTGATAAACTTAATGAAACTTGGAACATGAATAGTATACAAAAATATAATACAATTATATACATCATAGAAATTTATTTAGAATTTTTAGGGATTAAATAATTATCATTAATTATGACACAATAGTAATGTTGAAATTATTTTATTAATTAAAATACAAAATAAATGTTTTTAAAAATATTAAAATAAATATTATATGAACTATTTAATGCTCTAAACTAATTTTATAGATACATGTCACATTTTATGAATCTATTAAAGCTTTTATTTCGAACATATCTTCTGTATATATTTTATTTAAATTCAAATAAATGAATAGTTTCAAAATTGACACTATTGTTATTTTATAAAAATAACATATTATAAAATTGTTTAAAAATCAAAAATACATTTAAAAATTATTTATTAATATTTATATGGTCAAAAATGTCATAAAGTGCCAAATTATGGAAAATTCACAACACATATGTAATTATTAATAATAAATTAAAATTTGGAATATTATTACCACAAATAAAATTTAATTGATAAATAAGGATGAATCAAGTTGATAATGTTTAAAATAAATTCCTAACATGACTAAATTTTATTGGATGATGAGATTACAACATTATCTCATATAATCTTTGGATATGAGTCATTTTGGAAGTTTTTAAGTGGGGTTGGGATTTAATATAAACTAATATTTCTTATATTTCCAAAGGTACCCCTCTCTTTCCTTATAAAAGGGAACCTCCTCCCTCTTCTCCTCACACCTATTTGAGCCTTCAATCATGGCCAATACCTGACCATTTAACTTCCCCTCTTCCCTAGAAACACCCTATAGGTCCAGGTCTTCTTCAAAGACCAATTGTAGTGCCCTAAGAGGAGGTCTCAAAGAGGTGCTTCAAAGAAGATGTAATGTCCGTTACCGATTCTTTCAACTATATTTCTTTTTCCACTTCTTCTTATTTAGTTGATCCATTATGAATTAATAACATCAATATCACTCATATACTGATATGTTATTATAAGTATGAAACAACCCTATTTCACCATCTATCCATCCTATGGAAAACGAAATCACCGCGCGTGCGTACGTACGGAATACCGTCTCCACGCCGTGGTGTAATCTATTTTCCATCACCACATTACTTGGATGGGTATAATGATGCAAATAAATAACTATATATGATTATTGTAAAGTGGTATTGATTCTGAAATATTATACATACACTCCAATACAATTCCACGATCATGGGAACGATATCATCGCTCGTGCGTACATACGGAATACCATCTCCACGATGTGATGCAATTCGTTCTACATGATCTTCATTGCATAATGATTATATAGATGAATTGAATGAATAAATATGATATATAGTACACTAATACCATTCTAGAAATGAGGTATCTATAACCTAAAGAGAAGAATACAAATTTATTCGACAAAACACGCATAAGAACAAAAAGTAATAAACACTCGAATAACAAGTAGTAATGAAATATTACAAATAAGAAGCTACGAATATGACCATATATGATATCATAACAATAAGTATGATTCTGAAATAATTCAATAACATTATTTAAATCATTACACAGGAGGTTTGGACACTTACGAAGCAAATCAGACCTAAGGTATGAGAAAATATCACAATATCATTTTTATCCAAGATTATTTATACTTTGGTATTTACTGGGGTTTATTTTATCAACCACATCCATGTTCACTCAATATGTAATATTATTTCCATCTACCTACAATTTTTTAAATCCAATTTTACACTTAGGTCAGTTTTTAGTAAAGGATATGAAATGAATCTTTTGTCGTTTTTCGTACGAGGTACATTTTGACTTTTCCGAAAAAAGTACGAGAAGAATGTTTTTTTAAATTATTCGACATGAATGGATTTTAAAAAATTATTTCCTAGAAGCTTATATTACAAGTTTTCATGTTTATTTTTAATCAACTTCTTTTAGTTTAAAATTGTATGACATGTTAAGAAAGGAAAAATGTTTTTGAAGTAGAAAGGATATTTTCCTCAAGAATGGAGTTCAAGTGTTGTATCAAAATTATTTTCCATCTAAGATAATATAAGGATCTATTTATATCCCTATTATTACACTGATTTGATTATGTTGTGATGGAATAATTTTTATGAATTCATTTATCTTATATGAATTTTTTTATGATGTCAAGATGTTTAAGAATCCCATTTTTATTACATGGGTTATGCAATGATGTATGATTTATGATTTTGTGGCACACATAAGAATGGTATCATTATGAGATGGGTGGGACCTATATCTCCCTCCAATGCATTGGGTAGAGATTTTATATCTCATGAGATAGACATGGCTGGAACGACAGGTTAAACCGGTTCAGTAAAACAGGACTGAAACTAGGAGTGAACTCGATTCAGAAATGGATTTGTCCACTAAGATAGTCTTGGAAATGAGTCTTGACTAATAAGAAATGATTATCTATGATTATGTGTGTATGCCACAAAGTTTCATATTTTACGTTTTGATTATTGGGATTACATTTCACTACCATGATTTATCCCATGTTATGAAATTATGATCTCTTTTGCAGGGTAAGATTTCCAAAATGTTATGTTATTATGAATTTTATGTGATTGATATTTCTTTTTTTTACCCTTACTAAGAATTTAAGATCACCATTTTGTATGTTTTCTTTCCCCAGGTCAGGAAGAAGGGTATTATGTAAGATATGCCAAAAAGGGACTATAGATATGATGAAATAAATGGGAGACAATGTAGATGCTTTATGAACCAGTTGTTTATGTTTCCCAGTTTCTAAAGAAAATATACCTATACGGTCCTTTCATGGTTTTGTAATATTTTGTAATAATTATGCTTCAATTTTGAAGTATTAACCATGTATGTAAAGTATGGGTCGCTATAGTTGGTATTAGAGGAAAGGTATAGTCAACCTTTGGAAACTATGATGTGAAATCCTTAGTAATAAACCTAAGGATATGTCTAAGAATAGAACACAATCTTTGTGTTTTAGAAATGGCCATGAAAAACCTATGATAAGACCTTTAGTGTGAAATTTTATTCTTGATTATGTGGTTTTCCTATTATAATTAGTGTTGCTCACACTATTCTTCATGGTTTTAGTCAATGGCTGGAACCCAAAGAAACCGTGTTAATGGGGAATGCGACGGGAAATGCAATGATTGTCCCCCGGAGTAACCAAACATTATGGGAGCTAGAATGAAAAATCTTATAGCCATGCTCACACAACTTTCTCAAGCTATGAATTATGCAGGACATCCAAATGAGAAAAGGAAGGAGAAACATTCTGTCAAATCCTTCATGAGGTAGCGTCTACCTTCATTCTGCGGGTCTTCTGATCCATTAGTGGCTGAATAATGAATCAGTACCACTGAAAATATATTTTCAGTTCTTCAATGTTCTGAACATGATAATGTCATATTAGAAGTGTATCGTTTGGAAGTTGATGTTGATCAATGGTGGAATCTTATTAATAATACGAGGCAAAGGGATGAAATTGAGTCCACGGAATGGGAAGAGTTCAAGAACTTATTTTTCAATAAGTATTTCCCTCGTATTCTTCGAACAAAGATGGAGAATGAGTTTCTTGAACTGAAGTAAAAGGATGATGAATCTGTTGGTACCTACAACTCAAATTTTACAAGACTTCCAAGGTACGCTTTTGGAATTATTATCCAACCTAAGAGTAAGATCGATCGATTCTTTAGTGGCTTAAAACCAAGTCTTCAAAGGGCGTTAGCCATAAGGGACTTCAATAGCTACGGGGAAATTGTTCGATGTTCTCTCAGGGTTGAGATGGAGATTGGTGTAACCCATCTGTCACATGGGTTTGATAAGAAGAGGAAAATGGAATTTAAAGGAAAATCTAAAGACCACACTGAAAAGAAGATGAGTTTTCCCTTATGCTCAAATTGAGGAAAGAAACATGGAGGAAATTGCCTTAAGGGGACAAGAAAATGTTATAAGTGTGGAAACGAATGTCATCGGTCAATTGAATGTCGAAATAATGGGAAGAAGATGTCTAATGATGCAAATAAAGGCAGGGATACACAGAATGAACCTACTAAACTTCAATATTTCAAGTGCAAAGAGATGGGGGAATTATGCCAATCAATGCCCAAATCCAATGGTTGATGATGATGATCGACGTTAACAAACTCTTAAGGCCAAAGACATTGGAATGTCACATTCAATTACTATCGGCGATGTGAAGTATGACAACGAAGTGGTGAGAGGTTCACTTACCATCCACTCTAAAGTAGAAATTGTTTTATTTGATTCTAGATCCACCCACTCTTTTATTTATGAATTATTTTATAAGTGTATCACTGTATTACCTCAACAATTAGATGTTGAGTTGGCTGTGACAACTCCTAATGGCACAACAATCACATCAAAAGTTTACAACTCTTCTCTGATTGATGTTTGTGGGAAAGTGATTCCTGCAAATCTTGTGATCCTTCCTATAATAGAATTTTATGTGATTCTTGGCATGGATTGTCTTTATTTATATGGAGCTCATATCAATTTCCAAATAAGGGAAGTCAAATTTCATATTCCAGATCAATCTATGATCGTCTATCGATGCAAGGATGAACATAACCTTCTAGTGGAAATTTCTTCATTCTTATGGGTCTTGATTCCACTAATTGAAGTTTATTTATCTCAAATGGTTGGAGAGAAACTCACGATTAATAATATGCCCATTGTACGGGAATTTTATGATGTCTTTCTGGAGGAATTGATAGGTCTTCAACCAAATCGTGAAGTTGAGTTTTCAATAGAACTCGTACCGGGTGCTTTTCCTATTTCAAATACACCTTATATAATGGACCCAATTGAGTTGCATGAATTGAAGAAGCAACTCCATGAGAATCTTGATAAAGGTTTCATACGCCCTAGTGAATCACCTTGGGGAGCACCTGTTCTGTTTGTTAAAAAGAAAGATGGATCAATGAGACTCTGCATTGATTATCGAGAACATAACAAGATCACTATCAAGAGCAAATATCCTCTCCCATGCATTGATGAACTATTTGACCAACTATGTGGAGTTCAATACTTTTCTGAGATTGATCTTTGTTCAGGGTATCATCAATTAAGGGTCAAAAGGGAGGATATACTAAAGATGGATTTCCGTACAAGGTATGGACACTATGAATTTATAGTGATGCCATTTGGTCTTACTAATGCCCCTGCTATCTTCATGGATCTGATGAATAGAGTCTTTAGAGAATATCTTGATCAGTGTGTGGTAGTCTTTATAGATGATATTCTTGTGTATTCAAAGAGAAAGGAAGAACATGAAGATCACTTGAGAATTTTATTAAAGACCCTAAGAAAGGAGATGCTTTATGCCAAATTTACCAAGTAAGAATTTTGGCTTCAAAAAGTTGCATTTTTGGGTCACATAATCTCAAAAGAGGGGATATCTGTGGATCCAGCAAAAATAGAGGTTATCGAAAGATGGTCGAGACCAACAACAGTAACTGAGATCTGAAGTTTTTTTGGTTTGGCTGGATATTACCGATGTTTTGTGAAATATTTTTCAAGGTTATCTAACCCAGTCACCAAGTTGACTCGAAAAGGATTTAAATTTGTTTGGACGGAGGAATGTGAAGAAAATTTCAAAGATCTAAAAAGAAGGTTAGCCAGTGCACCAGTGCTCACACTACCTTGTAGTGGAGAAAGGTCTGTGATCTACAGTGATGCATCCAAGAAGGGACTAGGGTGTGTTCTCATGCAAAATGATATGGTGATAGCTTATGCCTCACGACAGTTGAAAATACATGAGCAAAATTACCCAACTCATGATTTGGAGTTAGCTGCGGTAAACATTGCATTAAAGATTTTGATGCATTGCCTTTATGGTGAAAGGTGTGATATTTATATTGATCATAAAAGTTTAAAGTATATTTTCACACAAAAGGAGATGAATATGCATCAAAGAAGATGGTTGGAGCTGATTAAGGATTACGACTACTCAGTTCATTACCACCCTGGGAAAGAAAACAAGGTAGTAGACGCATTAAGTCCACAAGACCATGCAAGCTTATCCATGATGAAGATCAAAAAAGATCCAACATTTATGGATTTACAAAGGATGGATCTTGTAATTTTAATGGAAGGGGAGAAATCTTATCTTTCTCAAATGAATGTTCAACCATCCATACATGTGAAGATTCAAGAGGCACATAAAGAAGATGTCGAGTTACAAAAGAAGGTGAGAAATGTTCCTGAATTCAACCTTGATTGTGATTGGATAATAAAGTTCAGGAATCGGGTTTGTGTTCCTCCCATCCCCAAATTAAAGAAGGAGCTACTGGATGAGGCTCATAGTTCTTCATTCTCTATTCATCCTGGAAGCACGAAGATGTATAGGGACCTGAAAGAGTATTTCTGGTGGGATGGCATGAAAAGAGATGTTGGTTAATTTGTCTCTCGATGCTTGGTTTGTCAGAAAGTTAAATCTGAGAGACAGAAGCTAAGGGGATGTTACAACCATTACCCATACCAGAATAGAAATGAGGAAACATCACTACAAACTTTGTCACTGGACTTCCTTAAACATCCAAAGGCAATAATGCTATCTGGGTCATAGTTGACCATCTTACACAGTTTGCACACTTCATTGATATTAGAGATGATTTCTCTCTAGATCATCTTGCCAGGATATATGTAAAGGAAGTGGTAAGATTGCATGGAGTTTTAATTTCTATTATATCTGATCAGGATCCGAGGTTTACCTCAATGTTCTGGTGATGTCTTCAGCATATTATAGATATAGAGTTGAGTTTCAACACTGCTTATCATCCTCAGATAGACGGTCAGTATGAGAGGACAATTCAAACTCTAGAAGATATGTTGAGATCTTGCTCTATAGATTTCAAAGATGGTTGGGATCAGCACCTACCTTTGGTGGAAGTTTCTCATAATAATAGCTTTTACTCCAGTATTCAGATGGCTCCTTATGAAGCTCTCTATGGAAAGAAATGCAGGACTCTAACATGCTGGGATGAAGTTGGGGAAAGAAAGCTATTAGGACCTGATCTTGTTGATGAAATAGTAGAAAATGTCAGATCTATTCAACAACACATAAGAGCAGCTTAGAGTCGACATAAAAGTTATGCCAACAACTGAAGAAAAGACCTAGAATTTGAAGTGGGTGATAAAGTGTTCTTACGAATATCTCCCCGGAAGAGGGTCATGAGATTTGGAAAGAAGGGAAAGTTGATCCCTAGATATATCGGTCCTTTGGAAATTCTGGATCATGTTGGGAAGGTAGCTTACCGATTGGCGCTTCCACCAAATCTCTATCATGTTCACGATGTGTTCCATGTATCTCTCCTGAGAAAGCACAAACCTGATCCTTCACATGTACTCAGCTCAGAAGTTGTACCGCTGGAGCAATATCTTTATTATAAAGAACAACCGATAGAGATTATAGATCATAGCGAAAAGTCCTATGGAACAAGACCACTCGATTAGTGAAAGTTTTAGGGAGGAACCACCAATTAGAAGAAGCTAAATGGGAACTTGAGGATATGATGAGGGAGTGGTATCCTCATCTGTTTGTAATGAAGTGGTGAATTTCGAGGGCGGAATTAATTTTTAGGGGGGAAGAATGTAACACCATGATATTTTATGAGAAATTGTTTTTATGTCTTATGTTATACGCAACACCAAAGGAATCTTTCACAACACACAATACGGACTTGAATTGCATTACACGCAATCACGACCTTCCTCGATAGCGTGTGTAGTACGCAATACCGGGTTTCACTAAACAACGATATATTATTATGAACTAGCCATTATGAATAGTATTAACTACATTTTGAATTTTATTATTCATCTTACACATTTTATAGAACATGGTAAGAGAACAAAATAAATTTTTCGGGTAAAATAAGTATTTCTCAAAAAATGCAGTTTTGCCGCCTATTGATGGAGCACACACATTAAATCTAGTTATGGAAATTTTTATAAGTTCAATTTGAAAAAATAAAATTCTTTTTTTCAATCAGGGTATAAAAATTTACTTTGGATAAAGTTTTGATATTTTTCTGATAACTTTCACATTTTGATGAATAGTAAAAATACACTAATTTTTAATTAAAAACAACTTTTTTCATTGAGATAATTTGTATGGTTAAATTATAATATTGAATGGTTTTAATGTATAAATAGAATATATTTTTACCATTTAATATAATGTATGTCATTAGCATTAATTTCACATTGAATACATAAGAAAAAACATTTCAATCTTGGCAAAGTTTTAACTTCTAAAACCCGTTTTCTTAACAACGGGATTTATTTTAAATTAATTAATTAAACTAATATGTTTTGAATTTTGAAAAATGGATTCCATATTTGGAATCAGTGGGTCCAAATTATGTTAATAGACTAATTTTTATTTTTGGGCATTATGAATATTAACTACGGTAAATTTTGTTTACCATAGTTAAAGGTAAATCGGGGAATTAAGGGTTAATATAAGATTATAAAATTACCCTAACACCTGCCAAAATCCTATTGGATAACTAAAAGTTGACCCATATCACCTAAGGGTCGTATTAGATTCATTTAATGGACTTTTTTCCATTAAAATAATTTAATTATTATTAAAACCAAAGAATGTGACAACATGTCACTTTCTTAAATCTTATATGACTACTAATTTTAATTTAGTGGTAAAATTAATGAAACTTAGAACATGAATATTATTCAGAAAGATAATACAATTATATAAATCATAGAAATTTATTTAGAATTTTTAGGGATTAAATAATTATCATTAATTATGACACAATAGAGATGTTGAAATTATTTTATTAATTGAAATAACAAATAAATGGATTTAAGAATATTAAAATTAATATTATATGAATATTTAATGTGGTCCACCTATTTTATAGATACATGTGACATTTTATTAATCTATTAAATATTTTAGTTTGAAAATATCTTCTATATATATTTTATTTAAATTCAAATAAATGAATAGTGTCAAAATTGACACTATTGATATTTTATAAAAATAACATATTATAAAATTGTTTAAAAATCACAAAAATATTTATAAATTATAAATTTAAATTTATATAGTCTAAAATGTCATAAAGTGTCAAATTATGGAAAATTCAAAACACATATGTAATTATTTATAATAATTAAAAATTTAGAATATTATTACCACAAATAAAATTAAATTGATAAATAAGGATAAATCAAGTTGATAATGTTTAAAATAAATTCCTAACATGTCTAAATTTTGATTTTTTATGATATTACAACCCTATATCATCTAATATTTTGATATGAGTCATTTTGGAAGTTTTTACGTGAGGTTGGGTTTTAATATAAACTAATATTTCTTAAACTTCCAAAGGTGCCTGTCTCCTCCCTTATAAAAGGGAATCTTCTCCCTCTCCACATCACACCAATTTGGGCCTTCATGTTTGGCCAAACCCTGGAAATTTCACTTCCCCACTTTCATAGAAACACCCTAGTGCTCTTGGTCTTCTTCAAAGAAAAATTTTAGTGCCCTAAGATGAGGTCTCAAATAGGCGCTTCAAAGAAGAGGTAATGTCCGTTACCGAATCTTTCAACTTTATTTCTTCTTCCACTTCTTATTACTTAGTTTTTTCATTATGAATTAGTTACATCAGTATCACTAATATACTTATATGTTATTATAAGTATGAAACAACCCTATTTCACCTTCTATCCATCCTACGGAAAACAAAATCACCGCGCGTGCGTATGTACGAAATACCGTCTCCACGCCGTGGTGTAATCTATTTTCCATCACCACCTTACTTGTATGGGTATAATGGTGAAAATAAATAACTACATCTGATTATTTTAAAGTGTTATTGATTCTGAAATAGTATACATACACTCCAGTACAATTCCACGATCATGGGAATGATATCATCGCTCGTGCGTACGTACGGAATACCGTCTCCACGATGTGATGTGATTCGTTCTACATGATCTTCATTGCATAATGATTATATAAATGAATTGAATGAATAAATATGATATATATTACACTAATACCATTCTGGAAATGAGGTATCTATAACCTAAAGAGATGAATAAGAATTTATTTGACAAAACACGCATTAGAACAAAAAGTAATAAACACCCGAATAACAAGTAGTAATGAAATATTAATTACAAGAAGCTAAGAATATGACCATATATGATATCATAACAATATGTATGATTCTGGAATATGTCAACAATATTATTTAAATCATTATACAGGAGGTTCGGACACTTACGAAGAAAATCAGACCTAAGGTAAGGGAAAATATCACAATCTCATTTTTATCCAAATTGTTTATACTTTGGTATTTACTGGGGTGTATTTTATCATCCACATCCATGTTACCTCAATATGTAATATTGTTTCCATCCACCTACAATTGTTTAAATCCAATCTTACCCTTAGTTGAGTTTTTAGTAAAGGATATGAAAGAAATCTTTTGTCGTTTTTCATACGAGGTACTTTTTGACTTTTCCGACAAAAGTACGAGAAGAATGTTTTTTTAACTTATACGACATGGATGGATTTTTAAAATATTATTTCCAAGAACCTTCCCTTACAAGTTTTCATGTTTATTTTTAATCAACTAATTTTAGTTTTAAATTGTATGACATGTTAAGAAAGGAAAAATGTTTTTGAAGTAGAAAGGATATTTTCCTCAAGAATGGAATTCAAGTGTTTTATCAAAATTATTTTCCATCTAAGATAATATAGTGTTCTGTTTCTATCCCTATTATTACATTGATTTGATTATGTTGTTATGGAATTATTTTTATGAATTCATTTATCTTATATGAATTTTTTTATGATGTCACGATGTTTAGGAATCTCATTTTTATTACATGGTTTATGCAATGATGTATGATTTATGATTTTGTGGCACACATAAGAATGGTATCATTATGAGATGGGTGGGACCTATATCTCCTTCCAATGCATTGGGTATATATTCTATATCTCATGAGATAGACATGGCTGGAATGACAGGTTAAACCGGTTCAGTAAAACAGGGCTGAAACGAGGAGTGAACTCAGTTCAGAAATGGACTTTGTCCACTAAGATTGTCTTGGAAATGAGTCTTGACTAATAAGAAATGATTATCTATGATTATGTGTTTATGACAAAAAGTTTCAGGTTTTAAGTTATTATTATTGGGATTACATTTCACTACCATGATTTATCCCATGTTATGAAATTATGATCTCTTTTGCAGGGTAATATTTCCAAAATGTTATGTTCTTAAGAATTTGATGTGATTGATATTTCTTTTTTTTACCCTTACTGATCATTTTCGCTCACCCTTTTGTATGTTTTCTTTACCCAGGTCAGGAAGAAGGGTATTAAGTACTATATTCCAAAAAGATACTATAGATATGATGAAATAAATGAGAGACAATATAGATCCTTTATGAACCAGATGTTTATGTTTCCCAGTTTCTAAAGACACTATACATATACAGTCCTTTCATGGTTTTGTTATATTTTGTAATAAGTATGCTTCAATTTTGAATTATTAACCATGTATGTAATGTATGGGTCACTATAGGTTTTCTGATAAAAAAGGTTTTAGAGGTGTAAATAAAAGATAAAGAGAGGTTCCCTTTTATTAGAGAGGGGAGGGGTACTCTTGGAAAATAATAAATTAATATAAATTAATTTCTAATTAAAAATGGATAAAAAGTAAATTATGTTGAATAAAAGATGATTATTAGACAAAATAATATCAAAAATTAATTTGTAGACAAGTTTTGGTGATATTATTACCCTTATCTTTTGGATTTAACCCTTAATTTATCCCCTTAGCTCTTACCATGAAAACATCTGTTTTTACTACTTATGAGTTTATATAGTTACTATAAAATAAACAATAACCATAAATTAGTCATTTATGATAATTTAGGACTTATCCTAATTATTTGGAAGAATATTATAATTTTATATATTTTTTATCATTTAATAAAATATTTTTTTTTAAAATATCAATAATGTCAAATTTGACACTATTCATTACATGACTTTTTAAAAATATCATTACAACAAGATATATTTTTATAAACTCATTTAAATTATCCATTAAATGTTTAATTAATACATAAAATTCATATATGTCATTAATTATATCAAATTTTATTTATTTGAATATTTTTAATATCATTTATTTGATTCTTCCATTAATAAAACAAATTCTACATCATCAATGTGTTACAATTTAAAGTAATTATATTGTCATTAATAATTATAAATAAATTAAACTTATGTACAAAACCATTATATCTTTCAAATGAATATCTATATTAGAATTTATACTCTATAATACCCTATATTAAAATGATATAGTTATTGTAAATATGAGTATGACATCTTTAATGTTTCGTTAAATTAAATATAATAAATATCTTAATCTCATAATAGTAGTATAAAAGTTTATAATTTATACACAATGATTATTTTTGTCTAAAACTGGTCATAAGATCAAAATAGGTCAATTATTATGATAATTTTATAATATTTATAAAATTAATATTTACCATATGTACACGATTTACCCCTAATCGTGGAAAATAAAAAATACAAATGTTACAGTTCATAATGTCCAAAAATTAATATGATTCAATTTGATTGTAAATATTATACTGATTATAACCAAATATCTTCAATTTTCAAAATTAAATTCCTATAAGCAACAAAAATAAGTTGAACACCACTCCTGTAGACGTGGTGAGAAAACATGTTATTAAAGTTAAAATTTGAAAAATATTGAAACATTTTTATATCTAAATCCAATGGAAAATTGATTCTAATGACCTAAATTATGTTAAATGATAAATATTTTTTTATAAATATACATTAAAACCAATGAAAAATATAATTGAACACTATAAATTATTTCGATGAAAAAGATGTTTTCAATTAAAATTCAGTATTTTTCTCTATTCATTAAAAAATATATCTTATCACAAAAATTCAAAAAATTCAACCAATGTAAACTTTTTTAATTTACATTCATATAAGAATTTTATTTTTTCAGATAATGTTTTTAAAGGATTTAAAAATTATATTTATAATGGGTTCACCATTAATAGTTGACAAAATTACCCTTTTGAAAATTATAGGGTTTTATAAGTAAAATTTGGTTTATTGTTATCTTGTGACTATAAAATCTTTTGGATTAATATCAATTTTTTTTTAATATATAAAATATATATTTCATTAATATCATTCACTAATTTTAATTAATTTAATTTATTAATACAAAATGACTTTGGGCGCATTAAAATAAATATATTGCCTTTATATTCAATTCATATATATTTTTAATTTATTAGTAATTGGTAACCAATAAATTCATCTTATAAACCTTATATTATTATAAGTTAGCTAATACTATTCATGAAATATAATTTAATGTCTTGGTTATGTCTTACTATATTCTAAATAATAATATCTTAATAATATACTACTGTTCTATAAAACCAGGTCTTGTCTGTAATGTAAGCTATCAGTGGAACTCAAAATTTTTTGAAACACAATCCGAGCATAGTGTTGAATATACCCCACGATAATATGAGGATTTATGTCGCGCCATATTATCTTTACGTTTTGTATAATTCAATCCAAAAAATATGGTTTTTTGTTTAAAAAAAGCTATATTCATTATTTTCTGAAATGAAAAATATCAAAAAGATTAAATTAATTCAAAACAATATCAAAAATTATCTATGTGTTATAATAAAGTTGAACCAAATAGGATCTCAATGATTATATAGTTACCATAGTACTATACATATATGTTTCCTTCTTCCCGTAGTAGCTTTTAGAGGTACATGTTGTTGGAAAATCATTTCTAACCGAGGCCAGTTCGTTGAACATGGTGAGAATGAGTAGATATTAAAGATCATGAAAACCTGAAGTAAGTAATAGTTAATAAGTTGTTGTTAGATGATCCTCCAAGTTCTAACTATTCACCAAGCACATAAAATTATTGGTTGGACATTTCTGAGGGGTGTAACCATCTAAAAGAGGGTCCTCAAGGGTTAGAGTCTAGCAGAAATACTCTCACCTAGCCCACCTATAGTAAAAGGATCACTATAACTAGGAACTATAATTATAATAGACAAAATTGGAAGACTTGACCATCAAAATGAACATTAACTAGTCAATCATCAACCAATGAACCATTCAAGAATACTATCTTATTAGGGATTAGAAAACCTAAATTGATTAAAGGAAGGATAAGAAGTTGGGGAAATATTCAAAGGGCCAATCTAATAATCTACCTACAAAGTGGACTTGAAGAAATACAGTGGACTTAAAGAAAAAAATACTTATAGAAACCCATCATAGTGATGATGAAAAGAAGTTAATAATTAAATAGTAAAAAAATCTTGAATGAGATAACACTAGAAAAAAAGCTGAGTCATGTCCATGTCAACACAAATACAAGCTACCATGGTGTGTTTTATCCTCAATGTGCCTTATTCCATAGGGATAAAATCCTCCAAGGACTCTAAAATTTCTATAAGGACTAATTAATTGTTGAAAGGCAGTGGGATTATTGAAAAAAAGAACCAAATAGTCAAATTATTGTGGTACCAAACCTCCCAGATATCCATTAACTAGTGAAGAAGTTGAAATAAAAATTTAATATAAGTCTGTATCTCATTCATCCAGGTTGGAAAAAATTCCTCTTTATAAAAGAGGTGATTAAAGAATGATATATTTTTAAAAATAATAAAAATACACCTAAGTTGATAAATTACAATGGTTAATGATTCACTAAAAAACATATAGAGAGGGAAGAACTATTCCAAATTCTGCGATCAGGTTCCATTAGTGATAATAAACTATTCAGATGAAATTTACTATTAAAATGGATAATTAATGATCCCAATTAATTATTTATGGTTCTTAGAGAATAATCTAAATTTTTGGGATATAGGGTAAGGTCGGTGATGATTTAAGGTAAATACGACTAACCAGGGCCTCTTGGAATGAGGGAGGGGCCTAGATTGGAAGTTGAACCTATAACATTGGATACATTCCACCAAAAGAAGGATCTACACTAGGAGAGAGTGAAGGGAAATCATCCTTCTCAAAGATAACATATTAATCCCCCAAAAAAAGATGTATATGAGGGAGGATAAAAGAGTTAGAATAGATCCCTCACCACATAGAGATGGTTTCAATATCAATACAACACCCTATGGAAGATCTAACTCCCCAATAATTATGGAAATATTTTCTCTAATAGTTGGAGTAACTTGTAGGGAATTATAAATGACATAAGTTTTAACCCATAATTGGATTCCTATTGAGAGGACACAAGGAGGTTTCCTTCATTTGAATCATTATTATGGATTCAGAACAAGGATCAAAGTATGTAAACCATGTTTAGACCCTCCGTGTATTGGGAATAACTTGTTTTGATTGTTGATTATTTTTAACTTATTTAATTGGTATTTTCAATCATTATTGTATTATTTAATGAATGAAATATTATTTATTCTATATATATATATATATATATTTATAAATAAATTAAATGAATAAAGTTAGCACTCTATGAGTTGAGGCACCATTTATGGGGGATTATTGAGTCATTATACTCACACCTTGTATGGAAACCATAGTGGACATGTAGTATCACTTATTTAATTTCAAGTATTTTTGGTTTATGGATAGTTGTTTTATTTATTATATATTTTCTGGTCAGCAATGTCACACTAGTATAGTCAAAACTCTCTTTGGTGTAGTAGTAGATGAATCCAACATTTTTCTAGAAGGATGTTTTGAAAATTTAAATTTGGGATTATTTTAGTGTCAAACCATCCTTGTAACCTTATTTATATTTACAGACATTATCTTATATGCCCGCAGAGAATAGGTGAGTTGGTGAGTGGCAGTGGCATCCTAAATCTATGGTTCCGAGTTCGAGTCCTCACAAGGAAACCCACATTATATTCCATTATATCCTCTCATGGTCCCCTCTACCCTGTGTTGAACTGGTATGAAAATTCGAGTGCCATTACACATGGACCTGTAGTTGCAGGAGTACATATAGGCACTCAGTGGTGGGTGACGACCCTCCTATACCTTGTAACCCCTTGAGCCTAAAAACCCAGTGTACGTTTTCCAGATATGGTCAATTGTTTTGATAATGATAGGAAGTTTGAAATCAGAAGAGAGTATGAGTAGAGGCCACCATTTTGTGATTATGGTAAAATAATCGGTCATGTTGTGTCCAATAGTAGGAATATTCAAAACCAGGAGAGGCTTGTTAGGGACTCTATTAATAAAAAACTAACAAATGGAGGGAGGATGGTTAAAATAACAAGGTCACGACCCCTTCAACTATGATGGGAGAACATTATGATAACGATCAATATGTGTCTAAGTTGAATGAGGAGCGGGTTGGTCCCATGACCACTATAACTGCCAGTGAGAACTCCTACATCCCTCGTTCAAAGAAAGTTGATGGTGATGATTGAGAGATATATATTGAGGTTGTTAATATAGTTTTCAGTCCTATAACTGCCGCTCCTACCTCTACGACAGATGAGATCAAAGGCTGAAGAAATTGTGTTCTTGATATTAATGTTTCTCCTTTAGAAGTTAGTGACCCAAGGGAAGAGAATGATAAGGATATGGGCTCTCCGGTGGATGCTGTTCTGCATTCCCCACTAAGAAAAATTGGTGTGACATGGTTGAGGAAGAGGTGACATTAGAGGCCAAAAGTGTTCCCATGATCTTTAGAGGTGAATGCCTCTTACTTGGCAGTGATGATTCTTACTTTTCCAATGGATATTTCTAGGGTTTCAGATTATATAATGAAAACGAGGAGTGTCAGCAATACTTCCAATGGTTCTAAAAATTCTCCAGGAAATAAAAAGGCAAAGAAAAAAATAGGAAGAGAAATTGTAATTATAATTTAGGTTCAAAATGAATGTCCTCGATTTTAATTGTTAGGGTCTCACTAATTCATCTACAATTAATGCTTTTCATAGGAATATAAAGATTCAAAAGTAAATATTACTTGGTATTTATGAAACCAAACCCTTCTTTGCTTTTGGTTTTGGAGGAATTAATAAGTATGGATTTATTTTGGTTTCTACCAATGGTTTAGATAGTTAGTACGATAGTCTGTGGGTATTTTCTCATTATTCCACTTGCATTGTTGATACTATCTCTATTATTGAGAATGAGATTTTTTTTTCTATTTGTATTGGGATTCTGGGTAGATGGTTGGCTCTTTTATTTATACTAAAAATAGGCATCAAGACCATAAGATTTTGTGGCAGGAACATGAAAATTTAGGAGCATTTCTTTTCCTAGGTTTATTGTTGGTGATTTTAATAAAATCTATTGCTCTATTGAAAAAATGGGTCCTTTAAAATCATGAATTTTACTTAGGGAATTCAAAGGATTTGTTGATGACAATGATCTGATTGATGTTAGTTTGGTTGGTTCCAAGTACACCTAGTACATAAGATATCTCAACCGTCTGATTACTAGTAATATTGATTGGGAATTTGTGAATAATATAGCCTTGGATAAATGAGACTCAATTTCCAGAACTACTCTCCATAATATCCCTTCTGACCACCATCCAATTTCAGTTAGTTTTACGGGTAGGGAGATCCACATGCCTTTTCATTTTCATTTCAACAGCGCTTGGGAACCTCAAAGTGAATTTGGTTGGCTGATTGAAAACTCCTAGAATAATATGAAAGGTGCTTATTTTATTTTCAAAATGAAAATTCGTAAGTTCAATTTAAAAGTTTGGATCAAGGAGACTTATAGTGAGTTAGAAAATGAAATTCTATGTCTTTAATTTCTTCTCCAGCAACATCAAAATGAAGCCTCTAAAGTGGGTTTTAATCTGGTTATTTCTAAGGAAGCTATTATTTCTTCCAAAATTTAACTCTATCCTTCCTATAAAGGATAATGTCCCTTAGGAGACCATCAAAATAATGTTGCTTTACGTGGGGGGGTCAGAATACAAAATTCCTCACTTCTCTTCATAAAATTAGGAAGTTTAATTGATCCTTCTCTGTTATTAATGTTGGGGATCAAATATTAGACAATACGGAATGAATTGTTGATTCTATTTTGATTATTTCACTAGTATTTTCAATGGGCCTGCTTTATGGGGGGAGTCATTGATGGGTGTTATCATCGCTTCCTTGGTTACTGCTGCTGATAATCACTTTCTAACTATTCTTCCTTTAGAGTTTGAGATTAAGGATGCTATTTTCAGCCTCAACACCTCCAGTGCTCTAGGTCCTGATGGCTTCAACAACCTATTTTAGCATAACTATAGTGAAATCAATAAAGGTGATTTCTACAGATTAGTATCCTCTTTATTTACCATAGGTTTACTTCCTTGGGGCCTCAATGCGTAGTTTATATACTTAATTGCTAAAGTTAAAAATGCTTTTGAGATTCACCTTTTTTGGATAATTTCCATGGTCAACACAAATTATAGGGTCACAAGTAATATTATTTATAATAGGATCTCAATTATTACATCTACGATTGTTTCTTAGAACCAATTTGCATTTTTCAAATAAAGATCTATTCATGAATGTTTTTGTTCTGCATTAGAATGTCTGAATCTACTCCAGAAATCCTACAAGAGGAGGCAGAAATGCTATGATGATAGACATTAAAAAGGCCTTTGATAGTCTATATTGGACCTTTCATTATAAGGTGATTCAATGTTTTAGATTCAATGAAATATTTATTAGATGTATTACTTCCCTTTTTTAATCTTCTTATGTATCGTTACTCTTAAATGTCAACCCTAAAGTTTACTTTTCATTCTCTAGATATCTCCGTCAGGGTGATCCCCTCTCAGCCCTGCTTTTTTATATCGCTAATGTTTTTCTCATTAGAATTGTTACTCATATGATCTCTCTGGGTCAGATCAACCCGATACAAGATTCTAGGTCCCTCATTTTCTAACTCTCATATATTATACACTGATGGTATCATTATCATCTTACAAGGTGTCAAGATGTATGTTCATGTATTGATGAAAAATATTCATCATTTTGAAAGTGTTTCTGGACAATATATTAGTTGGGATAAACATTCCATACATTTTTGGAAGAGGTTCTCTATTTTTAAGAGTCATTGAATTCTTTCAATTTTAGGAATCAGGGAAGGGTTCCTACCATTTCATTATCTAGGTGTTCCATTATTTTGGGGGTATCCTATAGCTTATTTATTCTCTGAAATTGTGGATAGGTTCAATGAGCATCCCTTAACCTGGAAAGGGTAGTGTCTCTCTATGCCTAGGTGAATTATTTAGGTGAATTTTTTTATTATTTCTAAATTGGTATACTCATCCATGGTGTATAAATTTCCAAGAGGGCTTCTCAAATGACTAAATATTTCCATCAAAATTTTTTATTTAGAGTGGTAATATCTATGATAGGAAAATGGTCACTATTCCTTGGAAGGGTTATTGTAACCTTTTTCATAATGGTGGAATGGGTAGAAATATATTGACTTTTTGAAAAATTATCTCCAAGAATTCCTTTTCTGGAATATCCTTCATAGTAATTCAGAATTAGTGGGTTTCCTTAAATCTCATTTTTCTGATAAATTGAGGTATGTAATGTTTACATTGACTCTTCTCTCTACCCATTAGTTAAATCTTCATTTCAGAATATCTTGACCTTATATAGATGGATTTTGAATAGGAAATCTAATCTTAAGTTATGGATTGATAATTGGACTGGTGTTATTCTCTCTAAAGGTTTCCAGTCAGCTGTTTTGGGACTAGGAGAGTAGGTAACTATTAAATAAATTTTTGATTCTCCTCCATCAACTCTGTGGGATGAAATTCAAGCTATCGTTGATGATTATGATTTTGGTTCCTGTCTTGATTTTTTTGGTTTAGGAGAAAGCTAAATATGGAGTTCCTTATAGTAAAATCTATTATCCACATGACACCAATGGCCTTCATGATAACTATAACTGGTTACCTATTATCAACAAAAATGGACCAGACCTTCCCGTCTAAGGCTTATTTGGAGGCTAGCTTACAACAGGTTACCCACAACTGATGTTTTTCAAATGTCATATATATATCTTTGTTTCAGGTGTGTTATCTTCCATCATCATAGGGATGGTGCATAACACCTCTCATTTAGCTTTAAAAATACATCATCCATTTGGAAGGATGTTCTAAACACATTTGATCTGGCTGGACTTTCATTTTTAGGGTTTCATACCCTTTTTCACTACGGCTCGATCATCCATCATTCACCTTAGGTGTGTTCTCTCCTTTGTGTAGCTATATCCGATATTCTACATGCCATTTAATGGCACTGCAATGCATCTATTCACTCAGGGAAAGGATGTGTTTTGAATCTAGTCACGAAGAAAATTTTGGATACTAATAGAGATATGTGAAAATCTAGTATAGGGAGTGTGATAATAGTATAAATACTTTTATGGTTATGAAAAATTAGGGTGTACAAGGTAATTTCTCACTTGATTCAGGTACTATTGAGGTGTTTTCTATGGCTCATTTCCCTCATTGTACAAAGGTGAATACATGTGGTGATTCTAAAGGAAACCCTGGGCCTTTTGGGTGTGGAGCAGTCTTTAGGTCCTATGATGATTTTGTTAAGGGATGATTCTATGGCTCTTATGGCATGACTATTTACCTTGAGGAAGAGATTCTTGGGATCATTCACATTGTCTCGTTTTCTAAAAATGAATGCTTAGACTAATATGTAGTTAGAAAGTGACACTTTTACCATTGGGCAGGCTATCAGAAATGGTGAACTGCATATCTCCTGGAGGTTTTCAACAAAGTGGATGGAATACATGAAGACTCTTTTGAGACTCAAATTCATTATCACACATGTTTATCCAAAGGTGAAAATGGTTACAGATGGTCTTGTGAACATGGGAGTTGGCAAGCCTATTACCTAGTCAGATACACTTACTATGACCCTACTCCTTCTTTATGAGGTTTATTGTAAATAACTCCCATGTTCTCACCTCTTGTAACTTTTTTAACATTTATGAACAATTTCCTTGACCTTTTTGTTGAGGGACCAATTAAAAAAACAAAAATTATCGTATATGTTTATGGTTTAAATTTTTTCTAGATTATGATTTATATTAGGATATATATATATATATGGTGATTTATTTATATATAAATTCATATTGAATAGGTACCACAAGTGTACAAGTACCCCTTTGATGGATAAGTCTAGATATTCCTATATTATAGGTATTTTATGGTTATGCTAATGTTTTTCATGATCCAGTGATATATTAGTTTAATTTAAAAGAAGGAAAATCAACTCTCAGCATATATTATTCATCCATTGGCATTTATTCCTACATATAGTGAGCTTGAGGAGAACCAAAATTGTTGTGAAACCTTCATTCATGTACTATTCAAGATTAAAATAAAGTATGTTTAAAACTTATATCAGAGAGATGTTTTTACATTTTCTAAGATTATATACATAGGAGATAATATTTCAAGACATCCTAGGTACACCATGTACATGTCTGGATGATATGGATTTAGTGGAGTCCTTAGTTATAAGTGATTTTTAGTACTTTTATATCAAGGTACAATTAGTGTGAATGATTTTTTATTTAGGTATCTCTAGTGTGAAAGAGTTGAAGTTTGAGAATATACATAAGCATTAGTTGAGAGCCATTCTTTATATTTGTTCATATATCATATTATTGATATCACATTAGGAGATGTGCATACTATTTACTTTAATTATTATATAATAAATACTTCAATTAATTATAATAAATTAATAATGTAATTAATGGTATTTTGAATTCATTATTAGGGGTGTTGTAATTAATTATTATCATTCCCATGTCAGCTTATATTAATATTGATTATTTGATTTCTATATAGTTATGTATGATAGGGACACATTATAATTGGAATTCCAAATGAAGGTGTTTCTTTTTTCCCTTCCATGGTAATATAATATTTATGTCATCATATATGACCAGTTTTAAAATAATTTATTATTTTAAAAAACAACCTGTTATTATAAATGGAAGGATATATTAAAATGTTTAATATAATTGGATTGTTTTTATAATTAAATTTAATGCTATTTCTTAAATGTGACTTATAAAATTAGTTCATTTTATAAAACTAGGATTTTTTTTAAAATTAAACATCACATATGATTTATCAAATGGGATTTGATTATAATGTAAAATTAGTTTAGTTCATGAATATATTTTTCTTTAAGTGAAGATATAGTGGTGGGATAATCATGGGTAATCCGAAAATAATTCTTATGGGTAAGATAATTATAATAAAGTGGGAATATAGATTGTGATATCATGGGTATTATAGGTATATTTTTATGAATCTATGGTAACAAGACTATGGTAATTTAATGGTTTGTTCTGGTTTTGTTTTTTGAGCAATGAAAATTTGCTAATTATTTTGGGATAAACAATAGTGGGATAACTGTAAATTAATGATTATTTCAGGTATAGTTATTGAATGACTGTATGGTTTGGATTATCCGGGATAAAAAACATTATTTATTCTCACTTCCTCCCTTTTCTTTATCTTCTTCGTTCTTTTTTTTAATTAATTTCTACATATCCATTATTATAGATTGTTATTAGATTTCACTAAATCATCATAAATATCATCTTTACTGATAAGTATTTTAATTATCCTATTTAATAAAATCCACCAAATATAAATCATTCCCTATGAAATGTTGTATTAATAGTAAGAATATAATGTGTAGTTTATTATATGGATTCTATTATTTTGGTGTTTAATTATTGGATATTATGTGTGAGTTTAATGGATATTATAGTCATTATAATATTAGAGAAATTTTATGAGTTGTCTACAATGATTTTATTTTGATTAATTTACTTTTAAATTATAGAAACTGATTAATTAGGTTTCATGGTTACTAAAATTTGGATTAAATGTTATTTGGTTATTTTTGTTGGTTACATAATCCCAAGGATCCCATTAATTAATGGATAAGGCAGGTGGTGTAAACCCTCTAAGTGATTTCATATTTTTTTCATGTTGTGTGGCAACTGATTGATTTATAAACTATTAATATGGTTTAAAAGAAAATTAAAAACTATGATTTTGGATTTAAAATATCTTTTTTATGTTAAACCAAATATTTTTCTGAGGAAAGAAATATAATGTTATGATTAATCTTAATTAATTTATTTTTTTGGAAACATGATAAATTAATTATTTCATTGATTAGAAACACATGTATATGGAAGTATAATTCATTGATCCACATATTCGATTATGATATTTCTAGATCTTTAAGTTAAAATTTTAATTGTTTAAATTATAATGAAAAGAGTATCATCTAATCATGTTATTTATTGTATCACTATGTGAATGGCCATGTATATTATGATTGTAATTTTACTAAATATCCATGATTCATATGGATACAATTATATGCTTTATAGTTACTTTGTATTTCTTTGTGAAAGGAATGAATGTAAATCATTCATTTTATATCTAGCCTAAATGAATAATAAGAAAATTAATGACACTTAACCATTTTTTGAGTGGTTAAATTGGTGGAAAGTTGATGGATAATATTATCATATTAAACTGAGTTGGTTTATTTTTCTTGAATTTAATTTTTTTAAAAAAATTAATTAATGACTTGAAATCACAAATTACTGATTTATCTTGATATAGGACCGTGAGATTAGGATTCTTATATTATTATTTACTTTCATTTCAGAATTAAACCTCTCTATTCCCAAATAATTGGATGATATATTATTCTTGTGAATTTCCTAGTTATATTTATTGACATATTATATTTTTATCTTAGGTTATTTGTTTGTATTGGGTTTTCATTACCCTTAATTTATATTTATTTAATCAATTAAGTTGACCACCATACCATTTTAATTTCATGACAGTTATTTTGGATCCTCATGGGTGAAAATTTTGATCATTGAAAAGATTATTTTTTATGTTTAGAATTTGGTTTGGGTAAGATCTATTTACATAAAAAACATGTTTTTAGGTTTCTCATGTGTACGTTTTTAGATAAGTTCTATGGTAGAATGTTTGTTGTTTACTTTTATATTTTTTTTTATATTTATCTTGAGGCTGGGTTTACATGGTTGTTTTACTTATGGTTTTTCAAATAAAAAATTCTCCTATGATTCATTCGTGGAATGATGTCGTGTGAAAGTATTAGAAATCATAAAAGGAATATGAGATGAGATAGAGTATAGAATATAGGTAACACATTGGTAGGGGTTTTTGTTTTTATGTTATTATTATAACTATATGATTATTAGTTGGTATTGATGATTATTTTTAATTATCATAATATATATTATAGATTTTCTTCATTTATCAAATTCAATTATGTTCCTTATATCTATGTGATTTTCTCTGGATGGGAGGATTATTAGATGGTTCATAAATAATTTATAATGGAGATTTCAACTATTTAGTAGTATTATATAGTGTATATCCACCTTTAATATGGTTGAAAAATTTAGTAATCACTTTGATTTAAAAGAATATTTAGAAAAGAATTTTATTCTGAATTTGGGGTTAAGGAAGATGGTAGTGGTAAGGCTTCTAGAGCCTTGATATTTCTATTATATATGTGAATGAGGTGGATTTTTTGTACTCACACCCCTCTTGTTTTTTTCGGTTAATATTAAATTATATTATGGACTCTAGTGATCAATTTGAGGAAATTTTTTCCAATAGATTCTATTTGGATTTGTGTTCCTACTCTTCCACTCTATTTTATAGAAATTGTGATTTCTAAATATTTATGTAATTTTATTTGGTAATTTTTATACATTTATTGATATATGTTGATTTTGAATCATCTATTCTAAGATAGACTATCTATACCAAAACTTTTTCTTGTTCATAATTATAAATAATAATGGTTTATAAGTATATGGTATGGTGTTAGAGAATAATCCTAAACGATTCCATAAAATAATATTTTCGTCTTAGGTTTGTGTAATAATGGTTATAAAGTCTTCATATAGAGTGAACGAGATGCTTCCCCCAATAGTGGGGTCAAATGAAACATATTTGGGAAAGGATTTGATAGGGTTTTTAATATGGTGGTGGACCTAATAGAGGATATATCAGATTCTAATGATTGGTCATATTTAGTGAATGTATATGGTTTTTTGATATAACTCAGATGCTTCCATAAGATCCCAATTCAAATTATAGTACTAAACTAGAAACATGAAAACATATAATATTTATCTATTATGATTTATACAATCGGGAATCTATGTTCATATGCTATTGGTTCTTTTCATAAGTTTTTTTATATCTCTAATTTGAAATAAGATTCATATGGATGTGTTTCATCAATATGGCCCAATTGTTTTGACGTTTTAGAATTTTATAAGGTGTAATTATCTAGGATAAAAATACTTTAAAAATCAATCATTGGGAATTTAAATATTAATATAGATTATTCATCTTTAAGTCGGGTGAAAGTGAAGGAAATAAATGTGAAGTGGATAATTAAGAATGACATCGAAGGTAAGGTGAATGATATAGTTTAAGGCTTGTATTCAAGTATGGGAGGAGGTCTAATGAATTATTACCAATTATACTCACCTAATTTTATTATGGGAAATAGTTTTTTCCATTTCAGTTCCTCACATCGTCTAGGGTAAAAGTAGAATAGAAGAATTTTTTTTGGGAGGCATAAAATAGAAACCTAATCTCAAAACATCCACACAAAATTACAACTTGATCATTGGACTACCTAGATGTTACCTTATGTCCATGGATGGATGAATTCATTTTTGGTGTGTTTCATCATACTTTTACTCCTCTAAATGTTATTGAGAAACTCAATATTTTTTTTAGAAACAAGTTTGATACTATTATAATATATACAAAGAATTTTCAGTCTGAAAGTGATTTTACAAAATGTATGGGCAAGAAAAAGAAGAAGAATAAGAATAAGAAGAAGAAATAGAAAGTTTTTGGTATTTTGAATGATTATTTTTCTTCAACAATAGTTTATGTTTAGATTTTTTTTATAAAACATAAATTGGGATAGGTTCTAGATTCACTTATAAATAAATATATTTCCATTTACAAATTATATGATTTCTTTATTATTTATTTGTACTTAGGTGGTCACTTCCTTTATATATGTATTTTAATAAAATATAAAAGTGAATATTTTGGTGGTAAAATTTTTATACCATATTTACATGGATATTTGTGTTGATCTATGATAATAATTGACATTTATTTAATCACGTGTTTTCCTATTATATTAAATAAATTGATAACATATTATTACTTCATTAACATTATCTATGTCAGTTATCGTTCACATTACATATTGTATTGAATTACAGCAGGTCACTAGCAAGATTATTTTTTCATAAAATTTGTGTTTTTATGTTTCATTATAAAAATAATTTAATATGTTTCCATATATGAAAAATTATATTTTTTAAATGTTTTGATTTTTACGAAGGTAGTTATTAATATTAATTACATGATTTGATGTTCCTATATGTTATGTTGATCATTTTAAACATTAATATATCTATATTATATATATAGAGATATTGAAAAATATGTTATTAAAGTTATGAATTTGTTCTAGGTCTATATATTTTTACTAATACACGAACATAGAAAGAATTATAGGAATACTTGTCTATTGAGGTTGGAATCTAGTGAAATGTTTATTTCTAGGTCATGATTAACTCTGACTATCCTTTAAAATTATTATTTTTATTTTTTATTGTGTATTTTTTATCAGTACACTCTATCAAACTCAATATTGGGTGTTATTTCTAGTGAAGTATCACACTCAGACTAGTGGTCAACATGTAATTGATAAATGTGTTCAAAAATACAAAATTATCGTTGTATAATCCTATATGTATTTTTCCATGATGGTTTTAGTGTCATTTCCTGGTATTAATTATATACATGTATATACATGGTCCAATTTATGAGAGTATGTAATGGGTTTTTTCATAGTTTAACTCATTATTCTGGATTATAATCATGGCTTGAAGTAGGTAACACAATTTTGGAGCCTCTTGGTATAGGGAGTTAGTGGTTGTGATTAATTTTATATTATAATTTTATGAAAAATATTATTTATTAAAAATATAAATATTTATGCATGTTTTATACATACAAAAAAATATCCACTATGTGAGTTGAGGTGTTCTTGGTGATAGAATAACCTACATGTGTACCGTGATGGACTTTCATATTCACAGGTTACTTTTAAAGTATTTATAGATATATTTTTATGTATTTGACTTCTTATTTATTAATTGGTTAGTGGGATACACTAGCATAGTCATACATTTATTACCTGTAGGTGTATATGAGTAAACAAATTATCTAGATGGACTTTTTTTACATCGTTACAAGCGTTTAGTTTAGTTTCTTATAGTCTATTTAGTCCTATCTCTTTTTATGATGTTTTTTCTTAAATATTTGGGGTTTATATATATATTTTTTCTAGAATATGATTTATATTTTCATTAATAATTATAGATAAATTAATTAATTTATATATTTATAAAAAATACCACTACTAGTGTTTAATTACCCCTTAAATGGACATATTTAGGTATTCATATGTGCTATATCTTCTAAGATATTGTTGAACTTTTATTATGATCCTATAATATATATTTTATAAATTACTTGAGGGAAAGTCATATCCCCATGGTTTTTATTCATCCCTAAGGATTTAGACAAGCCTCTGGAAATCTAGATATATACTTGAGGTATTGTAAAAATCAAATTTTGTGCACCAATAAGGTATACAAATCAATGTTGTTAAATATTATGCAAAAACATTTTATGTATTCATTGATAATATAACTCTGAATAATCAAACCATTTTATAGAATTATAATTTTTATGCAATCGTTCAATATTATAATATAAAATTAAATATAGCATACCCACCTCAACTATAAAGAAAAAATTGATTGATATACCTTGCAAGAAAAACATAATATCAATGAATAATGGCGTGAAAGTATCTCTATTTAGTATAAGATTGAATTAATTTACTTCTATATCATTGGAAGCATTAGAAATAAAATAACGTTTTTAGATATAGATTTTAAAAATAGTTAGAGGATGGTCAATATAGGTCAAATAATTTTTAGCAAAATATAACGTATAGTTGTGGAAAAAAATATTTCATCAAAATATCCCAATCACGAGATTTTAATCCATATAAATATAATATTTTCATTTATACAACATTATTAGAACATTATTATTTCTCTTTAGGATTTTCATTATTTCAAGAAAGTTTAATACCATATAGGTATGTTATTATATACTAATATAATAATATATGTATTGTGTGTTCTTTTCACAGCATAAGTATTCTTGTCATTTGTAGATAATTCAAGAAGAATAATTCATATTTTTTTTAATTCAGGATACTCTTTATCAATTTTCTTCCAATTTAGAGGATCTATGGGGTATCGAAATTTCTCATCTTTCAGTCATTTATCTATGTGACACGTTAATTGAGTTATAGTTTCTAAACATACATATAATAATTTTAATTTTGGAATATTCTGTAAGTTCCATAAAACTTTCGATGGAATTGACTCATTTATCTAGTATCGAAACTCATTACACATAAGGATTTTTTAGTAAATCGTAATCCTGAGATAGAATGAAGTTATCAAGGTATGTATTTAAATATTCATTTCTCATACCCATTAAATATAATTAAATTTATGTTTGATATATAAAATCATTATCATTTTGAAATATATCAGTCAAGAGAGGAAGTAGTTTTGAAACTTTAGATTCACTCCAACTTTTGGGCACATTCAAATTATATTTTTTTGTTATGTTATATTGAAATTTAAATTTAATTCAACCATTTAAAGAGGCCACATGATTTGAGTTTACAAAGTTGGAGTTGAGAGACTTTTAATTGGTACTTGGTCAATATAGTATTGTTCTCTACATTGAGTTTGGTCGAACTAAAAACTCATTACTGAATATGGTAATATTTTTTTAGTTAAATATTTTATTGGGATCCTATTATGTAATGTTTCATGAGTGGATCCATTCATGTGTTTAAAAGTTTTTTTAAATGTTGTGTTTGTATTCAACATGAATTTTAATATTTAGATTCGATTGGGGTTTTAAAGGAAGAAAATGACATAATATTTATTGAGTTTTTGTAAATCATATATTGATAATGTGTATATTATGTAGAAATAGTCTGTTGGTATCATAAATTACCTTATATGAGTGTGGAAGACAACAATAAATATTCATTTCAATATGATTATGTCATGATATATTAATGTTTTATTATTATTTTGGTATCATTCCCCAATGATAAATTGTGAGTACAGAATGTTTAAGGAGTTATGATGGATGCATGGTTTGGATATGTTGTGAATTATTGAAATCCCAGTTTGAAATATTATGTCATAGTTTATAATACAATGTTGTAATTGAAGGTTCTGGGCGCAACAGAAGTGCATGTGTGGATGTGCCCACTTGGCATTTTTTATTAACAATGATCAATCTGGGATCAATATGACAATAAATGCCAGTCTCCACAGATCGAATAAAAATAATATACAATGAAAAGGAAAGTCTAAGAACCACAAAGTAGGATCGTTACAGGTTGATTATAATAAATTTAATCAATTTAAAAGAAATACCTTTTGGGCGTTCTTTCTTTTTTGATTTTCTTGATCACGTTCCGAATTGATTCGTCATTGTGTCGCAGAAGCCATGTGTAGATGTCCTCTAGTGGTGATCCACACGTGTACCTCGTATCTCGAGATGTCTCCAAAGGAGTCTCCGGGTGCTAGTGTGGAGAGACCTTTGTTTGTGTTGTCCGTGTTAGATCGTCTTGATCTGATGGAATAGGATCTCTCTCGATCTTGAGAGTGTTATTTGAGGAAGACGTTCTTTCAGCTTTGAAAGAATTCTCCAGAATTGTTGTGCATAATTATTCTCTTGTGTGTGGATAAGAGTTGGGGTTGTGAGGATATTTAAAATCGGGTTTGATGTTGTAGAGTTATGACAATAAATAAATGAGTTACACATTTTATTTATTTCATTAACTCCCTTTTGAAAACCCCATGTTGAGTCATTAATTCTTTGACATGCTCCCACACTAATTATAATAAATATAATCTAATAAAATGATATTTCCTCAAAATCCCGACATGAAAAACTACACGGTGGGTATTAATAAATACACTGCGTGTACTTGTTTTTCATTGAGAACTACACGGCATGTAAATTCAATGTACATGGTGTGTATATCTTGTTTTCATTTATTCATTTCCTTTCCAAAATGAAAACTACACGGCGTGTACATTTAATAATACAAGGCGTGTACTTGTTTTCAAAATAAAACTACACGGTGTGTAATTATTGATACACGACGTGTACTTGTTTTATTTTATTCTTCCTCCAACATTTAAACGATTATAGAATTCCGTGAATAATTATTAAACCATGTACCGGAGTAATCTTTATTATACTTGGGAAACTTGAATATACTTAGTGTGTGACCCTCTAGGCCACTTTCTCATTGGCATTAGGCGGGCTTGCCAAAAGTCCAAGATTACTGTTTAGCAATGGGTCAAGGCACCAAAGAGATAGAAGTTGACGACAAATTGATGTATCTCCTCATATGAATGCTTACTATGTAATTTAATCCCTTTGCCTCAATATCTCATCAAGCAGGTTTCATGGGAGTGTCATAAACCTATATGCTTGATCCGTCGTTCTTTGACTACCTAAAATAAACTCATCGTTTACACCATGAACATGAAATTTAATGCGACAGTTCTATTTCAATCAAATGGCCGAGATATCAACTTCAATAAATGGAAGGGACAAATCCTTCCTCAAATTATCCATTAACAACATGTCATTCATGACACACCCAACGTACCCTACTTCCCGCCAACTGTCTGTGTGATGGTTTTCTTTAGTAAATCTAAATGCGCAAGTCATGACATGAGTTAATGATAATATTCTAGTCTACGGACCATTACAAACGCCCGTAGATAGAAATGTCCAATGACACCAATACATGAATAATTGATAATGGCGGGTCTGTTCTCATAATCTGCCATCTTGGAGAATACCAAGTGAAAACTCCATGAGAGAGATTCTCGTCTTCTTACGAGTACTCACACATGATGGTCTGTATACTATGTGTCCTATCATATTATGTCATCCAACCACAGAATTTTATTTAAGAATATTGTTAAATCATTTCAAGGTTCTCAATATAGCGGGGATCGACCATGACCTTATTAATGCAACAAATATTCCTGGACATTATTATATTATAGTCATGCAGAACAATGAACAAAATATAATAAGTGAACATTCATGTAATCAAAGTACTAAATAGTAGGTTCTCAGGATACCAACCCTTACAAACACCCCTTTGGACTAGAGAGAACTGCCTAAGACTTTTAGTCCGCTAGAACTCACATGATGATCATGTTTTTGCTGAGTCAAGGCTTTAGTCAAGGGTTCCACCATGTTGTCTTCCATGGAAATATGGATCACTGCAACTTCACCTCTCTGAGAAAAATCTCTCAAGAGTTGATACTTCCAATGTATGTGTTTTGTCCGCTGATGTGACCTTGGATCTTTTTCAAGTGCCACCACTGCAGTATTATCACAATAGAGTGTGATATGATCTTTACTTCTCCATACTACATTCAGCTCTTGGACAAAGCATTGAATCCATACTGCTTCTTTAGCTGCCTTAGAAGCTACGATATACTCGGACTCCGTTGTAGAATCTGCCACCACACTTTGTTTTGAGATCTTCGAGCTCACTGCACCTCTATTCAAACTGAATATGTATCCAGTCTACGACTTCATGTCATCTTGATCAGTCTGGAAACTAGCATCTACATGTCATCTAATGACCAGTTCCTCATCTCCTCCATAAACCAGGAACATATCCTTAGTACACCTCAGATACTTAAGGATAGTCTTGACTGCCATCCAATGGCGGTCTCCTGGATCTTCATGATATCTTCCTACTGCATTTAATGCGTAAGCAACATCCAGCCTCGTACATAACATAGCATACATGACTGACCCAATCATGGATGTGTAAGGGATCCTTGCCATTTTATGTCTTTACTCATGTGTTTGAGGACACATTTTCATGAAAATATGAATGACATATGACACTGGCAATAATCCCCTCTTGGGATTCTCCATACTGAATCTCTTCAATATCTTCTCAATGTATGTACTTTGAATTAGGCCCAACATTATCTTGGATCTATCACGATGGATCTTGATCCCTATAATATATGCTCCCTCACCCACATCTTTCATGGAGAGGCATTTATGCAACCGTTCCTTAACTGACTGTAAGACCGGTACTTCGTTTCCAATTAGTAATATGTCATCAACATATACAATTACGAAAACGACTACACTTCCACTAAACCTTTTGTAGACACAAGGCTCACATTCATTCTTAACAAAGACAAATACTGTTACAGCTTCATCAAAATGAATGTTCCATGACCTTGATGCTTGATTTAATCCATAAAGGGATTTCTGCAACTTTCATACCTTGTTGGCATCCTTTGGAGTCACAAACCCTTCAGGTTGTGTAATGTAGACATCTTCCTGGAGGTTCCCAGTAAGCAAATCTATTTTGAGATCCATTTTCCAAATTTCATAGTCATAGTAAGAAGCAATGGACAATAGGATTTTGATGGATTTCAACATCACAACCGGTGAAAGTGTTTCATCATAGTCAATTCGTTGACGTCGTCTAAAACCTTTTGCAACCAGTCGTGCCTTGTAGGTGCTGACTGGACCCTCCATGTCCAGTTTCTTCTTGAATACCCATTTATTACCAATAGACATTACATCAACTGGAGGATCTATCAAAATCCAGACTTGGTGTTGGTACATGGAATCCATTTCAGAATTCATTTCTTCTTGCCACTTGGCAATGTCTCTGCCTTCAACTACTTCCTTGTAGGTAAGAGGATCATCATTGTCAACCAATAATGAGTCTCCATCCTTGGTGATAAGAAAACTGTATCGTTCTAGTTCTCTCACCTCTCTCGCGCTCCTACGCAGTTCTTGTTTCTCTAGAACAAATTTTTCTTCTATGGGGCTTTGTGGAATCTGTTCTTGTACCAAATCCTGTGTATCTTGAGCCTCGACTTCATCGAAGTCTTTCTTGATCCCACTATCTCTTTTGGAGATGTTCTCCCTCTCAAGGAATAAGGAGTGTCTCGCCACTGTAACCTATTTTTCTGAGGGGTTGTATAGGTAATATCCCCTTGTTTCCTTAGGATATCCTATAAATATACACTTTGTACCTCGAGGTGCAAGTTTGTTACCTGAAGAACCTTTTACAAATGCTTCGCTACCCCAAAAATGAAAATTTGATAACATGTATTTGCGTCCACTCCATAACTTGTATGGAATACCATTTATCGATTTAGATGGTACTTGGTTTAGTATGTATACTGCTGTTTGTAATGCATATCCCCAAATGGATAATGGAAGACTCACATGACTCATCATTGATCTCACCATGTCCAATAGGGTGCGGTTCCTCCTTTCACTTACACCATTCCGCTGTGGCGTGTAAGGAGGAGTGAGTTGAGATAGAATCCCAAACTCCTGTAAGAAATCAATGAAGTCCTGAATAAGATATTATCCTCCTCTGTTTGATTGGAGTTTATTAATCTTCTTACCAATCTGGTTCTCAACTTCATTCTTGTATTCTTTGAACTGATCAAAAGAATCTGACTTATAACTCATTAAGTAGATATATTCATATCTATTAAAATCATCATTAAAAGATATGAAGCACGAGAACCCACCCCTTACTTCAACTAAAAATGGCCCACCCACATCTGTGTGAACTAATTATATAATCTCTTTATCTCTTTCACATTTCCCACTAAATGGCGCTTTTTTCATTTTTCCTTGTAGACACACATGACATACACCAAGTGGTTTTAGTTCGAAAGAATCTAAATACCCATCTTGATGTAATTTTGTCAAACGTTTCTCATTGAAATGACCTAGATGGTGATGCAGAATTTTGGTGTGGTATGAGTCATGCGAATTTACTTTGTCATCAATTGACCTTACTTAGTTTGTGTAGTCTAACACATAAAGGCTGTTATATAAATGTGCCCTTCCAAAACAAATGCTATCTTTATAAAAGTAGCAACGTACACATCCAAACATGAAGTTGAATCCATCAGTATCTAATCTGGATACTGAAATAATGTTTTTGGTTACAGAAGGCACATAATAACAACCTTTTAACACAAAGATCATTCCAGTTGGCAATGTGAGGTGGTAGTCCCCGATAGCTACAACAGCAAGTCTGGCTCTGTTGGCTGCTCGTAGATCTACCTCCCCTCGATCAGACTTCTTGAATCTACTTGGTTCTTGTATTTGGATATAGATGTGAGCACCACAAGTAGTATCTAATACCCAATTCTTAGAAATAGATAGATTTCATTCGATGATCATCACACCTGATGCTTCCCCTTGCATCCTAGGCTGGGTGTAGTTTTACTTCTAGTGGCCCTTCTTTCCACATAGGAAACGAGAAGCTTCCTGTTCTCTTGCCTCCCCTTTGATATTATTTTTCTTGGAAGGCCTTTAAGAAACATTGGTCTTAAAGCTCTTCAACTTCGCCTTCCTTTTATTCACCATAAGGACAGAAGATTTTTCACGCTTCATGTCATTATCCACTTGGAGAATGAGGATAAGAAGATCAAACAGAGACTTCTCAATGTTGTTCATGTTGAATTTCACAACAAAGCTTGAGAAGCTCTAGGGGAGTGATGCAAGAATGAGATCGGTACCCATTTCTTTGGGGAGTTTAAACTCTAGACCCTCCAAGAACCCAATGTAGCCAATGAGATTGACTACATTGAGGCCCAGATGGGGCACCCTCTCCAAGATTTCACTGACATAGAGCCTTGTAGATCTCAAACCGTTCCGGTCTTACTCTCTCCAGGTATAGACCACGAAGGTGCTCGAGCATGCTGTAGGAATCCTGGTCTTCATGAGACTTAATGAGCTCACTAGACATTGATGATAGCATCAAACATTGAACATTGAGTGCATCGCTAAAATGTTGATATAGACAAGGAAATATTCAACATTCGCCCCTTGGGCAGGCAGATCAGGAAGTGAGGACTCCAGCACGTAAAACTTTCGTTCATGGAGTAGGATAACCCGAAGGCGCATAAACCATTCCTGAAAGTTACTGTCGGTGATGATATTATCTTTATCCAGAATTGATAGTAGATAAAATGGTGTTGATGAGATTGTCATTTCGATTCTACAAATTAAAAGAGAAGATTGATCAGTATTTTCTTGATTACATTTTTATGATAAATAATAAATGAATTTATTAATTCTCCCACTATTTTATCAAGTCCCAACGGCCCTCACCATTAAAATCGGAATATCCAGTTGCTTTGACATTCAAGTGACAAGGATCCATATTCCCCTTCGCATAACCCCAACAAGGGTTGGTCAAGCTATTTTAAGGTATTTAGGTAGGCAGGTCTTTGCCAACTATAAGCTTACAGTTCCTTGATCTGTTGATTGGGCTCCCCAATCCTGAAATCCTGACTTCAATTTCCTCTACTCTTGCACCCAATAGTACACCAAGTCTAGCAATGACTACTTCTCTTGATGTAATATGGTCTAGTCAACCCGAAACCTTTCATAAGGGCTTCCTTTATAAAAGTAAGTGTCCCAACAAGGGTTGGTCAAACACATAGTTTTATTGAGTCTTTCCCTTAATCAGGTAATGGAAGGCTTGGTCTGACGTAATATGGTATTTGAGGGATTTTATTCTTTATGCGTACTTTTTCATTATCACATGCTTGTTAATATTATGTGATGCTTTCTTAAGTAGTTAACCATGTTTTGATAATGTTTATGCATAGTACAGTTTTTATATTATTCCATATTTGTATGCTTATTTATTTCATTAATTATGTGATCATGAAAACACAAACATAATAAATAAACCATGAAATTTAGAGAGAAATAAAATAAGTTGGCATGATCATGAGCTTCAATTGGTTATCTTATCTAGCGGTTTGATAAGCTAACCCTGACCTAGGGAAAAACACCTTGAACCTATTGTTCGTGTTTTGCAGCTCCCACCTGTCCACCTATGTATCTTCTTGGGTTGGATTTACCCCAGCTTCAGGTCTTGAACCATCTCCTATGACTTGGGAGATCCTCCATTACATGGGTTTACATTAATTAAACCATGGGCACGTAGGCCATACATTTTATTGGAAGAAGGCTCACAGGCCAACAAATTTAAATTTAAAGAAATTTAAATGAATCCATACACACATACAAAGGGTATTTCATCTAGCTCATGATCATCCATAGCATGAAACAACATTTACGCATTTTAAGAATTCAAATTCTTTTAATCGTTCTTTAATTTAAGATAAGTTCTGATCGAATTAAATTAATTATGATATTATAGTTAATCAATTATTTATCTTAAATTCCTTTATGAATTTCCTTGAGATTCTTCTCATCCATATTCCTTTTACAGGTCTTTGTACTTTTGGAGGAAACCTGGTGAAATTTCTAGAAAGTACATGCCGTGTAGTTTATATTTACACAGTGTGTATTCCTTTTCACCTTTTATCCAAAGTACACACTAGGGGTGTTGGTGTGTTTTCTGTACTTTAGAAATTTTGGAGTATATGGCATGTAGAAAAATCATACATGGCGTGTACTTCCTTATTACAAGGTTACCATCCTGAAAACCCCACATACGCGGTATGCGGCTTATCCTTGTACACGGTTTCACCTGGGCCGGAATGGACTACAGGGCGTGTTGCTCTAACATACACGACATGTATTCTGATTTCTACACGCCGTTCAATTCTGGTCAACACGACATGATTAATACTTTGGCATAATAAATTCACACGGTGTGGTTTGGTAGACCAGTGCCGGTTCATTGAACCTAAGTACACGGTGCGTAGTTTTAATTACATGCTGTGTAATCCCGTGTTGTACAGACAGAAAGAGTGGCTCCTCCGGTTGAGTTCCTCGTTTTTATTTTAATCAAAAATTAAAATTAAAAGGCCATTTCTGTGATATTAATCGAGAAACAAAGGAGGAAGAATAGATCTCATTTATTTAGATTTATGGAATGATTTGTTTCTAATTGAATCAAATATAAATGCGTAAATTATCAACGAAAATTAAATAACTATAATCAACATTGTAACATCTCTTTGATACCATTTGAAGGTTCTGGGTGTAGCGGAAGCGCGTGGGTGGATGTGACCACTTGGACTTTTGTCATTAACAATGATCAATCCGGGATCAATACGAGGACAAATGCCAGTCTCCATGGATCAAATCCCAGTAATAGACAAAGAAAAGTAATGTCCTGGAACCACAAAGTAGGATCGTTATAGGTTGATTATAATTAATTTAATCAATTGAAATGAAATACCTTTTGGGTGTTCTTTCTTTGCTGATGTTCTTGATCACGTTCTGATGTGATTTGTCATTTTGTCGTAGAATCCAAGTGTAGACTTCTTCTAGCGGTTATCCACATGTTTACATTGTATCTCGGGACGTCGCCAAAGGAGTCTCTAGGTGCTAGCATGGAGAAACCATTTCATGAAATGTACGCCTTAGATCGTCTTTATCCGATGGAAGAGGATCTCTCTCGGTCTTGAGAGCATTCTTGGAGGAATAGGTTCTGTCGACCTTGAAAGAATTTCTAGAATTGTTGTGTACAATGATTCTCTTGTGTGTGGAAAAGAGTTGGGGTTGTAAGGATATTTATAATCGGGTTTGAGGTTGTAGAGTTATGAAAATAAATAAACGCGTTACGCATTTTATTTATTTCATTAACACCCTTTTGAAAACCCCATGTTGAGTCAGTAATTCCTTGATATGCGCCCACACTGATTATAACAAATATCATTTAATAAAACGATATTTCCTCAAAATCCCGACAGGAAAAACTACACGGAATGTACATTCAATGTACATGGACTGTATATCTTGTTTTCATTTATTCATTTCCTTTCCAAAATGAAAACTACATGGCATGTACATTTAATAATACATAATGTGTACTTCTTTTCAAAATAAAACTACACAGAAAGTAATTATTGATACATTGCATGTACATGTTTAATTTTATTCTTCCTCCAATATTAAAACGATATTATGATTCCTTTAATTATTATTAAACCACGTACAGTAGTAATCTTTATTCTACTTGAGATACTCGAATATACTTAGTGTGTGACCGTCTAGGCCTCTTTTTGTTGGCATTAAGCGAGCATGCTTAAAGTCCAAGATTACTGTCTAGCAATGGGTCAAGGCACCCAAGAGAACGAAGTAGACGCTGCAATGACGTATCACCTCATATGAATGCTTACTGTATAATTTAATCCCTTTGTCTCAATATCTCATCAAGCAGGTTTCATGGCAGTGTTATAAACCTATATGCTCGATCCGTCGTTCATTGAATACCTGAAATAAACTCGTCGTTTACACCATGGCCATGGAATTTAATGCGACAGTTCTATTTCAATCAAAGGGCCGAGATATCAACTTCCATAAATGGAAGGGACAAATAATTCCTCGACTTATCCATTAAAACCATGTCATTCTTGATGCACCCAAGGTACCCTACTTCCCGCCAACTGTCTGCGTGACATTTTTCTTCAGTAAATCTAAGTGTGCGAGTCAGGAAATGAGTTAATGATAATCTTCCAGTCTAAGAACCATTACAAACGCTCATAGATAGCAATGTCCGATGAAACTAATACATGCGGAATTTCTACTCGCTGGTCTGTTCTCATAATATCCCATCTTGGAGATTACCAAGTGCGAACTCCATGAGAGAGAGTCTCCTCTTCTAATGAGTACCTGCACATGACGTTCTGTATACTATGTGTCCTATCATAGCATGTCATCCAATAACAGAACTTTATTTATGAATATTGTAATAGAATTTCAAGGTTCTCATCATAGCGGGGATCTTCCGTAACCTTATTAATGCAACAAATATTCCATGACATTATTATATTATAGTCATGCAGAACAATGAATAATATATAATAAGTGAACATTAATGTAATAAAATTAAAAAACAATTGATTCTCAGGACACCAACCCTTACATTAATTTATAGGGCATTGATTTTATTTTTACATACTAGAATTTAAGGCTAAATCAACATGTCATAGCTTTTTTATCCTCACTGTAAAGTTTTCATAGAATTTAATGAGGATTTTAATGATGGAAATAATTTCACCGTGATGAAAAATTGCCATTTCAAACAATTTTCAACATATATGGGGGTTTTTATATCTTACTCAAGATCATAAAAAGTTTATTATGTGATTTGATCATTAATTTTGAAATTAGAGTTTGATCAAGCATTACACTGAAATTCAAAAAATTACACCAGGATTTCTAAAATGCAATAACAATTTATTGTTTTTTTAGAGAAATGTGATATAAATATGATATAGCTGACCATACATTTATGGGATCATATTTATATCCTTTTGGTTATGCTTTTTGGGATGATCCAATGTAGACACATTATCTACCATTGAAGAAACCTAAAGGGGATTAAGAACATTGATTGACATTGTCAACTCTCATATTTAAGATTTTTTTCATTTTTATTATACTCTATACAAGTATAAATTTAGAACCATATTCCTTATACAGATCCTCAATTTTATGTTGAAAATAAAATTGAAGTTATAAAATAAATATTATAAATTCTGAGATCCAAGTATGTAGTCACTCAATAAAAATATTTATTGAGACTTGTAAATATATTTACCATGTTCTATTCTTACTTTATCTCAATATGTTTTGCATTTATTTTTATTTATATATTTGAGATCTTATGGTTTAACCATCATAGGATAATTTATGAAATTTCTTGTAAACTTATTTGGCCACACTTAGTCACTCCCCCTCCAACCATGTGATTCTATACATTCTTTCCCAAACACACCATATTACTGATAATAAATTTCATTATTTTTCTATGATGATCACCAATTGGTGGTTCATGGTATTCCATCATGAGTCGTTTAAAAAGTGGTTTGAGAGAAACTGTTTCAAATGCTTCTTGAATATTTTAATTTTATTTTATTTGTTAAATATTTTTATTGAATAATTCTCATGGATAACATAAATTCCTTCAACAAAAGGGTGTTACCATGCTTTATGGAAGAGCATTTAACTAGTTTAATGAAAGGATAGTCCTATATCTTTTGTCCTTGTGATTAGATATTCCGGAAATCATAATGAATAGTGTTAATTCAACTAATTTCCTTGGGACATTTGGTTGATTGGTTAAGAAAAATATTTAGGTTAATGGTAGAGTTTGTAATGCACTAATCTCATCACCCTATAAGAAACAATTTACAAGATTTGTGGGATCCCTAATAATGACTGTCACAATGGAAAACATTTATGATATTCGTGAAGGGGTTAAGAAACTTTTAGAATAATGAATTTAAAATTATCATTTACAATTTTTTGGATATTAAAATGGTAGAAGATAAATTGGAAGTTTAGTTCTATATTTAATCAATAAATTTTTTTATGTTGATTCATAGTTCCAGATAAGATCTTTATTTAGTCCAAATAATCAATGCACAATGAATTAATAGTGGGGTGAAATTAGTTTTTAATGTTTTCACCAACTTAAACCCACACTATTAAATACTTATTGGAGAACTCCATCATACATTATTAGATATGCAGTGGAAAATAAATTAGAAAAATAAAGTGATGTAAATAGAGAACTTATAGTGATTCAAGGTTGAGGAACTTACCCAAATCCGCATAACTGCAACTCAATGAAAGTTTAATGATTTTAATAAACCTTAACATTTATTAGGGACTTCCTAACTGTTTGAAAATTGTTTCCACTTTTTTAAAATAACCATGATATTTCAAGTAGGATCTCCCTTTACTATACATGTCCATGTCATTTTCATACTTAGTAAAATGCATTATCACTTTAAAAATAAATTGATGTAGAATATGTAATAACTTCGGCACAAAATTTCAAGGAATAAATAATAGATTATTGAAATTATTTAGAGAATTAGTATACTTTTATAAAGCTATTATGAAACTCCATTAATTGACTATATGTCTTGAAATCACACAATATAAAAAAATTTCTTAACATGGTCACATTGTAATAATAATGTTTGAAAAACAGAGAATGTGCTCTGAGGTTGTGCATAACAATTCTTCTTCCTTTTTGTATCCAAAATTATATGTTTAATTCATATAGTCAAGAGTTAAAATAACATACATATGAAATAAATATCGTTCCCTTTTTAATGTGACATTATTCTATGAGAATAGAAAAACAAATTTATTCATTGAGTACAGATACATACTCCCATGTAACTATTATATTTCATTGAAATAGAATATTTAATAAACATGTCCCTCCCTCATTTGAAAATCTCTACTATTGATAAAAAATATTATAATTTCCTTAGAACACCTAAAAGGTAATAATTTCATTAAAGCTATATTAAAATATCAAAATATCTAACTTTTTAATTATTTAAGTTAAGACTTTATTTCATAACTCTTTAGATTTTGTTTAAATTTTATGTTGAGGTTATACTTTAACATATAATTTTATTCTAATAATATTAAATTTATTTGAACATATGAATTGAATTATAATCATATGAATAGGTCTATAATCATGTGAATTTATTTTATTTTGTTACTTTTTCTACAATTTCATGAATTTTCATTTGGTTATAAGACTTTATTATGATCATTAGACTTAACATAAAATCATATGACTCCATTATGATTGAAATTTTTCATCATAAGAACTCATATTGATTATATGACCTTATTATATTTCATTTACTTCTATATATAAGTCCCAATTCATATCACATGACTTCATTATATTAATTTCCTTCTAATAGTAAGTATTCATTATAAGACTTTTATTCTAGTATATGAATTTAACACTTTGTATGAATTCCAAAGATTGAAAATTTCTCCAAACTAGAATTTCACATGAATGCATAAATAATATAGAACATTATTGTATAAAATCAATACAAAGAAAATTTTCATCGTATAGAATAAAAAAAATTTGATAATATTTATTACTATATTACATTCATCTACGTACTTTAATAAAAAGCATTAGTTATAAAAATCAGGGCTTATGTGCATCAAAACATAGGATAAAATGGGACATGTTAGAGCAACAATATTATGCCTAAAAATACACAAATTTTTTATGGTCCAAAAAACCAGATGTTGTAAATATAAAATATTACATACTTGAGAAAAATAATATATATTTTAAAATAAAAAAATTATTTAGCTATATTTTTTTTTTGATAAGTTAATAAGAATATTTAAATAACTAGTAATATTGTAGTATGGATTAGATATAAATATAGATGAAATATTATGTTTACTCAGACTTTCTACCCATTTTATGATATTAAAAGGAATGATAACAGTATGAGATAAAACAAAATAAATATAACTCAATAATTGAGTAAACATATTTGAATAAAAAATACTGAAATAAATTTTATTTGGCCATAAAATCTTCATTCATAAACACATAAAATTATCATATTAATAAATAATTGAAATTAATAACATAATACCAAAAATATAGATGAATATAATTTTTTTGGATATTTATTTGGTATTGTTATATGTTAAGGATATATATGTAAAGGTTGGGGAGGTTTTTTCTTAAATTAAATTGGTAAGAAAGAGTTTTATTGAGGAGTAACTAGGAAATAAGGATCCCATGGGTAAATCTCATGAAAATATATACCTAAACATGAATAAACACTAATTTTAACACAAAATCACATGTAATACTTCTTTATGCTAGTAAAAAAAATCATGGATGTCATTAGAATTATATTTATTATACTTATTGATTCCATAAAATTAGAGATTGGCATATGAAGTAGGTGGTGTGTCTAATCTGACTTTCTGAACACCCTTCTCATTTTCTTTCTAACAGAAGGTAGGAGGATCAAAGGTGTCCTATAACCTATTATTTGATGAATGATATCTATAAAATGGTGCAATAATTAGATATGTTCTATATCTTATCTAAATGAGAGAATCAATACACATATCAATCCTTTTTATGACATTGAATGTCCTTATTATAGATTCCATCCAAAACCTTGGGGATAGTCTTATAAATTTAATTTGGTTACACATATGGTTTAAAAATTCATCAACACTTTAATATAAGATTATTAAAACACATAAAATTATATTTATATAACTTTTAATTTTCATATATCTCAATAAATATATAGTCCCTTTCCTTTGTAAATGTACCTCTATTTTGTAAAAGGTTCATGAATGTATTATTTGAAAGATAAGGATTCAAACTCTACAGATTCATTATTTGAAGTAAAAGAATTCTTAACTCTGGTCTAAATGGATTTTAACTATTCGTTATGTGTAAGAGTACATTATTTCAGTATAGTGGATGTATTCTATGAGGATACAAGGTTATTCAGGAATGTTTGATTCAATGAGTTATGAAAATACAATATGAAATCACTAGACTCAGTTATGGATTTTTCAAAATGTTGAATATTTTATTTATAATAAATAAATAAATCATTTATTAAATTAATTAAATCCATTTTATATTCTTAAAGAGATTCCAATCATAGTGAGTCACGTTGAATTGAAGTTACTCATTTTTAATACATCTAAGGCAGTTGGAATATACGTCAATTAATCCTCTATATATTCAATGGGGGAGATAGGTTTAGGTTCCAAATTATAAATTGGTTTCATAACTCTAATAATTTCATATTATGATTTCAACATGTCATTTAACTCATCAAAATATTCATTTTATATTGTACTAGGTCGATCGATTTGAATCCTTTTGGTGAATTAAAACTAAGTTCTTGTTATCTATTTATTAAATAAAAAACAGTCTTGGAAATGAAATCAACTTTAAATTCCTTCAAATAATTCTATTAAGATTCAATTTACTTCCTCTATATAGTAGAGGATCCTATTTTAACATGTTTAATATTTCTAAGAAGCTCACATTATAATCTGAGGACTTTCACTATTCATTTGAAACCAGTATTAGAGACTAAATTCTCCATCAATATCTATAAATTATCTTTTTGTTACTTAAACTCAATTATAATATTTTCTACAAAACATTAGATATTATAATACTCATTTAACATACCCAAAAAAGGGTTGAAAAATTCCTCTAAAATCATGTTGGGATTCATCCTTATTGACTAAAGAAACATCATATTCTTATTCAACATCTAGTGGGGGAAGATTTTCATTATTACCAGCTAAAGGAAAGTTTTCACCTCTTCTGTTGATAATAACGGTATGTATGTACTCCCATATGATTTGATTAAATTTGATTACTGGTGAAATTTCTGCATTTTCAATTTCTTGTATCCTCTAAATTTTCTCTAATCACCTCAAAATCTTTAGATCCTGCTTCATTTGTGGGTAATTCATTCATGAAACCTAATTTATCACATTTATATACCTTATCAACCTTATAAAAGATTTAAAAATGTCATAAGGCTTCTGAAAATTTTGAAAAAACATATATATAATCCTGATATATATGATTCGCAATGGCATCCTTCTCATGAGTAGACTCTTACAATATAGGGTCAAACAAATTTTCCATATAGCTGATCGGCCTATTCTCTTCAACCTTTGTCCGATGAATATTTATCTTTAATTATTCCACTAAAATTACCTAAAGAGTAGTATAACCCTCAACATTCTCTCTAGCATAATTCCCCTTAGAAGGAGCTATATCCACAGTATTATCCTGCATGGGAAACACTACCCGAGTTGCAACATTATTATCTTCTTTCCTGCCATATTCTAATTTTTACATCTCCCATTTTCATTCAATACTAAATTATTCAGCATGTAATTAATGGAGAACTATTTGTTTTATAGAACTTCATTAACATGGGATTTATTTCTATTTCACTTTATACCAACATATTTATTTAGTTCTACTTTCTTATTTGAAAAATTTAGGGTCAACAGAGTTACATATGAATAAAATTTGAGCTGTTTTATTGACTAGCTGCAATAATGCTTATAGTTCATTATATATCAAGTTAAATTTACCTTTTTCTTATTCATTATTATTTATATCATATTTTTTTCTATAATGTAAACATTCAAAAATTCACCATCTCTTTGGGTTATTATTGTTTGAATAAATTTTGATTTAACCATTTGATCCCGTTCTAGATGTCTTTGAGATTTCTTCAAAACAGAAGGAGAACCAAACAATGATCCCATAATTATTTAAGGTCATATTTCTTTATAAAAAATGATGTAATGGATATAGAGATAAATATCTTTATATGGATTGTATAATGTTTCAACTATATAAATAGAAGAAATAGAACACCTATTCCAATTTTCTTTTGAGTTATCGACATATCCTAGTTAAAAAAATGAAAATGACAATTCTTTATGAAATCAAAGTATACATTTTCATACAAAGAGAGACTATTATTTCAAACTATAGAGAAATAATATTTTCAAAAAATAATGATGTTGTTAAAAAGAAAATTTGTACCACATAACCAATGAAATTAAATCTCCTTCCCTGTTCAAACATGCATTTCGTAACTACTTGAATTGTCCTTTTTTGAACTAAATAAGGCATCTTGCATGATAAATTTTGAATTAAATGTATTAAAAAAAGTCCTAGGGATTTACAAATCAAAGGGTTAGGTTTTTTATTTCGATGAAGAAGATAATCAGTTATAATGGTTTTCAAAATTTCAACTTTAAGCCACATATCAATATACTCTATTTAAATTCTTAATAACGAAGAATATAGTCATTTTCCACATGTGTGGAATAGAATTTTCTATTTTTAAATTAAATAAAAATATTATAATAAAAAAAATTAATATTCCCAACTGTAACTAAGTAATATTGTTATACCCAGATAATGAAGTTCTTATATGGATATTATAATAGTTAAAAGAAAATTTAATAAACAAAATTAACCCCAATTCACATAAAAAATAAAATCTATTTTTATGTAAGGGAATTATAAATATAACTATTGCATAATATTTATTATTTATGAATTCAATAGTTTTATAACATTTTGTGTGTGATCTCTCAAGAAGTGATACCTTGAATCATTTTGTTTCATTCTAGAAAGGATTATCAGAATTTGGGGAATTTTTATAGAACTTGTGTTATCAAATTTAATTGTTAAATGGTCAAAATTAAAGTATATGAACGTAAATGAGTGTTTCAACCATAACACATGAGCATAACAACTACTAGTTTTAATTTATTTACTTCATAAATTGATGAAGAAACAAAATTTATTTTCGTACCTGGACATGAAACTAAATATTCCTATATGAAGTGGTTGGTTCTAGAGGTAGTTTTCTTATCCAACCCACAAACACAAAAATGGAACCATAATATTAAATTAAATTGACGCCATAAGTTTTTATGAGAATTACCGAAAGAGAAGTAGTTCCTTTTAATTACTTTTGAATTATTTTGGTAGTGGTTAAATGATATGTTTTAGTGTTTGATTGAAATTATCACATAAACATACAGAGCACATAATGCATGGTATATTAGAAGTTATAGATAAAATGATTCAAATAATCCCTCTATTAAATAGTTTATTAACTAGATAAATAAATTTATTAAGTTAATTTTAATGTGATAAATTATCGGAATTATGTATACTAAATTATTTGCAAGCCCATACATTTTATATAAAACACGTATGAATTTATTTTTTTAAAAAATATTCCCATATAATTTTTGATAAATCTTAAATTCAAAAAATAAATTATATCATTCATTATTAATATTACTAATTTTTATTTTCAGATGTTTTGAAAAATAATTACAATTTTTTTGATTATTTGAGGATACAATGAAATCATCAACATAAATTATAAAAAATGGCTTCTGATAAAGTTTTATCAAATAGTATATGGGCCTTCTAATCCTATAATAAAACCATTTTGTTAAAGTAAAAGAATATAACACTTGGTTTAAATCCCCTGGTTCACTTTTAAAAACTTACATATATTTAGTATGTTTGAAAAAATAATTTGAAAAAAAGTTTTTTAAAAGACGGAGGATGTTCAACATACACTTACACTCTTAAAACCCATTTATAAAACCACATTAAATATCAATTTGGAAAATATTAAAGTTAAAATGGTATATATATGCTATAAGAAGATTAATATCATCTATTAATATATGGGGGAAAGGATTTCTTCAAAATAAATCCCTTATTCTTGCCAAAATAATTATATACTAATATATCTTTATTCACAATAACCAAACCATGATCACCCACCTATTTATAAATACATATTTAGTTCTTAAAAAAGGACACTTAGAGGTTAAATCTACAAATTGTCATACCATGTTCCTCTGTAATTGGTTTAATTATTTTTTCCTTACTAATAGACAACTCTCATCACTCAATGAATTTTTTATGGTTTTAGTTTTTATTATGGATAAAAAAGTAGAAAATTAAACAATTTTTATAGAACATATTTTAGTTATAATTGTTTCATGTATAGTTCATTTTTCAGTCTCAAAGGGATGGGTTTTCATTGTTTTTAGCTTCCTTATCAATGAACTTTTATGTTCTTAAAATTCTATCCTTTCTTAAATGGATTATACCTTATCAAGTTCAATATTATATTATATTTAATTTTTGAAAAGAATTATAGGTCTCAGGTTTTAAAAATAATAACTAAGATCAAAAAAATAAATTTTATTAGGATCAAAGAGACCAATTCTATCAAATATGATATAAGTAAATTATTTATTAACCCTTGAATTATTATTAAAAACTCTATAAACTTCAGAAGTGGTAGAAAATATATGGAATATTCATTCACCATCCTTTAGATAAAAAGTCCATATATTTTCCTTGTGGTTCAACATGTATACTATATATACAAAATATGTTATGTATACATACTTTATATTTCTCTTATTCCATAGATCATAGGGATTTCATGTAACAGTTCAAGCCTCCTTGGTCTGTTACTTCTCCGGTTTGGGTTTTTAGGGTGTTTTAGAGGAGTCTTAATGAGGTTTTCTAGAGGTTGGGAATACATAATTATCAAAATAGGGAACTCACATTAGGATAGAGGGATTCACAATGTGATCCTATGATTCACAACTTTTTTGGCCAACGATTCATGGCCTATATATTTATGAGGAGTAGTATGTGAAACTAATTCACATTGTGAAAGGGGAATTCATGATGTTTCTTAATTTAGGTTCAAGAGGTATGAATTTTAGTGGAAAATGAATCATTGAAAAAATCTTGGCTTGAATATAGATCGTGGGTTGTTATTCTTAGACCGATGAGAAATCACATCATGAATATGGAATTCATGACTAGAAACAAGTGAGTTTTGGGATAATTATAACATGAGGGCTTTGAAAACTTCACACATACATACCTCATTTCTCTCAATTTGTGGAATAAATATAGATTCTTTTGATGAATTTTCCATCTCCTCTCCACCAGTGTTGATCCTTTGGTTTTGGTGGTTGTTTTTATGTTGATATATGGTGAGTTATTCTATCTTTCCCCTTGTTTGGTTCAACTATTCTTCCTAGGATTCACTACAGTGGTGTTGTTTTGGTTTCAGTGATTTGTTCTACATTTTTTATGATCCCTTTCTGGGGTTCAGGTTGATCAAATATTTCCTTGTGTGGTTTTGGTTTTCAACCCATTTATCCTTCACCCTATTGTGTGGAGCGAAATTAGAAAGATTATTTTAGTTGGGGGATACTCCTTGTCTACCTATTTTACAATAATGTGCAGGGATTTCATGCTTTTATCCTACATCAGGTGGATAGTAAGGGTTATATTAAAAATAAAATTCAATTGGAGAATCTAATTTTTTTAGGATTTAGAGTAACCTCATGCATTTACTTTGATGATTTTGTGGATGTGATGGTATATGCTTATTGAAAATATTGAAAATTTTAGTTGTTGAGATCTGTGGTTCTAATTTATAGGATATTTATGTGTGAACCTTATTTTGTTTCTTATTATTATCACCCTGATTGAAAATGATACAATGTTATATTTGGATAAAAGGTATATTTCCCATGGAAAACTATTTTCTATGATAATACCCAAGACAAATAAAGATTTCCCTTCAATAAATTACAAAATTTGAGATGTGATGATTTTCATAGTTTTGATCAATATGATTTCTTGTGTGTTGTGGGATATTGTGTAGTGGGGGTGTTTACTTCCTTGGTTGTGTGATGTGTGGGGTGGAGTTTTTATGGTGTTGGAGTGGGGTAGATGTGGTCAGTTGGGTGGTGTTGTTGTAATGTTTTGTGGTGTGGTGGTTTTAGTGTGTGATGGTTGGTCAAAATAAGATGTGATGTGGGAAGATGTGTCATAGTGGTTTTGTTTTATGATGGTATTTTGGGGTGGTTTTGTGGTTTCATAGTTGAGGTGGGTGGTTTTTTTGGTGAGATGTCTTAGTTGAAGTGGTGTTATTTCAATGGTTGATGTGTGATCAGTGAGATATTTTGCATTGTGGATGTGTTAGTTTCTCGGTTAGCCATTGAATAATTTGTAATAAAAAGATTTTTAATGGTTTAGAAAATTAATATGAATGGGTTTTTTCAATTTATTGTAAATGGATTGAATGAATTAAATGCTAAAAAGTAGGCTGTATTTTTTGAAATGAAATGTCTGGTAAGTGGGAGTTTTTCAGAAATCAATAAACTTTGAAAATAAAAAAATCGGTAATTGAAAATGGGATTTTGTGTCGTGTGTGGTGGTCGGGATGGGTGTTTTATTTAGTGGTGGAATCATTTGTTATGATGTACTATGGTGTAGTGTTGGTATGGTGGCGTACACCAGTGTTGTTGTTGTGCACCCATAGGTTGGGTACTGTGTGAGATATATATATATATATATATATATATATATATATATTGTTTTTATGTTATTTTAATAAGTTCCCCTCAAGAGTTAGATAACCTTACCAACACTCAAAGGTTATGGGTTATGGGTATTCTCCACCACATCTAGGATGGTGGTGACACAAAAGGATGACTACTCCCTATTCCCATCTCTTCCTTTAGTAATGATGATAAGAGATGGGGTTGGAGATTACCAAAAAATTATGACCCAGTTGTTTTCATGTGAGATGTGATGTGATGAGGATTTTATGTGATGTGATATGTGGTGGGGGTCTTGCATGGTAAGAGGATGGGATTTGGTTGATGTCCTTCAGATTATTGTTATACCCTAATTCATTTTTTAGTGACTTGGACTTGGTTCACTAATAGGTAACCAAACCTGGTCAGTCACATGGCCCCAAAAATACATCCACGTACACTCGATGCTACAGAATATCGGTGAGGCTACATGATGGTACAATAAGGATACTATACCCTCATGATCAGAGTAGAACATTGGTATAATAAATGAATAAATGGACAACTAAAGCATAATAATAATAGAGAGTGCAGTGAAAGTAAATCATCTAGAGAAGAATATTACATCAATCCAAAAGTGGCACAATATAAAAAATGACGAGTATGTCATCGAGCTATACAAAATTATGGAACAAATATATATATATATATATATATATATATATATATATATAAAAAATGACCAAAATGTATAACCAATATAATTAGGATCCAAGTATTGGTCTCGCGATGCCACGATCCCATGGAATAATCTATCTAGCATTGTCCTTGTACATACCTACATCCATGAAGGATTTCTATGTACCAAACCATAGTCCAAATAGTGAGTGAGATATAATATGTTTTCCACCACCAAAATAATATATAAAAATATAGTATGTTAACGTAAAAGTAGTAGTGCTCATATATAAATATAGGAAATGGAATAATATGTGTGAAATAATTATCACATTGGGCTCGAACTCCTCATAGGATGCCCAAACGACCATAACTGATTTAGCTCATGTCATTAATGTCTAAAAAATTAAAAATCTAATATCTTAGGATCTATCAGGTACAACCAACTTGTACAAGCTTATATAGTTAAAAAAAGGACCAAATTTGAAACCTGCACTTTCATGCCATAATGATAGAGATGAATAATTATAGAGAAATCTGGGCATCCTTAGCATTATAAGGTGAAGTAGGATAAGAGTACATAAACCATGTAGAATAGATATATGGTTATAAGAGTAATCCAATGGGTAAACTAAAGAAATTAGACAATAATATAGTTCAAATGACTCCATGAATACTGTCCATAAGAAATCCCATGATAATAATGACTATTGTTTATGGGGATAATCCATGGAACCTCCTATCCTAAGACATCATCTAAATCCAAGGAGTTTATTTGAGGAATTATAATATCAAAAAACGAGTCAAGTGAAACATCAAACTATTTCAATGAAATCACATATAAATGAGATATATATGATGTTCCATGGTTGGTATGTTCCATGGAACTAGCCCAATGAATTATGGTGCTGTCCTCTGAGTTCTCAATCCATCACCTTAGTAATATAAGGATGGATCAAGTGATACCACTCATATAATAAAAAATGCTCCATAATATTAGCAAGAAGATTAATCATAATGAAATAATTAATGCCCTGTGATAAGAATGTCATTTATTCACCTTATATATATATAGTTCAAGTCCATACATATTCATTAAATAATGAATAAGTCTATGTACTATTTTTAACCATTAATAATTTGACTACAACTTAATAAGAGAACATCTAGATAAGATTTTCAATTTTCAAAGGTCAATCCATCCACATTGATTTATCCAAAAATTGATGAAGTCAATCCAAACAAACCAATGTACATTAAATTATTAATATACAATGGTGAACACATGCATAAGCCTGGAATAAACAGAGAGGTGGCTCAAGTTACAATAATTATCATCCAAGAATAATTATAGGGTCTAATAGGATGTTTATATTCCAAATTAAATAATTAATTTTTGTAAAATTAATTTTAGGGTCAAATAGTAGGTGAGACCACTGCACGACACAATGAAAAAAATTATTAATCGATGAAACTTGAGGTAAATTTCATAGAGTACCAAACTTATGGGCTTAAAAGAACACTTGTTGAGTATCATCATTTGGTTTTCTCTAAATGAGAATAAAATAAAATAAAAGATGAATGTACTAAAAATAGGGAATATTATCTCACACCAAAATTACACTGATGATGTTATTATAAACGGTAAAAGGATGTAGGTGGATTGAATCCATTACTGAGAGGGATCTAATGTGAAAAATTATGGTTTTATTAGAGTTAATTCAAGGGATTTACTTCGAAGCCTAGGGAGAGTCCATAGAGGAGCTTCTACTGTGGTTGGATGTAGTGAAAAAGGGATGAGAAATAGCATTTTAGTTTTAGGAGGGAAAGAGGGTAAAATAGAAGATTCAACCCTACTGAAGAGGTCACATGGTTTGGCAGCACAACAGTCCAAACTATGCACCATGCACTACTATAAGACACCCCTCACATGGGATAAGTTCCTGGTTAGACTAACTTGGCACAAGCCATTTGAAACACATCTGCAATTAGGTCTGAAACATTTATGCAGTCATTCATCATAGAAAACATAGTTAAGAAAAACTGTGCGCCCTAATGTAGAGAATTGAAACACCCCGAATTGATTAAACTAACTATGAAAAATGGTTATTAAGGTTTTTACTAACTTTATGAACCACTAATTTCCAAAAAAAAATCAGGGTTCTTGGATCTGAAGAATCCCTGAACAAACTCATAACCTCCATAACATAATTAGGAAGTCATATTATGTAAAAAATTAATTAAAATGAAAATAAAAGGTTTTATACATCATATAAAGTCCATGTTATTACAGTCTTCCCCCTTTTGATGAACTCATCCTCGAGTTTCCCTTCCAAGGGTGGCAAATATTCATCTAAAGAAAAACTATAGACATTGAGCACCTATGTAAGCGTCTATCATGTAGGCATCTTCCTATATGTGGTCATGAAAAGACAACACCTAGACTAAAGGAACATGCCTAACTCAAAAATCCTTCACGCTCTCTTCCACAATATAAAAAGGATCCTCCTCAAAGGATGCATCTACCTCTAACTCAAACTCATCAAGATAATATACAACAACTACTACAAAATGATCTTTTTTAAAGACTTGTATTTCCATTTTTTATCAACCATGTCATAGTGTAACATATTGTCTTAGTTTATATAGAAATTTTTGTAATTGGGATATAACTTATTAGGACACACCCCCCACCCAATGCTCCCATTATCGAACTCCCATATCTATCTGCTCTAGTGAATAACCAAAATGTATCCTCACTGTCCCCACGTTGTCTCATGAAGAGCCCAATCATATCCTTTCTATCATGACATACACTCATGAAAAGTAACCCCACCATCTCCCTTCTCTCATGACATTGGATAACACAAATGAATCTTACCCTCTTCCAATCTATCAAAAAAATCCTACCAACTCCCTACTCCCTTATCTAATTACATCGGCTAACAAAAAGGAATCCAACCCGCTCCAGACCAATCAAAGGAACCCTATCACTACCTTCTCTCACAGATGAACCCTACCTAGAGAGGAAATGAACCTTATGGATACCTGATATTGTGATTCAACCATTCCCATAGGTAACCACAATTATTCTTTCCCTTTTAATGAAATGGAAAAAATTATTTCAGCCCTCATTGGTGTCTTTTTATATAGTGATCCACGACATTTGAATTCCAAGGTAGATATGGAGAAAATAGATCTTCATCGCTGCTCACATTTCCCATCTTCACAAATACAACCTTTACCAATAGTGAAATTTTTAGTCCAATTTGGTATTCATTCCATGAATTTATGAAACATTGTATTCATATTACTAATGGTGAGTTCCGTTTTTATTCCCTTTTACCAGTATTTCAATATTAATTTCTTAAAAAAAATTCTTATTCCCAATGGATACTTTATATTTGGGTTTTCATATTTGGTATAATCGTAATATTTAAACTACACATGTTATATATTAATTTTCCATATTTTTTATATGTATGATTCATATCCACTATTTTTATGTTACATATTCCTCTATAAAAATATATATCTTTTTTACAGTTAACCATATTATAATGCTTTTAATCCAAATGAATTCAGAAACAATATTGCTCAAATTTGTGTTAGACTGCATGGACATAGCTGGTTTTTACAGCATCCCTAAATCCGGAATGACTAAGTGTACTACATTGGAACTCCTCTCAAGATCGACCAATGTACCTTTAATGCTAAAATAGGTTTGTATACTAGAGTAATAGTAGAGGTTGACCTGGAATCTATGCTTCCAGAGGTGATTTTCTAGAATGCCAAAAACTAGAAAATAGATGTTCGTATTGAATATGAGTGTAGTCCACTTATCTTTGATCTTAGTAAAATTTTAGGTCACTCCTTGATGAATTTTAGAGTAATGAAAAGTCAAGTTTCATATCCAAACAAAGATGGACAGACTGAAGTGCATCAGGGTAAGAATGAAAAGAGTACTGCCTTTGAAAACCCCGAACCCCTTAAGAGGAAATCTGAAATTTTAGTGAAGAAGGAAACTCTGTTTTTTGAGAATTAAGGTTCTAATTGGGAACAACTTGTTGATGAAGAGGAGGAAACCTCTTTGGATCATTGAATTTAAGAGGAGATTCAAAAGGCTTTTGTTGGATGCATGTGACCAACCCCAACCAGACACAGTTCTTGACAGATCATATAATCAGATCTCTACAAAATCTGGACTCGATTTTGATGACACCAAGGTCCCATATAGTGGGAGTGGCAAGGAGGATCTTAGAACATAAGATTTTATTTACAAAAATGAGGATGGAAAACACTCCATTCTACCTACAAATGTTTTTCCAAAAGTGCAGCCAGTACCTTGCATGGTGCTTCCAAGGGATAATCAGTGTTAAACATCTATGATCTGCCACATTCTGATCTGTTTCATTCCTATAATCAGAAATCTACAAATTTTAGACACTCATTGACAGACCTAGAGGGCCCCTCCAATGGGAGTGGTAGAAATTAGTGCATCATACCTTTATTTATGTCCCCAAACGCACAGCCAACACCTACTGTTTTCTTGGTGCTTTTGGAGGATAATGCATGTATGGATCCACAACTGGATATGTCTATTTCTTGTGACACCATATTTTTCGAGGATATTGACACTCCCTTTAAGGGTAATTCTCCTAAAACAAACTTAAGCACTCTTAGTACATGTACTACTAATAATTATTTTGTTTCTACTTTTAGTAAACACGGAAAGAAACCAAATCCAACCTCCTCTCAAAATGTCAGAAGATCAACGAGGAACAAGGGCTCATGTGGGAAAAAAAATAATGTGGGAGGGGGGGGGGGGTTCTAACCCCAAAACTAGGTTTTAAATGAATATTTTATTTTATAATTTATAGGGTATTTCAAACATTGACACTTTTATGGTTCTCAAATGATTTTTACTGACGTATAGTCCTAATATTTTTCCTATTGGAGATCCCAAATTCAATTTTTTTTTGAAACTTATGAATCTTTTCTCCTATTGTTATAGTTTTTTTTTCATGCAATGATGGTATTGCAGTTGAATATCTTTGTATATTTTACCATACTTATTTGCAAAACATTAATGTCTTTAATCTTTCTGAACAAATGATTTCTTGTGATATTTTTACTTGATGGAATTCAAATTTTATGTTATTTGATATATGCTAAAAATAGTTATCAAGATCAAAGAGCAGTTTGGAATGATCTTTATTCTTTAGCTAAAAACATTCATGATCCCTGGTTTATGATCAGTGAATTTAATGTGATTATTATTTCTAGTGAAAAAATTGGACCATCTCAATCTTCTATCTCCTCAAGGGAATTTTGAGCCTCCATTGAAGATTGTAATCTTATTGAAATAAACCTCACTGGAGCTAAGTTCACTTAGTAAAGAAGAACATATAGTAGGGAAGTTTCTAGAAAACTTGATAGGGCTTTCACGAACATCCCTACTCTCGATAAATGCGATTCTATTTTGAGCATTACCTTGCCTAAACTTAACTCGAACCATCATTCCATTTTGCTCAGTCTTCTCACCAAATGTTTTAAGACCACCTTTCCTTTCAGATTTAATAATTCTTGGTCTGATAAACCCAAATGTGACAACATTACTAAATTATTTTTTAAAGCATGAGGCATCACAATGATGGATTTTCTTGTACCACTGAACTAAATCTACTTAAGAAGTCTCTTAAGGTCTAGTGTAGTTCCAAATCCAAAAAAATTGACAAAGATATATCTTATTTATTGAATGACCTTATGCAAATTCAAAACTCTAATACCTGCTTGGATTTTTATTTAGATCCACAACTTGAAACCAATATCTCCATGAAACTCAATACTCTTCTTGTCCTCAAGGACAACATGCATAAACAAATGTTTAAAACTAAATGGCTTGTGTATGGAGATAGAAATACTATGTTCTAAAACTCTTTCCAATGAATTAGAAATGTCAGTAGACCTATGGCATTCCTAAAATATGAAGAAAAACCCATTAAAACTGAGGATTCTATTACTAATGATGTTGTCTCATACATTCAAAATATTTTCAATGGTCCAATTGTCAACAAGGAACACCTTCCTGATGTTTTTATAGCTATAGTGAATTAGGATGATAATGTTAATCTTCTAAGAATCCCTCTTGATCATGAGAACAAAGAAACTGTCTTCAGCCTTAATCCTGATAGTGCCCCGGGTCCTCATGATTTTAATGATGGCTTCTTTCAACACAATTTGGAGGATATTCTACTAGATGTTTTCAAACTTTTCAAATCCTTATTTTCCAATTGTGGCCTCCCTCATGGCCTAAATTCCCAATTTCGTGTTAATTCCGAAAGTGGAAAATGCCTTCTGAGATTCATCATTTTCATCCCATTTCTCTCATTAACACCCTTTAAAAATTATTATGAAACTTCTTGATAATAGAATTAATCTTATCTATAATAGAATTATTTCTTGGAATCAATTGGGCATTATCAATGGTAGGCCTTTACAAGATGCATCTTCCTTGTTTCTGAATGCACTAATATTTTATATAGATCCAATAGAGGAGGTAGTATTGCATCAAAACTGATATTATAAAAGACTTTGATACCATTTATAAGAGTTTTATCTTTAAATTTATAAGGAAAATTGGATTTAATGAATCCTTTATCAGTACAATATCTTCATTATTCAAATTGGACTCTATCACTATCATTTAACATGGTTCTCCTAAGGGATTCTTCAATTGTACCAAGGGTGTTAGGCAAGGAGATCCCCTTTCAGAAATTCTATAATATATTATGGAAGATTCCTTAAAAATATTACTCACTTTCCTTTTTAAACAAAACAAAATTAAACCCATTCAAGCCTCTCGAAACATTAATGTTCCCACTCATCTTTTATATGATGATGAGATCATCCTATTCTTACAAGGCGATAAAAGGAATATCAGAATTTTAAAAATTTCCTTTCTCATTCTGACGAAATCTCGGGTCAAAATATAAGTTGGAACAAATAATTTGTTTTCATTGGAAAAAATTTCTCTTCAAATCAAAAAGCTACTATCCTCAACAATCCAGAAATCAAAGGAATTTCCTTCCATTTCACCTTTCTTGGTGTTCCAATTTTTCCAGGGCGACCTAAATACAATAATTTCTCTAGAATTGTTGATCAAATCACCACTCAAAATTCATCTTGGAAGGGTAAATCCCTCTCTGTGGCTGTCTGAATATGTCTTGTGAAATCTACAATTATCTCAAAAATGGTCTACTCCCTGATGATTTATAGATGGACTTCAGGTCTTCTTAATAAACTAAATGTTTGTATAAAGAACTTTTTCTGGACTGAAAGCATTCTTGAAAGATAGCTTGTGACCATTCCATGGGTTACTTTTTGTTCTACATTAGATAAAGGTGGTATTGACATAACAAATCTTAATCTTTTTAATGAAGCTGTCCAAGCTAGGATCAGATGGAGGATATTGCACAGCAACTCTGAATCCATTGTTTTTCAGAAAAAAACAATCATTTCTAAACTAAAGAATTATAATTGGAAGTATGTCACTTCTTCCATTTTTAAATCCATTAGAAAATATTTTACAAACATCATGAACAATTATAGATGGATGGATAGTAAATATTAAATCATGAATCATTGGCTTGATAACTGGACTAGTGAGCCTTTAATATCCATACTGCCTTAAAATTCTCCCCCAGTTACCACCAACTCCACTATAAGGGATGGTTTACATTCTCAAACCATCAACATTTCTGAAAAAATAAGATATGTTATTGACATTTATTCTTACTCCAACTCTGAATATTTCTTTATTTGGGATTTTTCACATAATGGTGTTCTTTACTCAAAAAGTTTTTATAATTACAATTTCACAAATACAGATTCTAAATTTTGCTGGTTAATTTTTTTTTAAAAACATTGGATTAAACCATCAAGGCTTACTCTTGTTTGGAGTCTTGTGCATAACAGAGTTCCCACTGATGTTTGTATTCAATATTTTTGAAAAAAACATAACTCTAAATGTCTCTTATGCAATCAACATAGAGAAGATGTGAAGAATTTATTTCTATCTCGTGCTACTACTTCTGCTATTTGGAATTATATTTCTGACATTTTTAAAGATTTATGGTTACTCATATGATAATTTTCATACCAATCAGATATTAAACACTTCTCAGTCACTTCACCATACCACAAAATCTAGTTTGTAAAATGATTATAAAATATATAAAATATCTATAAATTTGTAATCATCCATTTCCTGTCACCACCAATTTTTGTAAAGGAACCCCAAATTTGTTTTAGGGGGACTTAATTTATGACTCCGGGGGCATTAGCACATCCTGTGATAGTGTGGGAGGCACATGCCTTTTTGTACACCTCAGTGAGGTCACAAAAACTTACCAATGGTGAGAGGTCCAGCTGTGCCTCATAGCACTACTCTCCAAGGAAAATGACTTAGCATTCCTTTAATAACATAAGATAACCTGGAATAACATGGAGGTAAATGAATATATTGATATTTATGATGCACTCTCAAACGATTACCACATTAATGGTAATGTAAAATCTCATGCATGGTTTCCTGACACAATGAGTTATTTATCAAATGAACCACTTCTCCTATCTTTAAATATCAATAAATTAAAAAAATATAGTTGAGGAAACTCATTATATATGTTATGATCTTTTAAATTTTATTAAATATAGATAAATAATCATTCAGTGATGTGTGCCCAAACTTTAGTTGAAGAGTATTATAGAATTGTTTCATTCATTTATGATTTGGGGAAAAGATGATCCCCGTAGGCTAGTGGGCAAGATAATGTAATTTTGTTTTTTAGGCCACTCTGTATATGTATTCATGATAATTTGTATGAGTTTTTTATTTATTCAAAATATTGAGAAATAATATAGAACCAGATGTTATGCCACAAAAAAAATTATTGAATTCAAAATATTTGATGTAAGGGGAATTTATTTTAGTAGACCCCTTCTATATTCTATAAAAAATATAAAATTTCTTACTTGTCTAGGTATTTTTTAAATTGTTATAATCGAAGTTGATATTAATTAATATAAAAAGTAGTAAGATATATATTTTTATGATGATTTTTTCTTGGTTTAGAATTTCTTAATTACCTATGGTGGCTTGACCCCTATTTTTCCATTTGTGCATTTTTAATCCGCGTTATATGTTGTGTGTTTATTGAAATGTGTTTTTTGTGAATGTTTTATGAACTATGTTTTGAAAGTAATGTATTTTTGAAAAATTTATTTAAATAATTTTGTAAAAGGAAAACATAAGTGTGTTTGGTTTGAATTTATTTTGTTACTTTTTTTGGATAGGTGAATTAATTCCAATCATGGAATTTGTGTATTTTATTTTTAATTATCTTGATTTTATAATGGAAAATTAAATGTTGTTAGTATTGTTTAAAACCATGAGATTAATTCCATTTATATATGATGATTAGTTTTTTTATAAGTGTTGTCATAATATTTAAATGAATTAAATGTCTTCAAAATTTCTTAATTTGGAGATGATAATACTTTTATCTATTATATAATGACGTTTCATCCTTATAAATTATTAAATGATTATGAAAATTAATTAATGTGTCTTTATACTAATTTTATTAAGAATAAATGAGTTGTAATGTTGTTATTGATAATAGATTTTTCTGGTAGCTATTTTTTTATTCATATTAGAATGGATAAATGATGGATGTATAATGTTGATCAGATCCCTGATGAGTTTCCAAAGGAGTTGTAATATTTTTTTTATTTTTCATTTAATAATGGTTCATAAGTAATATTGATTCTATGTACATGTTTTGAATGCATTGGAAGGACATAGTTTACATGTTTTATGTATGTTACCATTTTAATAAAAAGGAATTCAAAAAGAATATCATGTTTGGTATCACAATAGAGAAAAAGTTCATGTAGAGAATCACAATGATTAACCTGAAAGAATCAGAAAGGAAAATTTAATTTCTGATAAGTTTTCATTTGTTTCTCATTCCAACACATAATGTAGAATAGTGAAGTGAAATGAATAATGGAATAAAATTTTTATCTAACGATCAGAATAAAAATGTGGAAAATTTTAGAAAGTTGTTTGAAGATGTGAATACCCTAGTATACTAGCCATGTGAAAATATGACAAAGACCATGTTTTTAATGTGATTTTATCTTGGTAAAAAAATGTATGGATTTTTTAATACTATAAATAACTATCTAATTACATTTTTATGTACTTACTACGTAATTATGCATGCATTCTTGAAAATGATTATATGGCATCAATGTTTGTTGACAAATTTTTTTTTTGAAGTAAAAAAATCCACGCTTGCCTTAATCTTATTTGTTTATTTTGGAAGGGTATAACCGAGTTAAAATGGATAAATAATTTTTTTACACCATGATGGAATACTAATAATGATGGAACTCAATCCCATGTTCTAGATAATACGATGTGGAACTTTCTGTTAATCCCTATACATAAAAAAATTTATATATCATAAAAAACGGCTAAGAATATGAGATGGCATGAAGAAGAAATAAATTAGGATAATGTTGATATAGTTCATCCTACTGTTGGGTTAGTTTGGAAATTTTTTGATAGGTTATTTTTTCATTTTGTAGCCGAACCATAGAATGTTAGACTGGGATTTCCATGTTATGGTTTCAACCCATTTCAAAAGATGAATATTGCACATAGAACCCCCATATTTTCCTTGATATTTATCATTTTATGTCATGTATGTGTACGAAATATCCTGTTACAATGATGACTATATTTATTTCTGGATCGAATGATAATGGAAATTATAATGACATATACCTTCAAACATTAGATGAGTTTAAGGAGCGATAGACCATTGGGGCGCCGACATATGATTTCTTTAGAAAGGATTAATTTATGTGTCATGAAAGATTATTATGGATAATAAATTATTTCCCTACTTATAGAATGATTTATGGATGGCATATCAAGGGGATATTATCATATCCCAATTTTATGTAAATACACATTCTAGGAAATTATATTTCAGGTGAACTTTCAGTTTTATTGGGAATCAATGGTTTTTAAAAAAGGATTATCCATACATGAAAAATTGAGGATAGCATGATAATTACAATGTGATAGATGAATTATGTTAATGACTTTTAGGGAGGGATATCTTTAAAGAACATGACAATTTGATTTTTTTCTTTGAAAGGGTCATTTAATTTCCAGAAAGCATAAGAATGTTCTTTAGAATTCCAATAAAAGTTTGATAAAAATTTATATTCTTTTTGTTGCTATATTAGTCTCAAATATTCTCTGTATCTATATATAAGTAATATATATTGAAAAAAATGTGTGTGAAATTTTACTTGTAATGAATTTAATTGTATTGTGAAAAAAACATAATTTGCAGTCATGCCATGATTTAATAGATTAGGGTATACAATGAAGAATTTATCTTGAGTTATTTGGATAGAATCAGTGTAAATTCCCTTTTACATGTTTTTCAATGAATGATACTGATTAATTTTTTTTTCAAGTTATGCAATGTTTATAGGTTCTATATGGCTATTAATGTAACATTTCGAAATGGGTGAATACATTAGACTTGTAACTAAAATCCATTAATATCCATGACTACCATGTCATATTGTGTTAATTGATTTCTTTTTTCCATTATAAATTTATTTTCATATAATGTCAAGTTCAATGTGATTAGATTATGTCAATTTTATCGATACATTTTTTCTAAAATATTAAACAAAAGTGTTGTGAAAAAGCTACAAAAGATTCCCCAATCATTATGTGTGACATGGATAAAAATTTTCTCCACTATTTTTTACATGTATGTTACATATAACATTGAATCCTCTAACAAAAGTTATTTTTGGTGGTCCCGTTTCTTGTCGGTGGATGTACACCTTTAAAATAATTAAGTTTATATTGAAATAATATGTATGAAATAACAATAGTCCTAAAGGATCTATTGTGAAAGGTTATTTTTCATAGTAATGCATGTAATTTTTTCATTATATTTTTATAATATCCACACCAGATCTAATATCCCAATGAGAACTAAATATGGGTATTATGATCCCATTGAGCCAAAATTTTTATCACTACCCCATATGGGGGGGGGATATCCAGATCGTACATGTTTTTTAATTTGAACATGTATTAGTGGAACCTACTCATCTTACGGTATTATTCAACTATGTTGTGGTCAATGATTACAAGAAATAAGTAAAATTATATATATATATATATATAGGTATGTATGTATGTATGTATGTATGTATTTTTTATTTTTTATAGGTTTTTAAATCATTAAATCTTCATATTTGAAGAGAATATAGTAAAATTATATAATGAGTACATCATTCTTTATCTATTAAGAGGTAGGATAAATTTCATAGTAAATAATTTCCATCTGGGTTGAAGTTAAGGGTAAAAAATTCATTGTTTCTCATAAAAAATTAATGGTTAATTATTTAATATTCAATTTTTATATATTTAAGATCCAAATATTACAAATTAATGATGTATCTACTGATACATGGGAGTTGTCTTTTGGTTCAAACAACATGGTAAGTTATTGTATAGAAACTGTTTTCAATGGCCTTGAATGAATTATAAATAGTTGTGAAGCAAACATTAAAATTTAGTTTTTATGCTTCTGCATATATTGATATACTTGATTTTTTTTTTTTTGCATTTTGGTTTTTTGAGAGAATATTTTTATCATATTACTGTTTATATGGTCATGTTGGTATGATGTAATGAAATATGTTTGATTAATTGAGACTACCAGTATTGTATATAGATAATTGTGGACATAGAGTGATTTACATGTAATTTAAGCTGAAAATAAATGAGACTTACATTCTTGTATCGCAATCTATATATGTTTTTTTCTATAAATGATCCTTTAAAACCCCAATTTGGTGTTATTGTTGATGTTATTCCATGAAATATTTTTGATGAAAGAATAGATGGTGGTGATTATTTGGATAAACTAGTCGATATTCATTCAAAAGTATCATTCAATTATATAGATGATTCAATTGTAAGAATATATTGTGAACCAAAAATTATAACATATAATTCATAGTTTGGATATGTTTGGAAGTATTTAGTTTATACAATTTTTACATGGTATGTGTTTTTTTAAACTTTTAAAAATGGTATAACATATAGTCTCTTAATTTTCCATTTTCTATTTTTCATTAGAAAAAATCAAATCATATTATTTATTCAACAACTTGAATGATTTAAAATATATTTATTTATCCTTCTTGACTTTTTATTTGATGGAATATTCCATTATTATTTCAAAATTAATAATACTGATGAAATGTTCGTCAATAAATTTTCATGAAGTCATTTATATTCATATAATGAGATCTTTGTATAAACCTTTTCTTGATGAATTGGAATGAGTTTCTTTACCATATTAATTAGGATAAACTCCATTACAAATTTTTACTTTATGATTTTCCACTTTAATGAATATTTTAAATCAATAAGGTGGTTATTGTATTCATGTCATGAATTTAAAGTGTTTTTGTTATTTTTAATTGTAATGTGTGTGTAGTGTAATGTCATAAGATATTAGAAAAATAACAATCAGAGTTGGATTAAATGAATTTTTTGGTGGTATTTATGGTGGGGATCAAACTTGCGGGTCATTAAAAATGAATTACCAAGAAATGTAAAAATCATTAAACATCATTGCACACATTACTACACATGATTTTAAATGTAAAATCTATACTAATTAGAATGAATTGTCAAATATAAACATTAAACAAGAAAAACTTATGATGTATAAAATTCAATATTATGTACTGATGAATAATAGTTAATGAGAAAAACCAAATAAAAAATAAAACAATATTGAACATAATTGAAAAATCACAAATATAGCTAGATATAGTTTAATTTTTCAATTTTATTTTTTTAAAAATATTTCTTATATCTTTTAAATTAATTTTTAATGATGGTATAAAAAATAGAGTATTCTTGTTCTTTTTTCCATTGGTTGATTTTAACTTTTTTGATTAGAATATAATATGTTATTCTCATATTATAATATAATTAATTAGTTGGTCTGTTAATTTATTTTAAATTTTTTTCTTATGAGTGTGTTTGGTTTTATGAAATTTTATAAACCTTGTTTTTTGTGTTATATCTCCAATTAATTGAATTGTTAAGTTGAAATGATGATTTTTTCCATTGTGACTTGTAAAAATTATAGTTTATTTCTATTTACTAATATGACTCATCTTAAATAAACATAATAAATAAGGGAACAATGAAATATATTCATTCTGTAGGGTGTACTACAAGGCCATACCATGAACTATCATAGGTAATATATGATATAACATAGAATTTTATTTAATTTTCCATAGATTTATATTTAATTTAGATTCAAAAATTGGAATCAAATTTTGATGGATTTTTTACCTGATCAAGATTGTTTTATTCAATTAGATTAAATAAAGACATAAGTTTTGTGAATTAAGAAACATGGGACAATATGGTAAGGTAGTTTAATTTTTTAGTCTATATTTAATAAGGTCCAAATATTAATTAGATTTAATTTAATTATATTTATTTCATGTTCCAAAATAGATCTTTTAAAAATAATTTACTCATTATATAAAATCAAGATAATAATTATCATTCAATAAGAGACTTGACATAGTTAGCCGATAAACAAAATAAATGACACATTTCAATATCTGTCTCAATTCTTCTTTGGATGGGGCTTATATGATATAGAGATAAAAAAGGTCAATATTTTTCCTTCGTATTCTTCCCATTTTCTCTTCTACCTTTGGGGACAATAGGTATCGGGTGGGAAAACCTCACAATCCTTTTTCACTTCTCTTCTTCTTCTTCCTTGATAAATAATATCGTCTCTATAGAGTATCATTATCTTACCTCTCTCTCTCACACACAAAAATTTATTACTAGAATACAGTGTTGGTTCTTCAAATTTTTTAATGTTCGAGATGTTATTCAATATTTAGTTTTTAGTTATCCTCTTTTTCATCACACAATACTTTATATTTGTCTACTTCCAATTATTCATGGAATCAGATGATTATTATTTTGAAATAAAAAACATCTGAATCTCAAGACATACAATACTATGACGTTTTAATTTTCTATAATTGTATAATTTATTTTAAGTTATTCATTTTTTTATTTATAGAATATATTAAAATAAATGTTTTTGAAACCCAATAATTATAATTCTATGATCTGCTCATCACTCACAATTTAATTCACCACCAATACTTGATTTAGTTACTAAATACTTTCTAAAAACATCCTGAAATTTTATATTTGATATCAGAAATTATATATTCTTACTTTATATTAAGAATGAAAAATGCTAGTAGGGGGAGTAACTATTTAGAGTTAAATTAGTTATATCTGTTTCTTCATAGTACATATTCTACTATATATTCTTGAAATTGTTCTATTAGACCCCAATTTTTGTTATAAACCATGATTTTATTTTATTTATTTAAATATATTGACATGTTAATTTCTAAAACTAGAAATTCACTTATATCCTTAAGCATGTTAGTGGTTCGACAATGAGTATGTATGTGATAACACATTGTGTGGGCACATCAATGCACATGTATCTTCCTTTTATACATTTCAACTACCTCATTAGAAGCTTGATATTTAGGTATTTTGTTAACAATGCATAAAATAAGATCTAGTCCCCCTTTGATTCATAAGCCCTCATGGAGTTTTAGAGATTCTGTTGGGCATGTGTAACATATATATTTAGTGGCCATAATTATCGAATGATGATTATTCACATGTAATATCAAATATATTTTTATTTTATTTGTTTCTAGGTTATGTTATATAGGAATTTTGCATAGTGTTATGTTTCACTATCATTACAAACATACAAGGTGTTTATTATATAGTTATATATATAAACAAGTATCATATAACTATTGAATTATTTAGTTTTTATGTGTCTTGACAAATAGTTACATAGATGGTTTATAGTGGAGGATTAGGTTTATATGTGTGAATATCCTAAGGGTCATCTTGGATTTTCTGTTATCATATTGACTAGTTTAATTATATTTCCATGGGGAAAACCCATATCCCACGTATAGGTTACATGACCACCAAAAATTATGCTAGCCTATAGTGTCCAAGGGGTATTCTACAGGTGTTGTGATGGTATGATCAATGTAAAATTCAGGATCAAGGGTCATGAAAATTTGAAAAGTGTATCAATGTAGTGTTTTGAGATTAAATTAGTTAATATATATTTGGGTTTAGATTATAAACTGCATGTTTCTTGAAATGGATCATGGAATTTTATTATTTTTCAAACATGGATTTAGAGGAAACATCAGTTAGTAGTGATGTATTTTTACTCAGGCTAGTGACTGTGGCCACAAATAATTTATTATGCATAGGGTCTAAAAATACATTTTTGAGGAATTAAGGGAAGAAGGTTGCTGGGCTTGACCTGGAACATGTCGTAATATCATTTTATGAATCATATTGTTTAGTAACACTTTTGGACATCTATCTTTCATAATATTTTCATAAAAATATATTAAAACTACATTAATATATACAATTATTGTTAACAATGTAAGTAGTAATTTGTTTTATCCCTTTTTTATTATTATCTATTTTATTAAATTCATTCCCATGTAGGGCCATGTTCTAATATAACTTTTAATTACTATTTAATATTATACTATTGAATTAAAATATACTTGACTTTTTGATCAAGGCATTTAATTCTCTAATTGAAGATTTACAAATTAAAATGCATTACAATTTATATATTAAAAAGCTACCAATAATCTTTCTATTTTTTTTATATTCCATGAACCTCTTTTTGGAAAGGGAAAACAAAACATTTTATTTACCAATTATATACAGCAAGAAATTTATTTTTTCAACGTTATGTTTATGTGAGATATGTGGGAATCACCTATAATTATTTTTTAACACCTATATATTATTTTAAATTGATGAAAAATATTTTTAAATCATGCATCTCAAAATAAAAATAGTGTCTCTTTAATTTGATTTTTTTAATTTATGGGAAAAACAAATTTTGTGGTTTTTTATAAATAAAACTTGTGATATATGATTCTTTTAAGGAATTAATTGATTAAGAAATGGTTTTCTTTTTGAATGTATGAAAAGGTAAGGTATATTCTCAAATGTATTTTTTAAAAAGAGAATATTTTGAAAAACTATTGTTTTGGAAAAGTAGTTGATGATTTGTTTTTATGTGGATATTTTTCTAGTAAAACACATCATAAAATTTAATGTTTTTAATAAACTTGAATATAGTGTCAAATTGCACATGGTTTTATTATAGAAATGTTTTTGGTGGGGAGATCCAAATAATTGACAGTAGTTTAGTCAATAATGTTATAAAGGTTATATGAAATTTTCTAATCCATTATCATAAATGAATATTGGAACATATATTGTTGCGTATTTATTTTTTAAGATTACAACAGGCTTTGGGTTATTCCTGAAATTTTATATTTCTATTTTATTATTATATTATTATTTGAGTGTTAAAATTTTATACTAATTCATTGTTTGTATTGATTTCAGGGAATCCATTTTTCTAACATGATAATGATTTGAAATTATTATTTGTTTTTAGTGGTTTATTGACTTATGAAAAAATGGTATTATTAATTTTGGAGAATAAGTAAATTTCAAAAGTCATTCCTCATAAATATCATGTTGTATTCTTGCTGTTACTTCTTATATAGAGTAGGATTTTTTGATTAACTTTTTCACATAATAGTGCAATTAATAAGGTTTCTGTAATATAAATTTACCCTCGTAGTGACCTTACATATCACCTTATGATAACATTTACACATTAAAAAATGAGACTTTATATTTAAAATTGTGTCTTGCTTCTTTTTTAATCTACATTATTTGTGTTTTTTTGGTTTTTATTTTATATAAGAATCGGTTTCAATCAATTAAATCTTCAGTTTGTTTATATTTTATAAGCTAAATTCCTCTTTTTTCTTTTTATTGTCTAAAAAAATTGTAACACCCTTTTAATATATTCTCTTGAAGCTATATAAGTGATATAACCAGATAAATTTAGACTAAAATATCATTTACATCAGGTCCTAGGTGATGAGAAATGTTGGAGAGTTTATTTAAGTCCAATAAAAAAAATTCCATCTATATATAGGTCATTAGGTATTGAATCCTCTAGAAACACTATAGGAATGGTTACTGAAGAATAGTTATATGCCTCTATTGAGATACAAAATAAAAAAGTTCAAAAATAGTATCAATAGATGTAGAAAATAAAAAATAAAAAATAGTTTAAAGTGATATCTCTATTATGCTCATTAATTCCACTAATGGGTGCAGGGATAGTGGATAGATTTTTATAGAGTATACGCTTGATGTATAACGATGAAAATGATTGTGTATTTGATGATGCTATTTTAGAGGATGATTATGATATAGAGGGTTTGGGAAGAGAGGCTAATGATTATGTAAAGGGTTTGGAGGTGATGATGATGATTCTAGTGTTGGTGGCACAAATGTCAACAATGATGATATTGGTGCTGATGATAATTAGGATTCAGATAAAATTGTTGAGTGAAATTTTTGACAGTTTCTATATAAATCATTTTTTATTGTTAATAAAATTTGTATTTTTTAGGTATTATTTTATTAGTATATATGTGTATTTTTGTGGAAATGGGATGCTTTAGATTTTAGAAATGGTACATTGTAGGTTTTTTTAATGTCCTATAATACATGGCTTCAGATGGACGATTTACCGGTGGTAGAAATGGTATATTGTTACTGGTTTCAATGGAATAGAAGTCACATTTTTAGGTGGTATTATTGAAATTTATGATGGTATATACCACCATAGTTTCAACCATGGAAATATATTACATATGACTATAGTTTAAACCCTAGTATTAGGTATTAAAAACCATGGTTAAACTGTGGCTGTAGTTATTATGCCACAGTTTAAATTGTGGTAATAAATGACTTACAACCATGGTTTAAACTATGGAAATAGAAATTCATTTCCATGTTTTATCCATGTATATATATTTAAATTTCCATGGTTTACATCTTGGAAGTTTCTAAGGGCTATTACATTGGATTTAGTGACCACTATTTGGAAAACCATGGAAATAGTCTTTTTCTATGGTTTTTTGGCCTATATCCTTTTTTCCAAATGATGGTTGTTATTTATTTTTGTAGTTGTGATGAATTAGGTTTTAGTAGAAACAATGTAACTATGAAAAATGGAACACGCCATTCATATATATATATCTCACAGGGAGTGCTACCCAATAATCTACTAATCTGACCCTCCCAAAAACCATAAAAGGTCCAACAAAATGCACTGACAACTTACCTTAATTACTAAAACATTGATGTCCCAGTCTATTCAATACATGAAATAATACCCAATATATGAACTCTAACTCTAGAGGTCATTGATTATGGTCTAAAGATTAATTATGCCTACACTGGGCCATAACAATTCACTTCTTAATCAGCTGAACCTGCAATTAACTCTCCTTAATGAGATGAGGTCCATATAATGTGGCCTCTCATTCATCTATCCATCGAAGATAAGATCATCAGGTTTTAACATATAATTATAAACAAATAAACATCTATATCAACACCTGAAATCTGTTATTGTTGGTGAACTCATCTAAGGGAATATGTTTCTCCCAAGAACCTAAAAAATCAAAGATGCACGCTTGAAGCATGTCCTCTAGAACCGGTATCATCTGATCAGACTGCCTATTGGCTTGAGAGTGGTATGTTGTACTCCAAATAAATGTTTATCTAATTTCCTTAATAACCATTGATAAAACTACGATTTAGAAAGAGAATACATTTTTGATACAACAAATCATGGAGCTCTATGAAGTAGGATAATCTCCTGAACATAGATCCTTCCAAACTCATCTATAGAAGAGGTCTTTTTGATAGGTAAAGAGCGAGAGACCTTCATGAGAATACTGAATATCACCCATATTATATCTTATACTCAAGGGGATTTTGGTAAAATATTCCCAGAGTCAATGCTAACATCAACCCATTTACACCTAGGAATGAACAATGGCTGTAAAACACTGCTGGCCAATGGAGTTCTGCCATCACCTACTGACAGGTGGAACACCTAGTAATAAAGCATGATATATCCATTTTCATACTAGGTCACCATAATTGGTGATGCATATCATGATATAAATTTTTATAGTCTGGGTGTCCTGCCTAAGTAGAGGTGTGATACTCTCACATCAATTCCTCTTAGATGTGTGTAGGAATGCAGACATGTACATGGATTTGAATGACCTCATCCTTATCAAAAATCCATCCTGGTAGTGGTCTCTCACTTGAAAAACTATCTGTTAGAACTAGAACATTGGGTTTCGATAGCATTCTCATCTTTACTATCTCTAGGGGTGAGGAGTTCTCTTCAAGATCTATAAGGACAAGCTTCATGTGATAGTATTTCACCATTAAATGCATCCCATAGAATAGATCCATCATATTACACTTATGAATAGCCTCTAAAAGACCAAGTGAATATGTTCTCTATAAAATCTAATCTTCTACAACATTTCCATTCCAATTAATATAGGAAATCTCAGAAAAAATGGATTTTAGGTATTCAACCCACCACTTCTATATGAGATCTAATTCACACTACATAAAGATATACTTGAGGATTTTATGTTCCATGAACACCAAAAAATGAATTTCATGGAAAAATTTCCTCTATAAATTCAAGTCCAAGATCACAAATTATAGCTCAATATGATTCATTTGATAATTTATCTCATGTGTTTTCAATTGATGAGACACAAACACCATAAATCGACCATACTATATAAAAATATCTCTTAGAACTATTCTTGATGCATCACAATAAACTGTATTTCTCATACCCATATCTAGAAGAATCAATATTAGTGCTATAGTAAGTATTCATTTAATATCATAAAAGGTTGTCTCACATGTTTTTGACCACGTGAACTTCACACCATTCTTACTTAATCCAAAAAGAGGGATTTCTGGGTGTAAAAATCCAAAATAAGGTGCATGTAATAGCCTTTCACTCGTAAGAAACTCTAATTGTAAACAAAATTCTTTGTATTCTCCCAATAATCTATGAAACTCACTTTCCCTAGGTCAACCAACACTCCTTATTTTGAGATAATATGACCCATAATGTCATCAATGTCAATGTAAAAGTTTAATTTACTAATATTAGAATAAATCTAGTGATCTCTTAGTATACTCAGTACTATCTTAAGTTATTATACATGGTCATGTTTAGTGAGGGAATACGCTAAGATATTTTTCATGAATACTAAAATAAATGAATTTAAATATGGAAGAAAACGATGACTCATCAATGACATAAAAACAACTTGAACATTCTTGAGATCAATTGGTATAACTAGATAATCATAAAGACCATAGATGTTACAAATATTTTTATGAGGTATTCCTAAATTTCTAACTCATACGAAATAATAAATTGGCCTAAAATTGATCTTAGACATAACCCTCCCTCCTCCAAGCGTGTTGAATAGGATGATAATTTTAGTAATTGGATATTAGTTCATAACCATAATCTGGTTGAAATGATCGTAATCCATGAAAATTTTGGGGTACCATCTACATTCATGGAGAAAAAGATAGGTGAACCCAAAGAAGATGTACTAGACTGTATAAAAATATTAGCTTTTGATTCCTCTATATTCTTCTTGAGCTAATATAACTTAGTAGCCACCATCCTATAAGGAGGAATAGATATCATTACTACTTCTAGAACTAACATTATAGAGAACTAAGAATATATATCTCATGAAGTTATAATAAAAATTATTCAGGGAATACATACCTAAAATGATATATTACATGGGTAATATATTCATTTTTCATTTTGTGATCATATATATAATGGATGGAAATATTTGTTTTCACTACACCCAACCCAAAATGATTGGGTTTGGCTCCACATTCCTAGACATCTCATTCACCCTTATAAACATAAAAATCACCCTATAATGATGTAAATTATGCTATGCAGTGTTATCATCACACAAAAATGTGACGGTGGACTATCCATTCTATGTTGAGAATGAAAAAAAATCCCATCATCTTGAGGAAAAAAATTTCCCATCAGAAATGATTACTACCTGCCTCAAGAGGGAATTTGTTTCACTAGGGCACACTATCTGATCGAATTCCAAAATTAGTATCTAGTTTTATTGTACCATAAAATACACAATATAAAGATCGTTTTTTTGACAATATCCACTGAGATAAATAAAAGTGTAGAACTTGTATCGAAATGAAAAGAGGTTAAAATAGAGGATACCAAAATCACACATTATACAATAGAAGGCCCGAAACCATACTCCTTAGGTAAATGATACACTACATACATCAATATTGATCTAGGGCCTTGAGCTACAACTTAACTATCCAGAGTAGGTCCACTCAGTTGGAACTACATATCATTAGTCTGGGCTTCTCAACCTCATCCACCATATCTACATGTATAGCCAGTGGTAGTCCAACATCTGACCTGATGTGGAGCTACTAATATTATACCAAAAGGTGGAACTTGGAAAGATCCTCTTCCAATAGAAACATTCATAAAGGTAAAGAAAACCACATAATATTACCCATTCTACCATAATCTCGACACTCAATTGGTTCTTGGTCACACCGAGGCATTGCATGATGTTATCTCCCACACTGACCGAATATAAAATAACTACTGATGTGGATACTATGCTTACCACTACTCTATCAAGAACCCTCCAAATATTGATTCTATCCATGGGATGAACTACTACCCTACCTCAACATTGAACAACTATGTTCTGTATTTCCATATTACATTATATTATGATATTTTATATAGAAATTTCTCATAATTACTAATACTATAGTAAAAAATAAAACATTTACAAGAGAAAAAATGAAATATCTGATCCCTACCTCAAAGAATTCATCTCTTGAGAGTTCATCAATAGAAAAGGTGGGTACAATACTCAGAATATCAATAAAGTGGGATCAATAATCCATAACTATCAAGTATATTTTCTCTCGATGTAGTAATTCCCAATTTTTGTGAACTCTCGAAGTATCTAAAATGAAATAATCATAGAAGGAATCCTAATAATCCCTCAAAACCATATACCAATGCGGGAATTCCTGAGTAATAATATCCCACAAATTCTTTTAATAAACAATAAGCATATAAGTGGAAATATTTAGCCTCCTCTCTGGATTCATATCTAGATGCTCAAAGATAGATAGCATGGCCTTTTTCCATGTCTCAGCAGCCTATAGAGAACCATCCCCCAAAAATGTTTGCATATTCTACTACCGAAACTCTCACACTATATCTTCCATAGTAGGGGAAATATATAAATATCCTAGAATAGACTACATAAATGGTAGAAAATTTTCTCAAAACCAGACATTCATGTGCATTTTTAGTATAATTATAGGTTCCACACTTGGTACTACTGGCAGGTTAGGTCCTGCCACCTCAGGAATATGGTTATCACCACCTTCTAGATTCTTGAATTGTGTACATTGTGGTGGAAAAAATTTAAAAATTTAAAACAAAAACCTCATATAAACAATGATAAAGTCACTGATATAAAAATATAATAGGTACACTTTTTAATATATAAGATTCACACCCCTCTTTCTACTTATAAAATCTGTCTTGGACGTCGTATAAGAAAGAGATGAAACACTAGAGATACTACCTACTGCCCTCTACAATGTTTAGATATGGGTCAAGTTATTATATTTATATTAGGTTTTGGATATTCAGCGTGTTAATTGAATGGTATAGATTAAAACACCCTTTAAGTTGTCGATGACATCAATATTTAATCAAAAACATTTCCATTTAGTCATTGAGATTAACATTCCTTAAATATATATATATATATATATATTTATATATCAATTTATAACCAGTTGTTTCTATCATTACCATGTTATAAAGAATTATGCTTTATAAATTCAAAATGATACTATATGTAACCTTAAACTTGTTTTCAGGATGGTTCAATAAGATAGATCTGCATTATCAATTTATAGAGGCACACATGCTCTTTAAATTTAAATTTTTATACATATAATTTCATCCAACTAACATTTTATCTCATGTAAGCAATGTTTAATGGCTTAAACTCAATATAATTAGCTAATTAGAGTTACATAATCACACTAAATGGGGAAAACCCATTTAGGTTTATGAAGAAACTCTAATTATTATAATTATTTTACCCTGTAAGAAATGTTTGTAGAGTCTCAAATATAACTATCAGTGAACAAGGAATATGAAACAAAAATGCATGAAGCATGTAAACATGGTATGGAATAATGCATGACATATAAATTCTCCCATTCCAATAATGATGCTTGAGATAAGACCACCTTATCATACCAGACCAAGGGTAAAAATAAATTCCAAAATAAAAATAAAATCCATAATCCATGTGTGTCACCCAATAGTTAAATCAATACTACTATAATAGAAAAATTCCTAATAAAAAAAATCCCATCACATGAAATTTAGCTTTTCCATCATAGATTGGTTAGCTACTCTAATGAAAAAGTTCATCATCAAATTCCAATAAAAACTAGTCTCACTTATAATAACCCAAATGGCAAGACAAAATCAAAATAAATACCTCTAATAGAAATTTGTAATGTCTTGAACCCAGTTCATTGATAAGTAACCAAACTCGGTCGGTCACAAAGACTGAAGCGTACCTCCTAGTATGGAATGAGGCTACCGACTAACAGGGAGGATCCATGATGCTTTGATTGGGAGACTATACCCTTAATAACAGAGTAACATAACATTATAATAAATGAAAAAATGAGTAATAGAAGAATAATAATGACATTTAGGGTAATTTAAGTAAATCATCTAGAAAGTAATAATACATCAATCAAATCGTGTTACGATTTGAAAAATGATGAGTATGTTATTGAGCTATATAGAATATAAGAACTCTTATATACATGCAAAACAAAAGAAAATGAATTCAGAAAGGTTATAAAATAGAATCATGATCCAAGGATTATTCTCACACTCCCATGCTCTCATGATATAATCAGTCAGGCATCCAATATAGGGTGATTTACCTTGTTACTACCTTCATCCTTGATGTTTGTTCCTGTACCAAACGGTGGCCTAAGTAGGGATTGATATAAACTCATTATTTCACCAAATACATCTTCTATAAAAATCTATTCTATAAATAAAAAAGAAGAGGTGTGAGAAAATAAATATAGTTAGTTGAATAATATTCATGAAATAATAATCTCATTGCACTCAGAATCCACATGGGATGATCACCAGACCATACCTACTTCAACATATTCTGGTAATGTCTAAATAAGGAATCTGTAAGAGGTTATGATCTATCATGTATAACCATAATGTACCAGTGTAATTAATTTAAAATAGAACCCATGGTGAAATCAGGGAATCCTAGTCATAATGATAGAAATGTAGGAAATAAGAGAAATAAATAAATCCTAAACCTTAGAAGGTAAATCCATCTCATAATACATAAACCATATTGCCTAGCTATGTGAGTATAAATCCATGGGCTACACCCAAGGCATTCAACTGGTATAGTTTCTAACCATGTTCATTGAGCATATCCACAATAAATAATGGTCATAACATGACTGGGGCCCAAGTGGAAAATCCAAGTGACCTCATATCCTAAGACATCAACTAAATACAAGGAGTTTATAAGAGGAATTATAATATCTAAAAAATAAATCAACTAAATCACACTACTATATTGAGTCATTAATATATAAATTAGACACTAACCATGTTTCAAGGGGGACACCCCCCTTAGCAACTGGACCAATGTGTTCAGGTGGTTTCCTCAGAGTGATCAAGGAATTAACCTAGGAATCTACGGTTGGATCATGTCATACCATTACTATATCATGAAAAAGGTCTATATTTGAAATATTTACATTATGAATAAAGAATTTTTTTGGCCATGTGATAATCATACCAATTCATTAAATTTTTATATATATAGTTCATGTCCATACCTTTTCATTCAATAATGACCAACTCAATGTAATGTATAATAAAATTTATCATTTGATTCCAATTAAATAAGATCCAAGTGAGACATGATTTCCCATTTATAATGGTCAATCCATCCACTTCAGTTAATTTAATCATTGATGAGGTCAAACCAAACACACAAATGACATTTGAGTTATTAATAAGAAAAGGTTCATTTATAAATAAGCATATCAAAAACAATGGGGTGGCTCAAAATTATATCCATGGCCTCCGACCATAATTAAATTGTCTAATAAGGTTTTTATATTATAAATCACACAACTAATGTAAGGAAAATTGATTTTATGATCAATGATTAGGTAATACCAACATCTGACACAATAATGAAAATTATTAATCAATGAAAGAGGAGTGAAAATTAATAGACTTCCTTCCTTATGGTGTTATAGGAATAATCCTCTAATATCGGGCCTCCATTTTTCTGAATTGTAAAAACACATTTTAATGAAAAAATGTTCAGAAAATAGGTCATATTATCTCACACCAAAATATCATTGAATATGGATTGATAAACTATGAAAGGAAGGAAGTAAATTGAATATATTATCAATAGTGATATAACCCAGTAGAGAGTGGATCAATCATAGTTTGTATGATAGAGTTACTTCAAATCCTAGGGAGAAGACATGGATGAGCTACTATGGTGGTCAGATGCTACGAAAAAGAAAGGGCAAAGAGGGTTTTAGTTTTAAAAGGAAAATAGGAAAAAATGAAAGATTGACTGAACTTTAATAGGTTTCATGGTTTGGTTACATGATTTAACAAACCATTCTCCAACCATACACTAAGAATTTCCCCAAGACACCCTCGCACGAGCTAGGTGCATTGTTAGAGAATCCATGATTAGACCATGTAAAATACCTTTGAAATGATGTATGAAACATTCAAATGAACATGAATATTAGGGTAAACATTTAAAAAAACCAAAAATACATAATAAGAGAACTGTACCACCTTCCAGGGTTTAAAGAACTACATGGACTGGGCGAAACGATGTCTACTAACAATGCGGTCCATCCATTTCCTCAAAATCTCATGGATCTAGTCTACGAATTATCACTATAATCCCTCATAACCACAATAAATTATTTAGGAATTAATATTAGGTAAAACAAATTATCTAAATTGAAACTGAAAGGTTTCATACCTCATATAAAATATGTTTCTTACTATGAGGTTATGTAATGAGATGTGGCATGAAAACCTAGTTCTCTTCAAGAAGGATGTGATGTTATGACCTTGGTGTCTTCGGGAAATATGTGATGTAATAACAAAGGTGTGTTCATTTTAGATGTGATGTAATGACCCAGGTGTCTTCATGTTATATGTGATGTGATGTGATATTTATAGAAGGGATGGGAGCACCAAACAATTATCATTGGGATGTGAGAGTGGAAAATAAGTAGAGAATAAATAGCTGGGTGCCTCTATTTATATTCATGATATTATTATATTATATTGCATCCATGATTTGGTGATAAATCTAGGATTATTTATTTTACATGTTTATGTTCATGTTGGTTCTACTATTTATTAACTGGAGCATTAGTGTGACCTTTTCACTTGTTCAATAAAGACATTAGGTATAATCCTATGAAGTATACATGTATTCTCACAATTTGTATATAAACTATTTTTATGTTTCTTGGAGTACTTCAGGGGAGAGTTGGAATAGTTATAGATTAGGTTATTGATATTTTTTTGAGTTATTGATACATGAATTACAATTTTGTATATATATTTTCAGACTTCTATTTTTATATCATGACATTATTCATGAATTTTGGGATTGTATTAGGATTATTTTTACCTTACATGCTATAGTTTATTTGTAAAATCCTAGATTTTTACAAAGGTATAAACCATGTAATTTTTGGATTAATTTCCTTATAATGGCCCTAATGTTGATGGATAATAATGTAAAAGAGGTCATGGGTTCATCACAAGTTTGTTTGGTGCCTAGAGACCAGAAATAGAAAACATACTCGGTCACAAAGTTAGAAAAAATTGTGCATCTTATCCTGCAAGGTTTCCCTATACCATGAAGATACAATACAGTGGGAAACTAGGGTCCACATGGATTTTCTACAACCGTGTGGCACAAAGTTCATGGATGTGCGACCCATCGACAGTTTTTACACAGTGTGTTTGGCACAATTTTCTCACAATTAGAGGTACTGTGAACCTAACCATGTGATGTTCCCCTTTCAACCTGTTATTGATGCATGGTTGTCGCATGGTTTGGCCAACCGTGAACCTAAACCATGAAATTTTGTTTTTTATTGTGAATTTATCTACTTCTCCTATTAAATTATTTAAACCATTTCAATTTACCTACTATTCTATTTATCCTATGGTTGATCCTCCTTCCACACATAGAGTTATTCTTCTCATTCCTCCTAGTTTTCTAGCCAAATCCTTCAACCGGCCTCTGATTCCCTTGCTGTAGTATATGAAGAAAGATAGATCTGAGTTCTTCGATCCTATTTCTTCAAATTCATGTTATTCTTTCTATCCATTTCACCCTTTTAGTGCAACATAATTTTCTCTATTTTCATGGTATTTTATGGTTTTCACATTTTCTTCATACCTATCTCGATTCAAAGGCTAATAATGGATAAGGGAAGCTACACCATGCTATGTTTGATGGTATATGATCTATCCTTTCATTTAGTTGCATTGCTTAAAATATTATGTTGTTCCATGAGTCATACCCTTTTAGTTTCTTCCCAATTTTGTCAAATTAATATAAATTAATGCCTTACCATATATTTGGAAACCCGATCTAGTGGAAAATTAACCCTATGGGTTAATCTCTTTGAGTTAGGTCAACTAAATGGGTGTGATTTTCCTTAAAGTACAAATTTCACTTACCCTATATTGGACTGTCACCTCTTTCGGTTTTTTGTCACTTAATAAATTCCTTCATCCTATTGTTTTAGCTCAATTCATGGTTGATCCATAAGTTAGACCCATATACATATTACCATACTAAAATGGATGAATATAATGAATTGGAAAAAGTGTTAAATTCCACAAACCTAAATTCATATATGAACTATTTAAATGGAAATGCCTTAACCATTATGACTACTATGACAATAAATCTTGCACCAATGAAATGGACCCCTTTTTCTTAACATGATATTTGTTTGTTCTTGATTAATTAATGACTTCACTATAGTTCCAAGGGTGAAGAAAGGGTTTCAGACTTAAGGACCCCTTGGAAGGACATTCGTTCCTTAGATTTTGTTAATGTTTTGTAAACACACTAGGGGATACATCAGGTATGCCTAAGACATGATCACCATGCCTCATTTGTTTTATCTCTATATGAGTGACACTAGTTCCATAAGGGAGACCCCTTAGATAGGATCAATGGAATAATGGTTTATACTATGCCACCAGAGGGACTCAGGCCCCTACTTGCGATACTAGTTACTGACTTAGAGGTTTTTTTAGTACTTCAAATTTCACACCAAGCTTCATGTTCACCATGGATAGACTCCTTGGAATTGGTCATATTATGGACCACTCTACCGAGACATAGAAAGTATATTCGGGTTTCCATGGATGGAATTAGGCTGTATCTCCATATTTTATAAGTGATTTCAAATTGAATTCAAAATGAAATAAAATGGATTCAAAAAAGAATTGATGATTGGATTTTGAAGGCATAGGGATGTGTCCCCCAAGACCAACCACAAGCATAGGTATAGTCCACCTCCTAATACATTATCTCAACCAATTTATCATTGTAAGAACCTTTGGTTTAGAATCTCCGCCTTAGGATAAAAGAGATAGATTTGACAGGTCTTTAAGTGGATGTAACGCCCCGACCCCAGCTACCCAGAGTCGGTGCATTACTACATAACATTGGCATGATCACAAGAAAGATCAAATCTCGAAAGACCGATTGGTTTAGTAGCCTTGGAAACACTAGATATATTCATAAGTTTTACATTACATCATAAAATGAAAAACTACTACAACAACATAATGTCTCCATAATCCACACTATTATCCCCTCATAATATCCCTGTAGGTCATTCATAATTTACTTCTTCACATCCTGGGGAAAAATAAAACATAGAAAAGGGGTGAGCTCAAATGCCCAGTAAGGATAACAATATAGCGGAAACTTTCATAAATAAGAATAAACATTTAAGGCAATGCATTACTAAAACAAAAGCCTTTTAAAAATGAACTTCAACATGGTATGGCAAAAGTAAAATGAAATAATTCCATTTACTTATTCACATGGATATTCTACTAATCGAATAATCACATGCAAAAATCAATAACCACTTTCATAATGTTGGAATGCATAATGCCAGACTATCATAACCACATAGCCAAGGCCTCGTGCCAAGGCTACAAATAAGATTTTGTCAAGGCCTTGTGCCAAGACACTAGTTTGTCTCATGAGACCTACCGATGCATCGAGGAGCTATAGCGGGCTCCACCCGTCACTTATTAAGTCCAATGCATTCCCATATGAAAAGGTTTAAACATAACATAAACATTCGTATTAAAACTAGCATACGAAATGTCAATACTTTCACAATAAACTATGAATGGTATAAAAATAGCACATCCACAGTCAAACATATCACAAAACCTTCAATACAATATAGAAGTTTTGTATCATAATAAATCAACTTCAAATAATCTTAAAATCCATCAAAGGATGTTGACATAGATGAAATCAAAATTCTTTTTAAAGAATCATTTAAGATCCATATAAAATAAAACATTTTCTTTGAAAATATTCTTATAAGCTTGTAAGGAAAGCTTTAAAGATTTTATAACGGCGTAAAATAACCGCACCCGCCGTATAAGTTAAAAAAAACATTCTTACCTCAATTCTGTCGAAAAGGTTAAAAAGGACCTTGTTTTGAAAACGACGGAAAGATTCCTTTATAAACCTCTTATAAAAAGTCAAAAAAAGGTATAAATGACTTTAACCCATATTCTTCTAAATAGTAAAAAATGTTTTGAAATACATTTTTAAGAAACATGGATGTGGATGATAAAGAGATCCCAGTAGATTATTACATATAAACAACCTCGGATAATGAAGAGATTGTGAAATAACCCTTACCTTGTACTTTTCCTTGGTTGTGGTAGGTTAACCTCCTGTATAATGGTGAAATAATTGTTATTAAATTATACAAGAATCATATACATTAATATGATGTCATATATGATCTTTTAATATTGATTTGATAATAATATCTTAGTATTATCGTTGTTTCGGGTGTTAACTTACTTGTTTTCTTTCATATGTTTTGTTACGTAAGACATGTTTGTAAAGGATAGGTTGTATATTATTCATATCCAGAATGATATCAAGTCCTTAAACATCATTTTTAAATCATAAAATGATAATTACGCTTTAATGGTTACGATGGAGAATGAATCTCATCGCGTTCGTGGAGACGGTAGTCCGTACGTACGCACGAGCGACAATATCATTCTTTTGATATTAAAATAATATATAAATGGATGGTATATCATATATACAGAATCATTAACATGTTATATTTATTATTTACATGAGTTACACATCATTATTATACCCATCCAAATAATATTATATTGAATAACAATTACACCACGACGTGGAGACGGTAAGCCGTACGTACGCACGTATGGTGACATGTTATTCAAAGGGTGTATAGAATACTGAATATGATTGTACCATATTTATAATAACATCACAGTATATGTGAGATACTGGAGTTATTATTTCAGAATGGTAAGAACAAAGGAAGAAGAAGTGGAAGAAGAAATGAACTTAGAAAAGGGTGGTGAAATCATTACCTCTTCTTCGGGTTCTTCCTTTTGATTTGATCAAAAGGGCTCCTTAGGTTGGCTTTCTGATCAAACTAAGGCCTCTAGGTTGTATTGAGGGATGTTGGGAGAGTATTTGGGTAGAGTTTGGCCGAACCAAAAGGCTTTGAAGGTGTGAAGAAATGAGAAGGAGGAGTGCCCTTTTATAAGAGGGGTGAGGGGCACCTTTGGAAAAGTTAGAAATATTAATTTATAATAAATTCATATTCGGTTTACAAAGGCTCCAAAGTTGACTATTCAAAGGATGAGGTGTGGATAGGTCGAAAACAACTCATCCAATAGAATTTAGACAGGTTTGGGTACTTATATTAACCTTATCTTTAAGTATTAACTCTAAGTTAATTAGTTTCACTTTTACAATGTCTCTTTGTATTTTTATATAATATGATTAATAAACTTACTATATACATCCAAGCGACCCCCAAGTGGTCCATTAATGAGGAACCTATCATAATATAAGTCTCTTGGCCGAACCTTAGATTTTTAGGAATTTAATATCAATTAATAATATAATATTTGTTTTAAGAACTCTTTTATGTCAATTTTGACACTATTCAATAGTTGATTTTTGTGAAACACCTAACAGATTGATTACTTCGAACAAAGTCAATTAAATCAATCCTAATATATCATATTATCATATAAAATTAGTTTAATTCATTAAAAGTTTCATATTATAATTATTTGGGTATTTATAAGATCAATTATTTTTATTTTTCACTATTTTAGTAATTACTGCATCATCATTGTGTCATAAATAAAATAAAATATATAATGTCTAAAAATTATAAATAAAATATCATTATGTAGGAACTCTCTTTAGCTTTCTAATGAATATTTATAATCGAAAATCCAACATGTATAACCCTATGTAAAAATTGTTCTTCTAAAAGATGTAAGCTTATGCCATTTTTATTTTTATTTTAACTTTATTAATATAAAGTGTCCCTACCACATACAAGTGGCTCCAAGGGGTCCCCAAATTGACCAAAGGATGCCCATGGTCGGGTATGTTTCCACCAATAAGGTTAGGACACGTTTTAGGGTAATTTTTTATTATTATAATATTATTTTTTTAACCCTTATTTACCGGATTTACCCTTTAACCATGGTAAATAAAATATTTACCACAGTAACTATTCAAAATGTCTAAAAATAAAAGTTACCTATTTACACAATTTGAACATCCTGATTCCAAATATGGAATCCATTTTCCTAAATTCAAAACACAGAAGTGGCAGAAATTAATTTAAAATTAATTCCCGCTGTCAAAACAAAAAGCGTGTTTTTAAGAGATAATAACTATCAAAAGATTGACACTTGTTTATGTTCGGTTTAATTGTAAAATTATGTCCAATGATAAACATTAAATTGAATGGTAAAAATATATTCTAAATATACTTTAAAACCACTCAAATTCATAATTTATCACTATTAATTATTTTGATTAAAAATGTTGTTTTTAATTAAAATTTAGAAATTTTCACTATTCATCAAAATATGAAAGTTATCCGAAATGTACCAAAATTTCACCCTAGGCTAATTTTGATATTCCGAATCCAAAAATGAAGTCCATTTTGAAATATATAATATATATGATTTCAAAAAGTAGGTATTACTATTCACAACGGCTAGTTTAATTAGTTGTGGTGTGTGTTAGAACTCGAGGTTGCGTACAACACACGCTATCGCATTATTCGAAGGGAAACGTACCGTAGAAGCTTGGGGTGTTACATTCTCCCCTCCTTCAAATAATTGCGTCCTCGCAATTTCTAGGGTATTACTGCATAAAAAGACTCGGGTGGTTCTTCATCATAAGTTCCTCGGGTTCCCACGTTGCCTCTTCCATTTTATGATTTCTCCACAAAACTTTTACCAGACGCGTCGTCCGGTTTCTCAGTACTTGTTCTCTTGTATCAAGAATCCTGACGGGCTCTTCGCAATAAGACAGATCGGGTTCCAGTTCTAATTCCTCATAGGTGAGTACATGCGTTGGGTCAGGCATGTATTTTCTCAACAGAGATACGTGGAACACATCGTGAACTTTGGAGAGACTTGGCGGCATTGCCAATCGGTAAGCTACAGCCCCAATTCGTTCTAGAATTTCGAAAGGTCCGATGTACCTAGGACTCAATTTACCTTTCTTACCAAAACGTATAACTCCCTTCCACGGAGATACCTTCAGGAAAACATGATCACCGACTTGAAATTCCAAATCCTTCCTTCGATTATCGGCATAGCTCTTCTGCCTACTTTGAGCTGCTTTAATGTGATTTTGGATTACCTTCACCTTTTCCACCGTTTCCTCCACCAGTTCTGGGCCTACAAGTTTTCTTTCACCAACGTCATCCCAACAGGTTGGTGTACGACATCTCTTTCCGTATAACGCTTCATATGGTGCCATTTGTATACTCGAATGGAAGCTATTGTTATAGGAAAATTCTACTAGTGGTAAATATTGATCCCACATACCCTGAAAATCAAGTGAGCAAGATCTCAACATGTCTTCTAAGGTCTAAATAGTCCGTTCTGATTGTCCGTCTGTCTGAGGGTGGTAAGCAGTGCTCAAATGAAGTTCAGTATCCAGGGATTTCTGAAGACTTTTCCAAAATCTTGAAGTAAAACGGGGATCACGATCAGAAACAATCGATAGGGGTACTCCATGAAGTCTCACAACTTCATTAATATATAGTCTTGCTAGACGTTCCAGGGGTAGATCTTCTCTTATAGCAAGAAAATGTGCTGACTTGGTAAGACGATCAACAATAACCCATATTGCATCGTTCCTTCTAGGAGTCTTTGGTAGCCCCATGACAAAGTCCATCGTAATATTGTCCCATTTCCACTCCGGTATGGGAAGAGGTTGCATGACTCCTCCAGGCTGTTGCCTTCCAGCTTTCACTTGTTGACAAACCATACATCTTGACACAAAATCAGCAATCTCCCTCTTCATGTTGTCCCACCAAAAATGTTCCTTCAAATCTCTATACATTTTGGTGCTCCCAGGGTGTATAGAGAAATTGGAACTATGAGCATCATCCAGCAATTCCCTTTTTAGATCAGGTATATTGGGAACACAAAGTCTCTTCCCGAATTTCAAAATTCCATATTCATACACAAAGTCTCTCAATCTCCCATCATTCACAGCTTTAATCTTCTTTTGGAATTCGTCATCATCGGTCTGAGAACTCTTAATCCTTTCTAGTAAAGATGGTTTGGCAACCATTTGAAAAAGCATTGATGTTTCACCTTCCCTGGTTATTCCCATGTCCATTTTCACTAGATCCATGAAAATTGGATCCCTTTCAATTCTCATATTGTTCAAAACTCCATGGTCTTTTCTACTCAAAGCATCTGCCACCTTGTTTGCCTTCCCCGGGTGGTAGTGTATCCTACAATCATAATCCTTGAGTAATTCAAGCCATCTCCTTTGCCTCATGTTGAGTTCTTTTTGTGAGAAAATATACTTCAAACTCTTGTGATCAGTATAAATCTCACATTTTTCACCATAGAGGTAGTGCCTCCATATCTTCAAAGCAAAGATCACTGCTGCTAACTCGAGATCATGAGTAGGATAGTTTTGTTCATGAATTTTCAACTGTCGTGATGCATAGGCAATAACTCTATCATTCTGCATAAGGACACAGCGAAGTCCTTTCTTTGATGCATCACTATAAATAACGAACCCATCATTCCCTGATGGTAGAGTCAATATAGGAGCATTGACTAATCTTCTCTTCAGTTCTTCGAAACATTCTTCACACTCTTTTTTCCAAACAAATTTAACCCCTTTACGTGTGAGCTTCGTTAATGGGTTAGCCAATCGGGCAAAATTCTGGACGAAACGTCGATAATAACCTGCCAAACCAATAAAACTACGTACCTCAGTTATACTCGTAGGTGCTGGCCATTCTTGGATTGCCTTGGTCTTAGAAGGATCAACAGAGATTCCATCTTTAGAGACAATATGGCCAAGAAAAGAAATCTCCTGAAGCCAGAATTCACACTTGCTAAACTTTCCATATAATTCATGCCTCCTCAGAGTCTTCAAGATAATGCGCAAGTGATTTTCATGATCTTCGTAGGTTTTGGAGTATACCAAGATATCATCAATAAATACCACCACAAATTCATCGAGATACTCCTTGAAAACTCTATTCATCAGATCCATGAATACAGAGGGTGCATTAGTCAATCCAAACGGCATTACAGTAAACTCGTAATGCCCGTACCTGGTTCGAAATGCTGTCTTCGGAATGTCTTCCTTCTTTACACACAACTGATGGTATCCAGATCGAAGGTCAATCTTTGAAAAGTATTGAGCTCCATGCAGTTGGTCAAATAAATCATCAATACGAGGTAGGGGATACTTGTTCTTTATCGTTATAGCATTGATCTCCCTGTAGTCGATACATAACCTCATAGATCCATCTTTCTTTTTAACAAAAAGAACAGGGGCTCCCCATGGAGAAACACTAGGGCGAATAAATCCCTTATTACTCAATTCCTCTAGTTGTTTCTTTAGTTCGACTAACTCTACAGTGGCCATTCTATAAGGGGTCTTCGATATAGGCCTTGATCCAGGAATCAAATCAATAGAAAACTCAACTTCTCGTTCTGGAGGATGTCCAGGTAAATCTTCCGGAAATACATCTACAAATTCTTTCACAACAGGTACATCCTCTATTTGAACATTCCTTTCCTCACCGACAGTTATTTCATTCTCTTCCTCCCCAATAATTGAATTAAGTTGAGCTACTGGGGGTGGGTCTAAATAAGAATTAGGTGGTGACGATTCTGCTCTAAAAATAAGGTGTTCCTTATCATTATCATCAAGAATCGTAACCTCTTTCTTCTTACAATAAATCTTCGCATCATAGTCCGAAAGCCAGTCCATACCGAGGATTATATCAAACTCAATCATAGGTATGACGATGAAATCAGCAGAAAAAGAAAATTTATGTGCTCTAATGGGGACTGATTCACAAAACTTTGTTGCAACGATACTTCCCTTAGGAGTTTTAACTGACAACTCCCTTATTAAATCAAATTGGAAATATCTAATTTTCTTAGCAAACTGGGAAGATATGAAACAATGCGATGATCCAGAATCAAATAATGCATTTGCTAAACTTGAGGAAACCATTAAATTACCTGCCACCACGTCTTTCGGAGTTTCTACCTCAGCAGTAGTGATAGCATAAGCCTGGCCTTGATCCCTTGGCCTTTTCTGAGGTAAGTTCTCCTGACGCTTAGGACATGCATTTGCATAATGCCCCATCTCCCTGCAATTGTAGCACTGAACGTTGGTAGCTTCCTTCTTCCCCTTGCAATCATGAGCTTGGTGGCCTTTTTCACCACACTTGTAACAGACTCCCATTCCCTTCAGGCAAGCACCGGGGTGTTTCTTCCCGCACTTACCACAAGATGGATATTCAACCTTTCCCTTCTTCCCCTTATTTCCATTCCCAGATTGATCAGCAGGTCTCTTCTTCTCTTGCTTTGCTTTAAAGTCATAAGACTTAGAGAATTCCTTTTTGGTCTTGATAGCACATGAGACAATGTCTTCGTACGATGAAAAGGATTGTGAGACTAATGCTCGACGGAGAAATGGTTTTAACCCATCAAAGAAACGATCAATCTTACTTCTTGGGTTGCGAATATAATCTCCAGCATACCTCGCTAACCTTGTAAAGTTAGCCTCATACTTTGTGACATTCTCATCCTCCTTTTGTCTCAGACTCAGAAATTGCCTTTCCATATCTGCTCGATGGTCGCGAGGAAAGTATTTTTCTAAAAACAGATCTTTGAACTCCCTCCATTCCATGTTTGATACTTCATCATCTTCCTTCATGTTTTGAATCAATGACCACCATTGATCAGCATCTCCAGTGAGGCGGTAAACTGCCATGGTAACTTTTTCCCTTTCACTACTCCCCAAAGCCTGAAATATTTTCTCTAGGGAAAATATCCATTGCTCAGCTACTAAGGGATTTGTACTTCCATTGAACGTTGGTGGTTGTTGTCTCATGAATCGATCTAACATTGATCCTCCACGCTGCGGATCAGGGTGCTCCATACGGGTAAGGTTATTATTCATAACCTGAGTAAGTTGTCCCAGTACGGTGATTAGCTGATCAGCACCAGTTGCATCACCAGCCCCACTATAATTATCTTGAGCAGGAGGGCAATCCCTACATGGAGTGCGTGCATTGATACGGTTTCCATTTCTTCCACTAGGCGCCATTTCTAAACAATGTCATAAACTAGACCAGTTTATGAATCAAAATACATAATCCCATACTTATAAAACACTAAACATAAATTGAACTATATATGGATATAATCCATAATCATAAATATGTTTTCTTTGAGGAAGTATATACTCATAAACCCTTCATAATGATTTGTAAAGAAAGTGAGAGTTATCCTAAGCATATCCCCCGGGAGTGTCGTAACCAAGAGTGCAGCAAGGCCCGTTGTCGTGCACCAGTTCCCGTTCGAGTCTAGCTCAAAGCGGTGTTTTCGGGTTTTACCCCTAGGTACATCTGTGCCAGAGCCGCCTCTACCTGCTCGTATCCAGACAGGGATGTATTGCTCGGAAAACTCACAAAATCTCTACAATACCAAAATTTCTAGGAAGTTCTTCTATACTAATCCTCAAAGTTCATCTTAGGTCTACGTGCTCTAATCAGAGTTTATCTAAATCTAGCTTCCAAGGTTTGTACTAAACTTCCTCTGATACCAACTGTAACGCCCCGACCCCAGCTACCCAGAGTCGGTGCATTACTTCGTAACATTGGCATGATCACAAGAAAGATCAAATCTCGAAAGACCGATTGGTTTAGTAGCCTTGGAAACACTAGATATATTCATAAGTTTTACATTACATCATAAAATGAAAAACTACTACAACAACATAATGTCTCCATAATCCACACTACTATCCCCTCATAATATCCCTGCAGGTCATTCATAATTTACTTCTTCACATCCTGGGGAAAAATAAAACATAGAAAAGGGGTGAGCTCAAATGCCCAGTAAGGATAACAATATAGCGGAAACTTTCATAAATAAGAATAAACATTTAAGGCAATGCATTACTAAAACAAAAGCCTTTTAAAAATGAACTTCAACATGGTATGGCAAAAGTAAAATGAAATAATGCCATTTACTTATTCACATGGATATTCTACTAATCGAATAATCACATGCAAAAATCAATAACCACTTTCATAATGTTGGAATGCATAATGCCAGACTATCATAACCACATAGCCAAGGCCTTGTGCCAAGGCTACAAATAAGATTTTGTCAAGGCCTTGTGCCAAGACACTAGTTTGTCTCATGAGACCTACCGATGCATCGAGGAGCTATAGCGGGCTCCACCCGTCACTTATTAAGTCCAATGCATTCCCATATGAAAAGGTTTAAACATAACATAAACATTCGTATTAAAACTAGCATACGAAATGTCAATACTTTCACAATAAACTATGAATGGTATAAAAATAGCACATCCACAGTCAAACATATCACAAAACCTTCAATACAATATAGAAGTTTTGTATCATAATAAATCAACTTCAAATAATCTTAAAATCCATCAAAGGATGTTGACATAGATGAAATCAAAATTCTTTTTAAAGAATCATTTAAGATCCATATAAAATAAAACATTTTCTTTGAAAATATTCTTATAAGCTTGTAAGGAAAGCTTTAAAGATTTTATAACGGCGTAAAATAACCGCACCCGCCGTATAAGTTAAAAAAAACATTCTTACCTCAATTCTGTCGAAAAGGTTAAAAAGGACCTTGTTTTGAAAACGACGGAAAGATTCCTTTATAAACCTCTTATAAAAAGTCAAAAAAAGGTATAAATGACTTTAACCCATATTCTTGTAAATAGTAAAAAATGTTTTGAAATACATTTTTAAGAAACATGGATGTGGATGATAAAGAGATCCCAGTAGATTATTACATATAAACAACCTCGGATAATGAAGAGATTGTGAAATAATCCTTACCTTGTACTTTTCCTTGGTTGTGGTAGGTTAACCTCCTGTATAATGGTGAAATAATTGTTATTAAATTATACAAGAATCATATACATTAATATGATGTCATATATGATCTTTTAATATTGATTTGATAATAATATCTTAGTATTATCGTTGTTTCGGGTGTTAACTTACTTGTTTTCTTTCATATGTTTTGTTACGTAAGACATGTTTGTAAAGGATAGGTTGTATATTATTCATATCCAGAATGATATCAAGTCCTTAAACATCATTTTTAAATCATAAAATGATAATTACGCTTTAATGGTTACGATGGAGAATGAATCTCATCGCGTTCGTGGAGACGGTAGTCCGTACGTACGCACGAGCGACAATATCATTCTTTTGATATTAAAATAATATATAAATGGATGGTATATCATATATACAGAATCATTAACATGTTATATTTATTATTTACATGAGTTACACATCATTATTATACCCATCCAAATAATATTATATTGAATAACAATTACACCACGACGTGGAGACGGTAAGCCGTACGTACGCACGTATGGTGACATGTTATTCAAAGGGTGGATAGAATACTGAATATGATTGTACCATATTTATAATAACATCACAGTATATGTGAGATACTGGAGTTATTATTTCAGAATGGTAAGAACAAAGGAAGAAGAAGTGGAAGAAGAAATGAACTTAGAAAAGGGTGGTGAAATCATTACCTCTTCTTCGGGTTCTTCCTTTTGATTTGATCAAAAGGGCTCCTTAGGTTGGCTTTCTGATCAAACTAAGGCCTCTAGGTTGTATTGAGGGATGTTGGGAGAGTATTTGGGTAGAGTTTGGCCGAACCAAAAGGCTTTGAAGGTGTGAAGAAATGAGAAGGAGGAGTGCCCTTTTATAAGAGGGGTGAGGGGCACCTTTGGAAAAGTTAGAAATATTAATTTATAATAAATTCATATTCGGTTTACAAAGGCTCCAAAGTTGACTATTAAAAGGATGAGGTGTGGATAGGTCGAAAACAACTCATCCAATAGAATTTAGACAGGTTTGGGTACTTATATTAACCTTATCTTTAAGTATTAACTCTAAGTTAATTAGTTTCACTTTTACAATGTCTCTTTGTATTTTTATATAATATGATTAATAAACTTACTATATACATCCAAGAGACCCCCAAGTGGTCCATTAATGAGGAACCTATCATAATATAAGTCTCTTGGCCGAACCTTAGATTTTTAGGAATTTAATATCAATTAATAATATAATATTTGTTTTAAGAACTCTTTTATGTCAATTTTGACACTATTCAATAGTTGATTTTTGTGAAACTCCTAACAGATTGATTACTTCGAACAAAGTCAATTAAATCAATCCTAATATATCATATTATCATATAAAATTAGATTAATTCATTAAAAGTTTCATATTATAATTATTTGGGTATTTATAAGATCAATTATTTTTATTTTTCACTATTTTAGTAATTACTGCATCATCATTGTGTCATAAATAAAATAAATTATATAATGTCTAAAAATTATAAATAAAATATCATTATGTAGGAAATCTCTTTATCTTTCTAATGAATATTTATAATCGAAAATCCAACATGTATAACCCTATGTAAAAATTGTTCTTCTAAAAGATGTAAGCTTATGCCATTTTTATTTTTATTTTAACTTTATTAATATAAAGTGTCCCTACCACATACAAGTGGCTCCAAGGGGTCCCCAAATTGACCAAAGGATGCCCATGGTCGGGTATGGGTCCACCAATAAGGTTAGGACACGTTTTAGGGTAATTTTTTATTATTATAATATTATTTTTTTAACCCTTATTTACCGGATTTACCCTTTAACCATGGTAAATAAAATATTTACCACAGTAACTATTCAAAATGTCTAAAAATAAAAGTTACCTATTTACACAATTTGAACATCCTGATTCCAAATATGGAATCCATTTTCCTAAATTCAAAACACAGAAGTGGTAGAAATTAATTTAAAATTAATTCCCGCTGTCAAAACAAAAAGCGTGTTTTTAAGAGATAATAACTATCAAAAGATTGACACTTGTTTATGTTCGGTTTAATTGTAAAACTATGTCCAATGATAAACATTAAATTGAATGGTAAAAATATATTCTAAATATACTTTAAAACCACTCAAATTCATAATTTATCACTATTAATTATTTTGATTAAAAAAGTTGTTTTTAATTAAAATTTAGAAATTTTCACTATTCATCAAAATATGAAAGTTATCCGAAATGTACCAAAATTTCACCCTAGGCTAATTTTGATATTCCGAATCCAAAAATGAAGTCCATTTTGAAATATAGAATATATATGATTTCAAAAATTAGGTATTACTATTCACAACGGCTAGTTTAATTAGTTGTGGTGTGTGTTAGAACTCGAGGTTGCGTACAACACACGCTATCGCATTATTCGAAGGGAAACGTACCGTAGAAGCTTGGGGTGTTACATTCTCCCCTCCTTCAAATAATTGCGTCCTCGCAATTTCTAGGGTATTACTGCATAAAAAGACTCGGGTGGTTCTTCATCATAAGTTCCTCGGGTTCCCACGTTGCCTCTTCCATTTTATGATTTCTCCACAAAACTTTTACCAGACGCGTCGTCCGGTTTCTCAGTACTTGTTCTCTTGTATCAAGAATCCTGACGGGCTCTTCGCAATAAGACAGATCGGGTTCCAGTTCTAATTCCTCATAGGTGAGTACATGCGTTGGGTCAGGCATGTATTTTCTCAACAGAGATACGTGGAACACATCGTGAACTTTGGAGAGACTTGGCGGCATTGCCAATCGGTAAGCTACAGCCCCAATTCGTTCTAGAATTTCGAAAGGTCCGATGTACCTGGGACTCAATTTACCTTTCTTACCAAAACGTATAACTCCCTTCCACGGAGATACCTTCAGGAAAACATGATCACCGAATTGAAATTCCAAATCCTTCCTTCGATTATCGGCATAGCTCTTCTGCCTACTTTGAGCTGCTTTAATGTGATTTTGGATTACCTTCACCTTTTCCACCGTTTCCTCCACCAGTTCTGGGCCTACAAGTTTTCTTTCACCAACGTCATCCCAACAGGTTGGTGTACGACATCTCTTTCCGTATAACGCTTCATATGGTGCCATTTGTATACTCGAATGGAAGCTATTGTTATAGGAAAATTCTACTAGTGGTAAATATTGATCCCACATACCCTGAAAATCAAGTGAGCAAGATCTCAACATGTCTTCTAAGGTCTGAATAGTCCGTTCTGATTGTCCGTCTGTCTGAGGGTGGTAAGCAGTGCTCAAATGAAGTTCAGTATCCAGGGATTTCTGAAGACTTTTCCAAAATCTTGAAGTAAAACGGGGATCACGATCAGAAACAATCGATAGGGGTACTCCATGAAGTCTCACAACTTCATTAATATATAGTCTTGCTAGACGTTCCAGGGGTAGATCTTCTCTTATAGCAAGAAAATGTGGTGACTTGGTAAGACGATCAACAATAACCCATATTGCATCGTTCCTTCTAGGAGTCTTTGGTAGCCCCATGAAAAAGTCCATCGTAATATTGTCCCATTTCCACTCCGGTATGGGAAGAGGTTGCATGACTCCTCCAGGTTGTTGCCTTCCAGCTTTCACTTGTTGACAAACCATACATCTTGACACAAAATCAGCAATCTCCCTCTTCATGTTGTCCCACCAAAAATGTTCCTTCAAATCTCTATACATTTTGGTGCTCCCAGGGTGTATAGAGAAATTGGAACTATGAGCATCATCCAGCAATTCCCTTTTTAGATCAGGTATATTGGGAACACAAAGTCTCTTCCCGAATTTCAAAATTCCATCTTCATACACAAAGTCTCTCAATCTCCCATCATTCACAGCTTTAATCTTCTTTTGGAATTCGTCATCATCGGTCTGAGAACTCTTAATCCTTTCTAGTAAAGATGGTTTGACAACCATTTGAAAAAGCATTGATGTTTCACCTTCCCTGGTTATTCCCATGTCCATTTTCACTAGATCCATGAAAATTGGATCCCTTTCAATTCTCATATTGTTCAAAACTCCATGGTCTTTTCTACTCAAAGCATCTGCCACCTTGTTTGCCTTCCCCGGGTGGTAGTGTATCGTACAATCATAATCCTTGAGTAATTCAAGCCATCTCCTTTGCCTCATGTTGAGTTCTTTTTGTGAGAAAATATACTTCAAACTCTTGTGATCAGTATAAATCTCACATTTTTCACCATAGAGGTAGTGCCTCCATATCTTCAAAGCAAAGATCACTGCTGCTAACTCGAGATCATGAGTAGGATAGTTTTGTTCATGAATTTTCAACTGTCGTGATGCATAGGCAATAACTCTATCATTCTGCATAAGGACACAGCCAAGTCCTTTCTTTGATGCATCACTATAAATAACGAACCCATCATTCCCTGATGGTAGAGTCAATATAGGAGCATTGACTAATCTTCTCTTCAGTTCTTCGAAACATTCTTCACACTCTTTTGTCCAAACAAATTTAACCCCTTTACGTGTGAGCTTCGTTAATGGGTTAGCCAATCGGGCAAAATTCTGGACGAAACGTCGATAATAACCTGCCAAACCAATAAAACTACGTACCTCAGTTATACTCGTAGGTGCTGGCCATTCTTGGATTGCCTTGGTCTTAGAAGGATCAACAGAGATTCCATCTTTAGAGACAATATGGCCAAGAAAAGAAATCTCCTGAAGCCAGAATTCACACTTGCTAAACTTTCCATATAATTCATGCCTCCTCAGAGTCTTCAAGATAATGCGCAAGTGATTTTCATGATCTTCGTAGGTTTTGGAGTATACCAAGATATCATCAATAAATACCACCACAAATTCATCGAGATACTCCTTGAAAACTCTATTCATCAGATCCATGAATACAGAGGGTGCATTAGTCAATCCAAACGGCATTACAGTAAACTCGTAATGCCCGTACCTGGTTCGAAATGCTGTCTTCGGAATGTCTTCCTTCTTTACACACAACTGATGGTATCCAGATCGAAGGTCAATCTTTGAAAAGTATTGAGCTCCATGCAGTTGGTCTAATAAATCATCAATACGAGGTAGGGGATACTTGTTCTTTATCGTTATAGCATTGATCTCCCTGTAGTCGATACATAACCTCATAGATCCATCTTTCTTTTTAACAAAAAGAACAGGGGCTCCCCATGGAGAAACACTAGGGCGAATAAATCCCTTATTACTCAATTCCTCTAGTTGTTTCTTTAGTTCGACTAACTCTACAGTGGCCATTCTATAAGGGGTCTTCGATATAGGCCTTGATCCAGGAATCAAATCAATAGAAAACTCATCTTCTCGTTCTGGAGGATGTCCAGGTAAATCTTCCGGAAATACATCTACAAATTCTTTCACAACAGGTACATCCTCTATTTGAACATTCCTTTCCTCACCGACAGTTATTTCATTCTCTTCCTCCCCAATAATTGAATTAAGTTGAGCTACTGGGGGTGGGTCTAAATAAGAATTAGGTGGTGACGATTCTGCTCTAAAAATAAGGTGTTCCTTATCATTATCATCAAGAATCGTAACCTCTTTCTTCTTACAATAAATCTTCGCATCATAGTCCGAAAGCCAGTCCATACCGAGGATTATATCAAACTCAATCATAGGTATGACGATGAAATCAGCAGATAAAGAAAATTTATGTGCTCTAATGGGGACTGATTCACAAAACTTTGTTGCAACGATACTTCCCTTAGGAGTTTTAACTGACAACTCCCTTATTAAATCAAATTGGAAATATCTAATTTTCTTAGCAAACTGGGAAGATATGAAACAATGCGATGATCCAGAATCAAATAATGCATTTGCTAAACTTGAGGAAACCATTAAATTACCTGCCACCACGTCTTTCGGAGTTTCTACCTCAGCAGTAGTGATAGCATAAGCCTGGCCTTGATCCCTTGGCCTTTTCTGAGGTAAGTTCTCCTGACGCTTAGGACATGCATTTGCATAATGCCCCATCTCCCTGCAATTGTAGCACTGAACGTTGGTAGCTTCCTTCTTCCCCTTGCAATCATGAGCTTGGTGGCCTTTTTCACCACACTTGTAACAGACTCCCATTCCCTTCAGGCAAGCACCGGGGTGTTTCTTCCCGCACTTACCACAAGATGGATATTCAACCTTTCCCTTCTTCCCCTTATTTCCATTCCCAGATTGATCAGCAGGTCTCTTCTTCTCTTGCTTTGCTTTAAAGTCATAAGACTTAGAGAATTCCTTTTCGGTCTTGATAGCACATGAGACAATGTCTTCGTACGATGAAAAGGATTGTGAGACTAATGCTCGACGGAGAAATGGTTTTAACCCATCAAAGAAACGATCAATCTTACTTCTTGGGTTGCGAATATAATCTCCAGCATACCTCGCTAACCTTGTAAAGTTAGCCTCATACTTTGTGACATTCTCATCCTCCTTTTGTCTCAGACTCAGAAATTGCCTTTCCATATCTGCTCGATGGTCGCGAGGAAAGTATTTTTCTAAAAACAGATCTTTGAACTCCCTCCATTCCATGTTTGATACTTCATCATCTTCCTTCATGTTTTGAATCAATGACCACCATTGATCAGCATCTCCAGTGAGGCGGTAAACTGCCATGGTAACTTTTTCCCTTTCACTACTCCCCAAAGCCTGAAATATTTTCTCTAGGGAAAATATCCATTGCTCAGCTACTAAGGGATTTGTACTTCCATTGAACGTTGGTGGTTGTTGTCTCATGAATCGATCTAACATTGATCCTCCACGCTGCGGATCAGGGTGCTCCATACGGGTAAGGTTATTATTCATAACCTGAGTAAGTTGTCCCAGTACGGTGATTAGCTGATCAGCACCAGTTGCATCACCAGCCCCACTATAATTATCTTGAGCAGGAGGGCAATCCCTACATGGAGTGCGTGCATTGATACGGTTTCCATTTCTTCCACTAGGCGCCATTTCTAAACAATGTCATAAACTAGACCAGTTTATGAATCAAAATACATAATCCCATACTTATAAAACACTAAACATAAATTGAACTATATATGGATATAATCCATAATCATAAATATGTTTTCTTTGAGGAAGTATATACTCATAAACCCTTCATAATGATTTGTAAAGAAAGTGAGAGTTATCCTAAGCATATCCCCCGGGAGTGTCGTAACCAAGAGTGCAGCAAGGCCCGTTGTCGTGCACCAGTTCCCGTTCGAGTCTAGCTCAAAGCGGTGTTTTCGGGTTTTACCCCTAGGTACATCTGTGCCAGAGCCGCCTCTACCTGCTCGTATCCAGACAGGGATGTATTGCTCGGAAAACTCACAAAATCTCTACAATACCAAAATTTCTAGGAAGTTCTTCTATACTAATCCTCAAAGTTCATATTTTTATGGCCATAATGATGTTTTTAAAAAATAAATTAAATTACTAAAAATTAGTGTGTAATATTAATTAAATATGTATGTTATATATTCAATCAAATATTTTTCTGTATTGATCCAATATATTGGTTTGACATAAGATAATAACAATCCTATTTTTATGCATAAAAACCTAAATTTTTTTATAAAGGTTGTTTTAACCCCTTTTAATAGAGAAAATTTTTTAATTAAAATATTTGGAACTTTTAAATATATAATATGTGAAAATAAAATTTACTTTGTAATTAAAACATAAAAATAGGATTAGGATACATTTTTGGTATTTTTCTGTAAGGTTTAGTTTTTTAACGAATAGATAAAAATACAGTATTTTAATTCAAAACTGTGTTTTCATATAATTTATTTATAAGGTTAAACTATATTTTAAATTAGTTTGAATGTTTATTTAGAAAGTATTTAATCATTTAATCTAATTAATGTAATTGTATCCAATTTTATTTTGAAATTGGATATAAAAACGTATCAAACTATTGATCTTTTTTTACTTTAAAAACACGCGGTGTTGTCCATTCAGCGGGAATAATTTTTAATAAATTTATAAAAGAAATTAGATTAGAACTTTGAAAAAAATATTAAATTTCTGGAAGAATTATAATTTTTTAATAAGTTCATATTAGTTATTTATCAATATTTTTAGTGAATTTAATTAAAATTAATTACATCTGTTAAAGAAAAATTAAGCTTAACTAAGGAATAAACCATATATTTAAGACACAAAATGACCTAAAAACATATCCAAAAACAATTTTATATCCATATTTCTTCCATAAACCTTATATTATATTGTTTGGTTGGTTTTATATGAATTGTTTGGTTAAAATGTGGCTACACCTAACTTGTTTCCAAAAATAACAAGTGAGACCTTTCCCTTCCCTATAATAGGACACCACCTATCTCTTTTATTCTTACCTCTCAAACCACTTAGGTTTGAAAAATATCATCCCAATACACTTCCTAAAATCCCACCCTTCTAATTTTAGCATACATTTGGCAATAAATTCTTCCACATAATCTTTTTGGCATAAACTAAAAAGTGTTACGCGATTAAGAGGTAACACCTTCTCTCAAGATCCTTCCTTGTATCTTCCTTCTTCACACCCTCCAATATCATTATTACACGAATGTATAATAAATAAACTAAACTAAATATAATAGGGTGCTTTTATGATAATTTTTTTTCTAACACTTACACACACCTCTATCTAATGGGTTACTAACATATTGTTTATGTATACGATGAAATTATACCTCACAAAATGATGATTATAATAATGACCCATACATTACATACATTGTTATTACTTCAAAATTGAAGCACACTTATTACAACATATAACAAAACCATGAAAGGACCGTATAGGTATAGTGTTTTTAGAAACTGGAAAGCATAAACAACTGGTTCATAAAGCATTTACTTTGCCACCCATTTATTTCATCATATCTAGAGTCCCTTTTTGGAATATCCTACTTAATAAACTCCTTCCTAACTCGGGGAAATAAAACATACAAAAGGGTGAGCTCAAATGCTCAGTAAGGGTAAACAAAAGAAAAATCAATCACAACATATACATAAGAACATAACTTTTAGAAATCTTAACCTCCAAAAGAGATCATAATTTCATAACATGGGATAAATGATAGTAGTGAAATGTAATCCCAATAATCATAACTTAAAACTTGAAACTTTGTGGAATACACACATAATCATTGAGAATCATTTCTTATTAGTCAAGACTCATTGCCAAGACTATGTTAGTGGACAAAGTCTATTTCTGAACTGAGTTCACTCCTCATTTCAGTCATGTTTCACTGAACCGGTATAACCTGCTGTTCTAGCCATGTCTATCTCATGAGATTTAAAATCTTTACCAAATGAATTGGGGGGAGATATAGGTACCACCCATCTCATAATGATACCATTCTTATGTGTGCCACAAAATCATAAACCATACATCATAGCATAACCCATGTAATAAAAATGGGAATCTTAAACATCATGACACCATAAAACAACTCATATAAGATAAATGAATTCATAAAAATAATTCCATCACAACATAATCAAATCAATGTAATAATAGGGATATAAACAGAACCCTTTATTATCTTAGATGGAAAATAATTTTGATAAAATGATCGAACTCTATTCTTGAGGAAAATATAGTTTCTAGTTCATAAACACTTTTACTTTCTTAACATGTCAAACAATTCTAAACTAAAAGAAGTTGATTAAAAATAAACATGAAAAATTGTAAGGGAAGCTTATTGGAAATAATGTTTTAAATATCCATTCATCCCGTATAAGTTAAAAGAAAACATTCTTCTCCTTCTTTTGTCGGAAAAGTCAAAAAGTACCTCATACAAAAAACGACAAAAGATTCCTTTCATATCTTTTACTAAAAACTCACCGAATGGTAAAATTGGAAATAAACTATTGTAGAATGATGTAAATATTACATATTGAGGAAACATGTATGTGGATGATAAAATTCTCCCCAGTAAATTCCAATGTATAAACAATCTCAGATAAAAATGAGATTGTGATATTTCCCTTACCTTAGGTCCAATTTGCTTCGTAAGTGTCCGAACCTCCTATATAATGATTTAAATAATGTTACTTACTTATTCCAAAATCATATGTATTTTTATGATATCATATATGGTCATATTCTTAGCTTCTAATTAGTAATATTTCATTACTACTTGTTATTCGGGTGTTTATTACTTTTTGTTCTTATGCGTGTTTTGTCGAATAAATTCTTATTCATCTCTTTAGGTTATAGATAACTAATTCCAGAATTTTATTAGTGTAATATATATCATATTAATTCATTCAATTCATTTATATAATCATTATTTAATGAAGACCATGTAGAACGAGTCGCATCACATCGTGGAGACGATATTCCGTACGTACGCACGAGCGTTGATATCGTTCCCATGATCGTGGAATTGTATTGGAGTGTATGTATACTATTTAAGAATCCATATCACCTTAAAATAATCATATATAGTTATTATTTACACCATTATACCCATCCAAGTAAGGTGGTGGGAGAAAATAGATTACACCACGGCGTGGAGACGGTATTTCGTACGTACGCATGCGCGGTGATTTTGTTTTCCGTAGGATGGATAGATGGTGAAATATGGTTGTTTCATACTTATAATAACATATAATTATATGAGTGATAATTATGTTATTACTTCATAATTAAACAACTAAATAAGAAGAATTGGAAGAAGAAATAATGATGAATGAATCGGTAACGGGCATTACCTCTTCTTTGAGAAGCTTCTTTGAGACATCCTTTTAGGGCACTAAAATTGGTCTTTGAAGAAGACCAAGACCTATAGGATGTCTCTAGGGAAGTGGAGAGGAGAAAGTGGCAGGGGTTGGCCGAGCATGAAGGCTCAAATTGGTGTGAGGAGGAGAGGGAGGAGGTTCCCTTTTATAAGGGAGGAGAGGGACACCTTTGGAAATATAAGAAATATTAGTTTATATTAAATCCCAACCTCACTTAAAAACTTAAAAAATGACTCATATCCGAATATTAGATGATATAGGGTTGTAATCTTATCAAAAAATAAAATTTAGACACGTTAGTAATTTATTTTACACATTATCAACTTGATTTATCCTTATTTATCAATTTAATTTTATTTGTGGTAATAATATCATAAATTTTAAATTATTATAAATAATTACATATGTGTTGTGAATTTTCCATAATTAGACAAATTATGACATTTTCGACCATATAAATTTTAATTTATAAATTTTAAACATTTTTTTTATTTTTAAACAGTTTTATAATATTTTATTTTTATAAAATAACAATAGTCTCAATTTTGACACTATTCATTTATTTGAATTTCAATAAAATATATACAGATAATATGTTCAAACTAAAAGCTTTCATAGATCAATAAAATGTCATATGTATCTATAAAATTAGTGGAGAACATTAAATAGTTCATATAGTATTTATTTTATTATTTTTAATACCATTTAGTTGATATTTCAATTAATAAAATAATTTCAACATCACTATTGTGTCATAATAAATGATAAATATTTAATCCCTAAATTTTTTTAACAAATTCCTATAATGTATATAATTTTCTTATAGTTCTGTAGATTATTTATGTTTGATGTTTCATGAAGTTTATCACTAAATTAAAATTATTATACTTATAATATTTAAGAAAGTGACATGTTGTCACATTCATTGGTTTTAATAATAATTAAATTATTTTCATGGAAAAAAGTCCATTAAATGAATCTAATCCGACCCTTAGGTGATATGGGTCGACTTGTAGTCATCCAAAAGGATTTTGGCAGGTGTTAGGGTAATTTTATAATCTTATATTTACCCTTAATTACCCGATTTACCTTTAACTATGGTAAATAAAATTTACCGTAGATACTATTCATAATGCCCAAAAATAAAAAGTAGCCTATTAACATAATTTTGACCCACTGATTCTGAATTTGGAATCCATTTTTCAAAATTCAAAACATATAAGTTGCAATAATTAATTTAAAATAAATCCCGTTGTTAAGAAAACATGTTTTAGAAGATAAAACATTGGCAAAGATTGAAATGTTTTTACAAATGAATTCAATGTGAAATTGATGATAATGACATACATTATATTAACTGGTAAAATTATATTCTATTTATAATTTAAAACCATTCAATATTATAATTTATCCATATAAATTATCTCAATGAAAAAAGTTGTTTTTAATTAAAAATTAGCGTACTTTTACTATTCATCAAAATATGAAAGTTATCAGAAAAATATCAAAAATTTATCCAAAGTAAATTTTTATACCCTTATTCATAATAAGAATTCTATTTTTTCAAATTGAACTTATAAACATGTCAAAAACTAGCATTAATGTTGGTGCGCCATCAAAAGTTGGCAAAACTGTATTTTTTTAAAAATACTTCTTTTATCCAAAAAAACTAATTTTACTTTTGTACCTCATTCTAGAAAATGTATAAGTTGAATTAAAATGTTATAAAATTAAAAATTCAGTTAATAATATTCATAACGACTAGTTTTAATAATATTTTAATAGCATATCATTGTTTGGTGAAACTCGGTATTGCGTACGACGCAAGCTATCGAGGAAGGCTGCGGTTGCGTGTAATGCAAGCCAAGCTACTATTGTGTGTAGTGAAAGATTCCTTTGATGATTTATATAACATAAAAACCAAATATTTCTCATAAAAGTATCGAGTGTTACATTCTACCCCCCTTAAAATGAATTTCACCCTCGAAATTCGTCACTTTGTAACAAACAGATGAGGATACCTCTCCCTCATCATATCCTCAAGCTCCCATGTAGCTTCTTCTAGTTGGTGGTTCCTCCATAAAACATTCACCTAGCGAGTGGTCTTGTTCTATAGGAATTTTTCACTACGATCAAGAATCTCTATCGGCAGTTCTTCATAAGAAAGATCTTGCTCCAGCGGTACAACTTCTGAGATGAGTACATGTGAAGGATCAAGTTTGTACTTTCTCAGGAGAGATACATGGAACACATCGTGAACTTGAGAGAGATTCGGTGGAATCGCCAATCGGTAAGATACCTTTCCAACACTATCCAGTATTTCGAAAGGACCGATATATCTAGGGCTCAACTTCCCCTTCTTTCCAAATCTCATGACCCTCTTCTATGGAGATATTTGTAAGAACACTTTATCACCCACTTCAAACTCTAGGTCTTTTTTTCGGTTGTCGGCATAACTTTGATGTCGACTATGAGCTGCTCTTACGTGTTGTTGAATAGATCAGGCCTTTTTTGCCATCTCATCAACAAGATCAGGTCCCAATACCTTTCTTCCCCCAATTTCATCCCAACAAGTTGGAGTCCTGCATTTCTTTCCATAGAGAGATTCATAAGAAGCCATCTGAATTCTAGAGTGAAAGATATTATTATAATAAAATTCCACCAAAGGTAGGTGTTGATCCCAACCACCTTTGAAATCCATAGAGCAAGCTCTCAAAATATCTTCTATAGTTTGAATTGTTCTCTCAGATTGACTGTCTGTCTAAGGATGATAAGAAGTGCTGAAACTCAACTCTGTATCCAGAGTATGCTGAAGACCTTGCCAGAACTTCGAGGTAAAACTTGGATCCCAATCAGATATAATAGAATGTGGTACTCCATGAAATCTTACCACTTCCTTTACATATATCATGGCAAGCTGATCCAGAGAGGAATCCTCTCTAATAGCAATGAAGTGGGCGGACTTTGTAAGACGATCAACTATGAACCAGATAGAATTATTGCCTTTAGATGTTTTAGGAAGTACTATGGAAAATCCCATAGTGATGTGTTCCCATTTCCATTCGGGTATGGGTAATGGTTGTAACATCCCCATAGACTTTTGTCTCTCAGATTTAACTTACTGATAAACCAAGCATTGAGAGACATATTCAGCAACATGTCTTTTCATGGAATCCCACCAGAAGTACTCTTTTAGGTCCATATTCATCTTCGTGCTTCCAAGATGAATAGAGAATGAAGAACTATGAGCCTCATCCAGCAGCTCCTTCTTTAATTCTGGGATGGGAGGAACACAAACCCAATTCCAGAACTTTATTATCCCATCACAATCAAGGTTGAATTCAGGAATATTTCTCACCTTCTTTTGTAATTCTACATCTTATTTCTGTGCCTCTATAATCTTCACTTGTATAGATGGTTGAACATTCATTTGAGAAAGATACGATTTCCCCCCTTCCATTAAAATTCTAAGATCCAACCTTTGTAAATCTATAAATATAGGATCTTTTGTGATCCTCATCATGGATAAGCTAGCATGTTCTTGTCGACTTAATGCATCTGCCACCTTGTTTTCTTTCCCAGGGTGGTAATGAATTGATCAGTCATAATCCTTAATCAGTTCCAACCATCTTCTTTGGCACATATTCAGCTCCTTTTGTGTGAATATATACTTTAAACTTTTATGATCAGTATAATTGTCACACCTTTCTCCATAAAGATAATGCCTCCAAATATTTAATGGAAAGATTACCGCAGCTAACTCCAAACCATGTGTTTGGTAATTTTGCTCATGGATTTTCAACTGTCGTGAGGCATAAGATATCACCATATCATTTTTCATAAGAACACACCCAAGCCCCTTCTTGGATTCATCACTGTAGATCACAAACCTTTCTCCACTACAAGGCAGTGTGAGCACAGGTGCACTAGATAACCTTCTTTTCAACTCCTTTAAATTCTCTTCACATTCCTCCCTCCAGACAAACTTAACTTCTTTCCGAGTCAACCTGGTGAGTGGATTAGATAATTGTGAAAAATCTTTCACAAAACGTCGATAATATCCATCCAAACCAAGAAAACTTCGGATCTTAGTTACTGTTGTTGGTCTCAACCATCTTTCGATATCCTCTATTTTTGCTGGATCCACAGATATCCCCTCTTTTGAGATTATGTGACCCAAAAATGCAACTTTTTGAAGCCAAAATTCACAGTTGGTAAATTTGGCATAAATTTTCTCCTTTATCAGGGTCTTCAATATAATTCTCAAGTGATCATCATGTTCTTCCTTGCTCATTGAATAGACAAGAATATCGTCTATAAAGACTACCACAAATTGATCAAGATAGTCTCTAAAGACTCTATTCATCAGATCCATGAAGATAGCAGGGGTATTAGTAAGACCAAATGGCATCACTATAAATTCATAGTGTCCATACCTTGTACGGAAATCCATATTTGGTATATCCTCCCTTTTGACCCTTAATTGATGATACCCTGAATGAAGATCAATCTTGGAAAAGTATTGAGCTCCGCATAGTTGGTCAGATAAGTCATCAATGCGTGGGAGAGGATATTTGTTCTTGATAGTGAGCTTGTTAAGTTCTCGATAATCAATGCAGAGACTCATTGATCCATATTTCTTCTTAACAAATAGAACAAGTGCTCCCCAAGGTGACACACTAGGGGGTATAAATCCCTTATCAAGATTCTCTTGGAGTTGCTTCTTCAATTCCTGCAACTCAAGTGGGGCCATTCTATAAGGTGTCTTTGAAATAGGCAAAGCACCCGGTACGAGTTCTATTGAAAACTCAACTTCACGATTTGGTGGAAGACCCAGAAATTACTCCGAAAAGACATCATCAAAATCCCGTACGATAGGAATATTCTTAATCATGAGTTTCTCACCAACCATTTGAGATAAATAACCCTCATTTAGTGGAATCAAGACCCATACGATGGAAGAAATTTCCACTGGAAGGTTATATTCATCCTTGCATCGATAGACGATCATGGATTGATCTGGAATATGAAATTTGACTTCCCTTATTTGGAAATTGATATGAGATCCATATAAAGAAAGCCAATCCATGCCATGAATCACATCAAATTCCACTATAGGAATGATCACAAGATTTGCAGGAAGCACCTTCCCACAAACTTCAATCGGGGAAGAATTATAAACTTTTGATGCGACTGTTGTTCCATTAGGGGTTGTCACAGCTAACTCAATATCTAATTGTTGAGGTAATATAGTGATACTCTTAGAAAAATCTTCAGAAATAAAAGAGTGGGAGGATCCAGAATCAAATAAAAATTTTTCTACTTTAGAGCGGATGGTATGTGTACCTTTCACCACATCGTTATCGTACTCCACATCACTGATAGAAATTGAATGTGACTTTCCTTTGTCTTTAGCCTTAAGATTTTGTTGATGTCGATCATCATCAACAACCCTTGGATTAGGGAATTTATTGGAATAATGCCCCATCTCCTTGCACTTGAAACATTGAAGTGTAGTAGGTTCATTCTTTGTGTCCCTTCCTTTGTTTGCATCATTAGACATCTTTTTCCCATCATTGCGGCATTCAAATTCCCGATGACCTTCCTTTCCACATTTGAAACATTTACTTGTCCCTTTAAGGCAACTCCATCCATGTTTCTTTCCACACTTTGAGAATAAGTTAAACCTCATATTTTTTTTTCAGTGTGCTCTTTAGATTTTTCTTTGAATTCCATTTTCCACTTCTTATAAAACCCATATGACTGATGGGTTACTCCAATCTCCATCTCAAATTTGAGAGCACATCGAACGATTTCCTCGTACCTATTAAAGTCCCTTATGGCTAAGGCCCTTCGAAGACTTGGTTTTAAGCCACTAAAGAATCGATCGATCTTACTCTCAGGTTGGATAATAATACCAAAAGCGTACCTTGAAAGTCTTGTAAAATTTGATTCATAGGTACCAATGGATTCATCATCCTTTTTCTTCAGTTCAAGAAACTCTTTCTCCATCATTGTTCGGAGAATACGAGGGAAGTACTTATTGAAAAATAAGTTCTTAAACTCCTCCCATTCCATGGACTCAATTTCATCTCTTTGTATCATATTCTTAATAAGATTCCACCATTGATCAGCATCTACTTCCAAACGATACACTTCTAGGATGACTTTTTCATGTTTATAACATTGAATAACTGAAAATATATTTTCAATAGTACTGATCCATTGTTCAGCAACTAATAGATCAGTAGAACCGCTGAATGAAGGTGGACGCTGCCTCATAAAGGATTCAACAGAATGTTGATCCTTCCTTTGCTCGTTTGGAAGTCAAGAATGATTCATAGCTTGAGAAAGTTGTGTCAGCATGGCTATAAGATTTTTCATTCCAGCTCCCATAACGTTTGGTTGCTCAGGGGGACAATCATTGCATTTCCCGTCGCATTCCGCATTAACACTGTTCCATCGGGTTCCAGCCATTGACTAAAACCAAGAATAATAGTGTGAGAAACACTAATTATAATAGGAAAACCACATAATAAAGAATTAAATTTCACACTTAAGGTCTTATCCTAGGTTATTCATGGTCATTTCTAAAACACTAAGATTGTGTTCTATTCTTAGAATTATCCTTAGGGTTCTTACTAAGGCTTTCACATCCTAGTTTCCAAAGGTTGACTATACCTTTCCTATGATACCAACTATAACGATCCATACTTTACATACATTGTTATTACTTCAAAATTGAAGCACACTTATTACAACATATAACAAAACCATGAAAAGACCATATTGGAATAGTGTCTTCAGAAACTGGAAAGTATAAACAACTGGTTCAAAAAGCATTTACTTTGCCTCCCATTTATTTCATCATATCTAGAGTCCCTTTTTGGAATATGCTACTTAATAACCTTCTTCCTGACCTGGGGAAATAAAACATAAAAAAGGGTGAGCTCAAATGCTCAGTAAGGGTAAACAAAATAAATATCAATCATATCATATACATAAGAACATTACTTTTGGAAATCTTAACCTGCAAAAGAGTTCATAATTTCATAACATGGGATAAATCATAGTAGTGAAATGTAATCCCAATAATCATAACATAAAACATGAATCTTTGTGGAATACACACATAATCATTGAGAATAATTTCTTATTAGTCAAGACTCATTTCCAGGACTATCTTAGTGGATAAATTCTATTTCTGAACCGAGTTCACTCCTCGTTTCAGTCCTTTTTCACTGAACTGGTATAACCTGCCGTTCCAGCCATGTCTATATCATGAGATATAAAATCTTTACCCAATGAATTGGAGGGAGATATAGGTCTCACCCATCTCATAAGGATACCATTCTTATGTGTGCCACAAAATCATAAACCATACATCATAGCATAACCCATGTAATAAAAATGGGAATCTTAAACATCGTGACATCATAAAACAACTCATACAAGATAAAGGAATTAATAAAAATAATTCTATCACAACATAATCAAATCAATGTAATAATAGGGATAGAAACCGAACCCTTTATTATCTTAGATGGAAAATAATTTGGATAAAACGCTTGAACTCCATTCTTGAGGAAAATATCCTTTCTACTTCAATTTTTTTTTCCATTCATAAAATGTCATAAAATTCTAAACTAAAAGAAGTTGGTTAAAAATAAACATGAAAACATTTAATGGGAAGCTTCTTGGAAATACTGTTTTAAAAATCCATTCATTCCGTATAAGTTAAAAGACAACATTCTTCTCGTACTTTTGTCGGAAAAGTCAAAAAGTACCTCGTACGAAAAATGAAAAAAGATTCCTTTCATATCATTTACTAAAAACTCACTGAAAGGTAAAATTGGATATAAAATATTGTATAATGATGAAAATATTACATATTTAGGAAACATGGATGTGGATGATAAAATGCTCCCAAGTAAATTCCAAAGTATAAACAATCTCGGATAAAAATGAGATTGTGATATTTCCCTTACCTTAGGTCCGTTTTTCTTCGTAAGTGTCTGAACCTCCTGTATAATGATTTATATAATGTTATTGACTTTTTCCAGAATCATAATTATTTTTATGATATCATATACGGTCATATTCTTAGCTTCTTATTAGTTATATTTCATTACTACTTGTTATTCGGGTGTTTATTACTTTTTGTTCTTATGCGTGTTTTGTCGAATAAATTGTTATTCTTTTCTTTAGGTTATAGATAACTTATTTACAGAATGTTATTAGTGTAATATATATCATATTAATTCATTCAATTCATTTATATAATCATTATTAAATGAAGATCATATAGAACGAGTTGCATCACATCGTGGAGACGGTATTCCGTACGTACGCACGAGCAATGATATCATTACCATGATCGTGGAATTGTATTGGAGTGTATGTATACTATTTCAGAATTAATATCACCTTAAAATAATCATATATAGTTATTATTTACACCATTATACCCATCCAAGTATGGTGGTGGGGGAAAATAGATTACACCACGCCGTAGAGACGGTATTTTGTACGTACGCACGCACGGTGATTTTGTTTTCCGTAGGATTGATAGATGGTGAAATATGGTTGTTTCATACTTATAATAACATATCAGTATATGATTGATACTTATTTTATTACTTCATAATGAAACAACTAAAGAAGAATAATTGGAAGAAGAAATACAGATGAAAGAATTCGTTACGGGCATTACCTCTTCTTTGAGGCGCTTCTTTGAGACCTCCTTTTAGGGCACTAAAATTGGTCTTTGAAGAAGACCAGGACCTCTAGAATGTCTATAGGGAAGTGGAGAGGGGAAAGTGTTAGGGGTTGGCCAAGCTTGAAGGCTCAAATTGGTGTGAGGAGGAGAGGGAGTAGGTTCCCTTTTATAAGGGAGGAGAGGGGCACCTTTGGAAATATAAGAAATATTAGTTTATATTAAATCCCAACCCCACTTAAAAACTTCCAAAATGAATCATATCAGAAGATTAGATGCGATAGGGTTGTAATGTCATCAAACAATAAAATTTAGACATGTTAGTAATTTATTTTAAACATTATCTACTTGATTTATCGTTATTTATCAATTTAATTTTTTTTGTGGTAATAATATTCTAAATTTTACATTATTATAAATAATTACATATTTGATGTGAACGTTCCATAATTTGACACTTTATGAAATTTTCAACCATATAAATTTTAATTTATAAATTTAATTTTTTTTTATTTTTAAACAATTTTATAATATTTTATTTTTATAAAATAAGAATAGTGTCAATTTTGACACAATTCATTTATTTGAATTTAAATAAACGATATACAGAAGATATGTTATAATTAAAAGCTTTAATATATCCATAATATTTCAGATGTATCTAGAAAATTAGTGGAGCACATTAAATAGTTCATATATTATTTATTTTATTATTTTTAAAACCATTTATTTGATATTTTAATTAATAAAATAATTTCGACATCACTATTGTGTCATAATAAATTATAATTATTTAATCTCTAGAAATTCTAAATAAATTATTATGATGTAGATAATTGTATTAGATTTCTGGAGACTATTCATTTTACAAGTTTCATGATGTTTATCACTAAATTAAAATTATTATACTTATAATATTTAAGAAAGTGACACGTTGTCACATTTTTTGGTTTTAATAATAATTAAATTATTTTCATTGAAAAAAGTCCATTAAAGGAATCTAATCCGACCCTTAGGTGATATGGGTCTACTTTTAGCCATCAAATAGGATTTTGTCAGGTGTTAGGGTAATTTTATAATATTATATTTACCCTTAATTACCTGATTTACCTTTAACTATGGTAAATAAAATTTTCCGTAGTTACTATTCATAATGCCCAAAAATAAAAAGTAGCCTATTAACATAATTTGGACCCATTGATTCTGAATATGGAATCCATTTTTCAAAATTCAAAACATATATGTTGCAGTAGTTAATTTAAAATAATTCTCGTTGTTAAGAAAACAGGTTTTAGAAGTTAAAACATTGCCAAAGATTGAAATGTTTTCACCTATGAATTCAATGTGAAATTGATGATAATGACATAAATTATATTAAATGGTAAAAATATATTCTATTTATACTTTAAAACCATTCAATATTATAATTTATCCATATAATTTATCTCAATGAAAAAAGTTGTTTTTAATTAAAAATTAGCATATTTTTACTATTCATCAAAATATGGAAGTTATCAGAAAAATATCCAAAATTTATCCAAAGTAAATTTTTATACCCTGATTCAAAAGAAGAATTTTATTTTGTCAAATTTAACTTATAAACATGTCAAAAACTAGCTTTAATTTGGGTGCGCCATCGAAAGGCGGAAAAACTGTATTTTTTTGCAAAATACTTCTTTTATCCAAAAAACTGATTTTTCTTTTATACCTCACTCTAGAAAATGTATAAGTTGAATTAAAATGTAATAAAATTAAAAATTCAGTTATTACTATTCATAATTTCTAGTTTTAATAATATTTTAATAGCATATCATTGTTTAGTGAAACTCGTTTTTGCGTACGACGCACACTATCGAGGAAGGCCGCGGTTGCGTGTAAAGCAAGCCAAGCTAGTGTTGTGTATAGTGAAAGATTCCTTTGATGATTTATATAACATAAAAACAAAATATTTCTCATAAAATTCTCAGGTGTTACAATTGATAAATTATCATCATGGTGGATATTATGATGGAAATTTTTTTTATATATTTATATATGTTATATATTGTATTTTACTTTCTATTTGGTGTAAATAAGATAATTTCATTTGAGGAAGTGTGGACTATCACCCCCTCGAAGAGAAGTGATTTGTTCCCACACTACATGGAATGTATTAATTAGGGGTTTAGAGAACTTATATGATATATAAAACATTATAATTCTACTTAAGTGATTATATATACATATATACAGATATTTAATTTTCATTATTTATTTTAATATGAAAATAAAAAAGAGAAACAATGATCATGCATACGTATGACATACTGTCTCCATGAATGATGTATTCCAATTCATAATTATATATTCTAGAGATTTTTATAATAAAAAAATACCGGATAAACATTATATTTATACAATGGTTTACATTATAGAATCTTGGTATAAATATAAGTACCAATGATATAACAAATTAAGATACATGCGAAGAATAAAATGAATATTATCTTAAGTGATGCCTTAACATAGGATGGTTAAAAAGCTGGTAATATAAGGTCATAATAAACTATTATATGGTATTATACATAATAATATGGTTTTGTAAAATATGTATAAGAAATTTATATTTATTATACATGTGCTTTCAATGAGTATTAGAAGATTTAATACACATGATAAGGGGATTTCATTTCACTTTTTTTTGAGATACATGCTAGGTTTTCCACTCATTTATTTAGTATGGTGTATGTACTTCACATGATTGTATTATATGTATATTATTATTTAATTTATGGTTATTAAAAAATCTATTCCAATATCCTTATCTCTAGGGGTTTAAGTTAAAAAGTTTCCAAATTGGTGAAATAGTTTTTTCCAAATTTCCCTTCTTTAAGACTCATGGTTTGTTATTAACCTAAATAATATTTTGAGGTGTATATAATTATATTTTAATAGTTATATCATGAATTTAATTATTTTAATGATATTTTAAGTTTAATTTAATTATCTTTTTCTTACATGGAGAGTATGATCCCTTGTTACCAAGTTATAAGAGTTTATTGAGAAAATCTCTTCACTTTTCAAGTTTCTATATGTTTTTGCTTCCTTTGATGAAATATTATGAATCATATCTCAGGAAAATTAATGAATTTTATTATCATTTGGTTATTAATGATATATTCATGTATTGGTTACTTTTTTCAAGTATTTTTTACATATGTTTGTTAAGAATGTGTTTTTATGAAAGACTGGATTTACCATCTCTTCAGTCGGAATCCTACATTCCTTCAAAACCTTGTTCTCTAAAAAGGGATTCCATGAATATTCTACCATTCTACTTTAGTATTTAAAATAAATTTTTACCCTTCCTATTATTTACCAATCTCTTTAATGTAATATTCTTTTTAGTTTATAAATAAGTCATTTTCTAACATTTTTACCATGCAAAAGGAATGTTCTTTTTACCTCATATGAAAGGAACAAATTTACCCACCATCATTTATTTGAAGCTTCCTTTGAATTTTTTAAAGGAAATTTTTTTTATGAAAATATTTTTAAATGTTTTTTCAAGGAAAATTTTTTTCACAATGTTTTCTAACTTCTTTTATATGTTTTCAAGGTTATTTTTTCAAAATGTTCTGAAGCCTTTTTTATGTTTTAAATGTATTTTCAAAGAAATGGGTTTTAAAACATTTTCAATATCCTATCATATGTTTTCTAGTAAAAATATTTTAAAAAACTTTTCAATATTTATTTATATTTTTTCAATTTATTTTAAATGAAAAATTATTTTTAAATGTTTTAATGATTATTTTATAATTTTTCATAGAAAAAGTTTTTCAAAATGATTTCAATAATTTTTTCTAACATGTCACGGTATTTTTTAAGAAAATTATTTTGAAAATTTTTTATGTTATAAAATTCATTTTTTAATGATGAACGGATATTTTCTTCCAGAAAAATATTCTTAAGATAATTCAAAATTATTTTCCTTCTAGGATAACATATTTTGATGTTACCCAAACCATTCTAATGAATATTCTAAAGGTTCCATTCATACTCTTTATATGAATGGGTTATTCTTAAATTCATGGTGTTTATAAATCGTGTTTCTATTTCATGGGTTATATTTTAATGAAATATAGTTCTCTTCAATGGGATATATGTTTATGAAATCCATTTATCCTTCATGGAAACCTGTCTTTTTTTTTCATAGGTTATGATTTGATTACATATTTCTAATACCCATTTAATTTTATGGGTTATGATACGATTATTCATGATATTTGGGAACATGTATGTATGATTTAACTATGATATGGGTGGGACCTATATCTACCTCCAATGCATTGTGAAAATATTTATATCTCATGATATAGATTAGGAAGGTCTTGGGAATAAACCTTTACTAATCATTTGGCCATGGGTGTGAACCATGACTACCAAGATTGTATGAGGAGTGAACTCATGCTACTAATATGGACATGGGAGTGAAACATGACTACCAATATGGTATGGGGAGTGAACCCATACCACCATGATGGTATTGGCAGCGATGCCATAACTTCTATGGAAATCATATTATATGAATATGTGGTTGCCACAATTACATTTTTTATTCATATGTTGTGCTTCTACCACTTATTATATTAATTATATTATTATCCATGTCATATGGATTTGAAATTTCATTTATGATCTCTAATATTCAGTCCATGATATTAAAATGTTATGCTCAAGTTCCATACACACTGTTCACATTATTCTTACACATTTCCTTTATTTATCCTTACCGAGCATCTAGAATAACCCCTTATTATGTTTCATTTCCCATGGTTATAATGAAATGTTTTAGGAGAAATTACTAAAGGTGGAGATATTTACGGGAGAGGTTGAAGATATTTCATCAGGATAGAAGATTTTATTTCCCATTTTCCGAAGACACTAAACTATTACAGTCCTCAGGAATTTATTATTGTGATGTAATTAATATTCATCTAAAATAGTGTAATATCCTTGTATGTTATTCCTAGGTCACTATAGTTGGTATAAATATAATGGTTAATCAAACTTTTCTGGCTAAGATGTGAAAACAATAGTTTTTTTCCTAGGTATATTTCTAATTATATGTCTAGGGATGTCTCTAAGGATATGTATTAGGATGTGTCAATGTTTTGGAAAATGTCTTCGAATTTTGGTAAAGGTTAGATTGAGTGGTTTCCTAGAAATATATCCCTGTATAGTTACTACAGGTGGATGCGGCTCTAGAATAGAGGTACCTAAGGGTAACAACTCCAACAAGATGATATATTCTTGACTTGGAGTAATCAGGTACACGACATTGGGACTTGATGCATACCTGGTTTGAAAGATTCATGAGATATGCTTTGGGAATTCACAGACTCTTCATCGACCATCATGAAGAATTTAAATATAAGTTAGATATGAATACCATTGCATGAACCTAGGGTATCATAGATTAAGGAAGTTGTCATGATTTTGACATCCTTTATGTAATTCTTTTCATTACTATGTGGCTTTCTTCTATGATAAGTAATGCTCATACTATGCTTCTCATTTTAGTTATTGGTGGGAACTAGAAGTTAATGGATTAATGTTGAAAATTTTGGATGATTTTCTAATTAGAATTCAAGTATAATTATCACTGGAGTGAAATATGTTGTGATAATGCCTAATCAATTTTCACAGAACATGATTAACAATGTTTACATTAATGAACTCTCGAACTCACCAAGGAAGAGAAATAATATGTTCATTGAGATTTTAAGAAATAGAGAACATAGAGGAATGAAGATTCGATATCCTTTTTGTCAATAATGTAGGAGGAATCACCAAGGTGGATATATTATATGGATGAGAATATTAATAAATGCGGTATATAAGGACACAATGCAAGTGAATGTAGGATAAAAATAGAGAGTTTGGTTAATATAATGGGTGAAAATATTGGCCTCCCAAAGGAATTATCAAATTTTATTTCTTTTAAGTGTGGAATAAACGGTCATTATGAAACTAAAATTCCTAAGAGGATTGATCCTGAAGGGGATCAGTAAGGTGGTATGAGTAATTTTTACGATGAAGATGTTGAAGAGGCTACAGATGAAATGTGAAAGGAAAGTTGTATTGTGTAATAGGATGAGGTAACCTTGCTAATTAAATAAGGATGAAGTGGAATAATAAAATATTTTATGTATTTGGATTGAAGATGTATGTTATATGAAATTTGACATATATAAGGATTGTTTAGTTTATGTTTTTCACTATAGATTTAAAAGAACACATTGTATGGTTCTGATGGAAGAGAAAAGTGATATAATAGAAAGGTTATTTCTAATTAAAACACATGATTAATAGAAGGATAAACCTTAATATGTGTCTTATGTTAGGATATTTTTTTTTATAATGACATTAGGGACATGAATAAGTAAATTTGAAGGTACTTTTTACGTTGGAAGTAATTAAGTACCTATTGAAAAGTACTTTATGATGTTATGAATGAAGTTTAAAACATCCTTGATTTTTGGAATATATCCAGTAATATATTGAAAAAGGATGAATGCATGTTTTCTAGAAGTATTTATGGTAATTCAGGTTGTTACCATTTTCCAAGAGAACTTACCAAGAGGGTATTAACTTTTTTCAAATGTGACAACAAAGAGATACTTTGTGGTAAACATGGGGAATTAATGTTAAGCTAATTTAATTATTTTCATTCTAATGTTATGTATTTTCATCTTTAAGAAGGATTATAAGGTTAACCATTGATGAAAATATTAATTTAAAATCATAAGTAAGTATTTATGCACTAACATTGTATTAAAAACCTTGGTTAAAATGTTACTTAATGATTAACCTTATTTTAAGGATGTCCATCATATTATGGAAATTATATTAGTATGGTTTTAGAAAAGTAAATAATGTATGTTAGGTGACAACCAATCAAATCTGTTAGGGCATAGGTCTTGAACCCCTGACAGAATGATGATAAGGGTTTCACGCCTACCACTGGCCTATGTGATGTCCTGGTTAATGTATAATTTTTTCGATCAAAAACTGTTTATGATGAAACAATAGAGTTACTTTTTTGTTTAGAGATTAATTTATTAACCATGTTGATTTTTTTAAGAATATTTATAGATATATTATTATACTTTTCATTCTTTTATGGGCCTTAAGATCTACTAAAAGTGTATTTTATCACTCGAGTAATCAAAGTAAAATTTTGGATGTCCATTACATGTAGTAATGGATGAATTATAAATTGATAAAAGCACAACTAAATAATGAAATTTTGTTTGTAGGAATATATCAAGTATGCATATTTCCTTATATTTATGCTTAGTAAAATAATTAGTCAATGTTAGGATAATTATAAAAAATGTGTTGTCTTAATAACTTAATTTGGTTTAAACAGACGTCCTTTAAATCATAACTTATTTATGACTTTGAGGCCCTCAACTTTTCTTTGATCATCCACTCATTTATGACTGATTACTTCAATCACTCCCAATAAATATTTTTGTTTTTTTCTCTATGTCTAATCTTCAAAACAAAACTATGTTTTCCTACATGAAATCCCAGTTATATTTTACATTGGGTAACCATTTTATTCAAGCTTACCATTTTTAACTGATGTTTTACTATCAATTTTGACGATGTTTGTTTCTATGAATGAAAATTTCATGTATCAAAACTTTGATAACCCAGATGAATTTTTTTGGAGAAATTCATTTTAAGGTGGTTGGAATGTAACACCTAGATATTTTGTGAATTAATATTTTTTTCAATTTAATTTAACCATTCATATTTTTTTTCATTTTACATAACACTAAAAATATTTTATTTTATATTAAATAACAATGTTTAGCTTCCGTTATAAGCTACACCAAGTCAATAGTACACTAAAAATAACATGAATTTTAGGTTTCACTACATATAAAACTAATGATAGCTTGGTTTACCCAAAAAAATGACTTTCCTCGATGACTTGCGTAACATGCATGACTGAGTTTAACAAAACAAAAATATATTAATAAAATAATATTATTTGATATAATAATATATAACCTAGAAGTTAAATTAGTGGTTATGAACTGTATTAACTAATTTATAAAAATATATGTGTTACAAAAATATAATATGAATTCATATGTTATCAATTAATTATAATTGAATATGAAAACATATTCAATATAATGGAAAATGTTAATATTTTAATGCTCACAAAGCTGTTTTACCATTATAAATAAAATTAATTGAAATTATTGATTAATATTAATTAAATATATATGTTATATATTAAATAAAATATTTTTTTTTTATATTCATACAATATATTATATAGACATAATATAATAAAAAAAATCCAATTTTATCAATAAAAACCTGCATTTTTTATAAAGGTAGTTTTAACACCTTTTAATGGAGAACCTATTTTAAATAAAATATTTAGAACTTTTATATATTTAATATTTCTGAATAAAATTTATATTTGGAATAAAAATATAAAAACTATTTTAGGATAGTGTTTTTTTATTTTTCTGTAAGGTTTCATTTATTAATGAATAATTAAAAATACAGGATTTTAATTGAAAACATCTTTTTCCTATAATTTATTTATAAGTATAAATTATATTTTAAATTGGTTAAATTATCTAATTAGATAATATGATTTTCAATTAATCCAATTTAGGTCATTGAAACCAATTTCACATTGACATTGGATATGAAAACTTAGCAAATGTTTGATCATTTGTTTACTTTAAAAACCCACAGTGTTATCCCTTCAGCGGGATTAATTTTAAATTAATTTCTATCAGTCCTGTTATTGGAATTTGGGAAATGTATTCAATATATGGAATTAATATATTTAATAATTTCTGATAATATCAAATTAATTTTTTACAAACATTTTTAATGATAATAATTAAAATTAATTATATCAGTTAATGTAAACTAATCTTAACTAAGGACTAAACATTAAATTTAAGACCCAAAATGACAGAAAAACTTTTCAAACCCCATTTTTAGTCCATAAATCGGCCATTAAACTTAAATTATTGTGTATTTTGGTTATATTTTCCTTTTTTAGGTAAAAACATGATTAGACCTGACATGTTTTAAAAAATGCCAAGTGTGACCTTTGCCTTCCCTATAAAAGGCCACCAACTCTCCCTCTTCTTCACATATATGAAAACACTTATGTTCAGAAAATATAATCCCAAACCACTTACCAAAATATATAACTTCCTCCTTTAATCTTTCCTTTGGGTAAAATGTTTTAGAAGGAAGCATTTTGTCGTAAACCAAATGGAGTTTCCTGATTAAGAGGTAACACATTCTCTCAGAATCATTACTTTTATTTTCTTTATCCACCCCACCACTCACTTTATTCAATGATTTTATAAGAAATTTATTATGAATATACTAGGATATTGTTATGATAAATTTTTTACCTATAATTTCACACACCTCCATCTAATGGGTAACGAACATATTGTGTTTGTGTACGACAAACTTCCGCCTCACAAAATGATGATTGTCCAATTTTCCTTACCGTATATCATGGTGGAAATTATTATGGAATATATATATATATATTATATTTATTATGTATTTTATGTATTTTATATTGTGTATTTATTTTTTAAAACATATCTTTTTAATTTCAATTTGGTGTTAATATGATAATTTTGTTTGGGGAAGTGTGGACTACTGCCCCCTCAAAATGATGTGATTCGTTTACAAACCACATGGAATTTATTAAGGACAATATTAGTGAACTTATATGACATATATTAAATTATAATGCTACTTTAATTATATTATATACATATATACATATATTTCATTATCCTTATCTATTTCAAAATGACAACAAAAATCGAAACAGTGTTCATGCATACGTACGACATACCATCTCTAAGAATGGTGTATTCTATTTCATAAGTATATATTATATATATAATTATAATACAAATATAGTCGATATAAATGATATTTATATCATGCTTTACATTTTGGAATCATGATATAATTATAAGGATAAATGATATAATAAATTAACACACACGCGAATAACAAATCGAATATTATCTAAAGTGATACCTGAACATAGGATAGTTAACAAGAGGGTAATATTGGGTCATAATTAAACCATACATGGTATCAGATAATAGAATTTTTTTGTAAAATATCTATATTAAATTTATATTTAGTATATCGGTGGTTTGAATAAGTACGACGAGAGTCAATACAAAAGGTAAATAGATTTCATCCCCGTTTTTATTTTCGTGATATACATGCTATGTTCACCACTCTTTCCTTTTGTGTGGGTTGTGTACTACCCATGATTTTATTCTGGGTATATTATAAAAAAATTTATGGTTATTCACATATCCATTTTGTGATCTTTATTTCATGAGTTAAATATTTTCAAAGTTACTAAATCAGTGAAATTATTTTTTCTCAATTTACCTTCATTGAGACTCATGTTTTGTTATTCACCAAAATATTATTTCGAGGTTATATTGTTCCATTTTAAATGTTATATCAAGAATTTCATTATTTTCACAATATATTTATTTTCTTTTAATTTCATTTTCTTGCATGGAGAGTATGATCCCAATTTACCAAGTTATTATATTTTATTGAGACGATCTCATTATTTTTCAACATAGTTTATTTTTATGAGTTATTTTATAAAATATTAGGATTCATATCTCCTGAAAATTCCTGTATTTTATTATGATCAGGTTATTAATGGTATATTCTTGTATTGGCACCATTTTTATACTCTTTGGTAAATATTATAGTTACGAATGTGTTTTTAAGAAAGCTGGACTTTACCCTCTCTTCAGTAAAAAATCTATGTTCCATCAAAACCATGTTTTCTAAAAAGGGTTTCCTATAATATTGTACCATTATCCTTTAATATTTAAAATAAATTTTACCCTTTATATATTTTACCAAACTCTTTAAAATAATATTATTTTATCTTTTTGAATAATGCATTTTTCTAACCTTTTTACTATGAAAAAGGAATATTCTTTTTACCTCCTACGACATGTATGGATTTACCTGTTGTCTTTTCTTTGAATATTTCATTGATTTATTAAAAGGTTAATTTTTTTAGAAAATGTTTTTAAAAGTGATTTTCAAGGAAATTTTTTTTGAAATGTTTTTATTCCTTATTTATAAGTTTTCAATGTATTTTCATGTAAAACGGCTTTCAAAACGTTTTCATGTATTCATTATATTTTTTAAATGCGTCTGTAAAGAAAAATGTTTTTATTTTTAGGGAATATTATTTTATAATTTTTCATGGAAAATGGTTATTAAAATGATTTCAAGTCTTATTTATAAGTTTTCAATTTTGTTTTTAGGAAAATTATTATGAAATGGTTTATGTATCAAAAAATATTTCCAAATAAGAATTGATATTTTCCTCAATAATTTTTTTGAAGGACATTTCAAAATTATTTACCATAAAATATGGCATCTATTGATGTCACTCATGGTCTTATAATAAATAAACTAAGGGTTCCATTCATATTCTATCTATGAATGGGTTATTATTGATGTCATGGTATTTATGATAACCATTTCCCTTTTATGGGTATATCTTTTTGAAATCCATTTCTACTTCATGGGTTATATGTTTATGATATACGTTTTTCTTTCACGAGTTATGATTTGGACAAGGTGATTAAGAAACCCGTATTTTTTCCACTAGTTATGATCTAATTGCATGTTTATAATACCCATTTAATTTCATGGGTTATGATATGATTATTCATCATGTTGTGGCACATGTATGCATGATTCCACTATGAGATGGATGAGACCTTTATCTTCACCCAATGTATGAGGTATTTACTTTTATCTCATGATGTAGACAAGATGGTATTGGGAATGAACCTTGACTACTAATATAGATATGGAAATGAACCATGAGTACCAAGTTGGTATGAGGAGGGAAATCATGCTACTCAAATGACCATCAGAGTGATCCATTACTACCATGATGGTACCAGGAGTGAGCCCATAAAACCAACATGGTCTTAGAAGTGTTGCTTTTTCTAAAATGGAAATCCTATTGTATAATTATGTGTTTTCCACAATTCAATGCTTTATTCCTAAGCTGTGATTTCATGAATTATGCTCTTAATTCTATTTTGATCAATGTCTTATGAATTTCCAATCATTATTTTGATCTCTAATATGAAGGGTATGATTTTCTAATGTTACGAACAAGTTCCATACCTTATTTTTATGTTATTCTTACACATTTCCTTTATTTACCCTTACTGAGAATCTAAGATAACCCCTTCTTATGTTTCTTTTCCCCATGTTATGAGGAATGTTTTTAGTTAGAAGTACTAAATGTGGTGATCATTATGGGATATGTTGATGATATTTCACCAGGATAGAAGATTTCTTTTCCATGTTTCCAAACACACTAAACTATTATGGTCCTCAAGAATGTATTATTTTAATGTGATGAATATTTATCTAATATGGTGTAATATCCATGTATGTTAAGCACAAGTCAATATGTTCTACACCTTGATGAAATATGTAGAAATGTCATGATATTTCCCCACACGACAGAGAAAACATAATTGTCACTTAAAGAATCCGACTTAACCTAATAGATTTTTCCAGTATAGTTTAACGAAGAAGCCTCAAGTAGCCAATTGTAGAAACCTCATCCATATATTACCTATTTAATGGGTTGGAACATGTTTTGGTTAGGATTAAATTGACACCACCATACAATTTATAAGGTGTACATTCCCTTATGAATTGGATATGGAAGTTGATATAATTAAACCACTAAAGAAAAATTTAAATACGCAATAAATAAAATGGAAACCTTATGTAAGAAACATGAGACTTTTAACCTGAACCATCCTTGTAGTGGGTAGAAGAACATTTATCCTATGTTTAAATTGTGATTTATTCTGATACCATAGACATATATTGTGGGGAAAACAAAGGGTTTTAGTATGTTTATAGGTAGGTTTGTACCTCTCATTATTTATAACATTACCTATATTTTATAAAAACTTTATAAGTCATGCTATTGGAATTTTTAGAAAAATTCCACTATGACGAACTCATGTAGTATGTTAGGAATGTGGAGATGAGAATTCTCATGATATGGGGGGCCCCAGAGCCACCTGTTATACCACTTGTAGTGTCACCCGAGAAACCTCCTTTAGATCATACACTGGGTGATGATACCTAGTTCTATGTCATCTTTCTTCTGTTTATGATAATAGTTGAGGGTTATCCTTCACCTACCCCTTATATGGTAGGTCTGACTCCAGAGTTATAGTAGAAGCATCCCCCCACCTTTTTGGGGGATAAATGTCTGATTGAAAAGATGAATGTATATTCTCAATATACAAGAGGGGGGGGGGGGTTAATTGTATAATTTAAAAAATCCCTTTGGAAATTTTAAATATGGAAATGTTTGATGAAGTTAAATAAGGTAAATTCACAAGACCTTTTATTTCTAAAGACTTTATTTATTATGGAAATATGGTTCCAGAAATGAAACTTAAGAAAATTTTACAACGAAAATGATTCTACCTCAAGGTGTATAGAATCTAACTAATCAGAGTACAAGTATAAGAAAGTATAAGATAGTTATACTTTCTTTATCAATCAAAATTCTGAAGAAAATGAAACTTGAAACAATATGAGTTTCATGTAATAAATCTTTTAACCTAAAGAGTAGGGTATCCAACAACCTTGGATAATGGTCCCTTGATTTATACATTCAAAAAATATGGTCTTACCCACACCAGGGTAAGCCCTCGGTATGAATATCAGAGTCTGTATTGCTATCCCCTTAATCACTCAAACATAAAGGTAGTCGGAACCTCTATCTTCCTATCCCCAGAAGCCCTCGAATGTACACAGTAACATTCAGAGTCACACAAAGCAATTCTGAACAAGATGTTTAGAATACACAAAGCAATAAAGTCTCTCTATCTAGAAATCACTTTCTTAGTATGTAATCTCTAGACTGATCAATGTTATTGAGCTCATTAAAATGAGCTCCAATTTATAAGCACATCTTCAATGGTCATCTCCTTTCTCCAACAATCATATTTTTCCTTAAATTTTGGAGGGACCTATACATGTTTCACTCAAACAATGGTTGGTTAGAAACAGAATGAACAACATATTTTTATAACTCAAACAAGAGTAAGTATAAAAAGTTTTCACAACCAAGTTAAAATTTTAAGAGTCTAAGGAAAAAATAGAATTCAGAGTCTAAGTGAGTAATCCTATAGAGTCTATGTTACATGGATATACAGATTCTATTTTTCAAGGAATTTCGAGTTAGAATTCTATAGTATTGAGGGTCTAAATTCTGAGGAATTCAGAGTCGGAATTATGAGGAATTCAGAATCGGAATTCTCAGGAATTCGGAACTAGAATTATGTGGAATTCGGATCCTGAGTTCTGAGGAATTAATATTCTTAATTTTAATGAATTCATAACCTAAATTATGAGTAATTTGGATTCCGAATTTAAGAGAATTCAGATTCTAAATTTCAGAGAATTATGATTACAAATTTTAGAGAATTCAGATTCTAAATTCAGATCCTAAAAACAGAATACTCTATATCTATATATTTATTTAATTCCGAGGTTTTAGAAGTGAAACCTAATTTTACACTTTGGTATAAAAAATTTAGATTTAGAGAGACTAAAAAATTGAACAACGAAAACAAGGTAAGGATAAATTTCCCTGGGGAATGAAAATTTTCCTTATCAAGATGAATCTAATGGAAAATTAAATTTGAATTAGTATAGAGCGTTTGTGATTTTCAAAACATAAAGGAATGGAAAATTCATAAGGAATCCTTATTGACTCAAAAATCTCCCCCTTTTTGGAAAGCACAATCATCCTTACGAAAAATTATATAAGGACTTAGAAATTTTATGGACTTGTAAATAAAACTTATCTCCCATTACTTATGGATCAAAGTGAATATGACTAACTCCCCCTTAGGCTTTGGAAACACTAAAGATCAGATTCTGAATTTCTTGAATGAGATTTTCCATTTTCTTGCATATAAAAATCATCATGATAAAAACTCCACATTAGATGAACTCCCACTTAGGGAAATTTATTCTTTACTAAGTATTATTTTTTAACATTCCTTTCTCCCCCTTTTTGATTTTCAAAAAGAAATACATGGAATGGAAAGGAAAATAAGGTGCCTGAAATTTTAGTAACAAACAACCAAAAAATATAAAGATCAACAAGAATTTTATTAGGATTGAATGATTTTTCACAATAAGGAAATATAAAAAAAGATCGAATTTAGAATGAAATTACCCTTCCTTTTCCTTTGACATCATCTTTTTCACTGTGGTTTTGAGCTTCTTGAGTTCCTTGTGATCCTCCTCTGCACGTTTGAGATTCTGATCCCGATCTTCTATTTTCTTCCCTAAGGATTTATTTTTTCTTCCTGAGCCTTAAGAGATTCTACCTGACCCTTAAGAAATTCTTCTTTCTTAAATCTCTTCTCTTCTATGTCAATTATAAGATCTATTTCTCTCTTCAAACTCTATAGAACTGAATTTAATTTCCCATTCATATCATTCACTTATTGCTTTTGAGAAGTCTGTTGCAAAGTTAACTTTTCCTCAAAACTATTAGTGAGATCCTTGATCTTCACATCTTCAGTGTGAAAAGCGTCCTTTACACTTTCTTGAAATTAATTAAGGATTATAATCTCTTCAATAGTCATTTTTTAATTTCTTGTCAACTTTTTGAATGATCTTTTATGAGATTCATAACTAATAAGAAAAGTCTTGAATTCTGCCTCGATTTTGACACACTTATCCATCACCATGGATTTTGAATCTGATTTTTGATTTAATGAATAATGAAGCATCTGGAATCTCAAGTCTATACTGGTGAAAGTTGGAATAGTTCCAACAAACTTTTTCATAGATTGAACTACAAAGTCATGTCCGAGAGAGGACAATTATGAATCTGAGACTTTGGTTGGTGAGGGTTCTTTTTCAATTTCAAAATCCTTCATCTTCAATGAGCCACCAACTTCATTCTACTTTACTACAACCTTGCTAGGTGTATCAACTACCACATGTTATCCCTATTCAACCTTCAGATTGAATCCTTCTTGATAAAGAGATTCATGTTCAATATGTGATAGCTAAACTATATCGTCTTCATCAATTTATTCGTTCTAATCTCCTTCCTCAACATCTTCTAGGTGAATGAAATATTTATTGATGCTTTCTTCCCCAGATAGTTTATTTACTTCATCTTCACCCTTATCTTCATCCTTCCCAAGAGTATCAAGATTTGACGATTCAAGTTTAGAGGTTCGGAATGATAATTTCTCAGAAGGGATTTCCTTTTCATGTTATTGCTCTACCTACATTAAAACATCTTTGGAGAACCACAAACTTCTTACTACTCTTCTTGTACTTCTTTAAGAACTTCTTGTTGTTTTTATGGAATTACAAACTTCTTTCCCAGAGTTTCAGGAAGTGGTTCTTGAAGAAATCACTCCGGTACCTGAATATTCTCAGAGGCTTTCTCAACAGCCTATCGAAGGGATTGCACTATCTCAGCTTTAGACAACTTCTTCTTTTTCTTCTTTTATTTTTCAAAATTTTCTAAATTATCAGTAGTATTTTCCTTCAAAAAGTTTTCCTCAACAGGGTTGAGGACAAATATAGGTTCCCCTTCCTTTTTGTTCTTCTTTATCTTCTCTCCACTTGACCACAAATTCATCAAGATATGCTTTTTGATTCTTTGTCTTTAGAGGTGCGGATTGAGTTTTCTAATCCACTGGGGTTTTTTTTCCTTCTCTTCTGGTTCCTTCACCTTCCTCATTTTTCCTCCCTTCTTATAAGTTTTAGCGACTTTTGACATCTTTGAAAAATCGTTAATTTCTACTTCCGACAAATCTTGAAATTCTCCAGATTGACTATCAAAGCCAATATTCATCCTCCTTAGAGTATCATCACTCAAAATAATCACCTTACAATTATTTGTCTTTGAACTGTAAGGGATCTTGAAATTCTGAAGACAAATAAAAATGATTTTTGAAAGAATGGCCGAATACATAATAATCTGGGCCTTCAGATTTCCATCATTTATATTCTTAATCATAACGAATATATGCTTAACAGGATTTATCTTTCTTACATTCACTTGGAAATCAAGAAAATACATATCTATTTTCTTCATGGTATCCTTGTCCCCTTTTCTCGAAATTAGAAAACCTTTAACCCATAGCTAAAGAATTAGAATATTTATAGAGAGATGAATAATTTTCGGAGTCTTCACTTCCTCAAGACCAAGACATGCTAAAGACTTTTTCTTATCAAAGGATCCTATTTCAGCAGGTAGCTTGTGAGAGAAAAACTTAGATTCTCCTTCATTAAGAATTTCTATCAGAATTTCTGCCATGTTTTAAGAAAGCGAATACGGTATTCCATTGCTTTTGAATAAAAATTTATCTCTTCCTCCTTCATTGAAAAAGCTTAATATTTAGTAGAATTAAACCAGAAAATTTGGATACACCATAACCTGTGCTTTCAGTTTCGATATGAAAAAATTCTCTCAACCATTCAGATTTATATTCTTAGAGATAATGAAATCAGACTTAGAAAAAAAATCAGATGAACAATCCTTTCTCTATAAATATTCCATTTAGATATTTTTTTAAAGATGATAGTTCTTTTTGCGATGAAGCTTCAATAGACATTCAGAAATGAGGAAAACTTGAAGATCTAGAACGATCTTATGTAGGAGGGGAAGAGCTTCAACACGTGAAGGCTTGAGTTTCGATGTGTGAAAAGATATTTGGGTTCTTTTATATAGGCGTTGAGATGAAAGTTCATCTTCCATAATTGATACATCAGTTGAAAACTTTCTGACTAGATTTTATAGTTGAAAATATATTCGTAGAAGGAAATTTGGTCCAATCAAATCTTTTGAGGTTTTTAGAAAAAAAAATCATATTTAAGAAAAATAAAACTGAATACAAAAATATTTTCTTAAAACAGAATAAAATACAGGCAAGTAAAAATGATGATTAGGAAATCCTAGGGAAATAAATCAAACATTTCATATTACTTAGGGAAATTATTCATAATAAGGAAAAATTATTCTTGAAGAACATTATATTCTGAAAAATTAGATTATGACAAAAATTAGAGTACAAAAAGTTTTACAATGAAAATTTTAACTACGAAAATTTTGACTACAAAAATTTTGATTAAAAAATTTTGGACTACGAAAATTTTGATTAATAAAATTTTTACTACGAAAATTATGATTACAAAAATTTTGATTACAATAATTTTGACTTTGATTTTTTTTAAAACTACGAAAGATTTCGGTAACGAAAAATTTTCATTATGAAAATTTTTTTACAAAAATTTTCATTAGGAAAAATTCTTATTTAGAAAAAAGTTTCATTATAACTGACAAGAAGATGTAATCCACCTATGAAAAAGTGTTTCTTACTATAAGGTGATAGGTTTCAACAAGAATTTAATATGGAAGATTACCTTATGGATATCATTCCTAACTTCTGTTTAATGTATTCAAATCTATCGGATGGTAATGTTTTCGTAAAAATATCAGCAAGTTGATCTTGCATTTCGTTAAATTGAAGAAAGATATCTCTTTTCTGTTTGTAATACCTAAGAAAGTGAGGCCTAATATCAATATGTTTTGCAAAAGAGTGATGTGAAGTGTTTTTACTCATGGAAATGGTACTAGTATTATCACAAAATATTGGTGTTTTGGTAAAACTCACACCATAATCTGTGAGTGTGTGTTGCATCCACAACACTTGAGCACACCAACTTCCAGCTGCTACATATTCAGATTCAATAGTGGAAAGTTCTACTGAGCGTTGTTTTTTCATGAACAAGAAAATAATGAATCTCTTGCACATAATCATACTGAAAACATTAAGTCTGGATGACTTGTTGTCAAGTAATATAGACTTCCTATCATACCTCTAAAAGATGTTTGATCTACTGGTTTCCCAGCTTTATCATGATCTACTGAATTTGAGGTACCAATGGGATTACTTATACTCTTAGTGTTGTCATATCCAAACATTTTTGAAATCATATTTCATTAGATCCACCAAGGAATCAGTTAAATATTGCTGAGTTGAACCAAATATAATGTCATCAACATAAATTTGAACAATCAAAACATTTTTCTTAACTTTCTTTATAAAATGAGTTGGATTCGAATTTCCCTTAACATTATTATTTTGGAGCAGAAATCTGGTAAGCCTATTATACCTTGCTCTAGGGACTTGTTTGAGTCCATACAAAGTTTTCGTAAGTTTAAGACATGTTCAAGATGTTTTGTTTCTTCAAAACAAGGAGGTTTTTCAACAAAAACTTCCTCTAGAACAAAACCATTAAGGAAAGCACATTTTACATCCATTTGAAAAAGTTTTAAATTGATGAATTCTACAAAGGCAAGTAGAATACGGATATATTCAAGTCTAGCTACTAGAACATAGGTTTCTTCATAGTATATTCCTTCTTGTTGATTATTGACTTTAGCAACCAATCATGCTTTATTAGTTACTATGATTCCATTTTCATCACATTTATTTATGAAGACCCATTTTACTCCAATAACATATGTTTCCTTAGGTCTATCAACCAAGTTCCAGACATTATTCCTTTGAAATTCACTTATCTCATATTTCATAGCTTTTTTCCAATCATCATAAACTAAAGCTTCATCAGGGCAATTTGGTTCTTATTGGGAAATGAATGCTAGATGTTCTACTTCATTTCATAAGGAACATATTGTCCTTACAAGTTGATTTACATAACCAATAAAACTATACCTGGGTTGATTCTTAATAAAAAACTGATTCGGGTTTTGTGAAACCTTTTCATCAACATAGGTTAGGAAATATTCGGGGGTAAATATTTCAGAAATACCTTCTTGAACATTTTCCTTATCAGAAGGATCTTCTAAAATGGGTTGATAAATAGTTTTTGAAAACACATATGAATATGTAGGTTGAGGTTGTTTAAAAACCAGAGGATCAGTTTCATCAAATTTGGGATGTACTATTTCTTCAACAGTACTAGTATTTTTATTGAAAACTCTGTAATCATTAGAAGTTGTAGAGTTGTGCAAGAAAATTCCTTCATCAGATTTTGATGCGAATTTGTGTAGATTATGTTGAGTATTTAGAATGAATACCTTACAACCAAAAACCTTTAAGTAAGGAAGTATAGGTTTTCTACCAATCCATAACTCATAAATAGTTTTATTACGAAAAGGTCTAATCAAAACACGATTTATAGTATAGCAAGAAGTACTTACAACTTCAGCCTAAAAAGGTTTGGATGTCGAATATTCATTCAAAATGGTACATGTTATCTCTTGAAGAATTATATTTCTTCTTTCAACAACACCATTTTGTTGAGGGATTCTTGGTGTTGAGAAGTTACGAATAATGCCTTTTCTACTACAAAAAGTTTCAAAATCATAATTTTGAAATTCACCTCCATGATCACTATGAATAGATATCAAAGGATAGTTTTTCTCATTTTTAACTAGGGCTCTAAAAGTTTTGAAATAAGAAAAATTTTCAGATTTCATTACTAGAGAATAGACCCACATAAATCTAGTGTAATCCTCAACTAAAACAAATACATAATATTTTCCTCCAATTTTTCCAGTTTGTGTTGGACCAAAAAGATTCACATATAGTAACTGTAATGCATCGATAGTTAAGACTTCACAAACTGATTTAAAACTTGATTTATGCTTCTTGCCATATTGAGAAGGATCAAAAACTTTTGAAGAATAAAATCTATGTTCCGACAGATCCTTAAGTAGTCTTTTCTTAGAGAGTGTTCATAGGTTCCTATGGTTATAATGTCCTAACCTTCTATGCCACAACCAAGAATGATCTTCCATTACACTAAGACAAGGTAGGTCTTGACTCCAAAGGTCTTCTATGTTTAATGTGTTAACATTATCTTGCATATTGGGAGAAAGAATGAAATCTTCATTCAAATTGTGACTATTCACATGTGATTACTAAAATTCACAAGGTAACCATCATCACATAATTGACTTATACTAATGAAGTTGTTCTTAATACCCTTAACACATAAAAAATTCGAAATCAAAGTTTTTTCAAGATGAACAATGTTACCTATACCAATAATTTCTCCCTTATAATTATCCCTGAAAGTTACTTTTCCACCTTTAATCTTGAAAATATTTTCAAATAAGTTTTTGTTACTAGTCATATGTCAGTAACATCCACTGTCCATGTACCATGTATTGCTATTGGTACTATATTTTTTTCCTAAAAATAAAAGAGTTATACTTTTGGAACCCAAAATTTCTGGGATCTGGAAACTTCAGAATGAAAAACTTTCGGAATAAACATTATCTTAAACAAATAAGATTTATGAAAACCTAAAGACTGAGTTTTGTTTAGGGAAATTTTTTTTCTCAATGACCACCAAACTGACACATAGTGTAGAAAGGGGAACTTTGGGGAACAAAATAATTTTTACTAAAAATTGGTTTTGAACTATTATAACCAAAATTACCTAAGGTAAAGTTTAAAAAACACTTCCTCAAGGAAAATATTTATATTATTAGTTTAATAACATAGTTCTTATCCTCAAAAACATTAGTTTTATCACTAGTGTTAGGATTTGAAACATTTTTCTTAAAAATTACTTTTTCTAGATCCTTAGAAAGTTTATCCTTCTCAGAATTAACATCCTCAAGGTTTTTTTAAAAAACATTTAAAATCAAGGGTTTTCATATCAAAATAATTATAAAGACATGATATTTCCTTAGTAATAATAGAAATACTCAAATTACCCTTATCAAGACTTTTTTGACCTTATAATTTTCATTTGCATTGGGCTTAGCCAACCAAGATACTTCTTCATTGGTAGGTTAAGTATTATCTTCATCAGAAGGAGATTATTTATCCATGGATTCATAGTATTTAATAACACTATAATTAGAATTCAAGGATACATTGGTTATGGATTCAACATTTTGTACCTTAGCCCTTAAACAATGATTTTCAATAGGTATCTTGGAAATTAAACCAAGATTCTTTTCTCCAGAAGATTCGTAAAATGAGGATTCATTAGAAGAGTCACCACCACTAGCACACCAGGTGTCATTAGCTTTCAAAACGTTCTTAGCTTTAGCTTTGTAGTAATTTATTCTATTCCTCTCAGAATGCATTTCCTTTATATCTTTTCTCTTAAGCATAGGACCATCTGGCCTTATATGTCTATCTCTTTTGCATTCATACTAGGTGACCTCAGAGTCTTTCTTATCATTTATTTCTTTCTTCTTATATCTATACTAAAAGTATTTCTTCCTAACTATCTTTTTCATCCTTCAAGAAAGATTAGATAGTTAATTCTCAGAATGTTCACCTTAACTTTTTTGAGATAAAACAATGAACTTATTTAGATTTAGATCTTGTAACTCTCTCAGGAGTCTTGGCTTTCATAGGATTTGAAGTAGTTGTAAAAGAAACACTTCCATTCCCATTGTTTTTCTTTACATTATCAACATCTCTCTTAATTATAGTCTCATGTTAAAGAATATTTCCAAAAATCTCATTAAGAATTATCTGTGAGACTTTCCTATTCTCATCTATAGTTGTCCTATTGGATTCCCACTCATTAGGCATGGTGTCTATAATCTTGTATACAAGTGCCTCATCATCCAGGCCTTTTTCACCCATGGATTGTCAGCTATTGACAATAATGATGAATCTATGTTGTACCTTACATATAGGTTCTTCATAAGGAAATAAAAAACCATGGTACTCAGCTCTAAGAATATCTATTCTAGTTTCAATAACTTTGGAAGTTCCAAAATGAGTTACTTCAAGCTTCTTCCAAATAAAATTTACAGCTTCAGAAGAAGTAATCCGGCTGTATATATTCCTGGTCATGGAACACAGCAAAGTATTTTGTACCTTATAGTTTAGTTGATATTCTCACTTCTCTTGGTTATTAAAAGTTCTGAAATCCTTAACATGAATCAAGTAATCTTCAGTCAGTATAACAAAGTTTTCTACACCAGTATTAATGAAAAAAGTCTTTATACAATCTCTCGAATATTCATAATCATTCCCATCAAATATAGGTGGTCTAGTAGGATTAATTTTTCAATCGAACCAACATTCATTCCTACCATCTCAAAGAAAAAGTAAACATTCCACCCAAACATGTTAGTAATGAATTATTATAAACAAGGATAAGAATATCCTAAGCATTGAAAATATATAAAAATTAAAACATGAGCAAGAAAACATATATAAGAATATAAGTATTTCAAAAACCTCACTCTGATACCAATTTTAGGATTGAAAAGATGAATGTAGATGCTCATTATACAAGAGGGGTGGTGTGAATTGTATACTTTAAAAAATTCCATCAGAACTTTTAAAGATGGTAATGTATATCCAAGTTAAATAAGGTAAATTAACAAGACCTCTTAGTTTTATAGACTTTCTTGATTATGGAAATATGGTTCCGGAAATGAAACATAAGAAATTTTTACAAGGAAAAAGATTCTAACTCAAAGTGTATATAATATTACTAACCATAGTACAAATATATGAAATTATAGGATTGTTATACATTCTTTATCAATCAAAATTCAGCAGAAAACAAACTTGAAACAATATAAGTTAAAAGTAAGAAATCATTTAACCTAAAGAGTAGGGTATCCAACAAACTTGGATAAGGGTCCCTTGATTTATAATTTCAAGAATGTCTGTCTTACCCACACCAGGGTAAGCCCTCTATACGAATGTTGGAGTCCATTTTTCTATCCCCTCAAGCCCTCGAACATCAATGTAGTCGGAACCTCTGTCTTCCAATCTACGGAAGCCCTCAAATGTACTCAGCAACATTTAGAGTTTTACGAAGCAATTCTGAACAAGATGTTCAGTAGAAACAAAGTAATAAAGACTCTCTCTTTATAAATAACTTCAGCATCATGTAATCTCTAGATTGATCAACATTATTGATCTCATTAAAATGAGCTTCTATTTATAGGCACATCTTCAATGGCCAACTCCCTCCTTCAATATTAATATTTTTCATTTAATCTTGGAAAGACCTGTACACATTTCACTCAAACAACGGTTGGTTAGAAATAGAATGGACAACATCATTTTATAACTCAAACAAGAGTAAGTTAAAAATGGTTTCTCAACCAAATTCAAATTTTCAGAGTCGAAGGAAAAAATAGAATTCGGAGTTTAAGAAAGTAAGCCTTCAGAGTCTATGTTACAAGTATATACAAATTTTATTTTTCAAGGAATTTTTAGTTTGAAATCTAAGGAATTCGGAACCTGAATTATGATAAATTTGGAGTCTGAATTATGAGGAATTCAGTGTCTAAATTATGAGGAATTCAGAACATGAATTATATGGAATTCAAAATCTGAATTTTGAGGAATTAGTAACCTGAGTTATGAGGATTTTGGAGTCTTAATTATAATGAATTCAGAACCTAAATTCTGAGGAATTCAGATTCTGAACTTCTGAGAATTTGGATTCATAATTTCTGAGAATTCGGATTCTGAATTTCACAGAATTCAAATTCTGAATTTCAGAGAATTCGGATTCTGAATTTGGATCCTGAAAATAGAATACTCTATATCTAAGTATTTATATAATTCTGAGGTTTTATTTGTGAAACCTAATTTTAAACTTTGGAATAAAAATTTTAGATTTAGAGAGACTAAAAATATGAACAATGAAAACAAGGTAAGGATAAATTTCCTTATGGAAGGAAAATTTTCCTTATCAAGATGAAACTTATGGAAAATGAAATTTACCTTTAGATAGAGTGTTTGTGTTTTTTAGAACATAATTTAATATAAAATTAATAATTAAACCTTATTGACTGAACAATAGAGGACCTTTGGCTACTAAGTCTTAGTTAGAGGTTTTAGTGTCCATATTCAAGTATGTCGAGATGCCTCCAGAGTAGATGGTCAAGATCATGAATTCTAAAATTTGAGACTCCTCCAAGATTTTGCAGGAATTGTTGACTTAGGATGGCCCATATTTGGGTATTGTCTAGGGAGACTTCTAGAAATCCTTCTTTAAATATTTATTCACTATTACCTTTACAATAGACATTGTTTGGGAAATCATGCACCTTAATCAAGGTGACATGTTAGTGCTGGGATTCTCAGATTTATTCACTATGATACTGTGCTTGGTACTGAACTTGATAGGTGATGAATTAAATAATTCAAGGGTGTTTGAGGATGTGCTTTCATATTCCATCCAATAATAGGATAATGTCATCCAGTTAGCCATTATTTTTGAGATATTAAACTATGAACTCTTCACTAAGAGAATCATGGGGGAATCAGGTGATGAGAAGCATAATAGTTCAGATTCTATAAATATAATTAGTTTATCCAAAGGCATGATTCAACGATTCAAGTTTAAATGTGGGGGAATTACCATCCAGGTGGCATACACCAACCACCTTGTGATGTGTCACCAATATAGTAGGATAGGGCCTAAAAATCCCTAGCGTATGTTGAACCCGATTGAGTGTCATTATTATGGAAGAATGGGTCACCTCCAATGTTTCTATTAATCATTTTTTATAGTTCCAAGAAAATGAGGTGCTATTCTAGCACCTCGTTAAGCTGTAGGGTCAGTAAAACCTCGTTGGGTTGGAAGCTGGGTTTCTACAGATCCATTAGGTCGAGCAGGTGGTCTTGTCCAATGAATTTTGGATTCATAGTTATATCTTCTGGGGAGGGGACCCTCTCCAGTTACTCAGTTAGTATCTTAGGGACACAGTTTAGTCCATATCCATGTTTTCGTCCTATTCTGAAGGTGCAGGGTCTTGGTCCATTTACAGTTACATGTATTATTTTGGTAGCCTCATATTTAGTATCTACCTTCTTCGATACAGGTGCATCACACACTTTTCTATCAACTACAACTATGGGAAGTATATGATTAGTAATTGAGTACTCCCATGTTGTTATGATCCTTGGCACCCCACTAGGAGTTCTAGAACAGTGTTTACTCTAGCACAATTAGTGGACCTTAAAATAGGCGGGTATTGTTTTCTGTGGAGTTTCATTTTCATTGAAATGATTGGATTATGTGTCATTCATGGTATGGGATAGATCGTACCTTATAGATCCTTAGTGGATTGCTATCTATGTAGGTTATATTTCACTACACTTAAGGTTATAATGTTTAACCATAATGGAGAATGGGACCTCTAGGCCAGTTGAGCTATACTCAAGCATACCGATCTAGGAGGGATGACAACAGATATGAGCAGTCTATTTATAAACAATAAAGGTATGTAGACCATGGATTGTTCTATTGTCGTGGATCACTTTTGGGATGTATTCCACAGAAATTTCTTTAGCTTACCTATAGAGAGAGAGTTTGAGTTCACCAATGAGCTTGTTCATGTTGAACAGCCAATGTCCATTTCTCCATATAGTATGACACCTACAGAGCTCTAGGAAATCAAGAATTAGCTTCAAGACTTAGAGGATAAAGGTTTAATCCAACTCATCCCATCACCAAATGGTTCAAAAATCCTTTTCACCAAGAAATAGTATGGTACCCTTATATTTTTCATGGATTACCACCGATTGAACCAGCTTACAGTGAAGAACATGTATTCACTTCCCCATATTGACAACATCATCAACCATCTCTGAGGAGAAACTATTTTCTCTTAGATTGATTTGAGGTCATGATACCATCATGTTCATCTGATCTCATATGAAATTCTATGTACAATGTTCCAAAGAAGATATGACATGTACATGCATTTGGTTATGCTGTTAGATATGAAGAATGTGTCAATAGTCTTAATGGGTTTTATGACTCAATTTTTATACTGGATTTCTTTGTGGTATTCATCATAGAATACATCTTAGTGTACTATCAGACTAGAAAAAACCATTCTAACCATCTTGAGATGATGTTGATAAAACTAAGAGAGAACCATCTATGTGGAAAGCTCATAAAATACCACTTTTGGATTACTGAGGTTCAATCTTGGGGTCATATCATATATGAAGTAGGATAATCAGTTCACCAAAAGAAGGTGAGTGTCGTGTTTTCCTGGGAGCAACCCAATAATGTGTTCAACAATCAATGTTTATTAGGGATAACTGATTATTATATTAATTCCACTTATGAATTCTCATGCCTAGTATAATTTCTTATGATCTTGACCAAGAAGGGTGTGAAATTCGATTGAACCAAATCTTGGGTGATAGATTTTAAAGCTTTAAAGTGTATAATCATTTCAGATCCAATTATGATACTTCTTGAGCTTGGATGAAGCAATAATGTGTATTGTGGAGCTTTAGGAATTGGTTTGGGTGCAGTTTTGATTCTAGGTGATCGAGTCGCTGATTATGGGTCCTCTCAACTAAGGCCTCATGAGATGAATTACAACTCACACAACCTGGAGCAAACATACATTGTTTATGCTCTACACTCTTGAAGACACTACTTATTAGGTGAGTGATTAATTGTTTTCATAGCATAATAGTCTCAAATAGATCTCTACTTAGTGAGACTAAAATATGAGGCGGTGCAGGTAGGTGGAATACCTGTATTATTTTGACATTGACATTTCATACACAAATGGAAATGGTAATGTCGTAGATGATGCCTTGATAAAAAAAACTCTTATTCATGCCATTAATGAGTTTAATAGTGAGTGAATATTTTTGGATTTTTTATCCTAGATTAATCTAGAGGATCAAAAAAATATGGGGACACACTTCTTCCATCTCTAGTATTGATATCCCCCCTTTTGGGGTGGGTATGAATGACATAGTTATCCAATTATAAGGGCCTTATCTTGAGGGAGAGGGTCACAAGAGAGAACCCACCTCCTGGTTGTGTTGTGTATGGATGGGAAACACTAGTGTCTTGTGACCATGTTTGAGTGCCATATGATATATGGGGATAGTTGATGAGGAAATCAGATGACTCGGTATGGGCAGATCCCCATAGCCTTACCATGATTTATATAGATATACATCACCATTATTGGAGTCTATGTTTGAAGAGGTTGATAGAATGAATCATCACTCCGTGCTCCACCTTCCCGGAGGTGAAGGAAGATCACCATAGGCCCATTGGACATCTAAAGCCTCTATCCATTCTTGAGTGGAAATGGAAAGACATAATAATGGTTTTAATGACATTATTTCCAAGATCCCCTTAAGGTGGTGATGGGGCATGGGTGATCTCTAACATGCTGATTAAGGTCATACACTTCCTAACAAAATGGGAGACCCTTTCTATTTATGAGTTAGGAAGTCTTTAAATTCTAGAGATAGTGCGACTTCATGGTGTTATATGTTCTATCTTTTCAGAAAGAGACCCCCCAATTTACTTCATGGTTTTGGAAAGGGTTGAAAAAGTCACTGGGTTTATAGGTGATCTTGAGTATGGAATATCACCCTCAGACCGATGTGAAGTTTGACCAAACCATACGGGTGTTATTGGATATTCTACAGGCCTGTATCCTTGGTTTTTGAGGTACCAATTGAAATAATAATACACTATTTTAGTTTTACTACAATTTATTTAAGAAATGAATAAAATGGATCTATATTAGGACCTCTATGGTTGAACATTCCATTAACCTCTATGCTATCTTTAGGTAGATGATGAATCTATACTAGGTCCCCGTCTTGTTCAAAATAATTTAGTGCAAGTCTAAATGATTTAGAAACATATGGGAACAACTCAATCTAGTATAGAATCCTTATATAGACCATCTTCGAACACCTATGGTGTTCTAGGTGGGACATCGAGTCTTTATTTTTGTATCATGTGGATTGGTTAATAGAAGAATTAGGAGATAGGGATATTTATCACCTTGGTTTGTCGGGCCATTCGATATAGTGAAGAGTGTTGAGACGGTAGCCTATAGGTCATTGTTAACACAAAGGTACCATACCATGAACGAAATCTTCCACTTATCCTAGCATTGAAAAACGAAATATGACTCGTCCCATTCATTTAACCCCCATGATATTGATGTCGAATCTTATACGTCATTCGAGGAGAATCTGATATGTAACGTTGATCGTAACACGAAGTCTCTCTGTGGCTAGTCGGTTCCTCTGTTCCAGGTGCTATGGCAGAAATGATACATACTAGATGATACATGGGAGGAGGAAGCTAATGTACATGTCGAATTTTAATTAAGCTTCTCAAATGATGTTATATTACCCTCAAAATGGAAACTCATGGATGAGTTTTCTAAAAGTGTTGAGGTTGTAATATCCTAGTTTTTTTTCAACGGTACGAACAATTTAATTTTGAGTTTAAATTCTTTATAATGGCCCTAATGATAATGAATAATCAAGTCAAGGAGGTAATGGGTGGATATGGAGATCGTTCAGAGCCCATTTCCCAAAAATGGGAAGCAAATACTAGGTTGCATAGTTTATAGAAACCGTGAAGCCCAGCCTGCATGGTTTCCCTAAAAGATGAATTTGTAGACATTTGGGACCTAGGGGCCTCACAGATTGTCTGAAACTATACGACCCAATATGTGTAGTCATGTGACTCATCAATAGTTTTTGGATAATGAGTATTGTATAATTTTCACGTGGTTAGATAAACGGTTCACCTAACCATGGGATTCTCCCATTTTCAAGCCTTGTATAGCATAGGGGTTGTCCAAACATGCGGACAAAACATGAAATTTTTTTATGAAGAAATTCAAATTTACACCTCTTAAATTATTTAAAATCTTACTATTTTTCTCGTAATCTATTTCCCCGGTGGTTTTCTCCTCCTTCCATGCATGGACCTCCTCTTCTCCTTCCTCCTATGTTCCAAGCCAACTCCTTCAATCGACCATTGATTTTATCATTATATGATCCAATATAAATCTAGAGGCTATTTATTTTATCCTATTTCTTCTATTTTAGTTTCTTCTTTCCATATATTTCCCTATTTTAGGGTGAGCTCATTTTCCCCATTTTTATGGTATTTGACTGGTTTGTCATTTTATTCCAACCTAACTCAAATAAAAGGCTAAGACTGGATAATGGAATACGTATGAGGAAACGTTTGGTGGTATATGTGATTTCCCATGATTTTTTTTGATTTACATAAAATAGTTTGTTCTGCAGTGAGCCAAACCCTTCTTGTTTCAACAGTATTTTTTTAAATAAATTTAAATGAATGAATTTTTGTAGCTTTGGAAACTAGAGCTAGTGAAAAATTTACAATGTGGGTTGATCACCTTGATCTATTCCATCCATATGGGTGTTTTTTAATGAGAAGGAAAAATTTCCCTTATTCTACTTTTTCTTATAACCTTTTTAGTTTTCTTGTGACTTAATAAATTCCATGAGTCTATTGTTCTAGTTGAATTTGAAGTTGAACCATTAGTAAGACACCTATACATCATGCCACACTGAAATAGATGAACTAATTTAATTTCCAAAGTGCTCAATTCCTTATATATAAATCCATATATGAACCATTTATTTGGAAATTCATTGACCATTATGACTACTAAGATAACAATGCTCGAACTGATGAATTGAACCCCATTTACTCAACATGCTATATGTATGTTCTTGATTGTTTAATGATTTCACTATCCTGATGAGGGTGAAATAAGGTTTTTTGACTTAAGGACCCAATGGATGGAATTCCATTCCTTTGTTAGATTTTTTTAGACCTTCATAAGAATATTGGGGGTGAAATCATCTATGACCGATATGGGCTCATCATGCGTTATCTATTTTTACATCCAAATGAGTGATTCCAGTTCCCTAGAAGACACCACTTGTATGGACTTGATTCCATGATTAGTTAAACCATGCGAATAGAGAGACTCATTCCCCTACTAGTGATATTTGGTATGAACACATAGGTTTTTTATAACTTCACATTTCAATCCATGCTTGGAGTGACATTTGAGAATTCATTCTGGGGTATCCGTGGATGAACTCCGTGGCGTTGGTCATATGATGGTCCCCTTGAACAATACATGGAGATTTTCTCCAGATTTCAATGGATGGGCTAAGGGTGTCTCACTGTATTTTATATGTGGTTTAAAATTGAATTAAAAACTAAATTTAATGATTTAAAATTGGAATTGAATCTGGGATTTAGAAGATTTAGGGATGTTTCCTCCATGCCCAACCACAAGCCTAGGGATAATTTAAATCCTCATACATTATCTAACCCAATTTAATTTTTTGGGATCGTTTGGTTTAGACTCACCAGATTATGATGAAATAGGTAGATTGGATGAGTCACCATGTGGAAGCCTTTCTAATGTATGGGTGTATTTATTTATTTATTATTTGTATCTAATTACTATGACACACTCTTTACATTATATAGCATGAAATGGAATGGTTGGACACTGTGGGTGCTGACCAACTGAGATTTTATCTCATATCCTTCTAAGGTACCTTGGGTACTTAAGCAGACTTTATGGTTTCCGATTGAGAAAAAGGGAATCATCCAACTTCCAATGCTTGATTGACTTTCATTACTTGGATAATGTTTTGAGTAGTAAATTTTATTATAATGTGGTATATGCATGTATCCCATGACACTAGAATATTAATTTTTCTATAGTTACATTACAATGAAACGAAATCTTTATATTGCATATTCTGATTATTTTAATTTCTCAAGTTTATTTTTTTCTCTTGAATGTTTATATATATATATTTCGGTTTCTATCTGAATGGTCTTATTATTTATTTTGTTTTATATTATATTATAACTTATATAATTTTGTTGTCCAATATTTTCTGTGAGTTAATAGTCTCCCCATGGACTCACCCTAGGCCCTCTCTACTTTCAGACATCCTCTAGTATTTGGGGAGGCATGATTGAGGTCTTGGGGTCCACTATCTCAAGGCACCATCTAGTTGTATCTAGGGTGAGATACAAAATTATTGGTGAGTTTTTATCATATCTTATGATCCTAATTTATTATAGGGTAATTCATCTTATATGTAAAATTTTTATACCCATTATTCTTGTCTCTAACATGGTGTCTACTGAAGGTGGAACTCAGTGTTCATTATATCTTTTCCATAATTTTCATCCCAAAAGGTCTACCTTTGGGGGGAGGTGGTTATGATTGAGTGGTATCAAAGGTTTTGGCTGAGATATAGGGTGGACTTTGGTGGTATGAATTGTAATTATTAATTGATTTGTTAGGGAAACAGTGCTTGTTGACCTTAGTACATCATATATCATAGGGAGACCTGTTAGGTAAAGGGATTCCCCCCAATGATCTGATGTAAGGAATCTAAGATTTCTAAAATGATAAGTGTGTTGGAAATGTTAGCACGGTAGATTCCAAAATTGGTTCATTCATCATGATTTATTTTATTGTTACATGAATTGGGAAAATGTTGTAATTTAATTGAATACATAAATTAAATAAAAAATATTCTATAAAACTCCATGATACCATTCTTACGAAGTTTGTTTAATTTTCAATAATGGATCCTAGTTGTCATATGAAAGTATCTAGAGTTTTTTTAGTTTAGTAGGATGATCTGTTTTATTGTCATAGGATATACCTAATAGAAGGGGAGTAGTTATGATAATAGAATTTGTGTTCCTTTCAACAACATATTTTTTAAAATGTACGATAAGGCCATCTTAGATATGAAGATGCAACATTTGTTTTAGGATATCAATATCTCGTTTAGTTTGATTGAAAATTGGGATGGGTTCTGGGTTCTATTGGTGGTAATTTGGTTGTGAGGATCCATGCGTCAGTGGCAGTATCTTTTTATTAGTGATTGCAGTGAGTTAGAAGTGTTATGCTTATAATTTTAGAAGGAGTTCCTCTAATTGATGAAAAAATGAAAATCAACAAGGGTTTCTCTCTATATAGATATGTAAACTTTATATATGGTAGATTTGGATAAAGGTCAAGTGCCTCCTTCTATTTTAAACAAATTTATTTCTAGATGATGAGTCTATATCATGGGCTCTAGAGGCGGATTTGCACCCAGTGATAAGGTGTGTTGTCACTCTGTTTATGCTTCCTATATAGCTGCAGGGGAAGAAAAATGTATAGGGAATTGAGAGGAATATTTATATGCGATTTTATCATCAAGAGAGTGTCATGTAGGCAATATAGAGGAGAAAAGATCAATCCATTATGCCACAATAATTTAAGCATTTAGGGTTTTGGCTAGTGGGGAGTTGACCAATACAGATATCTTCTCATCCTTCTAGAGAATGGGTATTCTTATAACCTAATGGGGTCTTCAATTTTCATTCTATGTTTATCGGTGATATGTAAATAATATGATTAATTTATGATGTCTTATGGAGTCTATTTTTTAGACGTGAATCTAAGACCCTTTTCGGTGGTACTAGAAGTTTCCTCCAAGGTAGTTTCACTGGCATGGAATGTCAATGATTTTTTAGAATCCAAGACTATATGGTGTAATAATAGTGAATCCACTTTATAGTACCATTCTATAGGGACATAGGTAAGAGATTGGTTGTGGAGGCCATCAGAATAGAGACAGAGGATTTGGGAATGGTTATATTCACTTGTTGGATGCAGCGGTGGAAATCGGCCTATAGGATATCAGATGTATGATTAGTTTATCATCAGAACTTATTTGTGGATTTATTGATTCTGGATCGATATAATATTTTGTTTCTACGTATTTGGTATTTTTTTTGGACTATACATTGAGAGGGTTTTTTTCACTAGGTTTTATTCATGCAAGTTGGAGGATAAGAAACTTTTTTTGACATGTTTTGGGGATATAGACTGGTGAAGGGGTAGAACCAATCAGTGGGTGATTTATTCAAGCATTAGATACAACCATACCATCTTATAATTGATATTGATTGGTTTTAATCCATTAATTCATTCATATACTATTTCTAAAGGATATTCTTATTTTCCAATGTTGATGGTTAGTGAGTGTCATTTTTTGGTGAGTATGTTATTGGATGGGTGACAGGAATGTGGAGACTCTATTATCTTAGTCTATGGAGCCATCACTGTATTCCAAGGAGGAAAATGTTTCTAGGGTTGTAGATGAGTTCCTATATTTTTTTATAGATGAGGTTATGGAACTACCCCCTCACTGCGATGTTGAGTTTGTGATAGAGTTTCATTTCAGTGTGTCTCTTATTTCTATGGATCCCTATCGAATGGCACCTACAAAGTTGTGAGAGTTGATGTAATAAGTGGATGATTAGATGAAGAGGGATTTCATCTAACCTAGTGTGTCTCATTAGGGATCTACAGTGAATTTCACTAACAAGGAGGATGGTTGTCTGAGGTTGTATATAGACTTAGGGTGTTTGAATCAGTTAATTGTAAAAAAATATTACCCACTTAAAAGGGTCTCCAATCTGATTTACTAGATGAATGGGGATAGTTGGTTATTAAAGGGTGAATTTTGGTTGGTATGTCACTAGATGAGGGTGAAAGATGAGGAAATTACGATGAATACCTTTATTCATAGGTATGGACACTTCATGTTCATTATCATGTCATCCAGTGTCACAAATATAACATCTCTTTTCAGGGGGCTCATGGATTCCATCTTTCATGAGTTTCCAGAATGATTCATTCTCATGATCGTCAATGAATTCTTGATCGACATGAGAACAGAAGAGTATCATGCCCAGTATCTCCAAGTTCTTCTTTAGGTTCATTGACAACACTGTCATTATGGAATTATTTCCAACTGTGGGTTCTAAATGTTGTAGATATATTTCTTTGTAAATGAGGTGTCTCAAAAGGGTGTGTGTATGGAATCATTGAATATCGAGGAAATTGTTTCTTCAAAAGAAGACAAGAACATGGTGGAGGTTCCCAGTTTTTGTAGTCTTTGTAGTAATTATCAAAGTGTTTTATTTATTTCTCTCTCCTTTAATCCTCTCCAATAGCTTTGACTATAATGGACATGAGGTTTTAATAGAATAATCAATTCCATGCAGTGTTCAATTACCAAAGGGAGAATTTGGTTAGTTCTATAGTGCTTCTATATCTGAGGAGGGAATGATGTTTGATGTTTTTTATGATGCATCTTATATAGGAATGGTATGTGAATTGATGAAGTAGAGGTAAATGATCACTTATGGGTCTATGAAATTATGTCCCCATAAGATTAAAAATACCTCCAATGATATGGATCTAGTGAATGTTGTGTTTTTGATAATGTTGTGGTGTAATTAACTTATTAGTGATAATTTTTTGGTTTTAAAGGACCCTAATAGCCTAAAATATTACCTTTATTGAGGGAATTTGAATCAATTCCAGTGGATGTGGGTGGAGTTTTATCAGGATTATTATATTCAGAGATCTTAAACCCCATGAAATGGGAATATTATTGATGTACTCCGTTTGAAGTCTTAAGGAAATTAGGTTTGTAATTCATTGGATGTTTGGAAAGAAATAATGGATATTGCAGTGATACACCTTGATATGTGGTAGAGGAGTGGTCATGGTTTTATTTATCAAATGAATATAGATTCATACTTGATATCGAAGGTGGGGTAGTCTTAGTCGGGAGAATTTAGAAGAAGAGGTGATGTGTGACCATGTTAGCCATGTAGGTGCTACATAGAGATGGTTGGAGGATAGTCAGAACTAGGTGTTGTTTCAGGGGAGGTTGTTCATCTTTTTGGAATGGCATGAGGGAGTTCTCCATGTGTTTCACAACTCACTATTAGCAGTGAATAATTATGTAAAAAATATGTATTCTGTTTTGGTGATATATCTTTGGTTGCGAGGATGAAACAATTATTTGAATAATTTGTTGAAAATTTCATACTTCTTCAATAGGTGAAAACATAGAACCATGTTACAAGTGGTGTACTATATACCGTGGATATTACTGAGTGTAAATGGAAAGATGTATCAATAAAATTCATTACTAGTTTTCCACAAGATCTGAGAGGTTGTGATGTTGTTTGGGTGTTGTTGGAATGACTAATAAAGTGGACTCATTCTCAAGTGATCCATGAGTTAAGTTTAATGGATGTCATATTAAGGATGCATGTGGATGGTGTAGTTATAGTTCAAAATGAACCAATGACCATAATATCTACTTGAGATCCATGATTTACATCATGGGTCTAGAGGTGATTATTTTATGATTTTAGTTATTTGTTGCAGCATATCAATTCTTTTCACCCTTATACAGATGAATCGATGGAGTGGAATATCCTGAAAATAGAGGATATGCTTTAGTCCTACATATTAGAATTTCTTGAATCATGGGTATATAATATTCTCATGGTTTATTTTAATTCAACCAAAAAAAATATCACTCATCTATTAGCATAGTTACATATGAGGTGTTGTGTTAGAATTCATGTCATTATCCATTATGATGGACAGAGGTTGGGGAGTAAGCAACTCCTGGTCCTAATTCAGTGCAATGAATGACTATGAAGATCCAGTTTTTCAAAGAGGGAATGAGGGTTGTTTAGGACCATTATAAGAAATATTATGGTCATAATAGGATATCTCTAATGTTTGGGGTTCAATACCATATGTATTTTATGGTTTCTCTCGATATGGGTAACATAGGTTTGACACGAGGAGTAAGCTATATACCTATTTTTTTGGTTTTTTAGGCACTGAGATGTGTTGGCATTTTAGAGAAGTGATTGGAAATACCACTCAAGCTCTAAAGGATCCAGGAAATATTTCACATGCCTTATCTCCATCAATACCCTTAATATTAATATCACATCATTGATGAAGGATGTTGGGATATTTAGTATTTTGTGATGTTAGTCAAAACCATAGAGATCAAGGATCATTGAGATAAGGTATTTCTCAGATGAGCCATCCCTTTTGTACCTATGTTGTGGAGTCATGGTGGCTTATATAATATAACTCTAGAGTGAGAAATAGATGTGTGTTCCTAGTACCAAAATATTTTTTTTTTGAGATTTCTTTGTTCTTATTTTTCTTGAATATGTGATATTTAGATCTTATATTTCATAATATGTTTTATTTTCTTGACAATTTGATGCATGATAAATCTTCATGAATATTAATATGGGAAAAATGAATTATAATAAAGACATGTTATACTGTGATATAATTAAAATTACGTGGGTGAGTCAGTTCAACAAAAAGTGAATAATCTTGATATTCAAGATGGAATTATTTTATTTGTGTACTCAAGGAAGTGTTGTTTATTGGTTTTAAAAGATGATTTCTTGGGATGTGAGGAGGTTGAGATGGTTATGTATATAGTTTTGTTGAATGGGGTTTCTTGCGGCTGGTGAAAATTAAAGTGGTGTTATGCATTGTTTGAGATGATGATGTTGTTGTTCAGGGTGTTTATGGTCATTTTGGATTAGTGTGTTTGGATGGTGGTAGTGTTTGAGGTGTAATGGGAGACTTATAAGATATATTATGGTATGTTTGTTCATACCCTTTCCATTATTTCCCAAATTGGATTTTATTTTAAGGGAGGGGATCATTTGAGAGGTATCTTATGTAATATTCTAATCCCTCTCAACTTATTACTTTGATTTTTTTGTGTGTTGGGGGAGTTTTGGAAGAGGTTTGGATAGGTTCTGTGGAGGTCGGAGCTACAGAAGAATTGAAACAGGTAATTCATGTTGTGAAAGAGGGATTCATGACATGATTATATGATTTACATCTCATGATGCTGATGATTTATCCCTTCATGCAGTGGTGGAGTAGAGCATGAAATAGACTCATATCCTGAAAGGGAAATTCATGATGTGTAATAATTTAGGCCGAGGGACCATGAATTTAAATGAAAAAAAAACATTTAAAAATTCATGGCTTGAATATGGTTCATAGTTTGTAATTCTAAAAAACAAAAGAACTAAATTCATGAATATAGAATTCACTATGTGAAATAAAAAAGCTATAGGTTGTTTATTACATGAGGGCCCAACTAAATTCTTTCATATGTTTTAGATTTCTCTCTATTTTTGGGAGAACCCTAGTTTAAATCATTGACTTTTATGGCCCCTCTACTCTAATATTGATCCATGGGTTCCATTGGATGCGTTTTGGTGATCTAAGGAGAGTTCTTATCATTTTCCCATTTTTTTCTTTCATTATTTTTTGTAGATTCATTATGGTGGAGTAGTTTTGGTTTAGGGCACATATTCTTAAAATATTTATGATCAATCAATGTTGTTTAGGTTGATCAATGGTTTCCATGTGTGTTTTTAGTTTTTAGGTTGTTTCTTTTTTACCCTATTGTGCATAGTTAAATTAGGTTGAGGTAAATGATCCTCTATCTCTCCCTATTTTATGCTCACATGTGGGGATTTAATGATTTTTTCTTCTGTTGTATAGATAGTAAGGGTTGGAATAAAAAATTAAATTAATTAGAAAATCTAGAATTAATGGGGATTGGGAGTAAAAACACACTTTCCTACTTTCATGATCTTTTGGATGATTTTGTATATTCTTATTGGAAATATTGAAAACCAGATCTATTTGAATCCTTATTTATGATATTGTGGATATTTACCTGTGATCATTGATGTGACTATGATTATTATCACCCGAAATAAAAAAGATAAAAACACATATTTGACCTTTGAATTTAGTAATCATAGAAAAGTATTTTCTGTAATATTACCCCAGGTAAATAAAGATATCCCTTGAATAAATTATTGAAGTTATTATGTTATACTTTATGTCGGTTTGTATAATGTGATGAATTTTGTGTTGTGGGCTATTGTATGGTGGTGGTGAGTAAATGAGGTGTGTGATGTGTGGGGAATTTATGTGGTAATGTTGGCATGGGGTTTGATTTGGGCAGTTGTGTGGTTGTGTTCTGCTGTGATGTGGTGCAATGGTAGTGATTTTCGAAGGTTGGTTGGCATGACATGCTATATGGGAAGATGTATAATTGTGATTGTGTTGTACGATGGTGATGTGGGTTGGTTGTGCGGTATAATGGTTGAGATGTGTGGTTATTTTTATGACATTTCATGGATGATGTGGTGTTACCAAAATGGTTGGTGTGTGATGGGAATGATTTTGTGTTTCATGGATGGGATAGTTTCTCAGATAGGCATAAAATAATTTGAAATGATAAAAATGAAATATAATGTGTTATAGAATGAATATGATGGAATGGTTTCATGACTGGTAAATGGATTAAATGAATTAAATATTATTTTAATGAGCTATGTTATGTGAAATTAAATAGATTATAAATAATAGTTTGTGGAAGCTCATTAAACATGGAAAATGGTTAAAAGAGTAATTAAAAGTGGGTTTTTTTTGGAATTTGTGGTGGTTGTGTGGAGTGTTACATTTTGTGGGGGTAGTGGTTGTGATGGATAATGTGTGGTGTAGTGCTCATGTACACTTGTGTAGTTTTTGTTAACACATAGTTTTATTATTGTGTGCTATTAATATATATCATGTTTTTTATGTTTTTTATGTATTCTACACCAGAGTTGGATATCCTTACCAATGCACAATGGTTTTGGGTTTCGGGTTTTTCCCCAACATCTAGGATGGTAATGATTTGGATATATGTATACCCCTATTACTTAATCTTCCTTTAATGCTAATGATATAGATATGTGTCATATATTATACAGTAGTAACACCTTAGTTGTTTTTGGTACATAATTTTTGTGATGTGGTTGTGATGTGATGTGATATTTGGTAGGGGTCATGTGTTGTAGGAGGAGGGAATGATTTTTTTCTTTCATGTTTATGATAACCTACTTCCCTATTTATGTGATGATATGTGGGGTGATATCCTATGTTTAATTTGGTGACATGTGATGTGATGGATGAGGCGTCTTCAGTAAAGATGTGATGTGATGACCTAGTTTTCATCAGGTTACATGTGATGTGATGGCCCATGTGTATTTGGGAAAACTTTTATGTGATGTAACATGTATAGAAGGGATGTGATCATAGAATATTCTACATTGGGGTGTGTGAGTGGAAAATCAATGGGGAAAAATTAATATGATGCCTTTACTTATTTTCACAATATTTTATTATTATATTTGATGCGTGATTTGGGGATGAAGCCATGGTGTGGCTGAGATATATTAGTTTACCTGTCTAGGTGCTTATTGGTTCCACTATTTATTCATTGAAGCATTATTATGCTCTTCTCACATGTGCACTGGATACCTTGGGAATGTTCATACTGAGTTTACTTGTATGCTAACACTATGAATATAAACCGTTTTTCAGGATTCTAAGAGGAATATAGGGACTGATCAATGCATTTATATCTTGGGATTTGGAGCTGTTGTTGAGTCACTACTATAAGGATTTTCTTTTGGTATATATATTTAAATAATTTTCATTGAATATGTTGAAATTATTTATGAATTGTGGAATTTTTGGGATTTTTATACTATATTTTGGAGTTTTTGGGTGGTTTACCATATCTCTTAATTCTATGTTGTGAGAGGGTAATGCATTCTATACATGAGATATTATATCCTCGAAGCAATTCGCCAACCCGAGGCCTACTGAAATTTAGAATTGAGGGATATTTTCTTTCTTCAATCATATCATCTAAAGAGGGATACCTTTAGAGGGTGAGGGTTATGAATTTTTCTTTTTAGGATATCCATTATTAAAACTCTGTTGAGGACATTTCCTTCTATGTTCGCATCATCAACCCAAAAATTATAAGGCTTTCTATATTCAAATAATACAGTCCTAGAAATTAATTTCTAGTTCTTATTCATCCTTTCAACTTTACATTTCTATTAAGGTTTCTATGGGTTAGATATGGTTTTTTTTAATTTCATGTTTTTGAAAAACAATTAACTAAATTTATGATTCTCAAATAGTCTACCATGGTCACTTTTCAAGGTAATTTTTTTAGTATTATTTAATTTTGTAGTACCTTGTAGTAATTTATAAAAATAGACTTGGATTCAATTTTGAGACATAAAAATGTAAACCTTTTTAAATATATTATTGTCAAAAACTAAAACATAATCAAAATAAATTCCAGCTATTCTTGAAATTCTTGAGTCTCCAAAAAATATTTGTGAATAATTTATAATGGCCTAGATGTAACATGCTATTTAATTGGGTTAAAATGTGTTTGTTGTTTTTTACCCATAAGGAATTAATAATATAGATTATTTTAAAACAATTTAATTAGAATGAAATATGAAATCAGTTTTTTCTTAGATATTTAATACGAGGATTAATATTTTTTATGTAAAATTCTCGTATGATAAATCCATGAACATTATATTTCAATAATCAAACAGTTTACTTTCTATTTACAAAAATAATTTAGAACTAATATATAGTCATTTATATTTCAATGTTATTTAATCTTAATAATTATTTCTTTATAGACACAATAATATTTATTATAAAAATCAACAAAATTTCCATCATCATAGTGTTTTTAGAAACTAATTAAGCTATGTTTCAAGTATTTAACATAAATTGCATTACTAATGTGAAAAAAATATTGATCTCCAACAAAACCAACTAAAGTGATTTTTCATTTATCATTGACACCAATAGTAACATAGCCACTATAAACCTTTTAGACTGAGTGGATGTTTTAATATTATCTACTAATATGCCTCAAATAACAATAATCCATGTACCAATTAACATGGTTGTTCGTATTTATTTTCTCATACTAAAATAATTGAAACAAAAAGTTTTTTTGGTGAAAAAATTCTCTTGGGTTTAGTAATGTAGAAAAATAAATAATTTTGGGATCAAAACCTTTTAAAATTGTCGAAAATTTAAATCCTTGAATATAATTATTTTAAAAAAAATACATGTTTGAATCCATAGGATTAAAGCTTTTTTAATATTGAAATCAATTTCATAATTTCAATTTACTCTTCGGAGAAAAAATATAACAATATACATGATTTTTTTACTTTATAACATTGAACATATTAATTTCTATATAACTTAGGCCTTTCACCATTACCTGCTAATTAATGTTTCTATTTATTTATATTGTTCTCACTAATTATTAGATAGAGGTTATTCTACCCCATAGTAAAAACACTTGAAGTATATTTTAAACAATTAAATTCATCAAATAATTTCATAATTTAACTATTATGTTCACCATATGCTACATGAGATTTTTCTAAATAATATTTTAATTATGAAATCAATTTTCATAGTTCAGTTTTTAGTTCACCCAGAATCATAATATTTTTAAGTGAATAGTGTTTCATTTTAAGTGAAAAACATTTTCCTTTAAAATAGTAAAACATTCATGTAGCTCTTAAATTTAGTAAATTTTAGTTTAAGAATCATATTGTTGACAATTAGAATAAATGGATTGTACACCTTAATTCTGTGCTATGAAACACATAATAATATTTTAATAATACATCTCAACATTGGAGTCAGCATAAAAATCTCTATTGAAGTATTCAAAATAACCGCAAGTGGACTTTATATACTACATAACCTCTTTTTATAATACTATTTGTTATAATTATTTTATTATTTGTTTTTGTCTCCTAGATTAGAAAACTCAGGTTTGATGTTTAATAATTTCTTACACTAATAACATATCAATTATTTTCTATTTTCATTTAAACTCTTAAACCGATTAAAGGATTTTTTTTGAATATACTTCTATTATTATAGAACATTTTAACTATCCTTGAATACTGAGAATGTATGAAATAAAATTATGAATACCTTGTGTCAACTTCATCAGATAAGTCTAATAACAATTTTTTATTGTATTTATTCTCATCCATATAAAAAGAAACTATAAAATATCGATTTCATCTTTTAACTAATTTTTTATATTGTAATTCAACCTATATTTAGGACTCATACATCACAATATTATTTATAAAATAATTTACATTAAAATCATTGAAAAGTGTTTATTATCTAATTATAGTATAAAACCCACTATACTTAGATGGTAAAACATATAAAACATTCAATTCATGATCTGGTTTTGGAATCAGATTTCACAAGGAATTTTCATCATTAATAATATTATTAAATTGTATATTTATTTAAGTGATTCAATATCCTTTTATAATGATTTATGTTCCAAAATTTAGATTTATTCTATTATATCTACATTATCTCGCATTATATATCCCTTCATAAGAAACATAAATAGTATCTACTGTCTCATGAGTTGTCTCATACTGAGAAACGTGATAAAATTCATCATTTCGAAACCCAAATATAATATCATTCATTGCCCTATACTTTAAATTCCATGTAACTTAAACATCAAAATTATCTAGATTTTCTTTATGAATTTCATAATCCTTTACATCATTCTAGTACACATTAAATCCACAGTTTTTATACATATGATTGTTCTAGTTTTACAACATTCATAGTTTTCCCCACTGATGTAATTATATCTAATCATAGTCAATGTAACAACTTATAAATTTCTCATCATACATTAACTATTAAATATTTATAACTTTGAAGTCACTAATTTGGTTACGATTTTCATCTTAGTAGGAGTTGTGCAATGAATTAAGATTTGGTGAATTTGGTTCTTAAAATTTTCACCATCTTTTAACCACCCTATTAAATAAATAATAAAATTTCCCCCACTATTTATAAAATATGAAATTGAAAATATAGTATTAAATAAAGGGTGATACATACTGAATTTATAGTGGCTCAAGGAATGAAGAACTAAGCATAAGAAACTCCAACTCCACTCAATGAAAATATGGTAATTTAATGAAACAGAACATTTCCTAGGGGTTTTCTAGCTGAGTGAAAGTTCTTGTCACTTTTTACAAACATATAATATATTTTAATTATTATCACCCATTATAAGACCTGTTTGAGTCTTTCACACACTCAATACAAGGAGCGATAACTTCATAAGAAAATATATATTGAAATGGTAATATCGTTGGAAAATATATCAATAGAGAAATTGAATGATAATAAAAATTATTAAAAGAATGAGTAAACATTAAATTAACTCTAAAGAAACTTCATTTTTGGTAGGTATAAGTAGAAATTACCTAGTCATTGAATATTCTCTTCAAACATTTTTATAGGAAGAATAATTTTTGGAAAATAGAGTATGTGTGTAGGGACTGTGGTTAGAATCTCTTCTTACTTTTGGTATTTTATGTTATCCATTTAATTAAAATAGTGGAGATTAAATACAAATTCTTTGAAATTAAAGATATTTCGTTTTTTTATGCGTCATTATTCTTTGAGATTAAAAAACTGAGTTTTTTGTTGAGAACATCTATGTCATCCCTTGAAACTATATGATTTATTATAAATAGAATATTTAATCAACTCACTATTTCCTTATTTGGATATATCCACTTTCAATTAAACAAAATCAAGAGTGGTTATATCTTAGAATACTATAATTTTAAAAATTTCATCAAAACTACATTAAAATATCACAAGTATTTGGCTTCATCAGTCTTCAACATCTTAGGAAATTATTTCTATAATATTTAGATTTCATATGACATATGTATCTATGTAAGTCTTTTGAGTACACATTTTCTCCAATAATATAAATTTTCATTGATCATAAGACTTTGATTCTGATTATATGAATTTTCCAATGATCATGTTATATACTTTTATCATGTGACTTTGTCAATGAACTTGTGAATTTTTCTCTTAGAATAAGACATCATTATGATCATAAAAGTAAGCATTAAATTTTATGAATTCATCATGATGATTTATTTCGATCATATTTTTCTGTCTTAAGTCTTTTCTTTTATCTATAAGAAAGTCAAATCATATGAATTCATCATAATACATTCCTTTTTACGGCATGTCTTTATCATAAGACATCAATTCCTGTGTACTACTTTAGATTATGACTTCAACCCTTTGGATGACTTTCATATTTTGAAAAAGTTCCACAAATTAAAATTTAATAAGAGATCATTGATAATGTATGGATTTGCAACATGAATTTAACACTTAGTAAAATTTCTTTATCTGGTATAAAAATTTCTTATGAAAATATTTACAATGTTATAATATTAATCTTCATTTTATTGGATAAGAGAGATGCATTCAGGATAGAACCTGAATTATCCATCCTAGTTTTATCCATTTCCTTATTTATGGATATGAAAAAGGGAACAATATTACATATATGAAAATAAATAGGATATTCCATAGATCGTAGTTTCATAAAAAAATATATGAGACTCCAAATAGAACAAGAATGAAAAGACATAAGTAATATGAAGGGAAAATTTGAACCTAACAAACCAACAAGAATAAAAGATAAACATGCATGCATTAAAAAACTAAAGGTGTCACTGATGATAATGAGATATTTCCAAGTATGGGATGTATTTTTCATCAATCATAATGACCACTGTATAGGCTTTGATATCTCATTTTATGTGTATGTATTAGACACAATCATAGATCCTTGATTCTTTATTGAAATGGTGACCACCAAAGGTTATCCATAAAATAAAAATACTTTAATTATGTTTCCTACAAGGGGAAAAACTAATCATGAATTTGGGATAGAATGCTTCTAATAGAAAAATCCAAATATAGGTTCCCTAAGTTATAATTGATAGTGATAACCAAATAAAATGAATCAGATTCTATTAAACAAATCCTTTTTTGAAATCTTTTGATCCAATAAATAGCGTAGAGGTAAATAATTTTCCCCACCTCTAAGGATGACTAGGATAACAAATTTTAGTCGAACTACATAAGAGTAAAACTTTATAATTATAAGAAATATTAAAAATTTATGTAGTTCAAGTGGTGTATTAAGAGACTCTATTGATTTTAAAATATCACATTGGAGGGGGGGGGGGGTCCAGGATGTATAGTCTCAGGTGGTCAAAGTTTGAATTCGAAAAGAGATATTTATTCTATGAAAAAATATACAATCCAAACATGATTGTACCAATGGATTCTGGTAGAGAAAATAAAATAGGTGTTATTTTAAATCTTTAATTATGTGAGTCTAATTAAATAGACTCGCATTAAGTATGATTCAATTACTTTTAACCTATATTCTCTAAAATAATGTTAGATAAATTAAACAATAAGAGACATTCTATCCTTCATGATGGAATTGGGCCTAACTCTGAGTATAGTGATCAAACCAAGTGGTAATTTGAGAAATAATTGGGGAAAAAAGAATTGATAGAAAAATAACTCAATTTTTTCACATCATCAATATTAAAAAACAATTGATTAGAATTTTCAAAATTTTCATTACATAGGATACATATTGAAGGCTACTTTATAGTAATTTTTTTAGGGAATCATCATTATGAAAATCATTATTAGTTATTCTCCATGAGAAAATGCAGAGTTTGGTAGAAATATGGTTATTCAAGATAATATCTACAAAAGGATATTCCTAATTACTTTTATGAATGGAATTATAAAAAAATTAAAATGGGAGATTGTGAGATAACTTGTGACCATAAATAACTAAGAGGGTAAAAAATCATGAGTTTGGGTAATGGCCCTCTAAGTAGACAAATGTTAGATCCTTAAGGAATTAATGTATATTTCACTCAAGAAGCTAGACCATGGATTTTAAACCATAAAAATAAAATTCCAAATATTAGGGATGTGTGCTTTGGATATATCTTCTATGTTCCTTATTCCTATGAAATTTTCTGAGGTAAAATAATAAATTTTTTTCTAACGATTTGCCTAAATATTTTGGGAAAAAATCAGATAGTATCCAATATTAGTTGACTATCTTGAAATTAAAAATATGAGACATTGATTTGGGGGGAGGTGGAACTGAAAGGTAGTTCATAATGAAATGAATAAGGAAACAGTGGATTAATTGATGTTTCCCCTGGATTGAGATAAATATATTCTTCTAATTAGAAATTTTTTTATCAGACATGTCAATCAGAGGGAGGAAATGAGAATGGAATATTTTTCCTAATGAGACTAGGTATCCCTTATATTGAATGGGTTTTCCGGCTTGAAACATACTTAAAAAGGTTTTATGACTCTTACATGATTTGAAGAGAAGTTCCTTCCCACTAGAAATGTTCTTTTATAGTAGATGATGGTGAATCCAGAAGCTTTTTGAAGGTTGAGTAGAAAATCCTTTGGGTTCCTAATGGATTTTTATTTTTCCTTAGTGATGTTGAAGTGATAATCTACATTCAATTGATGATTAATAGGGTGAAAATTTCTTATAGTTCCAAAAGGTTTATGTGTTATCTAATTAAATATAGATGAGAAACCCCTTCCGAGGGATTCCAAGACATTAATAAAATGAATAGTGAAAATAAGATCTCACTGTATAACTCCCCTAACTAGTTAGAATAACATATAAAGGAATAAATTGAATAAAATAGATAACCTAGCATAGGATAAAAAATTCACAGTCTTGGTAAACTAAGAGAAACTGAAATGTTTAGACATGATGTTAAGGAGAAAGACCTAATAAATGTAGCCAATGGATTTTTTTTCGTTTTAATTAACAATTAAGTTATGAATATTTATTTTTTTATTTTTTAGGTTCATCATATCTTTCACAATGAGGATGTTTTATTGATTATAATCTTCATTCTCTTTAGGGACGATTGAATCAATATGTGGAGAGAGATAGTCCACGAAGACCCGTGTGAGAACTATTCTAATGAATGTACATAGAGAAGTACTTCTAAAATCATTAAAATATTTAGGTTTTTTAGTTTTGGTAATAAGTTAAATATAAAACTAATTTCCATTAATGTAATGGGATTTCCTGTGAGGAAATATTTAATTTCACCAAGAAGGTATTTGATGATAATGTCCATGCAGTTCTTAAAATGATATCATTGATGAAATTTGAGATAGTGTTACTTCTAGAGTTGGATCCCAAAACCATAGTTTTAGTTCTTTATAGGGCCACTAGAGCTATGATAGATTCATTGTGGGAATTATTGTTAATATTAGTAATAAAATCCAGTATATCACGATATTTAAAAATGAGATGGTCCATAAATAAATATGATAAGAAAGTAGTGTCCATATGTTTCATGGGTATGGGGTCATATATGAAGTTTCCATCAATATTTTTAATGAATATAATTTTAGAGAATGTATTATAATTATCATGGGAAAGAAAAAAATAGTGTTCACGTCCCTCTCTTTAATCCACTGAATATGAGATTTTTTCCCCTAAGGATACATTATTTTTTATGGATAAAAGAATATTGGGCTTATTTTTGTTAAGGGTATCGTATTTTTGGTCAGTAGGGGAGGAGTAGATATAAAGATATCACGGTTAACCCATATATTCCAAAATATAAACATATTTGGGAAAGAGATAATGTCTATAATCAATTATAAAGAATTGGTGAAAATTCTGAAGAAGTATGACATAAATTTAGGACCATAAGGTCAACACAAAGATCCTATAAATCATGATAAATCAAGAATATATCATGTGTAACTTATTCAGGAAATTATTACCTTTATCATCCAAGGTTTAATGATTTCCTATACACTATGTGTTAATAATATTGTTGGATGAAATAAATTGATTTAATCCTTTGCTCAGTGAGAACATTTGATTTTAAGACCTAAACACTATAATGAGTTGTGATTTTTTTTGAAATCCCCTTCAAGGATCCAATTAGTTTTAATAATAGGGTTATGGTTGGATATGTTTTTCCATAATGGTCATTTACCCAATCTCGTAGATTTTTAATGCACAATTTGATAATGAAAATAAATGAGGATACTCAGAGAAATGACCCTAACAAGGTTAAATTGTGGATCATTAGCTTCAAAAATTTCACAAGATTTAGAGTCCCAAAAGATCCAAATCATGTTCGATTCAATATAGAAAAAAATAAAATTTCTTAATTTATGATAATTATCCAATAATTTTTTGAAGTATATCATGGGAATCAAAATAAAAAATTAATTGATCTTATTGGATTTAACCAATCAAATTAATTTTCTAAATGAATATTGAATATCATTTATATTCAATATAAGATCTTAGGAAATAAGTTATATATAAAAGATTTTTTTTTGGAAAAGGTATCCTTGGGGTTCTAAGGATTTAGTACCTTATTATGCGGCATAGTATTTTTTAAAATTGAGAAGGGGTTTTAAGAATGGATATGTAATACTTTGAATTTGGTAAGGGGTTTTATATCTACGGGAAAAATGGTAAAGGGTATTCCTTGGAAATTTATTCAACCTCATAATCCTACCAAAGAATGTCAAACAAGTTTTCAGTTTCCAAGTCCTTAGTATTGGAAATAAGAGAAGAGGTAGACTTAAATAGATGTAGAGGGTTAGTGGAAATAGGGGAAGAGATGGGATTTGGAGACATTTCAATGCAGATATATAGAGGAACTTAGGGACTGTTGGTTTGAGATTCAAATATAGGAACAATAGGAGGCATGTCATGATTATGTATCAAAGGGTGATCAAGAGAAACTAAAAGAGTAGGATGGTATGAAACAACTGGTGGGATAATCATGTAAGGAGGGAATGATGAAGGAATAAAGGTTGAATTTGAAGGTAAGGAATCATTAGTGAACCAGGTAGATGAGTATGGATAGTTGAAAATGTCAACATAAATAATATATATATCTTTTGTTAATGTTAATATTATATACTAGTTGCAATTTTTTGTGATATGGAGTTCGTGGTTTTTAGATATGGATAGCCTAATTAGGTTGTTTAGATAGACGAGGAGTAAAATTTTATAGATAGTGATAAAGAATAAAAAAATGTATTGAAAAAAAAAACAGTTTATTATAACATAATTATTGGGTGAAACCACACTAACCACTTATTATAAAAATTGATGAAGTTAGGGACAAATAAATGTCAACATCAATACATTTTCTGGATATGAATGGTTGAGATACAGTGAAAGTAGCCAAATTTTCTTTAATGGGTTTTTTTATTATACTTCTGGTCACCGAGAGATCCATATGTGTCTATATACTTCAAAAAAATCATTAGTCATAAAAATTATAGTTTTTATGAGGATCAAAACTGAAGATAATATGGGATATGTTGAAACAATATTTTTGTTTGGAGAAAGAAATCTATATTTCGGTGAATAATTTTATAAATAATCAACTTAAAAATTTCAACGCCAAAATTTAAGGCTTATAGTATCGAGAGATTAATGATTTAATCTTTCAAAATATCATATGTATACTGATAGGCTAAAAGCTAATAAGAGGAACAATATTGGAGAAGAAAAGGAAAACTAAAAATGATACTGCATTTATAGCTACTATGTATTTTTAAAATCATTGAGTTGATGAAGTCTCATGAAGATAATATTGTATAGGATTATAATTTTATTAATTTAATTGAGATCAAGTCACATTTTAGAAAATTCATTCAATGGGAAAAGTTAAGTAAACATAAAAATATTCATTAAATTTTATTAATTATAGAAATAAAATTCAACTTGTAGTAAAATTATTTGATAGAAAACATTTATAAGAACACGATGATAATCATTAAAAAACATCATCAAGAAAAAATTAAGTTTAATGTGGTTTGAGTGGAAGAAATTTATCTAAATTAAATGGGAGGAACAATTAATTAAATAAAATAAATTATTTATAAAAGCATGATATTTTATATTTTCATGACGGAAATAAAATGTAAATTGATTCATAGGATATATGAGAACATTCTTTTATTACATACTAAAGTCACTCTAAAGAATCCTTTAGTTTTGAAGGTTGTTGTGAAAAGGATATTTAAGAAGAGAAGCACTAAAGTAAATCCAATTAAGAACATATACCATAATTTATCTCAAATAATACCAAAAAATTGATTGAGACAATAGCATCCTTATAGAAGGAGAATGAATCATTGATTTTGTACATTGATATAGTAAAGGTCATGGTGGATGTTATAAAAAATAGAATTTTTGTATAATTGGTGATTTTAATTTTTTATAAATTTAAGAGACAAAGTTATTAAAATTATAAAAACTAATTAGGTTGAATATGATCTAATAGTTTAACTATTAGGAGGAAATGTTTATTGAAGGTAAAAAATAAAAGAATAAATTTATGTAAAAGTTAGAAAAGCATATAAAAATGATTATATAATCTTAAAAAGAATTGGATAAAGTCATTAATTTCACATAGAAACATAATAATTATTCTAATAAGCATTTAAAACTCATTTTCAATACTCAATGTTGAAAAAAAATCATTGAGATTGATGAAAATATAGGAAATAATGTTTTTATTCCACTAAATAAAATTGAACACTCAATGAAATATAAAATATTTATGCTAAAAGGATCCAAAGAAATTATGTAGGCAAGAAAATTAAGGATTAAACTAAACCTATGGTCAAAGACTACTAGATTTGAAAAATTTAAAACTATAGTAGATGAGGGGGTTTTAGTTTTAATGGAGGTGTTGGAATTATTGAGATAACTTTAGAATAAAATACTTATATCATATATCTTTATATCATTATTATGCATTACATATCGTAAATACACTCATAGACTTAACACAAATGTTTAGTTTCTATAAATATTTTTCACACAAATTTATTATTACACAATAAAATGTGAACAAATCATATAAAGTTATACTTAAAATATTTCTTCCAAGATATATTCTAGAATATCATTACATGGATACATTAGAAACATAAGTAAAGGGTGAACTCAGAAGACTAATAAAGGAAAACATATAAAAGAGTCATGAAGAAATTATCATTAGAACAAAAAAATGGGTAAAATGAACATATGATAAATACCTAATTAAAATGATCACATGATTAAAACAGTTAATCATAATTCATGATAAAATAACCAAATTCAAAGAATAAAAAATATGACCATAAAAGAAACAACTTGAATGCATAACATATTCTATAAAAAATAATGTGGAATTAAGAGATCATAATCTAACACATGGAAACATAAAATTGGAATAAAACCTTAAAATAATCATAAAAAATCATAACTGAGGTCAAGGTTTACTAGAAAGACCATCATAACATAGTGTATTAGGTATCAGTACATACATCCAATAATATTGTAAAATATGTGTCACTAAACCCATGAAATAATATAGTGGATTGATTATCACTACTAACATACTAACGTAATCACATGGGGAATAAATATTTATAGAATGATTTGGAGGGTTAGTTAATTCCCCGCCCCGACTCACTCTGAACAATAACTAGAAAGACCACTATGTGACCTTAAGGGTGCCTTCCCTTATGCCAGAGGATACCTGTTTGAGAAGGGTTCTATAGAGATATATTCTAGAGAGACTATACCCCTATATTAAATTGTGTAACCAAAAAAGAAATTACTAAAAAATATATTACAAAGGAAATATAAATAAATAATAACATTCTGTAAAAAAATTCGTCAATAAAACGTGAACGATCATGCTATTATAAAATTAGAGACCCGGAGGTGTTATAAATACATCATCCCAATTATATACCCAGATGATTTATCCTTCTAAATCAAGAAATACCAAGCCTCATCTCAGCTATAACCTACCACCAAGTGATAGATTATTAGCTATCTCAGTGCAATGGATTCATGAGGTGTGTGTGAGTATATAACACAGTAGGGGACAATTAACCTAGTCTTAAACTACACTGATAATGTAATGATATGTTCATATGAAAAGCTCTTATAAAATAAACAAAAATTGTAAATAAATAAATAAAACCCCCAATAATATCTACTTTATCATGATATTGGATATTATCCCATCCCATCATGATGATAATACTAACTAGTAACCTAACCTCCCAATGGGCGTATATTAGTAAAGTGGGAAATTATAAATAGCCATCATTGATCCTTATGCCTGTGACCCCAATCGACCATACCTACCTTAACCAGTATGGGGGCAGGATTATCACCTTTGGGGAAAATATATACAAACACTAGGGATACCATGTTCATACATCCATCACAATAAGTATCAAACCTAGGGATATCACTGGTAATACCTCATCCTCAGGCCATTAGGTGGAACACCTTCGTAATACCTGGGGGGTTGTCACTATCAGGATGATGTCTGATTCCTAAGAGGGAAGGCTCTTGGAAATCCTATATGAGAAGGCATGATTTATCTTGTGAGACATAGAAAATAAAATAGAAATACCCTCTATGGATCCCATGGTCCATATTTTGGGCATCTAATTCAATCAAATCCTTATTCATACAATACATAGTTTATCCAACCAGTACAGGTGGAATCATTGTCATTAGTCATGGGGATGAAACAGTATCCCTTAAGATTTTGAAAAACTGTCATCAGATATACATGCCCACTGAACCCCTCATACCACCATTAAAATCCCAGGAATCATATGGATTTTTGATGACTTTTTCCCAATTATATTCTAATACCAGCACCCTGGGAATTGATAATAGAATCACCATGTCAATGTAATTCATATCATCATAGTCATTTCTACATGTGTTATATCAATACTCTGATGTTGGATCCAAGTAACTACCACTAAAAATCCACTACTATATGAAAATTAGTGAATTATATCCAAAAAACTCATCTTACCCTAAATTACTATGAGACTGAATCCAATACATCCCTAAAATCCTAGGTTCACATCCATCTCAATAGGCGATTCTCAGAAATCCAGAGAAATGATAAAATTTATAAGTCCAAGGATTGATTCCAGGACATGTAGGAAAATATAAAATGTACTAGGAGAAAAATCCATTTCCTATTCATATTAGGAAATAGAAAATCAAAAAAAAATCAACAAAATAAAAACATATCTAAAGGAGAATGAACATCGATGCCTGACACACTGTCCATAACCCATCAAACAAACATGTTTGGAATTATTTATAGGTGAAACCCACTACCATATCTACCAAAATACACATATATTCTCTTATGGTCATATCAAGAAGGGTGTCCCATAGGGTCCCCCTAGATCTTCCATACATAGAAAGAATCCCACTCTAGAACCTCAATCATAATTAGCTTCTTAAGATAATCCTGACGACCATAGGACATCCTGTCCCTCAAAATCATTACAGACTCACATGCCTCAGGGGTATGATACACTAGCGACTGTATCGAGAAACATCTCAAGATCCATATATTTATCTTAGTACCACACTCATTTAGGTGTTCATGTTAGAGTACCCTTTTTTATCTAGGCCCTGACTATTAGTGAAAGATGTATCAAGATAGTGAACTAGGTCCGTAGTGGACCAGTAAACTTGTCTCTTTATCCTCAAGTTCTCATATTAATTTTTCTATTTTATTTTAAAAACATTTTCAAATTAAATACATACTTAAATGATAACATGGTTTCTAAAATACGGCATTGTTTACACAAATATTTACAAATAAATCATGAATAAGCTATAAGGATAGTACATGGGCCACCAAAATCCACTGGGGTTTTCTCCCTTTATTTCATTACCCATGAAATCCAACAATGGCTCATTAAGGGAGGTATCAGAACCACCAACCACTTCACTTATTTTTGGGCACCAAACACCTGCTAATAAGGTAAAATTATTTAATTATAATCAAATTCCAATAAATTACGAAATTTCAATTAAATTATTCATTTAATTAAATTTGGTATAATCATTGACATCTCACAGAAAATCTAATGATCACCAAATTCTGGAGAAAGCAGGTGTCGACCATCCTAGGAACACACTATAACCCATTTATTGTAAATTCCCCATAATAATAAAAAATCGGATCAATAAAAAATATTAATTTCAGTTATAACGAAAGAAGAATCCATGATGTAGTGTACCTCTTGACGTAACAATGTGAGGTGACAAGCAGATGTTTACTCAGATCATCCTCTTTTAAGAATCCATAAAATCAGTTAAATTTACCATTTTATGGAGAAATCATCGTTGGATACCTACACCAAAATACCTATCAATCACTAAGTAAAATAAGGTGAAGAGATGTGAGGAGGGGTAGGTGCCTATACCTTGTATCATCTATGAAATATATCATAAATTACACACCTTCCCAAGGGAGAAAAATGGAGGTGAGGGGAGGGGGTAATATTACCATTCATGGGAAATAAAATAAGTGAAAGGGGTTTCCCTTCTAAATACATGGGGGGGGGGGTATGGAAAATACTTCCCCCCATTTAAGTCCTCCGGAGATCCAGTGGTAGACTTACTAAAAGTGGTTCACTGTCTAGCCACATTGTAGCCTAGCCAACCCCGGACAACCCCATATCTAAAATAAACCCCAGAGATTCCAATAAGACCCCATTCCCCACCCAAAATATATCCTTTAATGGGTCCACCCATTTTTAATTCAATTGATAATACTCATTAAAAATTTATCCAGATCATCCAATTAAAATAAATGTTCTTCATGAATTTAAAATGGTCATTCTGATATGAGTCATTGGAGAATCTTTACTATAACACTCTTTATCCTTGATAGGGAATAATGGTCATATAATTATACATCTCGACTTACCTCAACCATCAATTCCCATTAAAATCTACCAATTCCAATATGAGACACTTAATGCACTCCTAAAGTAATTTTCAGCAAATGGAAATTAACTCGTAGGAACACAAGCTCCCACAAAAACTCCTCACTAAATATCAGGAAAATTATTTCCTAATACTATCCATTCTAATTCCCCCAGGTATTCATCCATTTTATCCCCCAATATATAGTGCTTCCCATAATAATCTTTAACTCACTAAGGAAAATACCAACACATTATCACTCCCCACCACTAGAATTTACCATAAAAGCATTCTCTTAGTGGTCACTAGAATTTTTCAGCAAGTATATCATCTTCCTACACTTAAACATACCTAAGGATGTCATTAAACCATAGGTACCCATTCTGGTTCTAGAAATTCCATGTCAATAAAAGATGTTCCCTAACTATCTTACTCAACTCAAGCATGTTGGATTTTCCTCATAATTCCCATTTAATCCCAAAACATTCCCTTTATATCCAAAATGATGCATCTGATATGTTTTCTAGTCCGGTATATCCAATTACATGAAAAACAACACATGAACCCACTTTTTATGAATTATTCCAAAAATACATGGCTTTAACATCTGATACACCATCTATTTTCCCAATGTTGACACCTTTATTCTTGAAGGAACCTTCAGATCAACAACTACATACCTTGAGGTCCCAAATTGAGTTACAATGTAATTTTATAGCTTAATACTCCATTGATCGAATAATCCATTATTATCCAAGCCCCATAACTAATTTATTCTTGATCTAATAAAATTTAAACAATTCCAAAGTTACCCTAATGCCAAAACTAATGATCAAACTCCATCTGATGACACTTCCCAGTCTATTCCTATTATTCTCTAAAGAATATTATTTTATTTGGATATATTAAACTAGATGAATCCAAATACCCTAATGATAATCCAATGACTAAACCCATTCTATGATGAACCATACATCATGAGGTTCATACCACCCACAAATGACATCATGCTCCACACACCAGGAGTGAAATTTTTCATCACATCACTAGAAAAAAAATCGGATCACCACGAACCACAACTCTTCCATTTTTTAAAGAATGTACTAGTATTTATAAACATTTATATTACCTAATTCCAACCAGAAACACAAATGAACCCCCATTATCATATCATGGAGACATTATCATTAGAAACTATTAAAATTCTAATACTAACTAGGGTTGTGCTGTAAAAAACCAAATGCTTAATCCCACGACATATGGATAACCTTATTTTGTTACTTAAGTGCCACCTCAATAGGTTTCATCACTTTTGTGTTTGTGTGTGTATCATCCTAATCTAAGGTCATCCAATTACTAGGCCAATAGGCTCAAAACAAAATACTAAGCCCCATCAGTATTTAGACCACTCTTTTTCATTTCCAATTTTAAACTCAACATGTTCAATGTGTGAACAATATAGATCAAAAAGATCTCATTTGAAAACCAACAGGAAAACACTCCAGCAAATTCAAAAATATATAGATTAAATTCATGATCCCATGAGTCGTGTGTCATCAGAAATATGACTAATTGTCTTTACAATGATCTTAATAACTATAATGTCCACTTCACCAAACAGAGGGCCCTTGGAACCACTCTTTAAAAATGGGAATTTCATTTGTTCTATTTGATTGTTTCAAGAAGACCCAACTAAAATATCATTTCCAAAATCACAATCCACTACCCATGATTTCACCATACAACTAGAGCACATCCTATGTTAGGAGGGATAGAAACCTAAATGGACTTTCCCTCCCATGGTTAGTATCAAAATCATGGATCTATAAGAGCCTCATATTATGATCACTAGTAATTTATGTGATCAATACTAAAGAGATAAGACATCAAAATTCCCAAAACTATAACCACAATGTCACATCCCTTGCATTGGTCACAAACCCAAAATTTACCAAATCACTAAAACTCCAAGTCTTGTCTTAGGTTCTCTTGATATCCCACAAAACCCAAAATTCAAGCCTCATAGGTGCTCACACCCTACAGGGAACACTCTTTTGTTACCATTTTCATAATATAAATAATATAACGTGGAAATTCACACACCACAGGGATCCATATATAAAAAATTCATCACATTCAATCCGAATAGGCAATTCCAGAAATGATTCTCATCGAGTATCTACTTGTGGGACTGGTCCGTTAAGAATATCAACAGATCTAAGGTTATATTTATATAAAGGCATCAGTCAAAATGATATGTAGCATGTAAAACCATATCCCACGGATATTATATATAGAATTCCATTCCAAACTATACAGTAAAAACCAAATAGTATGTTACTAATAAAATAAATATCCATGAATCTAGTCCTGTCACATCAGGATACTCACTGAACTAGCATCACCCTCTAACGATCTATATGAAAGAACAATAACCACAAAGTTTGGAAATATAAAATTTCATTCCATGATATATGGGAGAAAACTATATTGGTTCTCAATATAAAATTAAAAATTAAAACCTATAAGGTACCTTCATCTACAATCACCCTATAATGATACAAATCCAATGAACCATTTTCACAAAGTTTAGTTTAGTAGAGTTTTGTTTCAATCTATGTGGGAAAACACCATATATATTTTCACATAAACTTTAAGTAACCAAACATTAATATTAACAACCAACTAAGGGTTTCTTACTATGTAACTATGTGCCCCACTAGCCTATTAGGTTGGCCTAATGTACCATACACCAAGGTTCTAATTCATTGTCTGATCTTCTCATATAGATCCACATGACATGTCATCAGATGAAATTACATATACATGTTATTCTACCTAAGTATAATTCATCCAAGTAATCATATATAAAAATGGTGTATGAGAAGTTGTTTATACTTTACACAATTTAATGTATTTTTAATGGGAAAAAATTACACTAGTAGGCCACTAATATCATGTGAATCCTACGTGCCACCTCAGGATGCATGAGACACCTCTTGACTCTATGGTCCAATAGGAAAAGTATATAACTTGTGTCTTCCCAATGTTCCAAGATCTAAAATTCAATAATCCATCACTAATCTTAAAAATCATGTGTCTCACCTAAGGATGAAATCATATCAAACCAAACATAAAAAATTCCTTGATACTACTAATGGTGAATGTATCTATGACGCACCAACCCCATATCAAACCAATACTTCTTAATGGTGAATGTATTAATGATGCACCAGCCCCATATCAATTATAGGCTCTAAAAAATTTCTATATATAATTGATACAATAACCCAATTAGAATCATAAATGAAAAATACTTGATACTACTTTTCAATTCCCCAACCTCACTCACTATGAAATGTTATCGGCCAGACCGCCACATGACCTCAGGCATGCCACCCAGCAATTCCAGAGGCAACCGACTAGAAGTGAGGGTCTATTAAGGTACTATGAGGAGACTATACACCCAATATCAGATTATGAAATCATAAACAAAATAACTAAAATATATAGTATTAATGGAATTGAAATAAATAAAATCATGATAGAACAGAATAAAATGTAGCACACAAACTTGAACGATCATGGCCTTATAAAATTAAAGACACTAAGGGTCCATAAATACCTCACCCTAGTCTCTTAACCACCAGACCTATTAATCTCAATAAAGATATATTAGGATTCAACATAAGCTGATCCTAAAAACAACTGAATGATACTTAGGTACCCTAGTGCAATATCGGCCTGCACAAGCTTTGAGTACATTAATCAATAGGGAACCACCAAAAAAGTCTCTCACTATACTAGAAAAGTAGTGATATATGCATATGTCATGAACTAATAAAATATAAATCTAGTGTAAATAAATTAATAAAAACACCAACACTACTTATTTTAGATCAATGATAGAATTTATCTAAGACTATTATAATGATTGCTCCAACTCATAACCCAATTATTCTAAGGGAACATATATTGGGAAAATCCTAGAAACCATCATCAATACAAAGTTTTTTATCCCACATCAATCATACCTTCATCGTCTAGTTCTAGAGTATCTATGATCATAAGAGTCACCTAAAGGGAACCTCTATCCACTAACTATGGATCCAACACTTATTCCACCCTTTGGATGATTAGAAAACCCTGGGGTGTCACTAGGAATCCCACATTCTCAAACCATCATGGTGAACCCCATGGTAATACATTGGAAGTTTTAACTATCTAGATGACTTCAAATTCCTAATAGGATTATGCTTTAGGAGAACTTATTCATATAGTCATGAATTAGTCATGGGAAATGCAGCAATTCAAAAGGGAATAAACTCTGTGGACAACATGGTCAATGTTTTGGGAATTCCACAAACTCATCTTCTTTGTAATACCATATCTATTTTTCCCAAGAATTAGTAGGGGTATCCAAGGTATTTATTTAGGGGATCCAATAATCCCCCTTATATGTTTAACATTAATTCTCAAGGATACACACCTAAAAAAAACCTTAATTTCCCATTCAAATCTTGTTCGTCATGGGATCTGTAAATAGTCTACTAGTATCATCATTCAATTTCAAGAACCCTGGTAATTTTCAGTGGTATCATTATATCAATGGAACCCATAGATTCATGAGTATTATTATATTATTGCTTTCAAATAAAGGATTTTGGATCATCTATATCGCCATTAGGCATTCAGTAGTGCATCACCCATATTGGATACTATCAAAATATTGAATCCTCACCCAAAGTACTATGATACTAGAACCCAAACATCTCGAACACCCTAGGGTCTCATCCATATAAATAAGTGTTTATTGTGAATCCTAAGTAATCATAATAGTTCTAGGACCAATGAATGATTCAAAAAAACCCTTATAAATCACAATAATAATATGCCCAATGGTCAATTACATGGCATAAAGGTAAATAAAGTCATAAAAAATCATATCAAAGGTTTATTGAATGTCTAAACTTGACACATTGTCCATAATCCTTCTGTAATAAATTGTTAAGAATGTATTTCAAGTGATAACCACTACTATCTCTAACCATATCTACCTAAAATCACTCAAGATAATCTCATAGGGAAGAACCCATAAGTTAACCCTAGGTTATCAATAGAATGTAGGAATTCCATTCATTATCCTCAATTAAAAATGGTCCCTCAGGCTAATCCTAATTCCCAAAGGATATCTCATCTCTCAGCATCAAAATTTCCATCCCATGGCCTCACATCCCTCCGGGGTATGACACACAAGGGATTGTCTTGAGATATGGTTGAACTCCCATTTCTATATCTTGGTTCACTATATACTAGTATACTCCTATAACCTATTATTATTCAACATAGTCTCTATCAACGTAGGCTGACCACAACTCATAGGTCCACACCTATCCTACTGGAGACTTCCATATTTAGTATCATCACATCCCCCATGAAGCTATCCACGTCAAAGTATCCTCTTTTGTGGACTTTTCCATAGGTGAATAAGGATTCATGTCAGCGTTCTAGGTCATTGTTTTCTCAATAATCTTGTCTCTTTATCCTTAGATTATTATACAACTTTTACGATTAATATAAATAAATATTTTAATTAAATTAAATACTTTAGTGATAATAAGAAAATCAACTCAAAGGAAAGGACATAATCATATAAATGCATATATCATCATATATAATCTATTGATATAGTACTGAAACAACCTACCAAAGCCAGAGTTTCCCCCTTTTATTTACTTTACAATTAACTCTCACTTAGGCTAGTCCAATTTCATCCATGGTCATATATATACCCTTGACCACTTCCTATATTATCAAGCCCCTAAATCATGCCAATAAATGTTATATTAATGAATTATAATATCACTATATTAAACTAAACACTTTAGTTTTAATATCCAACTTAAATAAATTTATCTTACTTGTGAAAATCTTACCATGCATCCTATAATTTCCAAATTCAAGAGAAATGAGGTTTTATCCATCCTCAGAACATCCTTGGATCCCTTCTAAAAAAACACATCATATACCACCAATTGAATCATTAAAATTAATTAAATTTTATTAAAATAAAATAAAAATATGTGGTATAATTTACAATTTATGTAATAGTAAGTAATGGTAGGTAGATGTCACCTCGAAACATCCTCTTTGAAGGATTCATGGAAGCCCTTAAAAAATAAGGGGATTTTACCATTATTTAGTGAAATGACAGTTTATGACCAAAATGGGGGCATTTCTAAATAAAAATAATTAGCTGAAGAAGATATGGGAGGTGGTAGAATATCATATACCTTTTATCGGGACCATAATCATCCAATAAAATCACTACTACCCAAAATAGAGAATAGAATCGAATGGTGTGGGTGGTCCGGTCATGTAGGGTAATCAAGGTAATGTGGAAAAACCTATAGTGGGAAATAGAAAATATATAGAAAAGTAAAGAAATTAAATTTTCAATTTTTTTATATATATTTAATAAAATAGCTTCATTAAAAACTATTATAAAATTTTATTTCTAAAAATGATAATGTAGAATACGAAAAGTGAAAGAGATGATAAATATTTATCCCTAAAAATATATAAATAAGTTATTTCATTAAAATGAACATGGATATGGTATATTATTGGTCAAAAAAGAAGACGATACTAATTCTCAACAAAGAATTTTTTTTTAATTCAGGAATCTATCATGGTAGAATATTTTTTTATGAATATTGAAATTAAATAGATAAAATAGAAAATAAAACAACATAGATATAAACTGAATAAAATAAAAAAAATTTAAAATAATATATTCAAAAAAGAATGTCTATGACCAAACCAAATAGAAATTCAGATTTCAAAACTCATACCTTTGATTTTTCCTTGATTAGACACACTTCAACCCAATGTATAACAAATTTAGGTTTATTATTAATCTATATAATATCCTTATTCACATTTATTTTAATTAATAAAATTCATTTATATTTTCCTATTATCTTTATATTAGTTATTCTATTCCAAAATTAATTTTTAGTTTTCAATTATTTGAGTTGGTCAAAATCATCTTTGATATAGGGGTTTGGGTCAATTCCCCTTCCTCACATGTTATTAAAAAGTATAATTTTAATGGAGTTGATATATTTTTTTATGTAGTTATATAGTCTTATAGTCATTTCATTTAATTTGTGGAGACAGTTCATAAAGAATGGCTAAAAATATTCTTTTTGATAACATTGATTTAAATGGAAGAATTGATTTTTGACGACGAGTTTAAAAATATTGATTACCATTCATTAATTTTGAGAATGCGTTATATTAACTATTAATAAAATATACTTACATTATTTAAGTTATATTAAGCATTCAGGATGTAATAATTTTTACATCATTCTTGTAGGTGATAAAGAAAACAAATTCAAAACATGATATAATGAATAGATGACTATGAACTTGCTATTTTATATTTATAATATCACATTTAATTTTTTTTAATTAATTCAGAAAAAAATTAAATTAATAAATTATATTAAATAATATTTTTATGCATAAGGTAATAAAATTTTATTATGAAGGGGAAACACTTAAGTCTAAAACCCAAGTCTTCTCTTAGAGTTCCTCTTATTAATGAAGGATTTGGGGATACTAATACTCAAAAATGTTCTCAATTGTTTAAGATAATGGTTATGTGTATCCTTTGTTCGAGTGGTAAATTTGAAACTATAGGAAAGGTGTTGTCTGATATAGGTATAAGAAAGGTCCTTTATAATTTAGTTTTAGTAGAATTTTCTGTGAATAACCATTCCTTAATGCATAATATATTTAATTTTACACAAAAAATTTATCCAAAGTAGAAAATAAAGTATATTGGTTAGTAATTACATTATAAACGTAATTTAGAGATAATATTAGTATTTTTTTAGACTTTACTCCAAAATTTAACACTATTTAATCATTTAACATTTCTCTGAGGTAACTCCCTTTTTTACTTAGTGATTTTTCTTCCAAAAAAATGAAATTGAAAGTATAAACTAATTTTTACATGACAATTCAATATATGAAAAGAAAATTAATTTTTTTATGTGTCATTAAAAACAATTCAAGAACAAAAATGCATAATACATAATTTTTTAGATAAATATACTTTAAATACTAAAAATTGGTTTATTCTTTCTTCTTACATATTAATAACTGTTGTATAGAATTTTAATTTAAATATATATATATATAAATCATAAATTTCATTAAATTAGTTATTTAAAACAGAAATTTTTTATTTATTAAGGTAAAAATACACAATATATAGAAAAATATTTATTTGAAAACTATCTCTTTAACATTAATTTATTTTATCTATAAATTATCAAAATTACCTTTTTATATAATCTTATATATAAATTTTTATTAAAATAAATATTTTATTTTTATGAAATCATTTATTTAAAATAATTCATTTAAAGATCTAATTTAAAATAAATGTAAAATGTGTAAAAATACATATAAGATTACTACTAATAATAAAAAACACATTTACATTTAAAATATAATATTTTACATTAATAATTACAAATTGATTAAATCTTAAATTAAATTTTAATAGCCGTAATGACATTACTGTAATCCCTAATAGTGAGATATTCAATATTTGTAGTCAGGGGTAGTCATTTAGATAGAATGGATATCTTAGTGATTAATTGATGCTTGAACTTCTTTCATAAACCGTTCCTCTAATGTTTCACTTATTAAATTTTAGCTTGATCGTGGTTAAGGGGAAACCATGGTGATGCTACCGACTTACCAATCATAGATAAATTCTCCTCATATGGAAAACTTCTTTTACACAGTTCTTAATCTTTTTTCTTTCTATATAAAATCCACAATGTGATTACATCTATTTATACCCACTATATCTATGGTTATGCTATAACGGTCTTATTTTAGTTGAGTATAAAATATTATCTATATTAATCATATAATTTATATCATTTATCCTTATCATATTAAATGATGTTATATAACCAATGTTAATATAAGACCAATGACCTTATATTCGAAATTAAAACATTAAAATGGTAATATAACCAAAGACCATGTATATAAAGGTATTATTAAATTCCAATATATTACCTTAAATAATTCAACAAAACCATCAAACACATTCATTCATACCTTTTCTCATGTTATGTATTATATTTATTATACATTATATCAATCCCATACCAATCATTGAAAGTTTTTTTATTGTAGATCATGATAGTGAGAATTTCAACAGATTAGTTTTTTTTATTTTGTTGAAGTTGTATTCATTTTATAATTTTCTTAAATATGATTCACATATTTTCCTTGTGATGTATCTAATTTTTTATTAAAATATTCTTACTTAATGAAATGATCCATTATTGATTTTTGTTTTTGGATTAATGTAAAAAAATATATGAAATAAATGATCATTATTAAAGATAATTTTACAGTTAAATTATTGTGAGTTATATCTGTTGTGTATAAATAAATAGTGTATATTTTTTGGGTATAAAATTTCTATCTCTCAAATAAGAAATATTTTATGATTTTATGGGGAAACAAGAAAAATTTATGTTAGGAAAACATATATAAAAACATAAATAGAATGTAAAAGCTCAAATGAACCAATATTCTATTGAAGAAACTTAAAGAATGTGTGATCAACAAGAACACACTTCCAAAACATATTTCACATTACTATTGTAAAAACTAAAACAAAAGGGAGACTCTAAATCTATTATGAAGTGGAGTGACCAAGATCATTCCATATGGTTGAGAATTCTTACAATGCTATAATAGATGAAAATAATTGTTTCTTAGATATTATTTTTTCATTAAATACTTCAATGAATAAAAATATCATATATATTAAATAATTAGAAGGAGGATTTGTAAAAAAAATTAAATCCAGTTTTATTTATTTCAAATTCACTAGAACTACTCAAATTTGTGAAATAAATCCACTTAGTGTGTCATTCATTTCATGGATTAGTCAACAAAAAATATCCTGATTGTATCTCAAAATTTTGACAATGAGAATAAGGTGATATTATCATATAATATATGATGGATAGATCCTTGTGAAATGATATGGAGAAGTTATAATTAAATTTTTAGTTTTCAATTATGGAAATATATACAATATGTGTGTAAAGAAAGAAAAATATCTATGGAATATATGTCTTGGTAATTTAAGATTAAATAAATAGGATAGAATTATCAAATATGAATCAATGAGAAATGTTATAGAGTTCAAAAATGAAATAATTAATAATTGTGGTGTCATTCACAAAGAAACATTTGTGAACAATAATTATGATTCAGTGGCTATAAAAACCAAGAAGCCATCTGAACTCATGCACTCTAATGTTTATGTCGCAATGAGATTTATATTAAATAATAGAGATGATTATTTAATTTCCTTTATTGATTATTTTAATTTTGATGGATCGAAAATCACAAGACCTTGAGTGATTTAAATATTTTTGGAGAGAATCAAAAAATGGTTTACACTATCAAAAGGATTTGATCAAGAAATGGATCCAAGTATAGAAATGATAATTTTGAAACATATGTTAACCATAATAAGAGATTACATGAATCAAGTGCTCCATATATATATAATAAAAATGTATTTTTAGAGAGGAAGAGTTATAGTTTGTTTTACTTGGAGTGAACCATGTCAGCAAAGCATGACTCCTTAAAACAATTTTTAAATATAATCACAACGACACTTAATTACATTCTTAATTTCTATATACATTGATCAAATTTTATTGTAGTACCTTATGAGAAGTGAATTATGATGAAGCTCGACTTAAAGATCTTAAAAGTATTCAATGACCCAGGATACAGAATTTTTAAAGGATGGAACTTATGAAAATTTAGTGAATGATCCAATGAAGGGATCTTTCATGGATATACATCTGAATGAATATGTTATGGGTTTTATTTCAAAATTAAAATAAATTTGTTGATATATATTTAAACAAACTCACTCACCAAGAACCCATATCTACCAATAGTAGGCTGTGTTTACCCCCTCTGATATCTTCTAATAGGACAAGGGAAGGGAGTAACACTAAGAAGGCATATAAATACATGGTAGGCCTTAGCCTATATCAACATGCAATAGATATGAAAAAAAAATATATAAGACATATAAGACAAACACAAATCATATATTTAAATAAATTAATTATATAAAAAATGTGTACATGAAACATAAATTATTTATTACACACCATAAGGAAGATTCTCAAAGATAAATACACAATATATAATACTACCATGAGCAATTGATATCTGATTGGTAAAACTACCTCTTTTGTGTATAAAAATTAGGGAAGTTAACACCAACAATAAAAAACTCTAGTAAGAACCATCGATATAAACTATATATCCACATGACTGGATACAATAGCTTAAACTCCCTAAAAGAAAAACCAGACTATTAAACATCTACAAAGACACAACACATATGGGAATAATGGAAATAAAAGGGTGCACAAATAAACCCAGTATGATGTCTTAGAAGAAAACACAAGTAATTACAATAGGTATGATCATAACCCATGTATAATGTAAATATAATGATTAATCCCGTGGGAAAACAAAAACTCTCTAAGATTAAGATAACCATAGAAAAAGGAAGAGTCTCAAATGTCCCAGCATAACTATGAAAATAGTTATATAAAATGAGTTTTCATAGATATAGGTCATATATTGATATAATATAGACATTCCTGATATATATCAAGAGTTATAACGTCCACATGACTTATTTTATCACGTATTCTATGATAACCCTTCGAAAACTAATCAATAGTTACTTGGTCGGATTGCCGTAAGGCCTTAAGAGTGTCTCCTCACACACTAGATGTTTTATTCAATTAGAAAATGATAAATTCTATGTTTAGGAAACAATTATCATGATATCAACACCATAACTAAAAATAGAAATAAACCAAAAACCATCCCTAAAATAATATCAATGTACACATAATTAACAAAACACAACCATGTTGTATCAAATTAAATGTTCCCATAAAATATCCAATCCCTTAAATCACCCACTAATATTATAAATCATTCAAAAATAAATATAATAATAAATAGAAGGTGGATCATCTATCTTATTTTATTCCCGCCTTAAACTAGTCTCCAATCCTCAAAGAGTTACTTTACCTTGGTCCACTACAAAAATTATGGTCATCCTATTAAAGGACATAACTTCTGCATGCACAATGTAGTGGCAATATCGAGAATAAATATAAAACTCGATAGGGTCTCAAAATATTCCCCAAAATCATCGATTCCAAATAACCCTATACCAAAATTTTAAAACAATAATTAATTTATAGGAACTATTGGTAAATTATATTAGATCATTTCCCATAACCATTCAAATTTTGGTAGTGGGGATACCCGTAAACTAATGGTTTTCTGAATAGTTGTTATATATGGTCTAGATCATAGGTATTGTAGTGGTTTAGTTGAACCATTAGTATATAAGTTATAAAAATGGTTCTAACACCATTAGTAAAGGACAACATTTTTGACTGAAACAAGTTTTCCCATCACAATCATCACTCAACCATTGAACTGATACATTTCAGACAAAAAAATTAATATCTTCAACAAATAACATTAAAATTTTAATATGTTGATAATTTAAAAATTAAATGAAGGCAAAAATATAATCATATTCCATCGTGAAAAATAATTTATAGATTAGTTTTATAAATTGAAATTTATAAATAGAGGGGATTAGTATCCCCCTCACGAACATCACTAACATTATTGAAATAACTATAATCATGAACATATGTAGTAACACCATGGCCTCCAACATCTTTATCAGCTATGGAAAGATAGACATGGAGTATGATATGATGAAGATGGAGGTAATAATATATGTGGTCTAAAAATCTCTCACACCTCTAATTGAACTATGGGATAATAAATTTTGGTATATTGTATATTTGGATACGGTTATAGATTTTATCAATTATGAAATGTTTTGTGAGTAGATCAATTACCATCCCCTCACTAATTGGCAGGCTGGTCAACGATGTTATGTATCGGGCCATAGAATAGTTATCTCTTAGATGGTTGAGCCTTTTTAAAATTTTGAAATTATTAATGATGAGTTGTTATAATTTTTTTAACTAATATATTTTTATATTTATTTGAAATATTATACTCAGAAGGGGTACCCGTGGAATAATTACCATCTATTTCATGCAACGATCATTTTCATACATTCCCTTCTATCCTGTCTCTTAAATATTTGGAATATCCTACATTAAGAGATAAATATATATTTAATTTTAAATATAATACTATTTAATGACATAGTCAATTTATACCATTTATCAAGCTAAAAATGGGTTAAATATGGTTATCCTCTTGTATGTTCATTGCAATGAAATCTAATTTTTGTTACATTATCTATTTATTTGTTTATTTTGGAAATTTTTTCATATGATTAATTTTTTCAATAGGTTGTTTGGTCATTTGGTCAATAATATAGATTAGTTGGTTTATTTTAAGATTGTCCATTTGATTCATTTTTTTGTGATGGAATTTCAATGATTAATGATTTATGTCATTTCTCTTATTTTTTGTATAAGGCTTCTTCCATATTTGAGAATTTGGTTATATATTTGGTTCGTTTTGAGTTTGGTTATTTTTATTGATTTTGGTTAGGAAGTTTGCTTCATTTTATGGTTTATTCACTTTTAGTTGCATAATTAGTTCCATAAGGGTATGGTTATTTGGTTTATTCTAGTTAATATCATTTTGGTTTAGGAAATTTAGTTCAGTTTTGGGTTATGATATTTTTGAGTTATGTTGTTTGGATTATTTTGTGTTGAATATTTTGATTCATTTCTGGGTTATATAAAATTTTCATAGGTTATTTAGTTATTTTATTCATTTTATTGGTTGAGACAATTAGTTCACATAGGGTAAGGTTATTCAACTTATTTAGGGTAATATTATTTTTTTCTATTTTGGGTTAGGAAATTTAGTTCATTTATGGGTTATGTATTTTTAGGGCAGATAATTAGGTTCATTTGAATAATTTTCATATTTTTCAAATTAGGTTAGGTAATTTTATCAATTTGTTTTATTTCAATTGGTTCATTTTGGGTTAGGTTAATTTTTTTATTTTTTGTTAGGTCATTTTGGCTGATTTGGATTATTCAATTTATTTATTTTTTCCTTAATTAATTTTATAATTATCTGACTTGTTTCATTATATTTTATGTTATTTGTTTTATTTTTTATCTCATTTTGGTTAGGCCATGTTGGGTTAGTTCTTTTAACCTATTTTTGGTTTTGGTTATTTTTGAGTTAGTTCAGTTGGATTAGTTTGGGTTATGTCATTTTGTTAATTTTTTGTTATGTATAATTTTTTGGGTCAATTGGTTCACTTGGGGGTAGGTTATTTGGTTTATTTTTGTTTATATAATTTTATTTATTTTAGATACCCCATTTGGTTCATTTTTGGTTATGCCTTTTTTTGGTTTGGTAATTGGGTTTATTTGGTTCATTTGGTTATTTTTAAATTTTAGGCTACATCATTTTATCAATTATTCATTTGTTAATGGGGTTGATTGTTTCGTTTTTAGGTATATATTTTCTAGGTCTTGTTATTTTTTGTTTTTTTGGGTTATCCCATTGGCTTCCTTTTTAGGTGAATCCATTTTTTAATTAAAAAATTCGGTTCCTTTTTTGTTACGTTACATTGTTTAATTTGGTTGAGGTCATATTGGGTTAAGTAATTTGATTCTTTTTTGGTTTATGTATTTTTTGAGTTTGGTCATTTGGATTATGTTAGGTTACCTAATTTGTTTTAATTTTGGGTTATTTGTTTTTAGGTCATTTGGTCATTTGTTCATTTTTTATTTCGGTTAGTTGGTTTCCTTGGGGTTAGGTCATTTGTTTTGTTTTGGATCCTTTCATTTTGTTCATTTTGGGTTATTATATTTTGTTTATTTTTTGTTATATTTTTTATGTTAGTTCATTTTGGTTCATTTTTTTTATTTTGTGTTATTTTATTTTGTGTTAGGTCATTTGATCGATTATTTATTTTTTTAGTTTTGTTACTTTGTTAATTTTGGGTTATGTTATTTTTTATGATTTGGTTCTGGCTATTTTTTTATTATTAATATTAGACATTTTTGAATTACATTATTTTGTTCATTATGGGTTTAGTTATTTAGTTTATCTTGGTTCAGATAATTTTGGTTTAGGTAATTTCTAGTCAGGTTTTTTGGTTAATTTTTGGGTTATGTCATTCTTGAGTTTGGTCATTTTGATTACTTTGGGTCAAGTGATTGGGTTAAATTTTGGTAAATTCATTTGATCATTTTTTTTAATTTCAGTTAGTTAATTCTTGATGAGGTTATTTTTTTTTGTTATTGGTTAGTGTAACTTATCAAATCAAATACCACTAAACTAGTTCTCCAATTAGGTTCTAAAAAAGTCCTCAACCATGCCTCTCTATATGACAGAGGCTGTCGATTAGCAGTGAGGGCCTAGGTTGGGTTCATGGAGAGACTATACCATTATATCAGAGTAAAAAACGGTGGAAATAACTTGATATCATCCAAATAAATAAATAGAAAGAGTGTGGAAGTAGTAAATAACTAAAATAAAATCATGTTGTAATATTAAATGAAATTTTATAAATTCCTGAACAGCCATGTCATACATACAACACTGGTCTCCCACTAGGCCAACAATATCAACCAGATTACATGAAATAAAATAAAATAGAAGTATTATGATCTAATACTAACTATGATATAGACCACAAACCTGATATCTAAGAAAATGTTAAGCTACTCTAGATTGATCAATGAAATCCACATGATTGGGTCCTATTGATCATGCAACCCTAGGCCTTATCCCTACCCATTTTGTAATATATGCTCAACCAGAAAAGTAGACATAAGGTTTGCACACACACCATAGTGCATTAAAAGGTGTGATAAATAGTCTAAGTAGTCCACCCCAGGGATAAACCTATAAATCTACTATGATAAGTTCATGTTATAGTGATATGCACAGACTATCTGAGACATAACTGAAATGATAAATTTGATAAATCAAGTGAAATGACAATTGATCCCAAGGACTATGATCTAGGTCAATAGGAAAATGTTCCATCATGTATATATATTTATATATTTTTGTGTACACCGACACACAGACAGACAGACAGACAGACACACACATATATATTTGTGTATATTTATTACCATATATGTATAGAAATAAATATTTATATACATGGATAAGGTGAAAAAAAACATAAATCAACATTATTATATCATTAGGTCCATAATCCTGATCATCTGGACATCTGGTGAAAAGGGTATTGAGCTAGATATCATACAACTCATGTAATGTATAACTAAGTCCACCCTTGAGCCCACAATGTAGATCAACAATAACTTCTTTTTTACATCACTATTAATATATCCGAACAAGAAACATCCCCACCAGGGGACACATGTCCTAGGCTTATGTCCACCCGTACTCCCCTCTAATCAAAATAATGAATGATTCTGGGAAATAACTCGATATTCTATAAATGTATTATGATTTGGACATTGTTCAACTAAATCCATGTAAATGTATTCTAATTTATAATCCCTAGATCCCGGTCCATATGCAATCATGATATTAGAGCTTGGAGGAACCCCAAGGGGCCTTCCCTTTGGTGATCAATAAAAGGAATGCCCTCTGGACCTAGGTACATTATCTTCATCTATTCATATAAAAATATTTACAACCCCATCCATAGAAAGTACATCAAGGAGATTAATAATAGTGTATTCACCCAACCCATGATAGTATCCTAGGTGTCATTAGCAGAGAGCATGATCATCCGTTGAATAAATCAATGATGTGGATCACTATATATTACACCACAGTCAAGTAATCAATCACGAAGAGACCAGTAATCCCTATTTATAAATAAATAGTAATCATCATTGAGTGAATCTCATAATCTAGATCATAAGAAGTATGTCTGGGTACCCAAATACCATGATAACAAAATCAAAATCCTTAGAAGCCAGTTCATAAGAAGCACATCTAGGATCCTCAAGAAATTAATAGGAATAATAGATAGATCCTAGTAATCATGTTTGGTAATCTGAAATATAAATTCCCCATCATGTTAGGATCATCAACGATTATCTATGAAATAAATCTTGTAATCATCGATGCCTCTAGAGTCTACAAGTCAATGAATAAGTAAAACAATGGGGGTGGCTGAATGCATAACCCACCACTACTATAAAAACCTACTGGGATTAAAAGATTAGTATGGGTTCTATGGTTACACCTGCTACTATATCAACCCAAACCAAACGTATTATCTCAGGGCCAGTGAAACATCGAGGCATACATTGGGACCCTAAGGAAATAACACTAGAGAGGCACCCTACATGAGATCTTTAAAGAATACACAAAAGTGAAGGAATTCTACTTGAGATCCATGTTTATTTATGTAAATGATGGAATCCTATATGGGATCCTTGATGGTAAGTAAACAAAATAAATCGAACACGATAACCATAAAATAGTAAATAGGAACATAAATCCTTCATCGGAACCTCAATAATAGTGTGCATAGGTAGAGACATTCTTTATGTGGTCCAAAAAAATTTATACGGGTACATGGATCTTACATTTCATTTTCTATGTCCATATATAAGTGAAGGAATCACATATTGGACACTAAAAGCAATTATATGTAAGAGGAATCTAAAACAAAATCCTCTATGTCAAACGATAAGATATACTCCAACCCTAAAAGAAAATGTAATTAATGTTTTCTAAAGAGATGGATCATAGTCCACATCACGTCAAGGGCCTCACTATGATAAGATTGTTGGATTAGATTACCAGAGTAAGAACCTCTCCATTTTAGAAACATCTATAAATGTCTAAGAGGAATCATAAAAATCACCTCAACTATTTCACTATCATTCTCGACATGGAGTGATACTAAAAATAGACTAATCAGGTGTCTAATTAATACACTTGGGTGAAAATATATGGAAACCACTAAAAAGGGTTGCAAGGGATGTGTACATGGTTTGTATAACATGGCACACAATGTTTACCCTAAAATCCCCATCTTAACGTATACTCCAGCTAGACATGGAATGTAAAACCCATGTGAATAGCATGTGATTCACATACACAGTTTGTAACCAACATAGGGTACCTACCAGTGTACCTCACATGGCATGGCCATGTATGTTGTCAAGTAAGGTATATTTACATTGCATGAAACCCCGTAGCTATTTGGTCGGGTAATCGTCTACATGGATAAGTCCTCATACATAGGATTTATTCCCTATACATAATGCAATCTTTAAAAAATATCTTCTCCAAAAAATCAGAACGACATGCGACATGTGTTCCTGAACAAAACACCATGTGATCATGATTTCCAAATGGGAAATTCCTCAAATCAGCATGAAAATTGGGTTTTCTCCCCAAAATATATAGATCAACCATAAATGAGTCCTTAGTAGTAAAAATAGGTATTTAAATATTGAAAATAGTATATATATAATGATTTATTGATAAAAACAAAAACACACTTGCTTTGGGTCGTATTTGAAAAACTTTCATTTTTTCCATGAACCATTGTTGTTGTACAACGATCTGACTCCTTCCGAGCTCTACAGCGGTACCAATATTCACATATATATATATATATATACTTATTTATCTTCCTATCCCTCTTCTCTCTTGGTCTAGTGATGGAGGGAGCCCACATAAGGCATACACGAGATTCCATGGAAGGAAAAAAAGAAATGGAAAGGAAGAAAAGAAATGAAAATGAAAATGAAAATGGGGTCTAGCCTTAGCCAGAGTTTATGCCTGTCTTAGAAAGAGCCCCACATTCCAGAACCAAATGAGGAGTCAAGATCTCAATATCCTACACTATTCAAAAGAAAGTTTCAAATGAACATGTGTGAATAAATTAATATCCAATTAAATAATTATTAATTATTAATTATTCCACTTAAATTAAAACGATTCTGAATTCCAAAAAACTTCTATCCAAGGGTAAAAATCCTATTAAGGGTCCAGTAATGTTGTTAAGAAAAATACCCAATATTTTCGGATATGGAAAAAATTACAATTTTACCCCTTACAAGTACCTAAAAGTATGAATTCAATGTTCTCCTAGAATATATAGTTTGTAAAAATATATATCTTTACATTTAGGTTATTTAGTTCATTTTTGTTTATGGTTTTTTGGTTTATTTTGTGTCAATTCATTTGGCTAACATTTGGGCTAGGATATGCTGGGTTAAATCAATTGAAATTTCCACATTAGGTCAATTTGATTCCATTTGATTTGGTTGGGTTCATTTGAAAGGACTATGTGAGAATACCTGTAAGAAGATTTATATTTTACATGAAAAATATTTATTAAAATCACTTTATAGTTTACAAAATGAAAACTAAATAAATAAATGTGAATAGAATGATCATAAAAGACCCTTGTCCACCAAAAAATAATGAACTAAGAACACATAAGGTTTCTTCTATATATTACTTACCATTATTTCATGTTCGCAATGAACTATGAAAATTGGAATATTTGGGTACTCATATGAATATACTGATGATGACCTATATTGTTAGAAATAGTGTCAAATTTAGTCCCCCCATCATCAAAAATATGTGTTCAGATTACTTTATAAATGACACCGAATTTATGTCTCATAAAATCCTTCACATAAAATAATTGTTTCTCTATTGTTTCCAAAATATACGGCTCATAGGTAGTCATGATGTGATTCATTTCAACAAAAAGAAATCCACAATAAATAATAATTTTTTTATATCTTTTCATTGAATCAAACCATATGAATTTGATAATAGAAACATTGTAATGAGAGTAATAATCCAATATTAGAATTTTGGTAACAACTCTATAATAAGACATGTTTTGATATTGAGACCTACAATCTATTACACTGGAAACATAGTCTATCATTGAACTTAATGTAATTCAATCATGTAGTGTTCTCATGTTCACTACTTGATCAATTATAACAAATGTGTAACCATTGATGACCAATATTTTTCATTCACAAAATACATATTTTGTACAGAAAGATAATGCCCTAATTTTTTCAAAGAAATATTTAATAGTTAAACATGATATCTAAAATGTAAATAAATACTAAAATTATATGAATATTTATTTTTTTTTCTCCTTTTTAGACTAATGATCATTACTTTGATTTGAACAAAACAAGAATCTCTTTACTCAAATAAGTATCCCTCCTTCTTAGAGTCTTACAATGTTGTGTTATACCTGAAATATAGTTGTATTCCCATTATAGAACGATAATAAAATATTAAGATATATGTGAAACTAATCAGTATCAGATAATATATACATGTTAAAATAATTTACTTCATATAGTCATCACACAAATCACAGTCAAACAAGACTCTGTGATGTGTCATATCATTCTCTTCAAAGATCAATGTAGTAAATTTATATGATCTATTAATTCCAGAAATTTTGGGGAGACATATAAAGTGGGTTCAATTTTATAATAGTAATCTTCATTATTTCTCATTGGTCGGTTACATATCGTGCTGACAACACCAAAATACATTGAATTGAAATTCATACATTATTAATCCTAGTAACCTTCCATAATGGAACCTTCAAAGTAATTATTTTTTTGAAAGTATTACATTATTGTAAACATAATTATTTTCAATGGATACATAAAAATAAAATAAATGTGTTCCCTAAGAATATGTTTTATTATAATATGGAAAATTAAATGTTTCATGCACGTGAAAAAATATGAAGGATATATTTTCTCTAATGCAAACGAAATTGATAGCTTCTCTTAAACATTTTTTCAAGAAAGACTAGGAAAAAATTTATTAGATAGAACACGATAAAAATTTCAAAACCAAATCATCTTTACCCATACATTATTTGAAAGTAAATGGTGTATTACTATTGGTATCAATTCACGAAGAAAGATGTGGTAGTAATAATTTTTTAGATATATGAGTTTAAAATATTCTCTTTTGCCCCGTTTTTATATAGTTTTTAAATGACCATGAAGAACCATGATAATATCTATTACTAATAGAAATTTATTTTTCTCGGAATGTGTCATCACATGATAAGCACATTGAAATTTAAATATATTTTCATTAATGGACATGGGATGTATTTCCGATTTGATTCTCAAATCTACCAAGTCACATCATGATTCTATTTAATCATTGGTATTCCCATAGACATTTAAAAAAACTTAATGAATCATTTCACATGTGTTGTTATCAATGTTAATTACAAACAAGAATTTATGTAACAAATTTTCTATAAGGATGGTGTAATCTTAGGAGATCCAGATGTCTGTGGTGAAGAGTTTAAAGGTTGGGTTGATATTGATGGAGGTGTGATGATCCCAATTTCTACTAGTAATTGAACTCAAGAATTAGGGCATGGGAATCTCATGTGTATGAGGGTACTCTAATGAATTAAGGTCTCATTATGTAGTTCAATTTCCCATATTAGGATGATGTAATTGGAGAAGGTGTAATGAAGAAGGGGTTATAGGATGGTCATGAGTTTGTGGAACACCCACACTCTTTATCCATGATTGATACTAACAGTCAATTTAAGCAGGTCCGGGGTGTGTATGATAGTTACCAAGAGGTGAAAATCCATGGAAAATGGGGGATATCTCTGATAGTGAGAAGGGAAATGATAGTTTCATGGTCAATCCTTCCTTTAGTGACATTGTTTAGGGTGTGAATTAGATGCTTTCCGGGAATGAGGAAGTTATTTCTTACCCACCATGAATAAGGATAAGGAAAGACATTTTATATCTAGTAAATCTAGTGTCTACCAGGTCTTCTTTTAGGAAGGTAGGAGAGGAAGTATCTGGTTTGAAAAATAGTATGAAATAATCTATGGAGTTTAAATCTTTGGAGAAATTGAATCTTAGAAGGATGTATGCTTGGATTCTAAAGCACTATAAAAGCTCAAAGTGGGAATCAACTACTGTGGAGGAGGAAATATATCATGGATGTGGATATGGGTATAAATTTTATGATATGTAGTTGTTTTTTTTGGCTTATGGTATTTGATTACTGTACTTTTATTTTATATTAATAAATGGATAGAGGTTTTTCCTCTGACTACTCATTTCTAGTAATGGAATTATTATTCATATTTTGGTATTTTTTCTTATTTATTGAGTTAAAAATTGAAATATTTTAATTATTTCTACACATCAGTTCCTAAAATATGTGGTCAGGGCCTCTAGGTCTCAATGTTATACTCAAACCTTCAACAATTATTCTTGTATGGATAAACCATTAGAAAGAATTGGTGATGTCCCATGAAACTAAAATATTTATTATATTTAAGTCCAATAAATTTTACATCCTTTATTAAAACAAGATAATATAGTTTCCCCTTCATTCCCTAGAAAGACATCGTTTCATTAGTTACAAAATCATTTATCATCTACATAATGGTATAAGGCATATAAAATATGTCTTTCAATGATGTATCATGTGTATGAAAACCAAATTACAAATCGTATTCAACTTCATTACTAAAGTTTTCCAGTACAGATATATTTTCATTTATAGCATTATAAGGTATATATATGAGTATGCTTAATAATTTGGATGGTCAATTCACACACACCCATATAGGCATGTTATAAATGTGATTTATAATAGGCCATGTGTTGAGAAAAGTATGAATCTAACCAAATATATTAGAAACATATCTTATATAGAACCAACATAAATTTATGAAACTATTATGAAAAATATATATATCATGCATCAAATTTCTATCATGTGAATCCATTTATAAGAGGAAATAACTCATCATTATCCTTAATTCTATTAGCCTCATGCTATCGTGTATTTACCTATATTTTATCAGATATTAAAATATTTTGGATCCTAAGAATCACTAGAAAGATCCATATTACTTTTTTTGGTTCACAATATGGTGTATTGTATATAATTTTCTTCCATCAAGATGTCCCACATTATTTATAATCATTTAGACCTCAAATTTCATATGAGAACAAGAAGTAATCATTCAAGTAAAGATGAAATTATTTAAAAAAAATCAAATATGGTCAATTAACATTGATACCATTTAATGATTTTAGGAGATATATGTATCATTTGAATGTAATTACATTAATGATGTATTAATATAATCAATGGGAGTGTTAAAAATTCAATTCGTTTTTCCCAAGATACGACAAAAAAATTATATCATTGTCATTCTACCACATTGCTAACATGAAAGAGTCTCGACATCATCCATCAATGTTATCACCCTATTAAAAGTATCATTTTCTTTAATTTCATCATTTTTACGTATATAGTTATCTTATGGCATCGACATACTTACTTTCTCGTGATGATAAATAAAAGGAACTGATCATTAATCAGATTCTCTACTCCACACCTTTCCTTTTGATCATGAATAATATGAGATTTTATTTTATCTATTATGATAAAATAAATAATAATTTTAAAAAAAATTATATGCTATCTAACGTTATTAGGACTTAACCAGGGTCTTCCAACACAATTATAATAAGGTTAGTTTATATGAACACTATCTAAAGCATTTCTGCATATAAATTTATAAAATTTGCATTTTTTTAAAACTCATTTGAGATTTTATTAGTATCATACATCAAATTTTTTCCATGTTGTTAACAATTTTTTTATATTAACATCAACATAGTATACTATTACTAAAAAATTAAAGATAGTGTAGAAGAAGCTATGAACCGTAATTATAAGAAAATATAATAGTGGGGGAACAAATTTTTCATAGGTATAGTGGATCACACATGATGGTATATTCATGATCCTTTACCAAAACTGACTTTGAATAAGAATTTATTTTCCCATTTTTTTACTCTAAATGTAAGGGTGGAATTCCATGTTCAACTAGTGTTTTCTGATCCATCTCCTCTAAAGAAAAAATTCATCATATTAACATATTTATCCCCTAAAACCAAGTATCTATGTGATCCATAAATAATTTTCGAAAGAATCACATTTCATAACCAATAATGTGTATTTAATATCATATAATTTCATTTAAAAAACCATCACATAATGGAGTTTCAATCATGTTATGTGAAAAACTGTTTTTTATTTTATTTGAGCCACTTATAAACATAATTAACAAATTAATAGAAGAAATTTTAATACATTTAATTTATAAAGTGTAATAAAAATTTATTCCTACCATAATACCCCAAATTATGAAACATAACTCAAAATCCTGAGAAATTTAGTCTTTTAAAACCAAATAATAAAATAGAACAAAACATTAAAAAGTAAATTTATATTCTAAAATATAGTGTTCTTGAATTGAGGCTTTCAAAAATATTTTTTGCTAGATCATGAAAACAATAATTACAATATAACTAAATACACCGCAATTTTAAAAAATAAATCATATAGTGAACATTCCATTAATATAAAATCACACAAATTTTATAAAAATAACTTATAAAAATATATATTTTAAATATATATGTTGATTCATACCAATCACTTGTTATGAAAAATAAATTTTAGTAAAATAGAAATTTAGGGAATGGAATGAAGAAACACTAGGATAAAAATAAAATTATTTCATTTATAATTATAGATATCAACAAAAAATATTATAATTAAATGATATGTATATGTATGAAATAAATAAAAAACTAGTCCATTTTAGAATTATAATATAATGGTCAACAATGTATATCAAACAAAAACAATGGTATATATAGTTGTGTAAGTCTCATAAGTTACATAAAAAACATGGTATTACTTGAGGATTGTTAATAACTAGATTATATTTTTATTAGACTAGGTAAGTGTTTAGTATGGAATATTCAGTAACAAATGATTACCCAAAACAACCAACACAAGGAATAATGCATAATAAAAACATCTATATAGACATATCCAATGAAAGGATATTCTTTATTATAGAAATATGTTTTATACATAATTAATATAATTTAATGAATATGTTATTGTTAACAAAATCCATCCATATGTATTTTTTCTTACACCAACAATTTTAAAATAAAGGAAAACATAAGGAAAAAATATGTAGATTTAATTTGAGGTGGAAATCGTGTTCAAGGAAAAAAAAAATTAATGTTAAAAAAGAATACCTCAATATAAATATTTTTTAAAAATATTTTATTAAAATAAATTAGTTATGTCAATAAATTATATATTCAACCATTTATTAAATTAATGCCAATATATACATTCATACCATATAGTAAAATATAAATCCCAACACGTTTAAGACCTAAAATGAATAACTTGGATTAATTAAAAAATATTGAAATGAATAATTTCATAATCCCCCAATACATTGAAAAAACAAAGTAATTCAATAATTAATTATAAAATTACCTAATATATATCAGACAAAATAATAGGTTTATATTATATGTATTAATAATATGAAAGTAACTAAATTTAAAAATGTACATAACCTATAATAAAATTTATTTAGAGATAATATAAAAATAATAACAAAAAACACTCATCAAATGTTTTTGGATGGATCATGACCAAAAATAATGAATGTCAGGGTTTTATAGCATTAAAAATAATGAAACTGATGATTTATATAACATATATTAGATTTTGAACTCACTAATTTGATGTTCGAGAAAAACTGAATCAAAGACCTAGTGAGGAGAGGTCATCAGGTGTGGGTGATAGAAGGGTAACACCACTTTTGAGGAGTAATAAGGATGGCAGTGAGATGGGAGAAGGGGATTCAACATGGATGGATAATTATTTGGAAGATGATGCTAACATTTTTAAAAAGCTTTTGGTATAGGTAAGTCTCTATCAATGGTTTATAAGTTTTGTTGATATAGACACCTATATACTAGTGGTTTAAAAAATTCATTGGTATATAAGCATTGGTATAGCCCTTGATTTTGATAGTGATATACACAATCACAAAAATATTAATGTAGGAGGAAAATAACTAAGTATCTATAAACACACAAGCAATTATTTTAGGTCTTCATGTCTTAATCAGTCCACCATGACCCTAAACAATACCGAATTTGGCTTATACGAAAATAGAAGCTACCGCATGACACTATTATTGACCCTTACCAAAATAATCATGGTAGGGATCCATATAAATCCTCTACCAATATAGAGATATATATTCTATGATGGCATACTAATTCTTGACAAATACCCTGATACTTAGGGTAGGTCATGTACATAACCTCTACCACATCTCACCATGTTGAGATAAAATCTATATTCATAGGGTAAGGTTCCAACTCATGTAATCAAACCTAACCCTATCAAAAGAGGTAGTACATCTAAATTATAACCAACCCATATCCGAGGAGTTCTCTCATCATATCCCAAACTAGAACTTCTAAAGGGTGGTTGCACAAAAAATCAAAAACAAGACTTGCTCAAGGGATGAGACACATCAAATCCTAAAATAACTATTCTCATATTAGGTCATGTGTCCAGTCCATAAATTTAGATTATATACTACCATCATATGCATGCCACATCAACTAGGGCTACACAGGTTGTCCCACAATCTCACCATCTAATCGATAATGTGTTATTCAATTGATATCAAGCCTCGTGTCTTTAATCATATATAATTATCCATATATCATCAAATTTCTCACTTATCAATACCAAATTGGTTATATATTCCAAACATTTGAATCTTATCACTATTCCCTTATTATTCATAAAGGTATTTAATGGTTCCTCCAAACTCATCCTTTTGTATAATTATCAATTACAACATTTATTCTTCTCACCATGGAGACTTCATATCCCAAAAACCTTTCTTAAACATAGACTCAATATTCTAGGTCCAAATCCTATTAGAATTCCCCATTATAACAGAGTACCACTTACTAGGGACAATAATAACTAAGAATTTTTATGGTTGAGACATAACTCTATTTTGAGTTTCAAAGTGATGGGACTACCCTAGGGGTTAAATATTAAATTAACACTAATGAAGGGCCTCAGAAACATTGGTGAGTAGTTGTGTTGATTTTCGAGTGTATTGTTTACCTACAGATTAAATCATTTTGGAGTTTTGAGAGTGGAGGGGTCTCAATAAAATATTATTTTTATCTTGTGTAAGTGAGTTCCCAATAATTATTATTTTTATTCAAGAATTAGTCTTTGATATAATGTTTGAGACCATGTTCGCATCCAAAAATGGGGATTTTACCCTTTGAGTAATGTAATTTACATTGAAAATGTGGTCTCTAGGTTCATCCCATCATGGGTGGAAATTTACTAGAAAAAATAATTTTATAAATTCTATAAAATAAAGTGATTCATATTGGTGAAACCTTAAGAGCCCATTTTAAGCTCAGTTATGATTCCCCTATAAGGTTAGGCGCATTTTTTTGTCGGTGTAAACCTTATATTGGATGATATATGGGAGATGATAGATTTTGGTGATGATGATGATCGGGATTGTGTGGTATTGAAAACTAAAATGACTGAATTTTTAGTAAATTCAAGCATCAATGATCCATAATCAATAAAGTACTTCATAATTTTCATTTTTATGTTCTTTGGGAAATCATAATTTAATTTGATGGATTTTATTTCAATATTATATTTTGATATTTTGGAATATTCATTATTTATCTATTTTATTTTATTTTCCACTAATCCCCAGGATATTTATTGGATTCGATTTATTTGATAAATTTTCTTATTCCATGAAATACTTAATGTATAATTGATTAATTATAACTTTGTTCTTGATTTTGATGTTATTCCCAATGTGGAATGAATAATGGTGATGCTATAAGTCCTTTAACCCTCACCTTTATCCCCTCCATCTCCTTATGGAATGTTTTTGAAGGGGCATCAACACTAACCATGATCATAGGCAGTGGGAGGAGAAAGAAGAAACCGATGAATGACGATTGGTGCTATGGTAGGGAGGTCTAGTGTATTATGGATTGAGGTGGAGTAATGTGAGAAAAATGGATAGAGAATAGTAGGGTGGTGTTGAATATTGGTAATGGTGAAATGGATAATAAAGTCTTAGATCAGGGTAGTGGATGGGGAGGTGGTCGACGATATTGGCAGTAGGTAACTCGTGAAGATGTCATGATGGCAGTGACAACAACATGAATCCAGATGGTAGGGAGAAAATCCTAATCCATTCCCCATAACCATTTGATCCCCTGTGGGATCATACAGTTCCCCACCATCAATGTAGTGGGTGGGGTGATATGTGACAAACTATCCTGACCACTTCGCACTGAGTGGTGTACGCTGGACAACTGAGCTAACTTAGTGTGAGGCCCATATGAATTGACCAATGATTGATGTGAGTTAGGCTGGGTACCTGAGGGCAGGTCCCACCAACTCAACCAAGGAGGGCATGTGACCCTATCCCAAGGAACCACATGTCATTGTTAGAGGCATCCACATTCCTTGTTCTTTCCTTTTTTGAATATTTTTATAACATTTTCACTGTGTTCCTTATGAGGGTAAAAAAATAGTCAATTCTATGTGTCATTACACATTGATTAAAAGGGTCTATCATGAAAATCCATGAAAGTCATTTTAATACCATGATTATAAATATTTGTATCTAAATATATAGGTATTATGATGGGAATTAAGGTGTGGAATCTAGATCAGTTATAGTTTTAGTACTCTCCTGGAGGCATGTTGTGATAGAGTGTGGTACTTCCATATCCATCATCAAGTCTGGTGCTCCCACACATATTTTGGGCATGGTTCTCCCAAATTATATAGGAATCAATAGTCACGTGGTTTTAACTAGGGATGATACCCCACAAACTAAAAATATAGTTTGGTACTCCCCCATATGTTTGGGCTGCATGCCCTTTATCCATGGAATATGTACTCCCTTGACTAGTGTCTTATTTATAAGAATTGTGTGTGACCCCTACTATAGTTCCTATGATGTTACAAAAGTTTATTAGTGTTGATAATTTTGATACTTAATTACTGGTATATCATTTATGGACCAATGAGTGGGGTAATCATATGAATGTGAGTATGATTTTACAATGAGAAAGATCCCCTTTATGGTTTTTTGGGGTGATTTTGTAGTTGTAAAATCTGATAAATATATATTTCAATGAGAAATGTGACTCCTCGACACCCGATAGGTTTTATTTTAGGTGAGATATATTGGTGGAAATCAAATTCAAAATTCATTATATTTTCATTTTTATGAGCATCCGAAGTCACTCATGATATGTGACTGATAGAGCAGTGTCGTGGGTTTCCTTAAATGATTAGTCTGATTTTGGGGTACTTAGGTGCAGCAGAGTGGCTGACCGAGGTCATCTCTCAAAGGAGTAAGTGAATTAAAAAAACCTTCTAGAGGTATTATTAAATAAAATAAAAGAGAATAAAAATACTACTTGAAATGATGGGGGTTGTTTGAAGTTTATAAAAATTGAAGAAGTTTTCTGGAAGAAGATTTCATTTTTTTGGTTTTTAATTTTGGAATGAAGTTTGATTATTAAGATACAACAAGAAGATGTTTTTTTTAGAAAATATTTTAAAAGATGTAATCGATCTAACTCTACATCTTCAATAATTTATTAATCATTATAGTTTAATATAATATTCACTTAATTATGATCCCTTAATTTGTTAAATCCCAAACCCTACGAGAATTAACTTTACCACGAAGATGATGTGAATTTAACCTTAGGCTAACTTCAGAACATGCAATCGAAACACCCTGATTTGATTGATGTTATAAGATTAGCTTATGGTTAGTGGTAAATTAAGGCACATACACACTCTTGAAATTAGGATTAATTGAGTTTATAGATTTTATTTGAACTCTACAAATTGATCCCGTGGGGTTTTGAATTACTGGTTAAGGTTGCGCTCTCATAGTTCACACAATTCCCGACCTCGTGTGTTTTGTGTTAACTATTCAATTTCTTGCTTAGTTTAATTTAAATTAAAAACTCAATTAATAGATCATAATATGTGAATTTCAGTAGCTCATTTATTCAAAAATAAATTAATGAAAAAGGATATAGGTCGATCTATTACTAAAAATAACTACTCTTCCATTGGTGGCGTAATCATCGTAGAAGCATTTTGCATGTGCAAAGGTTTATAATGGGTATAACCCAATAATGCTTCTACTAAATAATTCCAACCCAATTAGGAAGATTAATAGAAGAAGAAATTTAATCAAAATAGAAGAAAAAATGAGGAATAAAAGAAGATCAAAGAATTTCTTACACAAATGAAAACATTACAAAATAAAGAAGAGAAGGATGCTTCGATGAGGGGATCCTTGCTTCAAAAGATACCCCTCTTACAATTGTTGGAGAATTTGGTTGAAACCAATTATCTTCTGCCTCCAATCTCCTAATGGACGTCCCAACCCCACCAAATGAGAAAAACACAAATTTATAGAGTGGTGGGGAGGCTAGGTTCAAAGTGGTTTCAATTGTGAATAGGGAATCTCGGTCAAATATTTTATTCCAAATTGAACCGCGCATTTTACCACCAAAAAGCCTGAATTTTCCAGCCTTCTAGAAGGATCATATTTTAGGATATGGGTCCTCTATCTCCTCTAAAAATCAGGGTGCAATAAAAGCCAATATGAAGGAGTTATGACCAAAATACAGAAGCTTCTCCATTCTGGCGAGTCTAGCCCAACTTTACATTCATGGCCCATTTTCAACAACCAAATGCACTCTTTAGCTCTAGTTTCCTGAATAAAAGTTGTAGAAACTTAAGTTAGGAACACTGTTAAAAAATTTCAAATTCAAATAAAAAATATAATAGTATTTATCTTTGAAATACTATAGTGCGCTATAAAGGGTAAAATAAGAATTTTCACTAAATTTTCAAATCAATGATCAAATCCAAAATATTTTATAAATAAACATATTTAGCACAATGTGAGGAAATTATATCATTTACTATTAATAAAATATTCAAAAAAAAGTTTTATATCATCTCCTACACACTTACCGGTTTGCACTCCTGGGAAAAACCTCATATCAAGTAAATATCAATATCAAATCAAAACCATGTTTAAAACACATGTCTTTGAGATCAAACAATTACACACCAAGAAACAAAAGATATCATGATTCATAAAAATCATTATTTCAAGTTCTCCATTTATATCATTCAATATATTTCCACTTCATTAATCCTCCCATGTACACAAACCACTTACCTAATATTCATTTTCACTCACTACATAAATGTCAATTCTTTAGTAATGCCTTTTTCATTCAAAATCATACAAGGGTCACCATAGGCTTGATAAATTACAACATCTCCACCCGATATGAGTCAAGGAAATATGTTTATCATGGGGAATTTTCAGGGTTGTTCTGTGTCTTTCGGTTGGTAGGATTTAGATGTGAAAAATTATGAGGCTGAATAAGGAGAGCTTGACTCTTTTGGAAGCAAAATTTCATTAATCTAATTTTCACTTAAATATGGTCTCCTCATTAATACCCATAGTATCAATTCAGCTCCATCATCATGAAAAGTCATGAAAGGTTTTCACCATTCATCATTTAATCATAAAAAATGTCAATCTTCTCAAACATTATTTTCTTAAAAGCTCCATATGGGCACAACGTTCCACCTCAATTAGAAGATCCCAAAAAGGAACAGCTTCACTGGTCATGAAAGCTCCAGAAAATGCACCGCTTTCAATATAATGATTTTCATCGGCCGCAAACACATCTCTCCAAAATTTAATTTTCCACCCAATGTATCACAGAATGTCATAGTACAACACAACATAGCTTCGCCCACACTTATGATCAACAAGATTATGAAATTTCACATCAAGAGTTGGTCGGATGGGGAAAATTGGCTTGTAATGTGGCTAACCAAACAGGCTATTCGTGGCTTCTAAGGGCTACAAGCAATAAATGTTCATGGTAGGAAAAGAAATAATCTTTGAAAAGGTATTTAATACTAAACAAATGCCTCAATCATTTAAACATAAGTACCTCAAACCCTCAAGTTTTGACCATAATAGATCAAACTCTGGTTAAATCAACCATGGTTTGGTTCTCTAAAGAAATGAGGTGAATATAAAGAATATGAAAATAATGGTTCAGAACCTTCAAAAGAAAGTGATTTCAAATATAAAGACACTGAGATGTGGCATGGGATTCAAAATTCAGTGTACATTTCATGAAATTACTAAATATTTGAATTTGAAACAAAGTCATTTCAGCATTCATTTAAGATCAGTTTATTGGGGTAAATTGTTTCACTGATTGATATGCATTTAAAAATTGTAATGAGAATCATTTCAGCTCAAAAAATTTAAAAACACAAAGAAAATTGAAAAATAAACACACAAAACATGAAAAACACACAATTTTTTTTGTTTTTTTTAACAGGAAAACAATTGAAATTACTAAACTAAAAGGTTTCCTCCCCCATACATAAAATATTGCATTGTCCTCAATGTGAACCCATTAGATGATATATGCACATGAAATGCAGAATTTTTAAATAGGACAAATAATATAAAAGTGAAAGGGTTGGGAACTGCCTGATTTGCTCAAGAGATGATGGGGTCATGTAGTGTGATAAAATCCACTGCATTAGTTTTAAGTCCCTCAATGTATCTCTACAAACATTTCCCATTGACTGTAAATATCTTTCTTGTGTCCTCTTGTGTGATCTCCACTTCCCCATAAAGAAAAAACATTAGATACAATATAAGGACCTAACCATCTGGAATGCAACTTACCATGAATCATCTTCAGTCGTGAACTGTAGGGAAGGAATTTCTCTCCGTCAGGAAACTCACTTTGTTGGATGATTCAATCATTAGAAACTTTTGAGTTTTCCTTATAGAGCCTTGATTTCTCATACGAAGACAATCGAATATCCTCAAGCTCTGGAATTTGCAGCTTCCTTTGGATTCCAGCTTGGGCCAAATCCTTGTTGCATTTCTTTATAGCCCAATAAGCCCGATGCTCAACTTCCACAGGGAGATGACATGCTTTTTTCCAAAAACAATCTAAAATGGGAACATACTAATGGGTGTCTTGTATGCTATCATATAAGCCCACAATGCATCATCCAAGCGCTTGCTCCAATCCTTCTTATTTGGCTGCAGGGTTTTCTCCAAGATTTGTTTCGACTCACGATTTGAAACCTCAGCCTGGCCATTTGTTTGAGGCTGGAATGGTGTTGATGTTTTGTGTGTCACCCCATACTTTCGAAGCAGGGAAGCAAAATTCCTATTGAAAAAGTGTGTCCCTTGGTCACTGATGATGGCCTTTGGTACTCCAAACCTGTAGAAAATTTGAGCCTTGACAAAATCCACCACAACATTAGAATCGTCAGTCCTGGTGGCCTTGGCCTCCACCCATTTACTCACATAATCAACCACAACCAAAATATACAAAAATACAAATGAACTAGGAAAAGGACCCATAAAATCAATTCCCCATACATCAAAAATCTCACATAATAGTATGGGTTGTTGGGGCATCTCAGGTCTCCTAGAAATATTCCATGTGTGTTGGAAACAAGAGCATGACTTACAAAACACATGGGAATCATGTAATACGGTAGCCCAATATAATCCAGAGTCCAAATCCTTCCTAGCTGTCCGTTGGGGTCCAAAGTGTCCACCACATGCAATTGTATAACACAAATGAAAAACAGACTCAAACTCATGGTCGAGAAAACACCTCCTAATGACTTGGTCACTACACATGCTCCATAAGTATGGATCATCCCAAACATAAAATCTTGACTAACTCTTTAATTTTTGGACATGATGTATCTTTAAATTTGCAGGGATTTCCGAGGCAACAAGGTAGTTAACTAAATCTGCATACCAAGGATGCGTACCTGAGATGGAATAAATATGCTCATCGGGGAAAGTGTCCCGAAGTGGTACCTGGTCAAAGGTGACATCCTCAAGTGTGTGAGTAATCCTACTCATGTGGTCCGCCACCAAATTCTATGACCCCTTCTTTCCCTTTATCTCAAGGTCAAACTCTTGAAGAAGGGTCATCCAACGGATAAGTCGTGGCTTTGTATCTGGCTTCTTTACGAGGTACCTCAAAGCTGCATGGTCAGAAAAAACAAGTACTTTAGAGCCCAATAAATATGAAAAGAATTTATCTAAGAAAAATATGATAGCCAGAAACTCCTTTTCTATGGTTGTGTAATTTTATAGGGCTGAATCTAGTGTCCTCGATGCGTAGGCGATCACATGTGAACGTCCCTCCACCCTCTGAGATAAGATAGCTCCAACCACGAATTTGGAGGTGTCACACATAATCTCAGAAGGAATATCCCACCATGGGGGATGTATGATAGGTGGTGTGGTTAGAAACTTTTTTAGCTTATAAAAGGAAGTCCTGCAAGAATCATCAAACAAAAAATCAGAATCCTTTTGAAGTAATCGTGACATAAGAAGAGAAATCTTACAAAAATATTTGATGAAGCACCGATAAAATATTGAATGACCTAGGAAAGATTAAACATCACACACACATGAAGGATAGGGTAAGGATGAAATAATGTCTACCTTAGATCTATCAACCTCTATCCCATGGTTTGACACTACATTCCCTATGGAAATGCCATGATCTACCAGGAAATTAAACTTTTCAAAGTTCCGGACCAGATTCTTCTCGATATAATGATTCAATACCCTTCCAAAACTATTTAGACATTCATCAAATTAGGATCCATACACTGTAATATCATCCATAAATACCTCCATGTAGGTCTCAATAAAATCAGAAAAAATACTCACCATGCATCTCTGGAAGGTACCTGGGGTGTTGTAAAGACCAAATGGAATCCTCTGGTAGGAAAATGTGCCAAAGGGACAGGTGAATGTAGTCTTCTTCTGATCTTCTGGAGCTAGAGGAACCTGAAAATATCCATAAAATCCATCCATGAAACAATAGTGTGTTTTCCCAACCAGTCTCTCAATCAATTGATCAATAAATGGGAGGGGAAATGGTCCTTGCGAGTGGACTGATTTAGTTTCCTATAATCAATACACACAGGCCAACTATTTTTCACCCTCATTGGAACTAAATCATCTTTCTCATTTTTAACAACAGTAACACCAATCTTCTTAGGCACAACCTAAATACGACATACCCACTGAGAATCTGAAATGCGAATGATTATACCAGCCTCAATCAATTTCTCAAATTATTTTTTAACAACTTTGAGGAGGGTGGGATTGAGTCTCCTTTGTGGATGTCTCACAGGTTTATCCCCATCCTCCAAAAGAATCCTATGCATGAAAATGTTGGGGCTAATACCTGATATGTCAGCAAAGGTCCACATGATTTCCCTGATGTTATCCCTCAAAAGATTCAAAAGTTTTTCTTCATGTTCAAAAGGGAGATTGTTAGCAACGATAACAGTTAATTTGTCACCACTTAACAAGTATGAGTATTTGAGATTTGGTGGCAATGGCTTGAGTTCCAGTGTAGGGGGGTGGTGTATGGATGGAAACATAGAAGGAACTGAAATATGTGCACAAAGAGCATCAGTATCAGAATAGAAATCATCACAATCAGATAATAAAGCATCAAATCCATCAGCATACAAAACAGCCATGTCATAATCAGAGTGAACATGATCAAAATCAGAATATGAATCCACATCAAAATCAAATCCAATAAAGGATTGTGTATCAGCAACATGTGTCATAGTGCTCTTAAACATCAAACTCGAACCAATACAGATAATCTCCCTAAGCATAAGACAGTCCAATTCCATGGAGTTTTTATTTGGTGGTTCAAAATGGAAGATAAAAAAAACAGAATGGTCCTATAAGGGGTACTTAATGGATTCGATGACATTAAATACCACAACTTCATCTCCAAATTCCATGTAAAGTGTACCCTCATTGACATTTATGATAGTTTTTGTAGTTTTGAGGAAGGGCCTACCTAAGATAATGGGGGCATGAGAACTTACCTGATCATCCTCCATGTTAAGCACATAGAAGTCTTCTGGAAAGATCATGTCTCTTACTCGGACAAGTACATCCTCAAGGACTCCCGCTGGATATGTCGTAGATCTATTCGCCAACTACACCACTACTCTTGTTAGATTCAACTCACCAACCTGTAAGGAAGAGAATACAGAGTGAGGCATCACATTTATGGAAGATCCTAAATCAAAAAGTGCATCATAAAAGTGAAACTCCCCTATGGTGCATGGGATGGTGAATGTCTCTGGATCCTTCCACTTTGTCTCCATTGCTAGATTTGGTGTAATGAGTGCTGACACATTCCTTCCATGATTGATCCTCTCATTTCCCTTGAGCCCTCTTTGATTGGTACAATGTTCTTTTAAGAATTTCGCATACCTTGGAATTTTCTTAATGGCTTAAAGTAGAGTAATGTTGATCTCCACATGCTTGAATGTGTCCAAAACCTCCTTTTGAATTGCTTCTTCATCTATCTTCTTGGTTTCAACAACCCTGTTTGGAAAAAGAAGGGGTCTAGGAGGAACATCATCTATCTTTTTCTTACTTTTATCTTTATCCTTGGATTGCTCATCAGTTGGTATGGAAAGCAGCTTCTCTGGAGTAGAGGTGAATCCCGGTGGAATGGTAGGTAAAGATGTATCGTTCATTTGCTTCCCACTTCTCAATGTGATGGTACTAACATTCCCCTTTGGATTTGGAGTGGGTTGGGAAGGTAGATTTCTGGAATTCTTACTTACAAGTTCATGGAGGACGGTGGAAATCTGGCTCATTTGAGTCTTCAACTCTCTCAGCTCCGAACTATGACTATTCAGCTCATTCTATTGATTAATAAAAATTTTCTTCAAAAGATCATCAGTATTAGAATTTACCTTTGGTGGGGGATTCCCTTGTTGTTGTCTTGTTGATGCTTGGGCTTCAAATCTGCTTTGGGGTTGTTGGAAACCCTGCTGGTAAGGCAGAGGCTGCTTGAAGTTTTGTTGAAAGGGTTTCCTTTGTTGTTTCCCAGAGCCATACCTTATGTCCGGTTGATCTTTCCACCATTGGTTGAATGTTGGAGAAATTGAATCAAACTTCTTTTGGGGATATGGTTTTTGTTGCTGAAATGGTCTCCCTCGGGATACTGCTTCCCAATCCCTTGTCTCTTGTAGTTGTCAGCAACAGTCTGTTGGGTGGCTTGTCTCAGTGCAAATTCCACAAGGCCTTGAAGGAGGGGGTTGGGATGTCTTTGGAGCCAATGCAAACTGCCTCACCATAGTGGTCAATTATTACAACTTGGTTTCAATCAAATGACTTTCAAGAGAAGAAGGACATACCTGATGTACTCCCCTGGCATGTGGTGTACCTCTATCGCCAAATTATTGGGGGTTCTGGGCCATCTTGTCAATCAATTCATGCGATACTACTGAAGTCTTGTCTACTAATGCCCCTCCTGCTATGGCATCCACCATGCTCCTCTCCATAGGTGTGAGTCCTTTATAGAAGTACTGGATGAGTAGTTTCTCACTGATTTGGTGATGTGGACAGCTTGCACACAACTTCTTGAATCGTACCCAGTACTCATACATTGACTCCCCTTGTGCTTGCTTGATCCCCGAGATCTCCTAACGAATGGAATTAGTCCTCAATGCTGGAAAAAATCACTGCAAGAAAAGACGTTTTAAATCGTTCCAACAAGTTACATCCTAGGGTTGTAAATAATACATCCAATCTTTCGAAGCTCCATCAAGGGAGAATGATAATGCTATTAATTTGATTTGATCTTCAGAAACATTTCTCGGATTAAGGGTTGAGAAAACCACATTAAATTATTTAAGGTGTTTTTTTGGATCCTCACTAGATAATCCATGAAATTTTGGAAGAAGGTGAATTAACCCAGATTTTAATTCAACGTCTGATTCGAGGTTCGGGTATGCAATACTATTTGGTTGATAGCTAATATCAGGTGCAACCAATTCTCGAATGGTTATATTAAGTTAAGTTCCATTATTTGAAGCCATTGGTTCCTCTTTTATGTTTTAATTTTAATTGCTTACAATTTCAATGTTTCTAAAAGAGAGGAATTCACCAACTGGTTGCATATTGAAACTTCCCGTAGACTGAGAATGTATGATTCGATCCATAAGGCTACATTCAATCTCACAGTAAAGATCTAAGAGGTCTTCGGGATTATTTCATGTCATAAATCAGATAAAAATGAAAAGAAATAAAGTGGACCATAGTAAAATAAAAATGAGATGTTTGAGTTGATGGTCCAAAAAGAAAAGAAGAGGATGAAAAAAATGAAAACTTGAGAAAGGGGAAAGATGATAGAGAGAGGTGAAGAAAATAATAAAATGAAAAATAAAATAAATACCCTTAAATGGTTGAATAAATTACTTGCCTCTCTAGAAATAGTTCCAATTTTATTGAGCACTGTCGTGGGTGCCCTCAAATGATGAGTATGATTTTGGGGTACTTTGGTGCAGCAGAGTGGCTGACCAAGGTCGTCTCTCAAAGGAGGAAGTGAATTAAAACATATTTCTAGAGGTATTAAAAAAAATAAAAGAGAATAAAAACAAAACTTGAAATAATGGGGGTTTTTTGAAGTTTATAAAACTTGAAGAAGTTTTCTGGAAGAAGATTGCATTTTTTTGTTTTTAATTTTGAAATAATGTTTGATTAAAAAGACACAACAAGAAGATGGTTTTAAAAAAAAATATTTTAATAGATGTAATCGATCTAACTCTACCTCTTCAATAATTTATTAATCATTATTATCTAAATAAATATTCACTTAATTATGATCCCCTAATTTTTTAAATCTCTAACCATACGAGAATTAACTTTACCACGAAGATGAAGTGAATTTAACCTTAGGCTAACTTTTGAACATGCAATCGCAACACCCTTATTTGATTGATGTTCTAAGATTATCTTATGGTCAGTGGTAAATTAAGACACATAACCACTCTGGAAATGAGTATTAATTGAGTTTAGGGATTGTATTTGAACTCTACAAATTGACCCCGTGTGGTTTTGAATTACCGGTTAAGGTTGCGCTCTCATAGTTCACACAATTCCCAACCTTGCGTGTTTTGTGTTTACTATTCAATTGCTTTCATAGTTTCATTTAAATTAAAAAATCAATTAATAGATCATAATATGTGAATTATAGTAGCTCATTGATTCAAAATAAATGAATTCAGAAGGATATAGGTCGATTGATTATTAAAAAGAACCACTCTTCCATGGGTGGCGTAATCATCGTAGAAGCGTTTTGCATGTGCAAAGGTTAATAATGGGTATAAACCAATAAATCTTCTACTAAAGAATTCCAACACAATTAGGAAGATTAAGATAATAATATATTTAAACAAAATAGAAGAAAATATGATGAATAAAAGAAGATCAAATAAGTTTATTACACAAATGAAAACATTATAAAATGAAGAAGAGAAGGAGGCTTCGATGAGGGGATCCTTGTTTCAAGAGCTACCTCTCTTACAATGGTTGGAGAATTTGCGTGAAACTAATTCTTCTATGCCTACAATATTCTAATTAATGTCACAACCCCACCAAATGAGAAAAAACACAAATTTATAGAGTGGTGGGGAGGCTAGGTTCAAAGTGTTTTCAAGTGTGAATGGGGAATCTCGGCCAAATATTTTATGCCAACTTGTACTGCTAATTTGAACACCAATGCTCTTGAATTGGACCTCCTTCCAGAAGGATAGTATGTGCATATATGGGTTATATATCTCCTCTAAACATTTGGGCTCAATAAAAGCCCATATGAAGGAGTTATGACCGAAATACATAAGCTTCTCCATTCTGGCGAGTCCAGCCCAACTTTAACTTTATGGCACATTTTAAACAAACAAATGCACTCTTTAGCACTAGTGTCCTGAATACAAGTTGTAGAAAATTACGTTAGGAACACTTTTACAAAATTTAAAATTCAAATGATAAATATAAAAATATTTATCTTCGAAATATTACAGTGCACTATAAAGGGTAAAATAGGAATTTTCACTAAATTTTCAAATGAATGATCAAATCCAAAATATTTTATAAATAAAAATATTTAGCACAATGTGAGGAAATTATATCATTTATTATTAATAAAATATTCAACAAAATAGTTTTTTATCAACTCCCCCACAATTACCCTTTGGCACTCGTGAGCAAAACCTCATATCAAGTAAATATCAATATCAAATCAAAACCAATTTTAAAACACATATACTGGAGATCGAACAATTACACACCAAGAAAGAAAAGATATCATGCATCATAAAAATCATTATTTCAATTTCTCCATTTATATCATTCAATATATATCCACTTCATTTATCCTCCCATGCACCCAAAACACTTACCTAATATTCATTTTCACAGACCACATAAATGTCAATTTTTTAGCAATATCTTTCTCATCCAAACTCATACAAGGGTCACCATAGGCTTGATAAATTCCTACATCTCCACTCGATGTGAGTCATGGACATATGTTTATCATGAGGACTTTTCGGGGTTGTTCTGTGGATTTCGGTTGGTAGGCTTTAGATGTGAAAAATTCTGAGGATGAATAAGGAGAGCTTGACTCTTTTTGAAGAAAAATTTCATTAATATAATTTTCACTTAAATATGGTCTCCTCATTAATCCCCATACTATCAATTCATCTCCATCATCATGAAAAGTCATGAAAGGTTGACACCATTCATTATTTCATCATAAAAAATTTCAATCTTCTGAAACATGATTTTCTTGAATGCTCCGGATGGGCACAACTTTCTACATCAATTAGAAGATCTAGAAAAGACACAGCTTCACTTTTCATGAATGTTCCAGAAAAGGCATGGATTTTAGTATAATGATTTTCATCAGCCGCAAACACATCTCTTCAAAATTTAATTTTCCACCCAAAGTATCACTGAATGTCTTAGCACAACAAAACATAGCTTCCCCCACACTTAAGATCAACTGGATTATGAAATTTCACTTCAAGAGTTGGTTGGATAGGGAAAATTGGCTTATAACGTGGCTAACCAAACAGGCTGTGCATGGATTCTAAGGGCTACCATGATTAAATTTTCAAGGTAGGCCAAAAAAATGAATATTTGAAAAGGGATTTAATACTAAACAAATGCCTCAATCATTTAAACATAAGTACCTCAACCCCTCAAGTTTTGACAGGAATAGATCAAATTTTGGTTAAATCAACCATGGTTTGGTTCTCTCACGAAATGAGAAGAATGTAATGAATATAAAAATAATGGTTCAGAAGCCTCACAGGAAAGTGATTTCAAATATAAAGACAGTGACATGTGGCATGAGATTCAAAATTCAGTGTACTTTTCATGAAATTACTAAATATTTTTACTTGAAACAAAGTCATTTTAGTCTTCATTTAAGCTATGTTTATTGGGATAAATTTTTTCACTCATTTATATGCATTTCAAAATTGTGATGAGAATCATTTCAGCACAAAAATTTCAAAAACACAAAGAAAATTGAAAAATAAACACACAAAATATGAAAAACACAGATTTTTTTTGTTTTTTTAAACAGGAAAACAATTGAAATTACTAAACTAAAAGGTTCCCTCACCCACACTTAAAATATTTCATTGTCCTCAATTTTAACCCATTAGTTGATATATGCACATGAAATACAAGAATTTCTAAATAGGAAAAATAATATAAAACTGAAAGGGTTGGGAACAACCTGATTTTCTCAAGTGATGATGGGGTCATGTAGTGTGATAAAATTCTCTGCATTAGTTGGAAGTCCCTCAATGTATCTCTTCAAAAGTTGTCCATTGACTATAAAGATCCTTATTTTTTCCTCTTGTGTGATATCCACTACACCATAAGGAAAGACATTAGATACAATATAAGGACCTAACAATCTGGAACACAACTTACCAGGCATCAGCTTTAGTCGTGAACTCTAGAGAAGGACATTCTCTCCAACATGAAACTCCCTTTGTTGGATCTATATATCATTTTTTGCTTTTGATTTTTCCTTATAGATCCCTGAGTTCTCATATGAAGACAATCGATTCTCCTCATGCTCTTGAATTTGCAGCTTCCTTTGGATTCTAGCTTGGGCCAAATCCATGTTGCATTTCTTTATAGCCCATTAATACTGATACTCAACTTCCATGGGGAGATGAATTGCTTTCCCAAAAACAATCTGAAATGGGGACATACCAATGGGTGTCTTGTATGCTGTCCTATAAGCCCACCATTCATCATCCAAGCGCTTTCTCCAATCCATCCTTTTTGGCTACATGATTTTCTCCAAGATTTGTTTGAACTCACAATTTGAAACCTCAGCCTAAACATTTTTTTGAGGGTGGTATGGTGTTTATGTTTTGTGTGTCACCCCATACTTTCGAAGGAGGGAAGAAAAATTCCTATTGAAAAATGTGTCCCTTGGTCACTGATGATGGCCCTTGGTACTCCAAACCTGCAGAAAATTTGAGCCTTAACAAAATACACTACAACATGAGAATCTTCAGTCCTGGTGGACTTGGCTTCCACCCATTTACTCACATAATCAACAGCAACCAAAATATACAAAAATACAAATGAACTAGAAAAGGACCCATAAAATCAATACCCCATACCTCAAAAATATCACAGAATAGCATGGGTTGTTGGGGAATATCATGTATCCTAGAAATATTCCCAGTGTGTTGGTAATGAGATCATGACTTACAAAACACATGTAAATCATGGAAAAAGATAGGCCAATATAATCCAGAGTCCAAAACCTTCCTAGCTATCTGTTGGGGTCCAAAGTGTCCACCACATGCATGTGTATGACAGAAATGAAAAACTGACTCAAACTCATGATCGGGAACACACCTCCTAATGACTTGGTCACTACACATGCTCCATAAGTATGGATCATCCCAAACATAAAATCTTGACTCACTCTTTATTTTTTGGACTTTATGTTTTTATAAATTTGTAGGGATTTCCGAGGAAACAAGGTAGTTAACTAAATATTCATACCAATGATGCGTACCTGAGATGGAATAATGATGCTAATCGGGGAAAGTGTCCCGAAGTGGTACCTGGTCCAAGGTGTCATCCTATAGCGTGTGAGTAATACTACTCATGTGGTCCGCCACCAAATTCTCTGACCCCTTCGTGTCCTTTATCTCATGGTCAAACTCTTGAAGAAGGATCATCCAATGGATAAGTTGTGGATTTGCATCTGGCTTCTTTAGGATGTACCTCAAAGCTGTATGGTCAGAAAAAACATCTACTTTAGAGCCCAATAAATATGAACGGAATTTATCTAAATCAAATATGATAGAAAGAAACTCTTTTTATGTGGTTTTGTAATTTTATTGGGCTGAATCTAGTGTCCTCGATGCATCGACGATCATATGTGAACGTCCCTCCACCCTCTGAGATAAGAAAGCTCCAACCGTGAAGTTGGAGGCATCACACATAAGCTCCAAATTTATCTCCCATCATGGGGGATGTATGATAGGTGGAGTTGCTAGTCACTTCTTTAGCTCATCAAAGGAAGTACTGCAAGAATCATCAAACATAAAATCAGAATCCCTTTGAAGTAATTGTGACATAGGAAGAGCAATCTTACTAAAATTTTTGATAAAGCACCGATAATATCCTACATTCCCTAGGAACGATCTAACATCACGGACACATGAAGGATAGGTTAAGGATGAAATAATGTCTTCCTTAGATCTATCAACCTCTATCCCATGTTTTGACACTACATGACCTAAGACAATTCCATGGTCTTCCATCAAATGACACTTTTCAAAGTTCAAGACCAGATTCTTCTCAATACAATGATTCGAAACCCTCCCCAAACTATTTAGACATTCATCAAATGAGGATCCATACACTGTAAAATAATCCATAAATACCTCCATACAAGTCTCAATAAAATTAGAAAAAAAATACTCACCATGTATCTCTGGAAGGTATCCGGGGCATTGCAAACCCCAAATGGCATCCTCTAGTAGGTAAATGTGCCAAAGGGACAGGTGAATGTAGTCTTCTCATGATCTTCTGGAGCTATAGGAACCTGAAAATATATATAAAATCCATCCAAGAAACAATATTTTGTTTTCCAAGCTAGTCTCTCAAGCATTTGATCAATAAATGGGAGGGGGAAATGGTCCTTACGAGTGGACTGATTTAGTTTCATATAATCAATACACACACGCCAACAGTTTTTCACCCTCATTGGAACTAACCCATCTTTCTCATTTTTAACAACAGTAACACCACACTTCTTAGGCACAACCTGAATACGACTTATCCACTGAGAATCTGAAATGGGAAAGATTATACCAGCCTCAATCAATTTCACAACTTTTTTTAACAACTTCCAAGATGGTGGGATTGAGTCTCCTTTGTGGCTATCTCATCGGTTGAAACCCATCCTCTAAAAGAATCCTATGCATAAAAATGTTGGGGCTAATACCAGATATGTCATCTAAGGTCTACCTGATTGCCCTGATGTTCTCCCTCAAAAGATTCAAAAGTTTTTTCTCATGTTCAAAAGGGAGATTGTTAGCAATGATAACAGGTAATTTTTCACCACTTAACAAGTATGAGTATTTGAGATTTGGTGGCAACGGCTTGAGTTCTAGTGTAGGGGGGTGGTGTATGGATGGAAACATAGAAGGAACTGAAATATGTGCACAAAGAGCATCAGTATTAGAATGGAAATCATCACAATCAGATAATAAAGCATCAAATCCATCAGCCTACTCAATAGACATGTCATAATCAGAGTGAACATGATCAAAATCAGAATATGAATACACATCAAAATCAAATCCAAGAGAGGACTGTCTATCAGCAATGTGTGTTGAAGTGATCTTAGACATCAAACTCGAACCAATACTCATAATCTCCCTAAGCATAGGACAATCAAATTCCATGGAGTTTTAATTTGGTGGTTCAAAATGAGAGATAAAAAAATAAGAATGGTTATCTGAGGGGTACTTCATGGATTCTATGACATTAAATACCACAGCTTCATCTCCAAATTCCATGGAAAGTGTACCCTTATTGAAATTTATTATAGTTTTTTCAGTTTTGAGGAAAGGCCTACCTAAGATAATGGGGGCATGAGAGCTTACCTGATCATCATCCATGTTAAGTGCATAGAAGTCTTCTGGAAAGATCATGTCTCTTACCCAGACAAGTACATCCTCAAGGACTACCAGTGGATATGTCGTAGGTCTATTCGCCAACTGCACCACTACTCTTTTCGGATTCAACTCACCAACCTGTAAGGATGAGAATACAGAGTGAGGCATCACATTTATGGAAGCACCTAAATCAAAAAGTGCATCAGAAAAGTGAAACTCCCCTATGGTGCATGGGATGGTGAATGTCCCTAGATCCTTTCACTTTTCAGCATTGCTAGAGTTGGTGGAATGAGTGCTGACACATTCTTTCCAAGATTGATCCTCTTATTTCCCTTAAGCCCTCTTCGATTGGTACAAAGTTCTTTTAAGAATTTCGCATACCTTGGAATTTTCTTAATGGCTTCAAGTAGAGGAATGTTGATCTCCACACACTTGAATGTGTCCAAAAACTTCTTTTGCATTGATTCTTCAGCCATCTTCTTGGTTTGAACAACCCTATTTGGAAAAGGAAGGGGTTTAAGAGGAACATCATCAATCTTCTTTTTACCTTTATCTTTCTCCTTGGATTGCTCATCAGTTAGTATGGAATGCGGCTTCTCTAGAGTAGAGGTGAATCCCGGTGGAATGGTAGGTACAGATGTATCGTTCATTTTATTTCCACTTCTCAATGTGATGTCACTAACATTACCCTTTGGATTTGGAGTGGGTTGGGAAGGTATATTTCCCGAATTCTTACTTACAAGTTCACGGAGGGTGGTGGCAATCTGGCTCATTTGAGTCTTCAACTCCCTAATCTCCAAAATTAGACTATTCATCTCATTCTTTTGATGAAGAATAATTTGCTTCAAAAGATCATCAGTATTAGAATGTACCTTTGGTGGGGGATTCCCTTGTTGATGGCTTGTTGATGCTTGGGATCCAAATCTCCGTTGGGGTTGTTGGAATCCCTGCTGGTAAGGCGGAGGCTACTGGATGTTTTGTTAAATCGGTGGCCTTTGTTGTTGTCCAGAGACATACCTTATGTCTGGTTGATCTTTCCACCCTTGGTTGTATGTTGTAGAAAATTAATCAAACTTCTTTTGGGGATACGGTTGTTGCTACTGAAATGGTCTCCCTGGGAATACTGCTGCACAATCCTCTGTCTCTTATAGTTGTGGGAAATAGTCAGTTGGGTGGCTTGTCTCAGTGAAAATGCCCTAAGGCCTTGATAGAGGGGGTTGGGATTTCTTTTGAGCCAATTAAATCAGCCTCACCATAGTGTTCAATTATTCCAACTTGGTATCAATCAAATCACATTCAAGAGAAGAAGGACTTACCTGATGTACTCCCCTGACATGTGGTGTAGCTATATCGCCAAATTGTTAAGAGTTTTGGGCCATCTTTTAGATCAATGCACGTGATGCTACTGGTGTCTTTTCCACCAATTCCACTCCTGCTGTGGCATCCACCATGCTCATCTCCATAGGTGTGAGTCTTTCATAGAAGTGTTGGATGAGTAGTTTCTCACTGATTTGGTGATGTGGACAGCTTGCACACAACTTCTTGAATCGTTCCCAGTACTCATACATTAAATCCCATTATGTTTTCTTGATCCCCGAGATCTCCTTATGAATGGATGTGGTCCTAGATGTTGGATAAAATCTCTGTAAGAAAAGTCATTTTAAATCGTTCCAACAAGTTACATCCTCAGGTTGTAAATAATACATCCAATCTTTCGCAGCTCCATCAAGTTAGAATGGGAATGCTCTTAATTTGATTTGATCTTCCAAAACAATTCTTGGTTTAAGGGTTGAGCAAACCACATTAAATTCTTTAAGGTGTTTGTTTGGATCCTCACCAGATAATCCATGAATGTTTGGAATAATATAAATTAACCCAGATTTTAATTCAAAGTCTGATTCGAGGTTCAAGTATACAATAAAATTTGTTTGATGGTTAATATCGGGTGCATCCAATTCTTGAATGGTTCTATTAAGTTCATTTCCATTATTTATAGCCATTTGTTCCTCTTTTATGTTTTAATTTGAATTGTTTCCAATTTCAATGTTTCGAGAATAGAGGAATTCACCAACTGGTTGAATATTGAAACATCCCATAGATTGAGAATGTCTGATTCGAGCCCTAAGGCTACATCCAATCTCAAGGTCAATATCTAAGATATCTTTGGGATTATTTCTTGTCACAAATCAGATAAAAATGAAAAGAAATAATGTGGATCATAGTAAAATAAAAATGAGAAGTTTGAGTTGATGGTCTAAAAAGAAAAGAAGAGGATGAAAAAAATGAAAACATTAGAAAGGGGAAAGATGAAAGAGAGAGGTGAAGAAAATAATAAAATGAAAAATAAACAAAATACCTCTAAATGGTTGAATAAATTACATGCCTCCCCAGAAATAGCACCAATTTGATAGAGCACTGTCATGGGTGCCCTCAAATGATTAGTATGATTTTGGGGTACTTAGGTGCAGCAGAGTGGCTGACCAATGTCGTCTTTCAAAGGGGGGAGTGAATTAAAACAACATTCTAGAGGTATTAAAAAAATAAAATAAAAGAGGAATAAACACTACTTGAAAGGATAGAGGTTGTTTCAAGTTTATAAAACTTGAAGAAGTTTGCTGGAAGAAGATTGCATTTTATTTGTTTTTAATATTGAAATAAAGTTTGATTAAAAAGACACAACAAGAAGATGACTTTTTTAGAAAATTTTTTAAAAGACATATTCGATCTAACTCTACCTCCTCAATCATTTATTAATCGTTATCATTTAAATTAATATTCACATAATTTTGATACCTTAATTTGTTAAATCCTGAACCCTATGAGAATTAACAGGACCAGGAAGATGAAGTGAATTTAACCTTAGGCTAGCTTCGGAGCATGCAATCGCAACACCCTGCTTTGATTGATGTTCTAAGATTAGATTATGGTCAGTGGTAAATTATGGCACATAAAAACTCTGGAAATGAGGATTAATTTAGTTTAGGGATTGTATTTGAAATCTACCAATTGATCCCGTGTGGTTTTGAATTACAGGTTAAGGTTGCGCTCTCATAGTTCACACAATTCCCGACCTCGCGTGTTTTGTGTTAACTATTCAATTTTTTGCTTAGTTTCATTTAAACTAAAAACCCAATTAATTGTTCATAGTATGTGAATTAAAATATCTCATTGATTCAAAATAAATTAATGAACAAGGACATAGGTCGATCGATTACTAAAAAGAACTACTCTTCCTTGGGTGGCGTAATCATCGTAGAAGCGTTTTTCATATGCAAAGGTTTATAATGTGTATAACCCAATAATGCTTTTACTCAAGAATTCAAACCAAATTCGGAAGATTAATAGAAGAAGAAATTTAAACAAAACAGAAGAAAAGATGAGGAATAAAATAAGATCAAAGAATTATATTACACAAATGAAAACATTACAAAATGAAGAAAGAAGGAGGCTTCGATGAGGGGATCCTTGTTTGAAGAGCTACCCCTCTTATAATGGTTGGATAATTTTGTAGAAACCAATTCCCCTCGGCCAAATATTTTATGCCAAATTTCACCACCCATTTTACCACCAACACGCATGAATTGGCCGGCCTTCCAGATGGATCATATGTGCAGATATGGGTCCTCTATCTCCTCTAAAAATTTTGGCTCAATACAAGCCCATATGTAAGAGGTATGGCAGAAATTCAGAAGCTTCTCTATTCTGGCGAGTCCAGCCCAACTTTAACTTCATGACCCATGTTCAACAACCAAATTCACTCATTAGCGCTAGTGTCCTGAATAAAAGTTGAATAAAATTAACTTAGGAACACTGTTAAAAAACATAAAATTCAAATAATAAATATAAAAATATTTATATTTGAAAAACTACAGTGCACTATAAAGAGTAAAACTAGAATTTTCAATAAATTTTCAAATGATTGATCAAATCCCAAATATTTTATAAATAAACATATTTAACAAAATGTGAGAAAATTATTTCATTTATTATTAATAAAATATTCAACAATATAGTGTTTTATCAACTCCCCCACACTTACCCATTTTCAGTCCTGGGAAAAACCTCATATCAAGTAAATATCAATATCAAATCAAAACCAATTTTAAATCACATATCCTTGAGATTCAAAAATTACACACCAAGAAACAAAAGATATCATGCATCATAAAAATCATTATTTCAAGTTCTCTATTTATATCACACAATATATTTCTACTTCATTTATCATCTCATGCACACAAAACACTTACCTAATATTCATTTTCACTGAAAACATAAATGTCAATTTTTTAGAAATGTCTTTCTCATCCAAACTCATACAAGGGTCACCATAGGCTTGATAAATTCCTATATCTCCACCCAATGTGAGACAAGGAAATATGTTTATCATGAGGACTTTTTAGGGTTGTCCTGTGGCTTTTGGTTGGTAGGATTTAGATGTGAAAAATTCTGAGGATGAATAATGAGAGCTTCACTCTTTTTGAAGAAAAATTGCATTAATCTAATTTTCACTTAAATATTGTATCCTCATTAATATGCATAGTATCAATTCAGCTCCATCATCATGAAAATTTGTGAAATTTTTACACCATTCATCATTTCAGCATAAAAAATGTCAATAATCTTAAACATGATTTTCTTGAAAGCTCCAGATTGGCACAACTTTCCACCTCAATTAGAAGCTCCAGAAAAGGCACAGCTTCACTTGTCATGAAAGCTCCAGAAAAGGCATAGCTTTCAATATAATGATTTTCATCAGCCACAAACACATCTCTTCAAAATTTAATTTTCCACCCTATGTATCACATAATGTCGTAGCACAACACAACATAGCTTCCCCCACACTTAAGATCAACTAGATTATGAAATTTCACTTCAAGAGTTGGTAGGATATGTAAAATTGCCTTGTAATGTGGCTAACCTAACAGGCTGTGCTTGGATTCTAAGGGCTAAAAGGATTAAATGTTCAAGGTAGACCAAGAAAAAGAATCTCTGAAAAGGGATTTAATACTGAACAAAAGCCTCAATCATTTAAACATAAGTACCTCAAACCCTCAAGTTTTGACAGGAATAGATCAAATTCTTGTTAAATTAAGCATAGTTTTGTTATCTCAAGAAATGAGGTGAATGTAATGTATATGAAAATACTGGTTTAGAAGCCTCACAGGAAAGTGATTTCAAATATAAAGGCAGTGAGATGTGGCATGGGATTCAAAATTCAGTGTACTTTTCATGAAATAACTAAATATTTGAACTTGAAACAAAGTAATTTCAGCATTCATTTAAGCTCAATTTATTGGGAAAAAATTGTTTCACTCATTGATATGCATTTCAAAATTGTGATGAGAATCAATTAAGCTAAAAAATTTAAAAAACACAAAGAAAATTGAAAAATAAACACACAAAACTTGAAAAACCCAATTTTTTTTAAAAACAGGAAAACAATTGAAATTACTAAACTAAAAGGTTCCCCCCCCCCACACATAAAATATTGCATTGTCCTCAATGTGAACCCATTAAATGATATATGCACACAAAATGCAGAATTTTTAAATTGGACAAATAATATAAAAGTGAAAGGGTTGGGAACATCCTGATTTTCTCTTGTGATGATGGGGTCATGCAGTGTGATAAAATCCACTGCATTAGTCGGATGTCCCTCAATGTATCTCTTCAAACGTTTCACATTGACTGTAATGCTCCTTCTTGTGTCCTCTTGTGTGATCTCCACTACACCATAAGAAAAAACATTAGATACAATATAAGGACCTAACCATCTGGAACAGAACTTACCTGGTATCATCTTTAGTCGTGAACTATAGACAAGGACTTTCTCTCTAACATGAAACTCCCTTTGTTGGATCATTCTATCATTAGCTGATTTTGATTTTTCCTTATAGAGCCTGGAGTTATCATATGAAGACAATAGAATCTACTCAAGCTCTTGAATTTGCATCTTCCTTTTGGATTCTAGCTTGGGCCAAATCCATGTTGCATTTCTTTATAGCCCAATAATCCCGGTTCTCAACTTCCTTAGGGAGATGACATGCTTTCCCAAAAACAATCCGAAATTGGGACATACAAATGAGTGTCTTGTATGATGTCCTATAATTCCACAATGCATCATCCAAGCACTTCCTCCAATCCTTCCTATTTGGCTGCATGGTTTTCTCCAAGATTTGTTTCAACTCACGATTTGAATCCTCAGCCTGGCTATTTGTTTGAGGGTGGTATGGTGTTGATGTTTTGTGTGTCACCCCATACTTTCGAAGGAGGGAAGAAAAATTCCTATTGCAAAAGTGTGTCCCTTGGTCACTGATGATGGCCTTTGGTACTCCAAACCTACAGAAAATTTGATCCTTGACAAAATCCACTACAACATGAGAATCGTCAGTCCTGGTGGCCTTGGCCTCCACCAATTTACTCACATAATCAACAACAACAAAAATATACAGAAATACAAATAAAGTACTAAAAGGACACATAAAATAAATTCCCCATACATCAAAAATCTCACAGAATAGTATGGGTTGTTGGGGCATCTCATGTCTCCTAGAAATATTCCCAGTGTGTTGGCAATGAGAGCATGACTTACAAAACACATGGGAATCATGGAATAAGCTAGGACAATATAATCTGGAGTCCAACACCTTCCTAGCTATCCGTTTGGGTCCAAAGTGTCCACCACATGGAAGTGTATGATAGAAATGAAAAACAGACTCAAACACATGATCAGGAACACACCTCCTAATGACTTGGTCACTACACATGCGCCATAGGTATTTATCATACCAAACATAAAATCTCGACTCACTCTTTAATTTTTGGACTTGATGTTTCTTTAAATTTGCAGGTATTTCTGAGGAAACAAGGTAGTTAACTAAATCTACACACCAAGGATGCGTACCAGAGATGGAATTAAGATTCTCATTGGGGAAAGTGTCCCGAAGTTGTACCTGGTCCAAGGTGTCATCCTCTAGTGTGTGAGTAATCTTCCTCATGTGGTCTGACACCAAATTATCTGACCCCTTCTTGTAGATTATCTCAAGGTAAAACTCTTGAAGAAGGAGCATCCAACGGATAAGTCGTGGCTTTGCATCTGGATTCTTTAGGAGGTACCTCAAAGCTGTATGGTCAGAAAAAACTACTACTTTAGAGCCCAATAAATATGAACTAAATTTATCTAAAGAAAATATGATAGCAAGAAACTCCTTTTCTTTGGTTGTATAATTTGATTGGGGTGAATCCAGTGTCCTCGATGCATAGGCGATCACATGTGAACGTCCCTCCACCCTCTAAGATAAGATAGCTTCAACCGCGAAGTTGGAGGCGTCACAAATAATATCAAAAGGAATCTCCCACCGTGGGGGATGTATGATAGGAGGAGTGGTCAGAAACTTCTTTATCTCATAAAAGGAAGTCCTGTAAGAATAATCAAACAGAAAATCAGAATCCTTTTGAAGTAATCATGACATAGGAAGAGAAATATTACTAAAATCATTGATGAAGTTTCGATAAAATCCTGCATGCCCTAGGAAATATCTAACATCATTCACACATGAAGGATAGGCTAAGGATGAAATAAAGTCTACCTTAGATATATCAACCTCTATCCCATGTTTTGACACTACATTACCTAAGACAATGCCATGATCTACCATGAAATGACACTTTTCAAAGTTTAGGACAAGGTTCCTCTCAATACGACGATTCAATACCTTTCCCAAACTATTTAGACATTCATCAAATGAGGATCCATACACTGTAAAATAATCTATAAATAACTCCATACAGGTCTCAATAAAATCCGAAAAATACTCACCATGCATCTCTAGAAGGTACCTGGGTCATTGAAAAGTCCAAATGGCATCCTACGGTAGGCAAATGTGCCAAAGGGATAGGTGAATGTAGTCTTCTACTAATCTTCTGGAGCTATAGGAACCTAAAAATATCCAGAAAATCCATCCAAGAAACAATATTATGTTTTACCAACTAGTCTCTCAAGAATTTGATCAATAAATGGGAGGGGGAAATAGTCCTTGCGAGTGGAATGATTTAGTTTCCTATAATCAATAAACACACGCCAATTGTTTTGCAACCTCATTGGAACTAACTCATCTTTCTCATTTTTAACAACAGTAACACCAATCTTCTTAGGCACAACCTAAATAGGACTTACCCACTGAGAATCTGAAATGGGAAAGATTATACCAGCCTCAATCAATTTCTCAACTTCTTTTTTATCAAAAACCAGGAGGGTGGGATTGAGTCTCCTTTGTGGTTGTCTCACCGGTTTAGACCCATCCTCCAAAATAATCCTACACATGCAAATGTTGGGGCTAATACGTGATATGTCAGCCAAGGTCCACCCGATTGCCCTAATGTTCTCCCTCAAAAGATTCAAAAGTTTTTCTTCATGTTCAAAAGGGAGATTGTTAGCAATGATAACATGTAATTTTTCACCACTTAACAAGTATGAGTATTTGTGATTTGGTGGCAATGGATTGAGTTCCAGTGTAGGGGGGTGGTGTATGGATGGAAACATAGAAGGAACTGAAATATGTGCACAAAGAGCATCACAATCAGAATAGAAATCATCACAATCAGAGAATAAAGCATAAAATCCATCAGCATACTCAACAGCCAAGTCATATTCAGAGTGGACATGATCAAAATCAGAATATGAATCCACATCAAAATCAAATCCAAGAGAGGATTGTGTATCAGCAACATGTGTAGAAGTGTACCCTCATTGACATTTATGATAGTTTTTGCAGTTTTGAGGAAGGGCCTACCTAAGATAATGGGGGCATGAGAACTTACCAGGTCATCCTCCATGTTAAGAAAACATAAGTCTTCTGGAAATATCATGTCTCTTACTAGTAAAAGTACAATCTCAAGGACTCCCACTAGATATACCGTAGCTCTATTCGCAAACTTTACCACTACTATTGTCGGATTCAACTCACCAACCTGTAAGGAAGAGAATACAGATTGAGGCATCACATTTATGGAAGCACCTAAATCACAAAGTGCATCAGAAAAGTGAAAATCCTTTATGGTGAATGGGATGGTGAATGTCCCTGGATCCTTGCACTTTGTTAGCATTGCTAGAGTTGGTGTAATGAGTTCTGAAACATTCCTTCCAAGATTGATCCTCTCATTTCCCTTGAGCCCTCTTCGATTGGTACAACGTTCTTTTAAGAATTTCGCATACCATGGATTTTTCTTAATGGCTTCAAGTAGAGGAATTTTTTATCTCCACACGCTTGAATGTGTCCAAAAACTCCTTTTGCATTGCTTCTTCAGCCATATTCTTGGTTTGAACAACCCTGTTTTGAAAAGGAAGGGTTTTAGGAAGAACATCATCAATATTTTTCATACCATTATCTTTCTCCTTGGATTGCTCATCAGTTTGTATGGAATGCGGCTTCTCTGTAGTAGAGGTGAATCCCGGTGGAATAGTAGGTAAAAATGTATCATTCATTTGCTTCCCACTTCTCAATGTGATTTCACTAACATTCCCCTTTGGATTTGGAGTGGGTTGGGAAGGTAGATTTCCAGAATTCTTACATCGAAGTTCGTGGAGGGTGGTGGCAATCTAGCTCATTTGAGTCTTCAACTCCCACATCTCCGAACTTTGACTATTCATCTCATTCTGTTGATTAAGAACAATTTTCTTCAAAAGATTAGTAGTATTAGAATCTACCTTTAGTGGGGGATTCCCTTGTTTTTTGCTTGTTGATTCTAGGGATTCAAATCACTTTTGGGGTTGTTGGATACCCTGCTGGTAAGGCGGAGGCTGCTGGAAGTTTTGTTGAAAGGGTGGCCTCTTTTGTTTTCCAGAGCAATACCTTATATCCGGTTGACCTTTATACCCTTGGTTGTATGTTGGAGAAAATGAATCAAACTTATTTTGGGGATATGGTTGTTTCTGATTAAATTTTATACCACGGAATACTGCTGCGCAATCCTCTGTCTCTTGTAGTTGTGGGAAACAGTCAGTTGGGTGGCTTGTCTCAGTGCAAATGCCACAAGGCCGTGAAGGAGGGGGTTGGGATGTCTTTTGAGCCAATTCCATATACCTCACCATAGTGGTCAATTCTTCTGAATTGGTATCAATCAAATGACATTCAAGAGAAGAAGGACTCACCTAATGTACTCCCCTGACATGTGGTGTACCTCTATCGCCAAATTGTTGGGAGTTGTAAGCCAACTTGTCAATTAATGAACGTGTGGATACTGGTGTCTTGTCCACCACTTCCCCTCCTGCTGCAGCATCCACCATGCTCCTCTCCATAGGTGTGAGTCCTTCATAGATGTACTGGATGAGTAGTTTCTAACTGATTTTGTCTTGTGGAAAACTTGCACACAACTTCTTGAATCGTTCCCAGTACTCATACATTGACTCCCCTTGTGCTTGCTTGATCCTCGAGATCTCCTTACGAATGGAAGTCGTCCTCGATTCTGGAAATAATCTCTGCAAGAAAATACATTTTAAATCATTCCAACAAGTTACATCCTTGGGTTGTTAATAATACATCCAATCTTTTGCAGTTCCATCAAGTGAGAATGGGAATGCTCTTAAATTGATTTCATCTTCAGAAACATTTCTTGGTTTAAGGGTTGAGAAAGCCACATTAAATTCATTACAGTGTTTGTTTGGATCCTCACCAGATAAGCCATGAAATTTTGGAAGAAGGTGAATTAACCCAGATTTTAATTCAAAGTCCGATTCGAGGTTCGGGTATGAATTACAATTTGGTTGATAGTTAATATCAGGTGCAACAAATTATTGAATGGTTATATTAAGTTCATTTCCATTATTTCCAGCCATTGGTTCCTCTTTTATGTTTGAATTTGAATTGCTTCCGATTTCAATGTTTCCAGTAGAGAGGAATTCACCATCTGGTTGAATATTGAAGCTTCCCGTAGACAGAGAATGTCTAATTCGAGCCTTAAGGCTACGTTCAATATCGGGGTCAATATCTATGCGATCTTCGGGTTTAGTTCGTGTCATCAATCAGATAAAAATGAAAAGAAATAAAGTGGACCATAGTAAAATAAAATTGAGAAGTTTGAGGTGATGGTCAAAAAATAAAAGAAGAGGATGAAAAAAATGAAAACTTGGGAAAGGGGAAAGATGAAAGAGAGAGGTGAAGAATATAATAAAATGAAAAATAAAAAAATACCTCTATATGGTTGAATAAATTACTTACCTCCCCAGGATTGGCGCCAATTTGATAGAGCACTGTCATGGGTGCCCTCAAATGATTAGTATGATTTTGGGGTACTTAGGTGCAGTAGAGTGGCTGACCAAGGTCGTCTCTCAAAAGAGGAAGTGAATTAAAACAACATTATAGAGGTATTACAAAAATAAAATAAAAGAGAATAAAAATACTACTTAAAAGGATGGGGGTTGTTTGATGTTTATAAATCTTGAACAATTTTGCTGGAAGAAGATTTCATTTTTTGGTTTTTAATTTTGAAATGATGTTTGATTAAAAAGACACAACAAGAAGATGTTTTTTTTAAAATATTTTAAAAGACATAATCGATCTAACTCTACCTCTTCAATCATTTATTAATCATTATCATTTAAATTAATATTCACTTAATTATGATCCCTTAATTTGTTAAATCCCAAACCCTACAAGAATTAACTTTACCACGAAGATGAAGTGAATTTAACCTTAGGCTAACTTCAGAACATTCAATCGCAACACCCTGATTTGATTGATGTTCTAAGATTAGATTATGGTCAGTGGTAAATTAAGGCACATAAACACTCTGGAAATGAGGATTAATTGAGTTTAGGTATTGTATTTGAACTGTAAAAATTGATCCCGTGTGGTTTTGAATTACCAGTTAAGGTTGCGCTCTCATAGTTCACACAATTTCTGACCTCACGTGTTTTGTGTTAACTATTCAATTGCTTGCTTAGTTTCATTTAAATTAAAAAATAAATTAATAGATCATAATATGTGAATTACAGTAGCTCATTGATTCAAAATAAATTAATGAATAAGGATAGAGGTCTGTCGATTACTAAAATGAACTACTCTTCCTTGGGTGGCGTAATCATCGTAGAAGCGTTTTGCATGTGAAAATGTTTATAAAGGGTATAACCCAATAACTCTTCCACTCAATAATTCCAACCCAATTAGGAAGATTGATAGAAGAAGAAATTTAAACAAAACAGAAGAAAAAAATGAGGAATAAAATAAGATCAAAGAAGTTTATTACACAAATGAAAACATTACAAAATGAATAAGAGAAGGAGGCTTCAATGAGGGGATCCTTGATTCAAGAGCTACCCCTCTTACAATGGTTGGAGAATTTGGGTGAAACCAATTCTCCTCTGCCTAAAATATCCTTATTCACGTCCCAACCCCACCAAATGAGAAAAACACAAATTTATAGAGTGGTGGGGAGGATAGGTTCAAAGTGGTTTCAAGTGTGAATGCAGAATCTCGGCCAAATATTTTATGCCAACTTCCACCTCCAATTTGACCACCGAAACGCGTGAATTTTACAGACTTCCCTAAGTAACATATATGAGGATATGGTTCCTCTATCACCTCTAAATATTTGGGCTCAATACAAGCCAATATGAAGGAGTTATGGCCAAAATATAGAAGCTTCTCCATTGAGGAGAGTCCAGCCCAACTTTAACTTGATGGCCCATTTTCAACAACCAAATGCACTCTTTAGCTATAGTGTCCGGAATAAAAATTGTAGAAAATTAAGCTAGGAACACTGTTACAAAATTTTATATTCAAATAATAAATATAAAAATATGTATCTCGAAATACTACAGTGCACTATAAATGGTAAAAGTGGAATTTTAACTAAATTTTCAAATGAATGATCAAATCCCAAATAATATATAAATAACTATATTTAGCACAATGTGAGGAAATTATATCATTTATTATTAATAAAATATTCTGCAAAATAGTGTTTCATCAGTGACCTTTAAGTATTTGAGTTATGATGGCTAGGATTTCTCAATATCCATAAGACTTATAGTAGTTTATCATATCAGGAATTATCCTTTCATGTCTTCTGCCTAATTAACCACTTGTATCAGGGATTTTTGGATGATGCTTTTCTTTGGTATTTCCCTTATGGTTTTGGGAATTCCAACTGAGTTTATTTATAGTTACCACTATATGGGAATTTTCCCACAATTTTTGTGTCTATACAGTTGAAACAAGAGTTTATATGTCCTTGGTAGGCATACAGAAGGTGTGGCATATATAGATCTGACTCTTTGTGATTCATTGTAATGCATGAAGGAGCATAGTGGTTCTTAATTATGGAATTGAATATTGCAGATGTATTTCATTCCATATGTACATATCGTGAGATGCATCTTTCTAGTCCTGTATCAAAAAGATTTAAGGGATTTTTTGGTGTACAGTGTCACGACCCGTCCCCGGGGCCCGTGCCGTGACTACCCCAATCCCGCCTTCCATAGGCCAGGGGCTGGCGACTAGCAGCAAGGCGTAAATCCCAGTAGAAAGGGAAGGAATTGCATTTGAAAAGTAAACAAACACCACATAGTAAGCAAGCGGAATGTAAACACTAAGTGAAAACAGAGTACAACTGAAAGTGCGGAAAAGTAAATGGGCCAGTATACAAACCCAAACTGAATGTAAAGTACAACTCGAAAGGGAAAACAATAACTGTAAAGTAAAAGCCGCTACTCCGAGCTGTCCACTGGAAATCTCACCTGAAGGGTGGGTACAGATAGCTCCACTGCACCTCGGGTCCCGCCGTCCGCTCCGGGCACGTCCCGCCCAGTGGTCCACCTCTAGGTACCGTTCTGCTCTGCAAGCCTTAGCCACGATCAACGCTGTCCGTCGTCTGCAACCAACACAACATAGTGCAGGCATAGCCCGTGCAGGGGTGAGTATAAGCTACTCAGTAGGGACCCCAAGACCCCTGAAGGTCTCCCAAAATCCACAAAGGATAAACCACAAAGGAAGATACAATCACGAAGTAACAACCGACACTGCTTAGGTATATGCCCATACATATACCTAAGTCATCAATTCCAATACGCTCTAACCTCCGAGCCCAAGTAGAACTCAGTCCACACAGGAAGGTAAACGTATTCCACACAGGAAAGCAAAACGAAATCCACACAGGATAGCACAACTCTATCCACATAGGAAAAGAACAGGAATCAGCTCACACAGGTATACTTCTTCGAAAGACGATAAAGATGATCTCTGATCCATCTAAGTCGTCGGACCCACGAAGGATCGATAGAAAACTAACCCCCGCAAAAGACCCACATAGGATCGGGCCCACTTTGGACCTGTAGGCGCTGGTTCACACAGGACCGCTGAGCGCAAAGACCCACACAGGATCAGACCCACACAGGATCGGGCCCACACAGGACCTGTAGCACTGATCCACGTAGGATCGCTGAGTGCTGTAGTCGTCGTCGAATCCACTAAGGATCTTTGTACTGTCATCGTCGCAGTCACAATAGCAGTAGCAGTAGCAGTCACAGTCGCACCCAGCACTAGGGTTCCCGCACACAACAAGCTCGTTCGGGAGGGTCCGCTCCACGAGCCGAGAGGCTGATACATCAACTGTCACAATGTCCAGAGTTGATGTATACAGAAGTTTTGTATCGTCTACAGGAACTCAACGCAACAGACGGCGCGTCGATCGGACGCCCGGTCTGAGAGTTATTGGCTTTTTCGTCCCAGGGGCCCGGTTGGTTTTTAAGGTAAAACCAACCCGACCATACTCCACCTGCGTCCAAACCTCGGGCGGAGTATGCCAAAAGATCTGTCTCACTAAGAGGAACACAACAAAGCTGACGACACGTCAATCGGACGTCCGTAGCTCAAGATATGAGCGTTTCCGCTCCGAGGGCCCGATTGGTTTCGTGTACGAACCAACCCAGCCGAACTCAAAGTATTCCGAAACTTTGACTGCGATTTACCGAATAGACCGACTCGATCCAAGGATCACATCGCCGCTGACGGTTCATCAATCGGAGGTCCATAGCTCAAGTTATGGGAAAAAGACTGAAGTTGATTCGAAAACGGGGGGTCCGGGTCTGGGGCGACCCGGGTCCGACCCGGCCCGGCGCGGCGGCGCGGGCTGGGCACCGTTCGGGTGCCACGCGCGGGGGCAAAGCCCCCGCTTTCCTGCTGGCGGCGCGGCTGAAAGCCGCGCCTTTGATCAAACGCCCCCCCTCGTGGGGGCCTGCCGTAGAGAAAAACGGGGGGCGCTGCCCTCCCTTGGTGTAACCGCGGTCCCCCCTTTATGGGGGGCCGGTTTTTGGCCAACCGGGGGAATTAATTCCCCCGGCACTTCTCCCTTCCGGCCGGCCCAACATGGTCGGCTGGTTCTTCCTCAACGGGACCGGCAAGGCCGGTCCCCCTTCCGGCTTCCGACACCGCCGGCCCGGCTAGCCGCCGGTCTTCTCGCTCCGCCGTGGCCCGAAACCGGCTGCGGCCTTCGTCGTCCGGTGTGGTGCAACGGCACCGCGCCCCTCCGCAGCGGCCCCACTCCGGCCACGGCGCCTTCGGTTTCCTTCGACACGGCACGACGGCGTCGCGTTCATGATAATATTTCCACTGCACGGCGCGATGGCGCCACGCAACTACAACCGTGTGATTTCCATGTGGTGCGACGACACCACGCCCTCTCGTTCATCCACAAGATAATAATATACAAGAACAAAGGAAGGGGGATTCGGCCGTGTTTGTGCGGTCCGACCCCCCTCTCGTTAGATGATAACACACAAACATTTATCCTCAAGTTTGTCATGCTAGAACCAAGAACGAGAAAAATTGAATAATCAACAACAAACCCCTACCTCGGTTTCAAGAACGATGATCGTCAACGACCCGTGGAAGACGAGCGTCGCAGTGGTCAGCGTCACGGAAGAAGGACGTTGATGTCGTGAAGCGAGGATTCGATGTTCTTTGACGATGATTTCGTCGCAGGAAATCGTCGCGGAAAAGATGACGCGGAAGAAGACGTCGTTGGTGTTGCAGGTATGTCGTCACGGAAGACGGTTCCCGATAACGTGGCGTTCTTCGTCGATGCTCGAAGGTTCTTCGCATTCTTCGTCAAAGCATGAAGAAGAAGATGAAGAAGGAGCTCTCCAATTCTCTCAAGAGAAATGGAAACCAACCCAAAATAATAAAATAAGCTTAAGCTTATTTTATTACACAACCTTCCACTTAGAATTTCAAAGGTTTGAAATTCAAATCAACCCTCTTCAATTAATTAAACCAAGTTGTCAAACATTAATTGAAAAGGGATAAAGGGGAGTTTTTGAGAGGAGATGAGGAGTTGGGGTTAGTGTGGGCCCCACCACACTTAATCCTCCCAAGGGAGGTTATGTGGTTGTGGGTCCCACCCCTAACTCCCTTTTGGAGGTTTTTTAAAAAAACAACAAGTTAAAATAAAAATTTGTATCCCACAATTTTTATTTAACTTATTCTAAACTCCCAAAAACTAACTCTCAACCCGAAATAAACGCAGCATCGTAAAAGGTCTCCTTAAGCGAATATCGGCGCTGCGAGTTCATCGGTACCCTCAGAATTTGATTCCGGGCACCAGTTCAAAAGTTATAAATTCCCGCTCGTTCGTTCACTAAACGTACCCAATCCAAACTTCGGAAATTGATTCCGGGCACTCCGGGTCTCGGAATCAGGTGCTGTCAGAAACCGCGTTCTTGTAAAATTCCAAAGAAAATTAAGAAAAAAATTCCCTTGAATTTTACGGGTCTTTACATTACTCCCACCTCAGGGCTTTACGTCCCCGTAATGATACATCAAATACTAGGGAAACAAATGAGGGTACTGAGCACGCATCTGAGCCTCCCACTCCCAAGTGCTCTCCTGGAGATTCCCGTGCTGCCATCTGATGCACACTAGAGGTATCGATCATCCACATAGGACCTACTCCTGTCGATCCTCGATCTCCACCGGAATCTCCGTAAAAGTCGCCCCATCGTCAACGTCAAGCTCCCCATGGTCAATGATGTGCGTCGGGTCGTGCACGTATCCCCTCAGCTGAGATACGTGGAAGACGTCGTGCACCCGGTGCAACTGAGGTGGTAGAGCCAGGCGATAAACCACCTCGCCAATCCTGCTGAGGATCTGGAAGGGTCTGATGAAGCGCGGAGATAACTTTTCGCCTTGGCCAAATCTCCGAATACCACGTCGAGGTGAGACCCGCAAGAAGACGTGGTCGCCATCCTCGAACTCTAGTGGCATTCGCCTCCGGTCAGCGTATGACTTCTGCCGGCTCTGAGCTGTCCTCATCCGCTCCTAGATGACCTGGACCTTCTCTGTCGTGGTCTGGACCATCTCCGGTCCCACAAGTGTTGACTCCCCAGGGTCTGTCCAGCACAAAGGAGATCTACAAGGTCGGTCGTACAACGCCTCGTACGGTGCCATCCCGATGGTGGAGTGGTAGATATTGTTGTACGCAAACTCCACCAAGGGTAGGTGGTCCTCCCAGCTACGACCAAAGTCGAGGACACATGCGCGGAGCATGTCCTCGAGAGTCTGGATGGTCCTCTCCGTCTGACCATCCATCTGAGGGTGAAAGGCTGTGCTCAGACGTAGCTGTGTCCCGAACGCCTCCCGTAACCCCTTCCAAAGCTGGAAAGTAAAGCGTGCATCTCGATCGGAGATGATAGATGATGGCACATCATGGAGCCTCACAATCTCCTGAACGTAGAGACGTCCCAAGCTCTCCACTGAGCCCTGCTCTCTGATGGGTAAGAAGTGTGCCGACTTGGTGAGTCGGTCGACAATCACCCAGATGGAGTCGTGACCTTTGGAAGTCCGTGGAAGTCCAGTCACGAAGTCCATTGATATCCCGTCCCACTTTTACTCCGGGACCTCCAAGGGCTGTACCAAGCCTACTGGTACCTGATTCTCTTCCTTCACCTGCTGGCAGGTGAGGCATCGAGAAACGAACTCTGCCACAACCTTCTTCATGCCCAGCCACCAGTGCTGTCATCTGAGATCCTGGTACATCTTCGCCACTCCTGGATGTACCGCCAAAGGAGAAGTGTGAAACTCTCTCAGTACCTCCTCTCGTAAAGTGACTGGTACCATGGTACGTCCTCTGAAAAGGATGTCGTGCTCTGCTCAAAGGGAGAAACCATCAGGTTCCTGTCCCGAGGATATTAGTACACGTCGTGTCTCACAGTCAGTGTCCTCTCGCTGTGCCTCTCTGACCCGCTGCAGTAGTGGAGGGGTGACTGTGAGAGACTGAAGGAAGGCTTCTCCATCTCTATCCATGAAGGATATCTGCAAAGAGGCTAGCTGCTCTGTCGCCTCCTCAAGTAGCTGAATGACCGTCCTCCTGTTGAGGGCATCGGCTACCACGTTCCCCTTCCCAGGAGTATAGACTATCTCAATGTCATAGTCCTGGAGGAACTCGAGCCATCGCCGCTGTCTCAGGTTCAGGTCCTTCTGCGAGAAGATATACCTGAGACTCTGATGATCGAAAATGACTGTAAAGCGCTCGCCCATTAGGTAGTGTCGTCATGTCTTCAGAGCGAAGACCACTGCTCCTAACTCCAGGTCATGGGTAGCGTAGTTCTGCTCATGCGGCCTCAACTAACGTGATCCATAGGCGATCATTGCCCACTCCTGCATCAGAACACATCCGAGTCCGGTTCCTGATGCATCGCAGTAGACTACATACCCTACTCCCTCCTCAGGCAACCTCAAGATAGGTGCGCTGGTCAATCTCTGTCTCAGCTCCTGGAAGCTCTGCTGACATCTGTCTGACAACACGAAGGGTTTCCCCTTCTTCGTCAAAGCTGTGAGTGGTGCTTCAACTCTAGAGAAGTCTGGCACGAATCTCCGATAGTATCCAGCTAATCCCAAGAAACTCCGAACCTCAGTCACGCTCCTGGGTGGCTCCCATGCTAACACAACCTCGATCTTTGCAGGATCCACTGCAACTCCCGCCTCAGAGATGACGTGTCCCAAGAAGTGGACCTCACATATCCAGAACTGGCACTTCGAGAGATTACCATAAAGCTGGTGCTCTCGGAGTGTGTCTAGTACAACTCGCAAGTGATAGGAGTGCTCCTCCTCAGTCGTGGAGTAAATCAGAATGTCATCGATGAAGACCACGACAAATCAATCGAGGTATGGCTGAAAGATCCTATTCATGAGGGCCATTAATACTGCTGGAGCATTGTTTACGCCGAAAGGCAAAACCAAGAAATCATAGTGGCCATACCGACATCTGAAAGCCGTCTTCTGCACATCCTCGTCTCTGACTCTGAGCTGATGATAGCCTGACCTGAGGTCTATCTTTGAGAACCGCCGTGCTCCCTTGAGCTGATCAAAGAGGTCATCAATCCTTAGTAGCGGATACTTCTTCCTCACTATCACCTGGTTCAGGCGACGATATTCAACAAAAAGTCGCAAGCTCCCATCCGCCTTCTTGGCGAACAATATCAGGGAATCCCAGGGTGAAACACTGGGTCGGATGAACCCCTTGCCCTGTAAGTCCTCCAACTGTACCCGTAGCTCTCGAAGCTCGGCAGGGGACATCTGATATGCTGGAGTGGATATGGGGCTATCACGGGGTAAAGGTCAATATAAAAGTCTACCTCTCTGCGAGGAGGTAGCCCTGGAACATCGTCGGGAAAAACGCCCGCAAACTGATCCACCACTGCAGGAAAACCAGGACTCCGCACGTCAACTGCTCCAAGGATGAGGATAGCTAACTGATGAGTGATGGGCTATACTCTCCTCTGCGGAACTCCATCCTGTGCTGTAAAGGCTCCCTTCTCGCCGGTGAAGGTGAACCTGCTCCCGTCGGTGCGTACACATCGCACCTTGCGCCTGAAACAGTCAATCTGCGCATGGACCGTAGATAGCCAATCCATGCCCAAGATGACGTCCTAAGGCCTCGACTCTGCTACAAGAAGATCCCAGCCGAAGCTCTCGCCTCCTAGAGTAAGCTCACACTGCCGGCACCAGTGCGTAATCGTCATGTCTGCTCCCTTAGGAGTCTCTAGCCGTAAGGATCGAGCCAACGGATCTGTCGGAATCTCCGAGCTCCGAACAAGGGCAGCGGCTATGAAAGAGTGACTCGCTCCTGTGTCTATAAGTACTGCAGCAAGGGTGGAATAGACACAGATAGTACCTCGAATCATCTCGGGTGCGCCGTGATCATAGGCCTCTGCTGCCTGGAGCTGTGCCTGTCTCTGCCCGCTAGCTCCCTGTGGTCGGGGTGGACCTCCTGGTGGTGGTGGTGGCAGAGCCTCGAAGCGTCGCCCACCACCTGCTGCTCGGCCAGCTCCTCTGCCTCATCCGCCTCCTCCCTACGGACCACCACAGTCAACCCTCTGCCTCTGCCTCGGTGGTCCCTCAACCGTCTGCTGCTCCTCGGCACGACGGGTCGGGCAGTCACGAGCCATGTGGCCCTGCCCGCCGCACGAGTAGCACTATCTGCCTCTCGAAAGACTGGCTTCGCGCTGTGTGCCCCGCACTGCTGAGCCATTGTCCTGAGGTCGACTGCCTGAAGGTCTGGTCTGTCTAGACCCCTGAGTCATCCGTCGACTGCCTGCTGTAGATGACTCTGCCATGTGCCCCCCTGCGGTGGGTCGTGACGCTAGTGTAGACTCAGCAAGGAAGCTCTCGATCAAAAGGGCCTGCTCCAGTACCCCTGTCTGAATCGGTATGCCGAGGGAGATCAGCGATGCCCTAATCTCGTGTCTCAAACCCTGCTTGAAGGTCCGGGCCCGGAAGAATGGGTCTCGTACCATGTCAGTCGAGTAGCGCGAGAGATCAGTAAATCTCGCCGAGTACTGAGCGACCGTCATACTGCCCTGCCGCAGCTGAAGAAGCTCCTGGATACGCACCGCACGAAGGGTGGCTAGGAAGAACTCCGAGAGGAAGAGGCTCTCAAAGTCCGTCCAAAGTAGAGATGCCTCATCGTGCACCTGGAGCATCAAGCTCCACCATCATCCCGCAGCTGCGTGCAGTAGGCTCGCAGCGAGGATCACCATGAGGTCTGCAGGTGTCCTCACTAGCCTAAAAACTCGTACCACTGCCTCCAGCCAGTCCTCGGCTGCCTGGGGATCCGTCTCCCCGCGAAACCTGGGTGGTCGCTGGCGCTGAAACTCATGCAGTGCGCTGATGTGATGTTCATTGTCAGCGGAAGGTACTGGAAGCATCGGTGGCTCGACGGGTAGAGCTACCGCCGGTGCCACTGCTGACAAAGGGCCCTGCACCGAGGCCTCGTCGCTCGGTGGGCTATCGTCACGCTCGACTCTCGGAACCCTAGCTGGCTGCCGTCGTGGGGCCATCCTGAAAAGGAAACAGGTGCGCCACAGTCAGAATAGTATACCTGGTGAGCTGATTTAAAGTAATCACAAAGAAAACATTGAAACAGACACGCAATCAATGTTTTCGTGCATTAAGTCGGAAATCAGTAGTTAGGGTCCTGGTGTACGGATACGTCGGCCGCCGCACCAACACTGGACTCCCTGGACTGATAACCACACTCAATACGCTAAACATTATTGCTTCACATAGAAAAGATCAGAGTTCGCGGTAGAACCGAACTCCTCTGATACCAGTTTGTCACGACCCGTCCTCGGGGCCCGTGCCGTGACTACACCAAGCCCACCTTCCATAGGCCAGGGGATGGCGACTAGCACCAAGGCGTAAATCCCAGTAGAACGGGAAGGCATTGCCTTTGAAAAGTAAACAAACACCACATAGTAAGCAAGCGGAATGTAAACACTAAGTGAAAACAGAGTACAACTGAAAGTGAGGAAAAGTAAATGGGCCAGTATACAAACCCAAACTGAAAGTAAAGTACAACTCGAAAGGGAAAACAACAACTGTAAAGTAAAAGCCGCTACTCCGAGCTGTCCACTGGAAATCTCACCTGAAGGGTGGGTACAGATAGCTCCACTGCTCCTCGGGTCCCGCCGTCCGCTCCGGGCACGTCCCGCCCAGTGGTCCACCTCCAGGTACCGTTCTGCTCTGCAAACCTTAGCCACGATCAACGCAGTCCGTCGTCTGAAACCAACACAGTGTAGTGCGGGCATAGCCCGTGCAGGGGTGAGTATAAGCTACTCAGTAGGGACCCCGAGACCCCTGAAGGTCCCTCAAAATCCACAAAGGATAAACCACAAAGGAAGATACAATCACGAAGTAACAACCGACACTGCTTAGGTATATGCCCATACATATACCTAAGTCATCAATTCCAATACGCTCCAACCTCCGAGCCCAAGTACAACTCAGCCCACACAGGAAGGTAAACGTATTCCACATAGGAAAGCAAAACGAAATCCACACAGGATAGCACAACTCTATCCACACAGGAAAGCAACAGGAATCAGCTCACACAGGTATACTTCTTCGAAAGACGATAAAGATGATCTCTGATCCATCTAAGTCGTCGGACCCATGATGGATCGATAGGAAACTAACCCCCACAAAAGACCCACATAGGATCGGGCCCACTTAGGACCCGTAGGCGCTGGTTCACACAGGACCGCTGAGCGCAAAGACCCACACAGGATCGGACCCACACAGGATCGGGCCCACACAGGACCTGTAGCACTGATCCACGTAGGATCGCTGAGTGCTGTAGTTGTCGTCGAATCCACTAAGGATCTCTGTACTGTCGTCGTCGTAGTCACAGTAGCAGTAGCAGTAGCAGTCACAGTCGCAGCCGGCACTAGGGTTCCCGCACACAGCAAGCTCGTTCGGGAGGGTCCGCTCCACGAGCCGAGAGGCTGATACATCAACTGTCACAAAGTCCATAGTTGATGTATCCAAAAGTTCCGTATCGTCAACAGGAACTCAACGCAACAGACGGCGCGTCGATCGGACGCCCGGTGTGAGAGTTATTGGCTTTTTCGTCCCAGGGGCCCGGTTGGTTATTAAGGTAAAACCAACCCGACCGTACTCCACCTGCATCCAAACCTCGGGCGGAGTATTCCAAAATATCCATCTCACTAAGAGGAACACAAGAAAGCTGACGGAACGTCAATCGGACGTCCCTAGCTCAAGATATGAGCGTTTCCGCTCCAATGGCCTGGTTGGTTTCGTGTACGAACCAACCCGTCCGAACTCAAAGTATTCCGAAACTTTGAGTGCGATATACTGAATCGACCGTCTCGATCCAAGGATCGCATCTCCACTGACGGTTTGTCAATCGGAGATCCGTAGCTCATGTTATGGGCAAAAGACCGAAGTCGATTCGAAAACGGGGGGTCCGGGTCCGGGTCGACCCGACCCGGGTCCGACCCGGCCCGGCCGGCGGCGGCGCGGCCTGGACGCTGCTCGGGTGCCATGCGTGGGGGCAAAGCCCCGCTTTCCTGTTGGCGGCGCGGCTGAAGCACAAGGGAGGTAGTATATTGTCCACTTCCCTAAATGGTTTTTGGTTTTATGGTGGTGTTCATTGTAAGTTCTAGGATTTCTGTCTATGGTGGGGACCACACTATGAAGCACAACACTTAGTGTGGAATATATAGAAGATCTTTGTGGGTGTACCCATAAAATGGGAAACATTTACATGTAGTGGAAGAGGATGTTTCATTAGGAAGTTGATGATTTTGGTTATTAAGGCTAGTGTTATCAAGTGGTCTAAAAGAGACATAGAAGGATCATCTAAATTTTCAACACCATTTTATTCATTCTAGCATGGATTGGACGAAAAGATGGGTATTGGTGTAATATTAAGTTGTTTTATGATGAATGTATTATTTTTGATGGTGTCTTTGGTAGATTTTAGTAACTACTGAGGACAACAAAATTTTTTCATCATTGAGAATGAGTGAGATCCTTTTGGGGATCACTATGTGTATAGAGTCTTCCTTTAGATATTAATATAGAGGTATCAAATGAATTTTTTTTCTCTCTTTATTCATAATATAGTGACATTGGTGATAGTAACATTTTATTAGGTAAGGGAATATAAGATGATATGGATCCAAAAGAGTGTGAATCATGTTTTCTCTTTTGATTTTAGTTCAGAATCAAGTAAATAATTCAGTGTTTTTGTATAGAATGAATGGATTCTTCTCATTAAAAAAACTAATTAATGCTCACTAATGGTTTGTGTTTAGGTACTCCCACTAAGGGTTTCCATATAAATAAACCATTTCAAGACAAATATCAGTGGTTTATGGTTTCATATCATTCATTGTGGATGAAAGCATTTTGAATGAGAAATGTGTTTTGATTAATGAGTACTGGTAGGGTTTATATAGAGAGGATGTGTGTTATCATTAATTAATTTATCCAAGATAATATTGAGATACTATATTCATTTTTGAAAGTGTAAGTTCCATTTTTTCAGCGGTGGTATAACATTTTCTCTTATAGATCAAATTTTTAAAGATTAAGATATTGGCTGGATATTTTTCTCAGTGTAAATGGAATTTTTTCTGAAGATTTTTAATTGATTCCTTGATATTTTTCAATTGTATGACATTGAGTATTATTTTGACTCTATTTTATTTACTTTAATCATTTAAATTATTCCCCCAATACATATAAATGATTTTAAGAGGGAGTTCTGGGTAGCTAAATGAATATAAACCCTCTAGATGGTCATGTTATTCTTGAGTTTGTTTTTTGTCTCTTTCAACAACTGATCATAGTGTTATTATTTTTCTTGATCCACTTGGATAATTATTTGAAGTGTTTTGGGGCCTGACTTTTACACTTATCTAGGGGTTGTAAGGTTTCCAAGAAGAAAAAAATTCTTTAATAGAGTATAGATAATGTATTGAATTTTTTTATATTATCCTTGGATTATTCGCCAAATTTCTATTCAAGGATAAATATTAGATTTGAATTTTAGTCAAAATCATACATGTTTGATTTAACTTATCCTGAGTGGATAGTGAATGATGTTTTTGGAGTTAAGATAATCTTGGATGAAGTGATCAGGATATCATTTTCATCTTTTTATTTTTTTCCCATATATATTATCTTAGTTTTATTTTTTATAATATTATATTCTTGAACTTTAAATGTTAATTAAATTCATAGATCATATTGTTGATGTCATTCCAATGTAGTTCTTCTAAATTATAACTGAAATTATTTAATAGACATTAACCATTTATGATACTTTTCATATGTGAAAATTTTATTTTATCACATTCTAATAGTATTTTTTGAGAATTAAATCATCATATTAATTATAATGTGTTCGTTTAATATCCAGAGATTTTAGAAGAACCCTACACTTATTAACATATACATCCCAAAACACTGAATCCAAAAAACATGCAATATTAATATTTAAATGTCATAGTTATTACATTGTTTTTAAATTAGTGTGTATGAATACAATTCAAAATATTATGAAATAATTATTAAGGTTTCATTGAATACAAATGTATTGATTAATTCATAGGAAATGAGATTTTTTTTATTAAAATCAGTTTAAACATTAGAAATATGTTTACATAAAAAATTATTTTTATTGTTTTTCAGTAATTATTATAATTTAATTCTAGAACTTTTATAGATTTCATTTTTGAAATATGATATAATTTCTCAATTTGTCATATACAAATTATATTAGGATGATTTTTTTTAAATTGTATTTTTTTTATTTCTTAATGAATGGAGAAAAATGCTGATTTATATTGAAAACACACTTCTCTTTTCAAGTATATACCAAGTCACATTTTATTAAGGATTAGTTTCAAATTTTAATTATTAATTTGTAGTCAAACATAATCCAATTATTTTTTCGATATAAAAATTATACATTAAATTTTTATAAAACTCTTTTATACTTAAAAGGTATTTTCCTAGAAAATTGTGTTTCATTTCAACATAGATATAACGACCCATACTTTACATACATTGTTATTACATCAAAATAAAATCACATTTATTATAACATATAACAAAACCATGAAAGGACCATATAGGTATAGTGTCTTTAGAAACTGGAAAGCATAAACAACTGGTTCATAAAGCATCTACTTTGCCTCCCATTTATTTCATCATATATAGAGTCCCTTTTTGGCATATTATACTTAATAACCTTCTTCCTGACCTGGGGAAATAAGACATACAAAAGGGTGAGCTCAAATGCTCAGTAAGGGTAAACAAAATAAATATCAATCACATCATATACATAAGGACATAACTTTTGGAAATCTTAATCTACAGAAGAGATCATAATTTCATAACATGGGATAAATCATAGTAGTGAAATGTAATCCCAACAATCATAACAGAAAACATGAAACTTTGTGGCATACACACATAATCATTGAGAATCCTTTCTTGTTAGTCAAGACTCATTGCCAAGACTATCTTAGTGGACAAAGTCCACTTCTGAACCGAATTCACTCCTCGTTTCAGTCCTGTTTCACTGAACAGGTTTAACCTGCCGTTCCAGCAATGTCTATCTCATGAGATATAAAATCTTTACCCAATGCATTGGAGGGAGATATAGGTCCCACCTATCTCATAATGATACCATTCTTATGTGTACCAAAAATCAAAAAACCATACATCATAGCATAACCCATGTAATAAAAATGGGAATCTTAAACATCGTGACATCATAAAACAATTCATATAAGATAAAGGAATTCATAAAAATATAATTTCATCACAACATAATAAAAACAATGTATTAAAAGGGATAAAAACAGAACCCTTTATTATCTTAGATGGAAAATAATTTTGATAAAACACTTGAACTCCATTCTTTAGGGAAATATCCTTTCTGCTTCAAAAACACTATTCCTTTCTTAACATGTCGTAAAATTATAAACTAAAAAAAGTTGATTAAAAATAAAAATAAAAACTTTTAAAGGAAGGTTCTTGGAAATAATGTTTTAAAAATCCATTCATGTCGTATAAGTTAAAAAAACATTCTTCGTACTTTTGTCGGAAAAGTCAAAAAGTACCTCGTACGAAAAACGACAAAAGATTCATTTCATATCCTTTACAAAAAACTCACCGAAGGGTAAAATTGGATTTAAAAAATTGTATGTGGATGTAAATAATATTACATATTGAGGAAAAATGGATGTGGATGATAAAATACACCCCAGTAAATTTCAAAGTATAAACAATCTCAGATAAAAATGAGATTGTGATATTTCCCTTACCGTAGGTCCGATTTGCCTCGTAAGTGTCCGAACCTCCTGTATAATGATTTAAATAATGTTATTGACTTATTACCGAATCATAATTATTGTTATGATATCATATATGGTCATATTCTTATCTTATTATTAGTAATAGTTCATTATAACTCGTTATTCGGGTGTTTATTACTTTTTGTTCTTATGCGTGTTTTGTCGAATAAATTCTTATTCTCCTCTTTAGGTTATAGATACCTCATTTTCAGAATTTTATTAGTGTAATATATATCATATTCATTCATTTAATTCATTTATATAATCATTATGCAATGAAGATCATGTAGAACGAGGCGCATCACATCGTGGAGACGGTATTCCGTACGTACGCACGAGCTATGATATCATTCCCATGATCATGGAATTGTATTGGAGTGTATGTATACTATTTCAGAATCAATATAACTTTAAAATAATCATATATAGTCATTATTTACACCATTATACCCATCCAAGTAAGGAGGTGGTGGAAAGTAGATTACACCACGGCGTGGAGACGGTATTCCGTACGTACGCACGCGCGGTGATTTCATTGTCCGTAGGATGGATTGATGGTGAAATATTGTTGTTTAATAAATATAATAACATATAAGTATATGAGTGATACTGATGTTATTACTTCATAATGAAACAACTAAATAAGAAGAAGTGGAAGAAGAAATAAATATGAAAGAATCGGTGACGGACATTACCTCTTCTTTGAAGTGCTTCTTTGATACCTCCTTTTAAGCACTAAAATTGGTCTTTGAAGAAGACCAGGACCTCTAGGAAGTCTCTAGGGAAGTGGAGAGGAGAAAGTGGCAGGGTTTGGCCGAGCATGAAGGCTCAAAGTGGTGTGAGGAAGAGAGGGAGGAGGTTCCCTTTTATAAGGGAGGAGAGGGGCACCATTGAAATAACTAAAAATATTATTTATTATAAAGCCAAATTCGGTTTTAAATAGCTCCAAATTGATTTATTTAGACGTTAAGGTGGGGATGGGTCGAAATCCTCTCATCCAATAGAATTTAGACATGTTTAGGTTCCTATTTTGACCTTATCATTTAGATTTAACATTAAGTTAAATAATTTTACTTTTATCGTGTCTTCTTGTGTTCTTACACTATAAGTTTAATAAACATACTATAACAATCCAAACGAACCCCAAGTTGCTTATTATTAATATATAATACATTATCTAAGTCATTTGTCCGAACCTTAGATTTTTAGATATAAAATAACAATTAATAATATAATATTTTTTTTAAAAAACTATTTTATGTTAATTTTTGAAACTATTTAGTTATTGATTTTTGTGAAAATCATAATAGAATTATTAGTTCTAAAAAAGTTTATTAAATCAATAATAACATGTCATATTAACCTATAAAATTAGTGGAATTCATAAAAAGTCTCAAATTACAATTATTTGGGGATTTATAACATCAATTATGTCAATATTTCATTAATAAGATAATTACTGCATCATCTTTGTGTCATAAATAAATTACATTCTTTAATTTCTAAAAATTACAAATAAAATACCATTATGTAGGAAATCTTTTTATCTTTATAATGAATATTTATAGTCGAATTTATCTTATATATAACCTTACATTAAATTTTTTTTACTTATTAAACATTGATTTTAACTATTTTAACCCTTCTTTAAATAAATTAATAATAAATGTCCTAATCTAATCCAAGTGGGTCTAAATGGTCATATTTTATTCCTAAGTTTATTTTTGGTCGAATTACACTTATCCAATAGAATTAGTACATGTGTTAGGGTAATAATAATATCATTTTTACCCTTAATTACCCTTATTTACTTTTAACCGTGGTAAATAAAAGTAAAAAGTTACTATTCAACAAAAATTATTTTCATATCATGGAACCACATTTTACCTAATGACATCAACCGTGTCTCTCGGAGTTTTGAAATTCCACTCACAGAAGCAGTAAAATTAAGTTTTATGAAAAATTCAGTTTTTTAACTACCACTTAGTGGTTTCACTATTCATCAAAAATTGAATGTTTTCAGAAAAATACCAAAATTTCACCCTAGGATAATTTTGATATTACGAATCCAAAAATGAAGTCCATTTTGAAAAATAAAATTTATAAAATTTCAATAAGTGGTTATTACTATTCATAACAGCTAGTTTTAATATTAATTTATTAGCATATCATTGTTTAGTGAAACTCAGTATTGCGTACGATGCAACCTATCGAGGAAGGTCACGATTTCGTGTAAATCAAGACAAGCAAGTTTTGTGTGTAGAAAAAGATTTCTTTGATGATTTGTATAACATAAAAGTCTTGGGTGTTATATTCTACCCCCATTAAAATGAATATCGCCCTCAAAATTCTTCACTTTGTAACAAACCGATGAGGATACCTCTCCCTCTTCATTTCCTCAAGCTCCCATGTAGCTTCTTATAATTGGTGGTTCCTCCGTAAAACTTTCACCAATCGAGTGGTCTTGTTTCATAGAACTTTTTCGCTATGATCTAGAATCTCTATCGGCTGTTCTTTATAAGAAAGATCCTGCTCCAGCGGTACAACTTCTGAGCTGAGTACATGTGAAGGATCAGGTATGTACTTTCTCAGGAGAGATACATGGAACACATCGTGAACTTGAGAGAGATTCGATGGAAGCGCCAATCGGTAAGCTACCTTCCCAACACGATCCAGTATTTCGAAAGGACCGATATATCTAGGGCTCAACTTCCCCTTCTTTCCAAATCTCATGACCCTCTTCCAGGGAGATATTCGTAAGAACACTTTATCACCCACTTCAAACTCTAGGCCTTTTCTTCGGTTGTCGACATAACTTTTCTGTCGACTCTGATCTGCTCTTATGTGTTGTGGAATAGATCTGACCTTTTCTGCCATTTCATCAATGAGATCGGGTCCTAATAGCTTTCTTTCCCCAACTTCATCCCAGCAAGTTGGAGTCCTACATTTCTTTCCATAGAGAGCTTCATAAGGAGCCATCTAAATACTGGAGTGAAAGTTATTATTATAAGAAAAATCCACCAATGGTAGGTGTTGATCCCAACCACCTTTGAAATCCATATAGCAGGCTCTCAAAATATCTTCTAGAGTTTGAATTGTTCTCTCAGACTGACCGTCTGTCTGAGGATGATAAGCAGTGATGAAACTCAACTCTGTATCTAGAGTATGCTGAAGACTTCACCAGAACTTCGAGGTAAATCTTGGATCCAGATCAGATATAATGGAAAGTGGTACTCCATTCAATCTTACCACTTCTTTTACATATATCCTGGAAAGATGATCCAAAGAGAAATACTCTCTAATAGTAATGAAGTGTGAAAATTTTGTAAGACGATCCACTATGACACAGATAGCATTATTGCCTTTGGATGTTTTTGGAAGTCCTGTGACAAAGTCCATAGTGATGTTTTCCCATTTCCATTCAGGTATGGGTAATGGTTGTAACATCCCCTTAGACTTCTTTCTCTCAACTTTAACTTATTGACAAACCAAGCATCGAGAGACATATTCAACAACATCTCTTTTCATGCCATCCCACCAGAAGTACTCTTTTAGGTCCCTATTCATCTTCATGATTCCAATATGAATAGAGAATGAAGAACTATGAGCCTCATCCAGCAGCTCCTTCTTTAATTCGGGGATGGGAGGAACACAAACCTGATTCCTGAACATTATTATCCCATCACAATCAAGGTTGAATTCATGAACATTTCTCACCTTCTTTTGTAACTCTACATCTTCTTTCTGTGCCTCTTTAATCTTCACATGTATAGATGGTTGAACATTCATTTGAGAAAGATACGATTTTCCCCTTTCATTATAATTCCAAGATCCATCCTTTGTAAATCCATAAATATTTGATCTTTTGTGATCCTCATCATGGATAAACTAGCATGGTCTTGTCGACTTAATGCATCTGCCACCTTGTTTGCTTTCCCAGGGCGGTAATGAATTAACCAGTCGTAATCCTTAATCAGCTCCAACCATCTTCTTTGACGCATATTCAGCTCCTTTTATGTGAAAATATACTTTAAAATTTTATGATCAGAATAAATATCACACCTCTCACCATAAAGGTAATGCCTCCAAATCATTAAAGAAAAGATTACCAGAGCTAACTCCAAATCATATGTTGGGTAATTTTGCTCTTGTATTTTCAACTGTCGTGAGGCATAAGCTATCACCATATCATTTTGCATAAGAACACACCCCAAACCCTTCTTGGATGCATCACTGTAGATCACAAACCTTTCTCCACTACAAGGCAGTGTGAGCACAGGTGCACTAGATAACCTTCTTTTCAACTCCTTGAAAATCTCTTCACATTGCTCCGTCCAAACAAACTTATCTCATTTTCGAGTCAACTTGGTGAGTGGATTAGATAATCGTGAAAAATCTTTCACAAAACGTCGATAATATCCAGCCAAACCAAGAAAACTTCATATCTCAGTTACTGTTGTTGGTCTCGACCATCTTTCGATAACCTCTTTTTTTGTTTGATCCACAGATATCCCCTCTTTGGAGATTATGTGACTCAAAAATGAAACTTTTTGAAGCCAAAATTCACACTTGGTAAATTTGGCAAAAAGCTTCTCCTTTCTCAGGGTCTTCAATATAACTCTCATGTGATCTTCATGTTCTTCCTTTCTCTTTGAATAGAAAAGAATATCGTCTATAAAGACTACCACTAATTGATCAAGATAGTCTCTGAAGACTCTATTCATTAGATCCATGAAGATAGAAGGGGAATTAGTAAGACCAAATGGCATCACTATAAATTCATAGTGTCCATACCTTGTACGAAAAGCCGTCTTTGGTATATCCTCCCTTTTGACCATTAATTGATGATACCATGAACGAAGATCAATCTTGGAAAAGTATTGAGCTCCGCATAGTTGGTCAAATAGGTCATCAATGCGCGGGAGTGGTTATTTTTTCTTGATAGTGATCTAGTTATGTTCTCGATAATCAATGCAGAGTCTCATTGATCCATCTTTATTCTTAACAAACAGAACATGTTCTCCCCAAGGTGACGCACTAAGGCGTATGAACCCCTTATCAAGATTCTCTTGGAGTTGCTTCTTCAATTCCCGCAACTCAATTGGGTCCATTCTATAAGGTGTCTTTGAAATATGCAAAGCATCCGTTACGAGTTCTATTGAAAACTCAACTTCACGATTCAGTGGAAGACCCGGTAATTCCTCCGGAAAGACATCATCAAACTCCCATACAATGGGCATATTCTTAATTGTGAGTTTTTCACCAACCATTTGAGATAAATAACCTTTATTTAGTGGAATCAATACCCATAAAATGGAAGAAATTTCCACTGGATGTTTATGTTCATCCTTGCATCTATAGACGATCATAGATTGATCTAGAATATGAAATGTGACTTCCCTTCTTTGGAAATTGATATGAGCTCCATGTAGAGAAATCCAATCCATTCCAAGAATCACATCAAATTACACTATAGGAAGGATCACAAGATTTGCAGGATGCACTTTCCCACAAACTTCAATCAGAGAAGAATTATAAACTTTTGATGCGCCTGTTGTGCCATTAGGGGTTGTCACAGCTAACTCAACATATAACTATTGAGGTTATACGGTGATATCCTTAGAAAATTATTCAGAAATAAAGGAGTGGGTGGATCCAGAATCAAATAAAACATTTTCTACTTTAGAGTGGATGGTAAGTGTACCTTTCACCACATCGTTATCATACTCCACATCGCTGATAGAAATTGCATGTGACTTTCCTTTGTCTTTAGCCTTAAGAGTTTGTTGACGTCGACCATCATCTTCAACCCTTGGATCTGGTCATTGATTGTCATAATGACCTATCTCCTTGCACTTGAAACATTGAAGTGTAGTAGGGTCATTCTGTGTATCCCTTCCTTTGTTTTCATCATTAGACATATTCTTCCCATCATTGCGGCATTCAAATGCCCGATGACCTTCCTTTCCACATTGGAAACATTTAATTGTCCCTTTAAGACAACTCCCTCCATGTTTCTTTCCACACTATGAGCATAAGGGAAAGCTCATCTTCCTTTCATTGTGCTCTTTAGATTTTTCTTTGAATTCCATTTTCCTCTTCTTATCAAACCCATATGACTGATGGGTTACTTCATTCTCCATCTCGACATTGAGATCACATCGAACAATTTCCTCATAGCTATTGAAGTCTCTTATGGCTAACTCCCTTCGAAGACTTGGTTTTAAGCCACTAAAGAATCAATTGATCTTACTCTCAGGTTGGATAATAATACCAGAAGCGTACCTTGCAAGTCTTGTAAAATTTGCTTCATAAGTACCAACAGATTCATCATCCTTTTGCTTCAGTTCAAGATACTCTTTCTCCATCATTATTCGGAGAATACTTGGGAAGTACTTATTGAAAAATAAGTTCTTGAACTCGTCCCATTCCATGGACTCAATTTCATCCATTTGCCTCGTATTCTTAATAAGATTCCACCATTGATCATCATCTCTTTCCAAACGATACACTAATAGGATGAATTTATCATGTTCAGAACATTGAAGAACTGAAAATATCATTTCAGTAGTACTAATCCATTGTTCAGTAACTAATGGGTCAGTAGACCCACTGAAAGAAGGTGGACGCTGCCTTATGAAGGATTCAACAGAATGTTGCTCCTTCCTTTGCTTGTTTGGAAGTCCTGCATGATTCATAGCTTGAGAAAGTTGTGTGATCATGGCTACATGATTTTTCATTCCGGCTCCCATAACGTTTGGTTGCTCCGGGGACAATAATTTCATTTCTTATCGCATTCCGCATTAACACGGTTCCTTTGGGTTCTAGCCATTGACTAAAACCAAGAAGAATAGTGTGAGCAACACTACTTATAATAGGAAAACCACATAATAAAGAATAAAATTTCACACTTAAGGTCTTATCCTAGGTTATTCATGGTCATTTCTAAAACACTAAGACTGTGTTCTATGCTTAGAATTATCCTTAGGGTTCTTACTAAGGCTTTCACATCCTAGTTTCCAAAGGTTGACTATACCTTTCCTCTGATACCAACTATAATGACCCATACATTACATACATTGTTATTACTTCAAAATTGAATCACACTTATTACAACATATAAGAAAACCATGAAAGGACCGTATAGGTATAGTGTCTTTAGAAACTGGTGAGCATAAACAACTGGTTCATAAATCATCTACTTTACCTCCCATTTATTTCATCATATCTAGAGTCCCTTTTTGGCATATTCTACTTAATAACCTTCTTCCTGACCTGGGGAAATAAAACATACAAAAGGGTGAGCTCAAATGCTCAGTAAGGGTAAACAAAAGAAATATTAATCACATCATATACATAAGCACATAACTTTTGGAAATCTTAACCTCCAAAAGAGATCATAATTTCATAACATGGGATAAATCATTGTAGTTAAATGTAATCCCAATAATAATAACTTAAAACATGAAACTTTGTGTCATACACACATAATCATTGAGAATAATTTCTTGTTAGTCAAGACTCATTGCCAAGACTATCTTAGTGGACAAATTCCACTTCTGAACCGAGTTCACTCCTCGTTTCTGTCCTATTTCACTGAACCGGTTTAACCTCGCGTTCCAGCCATGTCTATCTCATGAGATATTTAATATTTACCCAATACAATGGAGGGAGATATAGGTCCCACACATCTCATAATGATACCATTCTTATGTGTGCCACAAAATCAGAAAACCATACATCATAGCATAACCCATGTAATAAAAATGGGAATCTTAAACATCGTGACATCATAAAACAATTCATATAAGATAAAGGAATTAATAAAAATATAATTCCATCACAACATAATCAAATAAATTTAATAATAGGGATAAAAACAGAACCCTTTATTATCTTAGATGGAAAATAATTTTGATAAAATACTTGAACTCCATTCTTGAGGAAAATATCCTTTCTACTTTAAAAACACTTTTCCTTTCTTAACATGTCGTAAAATTATGAACTAAAAGAAGTTGATTAAAAATAAACTTGAAAACTTGTAAATTAAGATTCTTGGAAATAATGTTTTAAAAATCCATTCAGGCCGTATAAGTTAATAAAAACATTCTTCGTACTTTTGTCGGAAAAGTCAAAAAGTACCTCGTACGAAAAACGACAAAAGATTCCTTTCATATAATTTAATAAAAAACTCACCGAAGGGTAAAATTGGATTTGACCAATTGTAGGTGGATGGAAATAATATTACATATTGAGGAAAAATCGATGTGGATGATAAAATACACACCAGTAAATTTCAAAGTATAAAAAATCTCAGATAAAAATGAGATTGTGATATTTCCCTTACCTTAGGTCCGATTTTCCCCGTAAGTGTCCGAACCTCCTGTATAATGATTTAAATAATGTTATTGACTTATTCCAGAATCATAATTATTGTTATAATATCATATATGGTCATATTCTTATCTTCTTATTAGTAATACTTCATTACAACTTGTTATTCATGTGTTTATTACTTATTGTTCTTATGCGTGTTTTGTCGAATAAGTTCTTATTCTTCTCTTTAGGTTATAGATACCTCATTTCCAGAATGTTATTAGTGTAATATATATCATATTCATTCATTAAATTCATTTTTATAATCATTACGCAATGAAGATCTTGTAGAATGAGTCACATCACATCGTGGAGACGGTATTCCGTACGTACGCACGAGCGATGATATCGTTCCCATGATCATGGAATTGTATTGGAGTGTATTTATACTATTTCAGAATCAATATCACTTTACAATAATCATATATATTCATTATTTACACCATTATACCCATCCAAGTAAGGTGGTGGTGGAAAGTAGATTACACCACGGCGTGGAGACAGTATTCCGTACGTACGCACGCGCGATGATTTCATTTTCCGTAGGATGGATAGATGGTGAAATATGGTTGTTTCATACTTATAATAACATATCAGTATATGAGTGATACTGATGTTATTACTTCATAATGAAAAAACTAAAGAAGAAGAAGTGGAATAATAAATAAAGATGAAAGAATCGGTAACGGACATTACCTCTTCTTTGAAGTGCTTCTTTGAGACCTCTTTTTAGGGCACTAAAATTGGTCTTTGAAGAAGACCAGGACCTATAGGATGTCTCTAGGGAAGTGTAGAGGAGAAATGGCCAGGGGTTGGCCGAACTTGAAGGCTTAGAGTGGTGTGAGGAAGAGAGGGAGGAGGTGCCCTTTTATAAGGGAGGAGAGGGGCACCTTTGGAATAACTCAAAATATTATTTTATTTTGAAGCCAAATTCAGTTTTAAATAGCTCCAAATTGATTTATTTATAATATAAGGTGGGGATGGGACTAAATAATCTCATCCAATATAATTTAGACGAGTTTAGGTTCCTATTTGGCCTTATCATTCAGATTTAACATTAAGTTAAATAATTTTACTTTTACCGTGTCTTCATATGTTGTTACACTATAAGGTTAATAAACATACCATAACAATCCAAACGAACCCCAAGTTGTTTATTATTAATATATATAACCTTATATAAGTCATTTGGCCTAACCTTATATTTTTTGGAATAAAATAACAATTAATAATATAATATTTTTTAAAAACTATTTTATATCAATTTTGACACTATTTAGTAACTGATTTTTGTGAAAATCATAACAGAATTATTTGTACAAAAAATGTTGATTAAATAAATAATAACATGTCATAGTAACCTATAAAATTAGTGGAATTAATAAAAAGTCTCAAATTACAATTATTTGGGTATTTATAACATCAATTTTCTCAATATTTCATTAATAAGATAATTACTGCATCATCTTTGTGTCATCAATAAATTACATTATTTAATGTCTAAAAATTACAAATAAAATACCATTATGTAGGAAATATTTTTAGATTTCTAATGAATATTTATAGTCGAATTTATCTTATAAATAACCTTATATTAAAAATTATTTACTTATTAAACTTTGATTTTAACTATTTTAACCCTTCTTTAAATAAAATAATAATAAATGTCCTAATCTAATCCAAGTGGGCCTAAATGGTCATATTTTAATCCTAAGATTGTTTTCGGTCGAATTACACTTATCCAATTGAATTAGGACATGTGTTAGGGTAATAATAATATCATTTTTATCCTTAATTACCCTATTTACTTTTAACCATGGTAAATAAAAGTAAAAAGTTACTATTCACCAAAAATTATTTTCATATCATTGAACCACATTTTACTTACTGACATCAACAGTGTCTCTCGAATTTTTGAAATTCCACTCACAGAAGTGGTAAAAATTAAGTTTTATGAAAAATTCATTTTTTTTAACTACCACTTAGTGGTTTCACTATTCATCAAAAATTGAATGTTTTCAGAAAAATACGAAAATTTCACCCTAGGATAATTTTGATATTCCGAATCCAAAAAATGAAGTCCATTTTGAAAAATAAAATTTATAAAATTTCAAAAAGTGGTTATTACAATTCATAACGGCTAGTTTTAATAATATTTTATTAGCATATCATTGTTTAGTGAAACTCGATATTGTGTACGACGCAAGGAATCGAGGAAGGTCGTGATTTCGTGTAAAGTAAGCCAAGCAAGTGTTGTGTGTAGAAAAAGATTCCTTTGATGATTTATATAACATAAAAGTCTCGGGTGTTACATTCTGCCCCCCTTAAAATGAATTTCTCACTCAAAATTAGTCACTTTGTAACAAACCGATGAGGATACCTCTCCCTCATCATATCCTCAAGCTCCCATGTAGCTTCTTCTAATCGGTGGTTCCTCCATAAAACTTTCACCAATTGAGTGGTCTTGTTTCGTAGGAATTTTTTGCTATGATCCAAGATCTCTATCGGCTGTTCTTCATAAGAAAGATCTTGCTCCAGCGGCACAACTTCTGAGCTGAGTACATGTGAAGGATCAGGTATATACTTTCTCAGGAGAGATACATGGAACACATCGTGAACTTGAGAGAGATTCGGTGGAAGCACCAATCGGTAAGCTACCTTCCCAACACGATCCAGTATTTCGAAAGGACCAATATATCTAGGGCTCAACTTCCCCTTCTTTCCAAATATCATGACCCTCTTCTAGGGAGATATTTGTAAGAACACTTTATCACCCACTTCAAACTCTAGGTATTTTCTTCGGCTGTCAGCATAACTTTTCTGTCGACTCTGAGCTGCTCTTATGTTTTTTTGAATAGATCTAACCTTTTCTGCCATTTCATCAACGAGATCAGGTCCTAATAGCTTTCTTTCCCCAACTTCATCCCATCAAGTTGGAGTCCTGCATTTCTTTCCATAGAGAGCTTCATAAGGAGCCATCTAAATACTAGAGTGAACGCTACTATTATAAGATAATTCCACCAAATGTAGGTGTCGATCCCATCCATCTTTGAAATACATAGAGAAAGCTCTCAACATATCTTCTAGAGTTTGAATTGTTCTCTCAGACTGACCGTCTGTCTGAGGATGATAAGCAGTGCTGAAACTAAACTCTGTATCCAGAGTATGCTGAAGACTTCGCCAAAACATCGAGGTAAATCTCGGATCCCGATCAGATATAATAGAAAGTGGTACTCCATGCAATCATACCACTTCCTTTAAATATATCCTGGCAAGATGATCCAGAGAGAAATCCTCTCTAATAGCAATGAAGTGTGCAGATTTTGTAAGACGATCCACTATGACCCAGATAGCATTATTGCCTATGGATGTTTTAGGAAGTCCTGTGACAAAGTCCATAGTCATGTTTTCCCATTTCCATTCGGGTATGGGTAATGGTTGTAACTTCCCCTTAGAATTCTGTCTCTCAGCTTTAACTTGTTGACAAACCAAGCATCGAGAGACATTTTCAGCAACATCTCTTTTCATGCCATCCCAACTGAAGTACTCTTTCAGGTCTCTATACATCTTCGTGCTTCCAGGATGAATAGAGAATTAAGAACTATGAGCCTCATCCAGCAGCTACTTCTTTAATTCGGGGATATGAGGAACAAAAACCTGATTCCTGAACTTTATTATCCCATCACAATCAAGGTTGAATTCAGGAACATTTCTCACCTTCTTTTGCAACTAGACATCTTATTTATGTGCCTCTTTAATATTAACATGTATAGATGGTTGAACATTCATTTGAGAAAGATATTATTTTCCCCTTTCATTATAATTCCAAGATACATCCTTTGTAAATCCATAAATATTGGATCTTTTATGATCCTCATCATGGATAAACTAGCATGGTCTTGTCGACTTAATGCATCTGCCACCATGTTTTCTTTCCCAGGGTGGTAATGAATTGAGCAGTCGTAATCCTTAATCAGCTCCAACCATATTCTTTGGCGCATATACAGCTCCTTTTGTGTGAAAATATAATTTAAACTTTTATGATCAGTATAAATATCACACCTCTCACCATAAAGGTAATGCCTCCAAATCATTAATGCAAAGATTGCCGCAGCTAACTCCAAATCATGAGTTGGGTAATTTTGCTCATATATTTTCATCTGTCATGAGGCATAAGCTATCACCATATCATTTTGCATAAGAAAACACCCCAAACCCTTCTTGGATGCATCACTGTAGATCACAAACCTTTCTCCACTACAAGGCAGTGTGAGAACAAGTGCACTAGATAACCTTCTTTTCAACTCCTTGAAATTCTGTTCACATTCCTCCATCCAAACAAACTTAACTCCTTTCTGAGTCAACTTGGTGAGTGGATTAGATAATCGTGAAAAATCATTCACAAAACGTCGATAATATCCAGCCAGACCAAGAAAACATTGGATCTCAGTTACTGTTGTTGGTCTCGACCATCTTTTGATAACCTCTATTTTTGGTGGATCCACAGATATCCCCTCTTTTGAGATTATGTGACCCAAAAATGAAACTTTTTGAAGCCAAAATTCACACTTGGTAAATTTGGCATAAATCTTCTCCTTTCTCAGGGTCTTCAATATAACTATCGAGTGATCTTCAGGTTGTTCCTTTCTCTTTGAATAGACAAGAATATCGTCTATAAAGACTACCACAAATTGATCATGATAGTCTCTAAAGACTATATTCATTGGATCCATGATGATAGCAGGGGCATTAATAAGTCCAAATGGCATCACTATAAATTCATAGTGTCCATACATTGTACGGAAAGCCGTCTTTTCTTATATCCTCCCTTTTGACCCTTAATTGATGATACCTTGAACGAAGATTAATCTTGGAAAAGTATTGAGCTCCGCGTAGTTGGTAAAATAGGTCATCAATGTGCAGGAGAGGATATTTTTACTTGATAGTGATCTTGTTAAGTTCTCGATAATCAATGAAGAGTCTCATTGATCCATCTTTCTTCTTAACAAACAGAACAGGTGCTTTCCAAGGTGACGCACTAGGGCGTATGAACCCCTTATCAATATTCTCTTGGAGTTGATTCTTCAATTCCTGCAACTCAATTGGGGCCATTCTATAAGGTGTCTTTGAAATAGGAAAATTATCCGGTACGAGTTCTATTGAAAAACACAACTTCACGATTCGGTGGAAGACCCGGTAATTCCTCCGGAAAGACAGCATCAAACTCCCGTAAAATGGGCATATTCTTAATTGTGAGTTTATCACCAACCATTTGAGATAAATAACCTTCATTTAGTGGTATCAATACCCATAAAATGGAAGGTATTTTTTAAAATCATGGAAATTTATATTTAATTTCTAATGATGAAATATTTACCTTAAATTCTTATGAAACTATATCATAGTTCTTGTGTATGTAACTGAAAAATCAAGTGATTGATTTTGAAAAACCATAAAAGTAATATTGTCTAGATGATTTATATCATAAAAAATAATCTTAAAGATTAATTCAATATATTAGGGATTGTTTAATGTTTTATATTCAAAATCCATTTTTATCTTTTTTTCTCAAACTCAAACAAATTGAATAGTGTCAAAAAATGACATTCATGATATTTTATCTTAAAAAAATATTTTATTAAATTAATAAAAAGTCAATACCGTTTTGAAGGAGGAAAATTAGGATTACAAATATTTGAATTTTTTTAACTTTTCCATTCATGATCCAATGCTCACCTGATATGTAAATTTATAGCTTCTGAATGTTAAAAAATTAATTAGCAATGTTATGGTTTAAATTGATTAACCAAGGGGTTAAACCGAAAGACAAAATTTAAAATAATTTCAAAACCATGATAATTTTTACTGTTTGATTATATTAATATTATATCATCCTTATATTTGAATCTATGCTATTTTGGAACCATTTTACATTAGCTAGAAATATATTATATTAAAATATTTCATGAATTTCAAAAAATTCCCCTCACTTCCTTGTAAAATAACACCCCTCCATTCCCTTCTTTATAATAATTTGAGTCGTATAGATCGACCAAACCCTACCAAATAATATTCTAAACATCCCTATATACTAATCATAGGTTATTTTCTTCTTAAAATATCCTTAAAAGGGTTCTCAAAAAAGTTTCTCAATGAACTCTACCGAAAAATATATAATCTTCCAAATCTACCTCTTTGAATTTGTTTCTTCTTCTACCTCTTTAGGATCATATTCAGCCATGCCTAAATAATGAAATCGGTGTATTAAATTTATTGATATGTTATTTTGTTAATGGAATAACATATATCCATCTTCAAATCCATTATATGAGAAAAATCATCATTAATGAGTAAAAGTCCACTAGGACCACCAAAAAGTTATGTGTTTTGTTTTCCACCACCTCTGCTCATTGATAATATTGGGTTCAAGAAATGAATGTGATCCAACAAATGATTATAATTGTGGGGGGGGGGGTTATGTTGTGAAAAATCATGAACATCGTACTACCATTATCTTTCTTACTGTGAACTCCTACTTTTTCCCTCATCCATAACTGGGCACAAACCTGCTTTGTAAAGGCAGGTGGTCACCTAGGTATTTAGGCCCATCGACTTTTGAGGACATGCATTGGTTGAGAGGATGGGAGGCTGGGATCATCACACCCTTTTGAGTTTAATTGTTTTGTACTCTATGACTCTCAAATATATTTATGATATGTTTGTGAATCTCTTCCTTATCCTGATACAATACATGTTATCATAAAAAATGACTATTGGTTAATTAAATTTCATGTCAAAAATACTGGGGTCACATTAGTGAATCCATCTGTATGTATTTGAGGATATCCACTATATTCTAATAAAGGGTAGCTTCTTATGTTCTAAAGTTGTATCACTTTGTGTTTTATAATGTTCAGATGGGTAAAGAGGTGATTATGATTCCGAGGAGGGGATGAAGCTGTTATGAGGTGTCCTATGAATTATATTTATTATAGGAATCAAAACCCATTAAGTTTTTTATACCCATCCATCTTAATATCATGAGGAAATGATTTATATTGGTGATCTAGGATACCAAGTATTGAATCATGAGTCCTCATGGGACATCCTACATATCCTGAGTATATCATGAATCAGAGTTAGCATAGTTCATTTATTTAGGGCTTAAATGTCGAGGCTAACCATGTCATTACAGAGACACATGGTACAGATGAAAGGATTTTTTAAATTCTTTATGCTCAGATGAGTTACTCTCAGTATGAGAAACAAGGGATAGAAAATTATAATTTTTTATTCCTCACAATGTTGTACTTATATACCGGGATTACCCAAATATGAATTATTATGGAACTCAGGCCTCAAAGAGAGATCCTATGTATCCAGGTTATTCTTGAATCATAGTCGACATAGTTTAATTGATTTTCTCAGTCCATTGCCAATTGAGGTATTGTGGTTATATCATGGGAATAATTAGGTCCTGATGGCTGAGACATCAGATTCATAAAAGGACTTACAATGAAAGGGTTGTTTATTTGAGATCAGTCCTTGGAAGGTGCACTATATATCCTGGTTATTACAGGATGCATAGTTCTCATAATTCTATTTATCGGTGCCAATACACTACATATTCCCTTACCATTGTGAATGTTTATAGTGAGTATGTCATGATTATTAAAACTCCGTAGGTCTATGTGAGCCAAGCTCATTTTGAGAAATAAGGGATAGAAAGTAATCAATTCCATTTCATTGAATAAGGGACTTAAATTATTGGCTCATCCTGGATGATCAATATAGAGCTTGAACTTCATGGAGAGGTGGCCTACATAGCTAGAATATGGTAGGAATCAGAGTCATATTAGTTACCATATATCATGTCATACAGACAGAGGATGCTCGTGTAGTCAGGTCTTACTCTCCAAGGTTTCTTGTTTGATCAGGGATTACACACCAATGACAGAAAATGTTATCATGTCCTAGGATTACCTTTTTTTCATGGATTACACTATGTTTTTTCCCTTATAATTAGAGCATACACACTGAGGATGGATAATTTTATCATGTCTTGTGATTCCCTTATGGTTGGGGATTAAACTATGAGGTTTCCCATTACATTAGGGATTACACACTGAGGAACTATAATTTTATCATCTCCCAAGATTCTTTTTGGACCTGGCTTGCTTGTCTTGAGGGTGTTGCACAACTCAGTTGTATGGTCTAGAGGACATTGCAGGATCCAGATGGGTTTCCCTGGAAGCCATCACATGACATGGATGGAATATTTAGGGGTGTCACATGATCCATCTAATGTTCCAAATGTCATTCACAAGATTTGTATTGAAACATATGTATGGTTTCAAATGAGTCACCAGGAAATGGTTCCACGAATGTCATATATCTTGTATAACATCCCTGGAGGAAATCACAACACCTGGATGATATGTTCAGAGGGTGTTGTGAGTCTTAGTTGACTTTCCCAGAGGGTATTTCTAGAGCTTAGTTTTCATGCCTATATGTAGCTGTGAGGATTCACAAACATGATATAGTTTCACTATATGAGTTTGGTGAGGTATCTGAAGGATGTATCAAGGCATGTGAGATTGGACCAGAGGGCATTATGAGACTAAGGTGGTGTTCACAAGTGGACCATGTGAATTTCTGTGACATATACAAATGATTTCTTATAACCCAAATAGCTTGAAGAAGGAGCATCCGAAGATCTAGGTGACAAGTCCTGGTGCTGTCACATGTCTTGGATGACTCATGAAAAGTGCATCAGGACTAGTGAACATGTTTTTCGCTTGAGTCATCCATATTTAATTTTTATTCTGGATCTTGTATTGTAAATTCCTTAGGTTTATTCAATATAAGTTCATCTTGAGTCTCACATGATATAGATTACATGTGGGATGTTCTTCACATGTATTTGAAGATGTCTATCATGTGATCTTTGAATGATCATGTGAAGTGAATTATTTATGTCGCATTATTTCTCCAACTGTTCACTGGTATATTACCTGATGGAAGACTTTTTGGTCATGAGATCAACCATTTCTATGAGTATACTCTAGAATTCATTCATCTGAATGATAGAAATATATTTCACTCGAGAGTCACAAGTTCAAGATTTGAACCCTTTTTCATGTTCAGGTGGGGGATTTATAGGCCTCACCACCGTAGTTGTTTTCTTATTTGTGTGGCATGTATAGTCCAAATCTGGGCTGGAGTCGACAAAGGGCTCTGAAACATTGCATATTCATGAGTCTTTTCCATGGAAAACATCTGTAGGTGTCACCAAATTTTTAGTGATCCCAAGTCCCTCCATCAACATACCCTTTTTTGGATTATTTCCAATTATTGGGAATTGGTTTGATCACATGGTCATGATAAAGGACTCACTTTTTATCCTATTGACAAGAAAAAGGACTTCCATGTGATAAAAGTGTGTCTTGAAAGGAATATAGGAGGTGATTGATGCCCTGACTGGGACATGTGACGAGGCAAGGATGGCTTGTTTAGAGGTATTCTGTACGATCAGAGCAGCTCATGTTGGATTCTCATGGGACCATGCTATGAAAATCCTTTACAAGTCATATGGGTTTTACGACCGTGAATGCATCAGTCTCCTTCCCTTTTATTTCCATTGTTTTATCTATCAATGTTTGGGAGTCATATGAAAATGAACGTGTAATGTAAAATAAAATCAATCTAGTTTTTGGTAATGTGATGTGTAACCAATATGGGTCATGTGGGGGTGAGAGATCATTTTATGGACAAATCCATCCATTTTTCATTAGGGATCCAAAGGGAAACACATGGTTTCGTGGACATACATGAGACTTTCCATGTGATGATGCTGAAAACACAATTGGATTTTGAAAGATGAGGTAGGAATATCACTAGGGACTCGTGCCATGTTGTAGATAATCAGTGGTGTGCCACATTTATTTTAGTGACAACGAGTTGCTCTAGAATCCCACCTTTCATTTCCTTCGTTTTCTAAAAAGGATATAGATCAAGCGATATTTCATGGATGTTTTAAAGAATAATTAGCTCTACCTTCGATGATGAATTATGTGTACATTATGGAAACATGGGGTGTCCAACTTTTGGACTTTTTTCATCCCATTTTGAAAGGATTTTTAGGTTAGACTACCATCCCCATGATGCTTATAACTCGTAAGGCATAGGGGAGATCATCCCATTGCTTCTATGTGATACATGCTGTCTATAATGCCTCCACAAAAGTAGAGGAGATTGTTTAAATGGGATACATTGGATCCACTAAAGGTTATGTGCTGCATGTGGAGTCTTCACATGACCTTATAATGGTCATGTTATCATGAGTCATTCGAAGGTTCAGATAATCTGCAAGTCTCATCCATATTCTTCTTACTCATCTTTTGCTGAAAAAATAACACAAATATTTAGGTATTTATTCCTTTTTAAATATTAATGTGATCAATGTTTTGGAATTAACAAATTACCCATCAAAGGAGAGTTGTCAGTGGGGACAAGGGATCAGTTATGGGGAAAGAAAATGCTTGATAGTGTCTTTAGTGGGGTTTTGAATTGGTGAATCAGGTGACATTTGGATGACTTTGTAATGCATGGTGTTATGCAAGAAACTCCTTATATATATGGAATTAGGGAGGATTTATCCAAAATATCTAGTTCTCCAGATATATTTGCTCATGCTCCATCACATACTATTTCCAGAAGACCATTAGACGAGTCCTAATCGTGATTCCTATTCGGGAGACTTTGTCTCCAGATCTATCCTAAAAGATATTTTTTTTCCTTGTTGCTTTTCTAGTCCAAACATGAACTATACTAGAGTAATTATTTTTGATTTTTGACCATGAGGTAATACAATTATCTTGATTATTTCATGAGTTCTACAAGATCGATCATCCGATTCAAAAGATTATCATGTGATTCACATGAACATGTTCAGGTCACATGATCACACATCTCCAAAGGTGTCATATGATTGTGTGATTCCCTACAAGGGTTATGTGACCCTATAATTCATGGATTATTAAGAAAATTTAAAACCCTTTATTTGATTTTCAAATTCATTATTTATTCATGTGATGTGCATGATGTTGCCTAAATATTCATGCCTTTATTTTCGACAAAATTGATTATTCAAATTATTTGACATGAACCAATTACTTATTTTTAGATTGATTCAGTTATTATTATTGATCCTCATCTATATCCAATAAAAGGGACATTATTTGAAAGAATAAAATTTTCGATCCCTGATATTGTGTGAATACTAATAATGAATCCCTGAAGAGGTTCCTCTCATCCAGGCTCCAGAATTAGCCTTTATCTAATCAATTTACTCTATACGGGTTTGGTTTGCTGGAGGATGCTATCAGTACTACAAATTTTAATTTTCCATCTCACTAGGTGTATAATTATCTTATCTTCATTCAAAAAACAATAAATACAGATGGTCTATTGGTTATAACTCCATCCTAGGGGTTGAATTATCTATTTCAAAACTACGCTCTTGGCCCAAATGACTGAGAAATAAAAAATCATAATTCCTAGATTTATTTGAGAATAATTGCCTCTTTTTTGAATAATCCAGACAACTAACGACACTCCAAATGGGATCTCTGCCAGGGCGGTAATTTCTCCAGGGAGTGGTCATGGCCCTTTTGGGTTAGATAATGATGTTTTATTTTTTCTAATGATTTATACAGGGTTCATCATTATGATTCCATGTGGATATCCCAATTAAAATTTTGTCTCTATCCGGACCTCCTTCAATATATGATCAACCATTGGTGTTTTGGAAGAAAGAAATTTCATTTTTCCAATAGTGAAGTGGGTATCAGTCTCTGGGATATCTATCAATTGGGTGGTATTAAACCCTTGGAGAAATCAATGAAAAGTCTATCCTAGCTGTAGTTGACTGGGATGATCCTTTTGAGACTCTGACATTAGTGAGAGACAAGCTTATTATTGTGAAGGAGAAATCAAAGAATGTGATGCCAATGCACTAAATTATTAATTTCATGGTTTGGATCAATATTATCCTCTATATAAGTGAAGTTATATCAACTTATCTTTTCCCTATTCTGTTCCCTTTATCGAAATTCCATGACAATGATGCCTCATATTGGGACATCTTAGAGGCTAGATATTATAACATATGGGGGTATTATGTGAACTTACTGATCTCTCAAAGTATGATATTGGAAGGTTTTATATACATCTTATTGAATTGGTGTATCTTTCCTTCCAGGGATACACGTTCAGAAATCTATAGTAGAACTCTTGTTACGGCAGTGAGATTTGATGAGGGACATTGTGTCAATCTGGTAGTGTTGGTCCTCACAAGATTCTAAGTGATCCTATCCCATATACAACTATCCAACACACCTTATAAGATCATTAGACCATTACAGGTATTATATAGTTGGATATGAGATAATTTTTACTAATATAACAATTAAAACACTACCAGGATCCCTAATGCCACATTCTTCCCCAATTTACTTATTCTATCGAGGATTGGAGATATGTACCAGAACCCTGATGATGTTACAAGTGTACTTATTCAAAATGATTTATTTGAATTCACCCATTACCATGCACCTTTTGAACCAATTACTAAAAATTGTAACAGTTCTGTCGATTAGTGGTCATATATGATCTTAATTTGGGATGGGTTTGTCACATCCATGGTGGTAGAATAATTTTTCTTGGACCTTATAAACCATATCAGTTTTCTTGTTAGTTTGGTTTCATAAAAAAGGTCTCCCCACTTCCCTTGGCTATTGTATGAGGATAATGATATCCTGGGGTGGTCTATCAGATTTAGATGATGTTGACATGTAAATATTTTGAATCCCAGATCAAAAATTTTCCCACTTATGCTCCTACAACCCTTTCCTATGATTATGCTCAGACATGGGTAAAACCTTATCTGGATGGAGTGTTAGGATAGTTGGTCCTTCATGTGGAAAATCCTTTCACCTTTCCAACCCATTTGTTAGAGAAAACGATAGAATTGATAGAATATATAGGTGATACATTGAGATATTGATATTTTTCAAGTGATGACTATTTTGATGGTGAAATTGATTCTATTGAGGAAGCTAATCCTCCAACATAGGCTATGGATGATACTCATACTGAGAGAATGGAATATGGGGATTATTCTCCTTCATTCACATTGGTTCAATTAGATAGTCATCATTTTTTGTTTTTTCATCATTCGGTGTAGAGGATCCGAGGCAACAAAGGTTTATTTGCAAAAAGATTCATTCTTTGATCATTGGAACCCCCTTAAAAGTATTACATGAAACGGGGGAACAAAATCACTTGTCATTTCATGAATTGGGGGTTGGTTTTTTCAACCAAGCACCTCTCTATGAAATTATTCATTAAATCTTCAAGACTATATGAGATATGGCCATGAATTAATGGGATCAAGAAGACCTTCTATTGGAGGATGCTCTTTCTAGGAAAATGTGGGATATGTCAGAGGCATTAGAGAAGGGTCATCAGTTGATAAATGAACTTCAAAATCATATGGAGTCTTGGAATACACAGATACAGAGATGTGAGGAGATCATTACTAGTCTATGTTTTGAACATTCAACATCATCATCCTCAATGGACACATTCTCAGAAGAGGGTTGAAGTGATTTCTTCTCCATTCAAGTTCCTCCATGTTGGGGTTGAAGTAGAAGATATGGGGAGAGCGTCACTCTGACATTCAATTGATTCTTATCATGAGACTCTTTCTTATATAACCAATACAACCACATGACTTTTATCATGATTCATCATTGTAATGAAATCCAATTTTATGAGAATTAAGAGAGACTCAAAAATTTGGGGGTTCCCCCATATTTTTTATACTATGAATGGATGAATTTTTTGATCTTCCTGTAACACTATTCAGTATTATTACCTTCACAATGTGTGTGATATATTATTAATCCTATATTATGAGAATCATTAATGACACCCATCCATTTCATTATATTAAATTTACACATATTCCCCAAATTTAATGTTAAAATTATAGACGATTCCCTTTGAGGGATGCTCATGGATTCCAACCTAGAAAAGATTCTTTATTGATTATTTGTCCCAGCTATTTGGATATCACTTGATCTGTAGAAGGATAGTATTGGTAGGATACAAGTTTTTGGAGGAGTACTATGTATTTTGCTGAAGGTGATAACCCCAAATACAGAAAATTGATTATTCAAAGACCATTTTGCGGGTATTACAATATTTTTAAGACACATAATTTCCACGTGTTTTAGTTTATGGTCTTTTTTATCATAAACCTAATATAGATTTCGAATATGGTCTTTTATCTCAGAGATGATATCGATTTAGTTTAGGGTCTAGTAACTTTCACTTGATTTCACATTAGTTTAGTCCCATTTAGCTTAGACCTGATATCAATTTATCTTAGGGACTTTTAGCTCAGTCATAATGAATCTATAGTTTAGGGTCTTTTTAGTTGGACCATATGTTAATTTAGTATAGGGTCTTTTAGCTTGGACCTCTTTTTGATTTAGTTTATGGTCATTGATATCAGACCTGATATCACTTTATTTTAGGGACTTTTATCTTAGACCTAATAATCTTTATTTTAAGGTATTTTAGCTCAGACCTGATATCTCTTTTGTTTAGAGTCTTTAGATCAACCAGGTATCACTTTAGTTTTGGGTATTTCAGCTTGAACATGATAACACTTTAGTATAAGGTCATTAAAATCAGACCTAATATCGCTTTAATTTATGGTATTTTAGCTTGGAAAAGATATCACTTTAGTTTTAGATCATTTAGATCAGCCCTGACATCGGTTTAATTTAGGGTCTTTTATCTCGGACTAGATATAACTTAATTTAGGGTCTTTTAGATCAGACCTCATATATAATCATGGGATATAGTGAAAAAAGACAGGAAAGACCTAAAACACTATGAGGTGATGGATTATATTGTGGTGTTGTTGAGTCAGGCATGTATTATAATTCCCTATATGTAGAGTGACATATTTGGTTGATGACCATGGGCATGTATGCAAGAGTCATGGATTGTATGCACAATTATGAAAAGGGTTCCTTGAAGCCGAGTATCTTTTCTGGGGCTATGAATGTTTTATGTAGGTAATATTGGTTGAGGGATAAATAATATGGATTCTAGGTCCACCTAGATTGTTGTAGTATGTACTATGTAAATCATAACCCAAAATCTTGAGTATGTGGATATAGAATGCATCATACATGACATGGACGACCCATAACACTCAGATATTCCTAGTTCCACCGTGGTGTTACCGAGGTCCGTATGGATTAAATCTTCTTTATAACAAAGAGGATCTGCCTTTACTTGGCGGGCCAGGAACCATATGCATCAGTATCATGGACATGAAGTGATTGTCTCCAACTCTTTCTGATGGATATGAAAGATTTGTTAAGAATCCAATGTCTAGAATATGAAGCTGGGTATGGAAGGAATGCTATCTAGGTAGGGTTATAAGACCCCAAAGAAGTTTATCTTTAAATTTTAAGCTAAAGATCTACGTAATATGGTTTCAAATTATGAGTCGTGGGACATCAATGATTTGAGAATGTTATTTCTCATAATGTGCATGAGAGAGGGTACAAAACATTGTGACTTAACATGTAGGGTGTCTAATCTGTTCATTTAGTTTGGTACATATACTGCAAATCATGGTCCAAAGTTTTTATATTATGTAGATGATATGGGATAGTCATATCGGGTGTATTTTAGACACACTAAGGCACTGAGTGTTGACATAATGATGTTATGGATCATAGGGATTTGAATTTCCTTTTTCCTAAGGGGGGAATTTGGTTGACGACCATATTCACATATATAGAAGCCTCGGGAATGCATTCATATGCAATAAAAGGGACCCTTGAAGTTGGAAAACCTCTCCAAGGGCACTGAATGGTTTATGGTGATCCAATTCACCCAAATCTTGAATTGTTATATATATGAAGAGTAATTTCCAAGAATGGTTTGAACACCCTAATGGTCATGTTACCATGTTGAATTTTTTTTACCATGGTGAGGAGATGTGAAAAACCATTTCTCTAACTTTTTCATACACTAGGGGGTCAAAAAAGCATTGATTTTCTTTTACTAGGGATACGAAACATGCCCTATGAGCTTGATGCATTATACATATTTTGCCTAATTTTTTGCCTAAACTTTGGAGATGATGTGTTTTGTGGGTGGATACTTGAATTTTGTTCCGATTTTACTCTTTGGGTTTTCAACATGAAAGTTTTGGGTCTATTTTGTTTGTAGTTTAAGTTTATGCGATTTGGACCACTATAGGCTAGATTTTATTGTCATACACCTTTGACCAGAGTGCTGGAAGTCTATGGTCATGACTCACATGGACCTAATATGGGAGATATTATAGAAGATCCCAATTAAAATATCTAGGGTCAAGAGTACACCTACATATTCTCTGGAAGGTGATGGAAGTGTTGTAAATCATGGTTGAGTTTCTCAGGTCATTAGTAATTACATGGTACCGTTATATCGAGAATAGTACAATAACAATGAGATGTTGTGTTCTACCGCAATGATCTCAGATCTCAGAATAATTGTAATTTCATTTCTTAGAGCAATAATTTTGGTTGAGTGCCATAAAAACATTTACTTGATTCATGTGCATGTAGAAATACTCATGATAAGGGCACATAGAATCATAATATCCTTTACAAGGGCCATGGATGTTTGATGGAGACCTAAGACACTCGTGATATGAAGTGTGGTATATGGATTGGGGGGATTTGAAAAGATGGAAGAAATACCCCAGTACTCTAGTTGAATGAGGTATGGATGTTATGGTTCTTTGGTAAGGTATGACGTTGGGTGATGGAATGAATAGTTTATAGTCATTTAGTGGGGTCATTTTCTATGAAATATAACATCATGTGGTAAGGAATGTTTCTATAAAGTTTATCGTCATGTGGTAAGGATGTATCTCCATGCAGTTTATCATCATGTGGTAATGATGCAGATGTGCCAACATGAATAGATGGAAATTTCATTGTTGGTCCCAAGGGTTGAAGCCCATGAATAACCACATATCTCATGATAATGATAATCAAACCACACATAGTTCTAAATAAAGTATCATGTGTTTGTTTGTCCCATACAGAAAAGGGGGGAACATTTATATTGATTCATTATGATAGGACCTGAGGTTAGAAATCTTGATGTTTGTATATATCTTTTGATAATAGAAATAAATTCTCCCATAGTTCTTGAATGAGAAGTTATCTCTTCATCGGTCTAGCCCATACAGAGAGGTGGGAATTGTTTTTGTTGATTGTTATAGTTGGGACTAGGATACGAGATCTAGGCATCACTACATATCTTATGATGACAATAATCAAGCCACCCATAGTTCTTAAATGAACCGTTCACTTTAAAATCATTCAATAAGGATGGTGATGGAATGACATGAACAAGTGGTGATGTTACAGCTGGCCCCAAGGATAGAAGTCCGAGAGACGCTACATATCTTATGAAAATGAGAATCAAGCCACACATAGTTTTTGAAAAACCATACTGTTTAGAATCATGTGGTAAGGATATAACCATTCAGTTTAACATCATATAGTGAGGGAGCATGTTATAACTTTTATTGTCTTGCAATTTGGTCCCTGATGGGCCTATAGGGAGCATATATTTCTTGTTTGTGGGGGAATCCCTTACCGAGACAGCTAAGCCCTCATGAGCTGTTCACTGTGTGAGAAACAAGGAATGAAAATGGTTCCACTCACAATTTGAGGAATTTAAGAGCTGGACAAGAAATAGTTGTATAATGTGGTGGATGGAGAAAGACATAAAATCGATGTGTCCCAATGTATCTCATGGGAGATAATAATCATTCCATACGTAGTTCTAGGAAACCCGTGTAATTTATCATCGTATTGTAAAGATGTTATTATGTGTAGTTTTACATCATGTGGTAAGGTATTAGGTTACTCAACAAAAGCGAAGACGTATATTTTGGATATTGGTAGATTTACATCATGTGGCAAGGACATAAATCACCTGATGGGAAAGGAAATAGATTTTCTAAATCAATGAAGTATTATGTCATGTGGTAAGGACATTGGTTCTCTCGATGGGAAATGAAATCAATCCAATGAATGTATCCAATAATTGAGATTCAAGCATCTCTACATATCCCGTGATGATAGGAATCAAACCAGATATAGATCTAGGAAACCAATTTAGTTTAACGTCATGTGGTAAGGAAATGATTCTCTGAAGTTTTAAATCATGCGGTAGGGACCAATTTGTACTATTTGATTTCATATACTTAAGTTGAATGATGGGTATTACATTGATACATATTCCTATGTTTATTGGTAGATTATGAAAATTATTTCATGATAAATCATTCATTGGGGTTCTTAGAGAGAACCCTAATGATAGGACTCTGGGAGGCAGCTTCAAAGTACATCTCCCATGTATGGGGAGTGTTATTGGCATAGAATTACTCCTCATATAGATGCTCGGTGTCTTCCGGTGTGTTTTTCAGGGCAAGATGTTCTACGAGGAAATCTTCCTAGACATTCCCTTTCACTGAATTCTACGATGTGAACGAAATTTCACATTACAACAGATTAAACACCTATCAAGCCAATAACCTAGTCAATATAGGGTGATAACGATTTACTGGATTGGATTAGTATGAGATACTTGGTGGAATTCATGGTGCTACAAGTAATTCCTCTACCTTTTCATTGCAAAGATGAGTGCTAGTAAATTCTTCATGATATTAGAATATCTGGTCTCAATACCTAGCATCTCCCGACTAGGGGTATAGATACTATTATCACTTCTCACATAATTTGTTTATGTGAGGAGGCTTCCCAATGAGTGATCCATGGAGTCCGCATATAAGAAGAGTGACCTAAATTCCACTAGTGGTATCAAAACCAAGGGGTGCATGAAGTACTACTAGAGACTTTTGAAGGCCTTTTCACAGTCATCATCCCATTGATAGGTGATTCCCTTCTTCATTAGCCTGGTTAATGGGAGGGATTTTTGTTCTTGGTTGGTTATGAATCTTTGAATATAGTTGAGGATTAATTGGAGTCCCCTAATTTATTTGAAATTAATGGGGGGGGGGGGTGAAATTGCTAAAATAACACAAGTCTTCTCCAAATAAATCTCAATTTCATGGAGGCATACCACAAATCCAAGTGTATTTCCTGATGTCACCCTAAAAGAAAATTTCCTGGATATCAACATTAAACTATACTCTCACAACATGTAGATGACTGTTCCGAGATCCATGAATTGATTAGATTGCCATCAGGATTTAATGACTAGATCATTGACATAACACTCACCCATCCATCAAAGGAATGGCTAATTATGCAATTCATGGTGCATTGCTATGTTATACCAACAATCATTAATCCATAGGGAAAAACATTTTAAAATAAGATCTCTTGAGAGTTTTTGAATGTGGTGAGTAATTCATCTTCAGGGGACATCATGATTTGATTATACCATGAGTACCCATCAATGAAGGAAAGGGCTCGTAAGAAATCTATTGAATCAATCAAGTGTTATGTGTTTATAAATATGAAATTTTCCATTAGGAAATTATGATTAAGGTCCCTGAAATAAATACAGACCATAATATTTCTAGTATTTTTCTTAATAGAGATGAAGCTGGACATCCTTCTTGGGTATTGGAATTCATAGAAAAACTTGTATTTGATCGTGTTGTCAATTTATTCCACCAAATTGGTGGAATGAGAGGGGTGCATCCTCTTGGTTACCTAATTTAAGCCTCAATGCTAATCAGGTAGTATGAGATGGTGCATAAACCCAACAATATTCAGTCACGGCATTTCTGTGTAGTTCCAGGTTAAATCATATCAGTGTTGTTTTATAAATTAAATGTAAATATAATTCTCTTCAATGGGTATGGAGTCACTAATCAGAGTAGTCAATGGGTGTTCTCCCATTCCTAGTTTCATCCTCTTTATCTCATCTTTGGTGGTGGAGACACCTTCCTCGAATACTGAAGTGGAATTTTTGTGGACATCCTTGTACTCTTCCATTCACGAGTCTGTGGAGAAATTTTTTAATGAAACTACTTATCTAAGTCTTATCCATCACTACAAGTGCGAGGGAGGCTATAATAATCGATGTCATCATCCCTTACTATCATATTTGTTTCCAAGAGTAGACAGAGATGATTTTATTCTATACTATCACTGAGGATAGTAGTGGTTTGGAACTCTGGGATTAGATCTACTACTTAGAACATATTTATAGGGAGTAAATATTCACCATCGAGTATAATCTAGGGATTGATAGGGGTGGTCCCCCACCATTTAGGAACTGAAACCTATATATCATCATCTATCATTGGAAGTTTGCATCCCTTATTTTCAAAATCTACTTCAGTATATGTGTCTCCACAAGTCTTGAAGGGGGATATTTGACCTTTTAGTATAACATCCTTAACATTGATGGGGTATATTAGGCATTGGTGGAATATTAGTTGTACCTCCAAGTTTCTATGGAGCTAGGGACATATGAATAGAAAATTATATGTTGTGTATTACTAGATAAACATCAACTCTTCATTAGATGCGAGTTCCACATATTGGACATTAGTGTTGATCTTCCAAAGAGGTATTTTTTCATGATTATCATACCTCTGAATGGTAAGCTTTGTGGGGGATAAGTCCCATACTCTATATCTCACACATCATAGTGTTTGAACTGGGATGATGTTGATCCAAGATCCATTATCAATAATAATCCTTTAGAAATTGACATTAATGAGTCTTTCGGAAACATATACGGGTTGATGATCCCTTGGATGACCTCTTTTAGATATTGATCAATGAATGGTATGGTGAGATGACATTCTTAGTATATAGTATCGACTCAAAATACATCAGATGTAGTGACTTTTATATCAAATTTATGTGGGATCTAAGGGATTCAAAAAGTTTATCCTTGAGTTATTTTGAAAGATATAGTGCATCAAGGATAGAGATATTGAACGAGAATGCAAACCATATATTTTTGAATGTCTTAATTTTGTGCCAATGGTCAATTCTACCTGAAATGGGGTTTCTCCTAGGCATGCGGTTTAGGAGGTGAGGCATTTAAGGTGGATGGTCCTAGATCATTTCAATAGGTCATGGGAAAATCTACTACTTGTGGTGTGGGATTTGCTGCCCTTACCCCTTTTTAGGTTAGTCGGATGATCAAACCCCTACTATGAGATCATGTAATAAAATTGGGTGTGAATGGCCACTTGAGGATTCTGGGACACCTCCATGTCTCTCTTGAGCTTCTTGAATCACTTTACCATCAGTCTTAGATATATATTTTTCCTCCAAGGGGATATTATTAGAAAATTGTTTCAATCCACATATGTGTTGTCCCTTGTATCCTCAATTCTAGCCCATGTAGTTTTCTGTTCCCCAATTATATGTAAATAAACCATATTCATGGGGAATATTACTCATCTTAGAAGGGGTATTCCAATTGTTTCAATTTTAACAAACCAAATACGATCTATTCATCTGATGAGGAGTTCATTTGGTGGGGCGGTTCCTATACTGTGGAAGTTTTAAGGAAGAAATATGTAATCTTTAGGACTTATTTTGGAGTAGAATATGAGACTTACTCCTCTATTTCTTCCTACATATTGTAGCTACACCCCCCATTATGAGACACTTCCGAGGTATCGTTCTAGGGTGGTTGAACTATTATTGTACTATGCAATTGTTATATTAGGGTGTTCCGATCTTGATCAACTACTTTTCAATCCATACAGTTGTCAAAAAATTTTATACGCCTGGCCAAAACATTATTCTAATAAACCTCCTCTTATGAAAAGAAAAAATTTATTCAAGACACTTGATTTTGGGAATTATATAACACCACATTTCTAGAGTCGACCATTCCTTGAAGGATGTATTTTGATGATGAAGAAATCATGGATATTATCACTTGGCCTTCTATTGAATGGGATGTAGTACAGATGATCAGTGAGGTTGAACTCATGAGGAATTCTATGCTACGGATGTTTTAGATGGTTATTGTCTATGATTTCCATGAAATAACTTGGGGCTTGTTCATTTTAGGAGTATAAAATATTAATCTATTCCTTAAGCCATGAGTGACCATAATTTATTTGTACTTTCGGATGTTGGAAATTATGTGGTTTTCCCCACATCACATGAGGTGTTAGGTGGTTTGGAACCTCTCCAGGTGCCTGGATTGGCATTGCTACTAGCTTAAGGGAATCAAATGAAGCTTATGCATTACGTAGATTTTTCCATTATATTGCGGTTATGAGTTGAGACACAGATCAAGTTCCCTGGATGATTTTTTCGATAATTTATTCTATTTAATAGAACTCTCATAACCCACCTGGATACTTCATTAGGATCCGAGGTGTCTATAACTCACCCCTGATATTTTTATCACAGAGTTCTAATAGCTTCCCTTGTGAGAGAGGGATGCTGAGAGAATAAGTTAAACCCATCCAACATTCTATGAAATCCTACTCCACCACATTTGTGTGTTGTTTTATTTTTTTTAGGTTGATGATCATCATTTTTATTAGTGTGGAGCTGAACATATAAAGGAGCTATTAATAAAGGTCTTCCCATCCTATAAAAGATCCTACTGGAAAGCTACTATACTAAACAAAGGTTGGCCCTATCAGAGTATAAAAAACACCTCAGATTCTTTTCATCCATTTGATATAGAGGACCCGTTATCGACCCACATCTGAATAAGAAGTGTGTGATATGTTTTTTGGGGTCCTCTACACCATCAAATGAAGGGAAAGTGGGGTTGACGATGTTGGGTGGAGGTGTTGTATCATCCACCCATTCGGGAGATGGCTTCCTTTTTTGGGGCACATGTATGTGTCTCTCTTCAATGGATTTCATTCGAATAGCTGGGAACTCGATGACATTAGGTAAATCTTGGGGCACTATTATTTGAGCTTATTTCCATCCATAGGGGGTGGGTAGGGAATAATGAGGTGGTCCCACATTCACTGCCCTCTAAATTTCTATTGGTCTTATGACTCAATGATTTACCAGATGAGGGAGAGGCTGTTTCCGCAATAGAGGGACGTTAAGATCATTTTATACTTCATCATTTATATGGAATGATTTTCTAGATATGGAGAGAATATGATGATTATATTCCACTCATATTAGAGGATCATCTATTAGAGGTAGAATATTCATATCTAGATGAAGACAACACCCAGTAGGAATATAGACCCTAAGTAGTTCCTTATTGAGTTGTTGGAGAGCTCACCTTTAACTCCCATAATTCGTCAACGGTTCCTCAAAGGAAGTAAATTAAATCCTTATGAGAGGTTATTAGGATTTTATATACCTTTTTCTTTTTCTTTGATATTAATACATTGAGGAGGTCGCAAGTCATTATTTGGTGGTGCAATATTTTGAAGCCTTTTTTGGTTCCTGGTGTGCACAACCTCATTTGGTGCATCCAAATCACCCTCCTACTGCGGTACATTTTTCATGTTGAAAACCACTACGTCTATATGTTGATCAATTTATACCATGTTTATAGTGAAAATATTAATAGAGGCATATCATGAAATGGTGGTTGTTCCAATACTTTCAACAGAACATGTTGATTCAACACTGCCTTCACTAGGGTCATTATTTGGACTGTTGGCCATATTGGGCCATTTGAATTAGGGCCCTCACAGGGTCTGATCACATTTTCCATATGCTTCTCCTATCTTAGAATATGAATAGTATATCTTATAGAGTTTACAGTTACATTTTATTTGTGGGACCGATCTAATAGAGGTTTTTCTTGTGGTTGGAGGAACTATTGGGATGCTGACTGTTGATTTTTCCATCCCATCAAAAAGATGACTGATTCTATCTATGGTGATAATGATGATGGAAATTCCACCATCCTTGTAGGGTGGGGGTCATTTGTAGACATTGTTTTAACTTGTTTATCATGTTTTTTAGGATCCAATTTATCTTTTCAGGGGCCAAATGATTCCTAGGACGTACATGAAGATATAAATACCCTAGCCCAAATGGATGGGGTTTGACTATAGATGCCAATGATATGTCATGAATCCTAGAAGGAATTTATGATTAGAAGGGATAAGTTGGTGATATATATTCTTTTGGCCCAGGGGATTGAGTCTGACCTCAGAAGGCTACTTTAGAAGTTTCTATTATGGCATGTTTGATGTGGGACAACTATGATCGCTTGGGAGATGGTTGTAATGGAAACTGATGATGAGAACCATTATTTATAGGATTATATCTAGATAATATCAAAGTCATTATACATGTCCAAAAAAATTTATAATTGTATTGTGGGTCCTAGTTTTATGTCTTATTGGCTATCCTCTCTATTCGTTCATGATGTTTGGGAAACGTTGCAATAGGGTTACTCCGTTTTAGTGACCAACTAGCCCGAGCGTTACCTAATACCTTAATTTCACTAGAGGCTATAACATTCTAAGATTCCAAATTTGAGGGGTTATATAGTCATAGGGTTGAGGAAAAGTTTAATTCTCCTTATTTTCCCCATCCTCAAAAATGGATTCATGAAGTGGATTCAGATATTAGGTGCCGATGTGTTATGATGTAGTGGTGGTAAGCATGTTATAGATTAGCACCGTGCTTTTCTAGTTTTGGATCCTGTGCCACAAGGATAATAGCAATTTCAAACTGAAAATACATTATCATTATTTTTTAAATATTATACTCATATCTTGGATAATAGAAGTATCAAACCCTCAGCCACAGATGAGTAACCCGCAAATTTTGGTGTAGATAATGAATGAACTCATTTTTAGCTCATTTGGTATGTCATAAATAGAAGTGTAGAGGGGCCAAAAATGATCAATAGGTTGTTTTCAGATAACTCTCTGTATATTTTAATGTTACCCTAATCCTCCTTAGACTGACATGACTCCATTTTTTCAGACTATAGAAGATTGATCTAATGGTCTCCAGCTGATGAGAGTGGAGTGCTACGGGAGGTTGATGGGGAACTATATATTGTTGACCTTGATTTTTCAAGCACTTATCTATATGAAGTTTTTAGAGTTTTTAATACCTCTATGTATGGAGGTGTCTATGAAAGTGGGGTATTTCCTCATACACATGAGATATCACCAGAGGGAGGTTGACCACAGTGGATGTTAGGAGTAGAGACCCTACAATCACTCTCCATAGCACCAGGAGAAGAAATATATTGGTAATGAACTTATTCTACTTATGCTTTGATAGAATTGTCAAAATACTATCTTGGTGTTGTGAATTTTTCTTTAAAAACTTCAAGGACACTAGCATTGAGTAGATTTGGAATATGTTCCATGTTTCGCATTATGGTAAGAATATGCCGACCTACCTTTTTGGATTGTGAATGGATATGAGCGTACTAAATTATGATTTCCAAAACATGTATTAAACTATATGGTGATAATTGAGTATGATGCTGTTACTGGGAAGCAATTAAAATATGTCAATAATCTGTGTTATTATTGATAGGAACATGATTATATCTAGAGGCATGTTCTATTCTCCCATGGTGAGACTCAATGAAGATGGAAGTATGAGCCTGATCTCAAGCCTTTGGGATATTCCAATTGACTTTCATGGTAGTAGTATGAGCATACCTCAAGGCATGTTCCACTTTAACGTGTTGATCCCCAGTTGCAATAGGACAATGAGGCTTCTCCAAATATTCATTATCTTCCAAAATATGTCGACGGACCTCTGGAATGGGTGAATGAATATGAGAATCCTCTTGTAATTCCTTTTAATGATGCTGGCATGGTCATTCAATGGAGGATGTTGGAATTTGTACCTTACTTATGTGATCTTCTGGAATATGCTTGGAAGATTCACTAACATGAATATGAGTCTGCATCAAACCTTGTGCCATTTTTTACATGGATATCCTTGGCTAGGATGGGGAAATATGCTTCATCCTAGGATGCTGGAGTTTGTAACTGGACTTCATCGACAAGAATATGATCCAATGCTGAGTATTTTCCCCTCTAACATGGTGATCCACGTTTAGAATTGGGATATATGCCTGATCCTGGGCCTTTGTAATAAGCCACCAGACATTTTGAATAGGCACCTGCCTCTGTCCCGAGGCATGTGCTTCTCTCATCAAGTGATCACCAGCTAGAATCATAGTATGATCTCAGTCCGATGCACCATCATTTATATATGCTAAAAATACAACTAAATGGGAGAAAGAGTGTGCACATTCTTTTTTATAACCACTTTTTTGTGATGATCATAGTGTTGAGTTTCCCTGGTTGTAGGGATAAGATTATGCACCTTTCACATTATTTTAAATAGTGTTGAAATATACCAGGGGAGTTCTCTAGCAGTTGAAAAAAATATATTATCATTTTAGCAATGTGTGTGCATCAATATATAGCTACACATTTTCTCTCTCCATTACACACTAGAAGACATATTCAATTGAAAAAAGGATATGAACCCAATTTCATCCTCCTTATTCCATTAGTGTATGTTGATCGAATTCATGCCTGAGGGTAGGGATATACACACCCCCGTGACTTCTATGGAAATATTTCCATAGACTTTTTCTGAGTCATAAGGGATATGATCATTCTTGCTCGTTCCTACTAGAATATTCCAGTAGTCATCAACAACATGAGTGGGGATATGCGCCCTCTCCAAGATTTATGGTTCCTTCCTCATCTGATGAGCCTTCCTTGCTACCCATTCATGGGTGTTATAGGCAGCAATGTGTTGAGTGTTACCCAATGTAGGAGACTAGGGGGTATCAGCGGGTTGATGCTGGAAATGACAGTTAGAAGGTTCTCTCCTCGAAGACACTTGAATCAAATGGGATCTATATTTGGATTTATAATCTAGTTTAATCTGATACTTAATGTAGTATTTTTTATGGTATGGGGATATGATCTCAAAGTGGTTGGTTACAAAAACATGGGATACAATCTTAGAAAAATCCTTCCCTAGGAAATGAACACTCACCAGTTTTATTACATGGAGAGCATCATGGGGAGCATCCCAGGTCGGGAATGTACCATGTCAGTTGTACTCAAGGACCATCATAATTTCCACCTACGTTTGGAGTTTTTACAATGCGTTTCAAGGGGGATTATAGCCACAGATGATTTCCTAAAGAGAACAATGTAAGATAAAGGCATTATCTGGAATTGGGATGTTTTGAATACTTGTATTCATGTAGAAAACCAGAAAGAATGTCACAACCCAATGCAATATGTTAGGAATAATGTTTTTAAACAAATATGCATGGTTATAAAAAAGGTACTTATATTCCTGATCAGTCCATTATGATTTTTTGGAATTATCAAATCGAGGATGGACTTATTAAAACTTTGGATACAGAGGATCATATGTATGATCATGTTGATCTTACTACTTTTTCTATATAGGGTTTTAAAAAATGTGGCATAATGAATGATTATCATTTAAGTGATTCACATTGGATTATCTAACATTGTTTTTGAACAGTGGGAATTTTTTTTTGAAGGATGGTAACCTTATCATTTTTTATTTTAGAGATTTACGTTGGGTTCACCATTTTTGTTACCGTTAGGGTTTGAGGCATGGATGGGATCCATGCATTAGTTCTGATTGAGGGGGGTATATTGTGCTAAATCATGAACATCAGACTACTATTGTAACTCCTACTAGGAACTCACAATTTTTCCCTTTTCCATATCTGGGTACATACTTATTTTTTAAAGGTAGGCAGTCACCAAGGTTTTCAATCCCAACAAATCATTGGGACTCGCATTGGTTGAGAGGATGGGAGGTCAGGCTCATCAAAACCATGTGGGGGAAATTATTACCTACTTCATGACCCCCTTATAAATTTATGATATGTTTTTGAATCTCATCCTAATCCCAATATGGGATCGGTTACCATAACAAAATGACTATAGGTTAATTTTATTTCATGTGAAAAAGATAGGGGTCTCTATAGTGAATTTATCTTTATGTATCTAAGGTTATCCACCATTTTCTAGTGATGGGTAGCTTCTCATGTGTTAAATCCATATAACCAAGTTCTTTAAAATATGTGTCTCATACAGAGGTAATGAATATTAAAATGAGTGGATTGAGTCATTATGAGGCTTCCTACGTATCTTGGTTATTGCAAGAATCGAAACCCAAATAGTTATTTCGACCTGTGTAGTTTAACTTCATGTCGAATGGACTTATATGGGTGCTCTAGGACACCAAGTATTCAAACTTGAGTCCTAGAGGGGTCTCCAATATATCTCGAGTATAGCTAGAATCATAGTTTCTATAGTTCATTTATTTGGGGATTATAAATTTATGTTACCCTTGTCATTTTAGAGACACATGGTTCATATGATTTGTTTTTTTCAATTCCCTAAGCTCACATGAGTTATGATCTATATAAGAAATATGGGAAATTTTTTTCATTTCTCACAATATGGTAATTATATGATGGGAATGGCTGAAGATCATTTATTATAAAACCCAGACCTTAGAGAGATGTCCTATGTTTCCTAGTTATGGCTGGAATCTGAGTCACCATAGTTTAGCTATTTTTCATAGATCATGGAAGAATGAGGTAGAGTGGTCATATCAATGGAATAATTGGGTCAATATATGTGAGACATTAGATTAATAAATGGACATACAGTGAAAAGGGTTTTTATTAGAGCTCAGTCCTTCTGAAGGCGTCCTACGTATCCAAGTTGCTGATGTAATCAGATTTCTCATAGTTCAATTTATCGGGGCCGTACACAATGGAGCAACCCTTACCATTATGCAAGTTTATAGTGAAAATTTAATGATCATTGCAAGTCCCTAAGACCATGTGATAAATGATTGTTGTGAGAAAAAAGGGATAGAATGTAATCAATTTCATTGCTTTGAATAAGGGAATTAATTGTTGGGCTCACCCTGGATTATCAATGTGGAGCTAGAAACTCACAGAGAGGTGGCCTACATATCTGGAATACATCAGGAATCAGAATCATCATAGTTCCATTATATCAATTCTTATACACTTAAGATTCCCTTGTGGTTTGGGACTACACAATAGGGTTTCCAGTTTTATCATGTTCTACACATCGATGATTGAAAATGTTGTCAAGACCTAGGATGAACTTGTGTTCGGGGCTCACACACTAAGGTTTTTCTTTTTATTTGGGGCATACACACAATACCTAAATAATTTTATCAACTCCTAGGATGACCTTATGGGTGGAGAATACACTCTGAGGATTCATGTTTGATCATGTCTTACAAATGACCATGGATAATGTTAACTAGTACTAGGATTCCCTTATGATGTGTCCTTCTTGTATAGAGGGTTTCACATGACCTAGTTGTTTGGTTTAGTGGATATAATATGGTCTAGATAGTTTTCATTTAATGAAATTACTTGAACTAGCTGGATTGTCATAATGGGTTTCGAATGATCTAGTTGGCGTAACCTGGTGTCATTCACAAGAGCTGGATTGACACATATAGAGTATGTTGCAGGAGTTAGTATGACATGGTTTAAATGATTTTTTAAATCTTGGATAACATTCTTAGAGGACATTGTGTGACTTTTCTGACTTGTTCGTTTGGAACTACAAGTCTTGACTGAATTTTCGACATGGTTTCATGAGAGCATAGTTTTAATGCTGAGATGCATCCATGAGACTTGACTAACATGAGATGGGCCCATTATATGAGCTAGGCGATGTATTAGAAGGCCATCTGAAGGCTTGGGAGATAAGACCAGAGGGCTCTGCAATACTGAAGTTGTGTGCCCAAGGGGACCATGTTACTTTCTCGGATATATTCGAAGGAATTTGCATGACCCAAATAGCATGATGAAGGCATTCCTAGAGATCTATGTGACATCTCATGGGGTTTTTTCATGTCTTGTATGACTCACACAAAGCCCATGAGGGCCAAAAAACATGTTTTTACCTTATTTCTTCCACATTAAATTTTGATTCTAGCTCTTGTATTGAGAATTCCTTTGGATTATTTAGTATTAGTTTATCTAGAGACACACTTGATGTGAAATACATGTGGTATGTTCTTCACACATATTTCATGTGATCTATGAATGTTCAAATGAAGTGACTTATGTATTTTTCATGATTGGTCTTACTATTCCCCAGTATATTACCTGATGGAATACTTGTGGGTTGTGAGATCAGCCACTCAGAGAAGTCTTCTATAGCACCGGTGCCTCTAAATATTAGACGAACCTTGCGTGTGAGAGTAAAAAAGTCAAGATTCAAACCCTTTATTCATGTTGGGGTGGGAGATTTATAGGTTTATCCACCACAGTTGTTCACCCATTTGTGCAACATATCTAATGGGAATCCATGATGGAGAGAATGATGGGATCTGGCACCACAAATCTTTACGAGTCTGTTATCGATCACTTATCAGGGAGTCACCTAATTTTCATCAAACTTGATTCCCTATATCAACACACCTTTTTTGGATTGTTTTTAATTAACGGGGACCTATTTGATCATATGGGCATTTTAAAGGACTCCCTGTATGTCATATTGACATGTTCAATGGTCTCCATGAGATCAAAGTGCCTATTTAAAGGTATCCAGAAAATGCTCGATGCTTTGCCTAGGACATTTCGTGAGGCATGGGTGGCTTGTCTGGGGGGTATTCATTGATATTAGCATGGATCATCAAGGATCCTTGTAGTATTGTGTTTTGGACTTCCTTAGTGCGTCAAATGGGGTTTATGACTATGACTGATTCCACCTACTTCCCTTTTATTTACTTTGTTTTATGTGACAAAGTTTGAGAGTCATATGAGATTAAAAAAGTAATATAAAATAAAATTACTCTATTTTCTATTGATTTGTTTCATGACCAATATAGGTAATGTAGCGGTACACATGCCTTTCATGATAAAAATACATCTGTTTATCCTTAGGGATCTAAAGGGAAGAATATAGTCTCCTAAACATTACTTAGGATTTCCATGTGTTGCATCAGACAAGACAATGTGATTTTGTGAGATGAGGCCGACATATCACCAGTGACTAATGAGGTCTTTCAGATCACCATGGGTAAGACACTTTTCTTTCAACGACCACGAGTAACTCTCATCTCCACCCCTTTCATTTCCTTTGTTTTTTCTACAATGGTTAAATGTCATGTTAGATTGATAAGACGTTATCATGAAAACTTACCCTTCTCATCAGTGATGAATCACATGAACATTAGGACCATTAGGGGTATCAACCTATTGGACATATTTAAATCAATTTTAAAATTATTTTAATTATAGATTTCATGGTGCTAGTTTCTATCAAACCAAAAGGACTAAGAGAGCTTATTTTGCTGCCGTCGCAAGATTACTTGATGTCTTGAGCACCTTCTCAAATGTAGAGGGGCGTGTTGAGGGAGGCTCCATAAGATCCACCATAAGTTATGCAATGTATGTGGTGTCATTAAATACCATATAATGGCCACATGTTTTTGAGTCCTTTGATGGTTCATGTGATCCACAAGTATCAACAATATTCTTATTCCTTTTCTTTTTACAGAAAATAAAACCAATATTCGAGTATTTCTCCCTTTTTGAATTTGTCGATGCTCATTTGGTGGGTGGAAAAGACAAAAGTAATAATAATGAAGGATATAATGTGTATATATATTATACTCATGAAATAATTATCATTATTTAATTATAATATATTATTTATTTTCATAACTTTAAACCCATTGAAAAATTAAAATGCTGCTCGCACGTACATGTTGATTACCACCTCCACGATATGATGTGATTCATTTTTCTTCATTTAATCACATTTTTGGTATATATTGGGTATTTAAAGAGTTATTATTATATTTATGATATAATAATAATTAATTAAAGTAAAAATAATAGTTACCTTCTTTCTGTCATGTTCGATGAAAAATAGAAACATTATTCATGAATACGTATGCCCTTCCATCTCTGTGATTATAATGTATGTTATTTTCATTACCATATTTCATAGTAAGTTTTATTTGAATAAATAATATATAAAAATGATAATTAGTTCATGATTATTATTCTATATGTTATTGAATAATTACTTATTTGACCATGTTCTACATACCAATTTTTTTTTGAAATTATGAACCGAGTGTCCTGAAATGACAAAATATCGATTTAACCAACAATGTAATTTAATGTAATTGTAAAAAAATGAAAACATGGTTTAATGATAAATTAATAAACACTCAAATTGTTCTTAAGTAAATAGATAACTAATATATATTTATTATTAACATGTTAATGGACATAATGGGAAATTTAAGACTCAATGTATGATATTTCATCTTAATTTCCCTTCATTAAGGCATATATTAATGTTAAACAACGAATTTATTTTATATGGTGCCTATAATACCCATTATAAATTTTATATAAATAATCCTTCAAATATCATTTTATTTAATGTTTAAATTCAAATTCCTACATCCTAGAGGATTTAACTTGAATGTTACCATGTGCTAGGGGTGTCTTAACTCTATTTACATTCCTAGGGTTATACTTCTACTTCATTGACTGTGTTCTGCCTTGATGATGTGTGAATTGATATCAAACATGTTTTATTATATATTTAAACTTTTATAATGGATATTTCCATATGTTCACATAATCACTTTATGGATTAATTATCACTTCAAAAGTTATGATCTTTGGAAGAGTTTTCTCTAACTCATTCTCATTTTCCTAGGACATGTTTCATGAGGTCAACCATGATTTATTTGAATGGTGTACAAAATACAACCTGAATGAATTTTTAAATTTTAATTCATTTAATTTATGTTATTTAAATAGGCATATCATATTCTTCTATTCAATTAATTTTTATTTCCAAAGTTACCAATGCAGTTAAAGAATTATGTAGCAATCTCATTTATTTTTTGGATTTTTTATGTTCATGTATCATTGAGTGGAAGAAAAATTATCTTCTTTTATAGTACCATATATATTTTCTTCTCATACGATTATAAATATGGTTTACATGTTTACTTTTATTTTTTACATTATTGATTAGAGAGACATCAGAAAATTAGTTCTAAGTGATACCTATATTATATATCTGATTTTATATTGGGAATCCCTTTCTTATATATTCATGTTTTTAAAAATTCTTTCCACAATGTTATTTTATAAAGCATATATTTCAAAAAGGTATTTTCTATGAGCTTTGAAAATATTTTAAAATGTTTTAAAATTAAATTCATTATCTTTTTCCACTAGGGGTCACATTTAACACTCTTTAAGAAGTATTAATATGAAAGTTTATTTTAACATTTATGCCATGAATGGGCATTACCACTGTTATTACTATTATTTTATTTGAATTCCTCTTTAAAATAATAAAATTATATTTTGAGAGAAAATAATTTCCTAAATGTTTTTTGAATTTTTTATTTTTAAAAGTGATTATCAAAGTGGAATGGATATTTTTCTCAAGAGTGTTTTCAATGTTATTTTTATGGTATTTATATTCATCAATGACAACTACCCTATATGTTAATTAAAATAATTTGATCTATGTTTTAATGATATCATACTTATTCTTTCCATATATAGATTATGATTTTTTTGTGGAACCTATTTCTTTCCCTTGAATAATTAAATCTATGAAAGAATAATGGTTTTTCTTATGTTGAAAAAAGAACTATTTCATGTGTTTGATAATATTTTTATTAGACATTGTTTATGATTATGGGAGACACTAACATAGTTCATGATGATATGTGAGCATGATATATATGATTTTTATGGGTGATCAAGATATAAATCTTCAATGTATTGGGTAATTTTATGTTCTCTAGAGAACTATGTTGGATGTTCACAATATTTCTTATTCTTCTTTTAAGGGTTATTATAAGGGTAATATAAATATAATTTTACAAGATACCAAAAATTTTATTTATTAGTCTATCTAGTTTAAATACCCTAATAAAAGGGTGAATCAAGGTACTGAGGATTAAAACAATTGTCGCATTGATCTTGTTTCACCATTACACAAAACATTATTCTCTCTGTTTACCATTGTATAGAATAATATGATGATTAAAACATCCACAGAACACATCAGTTTTACATGTTACACAGTCACTATGATAAATCCTAGGAGAATAAGTTTTAAAATTTTCTATAAAGAAAATCCACTAATGATCACTAACAATTACTTGGTTTCGAGAAAACTCAATGTACCTCTTGGTTTATAACCAATCATAATTTGAAATCTCACTGCTCTCTCAACTAAAGTGTGCTCACTTCTCCTTCAGATGATTCAACTTTTGATCACTTGAATCAATATATTTTAAATCAAATTTGAGGCATATATATGTTGAAATTATATCCACTTGATGAATACCACTTTACCACATATTTATTGGTAAATCCCTATTCAACCCTTTAATAATGCTCACTTTTTTTACAAATCTCACCCAACCTTCATGAAACTAGCCAAATCATCACCCTAATAAATAATTTCAAAAAACCCTAAAATTTTGAGAAGTTCCACTCTTTTGTGGAGCTTAGAAATCCTTCACAAAGTAACCCCATTTTACAAATCTCACATCAACATCATGATGATCTACAATTTCATAAAGTTCTCTAAGACAACATGAATCTCAATACTTTTACAATGCAAAAATTCTATGATTAGCTTATATTTCCAACATGAAAATCATTTTTTCGTGGACTTCTTCATTGGGAAAACCTTCGTAGATAACCTTCCTAAATTCAAAGCCTTTAGAATTTGTTGAATTTTTTATCATTAAAAATGAGGGGGTATAGGCAAGTTTATAGGTGTTTCCTCTATTTCACGAGGCTTCTAAGAAATCCACCATATTTGAGAAAATATCCCAATTATTTTTAGAAATGTAACTTATCTTTGTGAAGCACCAAGGAAATTTACTAATTCATGATGCTTCTCATAGTAGTGGAATTTTTACCATATTTCTATTATAAATAGACTTTTTTTAAAAGATAAACACCATCATGAACCTCTAAACATTCTAGAAGAAAAAAAAACTTCATGAAATTAAAAACCTTTATGAAACTCATGAATTTAACATATATTAAAGAGGATATCATGGAAATACTACTTTTTCTATGAATGAACCAACCGTTAAATTTTAGACCCCAAAATTTTGACAAATATTGGGTAACGATGCCACATTGTACAAACATTTTTTGTACCACGTCTAGAGAATCTATTCCATTTTCATGGATCTTTTTCAAAAATAATGATGGAACTATAAAAATGATCTTTTCCACCTGTATTCTATTACATTAAATATGGTGAATTTATCATCTCATGATAGTTTCATCTAGGTAGCTACCAATTTCATCATCTATTTGTAATTATCCATTCCAAATATTCTCAAAACATTGTTATTATATAAAGATAGATAAATTATTGTTACATTTTCTCTACGTGTCACCTGTAAACCAATGACAGATGTAGTTCACTAATCATTGATATTTCAAACTGACTGTTCTTGAATTTTGAAAACTATTTACACTATGATTTATCTGATCCACTAAATATTATATCATCGAAATACACTAGAACCATCATCCTTTGATTAATTTTATTGTTTACATTGATATTGTAATAAAATCCACCACACTAAAAACTGAGTTTTTAAAAAAACCTATCATTCTTTGAATTCCACACTCTCGATGCTTAATTCAACCCATATAGTGCCTTCTTGAACCAAAAACTATATTCTTGTCTCCATGAATGAGAAACCCATATAGATACTCGATATGCACTTATTCTTCTTGAACACAATTAAAAAATGACGAACTTATGTCCATCTTGATAACATCAGACATTCTTTACACCAATATGTCAAAAAATAATATGATTATTTATATCATTGAAATATGTGAAAATGTTTCATCAACATTGACACCTTCTATTTGGAAGTACCCTTTCCACACTAATTGTGATTTTTTAAAATCATTGTATCATATCCATTTGTTGTGAAAGACCCATTTAAACCAAATGAAATTCTTGTTTCATGGTATCGAAACAATCCCCCATATTTGATTCTTCTCAATTTGGTCAAGCTCTTAATTCATTTCCTTAACCTAGTTTTCATATCCATAAACTTCCTCAAAAAATTTAGGCTATACCTGAGATAGGAAAGATGTATGCTATATTTATTTCATTCTCCTTGTTTTTACTGGTGCTAATTGATCACAAATAATATATTGTCTATCAATTTCATCTCAACACATCAGATTTTTTTAGATGCAGGATTGAGTTCCTACTTCGTAGCATCGATATCATTTTTTGAATCCTTATTTTCCACTTCGTCTCCCCATGAGTTTCTTACCTCCTCATCACTTTCTTCAGGTAACTTTTCAATGTGTTGTTAAATATTATATTCATTCTCTACTATAGTTATGCCATTTCTTTCATCTAATTTTCCCAACCTCTTACAAATACATTTATAACATTTTATTTTTCTTGAGTGACCATGGAATATCTCTTAATCCCCACAAGAGTCAAATTTAATGTGTTTCTATTTATTATGAATAAAAAAATAACGTATAAATATTTGAAAGTATTTAAATGCTACATTATTTCCATAACACATCTATTAAAATGTATTTTCTTCCATAGGACACAATAGCTCCTTGTTAGATATGTAAACCAATGTCAAGACATCTTCTATCTGAAATTTCTCTAGGAGTTTATTTTTAATAAGCAATGTTCTGGCCATGTTGTTGATGATTAAATTTCTTCCCCCAACAACTTCATTTTGTTGAGAAGTTATCATTGATGAAAATTCATTCTTAATCCCAATTTTATAGAGATAATCTTCCACATGAATTTTTTTTATTTCCATACCATTATCAATACAAACCAAAAAATAGAATCATTTGTCCATTAATTATTTATGATTACCTTTGATATTGTTTTATGAAGTTGAACATGTCAGACTTGTGGAAAATGAAAAATACCCATTCTATCCAACTGAAATAAAAAATTAAAAGATAATAATATCTCTTCTCATCAACGGATATTGGGGGGATATGTCCACACACATATTTGGGCTCCAATTCAATAATTATGGTTGTTTTTTCCTTTTTTCCCTTGTACGTTTTTTCTAATAATATTCCTTTTCTTGAAAGTATCACGCATGTGATTATGATGAAATGATATCTTGGGGATATGTCGAACCGCATCCCATTTTAAAAGACATTATATGGATGGATAGAATATATGGACATGGGGATTATTCCAAAACCTATTTTCTTCCTCTCTAGAGAGAAAGCACATATCTTCTTCCCCACTCACAATGTATAGATTCCCTAAAAGTGATTTCCCTGTAAAATTTTTTCACCATCATGTTCCCTAAAGGTAAAAAATTTCATTGAAAATATTATAGAAATTCATGAGTCACAAAATAGTATAAAACCTAATTCTTTTTACTAAGACCTTTAATAACCAAGACATCAACACATCTCATGTATCTCCCCCAAATATGTCTTCCCCATGAAAACAATCTTTAGGCCTTTACCATTTCCCAATATTATGAAAAGTTAATTATTTAACCTTGTGAATGTCACCAGATCCTTATTTCATATCATATAATTGGTGAATCCACTGTCAATGATCCATTTTGTAGTGAGATATATTGCCTTAAAATCAATCTACGCAACCAATGACTGCTAATATATTTTCTTTTTGATCCATTTCTTCTATTGATACTCTTGATATTTCTCATATCATTATGGGACACCTTTATCTTATAATATTGTTAATAAATTTTTTAATTTTAATATAATCTAACGATTCCATCAGTGGATGTGTACAACCACTTTGATTCCATTTTGGTACCTTCCCCAGTTTAGTTGATGTATAATAACTGGCCATGTTTTCAAATAATTCACACCAGAAACAATGAATATCAAATTATACCCTATAATATTGAAATCAGGTTGGATTTCACTATTTCTCTTATTCTCTTTGGTACCTCTTATATATGGAACATATATTTTTTTAGTTTCTTATTTTCCCACCATAGTGACATCTAATGCATGGTAAATTTTTGTTTATCACTATGACACCAGTAGTTTTTTATTGGGTTCTCTGAATATTATAGTTCAGATTTATACCCTAGCCATTCTTCTTATTAGGGGTGGATTCTGGTGGTCTAACTTCAACTATTACTTCTTTATATTTTTGAACAAGTTCCAAACCAACCATATCATTCTGATCTGTCATTTTACCTTCCAAAAACATATATGTATATTTTATTGAACTCTAAATTTTAAATTTACATTTTTATTTCCTTTTTATCCTACAATATGAGATTCAAGAGATTCTCATAATGTTTTTCTCTTTATATATTGATTGAAAACCTCCTCTTCAAGATCTTTGATGCTTTTGACTTGATCTTTTACCTTGTTTGTCAGAAAATCACCAATTATATTCTGTTATTCAAATTTGAGCCTGTACTCAATGGATTTTTATGAGATTTATTTCTATTAATATTAAATGATTTTAATTTCATCATCTATCTTATGATTATATTCATCCTAATTTTTCATCTATTTTTTTCATCATAAACTACCTTATTGGATTTCATTGTTTTTTCTCTCCAAATGACTACTACATCTTCAAAAATAGCTTAAAATTTGATCTGAAGGTCATCCCTTCATTTAGCTTCTTCTCCATCCTTGTCACTTTCTTCCATTATTTGAGAATTTATAACAAATTCAACCATAGCATTTTCTTCAAGATAATTACAATCCTCTAACTCTTCTGCCTCAGATTCATCTGAACTGTCATCTTCTTTTGAAATTAGATTCTTTTTTGAATAAATTTCTCATTGTATTTATCATTCCATTCAAATTAGAATGATAATTCTTCTATATTATTTCTTCATCATACTCTTAATCATCTTGAAACTTATTAGGTCTCATGTCTGCAAGAAGTCAAATCTTTCCACATCAAAATCATGAAACTGGGAGTATCCCTTTGAAAATTCCTCTTTCTATATATAGATTTAAGGAGAAGAATAACCTGATCTCATCTATACCGTCTTTCTCCTGAATATATTCAATAGTGATCTTCTTTGTGGCCATGAATTATACTACTTTAGACTTCCCCATTTCTAAATCATTATTTTTATCCTTTTTTATCTTGCATGTGACCAGAGTACAATGTAAGATATCCAATGTCTAATCATTTGGATTGTTATCATACAACAAATAATCCCTAATCTTGAATAGAGGTTGATGAAATATCATGATTCCATTAAAAATCATTATATATTAAATAATTTATCTAATAAAAAGAATTTATTCATCAACAACATCAACCCAATCAAAAAATGAATCAATAGACTCATTAGGTTGAATTATAATATCCTTATACTTGTTCTATAGATCCAAAAAAATTTCTTCTCTGAATTTTTAGACACCACCATAAATATATATCATCTTTTCCCACATAGAATGTGATTAATTACATGACATCACCTTTATATCAACTTCATTGGATATAGATCCCCCAAAATCATTGATTTATTTGGCATCACAATCTAATTCTATAGGTTATGATTTTTATAAAACATCCGTATCTATACTGGAATAAATACCTTGCGTTATAGGTATAGAAACACTCATAGCCAATAATCATAAGAAGTGTTCCATCTGATTATTTCATTACAAAAAATTATTTCCATCAAAGATCAGAACCCCTTTGTAATTAATACTTTCCATTTATTTTGATGAGAGAGAACCACTGAATTTCTACATTTCCCAATGATTCTAATTATTAGTCAAAAGTTTATATATTATATGGGGAAGGGGGTTGAATTAGGGTATGAAATATTAAAACAACTATATATTCAGATATTATGTCTCTATTAAACAAATCACTTTTATCTCTCCTCCGTATAATAGAGAAGAATATGATAATTAAAAAAAGAACCGGACACAAAAATTTGACATGGTTCACCCTCACTAGATGTTTTATAGGGGTTATATATATGAAATGATCTTGTGTACCAAATCCACTAAATATCACTACTAATTAGATGGTTCATATTGGACTCACTGTCCCTCTTAGCTTATAACCAATCTCAATTAGAAATATAAATTATCTCTAAAGTAAAGTGTGATCACAACGCTTTTAGATGGTTCTTCTTTTGATCAATTGAATCGATATGTTTCACAACTCATTTGGTGCATCAATAAATAATAATTTAATCCACTTTATAAATAATATGTTACCATATATTTATTAGGAAATACATTTTCAAAACTTTCACGATTCACACCCCTTTCAAAAAGATCAAAAAACCCTATCAAAACTACCCAATTATTCACTAGAATATACTAATTTTGTGAACCCCACACCGTTCATAAAGATCACCACTTTCATGAATCAAAAAAAAAATAATGAAGAACCATCCTTCTAAAAATATCACTTAGCCATCAAAAATATCGACACACTAATGAAGTTCAATTATCCTTCACTATGATCAAAACATTAATGATCCATAACATTTTAAATTAACGTATATAGATTTCACTAATTTCCTTTATTTTTTAATTTTTTCTCAAGAACTACCTTCATGAATAACCTTCTTAAGTACATTACCTTTAGATTTTAATTAATTCATGCCCATTAGAAATTAGGGGGAAAATTCATTTTTATATCCCTTTCCTCCCCTTCACGAAGATTTCAATCACACCACTATCTTTTTGTGAAGCTCCAAATTCATGTTCTTGAAGCAAACAATCTTCAAAAATCTCTAAGGAAATTTTCCCATTCCTGAAGCTTCTCATATCCATGGAGTGTTTACCATGTTTCCATCATGCACCACCACCACAGTATCTATTCCCTTTTCATGGATATTTTTCATCAATCATAATGTAATTCCATAACTATCCTTTTCTAACTGTTTTCAACAAAAAAATAAACCCAAAAATAGTGAAAAATTACCTTGAGGGATTTGATCAAAATATTATTCATGATTACTATAAGCTTATAATGTTTAATTTGATCAATATTGATATAAAAAGGCACATGATTATTTATTATTATATGTATCTTATCTTATGTTAATTTTTTATTCCATGTATCATGTTTTACGATCATGATTTTGATGTTTATGAATTATCTTATGTTATGCTTATACAATTTTTTTTATTTTTTCTTCATAAAATGGAATTTCTCTGTGTGGCCTTTTCAAACCCTACACACAAAGTAATCCCCCTTTCCCACGAAGTGGTCCCTGCCCTGAGGTAGATCCAAAATCGTGGAAGGAGCCATTGCCAGCCGAGATAGCAGAGTGTCCCGGAGGGTGACAGCCCGATCGACGATGGTTCATCAAAGAAATCCTTCAGAAAATTGGGCCACACCTCATTTTTCCCGCCCAATTGGGAATACGTATTTTTTCAGGTGACATTATCTTTAGAGTTATGGGTAACATAATGAGTTTATAATTTTAAAGATCATTATAAGTCCAAAGGAATAAAAACTTATTTTGGTATTTTTAGTGAATGGATTTTAAGGTGATTAATGATATTTTTGGAAGGCTTTTTTTATATTTGGTTGAGGTAAATTTAACCCTTATGTATAACATGATGGACTATTTTGGATGAATACTATTAAATTTTATGGGATGTAAGGTTAAAGGTATGAGAAAACCTTTGGGGATAAAACATTATTTAATATTGAGGTTATTGAGGTTAACTGGTATATAATTTTATTTATTTATGGAATGATCTATGTTGAATCATGGATGTTATTATTGAATTTTAGAAATTAATTTATTATTTATTCATATGAAAAATTCTAATATTTATATATTATCTTACTCTCTGAAACCCATTTTAGTCTTGGTTAATATACAAAGGTAGGAGAAATAAATTTTTAATCTTTTATGGATTATAAAGAAGTTGATTTTTGGGTTCCAGATATGTAAAATTCATCCTATATACTCATAATTTGGTGGAAAGATGATGTTTTGGTTAAAATATATTAAAGCATGAAATTATACTTTTCATTTAAGTATATTTACTTATATTATTATTCTTGATGGTAAAAGAATTCCTAAACTCTAGGAAAAGGATCTTGAAATAAAAAATTTATCATTCATTACAGCTGAATAGATAATATTTTTCATGCCTCATTTGTTCAATATTTTGTGGTCATTAACTTTCTCATGATCAATTACATTCTTGTGATAACTATTATTTATAACTCTCTATCATTATATGGATATTTAATTTTTCCTCCAAGTTCAAATTTTTTACTTCTCAATAATTTTATCTTATTTGGAAATATACATTGGGGTATTCTAGAGGAACATCTTATTTAACTTTTCCACTTTTCAAAAGGAAGTTTGATTAACCCTTTTTATGATGTGGGTATTCAACATAGGTATTTACAAATTTAAAACCATTGATGGCCATAATCAATTTAAAATTGTGGGGATGAAATTTATTAACTGGGGGAGAATGTAATATCCCATGATTTTTAAAGAACAATATGTTCTATAGTATATACAATACACATCATTAAGATTAAACAAAGTGCGAAATACAAATATTTAAATATTATTAGGATAAACTATCCATTAAATGGGAAGATATAAATAATAATAACCACACTAGAAAACATATATAGTGAGTTAAAAGTGAATAAAAATGTATCAATTAATTCATAGGAAATAAGAATTCAATTTGTCAGTATATTAATTTTATGAATAAAAATATGTTTATTTTCAAAATGTTTTTGATTTTTATTTTTGGTTTAATATTATAATTTAATTTTTGAACTTATAGATATTTTATATGATAAAAAGTAAAAATCTTTTGAATTCTACATGTCAATTTTATATTGTTATTGTTTTTTTAAAATTTTCTAATTTTTTTATCTATAAATTAATATTGAGTAATAATAACTTTTATTGAAAAATGTCTTCACTTTTCAAGTATATAAAATTTCACATTAAATTCTGGATTAGTATATAAATTTATTAGTTAATTTTGATTATAAATTATATTATAAATTGTATTTTAATCAATATTATAATTTATTTTTGTGTAAAAACTTTTTTATACATAAATGACATTTTTCGAGAAAATTTATTTTCATTTTGTTTTATAGGTTTAATATTAAATTAAATTATTCCAATTTGGTGAATTTAAGTTTATAAAATGAATTTCATATTTTTAATAAATGTACCTATAATTATTTTATAATATTGACATAATTTTTGGTCAATATGAATTGTAACCATAGTAAATTTTGGTTACCATAGTGAAGGTAAAATAGGATAATTAGGGTTTAAACTAATGTGAAAAGGATTTAGATTCACACAAAAACTATCAATAGATTCAGTTCATTTTCCTATTTTATCTATAGTCTTCCAAACATAAAACATATAACCTTTTATTTCTTTGATCATTGATTTGTGCATTTATAATATTTTAAGTAAAAGATAAATTAAAAAATATAACTCTCTTCATATTAATATTTTTAATATTTTGTAAAATCGTTAAAATCAACTTATTATAAGTTAAAATTTGTTATTTTAAAGTATAGATTTTTTTTCATGTTAATTTATATTTATTTTTTAATGATGAATTAATTACCCTAAATTCTTAAGAAACTTCAATATAATGATGTGCAAGTAGTAGGAAAATCAAGTATATGATTTCCAAAAAAACTCTGAAAGTATTATTGTTGGGGTGGGTTATAGTTTCCAAAACATTTAATAGATTAATATTCAATAATATGGATGTGCTTAAGATTTATATTCAAAATAAATTAATATCTTATGGTCTTTAATGTCAAACTAAATGAATAGTTTCAAAATGACATTATTGTTATTTTATGTTAAATATTATATTATTAAATTAATTGAAAATCAGAAAATTATTTATAGTGGAAAATTTGGATGAAAATGAATGAAAATTTAATTACTTATCCATTTATCATCCAATTTACTCCTTGTAGGTAATATTATAACCATTTGATATTGTTAAAGTAACTACAATGATTAAGGTCAAAATAGTTTAACCAAGGCCTTAGAGTAAAAGATAAGGTTTAAAATAATACACAAACCTATCTAATTTTGACTATATGATTAAATTAATACCTTAAAATTTTTATCTTATAATTCAATCCATTTTTAACCTTTTTACACGAGTTAAACACATTTTATATTATCATATTTCATAAATTTCCAAACAATTATCCTCCCCTAGCATATAAAAGGACACCCCTCATTTCTCTTATTTATACCACCTTAAGCCATACTCCTCAACCAATACCTATCCAATTATTTTCTAAAATTACATATATATTAATTATAGGTTTCAGTCTTCATAAAATCCTTTCTATGGGTCGTTAATAAAGGATTCAAAGGAATTCCACTAAAGAAGAGGTAATCATCCAACCAGACATCTTTCAATTTATTTCTTCTTATACCTCCTTAAACCATTCCTTAAAAAGTACAAAATAATAATATGATTATATGAAATTTAATAGTATTTTATTTTCTTAATAGAATGAACCTGATTAATCCCTTCTTCTATCAAAGGGGAAATTAAAAAATCATTCACGGGTACGTGTGGACTACCAGCTATACGAAGTGATGTGTTTCATTTTCCATCTCCATTTCTCTGGAATATTTATAATGATTCATTTCACACACACACAAACACAAATATATATTATTTTCATGGAATATATAATTTTATAATGATAACATATCATTTATATTCTGAAATTTTATCCATTAAAAAAGATAACTTCATTCGTGTGTATGTGTGGATTTCCACATCAATGAAGAGATGTGATTTATTTTTCATCACCACATAAATTGGTTGGTATATAAAAATTATTTGAAGATATAATGTTAAATTTATGATATAATCAGAATAATATAATGATAAAATAATATATACCATTTTTAACTCCCCGACCTAGGGTCCACTTATTCCTTGCCCCGAGCTAGTGGGTCACAAACCCTCAAGAATGCCTCCCCATCTGCCAAAGGCTGTGACTAGTAGTGAGGGTGTAAACACGGTATAGTGGGGAATGTATACCCTCATTGGAAAAATAATAGATAAAAATATATAAAATCAATATTAGTGAAAGAAAAATATAATAAGATAGAATCTATAAACTAAGGAAGCATAAAAAGAAAACAAAATAATTAAGAACAAGAAGATAATAAATAGAACAAATCATAATAATATGAAAAGTCTTAATAGTAGTGTCTAATACATGGATGCACGACACGCTATAATACAGAAATGAAATAGCCAGATATAATCATGCTACATAATAATAAAAAAAAGAAAAAAAGGAAAAAACAACTCCATGAATATCAATCCTAGACCCAATCCTCTATTCCTAAGATCCAACTAATGGTAAGCATGTAAAAAACTAGTAGTGGGGTGATTTATCTTATCAGTACTTGTAGACATATAATTTAATTGGGTACTAATGGAAGCCCTAGTAGGGTGTGAGATAACATCTCAGTAAGCCACCACTAATGGCGTCTACGTGTAATCCAAGAGTGTTCAAAAACTAAATCATTCAAATGAATAAATGTATACGTAATAAAATATTGTAATAAATAAGTATATATCTCATGTTCTTATGGGAGACAAGACATATCTACCTCCTTCATCTCATTTCTGGAATGAAATTATGAACATTCACTATATATGTTGTTGTAATATATATAGTATAATTATATATATTGAATCCACCTATATGAACATAATATTTTTGGATGAAGGTGGACATATACCTGAAATACTTGTTGTTGGCTAGACCAGGGCATAACATAGACATCCATTATCAGTCTGAAAATTCTATAAGCTCATGGAATAGGGAACCTTCCAGACATCCAAATAGAGTGAGAGATTCCCTACAATAACAATCGAGATTTCAATTGATCCTTCACGGAAACACTATAATCATGTAACATGGTTTGTAAAATCCAATGCTAATTTAGTATTAGTAGTGTGTGGCATCATGATCGACACCCAATGAAATGGATTGTAATACCTCCATGATAAATGATCCTTTACCATCGTATACGAGCCTCTATAAAGGATAATTAAAAGTATAACTGGAAAAGGACATTACCTCCCATCCATTTCTTTAATATATCCCATATACATTGAAGAGGCCTAATCATTCATAATATAATAGGCTTGACGAATAAAAATCCATGCTTCTTTTTCACCTTGATCTTATATATATATATAAGTAATAATCTTGTTTATTATTTAATTCATGAGGAATTACCTATCATATATAGTTTAGGCTTGTCAAATTCCATTCAAATAATTACAATTCCAAATAATCATTTGGAAAAGAATGGAAAAAGGGATGGTCTTACCATCATTTGAAGTCCTTCTAATTAAACCAACATATTCATTTAGTTTAAAGAATGGAATCACATCTTTCATATTCCATACCACAAGATCAAATTGATTTAATTCATTAATATATTGGAATTCCATTTCTAAGGATCAAGTGTCCAAGGGAAGGTGTCATGGGCAACATGAAATATATATACTTGGGAAATTCAATCTTTAAGATGATTAAACACCTAAGTGGTGCTTTGGGTTTCATCTAATACACATAATTAAAGGGCGATTTCATTAAAAAAACTAAGATAAAAACTAGGATGATTTCCAAACATTGGGACCAATTGACAAAAATGGCTTATTTTTCTTGGCACACCCCTAGGGTGACCATATAAAGTATGTAAATCTCTTAACCCACAAAAAAGGACCATTAAAAATGTATTAATATTCTACGGTCAATTAGGTATGAAGGAATCAATATTAATGATATGATCAGAAAAATATGACATGAAGAACAACGATGTAATTATGTAAAATCAAAACTCAAAGGGAAAAAATGTGAATATCTATGTTAGGGCCATAGAGAACTCCCCAATCAATATCCAAATCATATTAGGAGAAGGATGGAAGAGATAAAAGAAATAATCATACACCCTAAATTTAGGTTAAATAATGTTTACTTAAATAGAAAAATGATTTTGAATATTAACTATGATAGGAGTAGATAGAATTGAGGATATTACCAAGACAGATCCAGTGATTCTAATGGATTGAAGAATAGACACCAGATGGAGAAACTAAATAAATTCTTAGATTTATGTGTTGTTGAGATCAAAGGAGAATGGGAAGGGGTGATGGTTCAATCAGAGAATAAACATAAATGGAAATAAGGATTAAGATTAAATGAAGGCAAAAAATTAAAATTTACCCCAAAATATGAAGGAGGAATGTTTGGACGCACAATGTGGACAAAACATGTGTAAACCATGCTCTATTCACTTTTATTTGGGAGAAATCATAGTTAGGTTCGTCATTTCACTAATTTGGTGTAATCCTTTCTAAAAGGCTCTATACTACATTTTTAAAATGCCACCTGGCCATGCTCCTTGGGTTGCATGGTTGTAGACAATATGTACAACCTAGTCTGTTTTCCCCTTTTGTAGATCTAGGCTCGGAAGGAACGCAAGATGCACCTGTTACATTCACAACATTATTAGACACCATTTCTGTTCCGTTTAAGGTAATATTATTTTAAAAATAAATATTTGTACCTTCGTACAAAATAGGGGTAGTTACAACCTCCGCTCCTTCATGAAACTTATCCCCGATTTATCCTTCTCAGGTTAAAAAGGCATCATTTACCACATGATCCAACCACTGAGGATGTATATTATCTTCCCACTACCAAGTGTCATCCTATACTCAGTTATTCTTCCATAGAACCCGTACCAAAGTATCAATCCTCCCATGAAGATTATTCACGCTCCAATCCACCTTACACACTAGATATTCTTCAAAGTGAGCATCTATAGCCAATTCGAACTCATCAGGTTGAAAGATATGTGTCCGGTCTGGATAGTGTTAGTGAAGATGAGATACATTAAAGATATTGTGCATAAAACAACATCTCTGACGAAGTTCCACATTGAAAACCATTGGTCGGTTCCATTTCAAAACCAAGAATGGTCCAATGAACCTTGAAGAGAGCTTACCCGACTTTTGAATACGTATATCGACCCACCTGGGAGATTTGAACATCCACATTATGATTACCTAGATCATCTCTATAGTCTCCCACAAGATATGTGTTATAAGAATATATTCTCCCCCTACATATACACTTTAAATAGGTGAGTGGAAAAGACAACATACAATGGTTCAAATGAATCCATATTGATGGTATCCTACAATAAGTTATTATATGATTACTCAATGAGATGATTTTTTTTCACAAAACCTCCAATTTTATGGACACATTAATTGATCATGTATTATAACACATGGATTTCATGATCCGTCTATCCATTGGTCTGTGAGAGATAGGTTGTGCTCAGAAGTTTCTGTTTACAAAAGGCGTTCTACGACCCCTGCTAGAATTTTGACATGAATTGAGTGTCTCTATAAGAAATGATACAATGAGGAGATCTATGAAGTTGTATAACCAATCTTTTTACATCCTTCGTAGCTCATCTACCATGATGGTCTATCACATCGGTAATGAGTGTAATACCTTCATAAAATTATCAATGAATACCCATAGTGTATCATTTATATGAGGTGATCTAGGTAAAACTGTTATTAAGTCCATAAAAAAAATCAAATTTTCACTCAGGAATGGGAAAAATTGGTTGACAACCTTCCATTCACTGATTTTATACATTCACCCACGAACTAGTAGAACACCAAGTGATGACTCTAGAAATCTCTCATTTCATACCAGACCACCAATACAGGCATTGTAGGTCACGATAGATTTAGGTGAGATTGGGGAGAACCGCTCATACTGAGGTGTGAAATTCCCACATCAAGTCATCTATGATATATGTTTGGAACCATACATGACCAAGGAACAATATGGTATAATATCCATCCATGTTCTAACATGAAGATTTATCATCATTTGATAGGATTTAATTTATGACAATTCATTCAAGATCAAATAACTGTATCATTCTCACTTGTTCTCGAAGAATAGAAGTCACTTCTAAGGCTTTGAGGATAGTCTGACCATGTTCCTCATGATACTAAATGTGAATATAATTGAATAATTATACAATATTCCATTATCAACTAGATTCTATAACCTCTTGAGTCTGAGTATTTTGGTTCTTAGCATCACCTAATGAATTTAACATTCTGGGTGTATAAAAAAGATCAAAATCAAATGAATATAGGTACTCAACCCACCTGTGATGCCTGAGATTATGATCCTACTATGTGAAGATGCACATGAGGTTTTGGATCCGTGAACACCAAAAAATTAACTCCCATTTTGTATTGTCTATAAAAGTTTAAGGAATTCACAAAGGAAGCGAGAGTTCATGTGCTAGGTAATTCTACTTGTGGTCCCTCAACTAACAATACATGTATGCAATGCATCATTCATCCTGCATCAGAATAGATCCAATAATAATAACTAATTTGTCGCAGTATGTAGTATATCTCCTACCCATATTTGGAAGAATTTTTATGGTTTCTAAAGTCAATTTTCGCTTCTAATACTCAAAGGATACTTCACAAGATTCTGACCATATGAAATTATTATCTTTTTTTTTCAAGCATATATGTGGTTCTTAAAGATGTATGATAGCCCAAATGAACTATCTGTAATATCCATCTTGACCCCTGAAAAATAAAATTCTAGAGATGTTCAATGGAAACATCTTGGAAACTACATCTCTCACTTTATTTGGGTTTATTGAGACTCCTGAAACTAAGATAATGTGAGCCGGAAAGTGGACATTATTGATCCAAAAGAAGAAATTTATAAGTTTATCATAAATCTAGTTCTCTCTCAGTGTATTCCACATGATCTCAAGATGGATTTTATATTACAGACTGGAGCATGAATAAACCAAGATATTTTCATCAAAGTCAATAAGAAATGAATTAAGATACAGGTGAAATATGTGATTCATAAGATCCATGAAAACAGTAAGTGTGTTTGTGATTAAGAAAGACATAACCAGGTACTCATATCGACTATACTTGCTCCTGGAAGAAATTTAAGGTATGTATGTTGTCTTAAAATGTTGTTGATGATACCTTGACCCGAGATCTATATTTTAAAACACTTTCACTCTTTGGAGATTTTCCTAGTGGTATTCTATTAGAGAACGTGGATACCGATTCTTTTTTATGAGCTAATTAAACTAACAGTAATCCATAGAGAGCCTAAGAGGGCCATCCAACATCGTAAAAAAAGGTCCAGTGAGCCCCAACTAGAATTTATGGGGCATATAATCATTTAGCCTTCATATCCTCCATTTTCTTCATGAGATCTAGAATCTCCTTAGGTACAATCCTATAAAGAGTAATGGTCACTGGTGATAATATTGGTGTAAGATCAATAGTAAACTCATCCCCTCACATATGAGGTTGCAAAAATGAGTGACTAGGAAAGAGGTTCATGAAACTATCCACTATAATAGAAAAAATAACTAGTTGTAACCCCAGGTTATCAAGAAAAATACTAGAAATCTACGTTGTCACACTTCCCAACCTCTTCTGCTTAGGCCCTACTCAGGTCACACTAAGATTCCATTCTTCCTTATTCGTGTACCAAATTCCATCTGGTGATTTTATTACAACCATCTAATGACAGCAGTCAAAATGGTACTTATAGGGAATCAACAATTCCATCCTGATGATTACATCAAGGACTATCACGTTGAGGGAATATAGATTCCACATGAAAATCTCAAGGGTTAGTCCATACAACGAAGAAATCCATCCCAACAGATACCTAATGATTTGTATAACGTCATAATTCCAAGAAAGGGATCAACCTATAGGCATAGATGTCCCATAACATTCTAAAATATAAAAAAGTGAGAGAAAAACTGTGTAAAATAAATAAGACACTCAACTTGTGGATAATATAATAACACCTCATAAATTAGAATTTCATGACCTCTAGTCATCTAGTGTTGGCTGTGATACATGTAAATACTCAATACTATGGCCCTAAAGTACTATCTGACTTCCTTGAGAAATCCCTCTCTATTGGTACTGAGAATTATATGTTTGACTACCTCTACCTCGACCACCACCTCAGCCTGAGTGAATGGTGGTATTCCAGCTACCATCGTAACATGATCCTATTGGTCCAGCTTATAACCAAAGAGCATGGGAAGATCTTCATTCACTAGGAAAAGGAGGGAATGTATAGCATAAATGTTGAATATGGCCCATCCTACCATAACCTCTGCACTTGATTGGATCACGTGGCCACTGTAGCTTTTTTGTCTTGCCTTCATGCACCGTTGAAAATCAACAATGATATCTATTCATGGAGGCTTACTACTTATACCTCTATGGGTAGCCTCAATGTAACTTCTTCATTCAGAAGATGAACCACCAATATCTCTAGGTAACAAACTTCCCTCACTCACACCTTCAGCATCCCTCAAGTTCCACTCTATAATAAGGTCTTTGATGAATATGTTATAAATTTTCATCAACCAAACAATGATTACATGAGATTAAATGGTGTATATTAACCTATCCTAGAATCCCTCTGTGGTCATATGATCATAAAAAAACTGGGGAAGCAGAGAAATGATGTGGCTTAATGAAATGATAAGAATACTCCATGAAATATAGGCTCCTTTTCTAGAGGATCATGAATTCTATATATTTTTCAACTCTTAGAGTGTAGGGAAATAAATAGTGATATAAGGTGGTCTAAAAATCTACATAGACAATGTCATGATGTCGATTCTCCTATGTGATAACATCCATCCACCGCTTGGACAAACCATGAAGATTATATGTAGCTAGATTAAACCTTCAATATGGAGGTGTCTAAAGATTAATAAATATATATAGGATCTCCTCGATCCGAGAATCTAAAACTTTTGGTCCTATCTTTCTCGAGAAGGTGGAAGGATTCTGCTACTGAAACTCATGAGTCTACTCATCAATGCTCATGGTAGGTTAGATGACACCTAACAAAAACTGCGACATATGAAGGAATCATTTTTGTAACTAGAAATCTTCACCCATATGTGGAATAGGAAGAGGTTCCATAGGTTTCACTACAAGAGGAATCACTAGAAGCTTTGGGACCACTTCCCTAGAAGCATGGTCATCACCACATTCAGGGCATACACCATGAGGAAGTCATGGTGGCATGACACCATAATTTCAAAAGTAGACCTTAGAAGAGATTTTCGAATTTTAGAATATTTCATTTAAGAAACTAGGAAATGTATAAAGACTTCTTATAGATAGATCACACCTCACTACGTAATTCTAAATCCAGGAATAGATTATTTAAAGATACTACAATCGGGCATGCGAATATAAGAGATACCAACTAAAAACTAATAATGATTGGATTAGGTCAAAGTCTCTATTTATAACACATATAAGATGGACGTATTCAATTTAAAATTAATTTGCATTTTGAATTTGTGATTGTTTAAACCATTAAAATCACATATAATAGTTGAATCGGATAGTCTACCACCCTGTAATCTATAAGGGCCCATATTCATTATGAATCAAAACATGGAATCCACTTGACCCACATTGTAACATGTTCTGCCTCATGTGACTAATGAACCATTTCTCAACGTTCCATAATTTACTATTTAAGGTGTCTATTTTAACTTATTCAATAAAAAACTATTAGGTTAGGTAATTCTTGTATCAATAGTGTTTTCCAATCCTTATAATAATTCTCAACATAATTAAATGTATATTCAAGGAACTAATATTATGCGATAGGAAAATGCATATAGAAAATAGATGTGATGTGAAAAAACACAGGTCATGTTAATCCTAGTGTGACCAATTATGATGCATGTAACAATGCTCTATACCCTCATATCATCATGCCAAGGATGGAAGAAATCCTCAATAAAAATAATAATAACAATCACAACACAAAATGTGTGTCACATAATAGTGATATGTTTCCAATAGTGATAGGAAAATGATAAAAAACTATTATAAGTTTGTAAACTCAGCCTTTACCCCAAACATGGGTTCCTAATTCCCAATCCTGAATTATGAAAATTTTCCAAGAAATCACAATCACCAATATATTGTCTCAAAATTGTTTGTCAAGAAAAGAACCCCTACGACACCACATTGTAATGTCCTAACAAAAGGTAAACTTAACCCTTTCCCTAATCTGGTGGGTTATATAGCCTCAAGCACGAATCCCCGTACAAAAAATCTTGTTAAATAGAAGTGAGGTTGTAAAGGTGGTATAATGGTGAGACTATCACCTCATATTGAGTGAAAAAATAGATATAAATTGACAGAATCAACAATAGTGGAAGAATAATATAAACAGACATGATCAATAAACTGTGGAATCATAAATAGATAACTAAATAAGTAAGTAGTAGAAGATAATAAATAGAACAATTGATAATAATATCAAAAACCACAATGCCAGTGTCTGTTACATGGATACATGGCATGCTATAATTCAGAAAGGTAACAAGAAGATACAAACAGATTATAAAATAATATAAAAAGATAAAAATGAAAAAAATACCCCATGAATATTGAGCTTACTACTAATCATATTCTCTTAATATCCAACTAATGGTAACCATGTCAAATACTAAAAATAGAGAAGTTTCCATTATCGGTACCTATAGATAGATAATATTGTCGAATACCAAAGGTAGACCGGGTAGGGTTTGAGATAAAATATTATTATTCCACCACCAATGGAGTCTACATGTAATAAATATAGTGATTGTGAATAAACAATGTACATGTATAAATGAATAAGTAAATAAATTATATAATAAATAACCAGGCTGCTCCGGTTCTATAGGTACACCTGATGTCTCTACCTTCTTCAAATATTTTTCAGAAGAAATGTATCAATAATCACTATATATATCTTGTTGTAATATATATATATATATTATAATTATATATATATATATATATTATCCCCCTATATTAATCGAGTACATGAAAACATAAGTGGTCATATACCTGGAATACCAATTTCAAGTTGGACCGTGATATAACTTAGACACCCACTACCAGTCTAGTGATACTATAAGCTCATGAAATATGGTACATTCCCTCCATCTCAATATAGTGAGAGGCACCATGAAACATCACTCGATATGTTGAGTGAGCTATCTTTGAGACCCCCTAATCATGGAACATGACGTGTAAATACAAACACCTATATAGTATCACTCAAGTGAGACATCATGATCAGCCCCTAATGTAAGAGAACATGATAAATTCATCTTCAAAAACTAATTACCATTATGTTACATCCATTATAATGGAATATTTTCATTATAACCAAAACGAGGCATTATCTCCCTTCCATTTCATTCATATATCCCACATACATAGAATAAGTATAATCATTCCTAATTTAATAGGAATGAGGCATAACACCCCATGTTTCATTTTCATCTAACACTTATATTTATAAATAAGGAATAAACATGATCATAATTTAATACATGAGGCATTACCTGTCATATATCCCTTTAGTAAAGTCCAATTCCCTTCAAATCATTAAAATTAAAAATAAGCCATAGGCAAAGCATCACAAAATTCATGGGATTACCTCCATTTGAAGTCTATCCAATTAAAACAATTGTTTAATTCAATTTAAATAATGGTATAAAATCATTCATATTCAATACCACAACATTAAATCCATTTAATTAGTTAAGAGATGGGAATTCCATTTCTTAGGCTCAAGTGTCAAAGGGAAGGTGTATTGGGAAAAATGGAATATTCCTACTTGGTAAATTACTACTTCAAGAGGAACAACCACATAGGAGGTTATTTGGGTTTCATTTGATACCCATTATTCAAGGGAAATATCATTTAAAAACTATGCTAGAAAATATGACGAGTTCTTGTCATTTGAACTAATTGTCCAAAATGGACGATTTTTCTTGGCACTCCAATGGGTGACCATATAAGGTATGTACAACCTCTAACCCCCAAAGTAAGGATAATTAAACATTTATTAATTTATAAGGATATATTAGATATTAATGGATAAAGATAACCAAGGTGCTTGACAAAATCTTGTATGTGTCAGAATGGCGTAATTACGAAACATTAAATCTTGAAGGGAAAATGATGTGACCACCTACGTTAAGGTTGTAGATGGCTCCTCGATAAATATTTTACTTAGATTCAGATTATGTTGGAAGATATCTAAGAAATGGTCAAATTACCTTAATATAGGTTAAATTCTCATGCACTATAATAGCAGAATTTATTATAATATTGTCTTTTATATGAGTTGTGGGTCTATGGGAGCTTAACGAGATGCATCAAATGCAGCCGATGGATCGATGAATGAACACCGGATCGAGAAACTGGTTCAATATGTAGTTTTATGTATTACTGAGAAAAAAATAATAAGATAAGGGATGATGTTATCCTAGAGGAAGAAATAAAAATCGAAATAGGTTTTAATATTAAATGAATAGATAAAATATAATTTTACCCAAAAATATTAGGGTGCATGGTTTGGACACACGGTTTGGAAATACTGTGTGCAAACCTTCCTCAGATCACTTCTACTTAGAGAAGACCACATGGTTAGGTGCATAGTTTGAATTAAATTGAGAAGAAATTGAAAAGAGGCTCTATAAAATGTCTTTAAAAATTCACACAGTTGGGTGACTTGGGTTACACTATTGCACAGAAACTGTGTGGTTTAGTATGTTTTCCCCTTTCAGGGATCCGAGATCTAAACGACCCCCAGAAGCACCTATGAATTTAGAGTTTATTTAGAGATATTTTTTTAGTTTGTTTATGGTATTAAAATTGGAAAGCCATTGATCTGTACCTTCATTAAAAAGATGGATTGTTACAATATTCTCTTATGTTTGTTGAAAAATGGAAATGTTATTCATGCGTATGCATGGCTTACTATCCCCATGATTGTAACTCAATTTATTTTTCATAAACATACTTCATCTTTAGTTTTGAAAATAAAATTAATGTATAGTAATTAAAATTATTTCCTAATTATTATTCTATATTATATGGAACAATTACCACTTCAAACATGGTCAATATAACGAATTCATTTTAAAATTATGAATCAAACACCATCAAAATATCTGAAGGGGACTTTACCAATTAAGTAATAAAATATCACATCATAATAAATGAAAAATGGTTTAATTATAAAATAATAAATCTGTAAAAGGTTCTTAAATAATTAAATAATTGATATAATTTTATTATAAAAATGTTAAAGGACATGTATGGAATGTCTGGAATTGGGGTACAGATTTCTCTCAATTTTCCTTAATTGAGACATATTTTATGTTATACACATAATTTGTTTTATGTTCTACTCACTGAATCATAAAAATTTTATTTTATGAATCCTCCATAATAAATTTTATTTTATGTTTTTATTATAATAATTTCATCAGATGGTATTTTTTGTGAAATCTTCCAAGTGGTAAGGGATTTTTATCTCAATTTCCATTAATTTGGTTATACTTATAGATCATCTTTGGCATGACATGATTATATTTGAATTTATATATAATTTTTATGGATTTTAACATATTTCAAAGGGATTTATATATGTGTACATAATCAATTCATGGATTAATTATAACATCCAAATTTATAGTATATGGAAATGTTTTATTTGTCTCAATATCATTTTATTGAGGCATTTTTCCTATCAAAAGTCTTGATTTCCTTGAAAGGTGTACATACTAACCCATGAATTAATTTTTAAATATTAAATATTGTAATTAATGGAATACAAATTTCTATTTAAGGTTCATTATTTCATATAATTTTTATTTCAAAATATATCAATGTTTTAAACACTTTGTGTTAAAATCACCTTAATTGAAGATTTTCTTTTTGAAAGGATCCTTGGGGGGGAATCATGTATTGTTATTTTATTGAACCAAAAAAAATTCTCCACCTCTCATTATAAAAATAATTTACATGTTTATTTCACATTTCCTCCCTTATTTATTAATTATACATGAAGAATGTGGTTTTCAAGTGATAATAATATTTTATCTTCTTTTATATTGAAAATTATTCTCTTCCATATCAATGTTTTATAAAATGATGTCAAGAATGATCTTTTATTAACAAAAATGGTTTCATAATGTTATTTTACCAAATTATTGAAGATATTTTAAAAGTTTTTAAAACGTAATTGTTTATAATTTTCTATATGGATCACTTCTAACTCTCATTATTTTTTTTGAGTATAATGTATATTTTTAAAATTTATAGCGTGAAACTATTTCCCTTTATCAAAAGTATAATTAAATTTGAAGTTCCTTTTATAATTTTCCCATGTTAGTTTCAAAAAAAATCTCCATAACATTTTGTGATTTTTTTGTTTTTAAAATTTATATTCAAAGTGGAAAGGGTATTATCCTTAAGAGATATTTTAATATTAATTTTTGGTAATTCTATTCCACACAACCCATGATGTTAATTATATTCAACAAGGTATATTATTTAATTATAAAATCCATATTATTTCTCTAGGGAGATTTTGAAATATTCATGGAAGATATTTCCTTTTCTTAGGAAAATGAGGATGTAAAAGAATAATTGTTATTTTTATCAAGAAAAATGAAATATTTCATGTGATGAATTTATTTTATGGGTCATGGACATTGTTTACAATGTTAGTTGACAAAAATATTTGTTATTACAATAGGTGATACTGATAAATATCATAATGATGAATGATTCTAATATAGATCTCCAATTCATTGGGTTATGATTATGTTCACAAGAGAATTATGTTTGGGGTTTTCTATATCAGTAATTTCACATTTAAGGGTAATTTTAAGACAATTTTCCACGATACAAATATATTTTATTTCTGATTTATCTATGTTTTTAATAGTTACTTTAGTAAATATTGACACCAAATTGATCATAATTATTGATTCATATATGACTCTTGTCTTATGTTAAATTTTTATTCTATGTATCTTGTTTCATGATTTATTTTGTAATGGGAATTAATTATCTAATGTTATTATCATGAAATTTAATTGTTAATTCTTATGTTATTATTTTTTTTGTCTTATGTTTAATTGTTGATTCTTTTGTTTAATTTGATTGTTTTATAGATATACTTATTATAATCATAATATCATTGATAAAATTTAACTGTTAATTCTTATGTTTACCATTACTAAGCAGTTGAGCTCATTTTTCTTAAGATTTTTTTTTCATTTTTTATAAGATGAGTTTTTAAGTATATCATTAATAAGAAGGTTACTAGATGTGAAGTACATAATGGGAGATGATCTAGATTTATATGAACTAGTTATATATGTATCAATTTTTTTAATATTTCAGTCTAATTATCTAAAATTGTAAACTAAAAAGTTCCTTGGGCATGTTAGTGATCCAATATATCATTTGGATGTTGTGTGTTTTGTATGGTTATAATTGGTTCTCATTTATTAGTATAATTGTTTATATATAATGTTGGAATATTAGCATAAAATTTGGGAGTATAGGTCTGAGACAATTATAGGTGGTGGAACCCCAAATATTGACTTTCATTGTAAAATATGGAATTGTTTTTTATAGAGGTCATGGTATATGATTTAAAAATGAGATGTTCTGTTTGTTCTTATATCATCTACCTATGATTGGTTATGGATTTTTGGTTTTGAATCTATTTCAAAAATGATCTTGGGAACCTCTCATGGTTACCCTAATGTGTGAAAGTTATGTGTTAATTATTTTTACATCTATTTTAAATTGAAATAAACTTCATTTTTATTATTATATTTGGTCTTTTTATAGGAATTTAATTATATTCTCTTGTGTGAGTCCTATTTGTTGGTGCCGTGGACCTTCTTATAGTGAATGTTTTTTGATGAGGGTGAGCATGTTGCCACTGGTCTTGGAATCATTATTGGTTATTGGTTTTGGGTGTCCTATGGTTATTAGAGTTATAATCTATGAATTTGATCTTATTTTGTCTTGAGTTTTTGTTGAATTAGTTTTAGAATCCATTGGTGACCTAAATAGAAATATTTTAAGGGTTTTAGGGTATGATTATACTGGGATATTGAGGTATGATCAATTTATCTATTGATAAATGATTTTTTGGTTATGGATCATGTTTTTTATTACCAATGACACATTTCCGTCGCTTAAACTAGGATTTATAATTTAATTAAAGATTAATAATATTTTGATTAACCATTATTCTTAAGAATATATAAGGATATAGAGTAGAATAGTTAATATAAATACCACACCATAACATCCACTTATTTATATAATTTTAATAATATACTGATTTTTATATATTTTCTCAATTTTTTGGATTTCCAAGAGATTCTATTTTTTGTGAAAACCATTAGTTTTTAACGATATTTGGTCATGTTGTGAATAAGGGTGGTCACCCCACAACCTTACCCTCTATCCTTTTAGGAGTTTTCATGATTTATTTTTTTCACTCCCAAATATGTATGTTGCATTGAGACCGTGATTTTTACATGAATTGTTTTTTAAGACTACCAACATGTTTTGTTATGATTGATCAGTGGAACCGTGATTGTGGATATCCTTAAGATCCTTCAGGCATCTAATAGAAGGGTTTCTCTATAATTATATCTCAGAAAGTGAAATCATATCCTGAAGGATGTCCATCACACATCGACAAAGAATGGTTGCACTAAAACACAAATTTTCCCAATTCAACAGAATTATGAATATAACTTTTTCCCATTAATAAATTTAACACTTTGGTGTTTTTTCTCCTTCTATAGAAATCCTTTGAAACTTATTAGTTATGGAATGTATGTCCCTTAATTTCTATACCCCTATATGAAAATGTATATGGATTTCATCATGTTTTGATGGGTATTATGAAAGAACCATAATTTAAATTCCTTTTTTCATCCATTTGGTTCTATTTCTAATAATTTTCTTACCCTACTATGGTTCAGGTGACCTAGGATTTCAATATAATTGAAATTAATTTGGGTATTCTAGGATTTAGGGTCTGTGTGTGTCTTTATGTGGAATTTATCAGCTTGTTATAGTAGATTAGCATTAAGAATAGTAGAATTGACATATTAATGGTAGGTTTCTTCATCATTGATCCATTGTGTTTAATATAATGACTTATTACTTAATTCTTCCTATGATTTCAATGTTTTAAACGTTATATTAAATATATGTAATTTTTTGATTCCAATGATTTCGGTTTATATCATTGTTTATATTTAGTATAGATGGAATTTTTCCAATATTTCAATGTCCAAATCTATTTTAAAATCCACAATTTACGCCAAGTGTTCACTAAAATATATAATCATATAATTATGATTTTTTTTAAATTATGAATGTTTTTTAGTTTTAAATTTTTATAAAAGGTTTATTTCCCTTATTATTGTTTTTCATAGACCCATTTGAACTTTATTATGATGTTTATGAATTCAATAATGATGTGATGATGATTAAGTGTGATGACTTTAAAATTAATATTATAACATGAATTTAATAATTTATGTTTTTAAATACCAATTATCTTTTTATAAAAATTTATTTTTTTAGTATTTTTAACCATGAACATGCCCAATGATATGTTATAGAAGGTTTATGAAACAATTATGGTGTGTGATATTTCTTAGGATGAGGGATAAGTTTATGAAATTAATATTCTTAATAAAAGGGTTCAGTTCTATTAAGGTAATTTTGTGAAGAGGATGAGAATTAATTTTTTAATGATGTGATTATATTTTATTGGATTATTTATTCAACACACCAAAATTTATAAGTCGTCGGAATCCCTAGGTAGTTTTATGGGAAATCTAGGCGCCTATACAATACTATTTTAGTATCATTCTCTAGAAAGTGGCCCCATGTACATATTTTTTCTCCTTGGGGTTATTTTACCCATATTCATTCCATATTGTGTAAAATAGAGTTTTAAGGACCTTAGATTAATATTCGACATTGGTCTATATTTTTTATATGCTTTATTTTCACTAAATTGTCCCTAGATATCTAATATTCCCATAATTATGATCATGTTTCTTTATAATTTGTATTTATATAAAGGAATATTATGTTTTCATTTTATTTATTCACAAAATTTTCAATGGAAATATGTATTCAGTTAATGATATATTTAAATAAATATGTAAATTAAGTTTAAAACCATTTTTCTTCAATTTGGATATCCCCATTTTCAGAAATCTAAATAAATTGTCTATTTCTTGAAAAATACTGTCACTTATTTATAAATGTTAATTTTCTAAGGATAGAGATATAATACTTAATATATATGTATACTAAAAGATTAATTTCTACATTTATTTTAAATTTGCAGGAAATGGATTTATAATTTAATGTGAATTCCCCTAGGTTTTAAAGAATATTAAGTTTTATTTTTCATAAATTATAATTAAATCAATGTTAACTAAAGGAGAATATAGTGGATACCATTTTATTTGATAAGGGGCAGTTATCTCATGTTATATGATGAATATAGTTTTAAACCACTTGTGGAAAATGGTTGGAGAAGACATGATATGATTTGGAAGTTCTTTTGTCTTAATTTCAAGTTTTTTAGAATTTCTTAGGAGATCATATGTGTGAATTTCCTATACTAATTACATGTCATTTTGAATTATTTTGGTTTTATCATTGTGGAAACCATTTCCGTGTATGTTTCATCTAGCGTATTATGTACGTGTGATTTAAAGATGCATATATTTCATTTTATATAGTTTATGTGTCATCAGTTTTAGTTTATGAGTGAAATAACCTATTTATATGTAATATAAATATTACATATATATCATATATAGTATTTATATTTATTTTTCTAGACATGGAAATATTAAATGTTTTACATGTTTGAAAATAATGTTTTCCATATTTAAATGTTTGAAGAACGAATTCAAATACGGTGATTTATGAATTATTCGTAAGCATTATTATCATTGGAAAAAACCAAAAGGGTGTGTGATTCGAGATAAATAGTTATAAGAAGAGGATCTTCATGATTGGAAGAGAAAAATAAATTAATATAAAATAAATTAAGGATTAAATGGAATTTCCAGAATATGAAGTATTATGAATGATTGAGATTTATCAGTGATTGGTTTTTTGATTTTAGTGGATTAAATATTCATTAGTGATATAAGATATGGATGTAGAAGAAAAATTTTATGTGATATATTGAGTGTATAGACTAAATCATGAAGTATCTATAGGTGTTAAATAATATCTCATAATAAATTAGATATCCACTATGTAAATTACTTCTATTGTGTGATCTTCATTTAATTTAGGATACTGAAGTGTGCACTTTTTTAGGTAATTTAAGTTATAAGAACACGATATTGCTAATGAATAAAAAAATACATATCAATAAAAATTAAAATTTGAAAAAGAAATAAATTTATTTTTTAAATACAATTTTGATTTGAGAAAGAGAAAACCATTGAAAAGGAAGATATATGTAATTATGGGTACAAATATGCCTGACAGTTTTGACTTGGAAATAATATTATAAAGGATTTTTTATGGAAATGTGAGTAGACCCCCAAAAAAGTTATGAATATGCCTAAATTATTATTGGTACGAGTATCTCTAGTAATTATTTCGGGATATCATTAATAAAACAGAATAACTCAATAGAATAGTTTTAAATGGATTTGGATGAGAGAAATCTAAATATCATAATGAAAGTAGGAAAAGGGATGTGTATCCAAGAGAAAAAACAGAACTCTTAAGAAATAAGGTGAATCAAAAGTGTAGAAGTTGAAAATCAATTAGGTTTTAAAGAAATATTAGATGAAGCATTGGTTCTGGTGACCTATGTTACTGTTTAGTTATAGTCAACATTTATAAAGACAACTTACTATTTCTATCGAGGATATGAGAGTATTGTGATATTTAAGAGCTGAGTTACATGTTTTTTTGACGATATATGGTAATTATAAGTACTATGATTGAGGAAGCTCGTATGTTTTCTACGTGAAACAACATCCTTAAAGAACTACGATCTAATTTTAGAGGAAGTGGAGGTGATGAAGACTATTATTTGATATATTCATTTGAATACCATGATATAGACTATAAATATTTCTATACATGTGTGATATTGTGAAAAAATTGGTTCAATTGCATAATATTATGATCTATTCACACGTGTAATATAGTGAATGACCTCTCTACTATAATATAATGACTTGGTAGGTTCTGATAATTGTATCCAACTTATATTATAAATGTTAAAAAGGTTATAGAGTTAAATGTATGACTTGGATAACAATGATTATAATAATTAGTTGGATTTCCTCATTAGGGACGAACCTTATAAACATATTGTGTGGTATCTTTAATGATTTACTTGAATTTCATGTGGAGTATACGGGACAGTTTATAAGAAACATAACTTTTTATGTTCTAACATGATATAATGGTTTAAAGACTAAAGGGAAGGGATACTTAAAAGTGAAAATTGGTATTCAGTGAAAGGAATTAGACAACACTAGCTTCACCTCCACTTGTGGATTAATTTTCCCATTGGGACTCTCAAATGTTTATTCATAGGGTTGGAGAGGATAATTATTCGGAATAATTTTATCATTCCAATCACATTTCGTGTTTCAAATAGGTTCATATTGGATGTGGTTGTTCGATACTAATATTTTTTAGGTTCCTTGGAGGTGGAGGGTGATGATGTTTCACTTTCCAGTTTATAGGTATTCGTGTAGTTTATTTATTTTATGCATCTTTTTTATGTGATTATGAAACTTATTATTTATATCATGCGACTTCCAACATTTGGATTGGTCATACTATGTTTGTAGTGTGATTTCCATTTATTATTAATTTATTTTATTGGGAAAAATTATAACCAGTAGAGTATATTTGATGCCTCAACACTAGTTTATAATTTGTGGGGATTGGGAATGCCATTTGAGCCTTATTAAGGGATGATCTAGATGATATGGTTTGTTTACCTAAGTTATATTGTGAAAAAATAGTATCAAATGCTATTTTTTATTTAGGGATTTATTGTATACCAGTAGTTGGATTGGTAGATCTAAAAATGCAGTTCATGAGTAGGTACTTGATAACCACCATTTGTGATGAAACATCAGATACCATGGGTGTTTAGTATGTATGTTCCTAGAATTCGATCTTGGTTCATCATTGTTTCCAATATTTTAAATATATATTTGAGTATTTCTATTTTTTATTAGAGGATTATGATTTATTTGGAAGGAATTTTTGTTTTGATGTTGGACTTCAAAGAAAATAACTATTTCATATTTACCATGAATAGTCTACAAACCAATTAATGTTACGTACAAACCAGTATTGGTAAAATTCATTGGACTTAAAATTTTTAGAATATGGATTTTTAGATCATTCCGTTAAACCATTTATATTTGTGATTTTTTAGTTTTTTTGAATTTTTAGTCCCTCGAGAATCTTTAAATCCTTTCTTATTTTTAAATTGACTCTTGTGGTATTTTGGTGTTTTCCATTAGTTTTTATGTTATTTGGGGATGAATTAACATGGGTTTGTGAAATTTATTTTACAATAATCCTAAAAATATGGGGCATTTGATAAATTAAATAATATTTTAAAAATGTTTTTCATTTTTAATTGGTCTTTGAAAACAATATTTCTGTATAAAGGGGTAATTTATAAAAATAATTTGAAAATAAAAGGGGATAAGTGAGTCTTTTTAGAGTTTTTATTGGAAAATAATAACTAGTTTCCTAAAAAATGTAATATATATATGAATCTAACATGTAGTTATTTGGTAGAAATACAATTTGGTGAGGTTTTTTGTATCGATTTCATATAGTGATTTATAAAAGAACCTGATATGAGTAAAATGTTTTTTGAATATTTTGTTTTAACTTTTGAAAAATGATATTATTTAAACGTTTCAATAATATTCTTGTTATGTTATATGAAATTCCATTAAGTTTATTTAAAATGTAATTTATTTTAAATGGTTTTTAATAATAATATAATTACGAATTATTTGAACAACGAAATTTGACTTTTTTATATGTTATATATTGTACAGAAGAAGTAATTAGGGAGATTTGGTAAAGAAATGTTTGAGTTTTTCTTTTGATTTGTATTTTTATGAGTAGGTATTGGATATTTTTTTGTGTAAATATAATTCTATTCCTATTTTGGGGTTTTTTTGTTTTTGTTTTAATAAATTTGAGGTTTACTTTTATTCTGTTTTATGTTCTTTAGTATTTTAAGGTTTTTCCTACCAATTTATTAATGTACTCAATGGGTGGGCTTTGAGGTTTCAACCAATGAAAACCCTCTAGTTGACCAAGTTCTATGTTTATTGATTGTTTCATCTATTTATACCTTTGAAAATTATTCTCTTAATTTTTTGATCAATGAGGATAAGTACATAAAGAGTTTTACGAGTTTATTTTCCCATTATTCCATGTTTTATAATATTTCCATGAAGTAGAAAAGTGATTATAGAATATAGATAATATCCTTAATTTTATTAAGTTATCTTGATATAATTCAAAATCCAAGAATTCTAGGAGATTTATTCACTATGAATTTCACTTATAATAATCTGACATTGACCTATATTTTCATGATCAAATAGTAAAGTAGATTATTAGTGTAAAAGAATTCATAGTTTGAGTGTTTGATAAATTTTTTTCATCTATTTATTCTATCATATTTACCATGTTATAGTGTTATTTATTTCTATTATTACATCTTCATCCTTTTAAAAATAATGATATTTATTGAACTAGTTATGGATTTTATTATATTTCACTTTTTTGATTTTTTTTATTTATTTGTGATATTTACATCCCATGTGATAATTTTATTAAGTCAGAATTATAACATTTCTCATCTTTATAGGTAAAAAACACCTTTAGGTAATTAATGTATAATTTGAATATAAAATGTTTGGGAGTCCACCAATTGTTCCATTTATATCATATTTGTAATTTTTTATTATGTAGTTGGAGTTATATTATTATAATGTATGAAATATGGTATTCTAGAACCAAAAATACAAAATGAAGGGTTGTGGGTTCAAGATTTTGAGTCACTTTTGATGATCAATTTAAGAATCTCGTAGGCTTCCCCTATTTCAAGTAGTTGAGTGCTTGTGATATTTCGAAATTGTTTATTTATGATAAATAACTTGATATTTGTTATAATGTTTGATGATCTTCAAGGAATTCATATAGAGTATATTGAGTTTTTACTATTGGTTATTGTCATTGATCTTTACCATGTGGATTTATTTTGAGGATTATGAGTGGGATTCCATTGGGTTTTCATATATTATTTATTATTGGGTAGGGGTGTTCCTTACTTATGGAGTAATAATCTTTGAATTTTATATTAATTTATATTGAATCTCTATTTTATTAGTTTTGGAATCTATTCAGGACCAGACATAGAGTCATTTATGGTTTCTTTTGAATATGGAGATTTGGATATTCAAGTATGATCTGTGTTTATATTGATGATTTATTTTCTTGTTTTCAAAGTAGATATCTATTAGCCATCTTGGGTTTTGGTTTCTTGTATCGTGTTTTAATGAGGAATTTCAACCTATTAATTTTTTAATAATAATCATTTTAAAGCTATTATGGGGATATAAAGTGGTATGGTGTGGATAATTGTCACACCCCAACATCCAATTCATCATATTATTTATCTTATTTATTGGGTTTATCTATGTTTTCTTGGATTCTTGAAATTCTGATAGTTTATAGTGTTTTGGTTCAACCAATGTATTTTAAATGTAGAATGTTGTGTAACAACCAAGAGCAGTAATTTCATGATCAACCCATTTTTTTCCTTTTTTCTTTTTTACAGTTGATGTGTGTCCCCTCTTAAAGGGGATGATACACTGTTACCATGATTTTTATAGTTTTATAGTTTTGGACGGTAGAACAGTCACTTTGGGATAGACTGGTCAATCTATGATTGGTGATCTCTCTTAGACCCCTCATGCTACAATGTTCAGTGTCATTTCATGAAAATATCCAAGAAAGTGTCCCCCCAACAATGAGGAGGGTCTTCATGAAATGATATGGTAATGTTTCTAAGTGATGTGGTCTACCTTTATTCATTAAATGTGGTATGATACCTTATTTTACTTTTTAAAATTTAACCATTTAAGAGTTTTTTCTCTTTGTATTCAACTCCTTTAAACCCTAGTATCAATGGTTCCCATTCCCCTTTATTCTCCCTCACCTCTATAGAGATTTACATGGATTTCTTAACATTTTGATTATGATTCTTAAGAGAACCTAATATAAATACCTCATATTCCTATTCTTTTTTCAATTTGTCCTCTTTTCTTATCCTTACATATTCTTTCCCACATAGATTTTATTTGCAATAAAAATTAATTTTGGAGGGGTTTTCTGATTTTAGGTTCTTGTGTGTTCATTAATGAATTTTATCAACTTCTTATGGTGGATTTAAAATTGAAATAATGGAAGTGGTTGATTAATGGTATATTTATCCATGATTGAAGCATCAAATATTATAATCATTATTGCTTACATATTTTTTCAAATGTTTTAAATGCTTTAAGGGCTATATAAAATTAATTATTAGCTATTTATGTGTTTGTTTTATCTATTGGTTTTTATCCAAAATAGATGGGGGGTTTTCTCATAGGTGAAAACCCAAATATATTTTTAAATAACCCTTGCACACTAACTGTTTATTTAAATTGACAATTTGATATTTAAGAAACATTTTCTAAATTATTAAATGCGTTTTAATTTTGGATAGTTAAACAATGTTTGTTTATATAATTATATTACTAGTAGAACCATATTAATGGTCACCAAAATGTTTGTTATTTATGAGATGACTTGATAATGATTTTTTGTTTTAATTATTAATATAATTTCATAAAATTTCCATTGTAAATGCTTTTATTATTTATGAGTTATAATTTTATAAAAATGGGTTTTATATTTTTGTTGACCTATGTGAAAAAACCCTTTATATTTTATATTATGTTTAGAAATAATTAGGTTTTGTGATGTTTTCATCAATAGAGGTATGTCATCATGGATTTATTATTCTTGATAAATGTGGTGACATTATGAAGGGTTACTGGAAGGGAGGGTGGGAACAAATTTTTTTATTGATGTGACTATATTTTATATGAAAATTTAATTGGCTAAAATACATTTACATATCAGGTAAATCCTAAGGTATCTAGGTAGAACATCAAGTTACACAAACTATACTAGTTATGTATCACGTTTTGGGTTGTTTCCCCAAGTAGTAAATTTCTCTACCTGGGTGAATTTCCCCACAGTTAATCTTGATAGGGAAAAATAATTGTAATGGAAGGTTGTTTAATATCTTATGTTTTACTATATTTTCTATACGTTATATTTGAATTAGATTTTCGATGTAGGTCCTAGGCTCTAATGATGATCCTAATAATTATATTCTTATATTTATGTTTAGTGATGTTATGTTTTGATTTTATTTAGTCTCAACTTATTTACATGAATTTTTGGTTATTTGTATCTATTTTAAAATAACATTCCTAAAGTAAGATTAAATATCATTTTCCTTACTTTAAAAGACCACATTTTCTAAAAAAATGTTAAAGAAGATGTTTGGTTTTAAAAAAACATTGTATCTTTGTTATAAAGGCTTCTTATAAGGATAAGCATATGATACCTTTTTAGGTGTAAATTAAAGGCTTACTCTCTAAATGATTTTCAGAAAATAATGAAATATATTTACCATTAATATTTATGCATGGGATGTGGGGATCATACCAACTAGGTTTAATGACCCAATCTTTTATAAATGAAAAGTCCTATTGATTAACTTAAATGTATTATTATATAAAATAGTTATATAAAACATATAAACTTACTAGTTTTTATGTATTTTGATTTTAAAATACCATTATGAATTTTCACCATTGCTAATATAGACGTTGAATAGTGATCACATAATTTGTATAAATATAGGGCGTTAATAAATCCAATTTACTCAGAAAAAGGAAGAGATGACCTCATCCAGAATAATTACTCCACACGAAGCTCATTTTTTAGAGGATGGAAAGGATCTAGCATCCCTAGGATTCACTCTTAACCAATCGAGAGATGATCTTTCACATGTTAAGCTTGAACGAAACCACTTTTGGGAGAAGTGGATGTCAATAGTGATTACCACACGAGCGATGTTATATGAGCCACCCCAAGAGTCTGTCACCGTCGCACACCATACCCTTAGATCTTATGCAGGTGTTATAAGATCTTATGTGAAATGACCCTAGCCAAATGATTATGTGAATTATTTTTTTATAAATATTATGCATTCATTTTATTATTTTTACTTTGTAAATGTTTTTTGTAAAGCACAAATAATATTTTTAGTTAATATTTAAATTCAATTAAGATATCTATTTTGATGAATTAATTTATTTTTAATTAAAAAAATATTTTACAAAAATATTATTAATAAATTATTTTTATCAAATATAAAGGATTGTATAATTTTTAAGATTACAATGATAATGTTTATTATGTTTTGAAAGTTATTTTTGTCAAAACCCATGATTTTTCAATAAATGTTGATTTTTTTTAAAAGAAAAAATTCAAATATATATAAAATTATTTTGAAAAAATGAATATATTTTTTTTGGATTTGGGACTTTGAAATTAATTAATGGTAAATTATTCATAATTTTCTAAGACATTCGAATTTTTGGGTAAAAATTAAATAATGATTAAATATATAATGTGCTTCATTACATCATAAAGACCCAATAGTGATTAAAAAAAATACTACAAAAGAGATATTCAGGAAATATATTTTTTAACTTTAAAATAATTCAATTTTATATTTGTTTTATTTACTTTATGGTTCCTTAATGGAACCTACTAAACTTATAAAATATGTTATCATTTTAAAATGATTTCCTTGATAGTGTGACTCACCTCCACATAAGAAAGCCTAATATTTTAATAAGATAGGACATTTGACATATAAAATAATGTTTTCCACTACACTTTGGAAACAACCAAGGAAAAAAACCAATGGTTGGTTTGTGGATTTCAATATTTAATTATGTAGATTCCAAAACCAAAGTTTGTGATATATTAAAGAATTCCTCTCTATTTTTCTACATAATCCAACCCACGATCCCACTTCTCTTCACTAAAAACCCTTTCATCACGTCCCTAATCTACTATAATTTATCTATAATCCTCCCAAGGTACCCCAATCTCTCAATAATTCCCTACTCAAGCTCTTGAAGTCACACACTTCCATGTAAAGGATCCACACGTTCCATCCATCCTTATTTATGTCCAAGAGTACTTATATTTTAATAACCATTTATTTTCAATTATAAATGTTGGGTTATGATTTTTAACAACCCCCATAATACCAACATTATGTTTTAATGATGATATACATCTTTCCCCCTCATTAATTCCTCCCACATACACCCTTTACAATGATGAAATATTATAAGAGTTATTCTATTTCTCCAATTTCTTGAAAATTATTTATTATGTTACACCATATATATAAAAATTCCATTTGTTGGGACATATATCTATATGACCAAAATACTTTCCATTTCAAATAAATATTATTAGATGCCAATTTATCTCCCATAAGCCCTTTTTATGATTTTTTATGTAATGTTGTATGGTGCAGAAATTGTATCGTGATTTACCAAAAAAAAATCATTGTGTAGTTAATATCATTTCCATTTCTCTTTCAAGGGTATTCAACTTTATGAAAATATAAATATTTAACGGTATTTACATCTATGTATTTTACATTCGTTAATCTTGGAATAAATTATGATGATTTATTACAAGCTATATGATCTGTGTGACTCACTTATGCCTGAAATTAAATGTTTATAAATGGTGTTCCCTAATAGCGCTCCAGTGCATTGGGTAAAGAATAGTATCATGATACTCCATGTGAAATTAGGGTTTTCTCATTATAATTCAACTTTGATGCGGGTTTACTCTTTCTAATTCAAGTGAAATGAGGGTTTACTCATGATCCATGTGCAATGATCCTTGGATCATGCTAATATGATGTTAAATGTTGTTGCCACATCTCCATGTTATGATAATAATGCTTTATCATTACTTTATGATCATGTTAATATTCTAATTTATTGATCTTCGTATTGGATAACATGTATTGTATTCTTCATTTTATGCCTTTTTTACTCCCTTACTGGGCTTTATATCACACCATTTTCTTATTAATGTCCTCAGGTTATCCCATGCAATGCTTAGTACGAAGGAATGTTTTTTTCATGTAAAAGAAGTTGTCAATAATGATGTTGTATTTTATGTCTTAAGATGTAATTTAATGTTTCTTATTTCCTAATAAACTATACATTTTTATTCTTAGAGTTTTCTTAGGTTAATGTTTGTGTAATAAATCATGTTTAAATGTGTAATAAAGAGTAGAGTTGTTATAGTTGGTATCAGTGGATAAATTCAGTTTCTTTTGGGAATAGGATTAGAAATCTCTAGTGAAAGACTTAGGTATTAGACTAAGCATAATAAAAACATCCGTAAATGTTGTTGATTATAGAGTAAGTGGTTTATTAGGAAAATACACTGCTTTGAGCTAGACTCAAATGGGAAGTAGTGCATGACAATGAGCATTTATGAAATCTTTTTTCGACACTCCCAGGTGATATGCATTTCTAAATTTGTAATATCAGTACGAACCTTTATTAAGGGAATAAAGATTGCCTCTAATTATTTATGTTTTAAAGTAGATCATGGATAACAAGTATTGAAGCCTATGAATTCATAAGTTAAGGTAATACATGAAATTTATAAGTTATAACTTTTTGTCATTGGATTCCCCTTTATGGGTTACCCCAAACTCTCTTTTTATTTAATCCAATGGATGATAATAAGAGGATAGGAGCTAGAAACTGATGCAGATATTAATGTGATCACTATTCTAATGACATTACCAATCTAATGGGACTACTAATCACAATATTTTTCACAATAATCTCTTAGTTAACTGAACTTTTGAACATAAAAATTGGTCAAGATGATCATCCAACCCCACCAACGAAAGAAAAATATCCAATTGAGAGGTTCCTAAGACAAAGGCCTCGTACTTTCAATGGATCATATGATTCGCAAATCATCAAAAAATGGATCAACTACATTGAGAAGATTTTCTCAATACTTCAATGTTTTGAACAAGATAAGGTTCTTCTGGATGCTTATCATATGGAGGGTGAATCTTATAAATAGAGGACATTGATTAAAAATTCAAATTCAAAGAAAGATATTGAGGTGTTTTAATGGAGGGAATTACAAAAAATGTTTTTTGATAAATATTTTCCATACACCCTATGACTTAAGATGAAGAGGGACTTACCTTCGGTCATGCAAGAAGATGACGAATCCATCAGAGCATACGAGGAAAACTTCATAAGGCTTATAAAATACACCTCTGTCATTGTAATTACCCATGAAGGAAAGGCTGACCACATTTTTGGTGGGCTAAAACCTAGCCTTCATAAGGCCCTTGTGATCCTTGACTTTGATAGAAATTAAGAAATTGTCAGATGTGCCTTAAAAGTCGAAAAGGAGATCATAAAATCACAGGGGTATCATCGGGATAAGAAGTAGAATGTTGACTTTAATTATAGTGGTCTAATCGATAAATCAAATGGGGGTAAGAAATTACATCACCCCACTTTCCAAAGGTGCATAAAAAATCCCCAAAAAAATTTCCTAAAGGGGACAAGGAAATACATTATGTGTAGAAGAGAAGGGAACCTGGCCATTAATTACTGATAAGAAAACCCACTATTGTGATTGAGGAGAGGAATGCTCCGTTCAACCTGAACACATTGTTCATTGCTTCAAATGAAAATAATCAGGGAACTTGGCAGACCAGTGCCCTAAGCTATTGGTTTACTGGGGTAACCAACAACTTCCAAGATAGAAACAAAGAGATTTTTCCATCCCTACCACCGAAGATAACTCTGAAAACAAAGTGGTGACATGAACGCTAGTTATTAATTCAATAAAAGTGAACATACTTTTTGATTCTAGTTCTATGAATTATTTTATATTCCGAACGTTTAGTATAAAAATACCAACACCACAACAAATCAGGGAACTAAAATGTCAGTGAGAAGAGAAAGTAGGGAAATTATTACATCCAATGAATATAACTCCTCCCCTATTAAAATTTGTGGATTGATATTCCTTGAAAACATTACCATACTCCCTCTGGTGGAATTTTATGCAATTCCTGGCATGAATTGGAATCCCCTATATAGAGAAAACATAAATATCTATGAGAGGGAAATATCTCCCCATATGGACAATCGACCCCCAATTCAGTACTAGTATAAGGATGAGGATGAATCTTCTTCATCACCATAATCTCAAGTGTTGATATTAGTACCCAATGAGCATGCGGGTCTTGATCAGATGATTGATTATAAAGAAGTAACCATCCATGTTGACATGCCTGTTGTGAGGGAATTTTCTGAAGTGTTTTCTAAGGAAATTTCTGGTCTTCCTCCATGAAGAGATATCAAATTCTTGATTGATCTGATACATGGGGAGTTTCCAATATCCAAGACTGTATATAGAATGGATATTATGGTGCTTTCAGAGCAAAGGAAAAAACTATAGGAGAATATGGATAGGGGGTTTATATTCCCAATTTCTTCACCATGGGGTGCACTAGTCCTCTTCACCAATAATAAAGATGGATTAATGCATATTAACATTGATTATTGTGAGCTCAAAAAAACCACAATAAAGAAAAATATCCTATACCACGAATTGATGACTTGTTCGATTAGATACGTGGATCCCAATACTTATCCACGGTGGATATGTGGTTAGGATATTACAAAGTAAGGGTGAAGTAGGAGGATTTCCCATAGACTGCATTTCATACAAGGTACGAGTACTATGAATTCTTAGTAATTCCTTTCAGACTCACAAATTTTCTAGAAATATTGATAGAATTGATGAATAGAGTCTTTAGATATTACGTTGACAAATTTTTGGGAGTCTATATTGTTGATATTATAATATACTCCAAAACCAAGGAGGAGCATAAAGAGAATCTATGCACTATACTAGAGGCCTTGCAAAAGGAGAAGCTCTATGAAAAGTACAGAAAGTGTGAGTTCTGGTTGAAAGATGTCTCATTCTTGGGTCATACCATCATAATAAATGTTATATATATGGATCCCTCCAAGAAAAATGAAATTGAGGAATGGACATGGACAAAATCAGTGACAAATATCCTTAGCTTTCTAGGATTAGCTGGACACTATCACCAATTTGTGATAAAATTTTCACGATTGTCAAACCCTCTTACCCAGATAACTTGGAAGGGAGTCGAGATTTCTTAGATTGATTAATGTGAAGAGTGCATTAAGGATTTGAAAAATAGGATTATCACTGCAACTGTGATCATAATACCCACTAGTGGAGATCTTTTTTTGGTATTTAGTGATGCTTTGAAGAAGGGAATGGGCTGTGTGTTGACACAAAATGACCAAGTAAGTTCACTTGTTTCAAGTCAATTGACTGTTCATGAGAAAAACTATCCAACACATGAAATGGGGTTGGCTGAAATAATTTTCTCTTTTAAAATTTGATGACATTAAGTCTTTGGTGAATAGTGTGAAATATATAAAAATCACAAAAACCTCAATTAGATATTTACATAGAAATAGTTGAACATGTTCCAATGTTGAATGTTAGAGCTGGTTAAAGACTATGACTGCTCAATCCATTACCCACTTGGGAATTAAAAAAAGTTGGTGGATTCTCTAAGTAGAAAGGACCCAACAATTGTATCACTGATGAGAATTGAAAAGGATCCCAACTTCTTAGATTTGATAAAGATGGACATGGGAATCATAAATAATAGAACAACATCAATCATTTGAAAAATTATTTCTCAAATGTCTCTTTGTGAAAGGTAGAAGTATGCTTAAAAGGATAGTGTTAGAGTTCTAATGAATGTGGAAACTATCAAAAAAGGGAAATCTTCAGGTATAAATGTTAATGAAGATGGAATTGTTATATTTGGGTCAAGACTATGTGTTCCATCAAATCCGGAGTTAAAGAATGAACTTTTTTATAATCAATATAGTTCAAATTTAATCAATCATCCAGGAAAAACAAAGATTTATTGAGATCTACGAGAGAATTATTGGTTGGATAAAATTTAAAAGGACATCACTAAGTATACATCAATGTTCCTGGTATGTCAGTAATTGAAGGATGTGAAAAAGAAGTTTATGGGTGTTATGAAACCATTACCCATAACAATATGAAAATAGGAAAACATCACTATGTACATTTTCCACAGACTTATAAAGACAAACAGTGGAAACAATTCTATTTGGGTTGTTGGGGATCGTCTTACAAATTCTACACACTTCATTCCAATTCAAGAGGAATTCTCACTAAATCAACTGTAATTGTCATAAATCAGATAAGTGGTAAGGTTTCATGGAGTTATATTATCGATTGTATTTGATTGAGATCCAAGATTCACCTCTGTGTTCTGGAAAAATCTCTAACACGCTCTGGATACTGAGCTTAACTTCAACACGACTTATCATCCTCAAACTGGTGGCCAATTAGAGCGGACTGTCCAAACAATTGAGGACATATTGAGAAAATTCTTAATGGACTTAAAAAGTGGATTACAACGATATCTTCCTCTGGTAGAGTTCTTTTACAATAAATGTTTCCACTCAAGAATCCAAATTTGCATATATGAAGCCCTTAGTGGGAAGAGTAGAAGAACACTGGCATGTTGGGATTAAGTTGGGGAGAGAAAAATTTTATGTCTAGAAATAGTCGAAAAAATGGTGTAGAAGATTAAGTCCATGCAATTGCACATTAAAGCTACTAAGAGTAGACAATAGATCTATGATGATAGACGTCGACAAGACCTAGAGTTTGATGTTGGAGACATGGTATTATTTTTCATATCACTGTGGAATATAGTTATGAGATATTGGTAGAAAATAAAGCTTAGTCCAAGGTACATCGACCCTTTTGAGATCCTTGATCACATCGGAGCAGTAAAATATCAACTAGCACTCCCACCGAACTTATATCCATTACAAGATGTGTTCCATGTATCACACTCGAGTAAGTATATACCAGACCCATCACATGTAATCTATGTAAAGGTGTTTTCATTTGAGAATGACCTCTTCTATGAAGAGAAGCCGATGAAGATCTTATATTGTAGGGAAAAATTTCTACGAACTTGGACAATGCTACTCCTCAAGGTGTTTTGGAGAAACCAAATGTTTTTAGAGAAAATAGATGAATTTGAGGAAGTGATGAAGCGGAGTAACCCTCATCTATTTTATTATTGTAAAACAATAATTCTAGGGTGAAACTTTTATGGGGTGAAAATTTTAATGACCAAATTTTTTGAATGAAAATTTCTATTGATTTAATTAAATGTATTATTATGTAAAATGGGTATATAAAATATATGAACTTCCATGGTTTTATATTTTTTGAATTTAAAATACCATTGTGAATTTTTACCATTGCTAATATAGCTTTTGAAAAGTGATCACAAGATCAGTATAAATACAAGGCTTTAACAAATCCAATTTACTCAGAAAAAGGAAGCAATGGATCATCCAGAAGAATTTCACCATACGAAGCCAATTTTTCAGAGCTCAGAAAGGAAGTTTGTCACTGGCATTCACTCTTGACCAAACCCAAGTTGAGCTTCAACACATTAATCTTGAATGGAACTGCATATAGGAGAAGTTGAAGTTAATAGAGATTACCACCCGAGCAATGTTATCGGAGCCTCCCTAAGAGTCTGTCACCATTACACAACTTACCCTTAGGTCTTATGTGGGTTTTATAAGGGTTTACATAACAATACCCTAGAACTTTGATTATGTGCATTATTTTGGTATAAATAAAATACATTCATATTATTATATTCACATTTTAAATGTTTTGTAAATCTAAAATATTTTTTTAATTAATATTTAAACTTTGAAATATATTTCAATGGATTAGTATATTTTTTAATAAAAAAATATTTTAAGAAAATATTATTACTAAATTACCTTTTATTAAATATTAATAATCCAATAATGTTTCTGAATATAATTTTAATTTTAAGTGTTGATAGTAGTTTTTGTCAAAACCAATGAATTTTCGATAAATATCAATTTTTATTTTGAAATTGGAAATTAAAATATTTAGAATATTATATAGACAAGATTAATTTTATTTTTGGATTGAGGACATCTAATTTATATAAAGGTGAATTTTTCATAATTTTTTGAGACAATTTAATTTTTGTGTTAAAATTATATTCCGTTTAAATATATATTGTATTTCATGACATCATAATGACCCAATAGTGATGTAATAAAATACTAAAAAAAGTATATTGTGAAAATATATGTATTAAATTTAAAAAATGTTATTTTATATTTTTTTTAATAATTTTATGGTGCGTTAGTAGACCCTCAAAAAATTATAAAATATTTTAATAATTTAAAAAGATTTTATTGAGAGAGTGACTCACCTCCACATAAGTAATCCTAATATTTTAACAAGATCATCTATTGGCCTTATAAAATAAAATTTTCCAATACTATTTGAAAAACATTATGGGAAAAACCATAGGTTTGTTTATGGTTTTTAATATTTAATTATATAGATTCCAAAACCTATGTTTTTGAAATATTAAAGAATTCCCCCATAATTTCCCATATAAACCCACCCTTTCTCCCAATTCTCTTCACTAAATACACTTGGATCAAGTCCTTAATCTACACTCCAATATCAATAATCCCCAAAGGCACAAAAACTCTCATTAATTCCCTTTTCATGTTCTTGAATTTACACACTTCCAAGTAAGGGATTATCATTATCCTTCCTTCCTTATTCATGACCATGTTTCCTTATATTGTTATTCCATTTTATTTTATATTACAAATGTCGGGGCCTTATTATTCTCCTCCCCTATACTTCCCCCCTTATTTTTGAATGATAAGAGACCTCTTTATCTCTCATGAATCCATACCATTTACACCTGTTACCATGCCAAAATTTCGTACGAGTTATTCCATTTCTCCTCTTTTTACAAGTTTCTTTATTATGTTACGCCATATATTTCCAAATTCCATGTGTTGATACATGTATATATATGACCCCCTAACTATAAATTTCATTCACATATGATTATATACCACTCTATCTCTCATAATCTTTTTCTAATGAATTTTCATGTCATGTCGTTATGCTACTGAAACTGAACCATGATTTCCCAAGCCAAAATTATTTTATAGTGAATACCATACCCGTTTCTCTATCAAGGGTATTACCCTTTATGAACATGAACATATTTAATAGTACTTACATGTATGTATTCCACATTCCTTAACAATGGATTAACTTATGAAGATTTATTCCGTGTTATTTGACCCATGTGGCACACTTATGCATGAAATAAAGTGTTTATACAGGGTGCAACCTAATAGCGCTCCAATACATTTGGTAAAGAACAATATCATAGTAATCCATGTTCAATGAGGGTTTACTAATGATAATTCAAGTGAAATGATGGTTTTATCATGCAAATTCAATTGAAATGAGGTTTTACTCATGCTCCATGTGTAATGAGCCATGAATGATGCTAATATCAGGTTAAATGTTTTTACCACATCTACAAGTTATGATTATCATGCTATATCATGACTTTATGTTCATGTTTAACTTATTCTCCATTTATATGATTATTTTTTAAATTTATTTTATTCTTCAAGTTATTCATTTTTTACTCCCTTACTGGGCATTATAGAACACCCTTTTCTTATGAATATCCTCTGGTTATCCCGTGCAATGCTATGTATGAAGGAATATTATTGTCATGTAAAAGAAATTTTCAATAAAGATGATGTATTTTAGGTCTGAAGTTGTCATGTAACATTCCTATCATCCTATGACACTAGACATCTTGATCCTCAGAGTTGTATTAAGTGAATGTTTATGTAATAAATCATGTTTATGTGGGTAATAAAGATCAAGGTTGTTATACAAGGTATATTTTTCACCCACCAATTGAATTTTAAATATATTAATGGTTTTTCTTATATTTCATGGTTGGATACAATATTTTGTAGGGTTCTTTTATGGTGGAATGTGAGTATTTTTTTATTGAACATTGAAATTGGTTGTTTTAGTCAATACTTTGATTTATTTATTTAATGGATTTTAAATGGATTAGTCACATTATATTTTTTCAATAGCCTATTTATTTGGTATCGGTATCATACTTTTTATGTATAGTTATATCATATTTATTTTTATGGGATATGTTTATTGGTTTTGGGTTTATATTTATTCATGGAGTTTATTTATTATATTACACAATTGGTTTGTATATTATTGTGAAATTGATTATTTCTATCATGCGGGATACAAATATATTGATTGAACAAGATGGATATCCAAGGTGATGACTTTTTCTTATTCAATTATATTATCAGAAGAATACATTCCAAATGGAATATACTTGATTCACAATTCCTAGATTCCATCCAATTGAGATTGGGAATTCCCTTCAAATCTTGTAGAGAGATAACCGAGGTGATGTGGAAAGTAGTCCAAGGTTGGATTATGACCAAATTTTATTAGATATTGGATGTTATTTATAGAGTTATAGTAGAAAATATGTAGAATTGTAAAATATCAAGTTTTAGGCCATTTATATGTTCCTGATCAACACCATTCATTATAAACCCCAAGTTCACATGAGCGTATAGAGTGTACGTGTTTTGAATGTGAGTTGGGTTCTCAATTTTTTTCAATAGTTTAAATTTTTGTTTTAGTATTTATGTATTATTTTAAAATTTTATAAGTGATTTAGATTAATTCCATATTTTGATATGGAATTTGGATGATTTCTGTGGTCTCATGGTTTCCGTGGATGATCTAAAAACATATTCATGGATCCTAAATAGTAGTATAGTTATCTTATGGTAGAATTTACACGTTTAGTGAATGATTTTTTTGATTTCTCAACAAATCATTTCACATTCGGGAATATTATTTTTTTCCCTTGATAATTTTAAGTATCTTGGTTTATATATATATTTTTTATTAAAGGTCGATTGAGTTGTTTTCTATGGGTTTTAATAATATTTTTCATTTAATTGACCAGGATTTGTACCTATTTTTTTTAATAATATTTAAAATAGGATGATATTTTAGAAATTGATTAATGTCTTCATAATCTTGTGGATTTATAATTGGTTTTACAAAAATAAATTTACGTATCAAAAGTGTTAGTTTATAAAAATATTTTAATAAAAAAGGAGGAGAGTTAGTCTTGTTCAATATTTTGATCTTTAAAAAAATAACGAGTTACCTAAACTAAGTGTAATCTTGTTGAATATAACATCGATCAATTTGTGATAAATATTATTTTTTGAGGTTGTTTGGATTGATTTCATAGGGGTTATTTATAAAAAATTATAGGAGTAAAATCCTTTAATAATATTTTTTATCATTGTAAAAGGGGTATTGATTAAAAAAAACAGTAACATTCATGTAATGTTTTATGAAAATCATATTGTTTTCTTTAAAAATTAAACAATTAGAATATTTTTTCAAAAATAAACTTGTTTGTATGGTTTCGAAAAGTAAAATGTGAATTTTTATTATGTTATAAATTATGTAAATTAAATAATTAGGGTGCTCCTATAAAGAATTATTTGAGGGTATTATTATGTTATAGATTTTGATGAGTTAGTTTTAGAGGTTTTTTAGTGTAAGTATATTTATATTAATGTTTTAATATTTATTCCGTATATGTATCTTGTTTTATAAAGTTGAGGTATATTTTTTTGGATTTATTTTATTTACTCTTTTAAAGTATTCCCCCACCTATTCATCATGGATTTTAAGATGATGTTATGGGTAGTTTATGGATTATAAAACCTCTAGATAATCATGTTTTATTTGAATAAATTTTTCAATCAATTTCTATCATTGAGAATAGTGTACTTATTCTAGTTTATATACTTATATAATTTCATGAATAATTTTGTATCTCAATTTTTCTTATTTTCATTTTTGTGTAAGGTAAAAATGAAGAAATAAATTGTTTAGGTAATATTGAGAAGATATTTCATTTTCTTTAGTAAGACTCAATAAATTCCCTAACCATGTATTCTAGGAGAGGTCTTTTGCTCAAATTTTATTGAAATATTCTATGTGAGACCTAATTTATCATGAGGTGATACTGAATCTTGTTTTTTGAGTTATTGAATTTTTGGATATATTAATTTTGATAATTAATTCATCTTTTTATTGTCTCTTGTCTACATTTTAATAGCATGATTTATTGGGAATATTATATTCTAACCCTTGTAATAACAATTAAATATTTATGACCAACTGTGGAAGGTATTTTTTATAGTGTTTCTGAATTATTTTCCAATTTACCTATGAGTATTTCATTCCTTGTGAGACTTCTCTTATGTGGAAATTCTATAATTTCATGATTTTCCAAGTAACATGTAGTTTTATAGAATTAGTTAATTAGTGGAATTATAAAATGGTTAGGAGGTGACCAATATTTTTTTATTAAAATATATATTTTTTCTTATATAGGTGGTGGTATATGACTGACAAGTGGGATGCATAGTTTTCGTAGCCCAACTATACCAAATATTAGGTTGTGGTTTTTTGATTTTTAGTCATATTTTATGATCCATAATCAAATATCTTACATTTTAAATTATGTGAAGTAGTTAGGGGCTTATTTCACAACTAAATTTTGTATTATTGACAAAGTACCTGATATTCATTGTGATATAAGATGTTCTTCTATGAGTGTAACTTGATTCTCTTGTGTGATTTCTATTGGTCAGTGTCATGGATTATGTACTGTTAAAGGTCTTTTAAGGATGGTGAGATTGATTCCACTAGTATTTCTTGTCATATCAATTGTGTGGTTGGGGAATTCATTGGTTCATTAGGTATTAATATATTAATCTAATATATTTTTTATAAATAATTATTTTGTCAAAATTTAAATCCTTTGGTTACCTACCTTCAAATATTTTTGGGTTTCATGTGTGTGAGGTGATTAAGAAATTAAGGTATGATAAATTATCATATTAATGATTAACTTCATGGTTATCGATTGAAATTTAAATTTATCACCACACATGTTAGTTTCTTGAATCCTATTTTAATAAGAAATTGGATCCTCATTCCCTTTTGATTAACTATCATCCTTAATCATTTGTGGGGAAAATTGGTGGGGAGGGGTTAATTATCACACCCCAAATGCAATTATTCATATAATGTTATTTATTTATCGAATTTATTATTTTTTAATCATTTATTGAATTTTTGAACGTTTTATTGTTTCATGAAAAATTAGAGTTTTAAACTGCATTAGATCATGTCATGAAAAAGAGAGGGAACACTTTGACTAAACCCGATGTTTTTTTTTAATTTTTTGGGATTTTTATGATTATCATTTTGATATGGATATGATTCCACAACTAATATTTTTACCAGGCCTCCGGTTCTGTACTACAGATCAATCACACCATGAAAAACTGGTCAAGCCATGATCAGGGATCTCCCTTATAGCCCATGCACCATGATGGGCATGGTTGTGCTACAATGTGAGTATCGACAATGGAACCCTATCCTTAAGGTGGGATGTCAGGTCTTGAAATGGTAATTTCATGGCATTATAGGGAATAACTATATTCACTTAATGTGGGAATTTACCTTTTTTCCATTAAAAAATTTATTCCTTAGAGGATTATTTTCCCATTTTATTTTAATCATTTGACCCCCATCAACCATAATGTACATATTCCTTAATTTATCTTCTCCAACGTAGTGATTTCCATGGATTTATCAAATTTTTTATTGATATTCTTGTGGTAACCTCATTTATATCCATCATTTTTCTTTCCACATTTCTTCTCTTTTTTTACCCTAGTATGGTCCTTTTGAAATAGCGTTTCTATGTACTTGAAATTAATTTCATGTTTTTGTGATTAATGGTGAATGTGTTTCCATAGAAGGATTTTATCACCATATTATAAAGGATCAACATAATTAGTAGTGGAAGCACTGTATTAAAGTTAGGTTTCTCCTCACTTGAACATTTAAATTTAAAATTATTACTTTATACTTATTGATTCCTATGTTCTCAATGTTTTTAAGACCATATCAAATATATGCAATTATTATTTTCTAATTTTTTTATTCATATATTGGTTTTAACTATCATAGAAGGATATTTTCATATATTTGAAAACCCAAATCTATTGTTAAATAATCCATGTACACCAAGTGTTCATTTAAATGACATATTGAATCTTTCATATTGATTTTCTAAATTATTGAACATTTTTTAATTTATAAATAATTTAAATGTTTTATTTATATAATTATGGTTAAACTTATAATATATTAAATGTTATGTAAGGTTTTATAATTTATTAGGTAAGATGATACTAATTACATGCGTAAATTTTATTGTAGTTTTTAACATAGTTTTTATAAATGATATATTTTATGTCATAATTGGAATTTTATTAAAATGATCATTCTAAAGATGTTAACCATTATAAAATACCCCATGATATGTTGTGGGATGTTTAATATGTAATGATATTTTTTTGATGATTATCCTAATATTGGGATATGTTAATGGAATTATTATTATTCATAAATGGGGGTCTTTTTATAAAGGGTGTTTGGGGGTGAGGGTGATAATTTATTTTTTATTTATGTGATTTCAATGTATATAAATGATTACATTGATCACAAATATTTATATGTCATGGTAATCATTAGGTAAATAGGTGGGAAATAAACCTACATATACATCAAAAGTTAAGCATTGTGATATTTCTAGTGTACCAAAGTAGAAATTTTCAATTCTTGTTGAATTTTCCATTAGGTTATTTAAGTTAATGTAAAATTGAGTTGAAGGGAAGGTATTTTAATATCCATACTTGTAGCACCCAAATCCATGAACTGTAACCTTTGTGTATTTCTAGGGCTCTTGGTACTTTTCGGGGGCTTGGAGTGAGTTTCGAGGTGTTTGGCAGCAAAAATATGTAATATAGTAGATTGCATGTGGCATTAGTGTTTCACATCATGTATTAAATGTTAATGTCTTATAAAGGATGGTTCATGGACTACTTCATGAGATTTAATAATTTATACTTAAGGACTTATAGGAAAAACAATTCAATGAAATATTAAACCCAATATTTAAAAAACTTGCAATCTTTAAATTCTGTGTAAATCCCATGTGCAGTGGATCTTTAAACGGTGAAGCCACTCAAGTGATTTTCAAAACCCTACATCCAAAGGTGCCTATATCTTGAATTAAAGGTGATCCAAAACCCTCCCGCCACAATTTTAAAATTACTTTAATGTGGATTTACCCTTGGCTTCTAAACATTAATCCGTATTGATACATGGTTATTTTAGGTACATTATACCTCTTCCCATGCAATTATTAAATATTGTTTCTATGGTTTCTTCATACCATGTAATGTATAATCATATCCCATCATTCTATTTGGTTTTTTGATTGTTAGTGTAGTTGTTTCATGTAATCCTTTGAGCGATAGAAGGTCTTGTAGGAGAGTTGATCGGGATCCACAACAATGGTTCATTCTCAAGTGAATAACATTAAAACTTTTGAGGTTGGAGATTTGATACCTCTTTTATTTATGTTTAATCATAAATTGATAATGATTTATCCATTAGGATGGAAATATAATTAACCTAATAATATAGAATGAGATTAATGAAATTGGTTATAATAACATATTGATGATGTTGTTGCTTTGTACTGTGATAGAAGTTTGCCTCATGATTTTATAGATAGTGTGATATATATGATATGCATTGTACATATGTTATTATTATTGGAGTATCAATTAAAAATTGATATTGAATGTTAATATGGAATTAATTGATAACTAATTACTATAAGAAATTAAAGAAGTGGAAGGTCAGTAATTCTATGGTTGGTGTAATTTTGATAATAATAAAATTTACGCAATAATCATGTACAATTGAAAATATGATATGCCATGTGATTAATGAAATTGATAAATATTGTGAATCATATCTATAATTATTGATAACAATATAATTGATGATAAATGATAATTTTTGGATATTTTAAAACGTATCTAAATAATTTTTTTTTTAAATTGTTATCTGGTTATAACTTGGTCCCATAGCTTTCCCATAATTGGAAATTGTGAATAATGAATCAATTAATTCAAAATTGAATAACATACAATTTTATTATCTAGATAATTTATTGGGCCATAGTTTCTTATTGGTCAGGGAAGTACGAGTGACTCGAGTATTGATCTGTGGGAGTTTGTTTTGTGTAAAGATGGATTCCTTGATTTAGGTCAAATATTTCCATATTTCTTATGGTTCCTTTCTTGTTTCATACTTCGTAATGGTGTGATTTTGATATGAGCATTGTATTATCAGCTAAAAATGGATGATCCTTCAATGGTTGAGGTGATTGGGGTGGGGAGACCAAAATTTGATGTTGGAAGGGAGGCCCAGATGATGTGGAAATAGTTGAGGCCTATGATTTCCATATACATCGGGATGTGTATGTTGGTTTCGGGGATGGAACCAGTGGTGATGGAACCTTTTATTATTAGGGGTTTCCATTTTTCGGATGTTGAGAGCTGCTATTTTCTCTTATGAATATATTTAATGGTCGATGGTTCGGTTGTTGGTTTTTTTCCCACTACTTGTGGTAGATGGATGTTCTTGGTTTCCTGCTTACTCTTTGTGGTAGCATAGAATGGTTTCCTAGAGTACCTAGAGTATGTAATGAAAATAATAATGAATAAATAATTCTTAAACTGTAGTTTTGGTTCCTATTTATGGAATGAAAATGCTAAAATACATTAATATTGTTAAATCATGAAGTTGATTTGGCTTATGATGGTAGGGGGTGGAATTTAAATTGATGTCTAAAGTAATTTAATATTGATATGTGTTAATTGTTAATTAATGGATAATGAATTATTTAATTGACTAAAATATTAAAAAGGAAGGAAGTACTAAATGTATCTCTTTTAATTTCATGATTTTTTATAGGATATATAGTCCTTTCAATGGTAACCGAGAGTCTAAGTGACGTTAGATTATGTTGATTATTTTAATAGATAATTCCCATATTGTGTTTCTAATATATATTATATCATATAAATTCAGTGATTTTATACACTACCCCACAAATTTTAGTTGGGGTGAATGATACCTAGAGGGCTATGGGAGGGTGTTTTTCCCAAAATCCTTGTGGTAAAATGGATAACTGACTACCTCCTTTGGTCCCAATCACTTCTCTTGGTAGTTTGCTTTATTGTTAGCCACAATAGTAATATTTCCCATGTATTTTCATGGTGGAACATTTTAAAAAATGTTTTTAACAAAATATAATTAAAATTTTCAAAATGAGGAACATTTTAACCTTTTTTACAATAGTTTGAAAGGATTTTTTCTTTTAACTCACATGAAATGTATGAAATTTCCCTCCATCTTGTCCAATAAAATCATTGAGGCTTCATCAATATGTCTATATGGTTCTTTTAATGAAATCATTTCTATATTATTTTCAATAACATTTGTCTCAAATATATAAAGTAATTATTCTCTCTAATATTGATGTTATAATACTTGCCTTATATTCAACTCTTAAACTCCTTCATTGTGGTTTTTTGATTATAACATATGATAAGACTATGAAACCCATTTTAATTCCATGTGTTATTAACATATTATGAATTACTATTTATTTCCTTGTTTTGGAACACAGAAATCCTAAACATGTAATGATGGATATTCATAGATATCATCATGTGTGACCGATATAGTTTATATGATGGGTGCACCTAGATTACCCTTTAATGTCTTGGGATATTTTTTTAGTCTCAAGGGATGTGACATATGCTATTAGGGGATAAACGAAATAAATTATGGTAATTTTCATCACATGGGATTTTTTTCATAGTATTTATCCTTAATGTATGTTATTTTATGCTACATTTTTCTTCCTCATTTTATATGATTCCAAGATTTTATGATGACCTGTTCTTTATGTTATGCTCCCTTGAGATAAATTTTTTAGGGAATAATGTACTTAAGGGTGTATAATGAAACTCCATGTCATTTTAGAATATATTTCAATTCAAATTAATTAAAATATTTCGACAACTTGATTGGCATGAAACACCGAACATAAAATAAACCATGATATACTATAAATACGTCATTAAAATGATGTGTATGAATTGAATTAAAGACATTATGAAATATATAAAAAATTATTTTAGTTAATTCAAATTTATTTTTTAATTAACAATATATTAGATCTCAACTTTTAGTAAATTCATAATATGTTTTTTAAAAAACAATTCCTCAAAAATTATTTTTATTTATTTTTTATTAATATTTTAATAAATGTTTACACTTTATGAAATTTTATTTTTCAAAAAAATAAATTGTTTTTGAGATATAAATATCAAACTTAGTATAGGGTAAAATTTTTATATTTTTTTGGAAGGTTTTATTTTTTTTGCAAATAGAGAAAGCCCCCGATTTTTATAAAACATTAATTTCAGATTATTATAATGTCTCATTATTCATTAAATTTTATCATAATGAAATAATTATCCTTTAATTAAATATAGTCAGAATAATTATCTATGAATAATCTTTATACCTTATTTTGGTATGAGATCATTTTTGGGAATAAAGTTTTATCCCAAAAATTGATTTTTATGGGCATAATGTGTATTTTATCTATATTAATTAAATTAATAAATATGTAAAAAATATTTTAATTAAAATTTTAAATTATATATTAAAAAATGTGTCTTAAAATTCATCTCGTAGTTTGTTCATGGAATGGGATAAGAAAAAAAATCATATACTTAAAACTCTTTTTTTTCTAAATATGGGTTCCATTGTGTTTTACATATTTATTTATTTCACCTTTAGAAATTTAAAATTTAAAATATGTATTCCATATCAGGATGAATTAGATTAATATTTGGTATGTATTTTCCATTTATTTTTTTATCATTATGAATAACGACAATAATAAATATCTTTCACCACAGTAAGGGTAAAATGAGAAATGTGTGGTTGAAACATTGGGATAAGTCTTTAAAATTTATAAAAAACTTTACTATAACCTATATGGTGAGTATATTTTGACCATTATCAAACATTTCTCATATATATGTCCACATTGTTTTAATTTCATTAATTATTAACATTATACTATTTTAAGAAAAGGATAAATACAAAATGACACCCTCTTGAATTTAATATCACTAAAATTTTATCATAGAGATAAAAAGAGATATGTTAAGTAATTAATTTTTATTTTAAATATATATTATTACTTTTTTCATGGTATTTTTTCTAATTTTATCATGATTTATTAATCAAGTTAAATTATTACACAACGTTGACATAATAAATTTTCAATGTTAATTTTATATGGTGTAAAATATAATCCTTTCCATATATTTGAATCAATTTTCACATTATGTTATCATTCTTCACACACAAAGAGTAAAAATCATTATAATTATGGTACTTTTTTAATGAGTTAATGTGGGTTAAAACTATGAGATAATGGATAGAAAATTTAAAAAATGTCTAAATATTATTTTAGGATATTATTTATAAATATATATTCTACAATTTAAATATATGAATTTAGAGAAACATGAAAATAAAAATCAATTTTTTTTAATTTTATACGTAAAATTTTTCCAAGAGTGCACCTCCCCTCACTGATAAAAGGGTACCTATTTTCATATATTCCTAACTCATATTTATACTTATATATCATATAATCAATACAACAAAACCTAAATAGATTATATAACCACATCCTAGATCTTATTATTATTCCAAAATACCACCTATTCATTAATTAAGGTGCCGGGAAAAAGTACGTTCTTAATGAGGATGTATAACTCTTAACTGAGTGTCATCAGTTTTAATTCTCCTTCTAACTCATTTAAATAAATGGTTATAATTATTAAATAATTAAATTAGTATATAATTTATACTTCTTATATATTATTATGATGTATAAACCACTATCAAACTTCTTTTTAACCAATGGAAAATTAAAACATCGGTCGTATGGGCGTCAACTTACCGTCTCCATATAGCACTGTAATTTATTTTCATCACAAAATAAATTGAATGGTTATAATGATAGATTTAATAAATATATATATTACTTATGACGATAAATATTCTAATATGAAAAATTATTTAACATTCCTTCAAACTTTTGTTGAGTTGAAACAGCACTCGTGCGTTATTACATATTACCATCTCCATAGAGTGATGCAATATTGTTTTCACCACCAATTTATAGAAATAACTATTAAATTATATATTTTTAATATATATTATATTTATTAATGATTAATAACAAATATATGACGAATTAATGTCCATGTTGTACGTATTATAACCATCGAACTGAAACATGCATGAAAAACTGATCGGTTATCACCTGAATGTCCATTTAAAGAATGAATTGTTAATAAAAGGATACACCAAAATTATAAGGGAATGGTAAATAATACATCATGAATTAATAAGGTTCAATATATATATATTCACAAAACATATATATTTATTATAATGTATATTTATACGTATTTAAAGCACAATAGGAATTGAGGAAAATTGATTTATCATCTCACTTTTATTTTGGTGAGACATATGCCCTATTTACTAGTTCTTTCTGTTATATGTTGTATATACTAACCTTGAATTCATATTTTGATTATTATCATGAATATTATAGGGATATATATATATATGTTGGTCAAATTAGATGAATCAAGAGGGGGGGGGGGTTAATTGAGTATCTTTAAAAATTTATACTAAAAATTTTTATTTACAAAATAATATCCCCCTATAAAAATAAACACAATGTCAGTTTGTAGTGAATTTATAAAAGTCAAGAAGGTTCAATTGGTTTCTCATAATATTGATTAGTTCTCAGTTGTACCAGTCTTAAGAATAGTAATACTTTCAAAAAAACCCCACTGATTCAAAACAGATGTAAAAACTTGCTAAACTAACTATCAGAGTTCAATTTATCTTAATGTAGGAAATAATTAACACATAATAAATATGAGATAAACATCACGTCGGATAAAAAAGAGGTTCAGTATTAAACAGTGACTTAGTCCTCTATACATAGTGATCACCTGCCACCAAGTAGTTTATATTAATAAACTTTTTATCCACACCCTGGATCCGGGTTCACAATAGCACACTCGGCTGTCCAAATCACACTTGACCTCTACCAAAATTACTCGTGGGAAAAACAATTAAACAGATCACAAAGGATCTCTTCCATGGTTCTACATGGGATTCAAGTTTAAGAAGGGATTGAGAGTAAGGATTTTTTAATATCCCCCAGTTATGATCAATAGACAGTGTGTGTAATAAATATACACACTGCTCAAATAGTAATTGTAAAACACAACAGAGTTATGAAAGAGAATAGAGTTAAGAATTATTTGTGTGTTATGTAGTAATGCTCAAGTCTCAATAGATGTTGACAAAAACATATGTGAGTCCTCTTTTGGATGTTGACATTAGAACAGAGTGTCAGAGTATTTGTAATCCAGAATCCATATGTAAAAAGGTACAGCTCGTCAATGTCTCAATGTACAATGAGCTTCAACAAATATTGCATGTTCGAAACGTCTTGTAATCTCAGGAGTTTTGTTCCTCTCTTTGAAAATTCACACAATATATTTTTCATCGTGTTCTTCTTTCTTTTTTCTTAAGTACATGTATTCCATTTATACTTCAAGGTTAACGAGGCATAAATATCTTCGCATGTGCATGTACCTCGTACTGTCTACGGATAGTCCTATAGACAACATCAATTAATGTTAGAAAGATGAATGTGTCTAAATATGACTTATAGAAATAAATTTGAATTAATAATATGGAAACAAGTATTTATGACTATCGGTGAGTTATCTTCGGTGTGTGGACATCGGTGTGTTATCATTGGAGTGTCGAATTTGGCGTGTTATATTTGGTGTGTTGAACTTCGGTGCGTCAACTTAGGTGTGTAAAGCATCAGTGCATCGACTTTGGTGTGTCAACTTCGGTGTGTTGAATTCGGTCTGTCGAACATCAATGTGTCAACATCAGTCTGTAGAACTTTGGTCTATTAAACTTTGGTGTGTCAAACTTTGGTCTTACACAAATCATTACAACCCTAAGAGATATATAAAAAATCCATGTAAAAAATACACTGGTAAATGTATTGATTCATGAATAGCTTATTGAATTATTTATATATATTGTTATGTATGACATAATTGAATTAATTAGAGATATTAAATGGCATGATAATTTTTATATTGACAATATTTGTGATTACGTAAACTACAAAACCATTGAGGGTCCAACAATATACCCCATTTTGATAATAAAAAATTATGGAATACATGAAAAAATATATAGAATAATGATAGCCTGACATAACATGATGCACTGAATGAAATAGACAAAAATAACTAATGATTTTCCTTGCTTGAAATTTTAACAAAGTTCCCCCTTACTAAATGGATTAAGGTGAGTAGATTCCAAGTGTCCTAAACCAGAAAAACTCCCCCTTAGATAAATATTGTTCAAAATAGGTATATTGGATGCCATATTTTTCTCCACCTTTTGGGATTATCAAATAAATAAAAAGGAGCAAGGAGAAAAAAATAAAACATAAAGGGAAACATAAATATTTTCATTAAAATGCATAAAAGTACAAGGGAATAAAAAATATACAAAACCCTAAAAAAGATGCAATCCATCACTAATGGTTTAGATGCTGAGGAGATTTACCTTTGTCTGAAGGATCTGAGGGAGAAAGAGATGGTTTGGAACTGGAATAGGGAAGAGCGGGTATGAATATTACACCAGGCAAGGCAACACCTGGAGAAACAGTAACTGTAAGGGTATGTCACCTTTCTAATAACACATGACTAGGAGTCTTCTCTGTAATGATCCACGAATCTAGGTAAGGGCCGTAGATACAGTCATTAGAGCAGGAGGTCGAGAGGCAGGACCAATTGAAGCAGTTGGGGGGACCACAATATCCTCATCTTGATCATGCAGATAAGGATTAATAGATTGATTAAATCAATAATGATTTCACCACCATATTGAATTTCCTTCTCAAAGTAATCCTTATTTTCCATAAATTTACTCAAAAAGGTGTAAACTCCTTTAATTTAAGGACTTGCTTCTTGAAAGATTCTATGACTTGAAGAATTCTAAGATTTTCTACGAGAAACATGAAGCTATTTATGAGATCATTCTTGGTATAGAGCTTAGTGAAATACTTATCCACCTTCTTCCAAATTTCTTTCTGAGCTACATAGGCTTCAATTGTGCACTATCTTACTATATTATATACATGATCAGTATTTCGATGTACTTTTTGAAGTGTTTCACTATCTGAAAAAGTCTGATGATCTTGAATTTCCTATCTCATCACAATCTTGAGAGACTCTAAATCAGTAACATCACTTTTGATACTCCTAGAACAAGATGGACCAGTCAACATTTTCCCAAGTTATTCATTCATATTATTCAAATAAAAACTGAGTAGATGAGTTACTATGTTGCTAAGAACTTCATGAACACCACTAAATGAGGTCTTGTAGTATGTGGTCAAAGAATTTAACTCATTGCCCATCTTTCGTACTTATTCTCTCAACAATTTGGTATGCCTAATAATAGGTTTTAATGTAGTAATGAGATTCAGTTGAATCTCCTGGATCACCATTCTTGCAATATTTGTTGCATCAACATTTGAGATACCTGAATAAGTGGAAGCTTTATTTCTGGATCCAACTGAAGCTATCACAGAATCATATATTTCAATTTTTAATTTCTCCAAATCATCTTTAGTAACAAAATCACTAGGCACTGACTGAACTATAGGTTGAAATGGTGGAGGTTCAGTTGGTGGAACAGATGCAAAATGTTCTGGTTTAGCCTGGACTTGTGGAGAAGATGGAGGAGGTATCCTCTCCTTATCTAATTCATATTACAATCCATGAAGAATGTATCATGGATTTTCATTCCATTCATTAGTATAGGTCAAGTCTCTGGGCTCAAAATTATTAATTTTGATCCTCCCTCTTTGAGGCTCAGGAACAACATCATCAACATCAAATTCTTCATTCTAGTTTCGGTCCATAATATCTTGTCTGGGAACAGGAACCAACTGAACATCAGGTTATGCTTGTGCTCCAGCCACTGCAACTTCAGCAGACACTTCCACAAACTGAGGCAATAGAACATCAACTTCTTCTTCTTGGTCGGTAGCCATTATATCATTCAATTTCTAAATGATATCTTGATTTGCAACATTAGGAAGAGGCAATTTGTCCTCATGTTCAGCATATCCATGACCAATAACCTATTGTTCAACATGCTCAACACCCTCACAAGCTCCATGTATAGATTCCTCACAGGATCTGTTAACCACCTGTTGTCCCACTTTTTCTGAGTCACTCAAATGCTCATAATTTCCCCCATTATCACCATAATCATCATCATCATCATCATCATCATAATTTTATTCCTCATCAGATTTACTAACATAGCCTTCAACTCCACTAAATTCATTTTCTTCTTCATCCTCATCACCTAAAACAGATTCTCTTTAGTGAAAATCCATAGGTTAACTAGCAAGTCCATAAGTCATATCTTTGGGACATCCAGAAATATCAGGATCACTCCAATCATCAAAAGGAGATCCTTCCTCCCTTGGAACTTCCAGCTCAGCTTCCTCATCAGAATAAACTGGATCCTCTCTTGGTTTGATACCTGTGTCAACTTGGTCCTTTGGTCTAGAAGGGTGGTCAACCGAATGGAATTCATCTTACAAACTTTCATCATATCCTACCCAAAATCTATTCCATTGGTTCCATATGATTTTTATCCACTTAGAAATATCTTTTTGTAGACAAAAACCATTACAGTCACTTAACAATTCATCTCCATCTTCAACACAACCAAATATTTACAACATAGTAGAAATTATCCTTGGATAGTAAAATCAGGTGGAATTCTTGGATGGAATAATCTAATAAGAGCTATGCACTATTAGATACCAACATAGATTCACTTTCATCCGATGTTTCATTATAAAGACCCAGAAAACATCTCAATACATCACAGAAGAGAAATCTCCCTTTCTTGGACAGATTTGATGTAGTATGAACTTAAAAAGTAATCTCACATCTCCTTCGAATTCATTTACAACTGCCATCCTAGATTATCTGTTTCTAGTTCACTTTATAAGAGAATCTTTATTAGAGAACAAGTTATAGGAGGGTGTAATTTTACCAGGATAGTCAGCAAAGACACCTTCATGAGGAATTTCCACGCATTCAGCCTACTCCATTGATGAAAAAGCTATCTCCTTTACCTTTACTACAGACTTCATCTTTGCTGCCTCAGCTTTATCCAGGGATATCCTCAAATGTTCATAGAACTCATGTACTAGATAGGGATAATATAGTCTTTCATTGTTGGCGAACCAGCAGATCCATCCTTGTGATTCCAGCACTTTCAACGAAAAACACTTGCTCAACAGAATCCATTCAGTAGACACCTCTTTTTCAGATGTAACCACTCGACTTTTCATGATTGGTTTCACAGTCCCACTGGACTCACCTTTCTGTCGCTTTGAAAAACGATATTTGATGGGTTCTTCCATTCCATACTTAGTCCTCTCCATGACAAGGCTTCGGTTTCCATAAATGTTGAGAGGACGCGAGTCAATAGGAAGAGTGAAAAAGGAAAAATGTTTTATAGTAGAGGATAATGGGAAATCTTGGGATGGATTGAACTCAATATATCATTTAGGTATTGTAACTCATAAATCATAAAAATTTAAACGTAGGAAAAATAGCATACAAAATAGGATCATTTAATTTAACACATAGTAAATTTAAAAAACAATCATTAAATACATCGGTGTCAGTGAATCAGTTACAAGGATCAGTTTTATACGATCGGTTTCAAGAAAATTAGTTTCAAGAATATCAGTTTCAAGAAAATAAGTTTCAAGAGATCAGTTTCAAGAGATCAGTTTCAAGAGATCGATTTCAGGGAGATCAGTTTCATGAGATCGGTTCCAGGGATGAGTTTCAAGAAGATCAGTTTGATGAGTCTGGTTTCAAGAAGATCAGTTTCAAGGATATCAGATTCAAGAGATCGGTTTCAAGAAGATTGGTTTCATAACAATAGTTTCAAGAAGATAAATTTCAAGGATCAGTATCAACAAGATCAGTTTGATGAGATATGTTTCAAGAAGATCGATTTCATGAGATCAGTTTCAAGAAGATCAGTTTCATGAGATTAGTTTCGAGAAGAATGGTTTCAAGGATCAGTTTCAAGAAGATCGGTTTCAAGGATCAGTTTCAAGATGATCGGTTTTAAGGATGGATTTAAGGATCTTATTTAAGGATCAATTTTAAGGATAAATTTTAAGGATCAGTTTTAAGAAGATTGTTTTCAAGGATCGTCTACTGATTTATCATTCCTAGTTCATGTCTGATGTAATTCGCTCTCTCAGAATTTAATGGTTTAGTGAATATATCATCAAGCTAATTATCAGTCCCAATAAACTAAATATTTATATCACCTTTTGATAATGATATCTCAAAAAGTGATGTATTACATCAATATGAACTATTATAGAATGATAAAATGAATTTTTTGAAATTATAATAGCACTTGTGTTGTCACATTTTATGGGTATATGTCTGATTTTGAAGTCCATAGTCCAATTAGGTGTGTTTCATCCATAGAATTTGTGCACAACAACTACCTGCAACAATGTACTCTACTTTAGCAGTTGACAATGCTATTGAAATTTTCTTTTTACTACACCATGATATTAGTGAAATTCCTAATAAACGACATGTTCCAAAGTTTCTCTTTCTATCTAACTTACATCCACCAAAATTTTCATCTGAATAGATAACCGAATCAAATAGTTTTCCATTGGGATAGAACAATTCTAAGTTAGTTTTATATTTTTGGTATTAGAAAATTCTTTTAACACTATTTAGATGTGACTCTTTTGGGTTTTCTAGAAATCTCGCACACATACACACACTAATCATAATATTTGTCCTACAAGTAGTTAAGTATAGAAAACACCCAATCATTACTATGTTGGCTATTTGATCAACTAATTTTCCATTTTCATCCATATCTATCTTACATGTAAGACTCATAGGGGTTTCACTAATCTTAATGCTATCAAAGCCATATTTTTTAAAATATCTCTTGTATACATACTTTGATTTAAGATAATACAGTATCTGTTTTCAAATATTGGAAATCAAAGAAAATATTTACATTCACCCATTCGACTCATTTAAAACTCACATTGCATTATGTTTGAAATTTTATTACATAAATAATTTTTAGAAGATCCAAAAATAATATCATCTACATATATTTGGGCTATTAAAACATCTTTATAAAATATTTTTATAAATAAAGCAGGACCTTCAAGTCCTTTTGTAAAACCATTAGAAATAAAAAATTACTTAACCTTTCATACCGAGCTCTTGGAGCTTGTTTCCAACCATATAATGCTTTTCTTAATTTGAACACATGATTTGGGTAATGTAGATTTTTAAAACCTGGGGGTTGTTCAGCAAAAACATCGTCAATTATATAAAAATTTAGGAATGCACTTTTGACATCAATTTAATAATGTTTAAAATTCAAGTGTGATGCATAGCCAAGTACGATCCTAATTGCCTCAAGTGTAGCTACTGGTGAAAATGTCTCTTCATAATCAATTCCATATTCTTGATTATATCCTTTTTCAACTAGTCTAGCTTCATTCCTAACTATATTTCCAACGTCTTATTCCTTATTTATAAACACCCATTTGGTTCCTATGGTCAAAGTATCCTTAGGTCTATATACAGGTTTTCAAACATTAGTTCTTTCAAACTGATTATCTTCTTCTTGTATGTCCATTACCCAAAAGTAATCATTTATAGCGTCATTGATATTTTTAGGATCATGTTTTGAAAAGAAGGATTGATATTCAAGCTGGTTTCTCAAGGAATCTTTGGTTTGTGTTAATCAATCTAAATCTCCAACAATACCATCTAAGGGATGATTCTTAAAAGTTCTAGTGGGTCTAGAGATGGCAGGACTTGATATTTCAGGTTGGTCAGGTTGATATTGTTCACTATGATTAGGATGTGGAGAATTTCTAGAACTGGATGTTTTCACAGATTCCTTCAAATGATGATTTTAGGTTGTATCATAAATGTCTAGATTGGACCTATCTCCTTGAATATTTTCTAGTGATGTCTTCGGTTCAGGTGGATCTGTTTCCTCAAACATGATGTGTATAGACTCCTCCACACATTTGGTTTTCTTATTAAAGACTCTATATGCTTTACTCGATGTAGAATATCAAAGAAATAGTCCTTCATCACATTTATAGGAAAATATGTAAATTATCTTTAGTCTTCACAATATAGAATTTACATTCAAACACTTTTTAATATCCTACATTATGTTTCCTATTATTCCACAAATCGTAAGGAGTTTTCTTTAGAATGGGTCTAATTAGGACACTATTTATTATGTAACAAGCTGTATTGATAGCATCAACCCCAAAATAAATGGGTAAATCACATTCACTAAGCATAGTTCGAGAAATTTCTTGTATGGTTTTATTTATTCTTTCAACCACACCATTCTGTTAGGGTGTCCTAGGTGCAGAGAAGTTATGATTATAGCCACTTTGTGAGAAAAAGGCACCAAAATACTGATTTTCAAAATCATAGCCATGATCACTTCTTAAGGATATAATCTTAAGTCCACTATGATTTTCTACAGTCCTAGCATACTTAGAAATGTATGAAAAATCTTCAATTTTATGAGCTAGGAAAAATGTCAAGGTATACCTAGAGAAATCATCTACAAGAACATAAACATTGTGCTTTCAATTGAGACTTGAAACTCTTTATGGACCAAACAAGTACATGTGAAACAACTCTAGAGGTTGAGAAGTAGTTACTTTTTTTATTGGTTTGAAATAGATTTTATGTTTCACCCCATTTCGATAAGGATTACATACATTATTTTTCAGAAAATCTAATATGGGTAAGTCTCTAACTAAGTCTTTTCTAGTTAACTTCATAAGAGAGTGCACATTGTAGTGTCCTAATCTTTTCTTCCATAACCAAGATTCATTATGAATAACATTTAAACATGAAACATTTTTCTCAACTAAGGAATCTAAATCCACAACATATACATTTTCATTTCTAAGATCAGAAAATATTAAATAATTTTTAGAATTAAAAACATTACATGAATCATTTTAAAATTTAACATTCAATCCATCATCACACAACTGAGAGATACTAAGTAAATTGTACTTTAATCCATCAACAAAAAGTAATTTTTTGAAATTAATACAGTGTTAGGGTTACCAGTCAGGCCTAAGCTAACAATCTTCCATTTTACATTATCACTAAATGTAACATGTTCACCATCAACATTAATTAGGATTATGAAGCATGAGTAGTCTCCTTTCACGTGTCTTGAACATCTGATGTCCATGTACCAAAGAGTTTTATAGGATCTCTTTAGACAATTTTCTTGAAAAACAAATTTAGTGCTGGGTAACTTTGTTACCCAGATTTTCTTGGGTCCAGAGAGGTTTGCAAGTAAATATTTTGGGAACCATAATTTTCTCACAGATTTCATATAATCAAAAGATATATTTTGATACTTAAACACTTTGTTTGGTACTTTATAGAATTTTTTTTTCAAGAAATAGTCCAGAACATGAACAAGCTGTGGACTGTACATATTTTGGAACAAATTTTGTTTTAATAATCCTTCTCCATCCTGGTGGATATGCTAGACCATTTTTTTATTTTGGAGCAATCAGTTTTCCTAGTAACTGAATTAAGGTATCTCTACCTGTAGTAAACTTTGCAAGATCTCTCTTTAATAGCTCATTGAATAATTTGATATTAATATTTTCTTTTAACAGCTAAGCACATTTTTCTTTCTCAATATCCAGATCATACTTATAATTGGAATTTAGATCATGTTTCCTTTTCAATAATTTATATTTATCCTTGAGTTCATTAAAGGTATCCTAAATCATTCCAAAGTATTCAAATAGTTCATCCTTAGTCATATTTTTATCACTTTTTGATTCACTTTCATTCTCAGAATATTAAGCATTATGTACGTTATAATTGGATGTTACCTCAGATGTTTTCCTCACGAAGCACAGTTTTGGTTGTTTTTTCTTGTCAATATCAGAAGGGTCAGATCCACTTGAGCTATCTTATCAGGAACACCCAATGGATTTCATCTCCTTTTTATATCCTTTGCACTATTCTTCATACTTCTTCTTAAATTTTATCTTTGGTAAATCAACTTTCACATGAACTTTTCGATTTCAATTATATCAAACTATTTCATTTGTGTTATCATTCCATTTCCTTTCCTTTTCCCACTATCCTTTATTATCACACCTTCCTTTGTAGTTTTATTTTATAATGAACTTTTTCTTTCTGTATAACATCCTGAATCTCCTTTCAATACTAGCCATATCATCATGACTATCAGAGTATGAGAGTTCACTTATGGAAGTGTCTACAAGTACATGAACATTTTATTTTTCATTATTTTTGAGGTAGCAGTTTTGAATGCTACATATTTCTTCCTTGGTTCCTCATCAACTTCCTGATTTACCATAAGTTCATATTCATACATAATAAGATTTCCAATTAGTCCCTTCACAAGTATATTACCTATTTCACATGATTCTTGAATAGAAATAGATGTTACTCCCCATTTTTCAAGTAAGCATAGAAGAAACCTCATAGTCTGGTCCTTGCTATCCACTAGTTTCCCAAGAAAACTCATGGTATTCACTATTTCATTGAACCTGAGATACATTTTAGAGATAGGTTCCTTAGGCTTCATTTTAAAATTTTCATATTTAATAGTATAGGTGTTTAATCTCATTTATTTAACATTGGTTGTTCCCTCATGAGAAACAACTAACTTATCCCAAATTACATATGTAGTTTTACAAAAAGATATTCAGATAGACTCCTCATCTCCTAGGACACAGTACAAAGCATTCATTGCATTACAATTATTGTTACAGATAGTCTTGGTAGGTTTATCCCAAGTGTTTATAGCAGTTTCAAGAATAACATATTTACTTTAAATAGTAGTCCAGATTTCAAATCCCATACTTTCGAGATGTATTTTCATTTTAAGCTTCCACTTAGCATAGTTAGTTCAATTAAAGAAAGGTGGTTGATTTGTAGCATCTCCTTCCAATATTTTTTCCATGATAATGTTTGTAAAATAATTTCAAAGTGATAAATATTTAGAAATAATAGCCATTTCAATATATTTGAAACACGACTATAATCACAGTTGAAATTATTTGAAAATCTAATAGTATCTTTGGAATTCCTAAGATACAAAATGTTGGTAGGAGTAGATGACTAAAGAGGGGGGTGGGTGGTGAATTGGGTATCTATAAAAATTTCTATTAAAAGGGTTCTCTACAAAAGAATACCCCCTATAAAAATAAACACAAAGTCAGTTTGTTGAAAACTTATAAATTTCTTCAAGGTTCAATTTGGGTTTTAGATGATTGATTAGTTCTCAATTTTACCAATATTAAGATTAGTAAATCTTTTAAAACAACCCTAATAATTCTAAACAGATTTAAACACTTTCTAATCTAACTATCAATGTTCAGTTTACCTTAATGCATGAAATACATAACACATATGAAATATAGGATAAATAACACAACATATAATACAAAAGGATCAATCTCAAGCTGAGACTTAGACCTCTCCACTTGGTGATAACCTACCACCAAGATGTTTATATTAATAAATTTTTGATCCACACCTTGGATCAGAGTTCACAACAGTACAATCAACTGTCTAGGTCACACTTGACCTCTACCATAGTTAATCGTGGGAAAAACAAATAAACAGATCACAGATGATCCCTTCCACAGTTCTACGTGGGATATAAGTGTATGAATAGAATGAGAGTGACAATATTTTAATATACTTTGGTTGTGATAAAGAGGCATTGTGTTTTACAAATATACACACTGACCAAATTGTAATGATAAAACACAATAGAGTTATAAAAGATAATAGAGTTAAGAATTCTCTGTGTTTTATGAAGTAATGCTCAAGACTCAGTACATGTTGAGAAAATGATATTTGAGTCCTCTTATAGAAGTTTACTTTAGAACAAAGTATCAAAGTTTTTGTAATCTAGATTCAAGATTTAAAAAGGTTCAACTTGCTAGTTTCACGATGAACAGTGAGAATCAGCAAATATTTCTTATTTGAAACTTCTTGTAATCTCATGCGTTTTGATAATATCTTTTCGTATTTGAATAGTTTATTTTTCAGAATGTTTTTTCATAAGTTAACATAGTCCTTTTATACATCAAGGTCCACTTGGCATGAATATCTCTACATGTTCATTACCTCATATTGTCTACGGATAGTCCTACAGACAACATTAAATAATGTTAGAAACATTAATTTGTCTAAATACGACCCTTATAAAAAATTGAATTACTAATATGGAAACAAGTATTTATGACTATCGATGAGTCATATTAGGTGTTTCAACTTCAGTGTGTAAAATTTAGTGTGTCGACATTGGTGTGTCATCTTTGGTTTGTCGAACTTCGGTGTGTCGACTTCGGTGTGTCGAACTTCGGTGTGTTGACTTCGGTGTATCAACTTCGGTGTGTCGAACTTCGGTCTGTCGAACTTCTGTGTGTCAACTTCAGTGTTTCAAACTTCGGTCTTTCGAGCTTTGGTGTGTTGAATTCTGTGTGTCGACTTCGGTCTGTCGAACTTCGGGGTGTCGACATTAGTGGATCGACTTCGTTCTGTCAAACATTGGTCTGTTGAACTTCAGTGTGTCGACCTTCGATCTTACATCAATCATTACATGACTAAGAGTTATCCAAAAATAAATGTAAAAAATACACTAGTAAACATATTGATTCATGAATAGGTTATTGAATTATTTAATTATATTTTAATGTATGACATAATTGATTTACATAGAGATATTAAATGGAAGCATAACCTGTATATTGGCATTATTTGTGATTATGAAAACTACAAAACCGTAGTGGAATTAATGAATAAGGTTGAATATATATATTCATAATAAATCTGTACTTTTTATATTGTATATTTATATGTATTTAAAGCACTATAGGAATTGAGGAAAGAAGATTTCTCATCTCACTTTTATTACTGTGAGGGATATGCCCTATTTACTAGTTGTTCCAATTATATGGTGTATATACTTACCATGAATTCATATTTTGATTATTATCATGAATATTTTTGATATATATATATATATATTTCTATATTTTATGATTGATATTTCATTGTATAAATTCTATAATAATTATATGATAAATCCATTTTATATTAATTATCCAATTTTTAATTATTTAATTTTTAAATTAATATTACCATTTTATAATATTTTTTATTTAATGGGAATGAGAATATATTTTCAAGAGAAATAAACTTTATTGCCTCTTTGGTAGGAAATATTTTTCTTGGTTGTCTATTTTTTCTCTAAATTTTTTCCATGAAAGTTATAATATTATACTATTATTATATAAATTCAATTTTAACCTTGAAATTTTTTTATAAAATACAATCTGTGGAATATTCTTGTATCTTTCTAAACAAGGTACCTTTGAAATTTTACTGAAAATGTGAAAGGAATATTTTTTTTAATATACATGAAATGAACATAATGTCATATCATCATGAACAGAAAATAATTTTTATCTTACATTACATGATTTATTAGTAATTTAAATGAAAATTTTTACAATAATATTTTAGAAATAATTTTATTTTAAATATGTGATTTCAAAATGAAAATATTATCTTTATCCATAAAATATTACTATGATCTTGTAAATAAATTTTTCATATTCGGTAAAATCTGTTGATGATTGTTATGATTTAATATAAAAATTATATTCAAATACCAACCTTATTATTTTATTTTATGCATTATTATTCTACTAATAAGATTTTTTTATGAAAGATAATCATTTACGAATTGGTTATTGATGGATGAGTTGATGAAATATATATGAAACCCATTTTCTTTGCACTTTTTATGATATGATTATTTAATGAATATTTTATGATATTTTTTTTCACAGATATGAATGGATTATGATTATTTTAATGGTAATAATTCAATTATATGTCTCTCACTTGCATTGTTTATGTATTTATACCTCATGATATAATTATGGGAAGTAGGTTTGTTTGCTTGATCCACTATGGGAAACAAGAGGGGATTCCAGATCCACTATAAGAAATATGTGGCGATGCATGAACTGTTATGATATGGGAAATATCTGTTGATACCTAAAACACTTAGATTTTATGATTTCAATAATTAACTATGATATATAAAATGAATTTTATTATAATAATGGTGAAAAAATTTAATGAAATATTTTTATGCTTATGATTTGCAATTATTATTCATGAATGATTAATGACGATTTCCATATCTTTTTATTCACCTAATTAAAATGGGAATGTTTTATTCCAGGAAAGAATATTACCATACATGATAAAATAGGTATAAAATTTTCATGTTATGATCACGATATCATACCCTTACGATCAAATTACTCTGAAAAATGATCATCGATTGATATCTCCCATGTTTACCCTTGATGAGCATATGAGTTCACCCATTCTTAGGTTTTCTTCCTTACATTATGATGAAGGTTTTTAGGTTAGGTTTTTACTAAAGCACAAAAAAAGATAATAAATAAATGTTAAATTGTGAAGACCATACCAAAATAAAATTATTATTTATCTATTCTACAATGAGGCTCATTCTATATGTTTCAGGCCTATAAAATAGTGTTTTGTATTGATTATTAATAAGAATAATGTAATGTTTATATATGAAAATATTTTTTCTCCTAAATAAACGTGTTTCTATTTTAAAAAAAATGAAAAATTAGTAATGGATTATTAATTGACCTTATCTCACCCCACATTCCATTATTTTCACATTTTTATCAGTACTGGAATTTTATACTTTACCAATGGTTGTAAACTGTTTGTAAAGGCCTGGAAACCATTGGTATTTAGTATACCAATGGTTCCCTCAACAGTGGCCATGCATGGTGTGACAATAGTCCTATACCAACGGTTCTATGAAAACTATTGGTATAGGACTCAAAATAGAAGGTATACAATCAGTTTTCTATAAACCGTTGGTATATGTGTGTTTTAATATAACATAAACCAATGGTTTGAAAACCGTTGGAAAATGTGTTTTTCACATATACCAACGGTTAGAAACCATTGGTATAAAGGTAATATAGCATGCCATAAAACTATACCAACGGTTTTTTTATATCCGTTTGTATAAACCTATACCAATGATTATAACAAACCATTGGTATAGTTATATTATAATATCTATTCCAACGGTTTTGAAACCATTGGTATACAATTTCTTGGCTCCACAAAAGCAGGTCCCTCTCCTCTTTCCAGACCTCCAACAAGATAGAAACCCCTCTCTAGACTTGAAACAACACCAATACAAAATCCCCATCCGATGTATTCCAAATTTGGAATTCATTACAGAATATAGAAATTTAGAAATTTAGAAATTCAAATGCAATAACACCCATAAGAGAAAAATACTACATGTTATAGGAAATTCAATAAAACCCATAAGAGTATTCCAAATTTAAAATTTATTCCTCACTCAAACCACAACACCAAAACACATAAGAGTATTCCAAATTTATAATTCATTCCTCACTCAAACCACAACACCAACACACACAAGTGAAAAAACCTACATGTTATAGGAATTGAAAAAACACCCATAAGAGTATTCCAAATTTAGAATTTATACCTCACTCAAACCACAACAGTAACACACATAATAGTATTCAAAATTTCGAATTCATTCCTCACTCAAACCACAAAATTAATACACACAAGAGAAAAAACATATAAGTTATAGGAAGCACATGGGATGTTTAGTCATGGTCTTGGGTTGATTATATTAAAACCAACAATAAAACTTGGGTATAGTGGCAAGGATCAGGATACCCATAAGATAAGAAATGGTAGTGGTCATGTTCATAGACCTAGGATGAGTTATAGGAATCACATGGGATTTTTATATTCATCTAATGATTATGTATCCAGGTATAAATGGTTCCTGATGTGTTAGTGGGAAACATTGGCCAATCTCGACATATGAGATGGGTTACCGGAATAGCCTACATGTTTTTCATAGACTTTATAATTAGAATAAGAGGGTATGGGTCTAATTGTAATTTTCTCTCCTGGGTGTGATGTGAGATTAATCTGAATCTTGGGTAGTGGGTATGAATATTCAACTAAGTCTTTGGTATTGGGTTCCCAATGGGACTTTGATTTGGTCCTAGAACCCACTGTTTGAGGATTGGATTGAGGTGATCCATGGGTCTATGGTGTCACCATATGTATTCCTCACCATTGGGGTATTTTTATGTGACTTTGTAACTTATTTTTCAAGAATATATGTGTAGCCTTGTTTACCAATTTGATATATGGTATGCTTGAGTGTTCATAGGTTTCATATGAAATCACTATATGATATTTATATGTTGTATGTTATTGTATAGAATGAAGGACCCATGATTGAGAATTAGAACATGAGTGTTGGTGATTGTTCATGATGGGATGTTGAGACTCATTACTAGTATAATTCAAATTTTTCTATATATACTTTTACCCATTTTGTTTCAATCATTGCCTTGTGAATATTTTCTTCTAATAACATATGACCAATAGACCATATATTATGTTTTATCCCTTAATTTTAAGAATCTATGTGTAGCAGTGCCATAAAAACCGCATGTCCAAATGACATGTCGTCTCCTTGTAAACCTCACGAATAATAATTAGGGTGTTTTCATGTGATTTCAATTCCTTCGGATGTCGTTCGGTATGCATTTGACCGTAAAACCCATGTTTTGGCCATTTACGACAGGCGGAGTGCGTTTTCGGCCACTACGGTCACATGACACCTCCGATTGACATGCCATTTGGACAATCAATTCACAATTCACCTAGCCTTTGTTGTCGTTTGATTTCATGGCATTCTGAGGTTGTTCATCATGTTTTGACCACCCCACGCCCGCTTTTCAAGCGCGCCAACCACCCAAAAAACAAATATTCAGCCGTTCCGTGCATACTGCATGTCTGAATGCCATTCCGTCTTCTCGTGCACATCAAGAATAATAATTATGGTGTTTTAGTGTGATTTCAAGCCATTATGATGTCGTTCGTGATTAATTTGACAGTTAAACACATGTTTTGGCCATTTACGACATGCAGAGTGCGTTTTCTGCCACCGCGGTCACACGACACCTCCGATTGATGTTCTGTCTAGACAACCAATTCAAAATTCACCCAGCCTTTGTTGTCGTCAGATTTCATTGCATTCCGGGGTTGTTCGACCTGTTTTGACTACCCCACTCACGCTTTTCAAGCACGCCAAACACCAAAAAAACACATATTCAGCCGTGCCATGCAAACCGCAGGACCGAATGATGTGTCGTCTCCTCTTACACCTCATGAATAATAATTAGGGTGTTTTCGTATGATTTCATGTCATTACGATGTCGTTAGAGATGCATTTGACCGTAAAACCCATGTTTTGGCCATTTACGACACACAGTGTGCGTTTTCGGCCACCACGGTCACATGAAACCTCTGATTGACGTTCTGTTTGGCTGACCATTTCACAATCCACCCACCATTTGTTGTCGTCTGATTTCATGGTATTTAGAAATCTTTCGGCTGGTTTTGAACACCCCACGCATGCATTTCAAGCGCGCCAATCACCTAAAAAGAAAATATTCAGCCGTGCCATGCAAACCGTGCGTCTGAATGATGTACTGTCTCCTTGTACCCCTCACGAATAATAATTAGGGTGATTTCATGCGATTTAAATTCATTCCAATGTCGTTCGGGTTGCATTTGAGAGTTAAACGCATGTTTTGGCCATCGACGACACACGAAGTGCGTTTTCGGAAACCGTGGTCACACGACACCTCCGATTGACGTGCCGTCTGGCCGCCAATTTCACAATTCACCCCACCCTTTGTTGTTTTCATATTTCATGGCATTTTGAGGTTTTTCGGCCGGTTTTGACCACACCACACACGATTTTCAAGCACACCAAACACCTAAAAAACACATATTCAACCGTGCCGCACAAACCACACATCTCAATGATGTGTTGTCTCCTCTTACACCTCAAGAATAATTACTAGGGTGTTTTAGTGCGATTTCAAGTCATTATGATGTTGTTTGGGCTGCATTTGACTGTAAAACGCATGTTTTGGCCATTTACGACATGTAGAGTGCGGTTTCAGCCACCACAGTCACACAATAACTCCAGTTGACTTTCTGTCTGGCTGACCATTTCACAATTTACCCACCCTTTGTGTTCGTCTGATTTCATGACATTCCGAAGCCGTTCGGCCTATTTTGACCACTCCACAGATGCTTTTCAAGCGTGCCAAACACCTAAAAAACACATATTCAGCTGTTCCATGCTAACCGCAAGTCAGAGTGATGTTTCGTCTCCTCATACACCTCACAAATAAAAATTAGGGTGTTTTCATGTGATTTCAAGTCATTTTGATGTCGTTCGGGATGCATTTGACTGTTAAATGCATGTTATGGCCATTTACGAGTCACGAAGTGCATTTTCGGCCATCGCGGTCGCACGAAACCTCTGATTGATGTGTTGTCTAGCTGACCATTTCACAATTCCCCCACCCTTTGTTGTATTCCAATTTTAATGGAATTATGAGGTTGTTCGGCTGGTTTTGACCACCCCACGTGGGCTTTTCAAGTGCGCCAAACACCCAAAAAAAATATTCAGCAGTGCCACAAAAACCGCGCATCAGAATGTCATGTTGTCTCCTCGTACACCTCACGAATATAATTAGGGTGTTTTAGTGTGATTTCAAGTCATTCCGATGTCGTTCGGGATGCATTTGACTGTTAAACGCATGTTTTGGCCATTTAAGAAACACAAATTGCATTTTCGGCCAGCGCGGTCAGATGACACCTCCGATTGATGTACAGTCTTTCAAAAAATTTCACAATTCACCCACCATTTGTTTTCGTCTGATTTCATGGAATTATAATGTCGTTCGGCCGGTTTTGACAACCCCACACACGCTTTTCAAGCGATCCAAACACCTAAAAACACATATTCATCCATGCCATGAAAACTGTGGGTCCAAATGATGTTCCGTATCCTAGTATACCCCATGAATAATAATTATGGTTTTCATGTGATTTAAAGTCATTATGATTCCATTCGGGATGCATTTTATCGTAAAATCCATGTTTTGGCCATTTACGACATAGAGAGTGCGTTTTTGGCCACCGCGGTCACACGACACCTCCAATTAACTTGTCGTCTGCCCGAACATTTTAAAATACACCCACCCTTTGTTGTCGTCAAATTTCATGGAATTATGAGGTTGTTGGGCTGGTTTTTCCCACCCCACGCACGCTTTTCAAGCACACAAAACACCTAAAAACACATATTTAGCCTTGCCGTGAAAACCACACATCCGAAAGACATGATGTCTTCTCGTACACCTAAAGAATAATAATTAGAGTGTTTTTGTGAGATTTAAATTCATTCCGATGTCGTTCGGGATGAATTTGACCGTTAAACACATGTTTTTTCCATTTATGACATGCAGAGTGATTTTTCTGCCACCATGGTCAGACGACACCTCTGATTGATGTGTCGTCTGGCTGAACATTTCAGAATTTACCCAACCTTTTTTGTTGTTCGATTTTATGTCATTCTGAGGACGTTCGACCAGTTTTGACCACCCCACACATGCTTTTCAAGCGTGCCAAACACCTATAAAACACATATTTAGTTGTGCCACACAAACCGCGCATCCGAATGACATGTCGTCTGCTCGAACAACTCATGAATAAAAATTAGGGTATTTTCATGTGATTTCAAGTCATTCCGATGTCATTTGGGATTTATTTGACGGTTAAACACATGTTTTGGCCATTTACGACACACGTAGTGCGTTTTCAACCACCACGGTCACACGACACATACGATTGATGTGCCATCTAGCCAACCATTTCAAAATTCACCCCACCCTTCGTTTTCGTTAGATTTTATGGCATTCCAAGGGCATTCAGCCGGTTTTGACCACCCCACGAAAACTTTTCAAGCCCGCCAAACACATAAAAAACACATATTCAGCCGTTCCGTGAAAACTTCTCATTCTAATGATGTTTCGTCTCTTCATAAACCTCAAAAATAATAAATAGGGTGTTTTAGTGTGATTTCAAGTCATTCCGATTTCGTTCGGGATGCATTTGACTATTAAATGCATGTTTTGGCCATTTACGACACGTGGAGTGCGTTTTCGGCCACTGCGGTCACACGACACCTTTGATTGAATTTCTTTCTAGTCTAACATTTCACAATTCATCCACCCATTGTTTTCGTCCGTTTTCATGGCATTTCGAGGTCGTTCGGCTGGTTTTGACCACCCCACGGATGCTTATCAAGCGCGCCAAACACCTAAAAAACACATATTTAGCTGTGCCTCACTAACCACTCATTAGAATGACATTTAGTCTCCTCATACACAACAAAAATAAAAATTAAGGTGTTTTAGCGTGATTTAAAGTCATTCCGATGTCGTTCGGGATGCCTTTGACCGTTAAACAATTGGTTTGGTCATTTATAACATGAGGATTACGTTTTTGGCCACCGTGGTCGCACGACACCTCCGATTCATGTGTTTTCTAGCTGACCATTTTATAATTTACCAAAAAAAATTTATCATCCGATTTAATGGAATTCCGAGGTTGTTCAGCCAGTTTTATCCACCCCACGCATGCTTTTCAAGCGCGCCAAACACCTAAAAAACACATATTCAGTCGTGCCGCACAAACCACGCATCCGAATGACGTTATGTCTCCTTATAAACCTCAAAAATAACAACTAAGTCGTTTTCATGTGATTTGAAGTCATTATGTTGTTTTTCGGGATGCATTTGACCATACAACCGATGTTTTGGCCATTTACGACACGCGAAGTTCATTTTCGGCCACCGTGGTCACATGACACCTCTGACTGACATGCCATCTGGACGACCATTTTACCATTCACCCCAATTTTGTTTTCGTCCGATTTAATGGTATTATGAGGTCGTTTGGCCGGTTTTGACCACCCCACGCACGCTTTTCAAGCACGCCAAACACCTAAAAAACACATATTCATCCGTGCCGTGAAAACCGCGCGTCCGAATGATATTCCGTCTCCTCATACACCTCAAAAATAATGATTTGGGTGTTTTCAAGTGATTTAAATTCATTTTGATGTCATTCGGGATACATTTGACCATGAAACACATATTTTGGCCTTTTACGACATGCGAAGTGCGTTTTTGGCCAGCACGGTCACAGGACACCTCCGATTGATGTGACGTCTGGCGGACCATTTCAAAAATCACCCACCCTTTGTTGTCGTCTGATTTAATGGAATTTCTAGGACGTTTGACTAGTTTTGACCACCCCATGCACGCTTTTCAAGTGCGCCAAACACCTAAAAAAAAATATTCAGTCGTGCCACACAAACCGCCTGTCCGAATGACGCGACGTCCCCTCGTATGCCTCATGAATAATATTTAGGGTATTTTTCTATGATTTCAAGTCATTTAGATGTCTTTGGGGATGAATTTTACCATTAAATTCATGTTTTGCGATCCGAGGTCTAGGGAGGAGGGTTGGGGGGGCTATCCGGGGTCCTCAGAGGAGGGTTGGGGGGATGTCCGGGGGGCTGTCTGGGGGGCTGTCCCGGGTCCAGGGAGGATAGTGGGGGGATATCCGGGGGCTATCCGGGGTCCAAGGAGAAGGTTGGAGTTGCGGTCCAGGGTCCAAGGAGGAGGATGGTTAATATATCTAAAACTCTATCTGGTGTGTGGTGTCTATATATGATTTTTGTAGTGCTTTCGTATTGTATGAAATGTGTATTGCATGGTCAGTTTAATAAATACATTAATAAATTATAAAATACACCCAAACTCAATAGAGATGTACCCACTTTTGATAGAGAATACCATCCAAATAACCAACTCGGGAATCTAAGAGAAACATTTTACATTACCAATTCCAATTACATAATATATGTAGCACCAACTTATGTTTTATGAACCAATCAATTAAAGGGAAAAAAATCCTCACAATAACCCATAAAATCTCATATAGAATCACTCACCTTCAAACCATTATAACATCATTAGGCTTCCATATTTGGTAAAAAATAAAGAGTTATAATGAATTCAAAAATATCCATACCAGAGTGAAAAATGAGGTTAAAAAATAAACAGTTATACAGAATTAAAAAATTTAATGGATCAATCTGCACCTAATAACCATCACCATCACCACTGTGATCATCAGCCTCATCCTCGCCACCATCTCTATCCTCGTATTCATCCTCGTCGTCATCTACATGCTTATCCTTGGCCCCATCCTCACCCTTGGCCACATCTTCGCACTCGACCCCATCCTCACCCTCGTCCTAATCCTCATCCTCACCCTCGTCCTCTTCAATATCCTCTTAAACAAAAAGAACATCATCATCTCGACTTCCACTATAACTTCCACCTGGTGTATTGTATAATTCAACCATCGACAACATATATGTCTGACAAGCCATGTTGTCCTTTTGTGGAAGTGATTAAGATAAAGCTTTGATCAGTTTCGTAAATTATTTCTCCCTCGTTTGAACCTGTTATTCCAACTCTATGACCCCTTTATTTGACTGTCGTGCATGCTCCTTGACATTTTCCAACTCAGGGGTACTAGAATGGATACCTGGAGAGGAACAATAACTCATTGGGACTATATTCTTACCAGGTTTGCAGCATACTCGACCAGAGCGCTCATCTCCCAAAACCTGATATAAATGATCATGTGGCCCTAAATTGTTAGGCTCTTGGGAATCAAGGGCCTCTAAAATAGACTGCTAAAAATATTAATAGATTATTAAAAATCAAAATAGATATTAAAAATTGAAATAAACAAATTAAAACTTACAATCTTTTCTTGCGTTGGTTCATTAACCGGTGTTCCATCTTTTATGCTTCTACTCGAGAAAAACAATTTTTCTTGAGGGATACATCCTTGAATATTCAATTTCTTCTTCTGTAATTACATTGAAACTATATAAAGTGCAAGTATAATCATATATCCAATAATCAATAAATCACATAATTTAAGTAGTAAATAATAATAATGGAAAGTCCTAAAGATAAATTATAAACAACTATATCGTACTAGCTGCCTCTCATGATCTGACATAGTAGTGTGCCTCAAAGTGTGGAGGTATTGCTTTGAATCAATGTTTTTTTGTTTTTTTCCAGAAGATTCAAAAATAATTTTTAATAATTAATAAGATAATATTAATGAAAAATATGAAAAATGTCATTTGAATATCTGAAATGGGATTAATACCATAAATTTGGCAGTCTCCCAATGGGTAATCATTTGGCGATATTGCTCTATCGGGCAGTCATCCACTTTAGGAAATGTCTCCAACTCCGTGCCCACTCAATAACACTAGCCAACATACAACTCATGCTTATAAGCTCTCCAAAGCTCTCCTAGATCTTTTAAATGCACTGTTCATGCACATTCACTATCATGGACGTTATACCAATGTTGAAACCTAATAGATTAATTCATATAAATACAAAAAATACTACATTAAATCCATTAGATTTATTACCCATATTTGTGCCCATGCATTATCCTTGACTACGTGTGGAAGATGTCTCCAAGAGAGAGGGATGACCAGAATGATGTCAGAGTATTTGGCCAGCGTCGCCAAAAAACCCCGACATTCCTGCCCAGATTTATCAATCAACTTTCCATCATCATTGTATTCAACCATCAACTATTTCTGGTGGTTCCATACCACACTCAAGAGAGTAGGATCCCTCCCTCACCTCCTACTAGTAGATGAATATGTTATTAAAGAAAAAAAATATTAGTTCAAGTTATAATAAAAATACATTTTGGTATAAAAATTTGTTAGAGTTATATAAATATACCTGTGGTAGTCGGATCAGTGGGTGTATCTAGAAGTGAAGAAGCTGAAGTAATATCCTGTACAGGTGGAGTTTCCCTCAGTGTACGCTCCTCAGCTACATACTGTGTCAGAGGAGGAGTCGAAGAAGGTGGAATATGATAGCTCGGAGATAATGAACCGGAAGAAAAAGATGATGACACAGAGGTTTGGCCAACTAGTAGTATAAACATCAGATTCATAAATATTCTGTGTGTCCCTAAAGACACACTGGGATCAAAATGGGGTATAGAAGATACGTCTGTGGTAGGTGGATAGTCTAATCGGGTACGACCAATGGATCTTCTAACTCTTGCACTATGAGACCTCGTACCACCAGCCCCAGTACTAGGACCACCGGATAATCGTCTAACTCTAACACCACCCTCCCTCCTACCACCAGCCTTTGTACTAGGAGCAATATCAAGCTCCTCCTCAGACATATCTCATCTAGGGGCAGGATCCTAAAAAAAATTTCACACAAAAGTAAACACATGATATTATAAGTTATTAAAATATAAATATATTTGAAATAAAATACGCACAACAGTGATGAGTGGAGGAACTCCCATCATTACCATGTGACGATTATTTTCTGTCATCTTTTTCCAACGCCTCTCTTCAATTGTTGTCATTTCCTAAAACTAAAACATATATGAAAGTAATTAGAAACATATAACAAATGTGTAACCCAAAAAACAAAATATAGAAAAACCATTCTGATAAAAAAACATAAATAAACAGAAGATTTATGGTGGTTTGAAGGTAAGTACTAGGATACACACTATGAATGATGTAGGTGAAACAGTAGTTGGGGATTGGCTCAGTGGTAAGCACCCCGTAACACTACATGGAAAATGGGGGTTCAAAACCCATGGGGTGCAGGTTACTGTAGAAGTACTGTAATAGTACTGTAGCAGCAGTGGCACTGTTCATCAATGGGTACTGTAGCGGTAGTAGGGCGCTGTAGCGGCTGCGATAATGTGCGGTACTATATTAGCAGGTTACTATTCACAGAATGTGAATTGGCCTTAGAATTTGGGCCTACGGGCTATGTAATGGACTACAAGCCCACTAGGCCTTCGGGCTATGTAATGGGTTTCCCTCTACCCAATTAAAAGAGGTATTTGCTTTGATTTAATAATAAAAATGAGGCATCAACCCCAACCTTTAAAAAAACGATGTAGGTGAAACATGTACGTGAGAACATGTCTGTATGATTCCATATATTTCCCACCACAACTTCGAGATCACAATCAACTTTGACAATTGATCTATTGGAGTCATCATAAGTAATAAATGGATTACTTCCAATTGCAGTAGGGATAGTGTCAACTTCATCATCACTATGATCAAAAAAACATGTCTAGGATTTACTTCAATAATTACTCCAAATTTAGGATGCAGATGATCTTGGAGATAAATAACTTATTTCACCATTGATGCCAATACATATGGTTTATCGGTGGCAAGAGTGCGAGCCATGTTAATAACTCAAAATCTACAATCATCAACAAAGGTTCCTTGCCTCGTCATTGAATAAAACCATTTAAACACTAGATTCGATATACTAGAGTCGACATTGAATAAAAATTACAAACTTTTCATTTTACCACATTGTTGATATACTAGAGTCATCACAGCATCATTCAATTGTTTCACGCTATCAACATCATCATTTTCATTAGACGCATCATGTGTGCTTGTATCGAAATCTTGTTGGATGTACATCCTTTTCTTCTCATTATGCAAAATAAATGGAAACCAATAATTTATCAAACTCTCAAATTCAGTCCTATCATTTGGTTCCTCAACATTTTGAGATTCCATTTTCTATCCATCGTGATACCACACATAATAGTTTGTTTGGAAACCATAATTGGTTATATGATAGCTAACTTCTTCATGACTCAACCAAGGTCTTCCAACACATTTAAAACATGGAAAGTGTATGCGGCCACTATCTGAAGCCTTCTAAAATGCAAAATCTAAAAATATGTTCAAATTATTTTGATAATCGGTTGAAATCCGATCAGTTTAGTACATCCAACTTCTATCCATTCTATAAAAAAATTTCAATAAGTCATTTCAAAGAAAATCAATAAAATTGAAGTTCAATCAAAAAAATATTTAGGTAATTTTCAATTGTTTACTTTATAAAAAATCAGAACTGAAACATTACTCTATATGAGAATCATATTAAGAAACACAACAAAATACAGTGTATATAAGAAAATAAGATACAAAATTTCTAATGCCTATATTAACAGATTTCCCAGTAATATATTCGAAGTGGAACAAGGAATACAGAATTTCTAATGCCTATATTCAAGGATTTCCCGAATAGCCCCCCTCAACCCGGATAGCCCCCCTCACCCCGGACAGCCCCCCCACCCCGGGCTGCCCCCTCAACCCGAAAAGCCCCAAACCCCCGTACAACCCCCCACCCCCAGACAACCTCCCCCCTGCACCACCCGAACAGCCCAACCACCCCACCAGACAACCCTCCCTCAATCCGGACAGCCCCCACCCCTAGACAGCCCCCGACCCCCGACCCCCAGGACAACCCCTCACCCGGACAACCCCCCTCACCCCGAAAAGCCCCCAACCCCCGGATAGCCCCCACCCGCCAGACAACCCCACTCCCCTAGATAGCCCCGCCACCCCCCGGACAGCCCCTGACACCACCCAGAGAACCCCCCACACCACCCGGACTGCCCAACCACCCCCGAAGAACCCCCCTCAACCTGAACAGCCCCCACCCCCTGACAGCCCCCAACCCCCTGGAATACCCCCCACCCCGGACAACCCCCCACCCCGGACAGCCCCCCCAACACCCCAGAAACCCCCACCCCTCAGAACCCCCCCGGACAGCCCACCGGACACCCCCTCACCATGGACAACTCCCTCCCCCCCTCTCCCCTCACACCAGATAGCCCCCCAACCCCTAGACAGCCCCCTCACCCCTGACAGCCCCCACACCGGACAACCCTCCCACCCCCTAGACATCCCCCCTCACCACCAAGACTGCCCCCTCACCCCCTCATACCAAGAGGGTTCATTGTCATTTCACAAATTCAATTATTTGATACTACTTAGAAAACATTAAATAGTTCAACGCATTTTGTTCAAATCAATTTATTTAATTATTTGAATAAAAAACCATGGAAAAGTCTCAATTTCCACAATTTATTCTTTAAATATTCTTTGAAAATAATTCTAAATAGTCATGGAATTAAATAATTCATAAACAGTTGAAAGATATCAAAATTATAGTCATCAAATTTATGACTTGTTAAATTCAATGAGAATAGGATTAAATAATATTTCTCATGGAATTTCAAGGAAAAAATTCATAAAAACTTTTTCAAAAATTATTTAACACATATAAATTAATTCTCAAGTAAAAATTAATTAAAAGATGAAGAAAAATCATAAAAACACATACTTAAATAATATGGAATCCAACCATAGTAAATCTAAGATTTTTCAACCCCATCAGAGGTTTAATGATTTAATTAATTAAATGGATATGATGGGATGGAGAAAATCTAGGTTAAATAAAAACAGAAAAAAAATATAAACATCAAAATCAAAACACAAAAATAAAATATTTGATGAATAACAACAATAATATGGTAACACTTAATGATTTTAAGTTATAAAGAAGAAAACACCTGATTTGTGATGGATCTGATGGAGATTTATCAATTCGGGTGGGGGAAGTCAAGCGAGGAGGGCATCCGCTACTGTACATTCACATCTATTTGCAAATGAGGAGAGGGTGCTTAATTGGGGCATACATTTCCCAACGGTTTTTAAAAACCGTTGGGAAAGAGTGCCTACACCAACCGTTCATATAGAACCGTTGGTAAAATCCTCTAAAAAATAGGTTTTACCCAACGGTTCTGTAGAACCGTTGGTAAATCCTCCCCCAAAGAAGCCTTTCCCAATGGTTATAGAGAACTGTTGGTAAAAGGTCTTACAAACAGTCCTATACAAACAGTTCTGTAAAACCGTTGGTATAGCCGCCCTTTCCCATTGGTTTTTGTAAATTATTGGGATAAAAGTGTTGGGAAAACACCCATTTTCAGTAGTGTATCCACTGATAATTGAATTGTTTAATGATATCATTAAAATTTAAAGGGTATTCTCAGAAGAAACATTTTCATCACTAATAAAAGGGAAACATTTCTGCCACTTCATATAGATATGTACATTTTAGTTTCATCAAAATCATTGAAATTTTAATCCACCTTGAAACCTGACCCTGGTTCATAAGCCTATATTCAAAATATTTTATCTTAATCCCTTTATTTATAATTAATCATTTAAGAGAATGTTTATGGTACCAAATGAAGTATAAGATACCAATTAATTTTTTTTCGAAATAATTCTCTTGAAAACATACCAAAACAATTATAATCCATTTAGATCAATATATAATTTTATATTGTAGTTTTAATATATTAAAGGTAAATACATTATTTATTCCTTTCCATTGATTTATAAAACAAAATTAGCCATGTGTTCTGTGGACTACATCATCTAAGAAGTATTTTTTTTCATTTTCACATTGATTTTATTTATTTATAATAACCACCACATTAATGTTTTAAAATAATAAATATTATTATTACTATATTATAATGATATTATACACTTCTTTAACTATACAATCCCATCATGATATTCCATTTTCATGTTTTGGTTTGTTTACCACTAATTTTAATAATACTATAAAAATCTATCATGGATGCCCATGGGAACAAAAATAAAAATTTAATTATACGTTAATAATAAAGTTATTATTGGTTTTTATTCAGAAATTTTTATTTTAATTACATGATATATCATTGAAATATCATCTCTAATTTCTAAAATTACCAAAATAAGCCGACATTGATTCAATTTAAATGAAAACACAAGTAACAACTATATAATAGATAAATATTATAAGAAAATAAACCATCCATATTGTGTTAAATATAGTCAAATAATTTTCCAAATATTGCATTTAATCAACCTCACATTGTCATTTAGAATGTAAGGTGCATACACATAACAAATTTAAAACAATTTAATTGTTTGTCATCTCAAATTTTGAAACCATGGAACATAATTCTTATTGTACATCATGTTTTCATTGGAATGTTGTATCCATTTACCATTAATATTATATACACATATTATACAATTATTCATCATATTTTATGTTATACTTGAAATAATACAAGTCAGGAATATTTCATTCAAATATTTATAATTTCATTTGGGTTTGCGAATTTTTTTTTCATCTAGGGAGATGATTTTTTATAGAACTCTATTGTTCCTTTATTAATTTATTATACTAAATAAATATTTTTTTATATTATTTAATCATTATTTTATAGTGTTCAAAATTGTACCTAATAACATCCTAATCAAATGATTCTGACATCGATGATTATGTAATCGGTAATGCGGTTTCATCCCAAATTCCACCCTTTGTTGAATGTTTTTTCTAAAACACCAAAATTCATTAATAAGTCTCAGGTACTTACTAGTTAATATATTGTATCAATCATTATATTTTAAATCTAGGTACAAGACCTCCTTTTCAATATGATTTTGTTAAAAGTATTCAGAAGCTTCAGTGGTTCTTTGTCTCATGTATTAACTTATTCAGGCAGGTTTACATTATAGATAATTATTTTCATTTTATAGTGAATTTACTTCCCATGAAAAAAATATTTTAAATATTTATTTTTTATTCATGTGAATAACTAATAAAATAAGTTCCTTTTCATCACTTTCTATTGAACTCAATTATAATCTATTTTTGGGATTTTTGGTATGTCCATTACCATTTATTGAATTAATGTTCAATCTTGATATTTTGTTGGGTTCTTCAATTAAATTGTTTTATATGTTATTTTTATTTCCTATTTTAGAAAAATATTTTTCAATATAAAATGTTGTTTAACTACCTGTGTTTTCAAAAAAAAAAAATTAAATTATTCTAAAGGGTTATTTATTTTCATTATCATTTGTTTGACCATTGGCTCCACATTTCCTATATAAAAAATTATTTATTTTTAATGGATATATGGATGAATGTTATTTAAATTTTTTTTTCAAAATCATTCACATCACCTTTTCTAAATAAACTTTTTTAAGTGACATATAGTTTTTCATTTAATGTTAATCTTAAATCTATTTTTTATATAATCTATAATGTCGTCACCCCCATTTAATATTTCATATTCAAAATGATTTACACTCCTTGGATTTGTGTTACATGACATATCATCTAATAAATATATAAATTTATAATTTATATGATTAAATGTGATGTATCAAAAAGTTTGATTTCTGATCGCTTATTGTGTGATACTGTTGGAAGCAATCTTGTATAAGTATGTATGTCATCCGTTTCAATATCCTTATGTGTTTTCTTTGTTACACTATCGATATATTCATTTATAACAATCCACAATATTTCTCTATATGGATTATGTAACATTATTTTATATAAAAGATATAATCCATCACCACCTTTTTCTCCCAGTCCCATCAACCATGAATAAGTATAAAATTTCTTCCAAATTTATTAATTTGTGGATATAGTTAGATCTAGTGCCCCCGAACAAACTTATACATAATTTATGATAACCTATATTCAATGTTTTGAAAATTAAGAAAATATTTATCACGTCATGATTATTCTTATACATATCATAGTATGTGATAATATACTAAGAGAAGTTATCTCAATAGTGGTCATAGATGTTCCCCATGATAATGAGAGCTGAAAAGTATTATGAAACGATTAATAAATATATGATTTATATCGTGATGATTTCATTTAAGGGACACAAATTATATAGGATATCAGGGGTGGAGAGTCACAGGATTTTGTGGTACCTTCTCAGGGTATATTCACTTATTAATATCTTGTGTAGGATATTATGAGAAAGTGATCTGGTAGTAACAAATTCATATTTTTTTGTTTTATAGTATGTTCAAATATATGGACGTGTGTATTGATTATTAGAAATTAAGGTTATTATTAATGAGTATTTTTATTCACATACGTTTATGCACTGACGAAAACAATTATGACATATGTTAGAGGTGAGGTAGGATAAATTGGGTACATCATGAGTAATAATTCATTAATGGATAATGAGAGGAAGGAATTCTAAGGGCCTTACCCTAAACAATTCATATTCTAGTTATTTTAAAACTACTAATCACATTTCATTTCCCTAATATGTTTTAGGATAATATTTTGAGATAATTTGGAGAAAATAATACAAGTTAAACCCATAAATTACAATGGGACACTTATACTTAGTAACTTTTAAAGAAACCATTTTAAAATAATAAATGTTTTATTTTAATTAGTAACCTTCACAATTTTCATCCAATCATCATCATCATAATCCCCAATCATCATTTACAATGGTTTTTTTAGAAGACATGGGATGAATATAAAATCTTTGTAATGGATATAATGTAAGGGGAAATGTTAGTGCTGTGAAAATATATAAATATTTTTCATGAAAACATACTTTTTTATTCCAAAAAATGAAAAATATTTTCAAAAATATTCATATACATCCTTTTTAAAATCTAACAATTTTCATGAAAACTCATTTGAATGCATCTATAATATATGTTGGTAACTAGGGATAGAATATTAAATATCGCACATAAAAAATATAGTAAGTGAATACCCAGTTCAATCTTGGTCACCTCGTGATAAGATAAAATGGGAATACTCGACGCTATTTGGTCCACCCCATGTTAAGATATAACGAGATTTCCTCACGCTATCTCGGCCACTCAATGTTAAGCTATAATGGGATTTCCCTATGATATCTAGGCCATCCCATGATAAGAAATAGTATGTATCTCTAGTTCTATCTAGGAAACTCCATACTAAGATATAATGGGTTTTCCTAGTACTATACGGGCCACCCCATTATAAGTTATTGGAACTTCCTGGTGCTTTTCAGGACACCCCATGTTAAGATATAACAATCTTTTCAGGCGCTATCTCGGCCACCCAATGTTAATCTATAACAAGATTTCTGGGAACTATATATGACACCCAATGTTAATTATCATGTTCCATATAATGAATATAACATTTTTAATCTTTTAGTCATAAATCATTTCAAAAATTTATTTAAATTCATTTGAAAATAAAACTTTTATATTAAAATACTAATTAATTTTTTAAAATGATTTCAAAAATAAAAACACTTCACACACCATAACGAAACAATATACTTTTAAAATACACATGAAAATTTATAAATTAATCATCAAGCCATTAAAGGATCATGAAAAAGGGAAAGGAATCTCATTCCATATAAGTTAAAAAAATTCCTTCCATATTTTTTGTTGGAAAATTCATATAGAACCTGTCTTAGAAAACATTGAACTGATTATATTATTTTTTTAAAACAAAAATATGTTTATAAATTACATTAAAAAATCATTTTCGAATATTTAAAAATATTTTGGAAATATTTTTAGAATATATAGACATGGATTAAAAATATAGTTTTAGGGGTAAAATAAAAAATATAATTTTTAAAAGAAAGTCTATTATAAATATAATATTGTTGAAGTGCGAATTAATTAAATGAATCTAATATTTTTATCCACTATAATTCCACATGATATAAGTGGAAATAAATATATGATATTCAAATTAAATTAACACATAATCATATATCTAAATAATAAATAATTATAAGTTTAACCTAAAGAATATAAATTAAGTTAGGAAAATCCCTGACCTCAACATTCCCTTTAATGGTGCATACTTTTACATCCTATATAATGGTATAAAAAATTTTATTAAAAAATTTGAGAAAAATATTAATATTTATAATGAAATATAAGATTTTTTAATAACATCTTATGAACCTTTCATTTATAATATTAAATTATTTTCATGGTATCGTGTGTGTTTGTTTCATAGATCAAGTTCTCTTTTACTTGTATATAATTATTGATGTTCTCAAAAAATGGAAATAAAACCCAATATATAGAAATAAATATTATTAATTATCTTATATACGAATGAGTGGTCTCCAATATACTTTTTATTTCTTACATGAGTATCATTCATTAGATAAAACATTAATGCTAAATGTTAAGTTTGTTATGGAAATTTTTTGGAACCTCAATGAATAAATTCAAATAATTTAATAGTATGTGTTTATATTAGTTCAATTACATGAAATAGGTTATAATATACCTATATGAATATTATTTAACCATAATTACAATTTTATGACCCCCCATGGAGGCTGTAATGGAAAATGAAAAGGAATTATTCACGGAGATGGTAAACTGAAATATTTTGGACACTGGTTTTGTCTAATTCAAATAAAAGAAGATGATAAATGAAATGGATATTAAATAATACACTATAAACACAAAACTATTATATATATATATGATTCTGGAGTTTACATTCATTGATGTATGAAATAGGCGAGGATAAAGTATTAAAAATACGAAATTAAGAGAGGTACTTTGAGAAAATAACATCTTGAATATCACCGCCACAAGAGACCCTTGAGGACATTGGATTTGGTATTTTGGTGAGACCAGTAGAAAAAGATCTTGTGTAGAGTGATTATATGATTTAATAGAGATAGTTCAAGCAATTCATGTCATTTTTTGAAATAGAGTGGAGAGTTTTGGAATTAATACTTGATGAGAGGGGTGTTTAAGTGATTAGAATAATGATTATTTTATATTTAAAGCCAACCACATTGAAGTGGAATTAATTTCAAAGACAAATATTGTTAATTATTGTGGAGTTTTTTTAGGGATGAGAAATTAGTCATCCAACCATGAAGTTTGTATTTTTTATGTATTTTAAGCCTTTTCATTTTATCTTTTACCCTGTTACTATTTTATCTATACTGTTTTAAATAATATTTTTACCATGGAAAATTTTTTATAAATAAAAAATAAATTACAAATAAAATATAATGTGGGCCATATTATTTAAAATTTGGAATCCATTTGACAAAATTCAATTGAAAAAATTTATAAAAATATATTTAAAATTAATCCCATAGACAAAATGAAAAATTCTTTCTTAATGTGAAATATTCAAAACATAAAATGTTCTAATGTCAATATTATATGTGAAATTGATTGAAATGACCTAAATTTTATTTAATGATGTATAATTTGACTAAGTATACTTTAATACTAATTTAAAATATAATTTTTCTATAGAAAATATTTAGAAGAAAAATAAGTTTTCAATTAAAATGATGTATTTTTCACCATTCATAAAAAAATAAAATTTTTTAGAAAAAGAACCAAAATAAACCCTAAGATAATTTTGAAATTATTATTTTAAAATAAATTTATTTTATGAAGAAACAAATTATAATATGGTGAAATTATTATCTTAAAACTACTACCCCATCAAAAAGTGGTAAATTATCTTTGGAAAAAATAAATATTTGTTATCTCAAAATTAATTTGATTCTTATATTAAACCTATGAACCAAATTTGATGAATCTAATTTTTTTTATTGTATATAAAACATATAAATATAATTAATTTATTTCCCTAATATTAATAAATTTAATTTATTATTAGAAAATTTTATTTTGAGCATATGATATTTTTCAAACAAAAATGCATACTTTATATTAAATTTGTTTTTAATTTCATTACCCTTAACAGTTAACCAATGAATTAATTTTATATAATGTGTAAAATATATTTTAAAATTTTGGTTAATCTCATTCTTTCATACTATTCCTATGGATTGGTTATCACATTTATAAAATAATTTTTAGTCATTTATTCAATCATAATGTGTCATAACTTGTATGATATTCAGTATAGTGTTTCCTTTTAAGATTTTGAGATGTTACATTTCCCCCCATTAATAAATTGGTTCCATTCATTTTTAAATCTTTCTCAATGTTTAGGGATGGATTTTTTGAAGTACCATTGTTATAATCCAACATCAGAAAAAGGCTCAATAAAACTTCCATTTAAAAAAGAGATATAGTAAATTAATTTGGTTACATGAGGCAACACATATTAGGGTTACATGTAATAGAAAATTGACATTGAATAGAAAATATAAAAGTCAAGGAATGATAAATTATGATATAGAAAATGTTCATGTGAAATTTTACCATAAAAATCAATAAATAAGTGATGGCTTAAAAGGATATTGATTTCTTGGCACATAAAGTAATAAGATAATTCGTTTCCTAAAATTGAGGAATAATATTACTAAAAATACATTTAACATAAAAAATAAACATACATGAAATTTATATTATCATCCTCATATATTATACAAATGATGAGTATTTAAGATGAATTTTCATACAAGAAGAATGAGAATAAGCTTCTAGAAAACATAACATCCACATAATTTTAACTATATATTCCAATTTATGTTAATAATTCTCCCAAACCAAAGCGGTTAGTACAAGATAATTTAATTCCCTAAAAATTGTAAACCTTTTTGTCATGAAAAAATTCCTAAATCTCCAAAATTCAATAGTAGTACCCAGATCTGAAGATCAGACATTAAAAAAATAACCATTCTATTAATTCGTCAAAATAACCTAAACTAAAATGGAAGACCAAATATGATATGGATTTTAATCACATAGTCTTCAGAAAAAATTTAATATTTTAAAAATGAATTCACTTATAAACTATCATACCAAACTAAAATCTCCCTAATTATATATTCTATTAAATATTCTAATTATTTCCATTAAAAATCATAATAACAATAAATCAAATAAGCTTTCAAATTATAATCTAACTTTTATAATTAAAATCCCATAGTATTCTATTCACCTTATTAATATAAGGATCCCAAAATAATGAACAATTTTAGAAATTACATTAATCACTTAATCACCATATCATTTCATAATTCCATTGTTTTCAATAAGATTGAAACAAATTACCAAAATGAACATGACCTTTATCCATTTCATAGATTAAGGTAACAAAACTTTCATACTAACTAGGACATCCCATCGTCCAGTTGTGGGTGGATCACACTTTCTCCCATCGGTTGTGGGTTCAATCCTCATAACTTTTCCAGACACGATGGGTTGTGCCCCATCCCATGACTTATCTTTTTCTAAATCTATATTAAAATAAGCCTTATAAAATTAATGAAATTTCAAAAACAACCCCAAAAAATAAAAATACTATATATCAACCTCGAATGTTATCACATTCTTTTTAAATTTTCATCCTGAAAAGTAAGAAGTCACAATTTCCAAAAAACTGAAGATCATATTTATGAAAAATACTAACAATGCCGTAAAACTTTTTTCCCTGAAAATTAACTTCAATTTTCCTTAAATAACCAATTTTAACTCCAAAAAATAATGGTTACATGGAACTTATAATTAACACTTACAAATGTATCGATTCCTTCTATAATATGTTTCCTAATTTATGACAAAAAAACATAATAATGAAACATATTTAGTCGTTCTATGATTCTGATAATATTTATAAAATACCAATGAATCATTAATTTGAATACTCCAAATACACACACATACTTTATTCAATATGCTTTTTATACCATTAACCAATAATTTTCATCATAATCTTTCACACTTTTCACATAGAGTTAATGAAATGAATTATATCCTTATGATTCATCAATACAAAAAATAAAATATTTTATACTTAGAACAAAAGAATATAATTGAAAAATTAGATCCACACATCATGATTTATTTTGTATCCCCATTATCATCTTATATGATATCAAACATCAATAAAGTAACTGGTCAGTTCTTTGTGAAATTTATCATTTAAAGATATTTGGTAAAACTGATATTTTAAAATCAAAATAAAATGATCTCACGACCCATAAATTATTTTTGATAAAAACATTAGTGATGTCTAATAGTCTCTTATAAGTTATTTGAATACTCCAAATGATATGAAAATAGTTTAAGTGAGTATTTGTAATGACAATGATAATCAATTTATCTTTATAGGTTATGATATTTGTAATGGATCACTTTCCTTTAATCATAATAAATAATACTTAATATGTAGAAAAAACGTCATTAAAACCTCAATTGAATTATTACATGTTAAAATGAAAATATCCCTTTTAATGAAAATACCCATTTAAACTGTATAGTTCTTTAACTAGAGAATCATTTGTACCTAAATCGATTTAACATTTAAATCTAATCTCTAAAAATATTAATATTCTCTAAGAAGTCCATAATTTTGAACCATTAATGGAATGTATTTGAATTTGAATATATAATCATACATAAAATTATAATCTGTGGATAATGTCAATAACTCTTAATAAACTATCACAATGAACCATACTAATCTCTAAATTGTGTAAAATCTTGTCTGATAACAACTATAAGGACCCAAACATAAAGAATACATATTTTAGTTATTTTTAAAAAGAAATCAGTTTTCTATTCCCAAATAACATACATTTTTAGAGTTTTATAGAATTAGGAAAAGCTCTACCAATGTAAACCCAATCATTATATGGGGACACTTATACTCAATATCTATAAAGGAAACCCCTCTAAAATAAGACATGTCTTATTTTCATAAAAATTATTCATAATTTTCATCTTATCTTCATCCTCCTCCCTAACGATTATATACACAATGATAAAATTTAAAAACATGGGATAAGCTCAAAATGTTAGTCTGTAATATAAAGGAAGATAAAATTCTAGGCCTGTGAAAATCAATATTTTTTTAATAAAATATAAATTTTTATTTAGAAAAATGAATAATCTTATCTAATAGATCAATATATTACCATTTGATAAAAAATCGATTTGCATGAAAACTTATTATAAAAAATATAATATATTTGTTGGTCTATATGGATATCATCTTACATCTCACAATTACAAAATCTTTTATATGAATTATCGATCCTATATAGGCTACCCAATGCTAAGCTATTATGTGATGGCGTGATGGTATCTGAGATACCTCATGTTAAGATATAATGGGCTTTACCAGAACTATTTGGGCCAGCCCATATTAATCTATAACTTGATTTCCAAATAAAATCAGGGATACCCCATGTTAATATATAATGGTATTTCTAGGTGCTAACTAGACAAACCTATCTTAAGCTATAATTACCATTTTGGGTACTATAAGGACTACCCCATGTTAAACTATAACTGGATTTCTCGAAGCAATATGGAATTCCCCATGTTAATATATAACAGGATTTATCAACATTATATGTGCCACCACCTATTATTTATCATGTAACATATAATAAATTAAAAACTTTTATGACCTTAATCATAAATAATTTAAAATAAATTCCGATTCATAGGAAAATATCCATTGGATTCCGAATAAACATCCTTTATTAAAAAAGTCTTTTAATGTAATAATAATTCACACATCATTAAGAAACCATTTTATTTGATAATAACCATGAAAATTTATAATATATGAATCCTAACATTAATGAATCATGTTGGTGGGAAAATTTACTAATTTCATATAAGTGAAAAAATATTCCTTCTGTATTTTTTGTCTAAAAGTCATAAACAAACTCTTTCAGATAATGAATAAAAGAAAACAATAATTTTATTGTTAACAGTTAAAAACGAGTATTAATGAATTTAAATAATAATTTGAGAATATTAAAAATTGAAATATTTATAAAAACATGTACATGGGAAAAATATGGTTTTAATGGTAAATTTAAAATAAAGTGCATTATAAATATCATATCATTGAAGTGTGAATTAATAAAATGAAAGAAATATGTGTTTCTATACTAAATTTGAATAAAATAAGTATAAATAAAATATAATATATTCAGATTTAATTTCATGCATAATCATAGTATCAAATAATCCTGATGATGATGTTCATCCAAAAAAATGGATATTGGGTTAACAAAATCCCTGACCTCACGAGTCCTTTTAATGGTACATACTTTAACCTCATTTATAATGGTTTGATGAATTTTTTAGCACATATTAAAACTATATTAATATTTATAATTCTTTATATGATTCTTTCATAACATCTTATGACTCTTTCATTAATAATAATTATTTATTTCCCTGGTTTCGTGTTCATTTGTTTCAATGAATCATGATCCCATTTACTTTTATAAAGTACTGAATATTCCAATAAAATGGAATCAGAACACCATAAGTTGTATAAAATAGTATTAACGATGTTATATAATCATTAATGTTCCCTTATATCATTTTTTATTTCTTACATGACGATTATTCATTAGATAAAATGTTGATAAAAATGTCTAGTTTATTTTGGCAGGTTTTACAAACATCATGAACTAGATTAATATCTATAAATATTATGTGTGTGTAATAATTATAGAACACGAAATTGATTATTATATACCTATTTCAATCTCATTTAACCAGAATGAATTTTTTGTTACTATCCACAAAGGTAGTAATGGAAAAATAAAAAGCATTATTCACAGAGATGGTAAACCAAAATATTTTGGAAAATGGTATCATTAATTTGGAAAATAGAAGATGAGAAATAAAATGGAATTTAGGTACTCCATTATAAAAATTCTACTCAAGTATATAAATTATTTTTGTGATAACATGTCTTTATGTAGGAATGTGGTGATGAGAAATTACAAAATAAAATAAATTAAGAGGTGTTTGTTGGGAAAATAACCTCTTAAATATAATTTCCATGAATGAACCATGAAGACCTTCTATTAGGTATTTTGGTGATACCAAAATCACTAGTAAATTGGGAGAGTGAGGTAAGAGGTTTTATGAGATATTTTATGAGATTTAGGGCCAGTCAGTCGAAATAGGTTGGGAAGAGGTGGTATTTATACTTGAGGAGAGTGGGGTCAATGTTAGTATAATAATGATTATTTTATATTTAAATCCAACAAAATTGATGAGAAATTAATTTCAATGAATTTTATTGTTAATAAATTTTTTAGTCTTTTATGGTCTTTAAATCCCTTTTTTACCATTTAATACTATAATTTTAAGGTATATTATGTTTTTAATTTTCAACATTAACACTTGCCATTATTTTACATACACAATGATAACTAATTTTTAACGATGATATGTTTTTTATACATTAAAATTAAATTGAACATAAAAAATAAGGTGGAAATTATAATTCCAAATATGACATCTATTTTAAAAAAACGAGTCCATATAATTTGGAAAATTATATTCAAATTAATCTAGTTGACACAATGAGAAATCAATTTTTTAATGTGAAAAGTTCAAAACATTGAAAAGTATTTATAAACAATTTCAATGTAAAATTTATTAAAATGATCTAAATTGTTTATATATATATATATATAATTTTAATGATAATAATTTTAAACCAATAATAAGTTAAATTAAATATATATATATATATATATATATATATATGTTTTTTAGGAAAATTTTGTATTCAATTAAAATGAGGTATTTTTTACTATTAATTATTAAATGTAATTGTTCGGAAAATATAAACAAATAACTAAAAGATAATTTTCTTATTCCATCAAAATTTTCATTTATATTTTCAATTTTTTATTATTAATGTGAAAAAATTTATATTTAAATAACGATCTCCATCAAAAGGCTAAAAACTATCATTTAGAAAGATATAACTTTTTATGCTCAAAATTGATCCAATACTTATCTTAAGCATATCATACATAATGGATGAATTTAAAAACATTTTATCTGATATAAATTTCAATAATATATTTCACTAATAGTTATTAATTTAATTTAACATGATAAAATGTCCCTATGGGAATAAAACTAGTTTTTTTAAATAAAACACATCCTTTATATTCAATTCATTTTTAATTTTAATTTCTAATTAATTGGTAACAAATGTACTAATTTGATAAAAATGTGTAAAATATATTTTAATATTATTGATTTCCTCTTTTCAGTTATCTAGGTGATGGTATTTCAAAAATAATATTTAGTTGTTAAGAATGATTTAGTATAACTAATGTGATATTGAGCATAATGCTTTCTTTCAATTTCAGAGGGTGTTATAAGATTTATCTGTTATGGGTTCTAATGGATATCTATATCTCAATAACATTCTTGTAAATTATATATATTATGTTATTAATATTTTCATAATTTATTATATATTCAATTTACTGATTTTATATGAAATATGCAGAATTTGTGGGAAATATTAAATCTATGGAAACAGTGTCCTATTGGTGTGGTCGAATTCTTGAATTTCAATGAATGGGACATCGAGAACATATATTTATGTCACCTCCAATAAAAATTCTTGAATAGATATATCATGATAAAAGGATTGTATTACATACAAAGAATCTGTACGATGTATTTTTTTCATTTTAGTGCGGAATTATTTCTATATGTGTGCATTATCATTTTCGTATATGTTACCCATGGACTTTAGGCTACTTTACCTAATTCAACTGAGATAGTTGGATAGAGGGTCACTCACAAAGTTTATCTGAAATATTAGTTTAATAATATATTATTATTTACTATTAAAAATTTGAAAAAATATTATCCCCCTGATGAGGTTTGATAATTACTCATTTATTATTGATCAAATATATTCCCTCACCTATAATTAGTGATAATATTATATGAGAGAAATATTTAATAAATATATTTTTTCCCTTCTGTGTATATATTATTTATTTCATTTTTTGTGAATGATGGAGTGAAATTTATTTATTAAATAAGTATTCATTATTCAAGTCTTGATAAATATTTTTATATAATGGTGGACCGAGTATTTAGTTCTAGTAAGGAATAGTATATATAAGAAATTTATTTGATTAAATAATATTTAATTTAATTCGTAAGTTATGTAAATTTCAAGGGAATGATAATATTATTATTAATTTGAAATGAGGTTCTACATGATAGTAAATAAATATTAAAGGTATCTTGAAGAAATATTTTTTCAAAACCAAATGTTATTTAAATCAAAAGTATATTATTTTTCCAAAATAGAAAATTCATTTAGTGTTGTGTATAATGATTTCCATAGAAAATATTGTCAATACATAGAGATATCTATCCTTAATAATCGTCCCATGAATAAATATCAATATTCCTCTACCATACACTCTCGCGTCTATAAAGATGAAGGAGAATGAATGAAAAGTGATTCTGATGGTGCTCAAAGGATAATGACACAAGTGATTGGATTTATCGTGGCAGCACCTATATATTACTAGAATGATTTTTAAGACTTATAAACCATGTATGGATCTCCGCTAGAGGGAATATTCTCTTCATTTGAACTATCCAACGATGATACAATGAAGATCTCTGGTCAAATCCATCAACAAATAAATAATTCCGATAAAAAAAATTATTAATTAGTTAAATTAAATATATAAAATATGTGATGATCATGCACATGGTTCTAGAATTAAATCCCTTGTATTGTTTTCATTGATTAAATTCTATTGATCATGGTGTTTATTCTTTTGTATATATTAGATTGAATATCGATCATGGAAAAAAATTGGGCACAACCTATATGAAACTATTGTTATGCCCAAAACCTAAAAATACTCTATTTTATAATCCTTTTATTTAAGTGTGTTAACCTATATTTTATATGAAATTTGGTTGAGTAAATTATTTAATTAATTATATCTCATTAATCCATATGGTTTTAGTTTTAGGGATACATATAGAAATGTAGTTCTATTTATTTATTGCGGAACTACTAAAAATACATATTTTTTTATTCTAATAAAAATGTTAATTGATTACTTAGGTATGTTTAATATGTATTATTTAACTGTACATGTTATTTATTCATATGTTCTATGATCATGTTAACCATTTTATTGAATATGGAAAATATATTGTTACTCTAGAAGTAATTATTCAAATATGGTTGACTGTTGAAAATTTTGATTAAGTATTTTGAATCATTATTTCATATCATGATATCAATGGAATTAAATTGGTGATAGTTATATCCCTATATTATATAGCCCTCGTAATTAATCTATATATAACATTAGAAAAATAATTGGGTATTTTAGTGTATACCTGCATAGAAAAAGATATTTTCCATACATAAGTAAATGATAGTAAGATCATTATGTATAATATCTTGGTTACTGGTCTAAATGTATGTAATTAACTATTTGGAATTAAACATGTTGTCATCAGAAAACATATTATTATAGAATTTTTTATCTATTTATATATATTTTAGGGATAGGTTTTCTCATAGTTTCTTTTGATAATAGAATTACTATTTTTACATATTCATATCATATTATTTATTCTCCTTTTATGATAACATATCCAATTTGATTATTATCATCTATATTTACCCTTACAATAAATTTTATCTTACACCATTTAGGATTATTTTTACAAAGGTTATGGGGAAATTTAATACACATGATATGTATAAAAAATAAATTGTTTTGAGAATTTTTTTGATGATTTTCAAGACTTATTATGGATAAAGTAATAACTTATATTGTTTAAAATGTCTTTTAGTTGAGAATGACATGGAATATAATAGTTAATGTTTTAAAAAATTATCTAAACCAATAATCATAATAGGTAATTTTAATGAATGTATGATAATATTTTCATTATATTATGTAACTATGTGACAGATATGTCGGAGAATATATAATTGGTATCAATTACAATATGTAAATTTGTTGTTTTAGGCATTGTATTGGGGAGTGGGGGTTAACGGTGCTACAATTGGTATCAGATTAAGTGATAAATAATATTGATGATTACGATGATATCAATTAAGAATATAAATTTCCCTAAGGATAAATAAGTTAAGGGTTTTTTAAATTTATATGGTATTAACAAAGTTTTAGTATCGTTGAAATAATATTGAAATTTTCTAGGGATTAGGAAAAGGGATATTTAGTGAAAACCCATTGGATATGTCTAAAAATGAGTTCTATGTATAAAATAATATACCAATGTTTTGATAATTTAGATATTATGTGGTTTAACATGATATTGCATCATTATTTAGAAACTACAGGCAGAGGCATGCTTTATAATTTAAATACATAGGTATAATATCCTATTTTTTTTGGATTTAGTATTAACTCAATCATCACTGTGTGCTTGAAAATTATGTATAACAACAAACCCGGTTTAACTCTCCCATGTGACATGCTTGTGTTAATTACATTCTCTTAGCAACCCATTTTGAAGGATTTGAGAATGATGTTAAATAATTAGGTTAGTGAACCAAATAATAAATTTTCCATATAAAACCTATGATTAAACATAGAGAGTCATTTGTGGAAACACAAGTATCATATGTTACAAACAAAGTTTTCATTGAGGAATACATCCTCGTATTGATGTTTTCGTATTTATACTTTTTAATATTATCATAATATATTTAGTTTTAGTACATGGTTGAAAAAATAACATATATTATGATGAGAATGTAATGTACCTAAAAATAATTTTACCATATAATCTAATAAGGGGGAATATATAAATGGTTGAAAATCATAGTTATTTATTTTTATAATAAAAAATCTAAATTTACAAGTTTTTAATTAAGTAGTGTGGTTCATATCATAATATGAATTAAATATTTTAATCTTATGTGTTATTATTGGTGACTGATATATATTGATGATAAAATAGTATATTCTAATAATTATGAGGAATATATGAAATATTTATGTTTTTCCCTCAGTAGTTTTACAATAATTTTTTGGAAACATAAACTAAATTATATCAATAACATTATAAATTGATTTTAGGATGTAGTTATATTTTTAGGGATATCTATTAGAGAATACATAAATTGGGGAAGATGACTCTTAGGGTTAATATATGTTTTATGCTGTTGTTATAAGGATTTTTTGATTCATAAAAATGTGTCTTAAATAGTTTTGATATCCTTGTAATTGTTAATTTTTTAATGAAATTGTTATCCATGATATTTTCTATGAATTTAATGTCATTTTGGAATTATGATATATATATATTGATATGTTTGTATCATTATGAACTTGTGATTACTATATTTATGGTAAAATATATTGTTAATTTTTATAATAATATATTATATCTATACATTTTTATATCTTAGAGATTCAAATGGTTTCTGGAAAATTATGTTATGGAGAATGTAGGATTAAGGTTCATGCATACATCAGTAATTGATAATATTAATGATAAATATATTTTTGGAAATATAAAAAATTTAAATATCATAAAAGAGTAATTAATTTATCTTAATAAAATTTATATCCTAAATGAAGAATATTCAAAGAAAACCCTCATCATATCTCATTATAAAATAATATTTAAATTTATTAGGGATAAATTTATTTAAGGGAGGAGTGTAACAACCCAAAGCATCACTAAATATTTTCATTAAATTTATATTATATTAATATCGTAATATAAACAGAACATAAAAATAAATAAAACAATATGAAATATTAAAACAATATTTCACTATTACAATATAGATGATAAATTATCCATCATAAAAGTACATTACCCTATTATAAAATATATAAATATAAAGGAACTAAATGGAATTAGGATGTGGAAATATTCCTTATGAGTCTCATTTAAACATGATTGGGAATGAGGTAACTAAACAAGGATAAAAATTAGTCCAATACCCTGATGAACTCAATAACTATTATAAGAGTGAAATATTATGTGAGAGAAATTCATGTTCATAGAAATTTCTATGAGATCTCTGCTTTTGGAATCCCCACCCTAAAATAATACTTGGGAATACCTTATTATTAGATCTTATAAAGATATAATGAATATATATATAACTATAAATTTGGATTATTTAAACATGTAATTATTACGATAATATTTTTATGTCACATTTAATTTGTACATTTTTCATTTTGACTTCTAAAAGAAAATGATATTTATTTTTCTATAAAAAATGTATTTTATATTTTTTAATTAAAGGATTTGTATATAATTGTTTTAAATATAATTTAAAAAATTCTATTCCTTTTTTAAATATAATATAAATAATATTTTAAAATTAATTGTAATGATTTTTCCAAAATAATTTTTTTTGTGATTAGTTAAAATATTCTGGTATTGATAAAAATGTATTTTTATGGAATTATCATAATATAAAATAGACTTAGATATTTTTAAATCTTTTATTATAAATTATGTAAATTTTAATTTGAAATAAATCATTTAATGTAACTATTTTTTATATAATAAACACATGTATATAATATTCAAAACCTATGAAATATTTTCGTATGAAATATATTAATTATTTACATATAATTAGAACAACATTTCATAAATTTTAGAAATTAAATATATAAAAATGGTTATAATATTTTTGATAATCCTGATCATATTATGTAATATTTTCAATTTCATTTCTTCACATAAAATCATGATTACTAAGATTAATTTTATGGACCAGGATACTATTAAAATAGAAATTTTAAAAGAATTATCTTATTAATCTTTTGAAAATTTTATGTCATCAAATAAATTAATAAATTATAAAATGTATCATTAATATAAAATGTAAACCTATATAAAACTATATTATCTCTCATTAATTGGGAAATCAATACTAATTATGATTAGGAAGAGTTAATGTTAAAAAATGAATTTTCCATCAAACTATTTTTATATGTATTAAATTTTTTAATAGAAAATTTTATTATATAACATATAAAATCTAATAAGACTAATTTTATTTTATTCTTAGGATTATAAAATTATAATTTGTTTATATGTGTAACATTATATTTTTAATAAAATATAAACTTCTAGGGTAAAAACTATGCACCATGGCAAAAAAAATATAAAATGTAAAAATTAAGTTTTATAAGGGTTGAATCATGTTTATAAAAATATTAACAATGAGAATAGGATTATTTATAGACCTTATATAAACCCTCTAATTCATTATTGGTCAAATATTGTTCCATTGAACCTTAAAAAGTGTAATGATAAAATTGGAAATTAAGAGGTATTATCAAAAGTTAAATTTTCCCCAACCATAAAAGAATCACACTTCTACCACAACAAACATGCATAGTCATAAAAATTCATGTCTAAAATGTTGAAATTATTATCCTAATAGACAATTAAATATTTTTATAATCCCCTGATCACCATATGTTATATTAATTGTCAAATTTTCATGAATACAATCAAGAGAAAGTTCACATTACCCAAGTGAGTACAACATACTCCATACAACAAAAAAAATTAAGATTTCTCTTCCAAACATACCCTATAAATTGAAGTAAAATTGAATATTTATTTTAAAAATATTTTCGTTTTATAATATTAATTGAAAAAAATTATTTATTCCCTTCCATCCACATATAAAAATAATAATATATTAATTATGTAATGTGTAGACTACCACCTCTATGAATTAAAAATTTTCATATTTAAATTTATTTTATTTAATTATATAAATCACTTAATATTTGAATTACCAACAAAATAAAACCTAAATTATATCATTATTATCTTATTATAAGGATATTCCACAAATCCTTAACCATACTAATTAATCGAGACATGGTGTGTTTTAGTTTAGGGTGGTTTAACCACCTACCAGATCAATACTATGGAACTATATCATGGATGGATATGGAAACATAAATAATAATGTTATTAAAAGATAATAAAAAATTATGATTTTATTTTTGCTATAATTTTCATATTATGTACATAATTTTTTATTAGAACATCACCACTCATTTCCTAAAATTACAAAAATAAACCAACACTTATTCAATTATTAGACATACATAATACAAAAAAAGGAATAAATAAATAGAATATAATAATAAATAGTCTGTGTTAAATTAAATATAAAACAATAAGTTTTATGATATTTTATCCATTTAATATAAATTTATTAGTTAAGAATTTAGGTGCTTTCCCAGAACTAATAAAGTATAATATAAAGGTTTTTATCTTAATTTTTTACTCCTTGAGTCATTAAGGTTATTATAAACCACGCTTTCACTATAATGGTTCATCCACATCCCCTTTATATTTAATATCATTATTATTTAATTTTTCATGATATTTTAGGTTTATTTTAAATAATATATATCATGGGTTTTTTCATCATAACATTTCTATGGTTGGTAGGGGTTTTGAAAACCAAGGTTTCTTCCATTAATGTAATAAATTATTATTTAACTATATTGTTTAATTTTAAATTTATTCATAAATATAAATAAATTGTAATATATTTATTACATATTTTTTGGTTGTAAATTTCTTTTTTATAACCCCAGTATCAAATGATTCTCACCTCAATGACTATGTTACCTGTAAGGGTTTTTTCGTCTCAAATTCCATCATTCGTGGTCTCTTTTGTCCTATTCACCTAATTTAATTTATAAGGATAACATAATTACTATTTGATAAATTATATCATGGATTATATTTTAAATTGTTTTTTTGATGTTAGATTAGAATAACTCATTTTCATGATGGTTTGATTAAAATTATACTCATACCACAACGATTCGTTGTCTCATGCATTAAATCATTGAGACATGTTTATATTATAGATATTTGTATTCATTGTATGGTTAATTTACTACCCATAACCATATATTTATAATATATATATTTATATTTTATGATTTTACACACATTTCCTATACAACATATTATGTAATATTCAAGAATTGATTGTTGGTGAATGTTTTTAAATGTAAAATTTTTCAAAATAATTAAATTCTCAAAATCAATTCATGATACTGTCATGTGTGATACTATTATACGAATTATTTTGAGATGATGTTTTTCATCTATTTATACATAATTATGAGTGTTATTTGTTATGTTGGTGATATTTTATTTTGAGACCACAAAACTTATTTATTCAATATGTCTTATGAAATGTTATTTTTTTATAAATGAAATGATTCTTCCCTGCCTTTTTAATTCCTAACCAACCACGCTGAATAAGCATAACTTTATTTCTAATGACATTACATTGTGGATAAATTTTTCTCCATTACCTTGAATGAAGGGTTTTCTCCTAGGTTCGATACATTTGACTGGCTGGAGAAATTAATTTCTTAACAATAAACTATTACACTATACAATTTTATATTTATGCGACTCATACATAGATAGATATACCATATATTGATTGGGTGGATATTGAAAATCTATATATTTTTATTATGTTATAGATATTTATTGATTAATAATAGATGTTGACTACATATTGATGAACCATGTTACTTATTTGTTTGGATGGGTAATGATCATGTTATTCTATTTGATGACATAGAGAAAAAAAAACAATTTAGTATGTCTATATACTAATATGGAATATTATTAAAAAGGTAGATTATATAATATTTACTCATTATATCATATGATTAATATATTGAAATTCACCATGTGACTAGTTGTGACGACATTATATTGTCCCTTAATAAATCAATATGCTTCCTGAGGAAGGCTAGATTGGTGTTTTTGATGCATGCTGACCCAAAAAAGGATATTTCCAAGACAAACACCATCAACGATAATATCACGATCTCAATTATCATGATTCCTTGTCATAAAGAATAGAAATACCTGTATAGAATAACAAATTCCATCACTGAGAAACTATTGATTATAATAATTTTTTTATATATTTATATATCAAACATGGATATAGTAAACTCCTAGTTTATTTTTATGAATACATTATTACTAATTATTTATTCCTATAATAGTATTTATTCTCATTTTTAAAAAGTTATAATCCATGGTTTTTATCTATTAATTTTCCCTTATTGATAATTTGATCTCAGCCGTTATTTTTTTCATTTTCCCTATCAATTAATTAAAGTATTACACAAGATATGTATAATAGATTATCTTGTGTGGGGGAATTTTTTTGGAGATATTGAATAATTATTATAGTTCAATTACATTATCACATAGTGTATTTAATGTCCTTTAGTTGAGAAATTCATAACCTATAATAGTAAATGTTTTTTTCATAATTATCAAAAACTATTAAACTAAAAGGTCATGGGAATGTATGCAATGAACTATTTTCTTAAAGGTATGTAATTATGCGATACATTTTTTTTGGGAATCTGCTGTTGGAATTTATGCTAGTATGTAAAGTATATGTTTTAGACATCAGATCTCGGTGTGCCAGTCTGGGGTACAAAAATGTTATCCATAAATATGTCCAAAAAAGGATAATGATTAATTATAGTGATGGAACTAGTGTTTGGACCTTAATCTTGGTGGAGTATTAGAGATGATGTTTATGTGGTTGTGATGAGTTTGGTAAACTAGAACAATGTTTCGGAAATATTTTTATGTCATCATTATATATGATGTTTTTTGGGTATCGAAAACATATGCCTGTAAGAATAAAGACATAATCTTAGAACTTCTCATTTGATGAATTAATTATAGTAATATAAAAAATATACCACTTGTAAAAATAGTGTAAAATTTATGGGATCTGTATATGATTTATAGGGGGAAATCCCAATGAAATGTATGATGAACCCCCCTTCAAGGATGACTGGGGTGTGGTTTTTGGGTGGACACCCATATATGTATTGAATTTATTTATGTTTTCAAATAAATCACAAAAAATGATCCTCATTCATTTATCTATATAAACTGTTGAAAGTGCTTGTAAATTTTGTTTATTGATTTTGGAAATTGATGGTCTAATCAATGTACAATGTTGTTCCATACCATAGAAAATAGTGGAACCATGTGATCCTAATAGACTTAATTATTATGAGAGTGTTAAGAGTGAATTATTCATAGTATCAGTCCAAACATTTTTTCTTGTGTTTATCTCATTATATTTATATCCATATAGCTTAGAATCTATGAAATATTTATCCATAATACAATCATAGGTTTTGGGAAAATGATTATTGTAATGAAATAATGTATTTTGGATGGGAATCAAAAAGGCATTGGTCTAGAAGATTCAATATGGAATAGATATAGAGATATATAGTACATGTATATTAAGAAAAATCCTTGTTTCAAAGTTTTTGACAATATGTATCTCTATATTAGTTGATAGCATCACATTTCAGGGAATAGGTTCTGGTAGAATAGATAATTTCCTATCATGGAATATGATTACATGTAACAACCTTTACCACTATTTTAAATTATTTCCTATATTATGGTTATCCTTATCTAGAATGGATTGTTCTGAAATGATTTAATTCAATTTTACTTTTTTGTTTATAGATAAGTAAAGGATAATTATATAACATTATTTGATAAAATTAAATACTAAATATTAATTTATCATTATTAAACTCCTGTATTTTATCAAAACACAATAGCCCATAACATTGGATATAGAATATCACGTAACATGTAAATTTTAGTGGAAATGAGTTAAATTCGCATTCTCATCCCCCCAAAATGTTACAGTTATAGAATTTAATGGTTTTAAGAGAGGAATTATATTTTTAAAAAATATTATATTATAGATCCTTGAACTATTGGTTAGAAACCCCAAACCTAAAATCCTAAAATTGGATTTCATCATCCTTTTACTCTGAGTTAAACCATGTTTTTCTTGGGAAGTAAAACCTTGTTTTGAAATAATTTAATCCAACCCAAAACATTATGTTAGGATTCCCCAATAATTAAAATCAACTCGATTTGGGTTGGTGAGTTACTTTGAATGATGGTTTGATTTCAGATTAAGTAATTCATAGATATACTGACCATATATGAAGAAGACGATATTTTTCTTACATGTAAAGATATATTTTTAATCTTGTACGCGGATTGTTAATATTATGTGTATCTTACATAAGTGATTTAACATTTATTGATAAATCATTTTTCTCATAATTAATTTATTTATATTCTACATTTTAATATTAAGTCATTTTAATCTGATCCCAATCATGCATTTGTGAAATAAATATAGCATAAAAAGAAAAATAAATAAATAAATAACCCATTCATGTGATCAAATAATGGTTGATTTATTGAAAAATTAATTATCAACCTATGATTGAGGGGAAAATTATTTGTTTTAGGCCTGGTGTGAGTTACGACATTCCACCTATTCACATGTATATCAACTATGTTGACATCATCTTTGTTCCATCCAGAAACAACCCCACATGACTTTTGATACTCCATTTATTAACTGTATTTAGAATACACGTGATGTTGAGGGAAACCTAATTAAGGATTTTTTATAGAGAATTACATAATTAACCATATTCATGTAGGTCCTATATATTAAATGTTTGGGGAATGAACCATAGACCACCATATTTAATTTAATAATTTTAAATATTCAAATCCATTTAATAAATTAAATTAAATATAACCAATTCATATATAGTACATGGTCATTCTTATGAATGGGAATACACTTATAATGAATACACAATAGTATACTCTCTAACATTCATTTATATCCATTATTTAATAATATGATATATTTCTCTTATATTACTTAATTACTTAATTAACTTTTATTTTAATGTTCATGTGAATTCGCATTGAGATTCCCATCAAAATGTTATTAAAAGAAAATTAATATTTTAAGTAATAATTAAAGATAATTATAATAAAAAAAATTATTATTTAGAATTTCTTAAGACCAATATTACATTTTCTAATTCGCAATCAATGTAATAAATTTTTTATGATGTAATATTTAATTTAATCTAATTTAATTTCTGTGATTTATTAAGAGAATACATCGCATATAATTATGAGCTATAAAGAATGTACCTTGATTTCCATGTACCTAGGGTAAGCACCTGGGGCATTGATGTATACCTTAGCCGAACTATACAAAAAGAACATTCTTGCTACCAATTTTGGTTCAATTTCATCATTTGAATGTGAAACCTATAAAATGACTCAGTGTGTTATTCAGATGTGGGAATAAAAGGTGTGTATAAACAAGATACATGTTGTGTATATCTCATGTCGTGTGTTCGTGAAACTTGATGAAAGACTCAGTGTGTACTCCAGATGTGGGAAATAATTATTTACATTCCATGAATGTTGGCTACATGTATTATACCTCAATATTTTTTTGTGCTATCAGGATCATGTGGTTTCATCTGTGTATTTGACCATATATTTTTTGTGAATTTCACTTATAAGTCATAAATACTATACAAATCTCACTCCATCTCCACATAATGGCATAAAATAAGCCATATTCTTTATTTAACAGTCAACATGTGGAGTGAAATAAATGTATTGTGTGTATTTATTTTTTGTATTGTTGTGTATCTCACAAAACATCAATAAATAGTGCACTTGTGTACATGAAATATAGTCCTATTACACACTGTGTAACCAAGAACTACCAACCAAAATTATTTTCACTTTTCAAATGTGTTATCAGTTGTTATTCAATTTGTAACACCCCAAGCTTCTACGATACACTTCTCTTTGAATAATGTGATAGCATGTGTTGTACGCAACATCGAGTTCTAACACACCACAACCAATCAAACTAGCCATTATGAATAGTAATACCTACTTTTTGAAATTATATATATTTTATATTTCAAAATGGACATCATTTTTGGTTTCAGAATATCGAAATTATCCTAAGATGAATTTTTGGTATTTTTCTGAGAACTTCCAATTTTTATGAATAGTGAAAAATACTTAAAAACAACTTTTTTTATAAAAATAATTTATAGTGATAAATTATATTATTGAGTGGTTTTAAAGTATAATTATAATTAATTTTTACCATTTTATCCAATGGTGTTCATTATAATTAATTTCACTTTGAAATTGGACCTAAACAACTGTCAACCTTTTTATATATGTTGTTTCTTAAAAACACGCTATTTGTTGTGACAAAGGTAATTAATTATAAAATTAATTAATGAAAATTATATGTTTGGAATTTTGTAAAATATACATCATTTTTTAATTCGGAATATCAATTATAGCTTAGGGTGAAATTTTGGCATTGTTCTGAAAAACTTCATTTTTTGATTAATAGTGAAACTACTAAGTGGTAGTTAAAAAACTGAATTTTTCATAAAACTTAATTTTACCACTTATGTGAATGGAATTTTGAAAATCCAAAACACACGGTTAATATCAAGAAGTAAAATGTGGTTCAATGAGATGAAAATAATTTTTGGTGAATAGTAACTTTTTACTTTTATTTACAACGGTTAAAAGTAAATATGGTAATTAAGGGTAAAAATGATAATAATATTACCCTAACACATGTCCTAAATCTATTGGACAAGTATATCTTGACAAAAAACAACCTTATAAATAAAATATTATCATTTAGGTCCACTTGGATTCGATTAGGACATTTATTATTATTTAATTCAAAGAAGAGTTAAAAGAGTTAAAATCAATGTTTATTTACTAAAACATTATTAATATAGGGTTATACATAAGATAAATTCGATTTTAAATATTCATTAGAAAGATAATAATATTTCCTACATAATTATATTTTATTTATAATTTTTAGACATTAAATAATTTATTTTATTTATGACACAATGATGATGCATTAATTACCATAATAGTAAGAAATTAGAATAATTGATATTATACATACCCAAATAAATATAATTTGAGACTTTTAATGAATTAAACTAATTTTATAGGATAATATGACATAATAGTATTGATTTAATATACTTTGTTCGAAGTAATAATTCTGTTATGAGTTTCAAAAAATCAGCTATTGAGTAGTGTCAAAATTGACATAAAAGGGTTTTTAAAACAAATATTATATTATTAATTGATATTAAATTATTATAAATCTACGGTTCGGCCAAGAGACTTATATAATAATAGGGGTATCATTAATGGGCCACTTGGGGGTTGCATGGATGTATATAGTAAATTTATTAACTATATAATATAAAAATACAAAGTGGCATGGTAAATGTCAAACTAATTAACTAAGAGTTAAAACTAAAAGAGAAGGTTACTATAGTAACCCAAACTAGTCAAAATTCTATTGGATGAATGGTTTTCGACCTATACCCACCTTAATCTTTGAATAATAAACTTTGGAGCCACTTGAAACTGAATATTAATTTATTATAATTTAATATTTCAAGCTTTTCCAAAGGTGCCCCTCACCCCTCCTTTAAAAGGGAACGCCTCCTTCTCATTTCTTCACACCTTAAAAGCCTTTTTGTTCAGAAAAACCCTACCCAAATACTCTCTGAACTTCCCTCTCTACAACCTAGAGGCCTTAGTTTGATCAGAAAGCCAACCTAAGAAGACATTTTGATCGAATCAAGAGGAAGAACCTGAAGAAGAGGTAATGTTTTCACCACCCCTTTTCAAGTTCCTTTCTTCTTCCACTTCATCTTTCTTTGTTATTACCATTCTAAAATAATTACTCCAGTATCTTATATATACTGTGATGTTATTATAAATATGGTACAACCATATTATGTATTCTATCTACCCTTTGAATAACATGTCACCATACGTGCGTATGTACGACTTACCGTCTCAACGTCGTGGTGTAATTGTTATTCAATATATTATTATTTGGGTGGGTATAATAATGATGTGTAACTCATTTAAATAATAAATATAACATGATATTTATTCTCAATTTATGATATACCATCCAATTATATATTATTTTAATATCAAAAGAATGATATTGTCGCTCGTGTGTACGTACGGACTACCGTCTCCACGAACGCGATGAGATCCATTCTCCATCATATCCATTCAAGTATAATTATCATTTGATGATTTAAAAATAATGTTAAAGAACTCTATATCATTCTGGATATGAATAAGATACAACCTATCCATTAAAAACATTTCTTACGTAACAAAACATATAAAAGAAAACGAGTAAGTTAACACCCGAAACGACGATAACTCTAAGATGTTATTAACAAAGAAATTTCAAAAGATCATATATGATATCATATTAATGTATATGATTCATGAATAATTTAATAACAATTATTTCAACATTATAAAGGAGGTTAACCTACCCCCAACCAAGGAAATGTACAAGGTAAGGGGTTTCTTATCTCACTCTTAATTCCGTGAGAATTCCCTTGTTCACCACTTATTTATTGCATGTGGTGTGTGTACTGCCCATGATTGTATTCATTGTGTATTATACATTAATTTATGGGAATTTACATCATCAATTTAAGATCCTTCTTTATTGGGTGTATGTTTAGTAAGTTACCTAATCAATAAGGGAATTAGAAATTTCAACTTCCACTCATTTGGCTTTACGCAAACTTCATTGATTATATTACTCCATGATTATGTGTGGAATCACTATTCATTTGATTATGTCATAATTTCCACTCCCCTTCCTGTGGATATACTGTTGATACACATAATAACTCCATTGATAATTTCTCAAGTCATCTATATGAATTTGATTAGAGTAATTTTAACTCACTCTCCTTTTGTTGAGTTAAACATCCAATTCATTGGCGTTTTTACAAGATTATGTGTGAATGTCCATTGATTGTTTTACACTAAGTATCCAATCATATTTAGTGTATTTATATTTGTCACAAATAACTATGTCGTTGATTTATCCGTAACCTAAGGATACAGCCTTTATGAGAGATTTCATCTCAATTTACATTCCATTGCGACTTCTTTTTTGTTATTCAACAAATCACTTTTATGTGGTGTATATAATGTACTTTGACATAGTATATCATGAATTCATTTATTCTCATGATATCAAAATGTTTTTATTTCTTCAATTATTTTTATTCAAGTTTATCTCTTTTGGTTTGAAACTCTAACTAAAATACCATTTTTAAATGTTTTAAAGACTTATTCTTCTAAATCTTTCTCATTAATGTCCATGTTTAAAAAAAATGGTTTTAAGGATTTATTTATATGAACATTAATGTTTTAAAATTAAAACTCCTTTTAAAAGTTTCAAAGTGGTATGGGACACTTTGATTCAAAAATCTATTTTAAATGGCTTCATGACAAATAGTGTGACTTTTAAATGATTTCAAGAAAAAGGGTGATATTTATCTCAAATAAGTTTTGATGATTATTTTCATCTATGTCAACATCCTTCATTATTCTTGATTGAGGTTAATGTGATACAATAAAATCTTCTATATTGTATCAAATGATTTATGTTTGACTATGGATGTGCTATTTTTATACCATTCATGGTTTGTGGTTAAAGTATTGACATTTCGTATGCTAGTTTTAATACGAATATTTATGTTATGTTTAAACCTATTCATATGAGGAATGAATTGGACTTAATAAGTGACTGGTGGAGCCCTCTATAGCTCCTCCATGCATAGGTAGGTCTCATGAGACAAAATAGTGTCTTGGCACAAGTCCTTGGCAAAATATTATTTGTAGTCTTGGGACGAGGCCTTGGATATGTGGTTATGATAGTCCGACATTATGCATTCCATCATTATGAATGTTGTTATTGATATTGAATGAGATCATTATACTAGTAGAATATCCATGTGAATAAGTAAATGGCATTATTTCATTTTATCTTTTCCATTTTATGTTGAAGTTCAAGTTTAAAAGGCTTTTGTTTTAGTTATAAATTGCCTTATGTGTTTATGCTTATCTATGAAAGCTTCTGCTATAATGTTATCCTTACTGAGCATCTGAGCTCACCCATTACAATTTTTTTATTTTTCCCAGGATTATGAAGAAGTAATTTATGAATGACCTACATGGATAGTATGAGGGGATATGAAGACAAGATGTTTTTTATGTAATGTAAAACTTTATGAATGTATCTAGTTTTTCTAAGGATACTAAACTAATCGGTCATTCGAGACTTGATCTTTCTTGTGATCATGCCAATGTTATGTAATAATGCACCGACTCTAGGTAATAGGGGTCGGGGTGTTACAGTTGGTATTAGAGGAAGTTTAGTACAAACCTTGGAAGCTATATTTAGATAAACTCTGATTAGAGCACGTAGACCTAAGATGATCTTTGAGGATTAATATAGAAGAACTTCCTAGAATTTTGGTATTGTAGAGATTTTGTGAGTTTTCCGAGAAATAAATCCCTGTCTGGATACCAGAAGGTAGAGGTGGCTCTGGCACAGATGTACCTAGGGGTAAAACCCGAAAACACCGCTTTGTGCTAGACTTGAACAGGAACTGGTGCACGACAATGGGCCTTACTGCACTCTTGGTTATGACACTCCTGGGGGGTTATTCTTAGGATAATTTACATTTTCATTACAAACCAATTTGAAGTATTATATATATAAGATGAGAGTAAATGACCTTGGTTAATCCTAATGTGTTTCAAATTGAGAATATGGTGACATGTTAATCTCTAAATGATTTTATGACTACTGTTACTCACACAATGATTTCTGGTTTTAGTCAATGGCTGGATTCCAAGGAAGTCGTAGTGACTTTGAGAATGATGTACAAGGTGGAAACGGTGGTGGCAATGAGCAACAAAATGGAATGTTGATAGGCGTAAAAGATATCGTCTTTTTTCCAAATCAATTTTCCAAAAAATATGATCAACAATATATATATTAACCAATTCCTAGACTCAAAAAAAAAAAGAAAGGTGATGAATGATAATAATTTCAACAGTGGAGACCATGGAGAATGGAATCCTCAATTTCCATCATGAAGGAAATGTAGAAGGAGACACCTAGGAAAGTGTCCCAATGGGACAAAGAAATGCTTTACATGCGGGGAGGAAGGACATAAAGTGAATAATTTTCGAAGAAAAATGAAGTGTAATATAGAAGAAGATTAAAATGGTCCCAAGAGTCCATTTACAGTCATTTGCCGTAAATGTAGGGGACCTGGCCATTACCCGAGTGAATGTCCTATTATATAGGATATTTTCTTGGTCAAAGTGGAAGCTATGTGGAAATAAATGGTTGGAGAAATGTTTAAAAATTATTACTGCTCCTTGTTGATGGGTTTACGTTGGAATAATTTTATCTTGTATTTGTAACCCCACAGTTTTCCATGTGAGAATGATATTTGAGGGAGAATTATCTCTTTTATTGTGGATATAGTTATAAATAATCATTTGGTTTTATATGATCGTTGGGTTTGAGGAAATTATAAGTTATCATAAATTGGGATGAATATGCAAGGTATGAGATAAGATTTGTGGATAAATTATGTTATGGATATTTTGAGGAATTTGTTTCATTTTGGTAATATTATAAAATATTATTTTAGAAAAAGGACAACATGTAGACTGTGTGACAACCCATCTTGTCAGATAAAGCTATGGGAATCAAACCCACAACCAAAGTGCGATTGAGATTTATCGCCTACCACTGGACTACGTGAAGTCTCTGGTTAGTGTGACTATTATTTTTAGTTAAATGATTTTATTGATCAAATATAATTTGATTTGGGATCTTATGTCTTATCAAATGAATACCCTTAGTATAGTAAAATGATTTGGTGATTAAGTGATAAATGTTATTTTGGATGTTGTTCACTTTGGTGTGAACACTATATGCCCATGTAAAATAGAATAGTATGGGATTTCATTTGAGGAGTGCTGGTGTATTTTTATCTATGTTTTTATTGTGGATTTATAATTATTTGGGTTATTTATGGAAATGATTAGGTTAATTACTTTTAAGTATGTGACATTAAGAGTAATTAATGACATTTGGAGATACAATTTAACGTGGAAGACTACATTCTTAATAATTTTTGGTTTTCAATATTAGTTTTGATTATATTGAAGGATTTTAAGGACAATTGATTATTGAATGGTATTTATTTAACTTTGAGGTATTGTTTGTTTAATTTTGGAAATTAAGATTAGTGTTTATTTATATCAAGGAATATCCTTTTGGGGGATCATTAGATCTTGTACTAACCATTTTGGTTTTGAGTAATCTGTAAAGACAATGTAAATATATAGTTAATCTTGCATGGATCATGTGATTCTATAGAAGCTTATTCTAGCTCTTCCAGTGTGACCAAGTCTTCTTGAATACTCATCGTTTAAAAAAATGAGTTATTGGTGAAAATTTATTAAAGAATGAAACTCTACTTAAAATGTAACTATATATCTTTATATTCCTAGTCAATATCATAAATGAATTCCTCAACCTTATGTAATGTAACTTAAAAAAACGTTGTCCGTTTACTTTCCAACTAGGAGACTAATGGCCGTTTGTCCCAACACAAGTTTGTGGTTTTATTATTGTTAACTTTATCCTGATCATGATTTCTATCCCTCTCCATCAGAACATGACACTTAGTTTATCATCCATATCCATGTTTTCCTAGTTGGAATCCGAGTATGGGTTATCTTGGTTGACCTTTATACCTCTCTTTCATTCTTTTAAAGTGATAGATTTATTTACTCTTTTTCCGATATAGAACATTCCATTATATTCCCATGCACAATTTTAAAAATTTCGAGGACCCAATTTGTTGAAGGAGGGGAGAATGTAACACCCAAAGCTTCTACGGTACGCTTCTCTTTGAATAATGCGATAGCATGTGTTGTACGCAACATCGAGTTCTAACACATCACAACCAATCAAACTAGCCATTAGGAATAGTAATACCTACTTTTTGATGTTATATATATTTTATATTTCAAAATGGACTTCATTTTTGATTTCGGAATATCGAAATTATCCTAAGATGAATTTTTGGTATTTTTCTGAGAACTTCTAATTTTTATGAATAGTGAAAAATACTTAAAAACAACTTTTTTAATAAAAATAATTTAGAGCGATAAATTATATTATTGAGTGGTTTTAAAGTATAATTAGAATAAATTTTTACCATTTTATCCAATGGTGTTCATTAGAATTAATTTTACTTTGAAATTGGACCTAAACAATTGTCAATCTTTTGATATATATTGTTTCTTAAAAACACGCTATTTGTTGTGACAATGTGAATTAATTATAAAATTAATTAATGCAACTTATATGTTTGGAATTTTGTAAAATAGACATCATTTTTGAATTCAGAATAGAAATTATAGCTTTGGGTGAAATTTTGGCATTGTTCTGAAAAACATCAATTTTTGATGAATAGTGAAACTACTAAGTGGTAGTTAAAAAACTGAATTTTTCATAAAACTTAATTTTACCGCTTTTGTGAATGGAATTTCAAAAATCTGAGAGACACGGTTAATATCAAGAAGTAAAATGTGGTTCAATGAGATGAAAATAATTTTTGGTGAATAGTAACTTTTTACTTTTATTTACCACGATTAAAAGTAAATAGGTTAATTAAGGGTAAAAATGATATTAATATTACCCTAACACATGTTCTAATTCTATTGGACAAGTTTATATTGACCAAAAATAACCTTAGGAATAAAATATTATCATTTAGGTCCACTTGTATTAGATTAGTACATTTATTATTATTTAATCAAAGAAGAGTTAAAAGAGTTAAAATCAAATATTATTTACTAAAACATTTTTAATATAGGGTTATACATAAGATAAATACAATTTTGAATATTCATTAAAAGATAATAATATTTCCTACATAATTATATTTTATTTATAATTTTTAGACATAAAATAATTTAATTTATTTATGACACAATGATGATGCAGTAATTACCATAATAGTGAAAAATTAGAATAATTGATATTATAAATACCCAAATAAATATAATTTTAGACTTTTAATGAATTAAACTAATTTTATAGGATAATATGACATATTAGGATTGATTTAATTGACTTTTTTTGAAGTAATAATTCGGTTATGAGTTTCACAAAAATCAACTATTTAATAGTGTCAAAATTGACATAAAAGCGTTTTTAAAACAAATATTATATTATTACTTAATATTAAATTATTAAAAATTTAGGGTTCGGAAAAAAGACTTATATCATGATAGGGGTATCATTAATGGACCACTTGGGGGTCTCTTGGATGTATATTGTATGTTTATTAACTATATAATATAAAAAATACAAAGTGACATGGTAAATGTCAAACTAATTAACTAAGAGTCAAAACCAAAAGATAAGGTTACTATAGTAAACCAAACCTGTCAAAATTCTATTGTTTGAATGGTTTTAGACCTATCCCTACATTAAGCTTTGAATAATAAACTTTGGAGCCATTAGAAACCGAATATGAATTTATTATAAATTAATATTTCTAGCGTTTCCAAAGGTGCCCCTCACCCCTCTTATAAAAGGGAACTCCATCTTCTCATTTCTTCGCACCTTCAAAGCCTTTTGGTTCGGCAAACCCCTGCCCAAATACTCTGTCAACTTCCCTCACTACAACCTAGAGGCATTAGTTTGATCAGAAAGCCAACCTAAGGAGCCCTTTTGATCAAATCAAAAGGAAGAATCTGAAGAAGAGGTAATGTTTTCACCACCCCTTTTCAAGTTCCTTTCTTCTTCCACTTCTTCTTTCATTGTTATTACCATTATAAAATAATAACTCCAGTATCTTATATATACTGTGATGTTATTATAAATATGGTTCAACCATATTAAGTATTCTATCTACCCTTTGAATAAGATGTCACCATATGTGCGTACATACGACTTACCGTCTCCACGTCGTGGTGTAATTGTTATTCAGTATATTATTATTTGGGTTGGTATAATAATGATGTGTAACTCATTTAAATAATAAATATAACATGATAATTATTCTTCATATATGATATAACATCCAATTATATATTATTTTAATATCAAAAGAATGATATTGTCGCTCGTGCGTACGTACGGACTACCGTCTCCACGAACGCGATGAGATTCATTTTCCATAATATCCATTCAATTATAATTATCATTTGATGATTTGAAAATAATGTTTAAGAACATTATATCATTCTGGATATGAATAAGATACATTGTATACATTACAAACATTGCTTATTTAACAAAACATATCAAAGAAAACGAGTAAGTTAACACCCGAAACGACGATAATTATAAGATATTATTAACAAATAAATTTTAAAAGATCATATATGATATCATATTAATGTATATGATTCATGAATAATTTAATAACAATTATTTCAACATTATACAGGAGGTCAAACTACCACCAACCAAGGAAAAGTACAAGGTAAGGGGTTTCTTATCTCACTCTTAATTCAGTGAGAATTCCATTGTTCACCACTTATTTATTGTATGTGGTGTGTGTACTGCCCAAGATTGTATTAATTGTGTAATATACTTTAATTTATGGGCATTTACATCATCAATTTAAGATCCTTCTTTCATGGGTGTATGTTTCGTAAATTACCTAATCGATAAGGGAATTTGAAATTTCAATTTCCACTCATTTGGCTTTACGCAAACTTCATTGATTATATTACTCCAAGATTATGTGTAGAATCTATATTCATTTGATTATGTCATAATTTCCACTCTCCTTCCTGTGTAAATATTGTTGATACAAATAATCACTCCATTTATAATTTCTCAAGTCATCGATATGAATTTGATAAGAGTAATTTTAACTCACTCTCCATTTTTTGAGTTAAACATCCAATTCATTGGTGTTTTTACAAGATTATGTGTGAATGTCCATTGATTGTTTTACAATAAATATCCAATCATATTTAGTGTATTTATATTTGTCACACATAACTATGTCGTTGATTTATCCTTAACCTACGGATACAACCTTTATGAGAGATTTCATCTCAATTTACATTCAATTGAGACTTCTTTGTTGTTATACACCAAATCACTTTTATGTGGTGTATATAATGTACTTTGACATAGTATATCATGAATTCCTTTATTCTCATGATATCAAAATGTTTTTATTTCCTCAATTATTTGTATTCAAGTTTCTCTCTTTTTGTTAGAAACTCTAACTAAAATACCAATTTTAAATGTTTTGAAGACTTATTCTTCTAAATCTTTCTCATTAATGTCCATGTTTTAAAAAAATGGTTTTAAGGATTTATTTATATGGACATTAAAGTTTCAAAATTAAAACTCCTTTTAAAATATTCAAAGTGGTATGGGACACTTTCATTCAAAAATCTATTTTTAAATGGCTTCTTAACAAATAGTGTGACTTTTAAATGATTTCAAGAAAAAGGGGGATATTTCGCTCAAATAAGTTTTGATGATTATTTTCATCTATGTCAACATCCTTCATTATTCTTGGTTGAGGTTAATGTGATACAATACAATCTTCCATATTTTATCAAATGAGTCATGTTTGACTATAGATGTGTTATTTTTATACCATTCATGGTTTTTGGTTAAAGTATTGACATTTCTATTCTAGTTTTAATACGAATGTTTATGTTATGTTTAAACCTGTTCATATGAGGACTTCATTGGACTTAATAAGTGACGGGTGGAGCCCACTGTATCTCCTCGATGCATCGGTAGGTCTCATGAGACAAACTAGTGTCTTGGCACAAGGCCTTGGAAAAATCTTATTTGTAGTCTTGGCACGAGGCCTTGGCTATGTGGTTATGATAGTCTGGCATTATGAATTCCATCATTATGAAAGTGGTTATTGATATTGCATGAGATCATTCGACTAGTAGAATATCCATGTGAATAAGTAAATGGAATTATTTCATTTTATCTTTTCCATTTTATGTTGAAGTTCAAGTTTAAAAGGCTTTTGTTTTAGTTATAAATTGCCTTAAGTGTTTATGCTTATCTATGAAAGATTCTGCTATAATGTTATCCTTACTGAGCATCTGAGCTCACCCCTTTCAATTCTTTTTATTTTTCCCAGGATTATGAAGAAGTAATTTATGAATGACCTATAGGGATAGTATGAGGGGATATGAAGACAAGATGCTTTTTTATGTAATTTAAAACGTTATGAATGTATCTAGTATTTCCAAGGCTACTAAACTAATCGGTCTTTCGATACATGATATTTCTTGTGATCATACAAATGTTATGTAATAATTCACCGACTCTGGGTAATTGGGGTCGGGGAATTACACAATTATTCTTAGTCCTTTAATAAGAGAGATAAATAAATGATGATGATTAATATGTCAACAAAATGTAACTTAAAATGGGATAAATAATTAATAATACATGAAATAAATTATCCAAACACTATTTTTCTAATAGATCAAAAATAAAATAAATAACTATAAATATAATTGTGGCCAATCTAATACCATGTGAATATTCAGGTAACAATGAAATTGTGGTGGTGGGCCTACCAAATCTTATAGGTTATGTGAGATCTAAGGGATTATTTATAAATAGTACAGGATGTGAGTTTCCTAATGAAAAAAAGGTTTACTAAATATTGACATTATAGAACATGGATCCCAGATAAGATATTTTAATTTTTAATTTATAAATAATCCATATTTTATTTGATAAAGTAATTACCTTGTTTAGATATTTTCATCTAATGTTGATCTTGATCTTATGGTAACCCATTTTTTATATTATTTCACCTTATTGTAGTATTCAATTGTATATTCCCACTAGCAGTGATCCACATGTCTTCCACAAATCAACTAGACATCAATAGAAGAATATCTATGAGCATTCCTAATAGATCTGATAATTTTCATCATTCTAGTTTGAATGTCTACAAAATCAATTCAAGATGGATTCACATAGCTAGTGATGGAGGAGTCTAGATCTATATTCTTAAGAGCAATAATGGAGAAGTGTGATCTATATATTCTTGGGATAATTTACTCAAAGGTTATGTTCATAAAAAATTGAATGGATACCAAACATAAGAAATAATATTATTGGGTATATATACCAATAGGGATAGAAAATTATAACTTCACATAAACCCATATTATTTTTCATAATCTATTTATAACCACAAGTATATAATAATAATAATATTGTTATTATTATTTCATTACATACTCTAAACTCACAAATTTAATTAAATATAATTTATTAAAACAATATTTAATATATATTATTTTTTATGCAACCATTTACTCGGTCCACCATTCCACTATAATATTTATTAGACCTTGAATAATGACTATTTGATAAATAAATAAATTACACTACATTGTTTTCCAATAAATAAAATAATATTATATTCAATCAATTGGAAATAAATATTTAATAAATATTTTAATCACTAAATACTATCAATAATAACTAGTGATATAATATATGCTATCAAGAAAACATGAATAATTATTAATCCATAAGCATGAACATTATTTGTTCATATTTTTAATTAATAAATTATAATATAATTTAACTGGGATGTATGTATACATAGTGTGTGACCCATTATGAAACATTATAAAAGGAAATAGGTGATTTATCCAAAAGTCCATGGTTTGTGACTTGAATCACTACAAGACACCCATAGATAAATAAGTTAATTCCAAAATGAATACAACAACATAATAATTTTCACTGTGTAATATTATCAATTTATATTGATATATCTAATCTTGTAGGATTAATCCTACCATCACCATTTTATGAGTTTGATGTATATTTCTTGATATTTCTAGAAATACAACATGCCTACAAAATACCATGTATATGAATTTAATTTGGTTATATCATTTCCATAAAAAGACCTGATATATAAAATTTGACTGAATAACGTAAGGGATAAATATTTTCTCACATTATTTCTCAATTAAATGTCATTCATAAAACACCCAATATATCCAACATCTTATAAAAAGCATGCCATCTTGGTTGACAATATACATCAAGGATTGTGAGTTGAAAAAATGGTTTAATAATAACCTTTAAGTCTAAATACCCTTACAAAAACCAATATATAGGTATAAAAAATGACATTAATAATTGTGTATTTCCAAATGGAGGGTCTGTTCTCATAAACTCATATACTTGAAATTACAAAGGGCGTACACTAGCAGAAGTCGACTCATGGCTGTGTGATTCTCCATGCCTAATAACCTATATCATTTTTTAACATTAATTTTTTTACATTCACTAATAGAATGGATATTTTATTATTATTTCATGGAACTTTTAGGTTCCCATCATAGTAGGGAACTCTTATGACCTTTTAATTCCATAGGTAATCATATCATATTACCACTTGCTCTGTTATGTAGAAGAACAATAATGATGTGATAATATGTTTATTAATATTCAAATAATATATATAAAGGTATTCATAATGTTCAAAGAAGATGGTTCTAGGGTACTAACTCCAATAGAATACTGAAAAAACATCCTCTATTTCTCATAGTTTATCAATCACGTAAGGGATAAATCCTCTCCATTCATCATACCATGATTAAATAGAAAAACGTTTATTATATTAATATTTTACCCCTTTTTAAATAATTAATTATAGTTAATTATGAAATATGATTTGGCATCTACTAATGGATACCATCCACAGAAGATCTAATGGTAACCAACTAATTTTCATTTCAAGGGTAGACCCCAGGTCCTATAAATAACCATGATCTTAGATTCCCAAACAAGATATAAAATAGTGGTAAAACAATTTATTCTAACAAGATGAAATCACATCCTTTAAAATAGGTTAAATTTTTTATAAAAAAATCTGGGTATTTGTAACTCTTAAAAAACGTGGCGTCAAAATGGGAAAATCCCAAGATAAAAATAAAAATACATAAATATAAACAAGTAAATATAGAGTCATTAAATTATCCACAACTTCAAATATTTTAAGTTAAAAAATAACAAACTACACAAAAATTATGGAATACTAAACCTAAATCTGACTATCAGAATGCTAGGAGCTCTCCCACACAGTCTCATGCTGCCAAAGTAGTTGAAGAAAATAGATTGCCTACCCTAACAAAGCCCTCTCATATCATTCCATAATCACCAATTGGTACTCTGTGAAAGTGAATCAGTATTCGATGTCTAGTTCCCCAAATCAAAAACATTTGATAGGTAATTCTCATATCTTCTTAGATGTGACACATTGAAGACAACATGCACTTGGTCCAACTGGTGGTTAATCCTAATTGGTAGGCAACCTCTCCATCCCTCTTAAAGATATTTAATGGCCCAATGAACCTCAAGAATAGCTTGTATCCCTAGAAAATTCTCTACAATCGATGCCATGGGGTGATACTCTAGAAAACATGGTCTATAAATTGTAATAGAATATTTATACGATATTGAAACTAGGAATATTTTTATCAACAATGGGTTGTCCTTATACTCTCATGGATCAACAAAACCTTCTTCTTTGTGTCATGCACCACCACTATTCTATCTAGAGTTATCTCGCAAATCTTAGTCCATCAAAAGGGTAACTTGTAGGGTCTCTAATACCGGGCGTTGAAAGGTTTCTTTTTAATATTATAGTGATGAATTTTATTAAAGGAATACTATTCATGTAAAATGTGATAAACCCAAATCTGAAAAACTCCAACCCAAAGGATATCATCATTTTTTCTAACACCTATATTTTCGGCCTAGTCTTACCAACATTTTATGTGTGAAAAACCACTTTCATTCATCACTAGTGTAACTCCTAAACATCAAAGTCTATAACCAGTGCATTATTTTAATACATTGGCATGATTACAAGGAATCAGGTCACCAAGGATAGAACATTTTAGCAGTCTTGGAAAATATATCACATACATTAATGTTACATTACACTTTCTAACATAAAACAAATCATAAATAATCCTTTTATAACTCCACTATTCACCTTGCATAACCCTATTATCAATTATAATTCACCTCTTGGCATATTGGGAAAATATTAAATAAGAAAAAGATGAGATCAAATGCTCAGTAAGGGAAATAATTCTCCGAACGTTATACAATTTTAATGAATGATGTTAAATTAAAACAATGTCCTTTTAAACATAGAACAAGAGAATAATATGGAAAAAATAAGTCAAACATTACCATATAAACATGCACATGGATATTCAAATAGTTTAATAATCACATTTCATAACTGATTTCATAATGATGGAATGTATAATTTCATACGTAATAACTAATATGTCCAGACCTTGTTCCATGACAATTCTCATATATTTTGACAAGGCCTTGTTCCAAGACACTAGTTTGTATCATGATACATACCAATGCATCTAGGGGCTATAGTGGGCCCTCCACATCACTTATTAAGTCCAATGCATTCCTTGTACAAAAAGGGTGAAACAATACATAATCAATTGTACTAAAACAAGCTTAAAAATGTCAATACATTAACCATAAACCATGAATGTTATAAAAATTTCCCACCCATAGTAAAACATATCATAACTCGTTCAATATAACATGGAAGATTTTTTTAATCAATCATCATCAATCAAGAATAATACATAGTACATAATGTTTACATTGTTGATATTTATCAGTAAAACTATTTTAGAGAAAGATCCATTTTTTCCAGAAATTATTTTAATGTCACAAAATTTATAATGGATGTAATTTTAAATAGATTTTCGAATCAAAGATTCCCATACCACTTTGAAACTTTTTAAAATAATTATCATTTTAAAAAAATCCAGTCCAAATAAATAAATCAATAAAATCATTTTGAAAACATAGACATTAATTAAATAGATTTAGAAAAATATGAATCTTTAATACATTTAAATAATAGATCTAGTTAATGACAGCCTTCCATAAGACCATAAAATATTCTTTTGGAAAACATTTTTATGAAACTTGGACAAGGATAATATATATGTCACAATAAATACTTACACATAAATAATATCAGATAATAATGAGATTGAGGAATTAACCCATAACTTGTAACATTCTTTAGTTGAGAGTACATTTAAAATCATGTATAATGACCATAGTATGATATTAAATTTTCAGGAAACCATAATCATGTTTATGATATCATATATGAATTATTTAGGACTTTACACTACTCATTTGATAATAATTTCCATGTTAAAAAAACATTTCGAGTAATAATATTTTTCTTTATCGTATGGATTTTAACATGTTATTCTCGACGGTATCACTTCGATCATGATTTACATACATCCAAAATATAAAACATGATTTATATATCATATATACTCTGAATATAAATTTATATAATAGATATATATAAGAAATGGAAACACCGTTCATGCAGGCGGTAGTCCATACTTACGCATGAATGTTTTTTCAGTTTTCATATCGTAGAGTATGGAAGTATATAAATGAAATTTATTTACCAATATAAAAATATATAATTATAGTAGAAATAGTATTTCATATATCTCATAATTAATCAATATATAATTTTTTATAAAAATTCATGAATGGAAATCGTTGAAGATGAATCTCATCGCGTCGGGGAGACGATAAGTCGTACATACGCACGAGCGATAATATCCTTCTATTGATGGTGAAACAATGTTTAATTGGATAGTGTATTATTTATAAAGAATAATTACCATTTTATATTCATTATTTTAATAAATTATAATCATTATTATACCGATTCAAAAAAATTATTATTGAATAACAAACTACACCACGATGTGGAGACAGTAAGCCGTACACACGCACATATGGTGACTTTATCATCACAGGATGGATAAAATAATGAATATGGTTGTACCATATTTATAAAAGTATCTTAGTTTATAGAAGGTACTATAGTAATTATTTTAGATTTGAAACAATAAATAAATAGGATGTAGAATAAAAAATAACATTGAAATGGGTGACGAAATAAATACCTCTCCTTCGGGTGCTTCCTTTTGATTTGAACAAAAGGGCTCCCTAGGTTGGATTTAAGATCAAATTAAGGCCTCTAGGTTTATGTGAGGGTAGTTTGGAGGATATTTGATCAGGTATTTTCCAATCCAAATGGCTTATAGGTTGTGAATTTAAGATAAGGGGATGTACCCTTTTATAAGAGAGGTGAGGGGTAATTTAGGAATGATTTGGAATATTAATTTATTATAAAATTATTTTTGGTTTAGAATAGCTAAAAATGGATTTATTTAGAGGATTAGATGACGAGGGATCGAAATCCCCTCAAAAAATAGGTTTTAGACAATTTTAGGTCAGATTACTAACCTTATCATTTAGATTTAACTTTTAGTTAAATAATTTATCTTTCAAGATGTCTTCTTATATTTTTATACTAGATGGTTAATAACGTTACTATAAAATGCCAAGTGATCCAGAAATGGATCCTTTACGATATTTTTGTCACTGTACAAATTATTTGGAATAACTATAGTTTATTAGTATTTTTATATCATTTAATAAATTATTATTTGTTTTAAAAATTCATTTATGTCAATTTTGACACTATTAAGTAATTGATTTTTGTTAAAGTCATAAAAACTTGATTCATTCGAAAAAAGGCATTAAATCATACCATATATGTAAATTTCATTCCAAAAATTATTTTACGGCATAAAAACCTTAAAATTATATTTATTTTAATATTTCTAATATTCATTATTTTAATCTTTCATTTATAAGGTTATTATTGCATCATAATTGTGTCATTAATAAATTTAATTATATTATGTCTAACAATTATAGATAAAATACTATGATGTAGTTAATATTTTTTATTTCTAATGAATATTTATAGTCTAATTTATCTTATGTATAAATCTATATTAAAAATGGAATTGTCATTAATATTTGAATATAACTCTTTTAACTCTTCTTTAAATAAAATATAATAAATGTAATAATCTAACCCAAATGGATAAAAAAGGATATTATTTTCGACCTAAGTATTATTTTTATAGAAATAAATTTATCCAATAGAATTACGACATGTTTTGAGGTAATTTCATATTATTATAATATTTTTTACCTTTAATTACCTATTTACTTTCAACCTTGGTAAATAAAATTCAAAGGGTATTATTCATCAATTATATAATTTTTATTGAACCAAATTTTACGTATTAATGACAACCATGTCATTTATAATTTTTAGATTTTATTCACATAAGTTATAAAATTATGTTTTGTGAAAATTTGCAAATGTGCTTATAAGGTGTGTAAAAGATGTTAAAAAGTTCAAAAACATTTTATATATCCAATCTTAATTCAAAAGGAATCAAATGTATTAAATTGGAATAAAATATATAATATGTATCTATTTTGACTATGAGAGATATTTTAATGGAAAATAATTATTTTAATAAAAAATTTGGTTTTTACGTACTATGTAGTATTTTTCACTATTCATAAAAAATTGAATGTTTTCAGAAAAATACCAGAAAATCTCCCTAAGATAATATTGATATTAAAAATTTAAAAATGAAGTCTATTTTATCAAATTAATTTTTTTAGTTTCTAAAATTTATTTTATTATTGTTCCCAAAAGGACATAAAACTAATTCTTTTAAGAAAGTAGTTTCTCTAAATACATAAATATTTTAAAAAAATATATACATTTAATTATAATTTTTTTATTTATGTGAAAAAATTATAAATAAAATTTAAAATTTATTTATTACTATTAATATTACAATATTTTATTTATAAATAAATATATCATTTAGATATTTACAATACTAATGTGTTGTTTCGAAGAAACTCAATCTTCTATACAACGCAAGTCAAGTCAGCGTTGCATGCAATATAAGCTATTAAATTACATTAAATAAATAACATACTATGAAATCCTGGGGTGTTATATACTTTATTTACCTCAATAAATTGCTTCCTCACAATTATAAATTGTCCTTCGAAATTAAAAGGGTGAAAATAGAAAATATCTTTGTGGAAAACCCACATCGAAAATGCGGTTAATTAAATTTTTTCTAAATAATAGGGTAAGGGAAATGAAAAAGTCACCACAAAATTATGATTTCTAATAGGAGAACATTGGTTTAAATTAGAGACATATAATTAGTAAAAAAACAGAAATATTTATAGTGAGTGATTGAGGTCATCAATCACAAACAAGTGAACATTAAATGAAAAATTAAGGGCCTCATAGCCATAAATCTATGATGGTTTAAAGTATCATCATTTAAAAAATCATAAGGTATTAGGATAACACCATTTTTAGATAAATATTTTTGAATAGGATGGATTAATTTAATATCATGATAAGAACTAATGAAAACATAATTGATTTCATTAACTTTCATAATCATAATCTCATCATTTTGTTGTGCTTCGATCTATTTTAAAATCATCCAATACACTAAGAGTTGAATGTTCAAAAATGATTTTTTCACACCTGAATTTCATTTGATAAAACATTAGGTCCAAAATAATTTCCTTAATCTTCTATATATTAACTGAAATCCAAAAGGTCAGGAAAAAGTATCTAATAAATTATACTTTATCCTCAAACAAAATATCAAGTTTTCAACTTACTCTATTCCAACCTTTCGAATTTTCCAAAATAGTTGTGTCGAAACTCCTAGTACAAAAGATTATATGGTAGGTAAACATAATGAAGATATTTTTTCTATATAATAACATGTAAAAAACTTCATCATGTATTCTATTAAAAAATGGTAACCCCCTAAATTACCATAATACCATATTGAATCCATTCACGCCCCCTTATTCCTTATAGAATACTAGATATACTCATTAAATAATTTTTTTTTGTAAACTCCAAAAATGATGGAATAAACAAAAAATTAATTAGTTCCAAGGTAGTCAAGAATATCCAATATAATTTATCTAAATCAGTCATGTCTTATTCCAAAATCACTACCTTAGTATATAGACCATATAATGTTTTGTATTTTACTATACAATATATTTTCCAAAAAGTTTTACTTGGTGTTGAGTCACTTTTATTAGTACCATACAATCTCAAATCCTCAATGGTATAGTACAGTTGTACAATCCATATTTATTTCCATAATTCATATAACCAGTACTTCGTTAAAACAACAATCAAATGAAAAAACTCTTCAGTCTAGAAACACTAATACTTTAATTATTCTACGTCAACTGTAGTGAAAACATATGCTTTACCTTGATCTGTTTTATTCATCTATGATATATTTCCTTAACACTTAGTACAATTATTTTTATAATGAATCATATCACTATAGTTGAAACAGTGAATATTAGTCTTTTCTTCATTCCCATATTATTATTTTTCCTCATGCCCCTTTTCTCCATAGTTATAACAAACACCCAATCCTTTTAAGACCTTCTTATGTCTATTCTTTCTATAGTTATCACATCTGGGAAAATCCTTCTTTCCCTTCTTCTCTTTATCCATCTTTCTCTCTTCCATTATTTTTTCCCTAGATTCCCTTAGAAATTTTTTCTTAAGACCATAAAGGATTGGATCCTTATTACTCTTTAGAACATGTGCATTGGCTGGTAGTCATTCCTTATACTGGGCGTCATTTCTATACAATGTCATACACTAGATTATGTTATGAATCATAATTAGTGATTCTAAAGTAGTGAAATACTTAACATAAATTGAAAATTTTATGCTTATCTAATATCATAATCATAAAAATGGATTATTTGAGGAAATATTTAATCATAAATGATTCATAATGGATTTTAATGAAAATGTGAAATATCTTAATCATATCCCCAAAGAGTATCAATCCAGGTGCACAACAAGGCCCATTTTTGTGCACCGTGTTACCCCGAGTTAAGCTCGGAACACCTTGTCTGATATTTCACCCCTAGGTACATCCATCCTAGAACCACGTTCACTTGTAGTATCTAGAAAGAGATATAATTGCTAGGAATACCCACATAATATTAATTTTAAAATTCATAGATTCTTTTTAATACGTATCCTCATATTCTATCTTAGGGTTATAATCCCTAATATTATTTTTCCCAATCTATTTCCAAGGTTGTTTCTAAAATTCATCTGGTACCAAATGCAATTCCTTGACCCCAAATGTCTGGACCTGGTGCATTATTTTAATACATTGGCATGATTACAAGGAATCAATTCCCAAAGGACTGATTAGTTTAGTAGTCTTGGAAAATAGATTACGTACATGAATGTAACCATAAAATTTTTATATAAAACCCAACATAAATAGTCTATTGATTATACCATTATTTCCCAAGATTAAACATCCATATCATTCATAATTCACTTCTTGGTGTCCTGGGAAAATAAAACATAAGGTTTGAGCTCATTTTCTTAGTGAGGATAAATAAATCAGCAGAAGCTATAAACTTTTAAGGAAAGATGTATAATAAAGACAATAACCTTTTAAACATTATAAATAAGAATTATATGGTAAAAATAATTCAAAAATTACCCTATAAACATTAAAATTGATATTCTACTAGTTGAAAAAACACATGTAATAACTAATTTCATTACGAGGGAGTGCATAATGTCAGACATAATAACTACTAAATTAAGGACTTGTGACAAGAACATTCACAAATATCCTATCAAGGCCTTGTTCGAAGACATTAGTTTTTCTCATGAGACCTACCAATGCATCAAGGGGCTATATCAGGCCATGATCATCACTTACTAAGTCCAATGCATTCCTCATATGAAAAGCGTGAAAAAAATCATTTTTATTGAAACTAGCATAAGAAATTTAAATAATTTTTCCATAAGCCATGAATGGTATAAAAATAGAACATCCATATTCAAATAGATCATAACTCATTCAGTACAACATGGAATATTTTATTACAATAAATCAACCTCAATCAATACTAATACATATTAATGGATGTTGACATAGTTAAAAATGACCAATAACACTCACAGAGATAAATATCCATTTTCATGAATTCATTTAAAAGTCACACAATTTATAAAGGAAATAATTTAAAATAAATTTATGAATAATAGTGTACCCTACAAATTTTAATCATTTGAAAATAATTAATATTTTAAAATAATATTGTTCATATAAATAAACCCTTAAAATCAGTTTTAAAACATGGGTATTAGGTAAATAGATTTAGAAAAAACAAATCATTAAAGCATTTAAATTGATGATGTAGTTAAATATTACATTCCATAAAACCTTAAAACATTCCTGCTAAAAATATGTTTATGAAACATGGATAATGATGATAAATATATCCCAATAAATACTTAGACAAAAACAATCTTGGAATAATAATGAGATTGAAAATTTAACTTTTACCTATTAACTTTCTTTAGTCGATGGTACATTTAAACTCTTATATAATGACCATAGTATGTTATTTAATTATACCAAAAATATATTCATATTTATTTTATCATATATGATTCATATATTACTTTATATTTCCCATTTTATTATAATTTCCATGTTAATGATATATTTTGGGTAATAATCTATTTCTATATCGTACGGGTTTTAACTTGTTATTCTTCATAGTATCACATAGATCATGATTAACATAATTCTAGAATATAAAACATTATTAAAATATCTTATATATTCAGCATAAAAATATGTATAATAGATATATATAGAAAATGGAAACACCGTTCATGGAGATGGTTGAAAATACATGCGCAAGAATGTTGTTTTGGTTTATTTATCGTATAAAATAAAAGTAAGTAACTGATGTATATATATATATATATATATTATTCTAGTATAAATATTATTTCATTAATATCAAAATTAATCATAATATATATTTTTATAAAAAATTCTTGAATGGTGATCGTTGAAGATGAATCTCATCGCGTCGTGGAGATGGTAAGTCGTACCACGCACGAGCGACAATATCATTCAATTGATGGTGAAATAGTGTTTAATTTGATAGTATATTATATATAAATAATCATTACCTTTTTATATTCACTATTTACATTAATTATACTCAATATTATACCCATAAAAATAATGCAGTGTTGAATAGAAAACTACACAATGAGGTGGATACGGTAAGCCATACGTATGAACAAATGGTGACTTTGTCATTTATAGGGTGGATATAATAAGGAATACGGTTTTACTATATTTAAAATAACATCTCAGAATGTAGAAGGTACTGGAGTTATTATTTTAGTTTTGAAACAATAAAGATAGTGGAAGAATAAAAAGAAAAGAACTTTGAAATAGGTGGTGAAATAATTACCTCTTCTTCACGTGCATCCTTTGGATTTGAACAAAAGGGAAACATATGTTGGATTTATAATCAAATTAAAGACTTTAGGATGAATTTAAGTTATATTGGAGGATATTTGAGCAGGGTTTGGTAGAGTCAAACAGATTTGAAGGTGTGAGTTTATGATAAGGTGAAGTACCCTTTTATAAGAGAGGTGATGGGAACCTTAATAAAAGATTGAAATATTAATTTATTATAAAAATATTTTCAGTATAAAATAGCTAAAAATGGATTTATTTAGAGTATAATATGTGGATGGGTCTAAATCATCACATTAAATTGGTTTTAGAAAATTTTACATTGTCATATTAACCTTATCTTTTAGATTTCACTCTTAGTTAAATTGTTTAAGGATATACTATAGATGTCTCAAGAGCTCTCGTCAATGACTCCCTTGTGACTCCTAGGTTTTTCTCATAATACCTGAAATTTTATCTACAATCTTCTATAGATCTGTCTCATCATGGCAGCTGTCGACCCTGAATGGGAAATATCCTTTGTAGATCGTGAAGCTAAAGCACACAACGAATCACCCTTGCTGGTTTTCAGACCTAAATGGATCTCTATATTTGATGATCTAAATGGTATAGATCGGCATAAATCTACCTCATTGAAGCATTACCATTGTAGGAAACTTTAAAATGGGATATTTGCAACTGATGATGATCCCAAGGCCCTTTAACAGTGTTCTAATCACTGTATGTTATTATTCATGGGTCGTGTTTCATATCCTACAGGTGATAAGCCCATGTCTCTCTTAGAACAAAAGCCTAGGATTGCTCATGTTTAGGGATTTACTAATTGGAAAATTGTTCCATTAAGTTGGGGTTACTTTCACATTTTCTTTGTGATCAAAAGGTGAACTTGATATGGTTTTGAATTTAGGAATCATTTATCTTAAGCATGGTGTTCTTAGGATCTCCAAATGGGATTATTCCTTTAAACCACATACACACAAAAATTCCATGGATCAAATTTGGGTTATATTCCATAGTCTTAGTTGGTATTTTTGGCACCCTAATATTTTGAACGACTTGGCCTCTTACATAGTTACTCCCCCAAAAATTGATCAATGCGCCTTAAATGTGGAGATCAGACTATATGCTAGAGTTTTGTTGGAGGTCAATATAGAATCCAAACTCTATGATGTTTTTAATTTTAATGAGGATGGCTACAATACAGAGGCCCAGATTGAGATTGAGCATAAACCACCATTCTAAGAACAATGAAAGATTGCAGGAAATTACTTACAGAACTATATGGTGATGAAAATTCATGCTACACATCCAAGGAAATAAGATTGGAGTAAGGTTAGAAAAGATAATAAGAATAAAAACAATAATTTGGAGAATCCTAATCCTTCAAGGAAGAAAAATAAAATTTGGGTTAAAAAAACCTCTTTTGGGAGAATGCTCTGGAATAACATGGGATGAGCATGTAGAAGAAGAAGTGGATGCCTCCCATGATCAAGCCATTTCAGAAGAAATTGAAATATTGGTTTTGGATGCCTTTACGAATCCCTAATTGAGTCTACCTTAAAGGATTCTGATAGATGTTACTATACTATCACTTGACTACATGTTTCAGTGCTTTTGGTTCCTTCCAGTGGAATTGATATCAACGGATCTCTAGAGACTTTTGGTACTCTGACTGATCTGCAGAAGGCCAGGATACTCGTTTCCTTAAGGTGTCCCAATCTTTACTCTAACACAATTGAGGGTTCTGAGGCTACATATACTTTACTACACTAAGGGGAGGGCAGCCTCGTGGCATTGGTTATCTATCTTGAAGCTTCTCATCCCACTCATGGATTCGACACCTCTGTCAACTGATTCAGGTGATGATCTTTTCTCTATTAATATCATCTCTAAGTATATCTCAGCAGTAGTGGGCTCAAACTGCCCTACTATGGTCTATAATTTCACTTATTTACACATCTTTCAGTTGATAACATCATTAAACATTATGTTTCTCATCTCCCCACAGATCTTGACCTCTTGTAAGATTCCACCAGTGGCGATCTTATCTCTAGTATTTTTTCAATTGATGAAATTTGAGAAGAAGTGAGAACACACTACATAGCCCCAAACTCAAAGGACAGTCCAAGGGCTAGCCTTTTGATCGCCAAACCACATGAAACAAATCCGAATATTTTTAATAGAGGTATTTTGAACAAATATCGGGTTTCTACAATGTGTAATTAGGGAAATAAACCTAGTCTGAACTCTACTCAAATCATCATAAGATCACAGAGGAAGAGGGGCTTAGGTAGTTCCAAAAAATGGGGGTTCTAACACCAAGAACATGATGTAATGAATTTATTTTTCTAGAACTGTCAGGGTATTGCTAACTCTGACAATTTTATTTTTATTTAAAAATATCTTATGACTCACATGCCTAAAATATTTTCTTTTTCTGAACCTAAAATCAATTTTTATTTTAAAATCATGCATCTTTGTTCTGATGGTTATGATTTTTTAGGTGCATGGAAAGATGGTCTAGTAGTAGAATCTCTTTAGATTTATTATCAGTCCTCTTTTTAGAATGTAATTATTTTCCAAGTTTTCAAACATATGTTCACTTATAATTGTTCTTTGGATGGCTTCCAATTTATTTCACCATGATTTATGCTATGAATATATACCATGATCGTAGACCTCTATGGAAGGAATTTTATTACTTAGCTAATAATATCCATGATCCCTGGTTTGTGATTGGGGAAATTAATAAGATTCTTACCTCCAGTGAGAAGATAGGCTCTTCCTACTCTTCAATCTGCTAACGATAATTTCAAAATGCTATTGAAAATAGTAATCTTGTTGAAATTAACCTCACTGGTGCAAACATCACTTGGTATTGAAGACATTATAGTATAGTGGTGGCTAGTAAACTGTATAGGGCCTTCATGAATATTCATGCTCTGAAAAAATGCCAAACTATCTCTAGTACTAAATTGACTAAACTCAACTCGGATCATCATCCCATTCTTGTCATCCTTTTTACTAAAAATCTCACACCCATTCTTTCTTTCATATTTAACAATTCTTGGACTGCTGAACCCGATTGTTAAAAAATCCATTTTTTTGGAAGCCCATGAATCATCCCAATGATACCTTTTATCTTATCACCATGTTAAAACACCTTAAGAAGTTTCTCAAAGGCTGGTGTTTCTTCAAATCAAAACAAATTGATAAGGACATATCTACTCTTGAGAATGAACTTATTTAATTTCAAAATATCAACACTATCTCTAGCATTTCCTTGAATTATCTACCGGAAATTAACATCTGTATGAAACTCAACACTCTTCGTGTTATTAAAGATAACATGCGTAAGTAGATCATTATAACTAGATGGCTTTAGGGTGGTGATAGAAACACAAACTATTACAACTCCCTTCAAAGAATCAGCAAAATTGGAAAACCTCTAACCTTCTTTAGAGATGAATATTATCTCATTGACACTTAGGTGGCTATTTCTAATCATGTTGTCTCTTAAATTGATAATATTTTCAATGGTATGAATGTTAATAATGACCTGCTTCCTGATGTCATTCTGGCTCAGGTGAGTGTGGAGGAAAAAGATTATCTTTTAAGCACCTCTCTTGATCATGAAATAAAAGACACTATTTTTAGACTCCATCCTGATAGTTCCCCCGACCCTAATGGTTATAATAACTGTTTCTTTCAACACTACTGGGAGGTTATTCTAATGAATGATTGCAAAATTGTTAACTCTTTTTTTTCAATGATGTCCTTCCCCGTGGACTAAATTATCAACTTCTTACTTTAATTCCTAAAGTAGATAATGCCTTTGAGATTTATCTCATAAGACCTATTGTGCTTATTAACACCCTTTTCAAAATCATTATGAAGCTTCTTTCTAATATAGATACAACTATATGAAATAAAATTGTCTCATAGTATAAATTCTAGTTTATCAAGGGTAAGTCTGTATAGGATGGCATCTGCATTTCCTCAGAATGCACCTACATTCTTAATCATACCAATAGAGGAGGCAATATTTCAATAAAACATGATATTAAAAAATCCTTCGATACCATTGATTGGAGTTTTATTTTCACTGTCATTTAGGGCATTAGTTTTAATGATAAATTTATTAGTAAGAAAATCTCCTTGTTCAAATCAGCATTCATATCCATCCTTATCAATGGTTCACATAAGGGATTATTTATATCCAACAAGAAAGTTAGACAGAGAGACACACTTTTTTCCATCCTTTTTGCAATTGTAGAAGATTACCCAAGCAGATTGCTCAATAGCCTTTTTGATCAAAACAAGCATAAACATGTTCAGGCCACCAAGAAAATGAGTGTGCCCACTAATCTATTATACAGTAATGATATCATCTTATTATTACCTGGTGACAAGAAGAATATTCAATCTCTAAAAATTCCTTATCACATTAGGATTATATTTCTGGTCAAATTATCAGTTGGAACAAATCATTTGTGTTTCTTTGTAAAAACATTTTTTAGATTAGAAAAAATAATATCATCAACAATTTAGGCATCAAGGAGTGATCCTTCCCTTTTACTTATCCTGGTGTTCCAATATTTTTGGGAAGCCCTATTTATAGTTACTTTTCTACCATTTTTGATCACTTCATCAGTAACCATTCCACTTGGAAACGCAAATCCTTCTCAATGGAAGGAATAATATGTCTTCTAAATTTTACTATTGTCTCCAAAATGGTATACTAGATGATGGTCTACATAAGGCCTATTGGTATTCTTAAGAAAATTAATATGCTCATCAAAATTTTTGTTTCGACTGGAAGTTCTCATGAAAGGAAGATTGTGTGCATTCTCTGGGCTACCTATTGTAAACAATTAGAAAAGGAAGGTATTGATGTAAAAATTCTTAAGCCTTTTAATGATGCTCTTCATGCTAGGCTCACATGGAGGTTTCTTCACCTCAACTCTGATTACATTGATAATCTAAAAGAAAGTTTCATAATGAAGTTAACAAAAGAAAACATGAATTATATTTCATCTTACATTTGGCCATCTATTTGGAAATATTTCACTAATATTATGAATAATTATAGATGGATTCTTAGTTCTGTTTCCTCCATGAATTTTTGGCTGGAGAACTAGACTGGTGCTCCTCTAATCTCTATGCTATCTCCCAATTCTCTCCCAAAGAACTCTGGCTGCACTATTAGGGACATTTTTCTTTATAATAACAAAAATCTCTCTAACAACATAATTCATGTGTTTGAAAAGTTTCCTTTCTCTAATATTAAAGATATCCTAGTATAGACACCAGCTCATAATGGAATCCTTTATTCCCAAAGTTTTTACAAGCACAATTTTTTGATCTCTACTTCTAACTTTTGTTGGCTGAAATCCTTTGAAAAACCTTTGATCAAACCATGAAGACTTAAACTTGTGTGGTGTATCACTCATAATAGAGTACCCACTACGGTTTTTCTTCAGTATTTTGGGATCCAACATTGCTCAATGGGTAAACGTTGTAACAAACATAGAACTGAAACTAATCTTCTCTTTCTTTATTGTGCTACTGCTACAGCTCTTTGGAACTATATTTTTGACATTTTTTCTTGCAGATGGTTACCCTATGACTCAATAAGTTCCCAACTAAAGCTTTGTGTGTATCTTGATTTCTCTCTACCAATTCAAAATCTTTTATTAACATGGGTTGATGAGATACTTTACGTGATCTTTTATGATAGAAATTCTCTTTTTCATTTTAATTTCCCATTTAGACTTAATGCTAGTTTGATACGGATTCTTATTTCCATTTGACATGTTTCCTCGATTCAAAAGGCGTATTATGAAAACTATATCAACAACTTTGAGATCCCCCCGTCATCTCGGAATTAATGGTATCTATTAACAACCTATACATACTTTTAAGGTGTTCTGGAAATCCCCTCTTTCTGGTTGGATCAAAGTGAATGTTGATGGAACCTCTAATGTTAACTCGGGACCACCAGGTTGTAGTTCTATTTACAAATACTATCTTTGTCAGTACCTCGTATTCTTATTTGGAAATTGTGGCATTTCCTTGTCTCTGGAAGTGTACATGATGGTTGTTATATATGTTGTTGACTTTGCAAAGAAAAATGGTTATAGAAACATTTGGAATAAAAGTGATTCGAATACTATTGTACATGAAATTTGGAATAGTGTTGTGAATATAGCATGGACACTTACAACCAATTGGATGAACTATATTTCTTTTCATCTGGAGACTATCTCCATTGTCACTCATTCCTTTTGTGAAGCGAATATGGTGGCAGACGATCTTGCGAATTAGGGAGTCGACCACGACACAGCTAGGTGGGATGACCTGCCTAATGTTTTACTCCCTATTTATTATAAATATTGTAATAATATTTATTCCTTTAGACTCACATATCCTTTTTTTTTCTACTGAATAAATTTTTCCTTGGCCTTCAACTGAGAAACTGCCTTCTTAGAAAAAGTTTAATTTTACCATGTCTTCTTGAAATATTATACTACTTTGTTAATAACATTACTATAAAATTTCAAGAGAACCTAAAGTGGATAATTTATGAAATTTGTGTCACTATACATGTTATTTTCCCAAACTATAGTTTTTAGAATTTTTATATCATTTAATAAAATAGTATTTGTTTTAAAAACTCATTTATGTCAATTTTGACACTGTTTAGTGATTGATTTTTGTTAAAGTCATGACACCTAGCCTCCAAAAAAATGTCATTATCTCTTACAAAATATGTTAATGTCATCCAAAAAAATTATGGATGACATATAAACTTTAAAATATATTTATTTTATTATTTATAATATCAATAAATTTAATCTTTCATTAATATGGTAATTACTACATCTTAATTGTGTTATAAATAAATTTAATTATTTAATGTATAAAAGTAATATATAAAATACTATGATGTAGGATAGCCATTTTTATTTCTCATGATTATTTAAAGCCTAATTTATCTTAGGTATAACACTATATTAAAAATGGTTTTGTTATTAACAATTGAAAATATCACTTTTAACTATTTTTCAAATAAAATATTATAAATGTCATAATCTAACCCAAATGGATCGAAAAGGAACTTATTTTTGTACTAAGGATGATTTTGGAAGAAAAACACATATCCAATAAAATTAGTACTTGTAATGGGGAAGTTTTATATTTTTATAATAGTATTTTTACCTTTAAATAACCAATTTACTTTTAACCATGGTAAATATAATTCAAAAGTTACTATTCATAAAAAATATTTTCATCCGATTAAGAAAAATATTACATACTGATGAAAACCATTTTTGTAGGATCTTTAAAGATAAATTCATAGAAGCGGTATAATTATGTGTTATGAAAATTTCCAAATATTTCAAGAAGGTGGGTAAAAGACGTTAAAAAGTTCAATATAATTTTATATATCCAATCTTATTATAAAATGGCTCAAATGACTTACATTGGACAAATATATGTTATATTTATGTATTTTTACTTTAAAATAAATTTTAATGGCATATAATTATTTAAATGAAAAAATTTGTTTGTATGTACTATGTAGTATTGTCAACTATTCATCAAAAATTGAATGTTTTTAGAAAAATTAAAAAAAAATCACCCTAATCTAATTTTGATATTCCGATTTTAAAATTGAAATGTATTTTAAAAAATTTAATTTTTAGGAGTGTCTAAAATTTATTTTATTATTTTTCACAAAAGGACATAAAACGTAGTTCTTTTAGGGAAATAACTTTTTCTAAATATATAACTATTTTAACAAAACATATACATTTCATTATAATTTTTTTATTAATGACAAAAAAATTTAAAATAAAATTTAAAATTTATTTATTACTTTTCATATTAAAATATTTAATTGTTAAATAAATATATCGTTTATATAATTATAATACTAATGTGTTTTTTTCATAAACTCTATCTTGATCATAACACAAGCCAAGTCAGTGTTGCTTGGAATATAAGCTATTAAATTACTTTAAAGAGATAACCTACTATGAAATCTTGGGATATTACAAATACATCCCTAAAGTCTCAAAAATCCCTCAAAAAATCTATAAAGTAAACAAACCATAATGGTAAGAAATGATCATCATGGCTTCCACATGATTTCAGATGATATCCCGCTTGTAAAAATACCCTAAAATTTTAACAAAACAGCACTCATAGATTGAAATAAAGTGTTTCGACTGGGAGAGTCAGTCAAAAATTACCTAGATACTATCATGGTCACTCATTTTATATGGAATAATTTTCATAAAATCCATTATTATTCCATTACACTTCCACTACGTGATGTCATGGGGTTGGGTTAAACCCAACAGAACATATTCTTTGACAACTATATGATGTGATGTGGTGCACTAGTAGTCCAAATCGGTGACACCCTACCTCATATCATCCAACCAAAAATTCCATTAATGGCCTTTATAAATATTTTACACTTCAATATGTACATAAATAGGAGATGTATGAAACTACCACAACCCATCCTCAAACAATGTGATGGATACCAGATTTCCTCCTCTAAAAATTATTACATTCCTGTCTCTTTCAAAAAATCCATCTACCACATCTACTAAAGTTATCTGGTTATATGGAACCATACAATTGATGCCTCCCAAATGATTGGATCTCATAATATAGATAAATAGAGGATTCAACACCATAGATTGATGATAAACAACACCCATCTCCTCCATCATGGTTTAACTTCAATGAATCAAACTGATCAGATTTCTCTTCCACTAAAAATGAATGTGAATTCCAAATAATGTAATCTATAACAACATGTATCTTCTTAGGATTATATAATTAATAATATTCATAGTCCTATAAAAAATATAAATTTTTTTCTCAGATTAAGTTCAATATGAGTGAATTTTTATTTGAGACTTCGATGCTTTGATTAAACAATTAACCACACACCCAGAAGATAGTGGATCTACATCTATAGAGTGAAGAAAAATGCTACAAACTCTAGGTCTTGGGTCACATAAATATTCTCATGGTTCATAAACTACCATAAACTATAATTGATAACTAACTATGTATAGATAATCAGTAATCCAATCATAGTTCTAGAGGAATAAAAAAACACCATATACTCAGTGCCATCCTCTGATCCTCTCAATAAAAGACCAATGATCAATATCAGTCCTAAGTCCCCAAAGGCTCTCTAACACTACTTAGACTATATAAATGAATATAAATTCCATGTAAAGGAGTTTAAATGTTCTTATATCCATGAAAATTATTCTAGGATCCCGTAGTAGTACATTTAAAATATCAAGAAAACCCACTCCTTTGATATTCTCTTCAGTGGTTCCCAAGATAAAACAGTATCGATCTTTTCTTGGATCATAGGTAAAATCATCATATATGACATTACTCATAAAATTAACTTCATATAACAAAATTTAACACTTTAAGAGTCTAAAATAAAATTTTACCCCTTGATTAAGTCAACAACAATTATAAAATGTTTTCCTTGATCCTCATCTTAGATATAATATATAAGAATGTAATCAATGAAGACAACTACCAATTTTTCCATGTATAGATAGAGTATCTAGTTCATAAGAGTTATGAAAATAGTTGGGGGAATTAGTCACACAAAAAATAATTAGGATGAAATCATAGGCTTATTTGATATATCATAATTCCATCTTCAAAATATCATCCCCTTTAACCCTGAACTCATGGTTTCCAGAACTTAGATAGATCTTTGAGAGCCAACACAAACCTCACAACTAGTCAAAATGTACATCCATCCACATAAGGTTCAACATGTTCTCTATTATTTCATGGTTCAATTGATGATTATCAACATAAATCCTCAAGCACATATAAATATTTTTCATATAGGAAATTCAATCATACTAAGGAGACACAGTAGGTCCAATAAAACTTATCTCTCTATGGTCATCTAGCCCCACCAGAAGATCTTGAATATTGATAGGGATAATTAGATATGCTAAAAAATACATAAGAATGGTACTGAGGTATAAATAAATATATAATTCAGTCTCCTACATCATATATATTCTCAGAAACCTTTTGTGGAAGATAGACACAGAATCCCCATATATTGATAGAATCTAGATTTATTAAGAGAACGGTGCACAAAGGGTTAAGCACACAAAAAAATGGGTGAGGGGTAACAATTTCTCACTCATGATGGAAAATCACTTAGTTATAAAATATATCTAATCCAGAAAGGGGAATATCATCCTATATTTCTAACAAAATCTATCTGAACTATGATGATAGGATTACTGAATGTGAATAAGGGACATCATGTCTATACCAAAGATAATTTCATAATGTTTCATCACAATGACATAGAGGTTCCCTAAGAAACTATCTAAATTAATCTATATCATGAACTATTAGATGATTTAAAATATTTAAGAATCACTCTAGAGGATCCTCGAGTAATAGATTCTCTAATAATGTCTTAATTGAAAGCTCTATCTCTAAAAAAAAGATATAGGGTTTAGGGAATGTCTTGTGAATATGTCTACTTGAACATGATCAAGAGTAGAACAGATAGAGATCATATCAAAAATAATCTTGTGAGTTTCCTGGTCATATCCCCCCATAGACTGTATCTACCTATGAACACGATCTGCATACCTCCTTGACTTGTGTGGGACACATAGTGGTGGAGTTGGGGGAAGTAGAATGCATTTTCTCCCTCCACTTGCAGAACCTACCTATAGATCTCCACCTACTCCTCTATCAGAACTACCTCCCTAGGGTCTAACATTACCATACAAGGGAGATCACTGATCATTACATTAACATTTCCATGGGGGGCTATACTATAATATATTGAAGGAGTGATGAAAGAGGTTAGTAACCCTCATGAAATAGTCAACAATAGTCTTATTACTCAATAGTGGCTCAAGATTCTCCAAAATGACCCAATAACACAAGATCAAGGGGTATTAATCATCATAGAATAGTTGATAAATGTATAACTATGATAAAATGTTCTCGTTATGATTATTTGTAATCAAACTCTCAAAACACAGTACTAACCTATGAAGAACACTATTCACAATAACAACTATCTAACCGATCGAGTAGTGGACAATCTAGAAGACTCAGACCACCGACTTGAGAAGATCTTCCACTTCTAGAGGGTTTAACTGGACATAAAACCTTTGAAATCTCTATTTTTTTACCTACTATATTGTGTTAAACTAATGTGTATCATCATATTGACCTTCGAGGCCTTCCACTATATAATACCGAGTCTATCATCAACCCAAATAACTATAGGTAGATCCTTAAACAAAACCATAAGTGGTGGAAAGGCTCTGTGAAATCCTAGTGAAAAGCCCACATTAGTGGCACCATTTATTGTAGCCTTATAAATCAAAATATCTTCATCATGGTCCAATATCAGCATCATATCTAGCTATCATCACTAGGGAATCCTGAAATATATCAGGATCTACCACAATTTGATGATTATATCATGGGAACTAATCCAATAAGGACATAATGGTAAAAATACCAAATACTATTTGACTCATGTACAATAAATTCTCTGTAATCGATGTCTTCATATACTGATTCTGTAAAAAAATAATCAGATTTCGGGTGTATCGATATGTTTGCAACCACACTAATATAGGGTTTCCTGGCCAATGTTCCAATCTCGAGAAACTCTGAAGCCTTTTCCCTGAGGTATAGAATCTATCCTTATAGAATTTTATAAATCTAAACCACATAATTAGAAAAAACCACCAATGATACATTGTTTTCATGAATCAGAAAATTAGGTCTTTCATGGTTAGTGGTAAGAAAAGTGAGTCACCCTAAGCTCATAACCAATAGGATAGGTGCTGGTGACTCAAACCGAGTAGGAAATAATTTTTATATAATGAATTGGACTATGTATCTATATTTACACACATAACGAACTCCTTTAAATAGTTAATAAACTTAATAAAAAGATACAATGTTTGAAGTGTATACATGCATGTAATAACCTCGTGGAAAGAATCAATTTAAAGTACTATCATAAAAAATCACAATGGGGAAAAATACATTATCAAACAAAAAATGAATTTAAAACTAGATAATGTCAATAAGGGGTAGACTAAATAGACTATGTGTCACAATCTTCATGAATGAACACCAAACATAGTCATCATTAAGAGAAGCTATGCTTTACTTAATCAAGGTCAACATATATCATTGTCGATCTGCCTAACTTATTCATAAGACACAACACCTATTGGAAAATACCATATAAGAGTTTTAATTCTCTCACATCAATAGTCTTAATTGTATTTATCTTTAAATAAATTTTATTTGTTTGATATCTTGCATTACATGTAACATTGAGTTTAAATGAATCGTGATATAATATTTAAATATTATCATTTGATCATGACTTATATACTCATGTAATTAAATTAGTAGTTATTAATCGTATTAACTACACTATGAAATATATATAAAGTTTTATCTAAATCTAAATTTATTTAAAAATTCTTAATAAATAAGAATTCAACTTTAATGAAGATATTTTATTCTAAAAAAATTGTTTCCTTGAAAATTGAGTTTCAATAAAAAATATTATAATTGATTATTTGAAATATAAAAAATTTTATTATATAAAACCAACATAAATTTCATAGTCAATATTTCAATATTATATCGAGGTAAAATTTTTCATTTTTCTGAAAATAATACATTTTTAGTGAACAGTGGAAATACTGATTTTTATAAAATTTTCATTCTTCTTAATAATATATATTAAATGTACCATAATAATTTTAATTTAGTTTAAAATAAAAATAATATTAGTTTAGTTATATTAAATATATATAAGTACATTTAATTCATTATTATACTTTATTTTAGTATTAGATTACTCATAGGCTTAAGAACACATTTTTATGAATAACTGTTGTATGGTGATTTTTTTCCAATTTTAATTACTTAAAATAACCCCTAAGGAGGAATTATATAACTAAAATTAATATTATTAATATTATTTTTAATTAAATTAAATATTAATAATTTTCCTGGAGTTATTTTGAGATCATATGATACATGAGAAATATCCATTTAAAAAAAAATACTGTTTATTTCAATAGTTATGCATGATTAGTTTTATATTTAATATTTTCCATTACATGTTTTGAATTTCGAAAAATAGATACCATATTTTGGATAATAATAATATTTTTTATGTAATAATGTGTACATAATTTTTTATAATAAAAAATATTGAAAATAATAGAAAAATATTTACCACAAATAGGGTAAAAATTGATTTATAGGGGGGTTAAACAAAAATGATAAGGGTTAAAATGATCCAAAACATTTATAATACCATTTTTATTTTCATATATCATATTTTATATTATAAATTTTTATAATTATACATTTTGGAGCCTTCAATCTTGATAAAGACGTGTGTGTAGTTATTTCTTATAAAAACAATCAAAATGTGTCCTCTCCCCCTATTATAAAATGAACCAACAATACACTCATTTAAACACATCAAAAAGTGATTGAATAAACCAATACATCCTATATATATTCCTTAATTACTGCTTGTCATATTATAATGATTGTTTTGATCATAAATCCAACATGGGAAGAATGTTGTAAAAACATAAAGAAGTTGTTTGAAGAAGAGGTAATATATTTAACAAAGAATTTTATTTTTTTCCACATCCATGAAATATTATTAAAATATTATGATATAATAACATAAATATATTCAATTTGATTTATTTTTTATTTTTTATAATTTCATACAAACATCTCAAACTCCCTAAAATGGGAAACAAAATTGTAGATCTTGTTTATAGGAGACTACTGCCTTACGAACCTACTTATTTTTTTTCCTTCACTTCTTCTCATGTGTTGATATAATGATGTATATAATTATTATATATCATATTCATCATATTATTATTCTTTAATAATTATTATATATCATACAAATTCATAATTTCCATTTCGTAGTGATTATTAAAACATTACTCGGCTGTACAATGAACTACCACTTCATAGAGCGATGTGAATAAATTTTCACTTCTCCTATACATGGAAGGCAATAAGAATTTATTTTTTGATTATATATTATATCTATTAAATAATAATCATTATATAAAAAATACCACATAATTTCATACCATTCGATAAATCGAAGAAATAAAAATTTTGTACATGTGTACAACAGACTACCACCACGCTAAGCGAGGTGATTCCTTTTTTATTACCGCACAACATGGGTGGCATATATAAGGTTATTTGAAGAAAAAATATTAAATTTATGATATAATTATAATACTATAATTATAAAATAACTCTTACCCTTAAACCATCATGATTATCAAAATATGTAAAATATAATTATCTGTACAAACGACCTACTGTTAATATAAGGCCCCAGCCTTAAACCATACTTAATCTTGAGTTATCACAAGATTACACATTGAGGATCTTTTCAGGTTTAGAGTTTTAGAGAATTAGATCTTGAAACATTCATTACAACCCAAATTAAAACAAAGTGGTTATATAAAGATAGTATTCTTCATTCCCATCAATGGAAACACATTTAAAATAAACATGGACTCTTTCTTGACACTTCCTTGACACTATCATCATATAATGTACACTTCCCTTGACCTGTGAAAAACATTTCAAAAAAACATGGGATAGGCATAAAAAGCTCCGTAAGGGATATAAAAACATGGAAAGGAAACATGGGTACATATATACATAAGAGTGAAATCATACTTTACCCATAAAACATAGGCACTTTAACATAACTCATAAAATCATGAACAAATCATAGAAATCATAAGACATAAAGGTAAATTGAGGCATTCATAACATTCTTACGTAGGGAGTAACCCTCTTGGTAACATTTAGAATACCCATCACAGTATATTCCCTAAAATCTCTTCGGAGAAACCTTAACGTTTCACTCCTTCGCGTTACCCAATGCATTGGAGAGCTATATCGGGCTCACCCGCCCATAGTTTATCACGGAACCACCCGTCTTCATAATAATGTCCAATAACCATAACATAATCGTATCACATAAAACATGCATAAAGGAAACATAAAATTTCCCCATTTCAATAACAAGATATCAATACAACACAAAAAACATTGTGAAAACCATTTTCAATACCAAAATAAAAGAAAAGTAAAACATTGTATTTTTTTCATTTAAAAAGAAGGTATGGCTTGCAGAGGAAGCCAAAACTCAAATAACGGTCACGACGGCGGAGAAGTCATTGTCACCGCATACGTACGACAAAAACATTCCCTTTTGTCGTTTAGTAAATGCTTCGTATAAAAAATATTCCTTTTGAATAAACATAAAAGTCAAAGGGGTTTATACACCGTATAAAAGAAAGTTGTGTATAAAATAAAATATGCCTCAATGAAAGGAGATTGAGACGAAGTCCCATACATCGTATCCGACTTGACCCGACCGTTCTTTAATCTCCTGAATAATAAAAATGAGTTAATCTCTACTTTCTTAAGAACCTTTTTCAAGATCATTATTCCTTTTATACCATGTTATGGACATCATGTAATCATTTAAGTTAATAATGTTGATTTTGTCGGTATTTGGTTCTTAAGTCAAAAATAGACTTCTTATACTTACATGTTGTTAATTTGGTCAAGGGTTCGTGTAAAGACCCGTAAAATTCAAGGGAAATTTTTTTTTCTGAATTTTCTTTAGAATTTTACAAGAGCGCGGTTTCTGACGGCACCTGATTCCGAGGCCCGGAGTGCCTGGAATCAATTTCCGAAGTTTGGCTCGGGTACGTTCAGTGAACGAACGAGCGGGATTTCCTAACATTTGATCCGGTGCTCGGAATTGAAATCTGAGGGCACCGATGAACTCGCAGCACCGATTTTCTCTTAAGGAGACCCTTTCGGAAGTTGCGTTTGTTGCGGGTTGAAAGTTAGTTTTTGGGAGATTTATAAAAAGTTGAATAAAAAAATGTGGATTCTTTTTATTTCTCTTTTGTAGGTTAACTCCTCTCAAAAGGAGTTAGGGGTGGGACCCACACCCACTTAACCTCCCTTGAGAGGATTAAGTGTGGTGGGACCCACACGAACCTAAACCTCTCAACTTCCCGCTTAAACTCCCCTCTCTCCCTCTTAAATGTTTGTAAACTTAACATCTAATTAATTACACATGACATGTTAATTAATTAAGTGTTATGTTTTTGAATTTGATGTTTTGAATTCCTTGGCTTGGTAAATAAAATAAGGAGGGACCTTATTTTATTTTGTTAGCCAACTTGTGTGGATTTTGTTTTGAGAGCTCCTCCTCCATCTTCTTCATCTTGACGAAGAACGCTCATCTTGACGAAGAACGCTCAAGCTCCGACGAAGAACGCCGCTCCGCTCTTCTTCGTCTTCCGTGTCAACGAGAGGGAACACCGCTTCCTCCTTGGTTTCTCTTAGTCGACATAAGAAGTTTCGCCAACGACGTATCGCATCGGACGCATCTCTTCGTCAACGGATTTGACGAACGACGACCGCGACGCCCGACCTCCGCGACGTCGTCTTCCGCGGAACGTAGACAAATCTTCGAACCTTATACCAAGGTAGGGGTTGTTATTTATTGTTTAATTATTCTATTCTTTCTCATGGTTCGCATGACTAACGTGAGGAATTTGAATATTTTAAATTGAGTTATTATTTTTAACGTGAGGGGGCCGGACCGCACGAACACGGCCAAACCCCCCTCCATCGTTCTTGTTGAATTGCTTGCGGGTGGATGAATCAAGGTGGCGTGGTGCCGTCGCACCACGCGGATATTCGCCAATCCTTATTGCGCGACGCGGTCGCGCCGCGCCATGGAAGAAACATCAGGAACGTGACGCCGTCGCGCCGCGTTCAAGAAATCAAGGTGCGGCGGAGGGGCGCGGTGCCGTCGCACCGCGCCGGATGACGAAAACCGCGGCCGGTTCCGGGCCGCGGAGGAAGAGAAGACCGGCGGCCGGGCCGCCGGCGTCGGAAGCCGAAGGCGGGACCGGAATTTCAGGTCCCGTTGGAGAAAACCGGCCGGCCAGCTGGCCGGCCGGATGGCATTAAACCGGGGGAATTAATCCCCCGACCAGCACTTAAAAACCCCCCTCTTTATGAGGGGGGGGGGGGGGTGTTTTTCTTGAGGGGGGGCAGCCGGCCCCCCGGTTCCGCACAAACAGGCCCCCCAAGTGGGGGGGGGGGCATTTAAAAAATAAAGGGGGCGCGACATATAGCCGCCGCCGCCCTTCCCAGGAAGCGGGGGCTTAGCCCCCCGCGTGCAGCCACCATGCGGCGACAGGCGGCCGGGCCGGGTCGGACCCGGGTCGGGTCGACCCGGTTCGGGCGACCCAGGGGGGGGTCGGGCCGGGTCGGCCCGGACCCGGACCCCCCGTTTCGAATCTTTTACTGTCTTTTTGGCCATAACTTGAGCCTCAGACCTCCGATTGACGAACCGTCTGCGGCAACACGATCCTTGGATCGAGACGGTCGTTTCGGTATATCGCACTCAAGGTTTCGGATTACTTTGAGTTTGACCGGGTTGGTTCGTTCACGAAACCAACCGGTCCTTCGGAGCGGAAACGCTCATATCTTGAGCTACGGACGTCCGATTGATGTGCCGTCAGCCGTGGTATCTTCCTCTTAGTGAGAAGGATCTTTTGGCATACTCCGTCCGAGGTTTGGACGCAGGTGGAGTACGGTCGGGTTGGTTTTGCCTTAAAAACCAACCGGGCCCCGGAGACGAAAATGCCAATAACTCTCAGACCGGGCGTCCGATCGACGCGTCGTCTGTTGCGTTGAGTTCCTGTTGACGATACGGAACCTTTGGATACATCAACTCTGGTCTTCGTGACAGTTGATGTATCAGCCACTCGGCTCGTGGAGCGGACCCTCCGAACGAGCTTGCTGTGTGCGGGAACCCTAGTGCTGGCTGCGACTGTTACTGTGACTGCTACTGCTACTACTGCTACTGTGACAGCGACGACGACAGTACAGAGATCCTGTGTGGATTCGACGACGACGACTTCAGCACTCAGCGATCCTACGTGGATCAGTGCTACAGGTCCTGTGTGGTCCCGATCCTGTGTGGGTCCGATCCTGTGTGGGTCCTTGCGCTCAGCGGTCCTGTGTGAACCAGCGCCTACATGTCCTGTGTGGGCCCGATCCTATGTGGGTCTTTGCGGGGGTTAGTTACCTATCGATCCTTCGTGGGTCAAACGACTTAGATGGATCAGTGATCATCTTTATCGTCCTTTGAAGAAGTATACCTGTGTGAGCTGAATCCTTTTGCTTTCCTGTGTGGGTTGTGTTGTGCAATCCTGTGTGGAATACGTTTTGCTTTCCTATGTGGAATACGTATACTTTCCTGTGTGGACTGAGTTGTACTTGGGCTCGGAGGTTGGAGCGTATTTGAAATTGATGACTTAGGTATATGTATGGGCATATACCTAAGCAGTGTCGGTTTTTACTTCGTGATTGTACCTTTCTTCGTGGTTTATCCTTTGTGGATTTGAGAGACCTTCAGGGGTCTCGGGGTCCCTACTGAGTAACTTATACTCACCCCTGCACGGGCTATGCCCGCACTACGTTGGGTTGGTTGCAGACGACGGACAGCGTTGAACTTAGCTGAGGCTTGCAGAGCGGGACGGTACCCGGAGGTGGACCACTGGGCGGGACGTGCACGGAGCAGACGACGGGACCTGTGGAGCAGAGGAGCTATCTGTACCCACCCTTCAGGTGGGATTTCCAGTGGACAGCTCGGTGTAGCGGCATTTACTTTTCAGTTGCTGTTTTCCCCTTTCGAGTTGTACTTTACTTTCAGTTTGGGTTTGTATTCTGGCCCATTTACTTTTCCGCACTTTCAGTTGTACTCTTCTTTTGTTTAGTGTTTACTTTCCGCTTGCTTACTCTGTGGTGTTTGTTTACTTTACAAAGGCAATGCCTTCCCTTTTTACCGGGATTTACGCCTTGGTGCTAGTCGCCAGCCCCTGGCCTATGGAAGGCGGGCTTGGGGTAGTCACGGCACGGACCCCGAGGGCGGGTCGTGACAAATTGGTATCAGAGGAGTTCGGTTCTGCCGCGAACTCTGATCTTTTCTATGTGAAGCAATAATGTTTAGCGTATTGAGTGTGGTTATCAGTCCAGGGAGTCCAGTGTTGGTGCGGCGGCCGACGTATCCGTACACCAGGACCCAGACTTCTGATTTCCGACTTAATGCACGAAAACATTGATTGCGTGTGTGTTTCAAAGTTTTCTTTGTGATTACTTATATCAGCTCACCAGGTATAATGTTCTGACCGTGGCACACCTGTTTCCTTTTCAGGATGGCCCCACGACGGCAGCCAGCTAGGGTTCCGAGAGTCGAGCGAGACGACAGCCCACCGAGCAACGAGGCCTCGGTGCAGGGCCCTTTGCCAGCAGTGGCACCGGCGGTAGCTCTACCCGCCGAGCCCCCGATGCTTCCAGCAGCAGCTGCTGACGATGCACGTCGCCTCAGCGCACTGCATGAGTTTCAGCGCCAGCGACCGCCCAGGTTTCGCGGGGAGACGGATCCCCAGGCAGCAGAGGACTGGCTGGAGGCAGTAGTATGAGTGTTTAGGCTAGTGAGGACACCAGCAGACCTCATGGTGATCCTCGCTGCGAGCCTACTACACGCAGCAGCGGGATGATGGTGGAGCATGATGCTCCAGGTGCACGATGAGGCATCTCTACTTTGGACGGACTTTGAGAGCCTCTTCCGCTCGGAGTTCGTCCCAGCCACCCTTCGTGCGGTGCGTATCCAGAAGCTTCTTCAGCTGCAGCAGGGCAGCATGACGGTCGCTCAGTACTCGGCGAGATTTACCGATCTCTCGCGCTACTCGACCGACATGGTACGGGACCCATTCTTCCGGGCCCGGACCTTCGAGCAGGGTTTGAGACACGAGATCAGGGCATCGCTGATCTCCCTCAGCATACCGACTCATACAGGAGTACTGGAGCGGGCCCTTCTGATCGAGAGCTTCCTTGCTGAGTCTACACCAGTACAGAGACCCACCGCAGGGCGGCACGTGGCAGAGTCATCTACAGCAGGCAGTCGACGGATGACTCAGGGGTCTAGACAGACCAGACCTTCGGGCAGACGATCTCAGGGCACTGGCTCAGCAGTGTGGGGCACACAGCGCGGAGCCAGTCTTACGAGAGGTAGACAGTGCTACTCGTGCGGCGGGCAGGGCCACATGGCTCGTGACTGCCCGACCCGCCGTGCCGAGGAGCAGCAGACAGTTGAGGGACCACCGAGGCAGAGGCAGAGGGTCGACCGTGGCGGTCCGCAGGGAGGAGGCGGACGAGGCAGAGGAGCTGGACGAGCAGCCGGTGGTGGCCGACGCTTTGAGGCTCTACCACCACCACCACCAGGAGGTCCACCCCGACCACAGGGAGCTGGCGGGCAGCGACAGGCACAGCTCCAGGCAGCAGAGGCCTACGACCACGGCGCACCCGAGATGATTCGAGGTACTATCTGTGTCTATTCCACCCTTGCTGCAGTTCTTATAGACACAGGAGCGAGTCACTCTTTCATAGCCGCTACCCTTGTTCGGAGCTCGGAGATTCCGACAGAGCCGTTGGCTCGATCCTTACGGCTAGAGACTCCTACGGGAGCAGACTCGACGATTACGCACTGGTGCCGGCATTGTGAGCTTACTCTAGGAGGCGAGAGTTTCGGCTGGGATCTTCTTGTAGCAGCGTCGAGGCCTTACGACGTCATCTTGGGCATGGATTGGCTATCTACGGTCCATGCACAGATTGACTGTTTTAGGCGCAAGGTGCGATGTGTACGCACCGACAGGAGCAGTTTCACCTTCACCGGCGAGAAGGGAGCCTTTCCAGCACAGGATGGACTTCCGCGGAGGAGAGGACAGCCCATTACTCATCAGTTGGCTAGCCTTATCCTTGGAACAGTTGACGTGCGGAGTCCTGGTTTTCCTGCAGTGGTGGATCAGTTTGCGGACGTTTTTCCCGACGACGTTCCAGGGCTACCTCCTCGCAGAGAGGTAGACTTTTATATTGACTTGTACCCCGGGACAACCCCGATATCCACTCCAGCATATCAGATGGCCCCCGCCGAGCTTCGAGAGCTACGGGTACAGTTGGAGGACTTGCAGGGCAAGGGGTTCATCCGACCCAGTGTTTCACCCTGGGCTTCCCCGATTTTATTCGCCAAGAAGGCGGACAGGACCTTGCGACTTTGTGTTGACTATCGTCACCTAAACCAGGTGACAGTGAGGAACAAGTATCCGCTACCGAGGATTGATGACCTCTTTGATCAGCTCAAGGGAGCACGGTGGTTCTCGAAGATAGACCTCAGGTCAGGCTATGATTAGCTCAGAGTCAGAGACGAGGATGTGCAGAAGACGGCCTTCAGATGTCGGTATGGCCACTATGAGTTCTTGGTTATGCCTTTCGGTGTAACCAATGCTCCAGCAGTGTTCATGGCTCTCATGAACAGGATCTTTCAGCCATACCTCGATCGGTTCGTCGTGGTCTTCATCGACGACATTCTGATTTACTCTACCACAGATGAGGAGCACGCCTATCACTTGCGAGTTGTACTAGACACACTCCGAGAGCACCAGCTTTATGGTAAGCTCTCGAAGTGCCAGTTCTGGATACGTGAGGTCCACTTCTTGGGTCACGTTATCTCTGAGGCGGGAGTTGCAGTGGATCCCGCGAAGATTGAGGCTGTGTTAGCTTGGGAGCCACCCAGGAGCGTGACTGAGGTTCGGAGTTTCTTGGGACTAGCTGGATACTATCGGAGATTCGTGCCGGACTTCTCTAGAGTTGCGGCATCACTCACAGCTTTGACAAAGAAGGGGAAACCCTTTGTGTGGTCAGACAGATGTCAGCAGAGCTTCCAGGAGCTGAGACAGAGATTGACTAGCGCACCTATCTTGATGTTGCCTGAGGAGGGAGTAGGGTACGTAGTCTACTGCGATGCATCAGGGACCGGACTCGGATGTGTTCTGATGTAGGAGAGGGCCGTGATCGCCTATGGATCACGTCAGTTGAGGCCGCATGAGCAGAACTACGCTACCCATGACCAGGAGATAGCAGCAGTGGTCTTCGCTCTGAAGACATGGCGACACTATCTGATGGGCGAGCGCTTTACAGTCTTTTACGATCATCAGAGCCTCAGGTATATCTTCTCTCAGAAGGACCTGAACCTGAGACAGCGGCGATGGCTCGAGTTCCTCCAGGACTATGACTTTGAGATAGTCTATACTCCTGGGAAGGGGAACGTAGTAGCCGATGCCCTCAGCAGGAGGACGGGCATTCAGCTACTTGAGGAGGCGACGGAGCAGCTAGCCTCTTTGCAGATATCCTTCGTGGATAGAGATGGAGTAGCCTTCCTCCAGTCTCTCACAGTCACCCCTCCACTACTGCAGCGGGTCAGGGAGGCACAGCGTGAGGACGCTGACAGTGAGACACGACGTACACAGATATCCTCGGGACAGGCACCTGATGGTTTCTCCCTTGGAGCAGAGCACGACATCCTTTTCAGAGGACGTACCATGGTACCAATCACTTTGCGAGAGGAAGTGCTGAGGGAGTTTCACACTTCTCCTTTGGCGGTACATCCTGGAGTGGCGAAGATGTACCAGGACCTCAGACGATAGCACTGGTGGCCGGGCATGAAGAAGGCTGTAGCAGAGTTCGTTTCTCGATGCCTCACCTGTCAGCAGGTAAAGGCAGAGCATCAGGTACCAGCAGGCTTGGTACAGCCCTTGGATGTTCCGGAGTGGAAGTGGGACGACATATCTATGGACTTCGTGACTGGACTTCCACGCACTTCCAGAGGTCACGACTCTATCTGGGTGATTGTTGACCGACTCACCAAGTCGGCACACTTCTTACCCATCAGAGAGCAGGGCTCAGTAGAGAGCTTGGGATGTCTCTACGTTCAGGAGATTGTGTGGCTCCACGGCGTGCCATCATCTATCATCTCTGATCGAGATGCCCGCTTTACTTCCCGGCTTTGGAAGGGGTTACAGGAGGCGTTCGGGACGCAGCTACGTCTGAGCACAGCCTTTCACCCTCAGACGGATGGTCAGACAGAGAGGACCATTCAGACTCTCGAGGACATGCTCCACGCATGTGTCCTCGACTTTGGTCGTAGCTGGGAGGACCACCTACCCTTGGTGGAGTTTGCGTACAACAACAGCTACCACTCCACCATCGGGATGGCACCGTACGAGGCGTTGTACGACCGACCTTGTAGATCTCCTTTGTGCTGGACAGACCCCGGAGAGTCAGCACTGGTGGGACCGGAGATGGTCCAGGCCACAACAGAGAAGGTCCAGGTCATCCAGGAGCGGATGAGGACAGCTCAGAGCCGGCATAAGTCATATGCTGACAGGAGGCGGAGGCCACTAGAGTTCGAGGATGGCGACCACGTCTTCTTGCGGGTCTCACCTCGACGTGGTATTCGGAGATTTGGCCGAGGCGGCAAGTTATCTCCGCGCTTCATCGGACCCTTCCAGATTCTCAGCAGGAATGGTGAGGTGGCTTATCGCCTGGCTATACCACCTCAGTTGCACCGGGTGCACGACGTCTTCCACGTATCTCAGCTGAGGAGATACGTGCATGACCCGACGCACATCATTGACCATGGGGAGCTTGACGTTGACGATGTGGCGACTTTTACGGAGGTCCCGGTGGAGATAGAGGATCGACAGGAGCGGGTCCTGCGTGGGAGATCGATTCCTCTTGTGCGCATCAGATGGTAGCACAGGAATCTCCAGGAGAGCACATGGGAGCGGGAGGCTCAGATGCGTGCTCAGTACCCTCATTTGTTTCCCTAGTTTTGATGTATCTTTACGGGGACGTAAAGCCCTGAGGTGGGAGTAATGTAAAGACCTGTAAAATTAAAGGGAAATTTTTTTTTTCTTAATTTTCTTTAGAATTTTACAAGAGCGCGGTTTCTGACGGCACCTGATTCCGAGGCCCGGAGTGCCCGGAATCAATTTCCGAAGTTTGGCTCGGGTACGTTCAGTGAACGAACGAGCGGGATTTCCTAACTTTTGATCCGGTGCTCGGAATTGAAATCCGAGGACACTGATGAACTCGCAGCACCGATTTTCGCTTAAGGAGACCCTTTCGGAAGTGGCGTTTGTTGCGGGTTGAATGTTAGTTTTTGGGAGATTTATAAAAAGTTGAATAGAAAAATGTGGATTCTTTTTATTTCACTTTTGTAGGTTAACTCCTCTCAAAAGGAGTTAGGGGTGGGACCCACACCCACTTAACCTCCCTTGAGAGGATTAAGTGTGGTGGGACCCACACGAACCTAAACCTCTCAACTTCCCCCTTAAACTCCCCTCTCTCCCTCTTAAATGTTTGTAAACTTAACATCTAATTAATTACACATGACATGTTAATTAATTAAGTGTTATGTTTTTGAATTTGAAGTTTTGAATTCCTTGGCTTGGTAAATAAAATAAGGAGGGACCTTATTTTATTTTGTTAGCCAACTTGTGTGGATTTCGTTTTGAGAGCTCCTCCTCCATCTTCTTCATCTTGACGAAGAACGCTCATCTTGACGAAGAACGCTCAAGCTCCGACGAAGAACGCCGCTCCGCTCTTCTTCGTATTCCGTGTCAACGAGAGGGAACTCCGCTTCCTCCTTGGTTTCTCTTCGTCGACATAAGAAGTTTCGCCAACGACGTATCGCATCGGACGCATCTCTTCGTCAACGGATTTGACGAACGACGACCGCGACGCCCGACCTCCGCGACGTCGTCTTCCGCAGAACGTAGACAAATCTTCGAACCTTATACCAAGGTAGGGGTTGTTATGTATTGTTTAATTATTCTATTCTTGCTCATGGTTCGCATGACTAACGTGAGAAATTTGAATATTTTAAATTGAGTTATTATTTTTAACGTGAGGGGGCCAGACCGCACGGACACGGCCGAACCCCCCTCCATCGTTCTTGTTGAATTTCTTGTGGGTGGATGAATCAAGGTGGCGTGGTGCCGTCGCACCACGCGGATATTCTCCAATCCTTATTGCACGACACCGTCGCGCCGCGCCATGGAAGAAACATCAGGAACGCGACGCCGTCACGCCGCGTTGAAGAAATCAAGGTGCGGCGGAGGGGCGCGGTGCCGTCGCACCGCGCCGGATGACGAAAACCGCGGCCAGTTCCGGGCCGCGGCGGAAGAGAAGACCGGCGGCCGGGCCGCCGGCGTCGGAAGCCGAAGGCGGGACCGGAATTTCCGGTCCCGTTGGAGAAAACCGGCCGGCCAGCTGGCCGGCCGGATGGCATTAAACTGGGGGAATTAATCCCCCGGCCAGCACTTAAAAACCCCCCTCTTTATGAGGGGGGGCGTTTTTCTTGAGGGGGGGCAGCCGGCCCCCCGGTTCCGCACAAACAGGCCCCCCACGTGGGGGGGGGGGGGGGGGGGGCGTTTAAAAAATAAAGGGGGCGCGACATATAGCCGCCGCCGCCCTTCCCAGGATGCGGGGGCTTAGCCCCCCGCGTGCAGCCACCATGCGGCGACAGGCCGCCGCGGCCCCCGTGCCGCCGTGCCGCCGCCCGGCCGGCCGGCCGGGCCGGGTCAGACCCGGTTCGGGCCGACCCAGGGGGGGTCGGGCCGGGTCGGCCCGGACCCCCCGTTTCGAATCTTTTACGGTCTTTTGGCCATAACTTGATCCTCAGACCTCCGATTAACGAACCGTCTACGGCAACGCGATCCTTGGATCGAGACGGTCGTTTCGGTATATCGCACTCAAGGTTTCGGATTACTTTGAGTTCGGCCGGGTTGGTTCATTCACGAAACCAACCGGGCCTTCGGAGCGGAAATGCTCATATCTTGAGCTACGGACGTCCGATTGACGTGCCGTCAGCCATGTTGTGTTCCTCTTAGTGTGACAAATCTTTTGGCATACTCCCCCCGAGGTTTGGACGCAGGTGGAGTACGGTCGGGTTGGTTTTGTCTTAAAAACCAACCGGGCCCCGGAGACGAAAATGCCAATAACTCTCAGACCGGGCGTCCGATCGACGCGCCGTCTGTTGCGTTGAGTTCCTGTTGACGATACGGAACTTTTGGATATATCAACTCTGGTCTTCGTGACAGTTGATGTATCAGCCTCTCAGCTCGTGGAGCGGACCCTCCGAACGAGCTTGCTGTGTGCGGGAACCCTAGTGCTGGCTGCGACTGTTACTGTGACTGCTACTGCTACTACTGCTACTGTGACAGCGACGACGACAGTACAGAGATCCTGTGTGGATTCGACGATGACGACTTCAGCACTCAGCGATCCTACGTGGATCAGTGCTACAGGTCCTGTGTGGGCCCGATCCTGTGTGGGTCCGATCCTGTGTGGGTCCTTGCGCTCAGCGGTCCTGTGTGAACCAGCGCCTACAGGTCCTGTGTGGGCCCGATCATGTGTGGGTCTTTGCGGGGGTTAGTTACCTATCAATCCTTCATGGGTCCGACGACGTAGATGGATCAGTGATCATCTTTATCGTCCTTTGAAGAAGTATACCTGTGTGAGCTGAATCCTTTTGCTTTCCTGTGTGGATTGTGTTGTGCAATCCTGTGTGGATTACGTTTTGCTTTCCTGTGTGGAATACGTATACTTTCCTGTGTGGACTGAGTTGTACTTGGGCTCGGAGGTTGGAGCGTATTTGAAATTGATGACTTAGGTATATGTATGGGCATATACATAAGCAGTGTCGGTTGTTACTTCGTGATTGTACCTTTCTTCGTGGTTTATCCTTTGTGGATTTGAGAGACCTTCAGGGGTCTCGGGGTCCCTACTGAGTAACTTATACTCACCCCTGCACGGGCTATGCCCGCACTACGTTGTGTTGGTTGCAGACGACGGACAGCGTTGACCTTAGCTGAGGCTTGCAGAGCGGGACGGTACCCGGAGGTGGACCACTGGGCGGGACGTGCACGGAGCAGACGACGGGACCTGTGGAGCAGAGGAGATATCTGTACCCACCCTTCAGGTGGGATTTCCAGTGGACAGCTCGGTGTAGCGGCATTTACTTTTCAGTTGTAGTTTTCCCCTTTCGAGTTGTACTTTACTTTCAGTTTGGGTTTGTATTCTGGCCCATTTACTTTTCCGCACTTTCAGTTGTACTCTGCTTTTGTTTAGTGTTTACTTTCCGCTTGCTTACTCTGTGGCGTTTGTTTACTTTACAAAGGCAATGCCTTCCCTTTTTACCGGGATTTACGTCTTGGTGCTAGTCGCCAGCCCCTGGCCTATGGAAGGCGGGCTTGGGGTAGTCACGGCATGGACCCCGAGGGCGGGTCGTGACAGTTCGTTATATCCAGAATTATATTAATGATTTGGATAACATATATATCATATATATATTCATCATATACATGTATTTATAATATTACATCACATTTAGAGGTAAGAAATGAAATGCACCGTTCATGGAGACGGTAAGTCGTACGTACGCATGAACGCTACTTCCATTTCTATTTCGTATTTTCTGAAATGGAATCATAATGATATAAGAGTATATTATAATTCCAGTATAATAACATATATAATATCATTAACGTTATCCTTTACACATCCCACATATGGTATTAACAAATCAAATCACATTCAGGGGGCGGTAGTCCGCACTTCCTAAAATAAAGATATCATGTTTACCCATAATGGAAACCATAAAGGTATGTCCAAAATGAAAAAAAACAGAAGCTTAAGGAAAAAATAAACATATCATATATCATATATAAAAATAGTGACATCATAATGGCCACCTTTGAAGGTGTTAAATGAGTATTGAACAATCATCGTTTCGGGAGGAAGAATTTTGACATCCACGGAAACCGTAAGTTCTTTAACCATTTGATGTAGTTATGTGAGGGTATAGCTCAAATAAATTTTATAACAACATCCTAGTGTATTTAAGATACTGGTTTTGTTACAAAAGAAGTAAATAAAAAGAGTTTAGGGGGTTGGAGAAGCAAAATAAAACAAATGAACATGAGAGAATGAATTACCTTTAGAAGTGTAACTCTTTTTGATTTTAGCCTAAAGGCTTCCTTTGAAAGGATTATGCCCAAAGGGAATCCTCTAGGATGAGGAGAGGGATGTGGAGAGAGTAAATGGGCATGGGTTGGCCGAGCAAAAGGCTTGAAGAGTGTGTGAAATGAGGTTGAGGTGGGGGCCTTTTATAAGAGGAGAGGAGGGGCACTTTTGGAAAGTAAAGATAAGTTACTTTATTTTAAAAAGAGTTTCGGATTCAAAAGGTCCCACATTGCTATAATTAGAGGATAAGGTGATAAGGCTTCGAAATCCACTCATCCAATTGGTTTTGGCCATGTTTAGGTTTTAGATTTTTCATTATCTTTCCATTTTATTTTAATCGTTAAATAATGAGGTCAATGCTGCATCATCATGATGTCATAAATAATATAATTTATTTAAAGTATAAAAATTATAAAAAAATACTATTATGTATGAAATCTTTTTAGCATTCCAACTAATATTTATAATCAAAAATCTGATCTTTATAACCCCATGTAAAAATTGTTTTCGTAAAACATATGATGTTTGTGTCATTTTTACTTTTACATTAAATAAAAAGTTAGTTAAGTCATTTCCCAACCAAAGTGGATCCATGGGGTCCCCAAGTTGACCCATGGATTTTCTTGGTCGGACATGACACAACCAATGAGGGTAGGACATGTGTAAAGCTCATCTTATTTTATTAAAGCATTATTTTTACCTTAAACTACACTAATTACCACTAATCACGATTAAAACTTAATAAGTTACTACTCACAAAAAAATTATTTTAATCTCATTAAACCACATTTTACTTCTTAATGACAACCATGTATGTCGCATTTTTGAAAATAAAAACACAATGATGGCAAAATGTCATTTAAATGGAAAATCAGTTTTTATAAGTACCACTTAGTGGTTTTACTATTCATCAAAAATTGAAGTTTTTCAGAAAATTACCAAACATTCACCCTAAGCTATATTTGATATTCCAAATTGAAAAATGAAGTCTATTTTACAAAATTCAAATCATATAAGTCACATTAATTAATTTAATAATTAATTCCCGCTGTCAGAGCAAATAGCGTGTTTTTATAAAACAATAAGTATCAAAAGATTGACACCAGTTTAAGTCTAATTTCAAAGTGAAATTGATTCCAATGACCATAATTGGATAAAATGGTAAAAATATATTCTAATTTCACTTCAAAACCAATTGAAAAGATAATCTAATAATATAAATAAATTAGATTAAAAAGCAGTTTTGATGTAAAATGCAGTATTTTTCACTATTCATTAAAAAATGAACATTGTCAGAAAAATACCAAAAATTCACACAAAGTAAATTTTGATGTCACAATAATAATGAATAAGTTTATTTTTACAAACATAGCTTATAACATTGTCAAAAGATAGATTTAAAAATGGTTTTCCATCAAAAGGCATTAAAACAATCTTTTAAAAATATTAGTGTATTCCATGCTAAAGATGAGATTTATTTTCATTTTAAGCCTCTAAAATAATTTCTTAATCATTAATAGATATAGATAAAAATATCTATTATTCATTACTTACTTGGGATGTTACATCCTTCCCCCCTTTAGAAAATTGCATCCCCGTAATTTATTTACTTATCGAATAAATGGGGGTACTTATCCCTCATTGCATTTTCAGATTCCCATGTTGCCTCTTCCATCATGTGGTTTTTCTACAAAACCTTTACCTGCTTAATCACCTTATTCCGTAACACTTGCTCCCTATGGTCAAGAATCTGGACCGGTTGTTCCTCATAAGATAGGTTCTCTTACAACTGAACTACCTCTGGACTCAAAACATGAGCTGGATCTGGCATATACTTTCTCAACATCGAAACGTGAAAAACATTGTGTACCTGAGATAAACTCGGAGGTAAAGCAACTCGGTATGCAACTGATCCAACTCTCTCCAGAATTTCTTATGGTCCAATAAACCTTGGACTCAACTTTCCTTTCTTACCAAATCTCATCACACTTTTTCAAGGAGAAACCTTGAGAAAAACATGATCACCAACCTTGAAAGATAGATCCTTCCTCCGGTTATCCGCATAACTCTTCTGCCTGCTCTGAGCTGTTCTCATGTGTTTCTGAATCAGCTGAACTTTTATTGCCATCTCTTCTACCAATTCTGGTCCCATCAACTTCCTTTCACCCACTTCATCCCAGAAAGCTGGAGTTCGACACTGCTTCCCATATAATGCCTGAAATGGTGCCATCTGTATACTGGAATGAAAACTGTTATTATATAAAAATTCAACCAAAGAAAGATGTTGGTCCCAACTTCCCTGATAATCCATAGAACAAGCTCGTAGCATATCTTCCAATGTCTAAATTGTTCGTTCTGACTGCCCATCTGATTGAGGATGAAAAGCTGTACTAAAATTTAATTTAGTACCCAATGACTTCTGAAGGCCTTTCCAAAAGTTAGAAGTAAACCTGGGATCACGATCCGATACAATGGAGAGAGGAACTCCATGTAACCTGACTATCTCTTTAAGATACAAACGGGAAAGTGGATCAAGAGAGAAAGTATCTCGTATAGCAAGGAAATGAGTAGATTTGGTCAAGCGATCAACAATAACCCAGATTGCATTATTACCTCGAGATGTCTTCGGTAATCCCACAACAAAGTCCATGGATATATTCTCCCATTTCCACTCTGGCACTGGTAAAGGCTGAAGCATCACTTTTGGTAACTGACACTCTGCTTTAACCTGATGACAAGTCAAACACATCACAGTAAAATCAGCAATATCTCTTTTCATTCCATCCCACCAGTAATACTCTCGCAGATCTCTATACATTTTAGTACTTCCCGGATGAACTGAAAATGGAGAACTATGAGCTTCACATAATAACTCTCTCTTCAACTGTGAATCACAAGGCACACACAATCTCTTCCCAAATCTCAAAACACAATCATTATCAATGTTGAATTCAGGAAACTTACCTTTCTGAACCAGCTCTACCTTTTTCGGCAACTCACTGTCTTGCTTCTGTGCTTGCTTGATTCTATCTGATAGAGAATATCTCACTGATACCTGAAAAAAACAGAAGGACTTCCTGCACCAACAACTTCTATGCCAAAGTTCATCAAATCCTTAACCAAAGGATCACGTTCCAAACGCAACATTGTTAATGAAACATTACTTTTTCGACTCAAAGCATCAGCCACTTTATTTGCTTTTTCTGGATGGTAATGAATTGTACAATCATAATCCTTGATTAATTCTAGAAATCTCTTCTGTCTCATGTTTAACTCTTTCTGAGTGAATATATACTTTAAACCTTTGTGATCGGTATATATTTCACACTTTACTCCATAAAAATGATGCCTCCAAATTTTTAAATCAAAAACAACAGCAGCTAATTCCAAATCATGTGTAGGGTAATTTACCTCATGAGTTTTCAAATGTCGTAAAGCATAAGCAATTACCTGATCATTCTGCATTAGGATGCAACCAAGTCCTTTCAATGAAGCATCACTGTAGATAAAAAACTCACCATTCCTGGAAGGTAGTGCCAAAACTGGAGCATTCACCAATCTTCTTTTCAATTCCTGAAAACAATCATCACATTCTTTCGTCCAGATAAACTTAACACCCTTCCGAGTTAGCTTAGTCATTGGACTTGATAACCGTGAAAAATTTCTAACAAACCTTCGGTAATAGCCCGCCAAACCAAGGAATCTACGAATCTCGTTTACATTTGTGGGTCTTGGCCATTCTTCCACAACTTTTGTTTTTGCAGGATCAACAGTTATTCTATATTTAGAAACAATGTGACCAAGGAAAGAAATTTGTTGCAACCAAAACTCACACTTGATGAATTTCCCATACAGTTTCTTTTCTTTTAAGGTTTTCAAGATAACCCTTAAATGTCTGTCATGCTCCTCTTTACTTTTAGAAAACACCAAAATATCATCAATGAAAACCACCAAAAACTTATCCAAGAACTCATGGAAAATTATATTCATTAAGTCCATGAATACAACAGGTTCATTGGTTAGCCCAAAAGGAATTACTAAAAATTCATAATGGCCATATCTCGTACGGAACGCGGTCTTTGGAATATCTACCTCCTTTACCTTCAGCTGATGGTACCCCGATCTCAGGTCAATCTTTGAAAAAAACTGAGCTCCCTGGAGCTGATCAAACAAATCATCGATATGAGGCAAAGGATATTTGTTCTTAACAGTGATGTTATTCAAGGATCTATAATCAATGCAAAGTCTCCTAGAACCATCTTTCTTTTTAACAAATAAAACAGGAGCACCCCATGGTGATGTGCTAGGTCTAATGAAACCTTTCTCTAATAAATATTGCAATTGCTCCTTCAACTCTAAAAGTTCAATTTTTTCCATTCGATAAGGGGGTTTTGAAATTGGATTAGCATCAGGAACTAAGTCAACAGTAAACTCAACTTCCCGATCTGGTATTATTCCAAGCAACTCATCAGGAAAAACATCAGGATACCCATTTACCACTGGCACATTATTAATCTGAACAGTTCCTTTATTTTCAACGACGTGTGCAAGGTAACATTCATTTCCATATTTTACAAGTTTCTTGGCCTCTTGATAAGTTATCAAAAGTAAGGGTTCATTCTTGTAAACAAACTGAAAGTCTTTCTAAAAAGAAACTTCTTTATCTCTACAGTAAATCTTAGCATGGTAAATAGAGATCCAATCCATACCCAGGATAACATCAAACTCTACTAGAGGTAGAACAATAAGGTTTGCAAGTATATTCATTCCAAAGATAAGGATATGAAGATTCTTATAAATTTTTTTGCCTCAACATTTCCCCTAGGTGTTTTTACCATCAGTTCAGGAGTCATTTCATGAGATGGTATTTCCATTTTACTAGAAAAGGTTTCATAGGTGAAAGAATGTGTAGACCTCGAATCAAACAACACACTGTCCTAATCTGAAAAAACAAACAAAGTACCTGATACAACATCATTTGATGGCCCGACATCTGCTGAAATAGTTGCAAAGGATTTCACCCCCCCTTTTTGCTTGTAGTCTAACTGCTTCCCATCACTCAAGCTCTTTGTCGGACACTCGTTTTCATAGTGACCCATCTCATTGCACTTATAACATTTCACTAACTGTAAATCAAATTTTTTCTTACCTTCACCTTGATCCTTTTAAGTGCAATCATGAGCCTTATGTCCCATCTTACCACATCGGTAGCACTTTACAGAATTCAGACGACATTCCCCAGCATGCCTTTTGCCACATTTATCATAAACTGGAAACTTAGTTCTCTTACCATCAGACTTTTTTGAAGAATTCTTACCTTTCTCCTGCCACCTCGGTCTCTTCTTCTGCTGGTTGTTATAGAACACTTGGTCATCGGAAAACTCAATTTCCACCTTCTCAGCACATCGAACAAGCTTTTCATAACTTCTAAACTCACGAGAAGCTAATGCCCTTCGATATTTTGGCTTTAATCCTGAGTAAAATCGATTGATTTTACTATCAAGGTCTCGGATAAAATTTGGAGCATACCTTTCCAATCGAGTGAACCTTTCTTCATAGGAAGCCACTAAGTCTTCCTCTTGCCTCAATTCCAAGAATTGTTTTTATATCCTAAGTTGAACAGCCTTGGGAAAATACTTCTCAAGAAACATACCTTTGAATTTATCCCAGTCAAGAGAATCAATCTCATCGGCGTCTCTGATATTTTTAACCACAGACTGCCACTGATCTGCTTCACCCTCCAAACGGTAAATAGCAAGACTAACCTTTTGATTGTATGAACACCCTATGACATCAAAAATCTTATCCAGTGCTTTAATCCACCCTTCAGCTAACACATGGTCAGATGATCCTCTGAATGATGGGGGATGTTTCCTCATGAAATGTTCCACCACTGACATGTTCCTCTGCGGTTGATCTGGCTGATCTCGTGCATGGATACCACCACCATTTATCGCTTGAGTCAACTGCTCCATTACTGCAACAAACTGTTCAGTTCCAAATCTGACCATTTCTGGATGCTGATTTAGAAGGTTATTTCCTTCTGTATGCCTTCCTAGCACTGCTTCCCTGTTTCCTCTGCGGAAAACCATTCTGAACAAACATGTCTTAGATGAAGCAACATTTTAATCTTCAAATGCTATATCATTTCAAATTTTTTTGGATAATAATTTAATAGAATTATAACTCCTAAAGTTATCTAAACCGACCTCTGATACCAACTATAAGGCCCCAGCCTTAAACCATACTTAATCTTGAGTTATCACAAGATTACACGTTGAGGATCCTTTCAGGTTTAGAGTTTTAGAGAATTAGATATTAAAACATGCATTACAACCCACAATAAAAAAAAGTGGTTACATAAAGATAGTATTCTTCATTCCCGTCAATGGAAACATATTTAAAATAAACATGGATTCCTTCTTTACACTTCCTTGACACTATCATCATATCATGTACCTTTCCCTTGACTTGTGAAAAACATTTCAAAAAAACTTGGGATGAGCATAAAAAGCTCAGTAAGGGATATAAAAACATTGAAAGGAAACATGGGTACATATATACATAAGAGTGAAATCATAATTTACCCATAAAACGTAGGCACTTTAACATACCTCATAAAATCATGAACAAATCATAGAAATCACAAGACATAAAGGTAACTTGAGGCATTCATAACATTCTTACGTAGGGAGTAACCCTCTTGGTTACGTTTGGAATACCCATCATAGTATATTCCCTAACATCTCTTCGGAAAAACCTTAACGTTTCACTCCTTCACGTTACCCAATGCATTGGAGATCTATATCGGGCTCACCCACCCTTAGTTCATCATGGAACCACCCGTCTTCATAATAATGCCCAAGAACCATAACATAATCATATCACATAAAACATGCATAAAGGAAACATATCATTTCCACATTTCAATCACAAGATATCAATACAACACAAAAAACATTGTGAAAACCATTTTTAATACCAAAATAAAAGAAAAGTAAAACATGGTATTTATTTTTCTTTTAAAAAGAAGGTATGGCTTGTAGAGGAAGCCGAAACTCAAATAACGGTCACGACGGCGGAGAAGTCGTTGTCGCTGCATACGTACGACAAAAACATTCCCTTTTTTCGTTTAGTAAACGCTTCATATAAAAAATATTCCTTTTTAATAAACGTAAAAGTCAAAGGGGTTTATACACCGTATAAAAGAAAGTTGTGTATAAAATAAAATATGCCTCAATGAAAGGAGATTTAGACGAAGTCCCATACCTCGTATCCGACTTGACCCGACCGTTCTTTAATCTCCTAAATAATAAACATGAGTTAATCTCTACTTGCTTAAGAACCTTTTTCAAGTTCATTATTCCTTTTATACCATGTTATGGACATCATGTAATCATTTAAGTTAATAATGTTCATTTTTTCGGTATTTGGTTCTTAAGTCAAAAATAGACTTCTTATACTTACATGTTGTTAATTTGGTCAAGGTTTTGTTATATCAAGAATTATATTAATGATTTGGATAACATATATATCATATATATTCATCATATACATGTATTTATAATATTACATCACATTTAGAGGTAAGAAATGAAATGCACCGTTCATAGAGACGGTAAGCCGTACGTACGCATGAACGCTACTTCCATTTCTATTTCGTATTTTCAGGAATGGAATAATAATGATATAAGAGTATATTATAATTCCAGTATAATAACATATATAATATCATTAACTTTATCCTTTACACATCCCACATATGGTATTAATGAATCAAATCACTTTCAGGGGTCGGTAGTCCGCACTTCCTAAAATGAAGATATCGTGTTTACCCATAATGGAAATCATAAAGGTATGCCCAAAATGAAAAAAAAACAGAAGCTTAAGGAAAACATAAACATATCATATATCATATAAAAAAATAGTGACATCATAATGTCCACCTTTGAAGGTGTTAAATGAGTATTGAACAATCATCGTTTCGGGAGGTAGAATTTCGCCATCCACGGAAACCGTATGTTCTTTAACCATTTGATGTAGTTGTGTGAGAGTGTAGCTCAAATAAATCTTATATCAACATCCTAGTATATTAAAGATACTGGTGTTGTTACAAAATAAGTAAATAAAAAGAGTTTATGGGGTTGGAGAAGAAAAATAAAACAAATGAACATGAGAGAATGAATTACCTTTAGAAGTGTAACTCTTTTTGATTTGAGCCTAAAGGCTTCCTTTGAAAGGATTCTGCCAAAAGGGAATCCTCTAGGATGAGGAGAGGGATTTGGAGAGAGTAAATGGGCAGGGGATGGCCGAGCCAAAGGCTTGAGGAGTGTGTGAAATGAGGTACAGGTGGGGGCCTTTTATAAGAGGAGAGGAGGGGCACTTTTGGAAAGTAAAGATAAGTAACTTTATTTTAAAAAGAGTTTCAGATTCAAAAGGTCCCACATTGCTACAATTCGAGGATAAGGTGATAAGTCTTGTAAATCCACTCATACAATTGGTTTTGGCCATGTGTAGGTTTAGATTTTTCATTATCTTTCCATTTTATTTAAATGGTTAAATAATGAGGTCATTGCTGCATCATCATGATGTCATAAATAATTTAATTTATTTAAAGACTAAAAATTATAAAAAAAATACTATGATGTAGGAAATCTTTTCATATTTCCAATGACTATTTATAATCAAAAATATGATATTTATAACCCCATGTAAAAATTGTTTTCATTAAACATATGATGTTTGTGTCATTTTTACTTTTACATTAAATAAAAAGTTATTTATGTCATTTCCCAACCAAAGTGGATCCATGGGGTCCCCAAGTTGACCCATGGCTTGTCGTGGTCGGCCATGACACAAAAAACGAGGGTAGGACATGTGTCAAGCTCATCTTATTTTATTAAAGCATTATTTTTACCTTAAACTACACTAATTTCCACTAATCACGATTAAAACTTAATAAGTTACTATTCACCGAAAAATTATTTTAATCTCATTGAACCACATTTTACTTCTTAATGAAAACCATGTATGTAGGATTTTTTAAAATCAAAACACAATGATGGAAAAATTTCATTTAAATGGAAAATCAGTTTTTATAAGTACCACTTAGTGGTTTCACTATTCATAAAAAATTGATGTTTTTCAGAAAATTACCAAAAAATCACTCTAAGCTATATTTTATATTCCGAATTCAAAAATGAAGTCTATTTTACAAAATTCAAATCATATAAGTCACATTAATTAATTTAATAATTAATTTCCGCTGTCAGAGCAAATAGCGTGTTTTTATAAAACAATAAGTATCAAAAGATTGACACCAATTTAAGTCTAATTTCAAAGTAAAATTGATTCCAATGACCATAATTGGATAAAATGGTAAAAATATATTCTAATTTCACTTCAAAAACAATTCAAAAGATAATCTAATCATATAAATAAATTAGATTAAAAAGTAGTTTTGATGTAAAATGCCATATTTTTCACTATTCATTAAAAAATGAATATTGTCAGAAAAATACCAGAAATTCACACAAAGTAAATTTTGATGTCCCAATCATAATGAATATGTTTATTTTGACAAACACAGCTTATAACATTGTCAAAAGATAGATTTAAAAATGGTTTTCCATCAAAAGGAAGTAAAACAATCTTTTAAAAATATTAGTGTATTCCATGCTTAAGATGGGATTTATTTTCATTTTAAGCCTCTAAAACACTATCTTAATCATTAATAGACATAGATAAAAATACCTATTATTCATTACTTACTTGGGATGTTACAGTTTATATGACTATAATGTACATCATTTCTCAGAACCATATTTTATAGGAAATTTTAAATAATAAATTAATTTATTAATATGATAATTATTTAAAAAAAAATTCTTTGTACTATTAATTTAAAATCTCTTTGACGTTAGTCAACTTATCAATATAATTTTGGACAGTTGAGACATTTATCATTAAACGGTCTGATGTGAAATAAATTAGCTAATTTATTGAATATGACATAGTAAAAAATAATATAAATGTAATAATTAACAAGAATTTTTTTGATCAGGTAAATTATTAACATGAATTTATTGTTATAGAAGTCAAGAATGGCATGCTACTATTCATTCTTCTGGTGAAGGGTTCATCTCAAAACCACCTTCTTTGAGAAACAAGTTCATTTTTGCACCTCATTTCTTTTATATAGTGTATATAACAAACCAATACATATTAATTCATTAATACCATATAATTCATGATATTACGAATTAAAATTCCTTTATTTAATTTTTAGAGTTATTATTCAATTATTACCAAAGAAGTGATGGTTTTTGTTTCAATCTCATTTTAATCAAGATTTCCTATACATTATTTCTCATCAATGGAAATTATTTGAACATTTATTGATAATACCATTCAATTTTATTCAATTTTTTATTCATGAATTTTTCATGTAATACTACCATTTTCATTTATTTGGTACCCAAAAAATATTGAGAAAACTCTTTTATAGAGTATAGATTTTATTTATCTATTCCATTGAAAAAAAATTCTCTTACATGTCCAATTTTCTTTAAAAAAATTAGAAAATTTTTTTAGTCTTATTATATGATTTTTAAATTCATATTTATTATTTTTAGATATTTTAATAAAAAATAAAAGAATATTCTCCTCATTTTAATAATGATTTAATTCTTGTCTTTTTACTAAAAATAAGAATGAAATATTTGTTTTAACTTGTGTGGAATGAATAATATTTTCTTCTATAATGACCATTATTTTCTACAAATATTATATTATATGTTTACATGGTTATTTTAAATTATTATTTTTTATTCTATTCTATAAATTTCTAGTTCTATATAGGATATTTTTAATTTGGAATTGTTATTTTCTCCAATAATATTTTAAATATATTTATGTATTTATATTAATTAATAATAATAACCTCTAATGTTATGGAAGGCTCATAAATTATATATATATGTCAATTAATTATAAAAATTTCTCATTATCCTCTAATTGTATATGGTAATACATTCCTTATGATCATTTCTAAAATTATTTAATTATCAAATTTCCTTTATTATGAAATAAGAATGATAATACCTCTTATTTTCATTCCAGGTGTAAATATTTTGTTTTTCCATATGATTGAAATCTTTAATGTTGAACACAATGATCATTAACATGATTTGATGGGTGTTACTAGATAGATCTAAACTGTATTGGACAAATATTTATTATCATGAGTTGTGTTGTATGGGATTAGGGAGTATACCTAATCCATTATGATACTTTTTCCCCCCATGTGATGTTGTCTAGGATGACATCCTTGAATTATTATTCAGTAATTATTTGTGTTATTTCACCATTACATATCATTCCATGATCTTATATTTCCTTGTTATTTAGGTAATTATTTCATTTTTATTATTCATGTGCCATCTATTTTATGATATCATGTTATATTTGTCTCACACATCATGATTTCTTAACATGTTTAATTCATTAATGGAATTAAATCCCACCCATATATTTTTTATTTTCTATAGTTTATGCAATGATATTTTTGGGGATCAGTTGAATTTGAGATCACAAAATGGAAAAGATAAATAAATGGATTCCATGTTTTAGATTATATTGATGTATTATATTCCTATAATTCCAAATACACTAAACCTCATAACTTTTGTTTTTCAGTTACTACATGTTTATGTTAAAAATCATGTAATGATGTGTATAAAAGGATTTGATCTCTACAGATATTATTGAAGAAAAGTTTTTTTCTAATTGTTGGAACTAGAATGTGAAAATTTTAGTATTATTTCAAGAACAAAGTCTACGGAAATGAATAATTATTAAAAAAGATATTGGAATATTTTGGATGAATTTAAGGTCTAATTAATGGGAAATTGAATCCCCATATGGATGTGAAAAGTAGTTGCAGTTCTGAAACACATGTACCTATGAGTTATATCTCAGAAAAATTTGTATTATGATTGAATTGAGCATTAAATGGCACACAATAAGGGGCCTTACTATGAACCTGGTTTGACACTTCTAGGAGATATTATTTAGGAAATTAAAAACACTTTATGAACCATTATGATGTAATTTTTGGAATATTTTGGTTAGAAAACATTATTTGAATAATTACCATGGATAACCTATATTGAAACCTAGAGTCCCATAATTAAAGGAAAACTTTTCATCTATAATTTATTCATACTATGTTTTTATGTTCCATTTTTTATGTAAAATCATTATCACCTTGTTTTGATTAATATATTTATTTAACACTTGGAAATATGAGAATGAATTTCCAAGACAAAATTGATGGGAAATTAAATTATTACTATAATGAGATTATTTACATAATGGGATTGGGAGTTATACATCATGTGATCATTCCAAAAGAGATGTCTCAAATTAATATAAAAAAACTAAAACATACTTGAATTTCCATGCACATCAATAAAGATAGTGATGAAATCCCATGGTAGATCAATCAATAATGATAAAAATGAAGAGATGATTCAATTTTTTATATACAAAAAATGTTGGAAGAGGAACCATGGGAAATACTTTAAGGGAACATAATGATGCTTTATGTGTGGGAACAGATTACACAAAGAGGATTATTACTGAGGAAAAATGAAGAGTCTAGTTAATAAGGCCTGGGAAATAATGTTCAACCTATGGCACTATTAACAGTTCGATGTCATATATGTTTGGAATGTGGCCATTATCAATGTCAGTTACCTATTCTAAGGATTATTTCATATGGAACTATTTTATTACATTCATTAAAGTTGAATAATTTATTTTTTTGGGTTTTGGAATTTTACATTCACGTTTTTGATTTTTTTTATTGATGGTATCGTCAAACTTCTAAGGATAATTCTAAAAAAGAATTTATTTAATTATTTGAAAAGATATTGAATGCTTTAAAACTAAACTAGAAATTTTATTTAGCTATAAGGTGATATAAAAAATGATTATAGAAAAGATAATAATTTATATTTACTAGATGTTGAGGTAATTATATTCAATTAGGATTAGTTTATCTTGTGATAAAATAATCTCCGTAGAGGATATTAGTGATTAAAAAAAACGATTTGATGAATAATTTTATTTGGATTATTTTCATCATATTTTTTGAGATTTTTTATTATTTTGAGTTGTACATAAACAATTTATTTAACATAAAGGATTATTTTGGAATAATGTTGTTATATTTTCAATGATGTATGTTAATGGGCATGAGATAAACTTTAAGGTATTTTTTTTTATTTTTTAGGGTAGTGATGTTATTTAGGATATTAGGTTCTTTATATAAGGAATGATATAATTTAAAACATTGGTTTTTTATTTTAAATTATGATATTAATGTATTCATATTGTGAATTACCTTACTAATTTCTTACCATTTATGGATTTAATAAGTATAAGAAGAATATATTGTTACACTTTTTTATATTTTATTATCCGTTAAAATTTAATTTTTTATAATTATGGTAAAAAAAAATTTATATATGATATTAATTACTTATATTAATAGGTGATATAGAAAGTGATCGAATAAAAGCTAAAGGTTGAAATTATATTTGTAAAATAAAAATACATTAGGTAAGTATATATAATTTTTTCTTAATAATAATTTTAAATGAATCCCCAAAACCTCGGAAAATGATCTTTAAATAATTATTTTTCCCTATTTCATTCATCCCTGATAAATCAATAGTCTTTTAATTTATTACAGATTTATAGTTTGCTAGATATTTACTTTCTCATGATCATTCGATTTTTTGTGATCAATAACCTATATCTCCCTCCATAATTATTTAATATTATATTTCACGTATGTAACTTAACTTTCCAAAAAATTTCTCCAATGTGGAAACCATGTAAGGTGATTAAATTCTTATTCCCCTTACCATTTTTTAGAGCATGTTTTTTCACCCTTTTTATGATGTGGGTTTTCCACAATAGTAATTTTCAATATTCCTACCATTGATCACTAAGCACAGGTTAAAATTGTAGAGAAAAAAGATAATTAAGTGGGTATAATATAATACCATGAAATGTTTTAATATATTTTTCTCTAAATAAATTTTACATCTTGTATAACTTCCGATACAGTTACATTGAGATGAACTGATCTATATTATTATGTTAAAATATTATCATCTATACATGAATGATATAACCAATCTATTAAATTAGTTGGTATTTATAGAATAAATATATTTTAGATATATATATAAATTTCCAACTCAATATTATTTTTTATCAAATTCTTAAAAACTATGAACACACATTTAGTAAAGATATTTAATTTAATAAAAAATATGTTTTCCTGAAAAAATATTTTTAATATCAAATATTACAACTTTTTTATTAATTTGAGAAATATTATTTTATAAATTTTATATCATTATAAAATCATAATATCTATATTAACTTAAATTAATTTTTTTTATATTTTTGGAAAGTATTAATTTCACTGTAAAAATTGTAAAAAAGAAATTTTTATTAAATTTTTATTTTTTAAAAAATAAGTAATTTAAAATTACTATTATTACTTTAGAATGATTTTAGATTAAAAAAAATTATCAACTATTTAAATTAAATACCTTTAATTAAATTTAAAATTTCTTAATTCTAGATTTTTTTGTAATATTAATCTCATACAAACAAAAAATTTCTCAGAAAATAGATATAAAGTGCCTAATGTTTTTCCGTTATTATTATTTAAAATAAGTTCTAATGAGAAATGATTTAATTGAAATTTATATATATATTATATAAATATATAAAAAAAATTATTTTAATCAATACTACTTTTCACATATTTATTATAAGATAATCATTTTCTTGAAAAAATACATTTCTATAAGAAAACCATTTTGACACATTTGTAGAATTAGTTTTAAATTTAATTCTACAACTTTTTAGAGTTGAATTTCATAAAATATATTCCATTTTTGGAATCAGAAAATTTTATATTATCTAATCTATTAAAATTAATATTTTACCATAATAAATAGAAAAAATATCAAAATTATTTTCCACAGTTAATGTAAAAACGGGGTTACTGAGCAGTTAAACTAAAAATAAAAGGTTTAAAAATTATTAAAAAAATTTATTATTAAAATAATATGGTTCTTTGTATTCAATATACCATACTATGTTCTAAAATGGTCATTTTTGAAATACTTTCCATGGTAAAAACTTATGTGTAATTTTTTCTGTTAAAAATTACAAATTTATCCTCTCCCCCACCAATAAAGGGTCACCTGAGTCCTCTAATTTCTATAATTAAAAAAATTATGAAAATAAAAAAAACATCCTTAATACCCTAAAATAATCCCATAATCTTTTTTATCGAAAATCCAACCTAGGAAATATTCTTTTGCAAAATAAATGAAATTTTATAAAGAACATGCAACATCATTAACAAAGGGTAATATTTTATTTATTTTTCCACCTCATTAAAATATTACTGAATTAATATGATATAATTATATTATTATCTTACATATAATAATACATTTTTGAATATTTGTTAATTTCCCACAACCATCATTATTCCCCTGAAATTGAAAATGAAACCATTGATATTGTGTTTGGCGGACAACCCCCTCACGAACCAATGTAATTCGTTTTCGATATCTGTTTCTCATGGAGGGATATAATGATTTATATAATGTTTATATATGATATTAATGAAATTATTATATTTATTTTTTTATAAATTCACATATATATTATTAAATTCCATTCAGTAGGGAATATTGCACTGACGGTCGTGCTTATAGCGATCTACCGCCTCAAGATGCAATGCGCTTTGTTTTTCACTAATTCATTACATGGAATGTAACAAGGAATAATTATATATATATATATATTATTAATAAAATATTATTTATTACTTAATATAAATATATAATACAATTTTTTATCATACAGACATTGAATAAATGATAACGTCTCTCAGGTGTGCTACGAATTACCACCTCGTGAAGTGATGTGACTCATTTTTAATTACAACATCACGTGGATGGTGTTTTTAAGTGTATTTAAATAAGTAATATGAAAATTATTATATATTTATAATAATATAATAATAAAATTTCCCTTACATTCATTCCATCATGATTTTTAAAAAATTTAATTGTTATATGTGCGTACATATGGCTTAACATCTCCATGATTATAATGTAGTTCATTATTAATAACAATATATTGTGGAATGTTTAAAAAGTTTATTTTATGTATAAAATGATAATTATATCATCATTTACATTCCTTATATGTTTAAATAAAAACATATTTTACCTTATTCATCATACTATAGTGATTTTGGACCAATGAGTTGTCTATCATCAAAACATGTTATGCGAAAATAATTTGATAAGTAAATGAAAATGACATGGTAAAAATTAAACTAAAATAAAATATAAATATAAAAAAAATTAATGTATTTAAATAATTAAAACTAATTTAATATTTATTATTATAAGGAATACACTTGATGAATCAAGCATGATGTAAGGGTTTAATCTAAAAAAATAAGTTTTTGATACATATATTCGTTTATACACATATATTCTTTTATATAGTGTACATTGTGTTTATAATTCTTTATACTAGGAGTCATAATTCACTTACATCATTCATAGAACTAATTATTGATAATTTATACAAGTAGAGAGGGTTTATGTTTATATTTCCTTCTAGTTGGGATTAATTTTCATTAGATTCTAATGTTTGGAAAGTAATGGGTCATTTCTAAATAAAAATATTTCATTTTATTCTACACTAGTATTTCATGAGAATTTAATTTAATAAAAAAAATTTAAATATTTTTTACCTATAAAGATTTATAATTTTTTCAAGGAAGATTGAATACATTTCTCTCTTTGGCAGAAAAGATTTTATCTTTTATGTCCATATATACTTTCACATGTTTTAAAAAAATTCATATTATTAATTGATATTTTAAATTCATATTTACCCATGTTAAATTTCATACTAAATTGTTCAAAAGGCATCTTGTTTTTGTTTTCTGAATGAGTTATTTCATTAATTATTACTAAAAATATAAAATTAATCTTTCTTTTAGAATGTAGGGCTTGAAAGACATTTCCTTACATCATGGAAAATATTTCATTTTTAGTTTCTTTTATATTTTTATTATGTTCATTTGAAAGTATTAAAACTGCTTTTAATGTTACTCAATGATTCTTAATGTTGTATATATATATATCTATTCTATTAAAAATATAACTTTCCCATTATCCCTTCCTTTTATGGGGTAATACATAACTTATGTTCATTTATCAAATTCCATAATTATGAAATTTATTTTTATTAAGATACGAGCCAATATTATGAAACACAGTTCATTCTTACGGGTAATTTTTATAGTATGAATTATTATTGACATAATTTGCATGGAACACATATATCATTAACATGTTCAGATGGGGGCACCTAGAAAAAAAATAATTTACATGGTAAATCTTATTCTAATGAGGAATCATGTTTTGTGTAATAACCTAGAGTTTTATTAATGAACTTTTCCTTATTATAATTATTTTAGACAGTATAATACAATTATCTCAAATAGAGAACACAATGAAAATATTATTCTCATAAATTAACTATAAAATAATTTGTATTTATAGAAATCAAGGAACCATTAAAAATGGAATAACAACATGGCCATTTGAATAGTAATGTGACTATTTGGAATTGTAAAATAGCAAATTGAATAGTCACCTCACCAATGAGAGTTTTTTTCATATTATAAAACAAAATATAATATACTTATATAATGGATTAAGTAAATGAAAGATTCAAAAATGAAAAATTTTAAGTGGATTTTTTTGTGAAAATTTAATTTTCCCATATAATTTAAAAGAAAATTTATTTTCATTAAATATATGAATAAATTAACATTTTGTTGTCTAATGATTATCTGATAATTTAATGAGACCTTAATTAATTTTATATATGTGTTATAAAATTAATTATCATTTTATAATTGGTAGTTTCTATGTAAATGATGGTTTTTATTAAAAAATAAATTTAGTGATTTAGAAAGTGGCTTCCATTTTTGAAATGTAGTTATATAAAAATGATTACGGTTAATTTTTGGAATTTTTCTAAAATAGTTGATTTTTTGTGAATTGTGAAATATGGTAATTTAAATTATTTGACATTTTAAGAAGAATATATGAATATTTGAGTCATGGATGATATAAAAACTAGTTATTTAGAACCCAAAGGAACTAGTTACACTACTTAGTCACATGAATCAAGAATATTGATAATCTTTATCCAAAAGAAATAACGAATGAATAAAACAATCAAAACTCCCCTTGCATTCCACTTTAAATACCACCATTCCCCACCTTTGCTCCTAACACCATATATGGATTTTATCATGATTATGTCCTATAAAATTTATCTCTTAATATATTCTCAATTTTTGGTTCTTTTTAGTCTCATAAAAATAAAATTTCAAAATTTCTTAAGGAGGTTCACAAGGATACGACACTCCAAAGGTAAAACTCTCCCCCTTTCCTGTTTTTTTTGTTTCTTATCCTTAACTCTCCTAACATATCCAATGTAACAAGATAAATCCCTTATCATATATATATACTTGACTTTTATTTTTAAAATTTAACATAAATCATAAAATTCCTTCTCTTCTTCCTTTATTCTAAAAATGAAAATGTCGATCGTGAGGTACCGATTCACTGATTTGGTGGACGACGAGTTTTTTTCTTCATATAAACCTTTGAGGATGATTAGTAAAAAAATTAAAGTCAAAAAATATTATAACATTTATATTAAAACTTATTTAATATTCTAAAACCAACATATATACATAATATTAAATAACAAAACAAAACTAGTTTGGGATGATAAAAAACTGCCAAAATAATCTAAAAGATTATAATTATTTTTTATGTATGAAATCATCCTCATATAAAAAAAATATACAATGGAAAATTTAAACATGTGGCTGCATATTAATATAATATCATTACTTATGGGTGTTTTTCTTCAGATTTATATGAACTTTTATAATTATACACAAGCGAACCAACCATGAAACCATTAATTGAGCCCTACTAAGACAGTGAAATTAAAAATAATAAGTAAACAAAGGTCCCTAAATTATCTCAAAAAATTTATAATAATGTAATCACATGTATAATATGTTAATAAATATTTAATTAATGTATTTTATTTTATAATATGTGAAATTAAGTATAAGTGAAGACCACTTTCTCAAAAAAAATAAAGGATTTTTTTGGAACCTTGATTTTTCAACTGAGTTACAATTTCAATCTCATTACCAAAATTAATTTCTTAATTATTATTACCTACTACTAAATTATGTGAGTATGTTCCATGAATATGTATTTATCTCAATTTTTCTTCTTTTTATAGGTAAATATACACTTTATAAGGGTCCCTTCTATATTTATCCAGATAAATAATCCTGACTAAAGGGTACATCCTAATTTATTTCCGATATTCATGTACACATTAAGACAACATAAATTTTCTAAAATTTCACATTTTATAATGAAAAAATATCCTATCTCATTTTTTTGTTATATTCAAGAAATTATACCCTTGTCCCCTTTAAAGGATTTTTAACTTTTCCCTCAAATCGCACTATACTGATTCATTTATGAAGTTTAAAAACTCTATTTTTACATGTTTTCACTTAAATTAGACATCATTTATCATTATATAGGCCTATTTTCAATTATTAATGTATATTCTTGATTAATATCCATTCTTTCAGGGACACATTTTTGATACATCCAATTTTTATACCGTATGACATGGTTGTGATACCCATTTCATTCAATAGGTTACCTTTATTTTTATTACTTATATTTATTATTCATGTTTCATACATATTCATGAACTTGTTATTATGGTTGTGTCTAGATAATGCTCTAATCCATTGTGTGATGTTTTTATCTCATGATACGTCATGCTGGGACAAGGAGTGAACTTGATTAATTTATGGGTCTTTGTCCCTCATGTAACATAGTCTTGGAAGTAATCCAGAAATATTTTTCATGTCATATTATATATTTCATCCACAATATTTTGTTTCCATTACTATAGGATCACTTGTTCTGTATGCTATTCATTCACAATTTCATTCATGTTCCCTGCCTTTTTTATGTCATCATGTTATTACTTCTAACCCATGTGATATTCTTTATTTATATATTCATTCCCTTATTGAGATTTTTAGCATATCCATTTTTTCTATTTATTCCCCAATTTATAATATATATAAGTATGATCTAAAATGATGTTAGAAGTTCATTTTTTATGTTTAATATAAATATGTTTTATTCTATTTCCATGTTTTCATTCTTATATACTTAATCTTCCAAAGAAACTAGAATTTACAATCCTGATTTTTTATTTGATGTTTAACTATGATTAAAATCATATAATAATCTATGTAAAAGGATAGGGACATTTTTTTGCATCATAGATTGATATTGTTTTTAGAATATTGGTATTATAAAACATTAATATAAACCCTAGGGATAATTTTATCCCCATGGATAGCCATGATTGAAACATAAATAATAAAAATATTAGATATACGATTCATTTACTAGTTTATCATTATATTTTCAATGTTTCCTTTTATTATTATTATTTTACAAGTATTCAACCCCCTTAATTTTGTTATTTTTTAATTTTGCCTAATTATTGTTGGGAAATAAGAGAACCCATGACAATAATAAATGTGATAGTAAATATGATTATTGCACTAATGGTCTGTCTAAACATAAGGATATTTGTGTAAAATATCTTGAGATCATTATAATATAGTTATCAAAAATAAAAATCAATAACATGAACATATTGGAGTTTCCCAACACATCAAAAATTAGATGGATGAAATCTCTAAGAAACACATATTAAAAAATAATAATGAAAATAAGAATCAATTATATACATGTCATAGATGTGGGAAGAAGTATTCTAGAAGTTATCTCAATGGGATCCAGAGATACTTCAAATGTGGAAAAAATTCTATAAAGCAGCGAATTACTAAAGTAAAATGAGGATTTCTTCTAAAAATATGTAGTAATAAAAATTAAATCTTTAGTAACATATACAGTTTTATGTCATAAATGTGGAGAAGTTTCAGATTATCCAAGTCAATGCTCTCTTCCAAGGAATGGTATGCAAAATGATCAAAAAAATATCTACGTCCAAGGTTATGGGGAAACCCATTTGTCGATATGGATCATGATTATTAAGGAAATATTAACCTCTACATCAATGTTTTTTTCATATTTTTTTATTTTCATTCATTCCATATTTTTATATCTTGTATATTTTCAAAGAGAAATGAGTCACCACCCAAATTAATTGTATTTATATGGAATCATTTCTATGATTATTGTGTTATATATAAATTTTTAGGGAAATTAACTTCATAAAGATCCGATTTGACTTCTTTTAGTGGAGTTCGATTCTATTTTAGGCATGGACTAGAAATCTCAATATAAATCCAACACTACTTTTTAATAATGGTAGATCACTCTTCATATCTCAAGGAATCCTCCAATTCCATACTAGTTTAAGGAGGAGGATGAATCTCCGCCATAATTTTCATCTCAATTGTTGATATTATATCCTTATGAGTAATAATATATAGTTACATGATAGTTAAAAAGGATAAAATCCCACTTTGAGAAATTCCCATTGTGAGGGACTACACTAATGTGTTCCCTAAATAATTTAAGGATCTTTACCCGAATTTAGGGCTTGATTTTTCAATTGATCATATTCTTTGGTCACATACTTTATGTATTAAACAATATAGAATAGAAACTATTCATTTAGAGAAACCGAGCAAGAATTTACAAGTGAATCTGGACAAGGGTTTTCTATTCCCATGTACTTCACCATGGGTTGTGCCTATACTCTTTGTAAAGGGGAAGGACTGATTGATGCTCTTCTTTATTGGTTATCATGATATCAAAAAATTCACGATAATGAAAATTTATCCACTTCTACAGATACATGACTTGATAGATCATATATGTGGGAATTGTATTTCTCTAAGGAGGATATCACCCATTAAAGGTGAAGAAGAACGATATTCCCCTGACTACCTTTCAAAAAAGGTATAGAAAGAATGAGTTTATAGTGATTCCCTTCAAAATTTGTAATACTCCAATATTTTTCATGTACTTATTGAATTGTGTATTTAGTGATTATCTCACCAAATTTGTGGTATCCTTTGTTGATGATATTCTGATATAATCCAATTTTGTTGAGTAACATGAAGAGATTTCAATATTGTGCTAAAGACCGTGTGAAGGGAGGAAATATATAAAAATTACAGTAAGTTGAGTTCTAGATGGATGGTATATCATTATTGAGACATTTAATCACCATAAAAGGAATATCTGTTAGTGATTCAAAAAAAGGAAATGTAAGAGTTTCACAGGGAAATAGATGTAACATTAATTTTTAATTTTATAGGGCTAGTTAGATATTAATGAGTTATTTTGATGAAATTATCATGATGTTAAAACCTATTAACCAATATGACCCAGAAGAGAGTGAAGATTATTTGGACTAGTGAAAGTGATGAATACATTAAAGAGTTAAAAACGGGGATTATCATTGTATCAACACTTACACATCCAAAAAGTGGGGAACTCTTTTTGGTATTAAAAAAGGTTTAGAGAAGTGATTGGAATATGTATTGACAAAAATGAATAATTTTAATGGATAATCATATTTAGAGATGAAAATTAATCAGAAAAACTATCCCACACATGATCTGGAGTTGGAGGCTGTGATCTTCACATTGAAAATCCAGTGGTATTATATCTATTGGGAGAAGTGTGAGATATAAAATGATTATAAGAGCCTAAAATATATATTCAAATAGAATAAGATTAAAATGAACCATTGAATTTGGTTAGAGCTAATCAAGTATTAGGACTCTTCAATCCACTACCATGATATCAAAGTAAATAAAGTAGTAGATTCTCTAAGTAGAAAGGATCAAACATGTTTGTCAATGATGATTACTGAGAAAGATATAATATTATTAAACCTACGATAGATGGATGCAGTAATCCTTATGTATAGAAAATCATCAATCTGTTCTCTAATTATTTTTTAACCATTTATTTGGATAAAATAAAAATATTATTAAAGAAACAATGAGGAAACTCAGAAAAACGTGAAAGAAATCAGATATCATAAATCCTTAGAGTTCAAAATTGTTGAGGAATGAGTAGTAATACCTGTTTCAAGAATATTTATACTATCAAATAAATATGTTATGAAATTGAAACAGAATTACTGCCAGTGTTAAACTCTCTATATTCACTCAAGAGTCACAAATATGTATTATGATGTCCAAGAGAATTATTGGTGGGAAAATGTGATGGAGATCACTAAATATACATCAATGTGCCTGACATGTTATCAAGTGATGGATTAAAGGATAAATTATAAGGGAATGATATAAACATTATCCATAGCGACATAGAAATGGGAAAACAACACAATGGACTTTGCCACAAGATTTACAAAGACATCCAAAAGAAATAATCCAAAAAGGGTCATTGTGGATCCTCATACGAAGGAAAAAAAACATAATCAAAATTTGGGAGGACTTTTCACTCGATCAACTAGAATGGATATACCTTAGATAAGTGGGGAGGCTATATAGAGTACCACCATCAATTGAATTTGGTCGAAATATGAGAATCACCTCTATGTTAAGGTTAAGTTTAAAACATTATCTAGGCACTTCTTTTATCTTTAACATGGTTTATCATTCTCAAACTATTGGTTTATATGAGATGACTATTTAGACACAAGAAGTCATGTTGATATCATATTATATAGACATTAAGAAAATATGAGACCATTATCTACATTTGGTCGAGTTCTCTAAAAATTAACAGTTTCCACTCAACCGTCTATATGGCTCCATATAAAGCCCATTTTGTGAAAAAATTAAAATACACCAACATGATGGGATGATGTAAATGAATAGAAACTTCTGGAACATAAAATGTTTGATGAAATGTTATAAAGAGTGAAATCCATTCAACAGCACATCAAGTATGCCTAAATTTGATAGAAGAGGTAGGAAATAACTGATGAGACTGGTTAGAGAACTAATATTCCTTAACATATATATCCCTGGAAATGGATCATGATATTTGGATAGATTGGAATGTTAAGCCCTGGGTTCAACATTCCCTTGGAGATTTGTGATCATGTTAGAGAAGTGGCCCATCGACTAGAACTTGTACAAACCATGTCTCAAGAAAATGATTTATTCCATGTATCTATCTTGAGGTAGTACATTCTAGATTCCTCACATGTACTAAATTTAGAGGTTGTACACTTGAGAAATTATACATATCATGTGGAACATCTGGTGTTAATCTTAAACTATAGATATAATATTCTACACAACACGACTAATCACCTGGTAAAATTATTATGGAGGAACCATAAGTATGAATGAGAAACATGAGAACTAGATTAATCAATAAAGGATTAGTATCCTCACCTATTTTCAACCTAGAATGTAAAATAAAATGTTTAAGAGAAAATTTGATAAGGGGGTAGAACATAATTTCCTAGAATTTTATCAATGATAATTTCAATTATATTACACTATTATGTATTATAAAACACATAAATCACATAGAGAACATAATAAAAACATTATTCTTATAAATGAATAATGACATCAGTGGTATTTATATAAATTAAAGAACTTATACCAATTGAATAGTAAGTTAATTGTTTGAATAGTAATGTGAACATTTGTAATAGTATACTATACAATAGAATAATAACCTCACCAATAAATGTATCTACCAATGTAAGAATCTTATAAATTAAAATATGATAAATTTATATATTGGTTTAATTAAATAAATTTTTTAAAAATGATAAATTAAGTGTTTTTATTTGTGAGAAATATGAATGTTTATGTAAATTTTAAAATAAAAAATATTTTTATAAAATAGATTAATAAATAAATATTTTATTATATTATCATTATAATACAAAATTACGAGACCATAATTAAATTTTAAATGTTTCATAATATCATATATAAATTTTAAATTAGTATTTCTTGAATAAATGATGATTTTAATTAAAATTTAAAAGTTATATATTAAAAAAATTAGTTTTATAAAAAATAGTACATTTTTGAACCCTACACATTGGATATTGGTTAGGGTGATTTTTTTAGATTTTTCTAACATATTTGAATTATTGGTGAATATGAAAAAATGGAAATTTATAGTATTTAATATTATTTTTGAAATATAATTTTTTTTCAGACATGGATTATGCTAGGAATAATTATTTCAAACTCACAAGAAATATTTATTTTACATTGTCATAATAATCGACACTATTGATAGACTCAAGGAAAAATAATAACGAAAAGACTAAAATAATAAAAATTACCACTATCATCCCATTATAAATGCCACCCCTCACAACTTATTCTCCACACACATTGCAAGCCATGAAGCTTGATTATATTCTGATAGATTCCTTTCCCAAAAATCTTCCCCATGATCTGGCCTTGTTAATCTCACCAGAATATTACTACAATGTTCTTTAAAGAGGTTCTCAGGGAGAGGACACTCCAAAGGTAAAACCCTCCCTCTTTCTCTTTTAATTTACTTTCATTCATATAATTACATAACATAACTTATCCAAAGAAAAATGATAACTAAAGTATCATATATATAAATATATTTGGATTTTATTGTGTTTTTGGAATATCATTCATTAAATTCATTGTCTTCTGCAATTTTTATAAAAGGAAAACATCATCCGTGAGGTGTCAATTTACACCCTTCATGAATTACTAGTCTTTGTTCTTCATTACCACCAACAAGGCTGATCATAAAGTAATTTTTATGCTTAAAAAAATTTATAATATGGGTAATAAATCTTTTTTAATTTTATGGAACTACCATATACACATAATATAAAAAAATAAAAAAACTAGTTTTTTATCATCGATAAATAACCAAAATAATCTAAATGATTGTCATTAACTCATTATCTAATGGATCATCATCTTTTTAAAAAATAAAATGATGTCATAAAAAATTTAATATTATGAATTTATATTAATAACATATCATTCTAGTTCTAGAATTTTTCATCCAATGGAAAAGAACATATATAACGACAAAAAATTGAACTAATCATGAATCAATGAAAAGAGCACTCCCAAAAGACAACATTTAACACTACTAGTCAAGGAAATGGTCAAAAATGAAAATAAATTTTTAAAAAAATTAAATACAAGTATAATACGTTCTTAATTAATTTGTTTAATTTTATTTTAGAATACATTAATTGAATGTGATGAAAACATTCAGGCATGAGGTAAGGGATTGTCTTCGAACCTCTATTTTTTCTATTAGGTTACATAGTCTATATCTTTAACATAATATAATTATTAATTAATATTATGAAATCCTCTGAAATTGTGTTTTTTATGTTCCAAAAATAATTCACTTGACTAATTATTATTTCTTTTAGGGTGAAATACAAGTTTTATAATTTTCCCTTCTCAATTATTCCTGATAAATAAGACTGATTAAACATAACATCTCAATTTATTACTCAATTTCAAGTATTGTCCAAAATCTATTTTAATTAAAATTTAATTTTATAAAATAACTCATTATACAATGAAAAAATATTTATTTAATTTCATGTTTTATCCAATGAATTATTCATTTTTTTACATTAAATACTATTTTATATTTCTCTTTAACTGCACTAAAGTGACTCATTTTGAAAGTCTAATAAACACTCTTTTTAAATGTTTCCACATAAGTTATAAGTAATTTACTATTATCTATGTCTATTTCCCATATTAGTGTCAATAAATGAAATACATCCATTCTTTTGTGGACAATATTATGATACGTTCATTTGTTTTACATTATGACATTGTTATGATACCCATTTCCTTCTATGGGTAACCATTTTATTTATTCCTTTTAATAATCATTCTTTTGGAACACAAATGAAGGAACATGTTATTATGGGTACACATAGATAACACTTTAATTCTTTAGGTAATGTTTTAGTTCCATGAGACATCATGCTTGGATAGAGATTAAATCTGATTCATTTGTAAGACATTGTCCACCATGTGATAATGTCTTAGTAGTTAGACTTGACTAATTTTTATGTCATGTTATATATTGCTTCAACATAATTATGTTTCCATGATTACATTATCCCATATTCTATATGTTATTCTTCTATATGTTTATTAATGTTCAATGACTTTTTATGTCATCATGTTATGCATTCTAACCCATTTGCAATGTTTTATTCTATGATTATCCCCTTACATGGATTTTTAGCTCATACCATTTTTCTACATATTCTCTAGGTTATCCTATTTATATATAATATCTGAAGGTTAGTTATGAGCCTAATATTTATGATTAATATAAAAATGTGTTATTATATTAAAATGTATTCTTTTTTATGTGAAAAATATTCCAAAGGCACTAGAGTTTATGATCACTCGTTTATATTTTACGGTTAGTTATAAATAAGATCAAGTAATAATATGTGTAAAAGGATAGGTCTATAGTATTTGGTTTTAGGGATTAAACCTAATATATTTTTGAAATTTATACACCATTTGATACAATTTAAAAAAAATTATCCACGACACATGTTTAAGTCATGTTTTGCTTTTCATCCCCACACCCTACGATAGAATGATATTATGATGCCATGTTTTTTATGTTATGAATCCTCGTGATTACTCATGTGAATTTTATTTTACTATATCATTTTTAATCATTGACTCATACATTTTGTTTCCTTATTAGGTTCATCCCCTTACTGAGCATTTAGCTCAACACCTCAGTATATGTATTACCAGTGTTATCCTATGAAGTTTTTGGATCTCACATTGATTAAGGTGACCTTTAAGGGAAATAAAAAAAATTAGGATTCCATGTTTTAGAATTCATTAGTGTATTATGATAATATAAATCCAAAAAAAAATATGAATCATGATATTTGGGTTGCAATTAATTGATTTTTATGTTCAAAATCATGTAATGATATTTTTAAATGGATTTGGTCACTATAATATATACAAACTGAGTAGGAAATTAGAAAAGAAATAGTGGAATATAATTATAAATTGTAAGCTCAACACCAAATGAAAGAGTTCAAAAAGAAAGAAAAAATATATTTATAAAAATTAAAGAAAGTGAGAGAGAAATGACACTATAAAATAATACAATTTAGTGATGTTTTTAAGAACAATATAATTTTTTTAATCCGGCAATGTATTATAGGAAACATCACTAAATTATCAATTTTTCAAGAAAATGTTGCCAATTTAGCAATGTTTTATAAAAACATTTGCTAATTTAGGTAGTTTTACCCTAAATAAGTCATTAAATTAGCAATGTTTTACAAAAATATCACAAGAATAGAAACATTTCCCCAAAAAATGTCTCTAAATTATCGACGTTTTGACAAAAATGTCACTAAATTAGCCACATTTTCAAGAAACATAACTAAAATTATATATATATATATATATATATTCCATTTACCCACATGAATGAAAATATATATTTATATATATATATATTAATATATATAAACACAAACACACAAATATGAACATGTATTTAAAAACATAAGTATATATATATAAGCACACACCCACTCACATATATAAATATAAATAAATATATATATATATATAAACACATCTATATTTTATATTTATTCATATTTTTAAGAAAATGTGTGAATATAAATGACATTTTTTCAAGTTTTTTTTAACATGATAAATTACACACACACACACACATATATAAAAATATATATATAAACACATATATAATATAAATATATATATTATAATATAAACATATAAATAAACATAAAATTCCAACATATATATATAATATAAAAATAAATGTATTCATATATATATATAAGATAAAAAATAAACACACACACACACACCCACACACATATATATATATATATAATATGTATATAATAAACATATATATAATTTAAATTATAAGCATATATGTAAAATAGATATATATATATATATATAATATAAATTATAATATATACATACAAAAGTATATATATAAATATTGGTAAATTACTATATAAATATATATTTAATATTAATTAGCTGGAATTTATATATATATAGATAAAACATTGCATAATAAAATAATTTAAATGTAGTCACATTTTTAAGAAAACATGACATTTTTATTGACATTTTTACCTGTTTTAAAAAAATGTGTGTAATTACATATTTTTAAACATACATAAAAATATTTACAAATATACATACATATATATATTAAAATAAAAATATATTATATATAAAATATTAAAAATTAATATTAAACTTATATATATAATAAAATCACACACTTATATATATATATATATTATAAACACATATATAAACATAATATATATATAATATAAAATATAAGAGGATAAGAGGTGTATAACAACCCAGTCTTGACATACATTAAAATTACATCATTTTTGGAGAATATTTCCTACAATACATAAACAAATGGCCTAATACCATTTTAGTTTAGTGCATTTGGAAACATAGAGGACATTACTCCAATTTGGTGAACGGTCTTAAAAATATCCCATAATGATCTTACCATTTAGTAATCCTACCTAAAATGTTTCTCTATATCCTATGGCAAAGGAACATAAAAAGGGGTGAGCTCAGATGATTAGTAAGGGTATGCAAGAGAGATATGTATAAATAATCATGATCATAAGGGTATGAGAACATGGTCACAAAAATCTATGATCATACCCAGCGTATCCGTGATAAAAAAAGAAATAATGGTACAAATATTGGACGATCATAAGTCATTAATCATCAGGAAATAGAGAACATAATCCATGAAATCAAAACATAATAATAAGACATAGAATTTTAGGTGGACACATAAACATATAAAATGATTTACAATGTAGTCCATGCATGATTTACAAGGAAATATTATTAAAATGGGTTCACTTCCCATACCATCTTGTTAGTCATAGTTCACACCCAAAACATTATTTTTAGTAATGGTTCACTCCCATTAACATCTTGGTAGTAATGGTTCACTCCCATTACGATCTTTGAAGTCAAGGTCCACTCCCAAGACCATTTTGAATACACGGTCCGTTATGTATACCTCATGTGATGTAAATAATTAACCTATGAATTTTTGGGGGGGATATATGTCCCACCCATATCATAATGAAATCATATATATTCGTACCATAAGAACATAAATCATGTATCACATCAAAACCAATAAGAAGAAAAGGGTTTCAAAAACAGTTCATCAAAACATAGCACATGGAAAATAAACATAATTCTCAAACATCAATAAACCATAAAAATAAAATATTTATAGAAAATATAAGAATAATATCAGTGAATCATAAACCTAGTAAAACATAATAGTTATCAAATAACATTATCTTAGATAGAATATAATTTTGAGAGATCACTTGATATTATTTTTGACAAAATATCATTTATACTTTGGAAAAAAAATTAAATCATAAAACATTTTACAAACATATTTCTTAAAAAATTACCTATAAAAACATAAAGGAATCACTAAAACATTTTAAACATCTTTGAAATCCATTTTTTAAATGTTCTTAAAGTTATATTTAAAACATTTTAAATCATTTTTTAGAAAACATTATTTCGAAAGAACATAGATTTCAGCCATAATATAGAATAACATTATATGAAACTAATAATATCACTAAAGTAATGATATTAAAGACAAAACACATCAAAGGGTATTATACACACCTCATAAAAGGAGATAGGTACATAACATACCATGTGTCTAAAAAAATGTAAATTGAGACAAAATTACCCAATAGATTTGGTGTCTTTTGATCCATAAATCCCATGAAATATATATCATAAAATTCATATGAAATTACATATAAATTTAATTATAAATATAAATTAATAAAATCGTGGGACTTATATTAACCACACAAAATAAATTGGCGTTGAACATGGCTTATATCTCATGTAAAAAATTAAGAAAAAACCCCATTAATACTTGAGTAAATTTAGAATCGTGTAATCCAAAAAATAATAACATAAATAAAATATTTTAATATTATTGAATAATTAAAATTAATGATATAACATGTCATAGTACAATATATACAACAAAAAATAGAAGAGATTAGCGAATATGTCTTGTATCTCATGGTAATAAAATGTGAGACAAAATTCCCTCACCTTAAGTCTCGATTTCCTATATTGACATCAAAACCACATGTATAATAAAAACAATTCTTTTATAAATTAACCAACGAAACATAATTTTATATTTAATACCACGTATGATTTAATTATGAATTTTTATTTATCTTTTTTATCCATTCCCATGATAAAGAAACGTTTTTGGGTAACAATCACTTTGTCTATCATATGAGTTTTTACTAATCATTCGTGATACTCTTAATTAAATCATGATTTAGTTATTTTTGAAAGGTAAAAATTTTATTATATATCATATATATTAATTAAAAAAATCATTTATAAGAATATATAAATTTTAGATATATGAAATTTAATGCACCGTTGAAGGAGACGGTATACCATACGTACGAATGAATATTGTTTCCATTTTCTTGTCAGGTTAAAATTAAAGAAAGTATATTATATATTATAAATAAAGAATAATTCTTATATCATATAACACATATATATTCCTAAAAATTTATCCTAATTAGCATCTATGAAATATATATAAATAACAAATCATTTCACATTTTGGAGATGTTAAGCCATGTGTGTGCACAAGCGACATTATAATTTTACAAATATATGAAACGATAATGAGATAGAAATAATCAAATAATTGAAGAAATATAATTATTCATTAAATATAATATATAATTATTAATCCCATCATTATTATCACTCATATAGGATTTTGATGAAAAATGAATTGTATCGTTATGTGGAGATGGTAAGCCAAACTTACACAGGAGTTATATTTTCAATGTTTTGATAGGAAATGGGAAATAAAATGGTTTTTTCATAATAGTAAAAAAATAATAAATATTAAAGATAATGATGATAATATTTTATGATATATATAATATATTTTGACGAGTTATATGATAATAAAATAATATAATGATCAGTTAGAGAGATTACCTCTTTGAAACGACTTATTTACATTTCTTCTAATGGGATTAAGAGTTGGTCTATTTGGAAGAAAATCACCTCTATAATGTGTCTTGGGTTGTTCATATGGGAAATGGGAATGTTATGGTGGATATGGGATTCTTAATGTGATTTGGACAAGTGAGAGAAGAGGTTCCCTCTTATAATTGAGGTGAGTTTTCTTTTTGGAATTTCTATTAATATTAATTTCTTATAAAATAAATATAAATCCAAATACCTCAAAAATTTTATGGATTATACATAATAGAGAGATAAAATTTTAAATACCACCGACCAATTAATTTTAGACAGTTTTTGATCTAATTTTATAACATTTCTTTTTTGATTAACACTTAGTTAACATAATTTAATTTTAACAATTCTAACAATGTTTTTAATGTCTAGGGAATGTATTTTTTTCCATATAATGTTTCAATTTTTCAATATATGGTAAAATTATGATATATTAGACAATATATCATACTGTTTTCCTTATTTAATATTTTTATGTTTTTTAAAATATTCAATAAATTATTACTCATATAAAATATAATTACTCTCAATTTTGACATTATTTGTCAAATTACATTGTAGAAATATAATATAAATATGATATCATCAATCCAAATCATTAAAATTATAAATACATTGTGAAATTAGTCCATATAATTCATGGATGGAATTAATTATACCAAATTATATTTATTTTAATATTTTTAACAAAATATATTTGATTTTTCTATTAATTAAACAATTACCGCATCAACATTGTACAAGTATTTAATTTAATAATTTAATCCCTATATATTAAAAATAAATAATCCTAATGAATATTAATATTTTATATTTAAAATAATTTTTTATATTCCTTGATAACCACTAAATTTATATCCATAAAAAATGTTATATTTATTAAAACATGAGGGTGAAATATTTGACACCCCTTAGAATAAAATACTATAAAATCCTTAAAGTCATACATGCAAGTCATAGAGGCCATAAAATCTGCCCAAGTATGTTTTTGTTCATACATATGTCAAAAAATAAACTTATGAAAAGTGTTAAGGTGATTTAATAAATTTTTACACTTAATTGTGATATTTACTGTTTACTGTGTTAATTAAAAAATTAATAAATTTAATATTCATATGCTCATAAATAAAAGAAAACCTTTTACATAATTTGAATTCACTGATTCCCAATATGGTATTATATTTTTTAAATTTAAATCACAGATTTTTCAGTAATAAATTTAAAATTATTCTCATTGATGGCATGAGAAAATTGTTTATCAATGTTTAAAACAAGCAAAAGATTAAAATGTTTTTATATCAATGTTCAATGTAAAATTGACTTCAATGAAATAAATTGAATTAAATAATAAACAAATATTGTTATAATTCTTTAAATCAAATTAAAACAGTATTTTAACACATTGAATTATTTTCATGATAAATGTTGTTTTTTATTAAAATTTAATATTTTTCAATATTCATCAAAAAAAGAAAATTATCATAAAAATACAATAAAATCAACCAAATTATGTTTTTATATTTTAATTAAAAATATTTAATTTATTTTTTAAAATAAAATATATTAATTTATCATGAATTTCATTTAAAATTTCTTTTCTATTAAAATGCAGTAAGATTATACTTTTGAGAAATATAGGGTCTTATGAGAAAAATTGGGGTTGTTCTTATCTTTTGATTATAAAATATATAGGATGAATATAAAAAATATTTTTGATTTTATAACATATTTATTTCTCAAATATCATTCCTTAATTGTAATTATTTTAACTTAATACCACACAATGGCTAGAGGAGCATAAAAACTAGAATTTTTTTTATTATAATAAATTTATATATATATTATTTTCTCTTTAATTGGTATTCAATACCGTTATCTTTTAAACCCTATATTTTAATATGTTAGTTCATACAATTAAAAAATGTTATCTTAATGAAAAGTTTATATCTTACTATATTAAATAATCTTATTTTAGTAATATACAATTGTTAGGTAAAATGCATTATTACGTGTAAAACATCTGTTGAGAGAAATTAGGATTGTATTTAACCAAAGTTAGGTATTATGTAGTGTATAACTCAATATAATCTTGGAGTCATGACTCTCGTCAATATCGACTTGGTTTTTCATATAAAAGAAGCAAAAATAGTGTTTTTCATATAACAAAATCTATATTCAGTATTGTGTGAAATGAAAAATATTGATAATATTAAAATATATATATATATATATATATATATTAGAAAATATTAGGATGCTACATTCACTCCCCATAAAATTAATTTCACCCTCAAAATACACCTGGGTTATCAAAGGGTTAATAAATGAAATCTTTTTTATTAGAAACCAAGCGAGTAAAAAGGAATACTAAAACAACCTCTTAAAATTAAAAGCTAGAAAAATATAATGATTACCCAAAGCAACACATAACTAGGATTACATATAGAAGAACATAGGTAGAATGTGAAAATGTGGACTTCCAAGAGAAATCTAACCAGCGATGGAGAGTGACAGACAACCTGCTTAGGTTAACATTACCAATTACTAATCCTGAAAACTATCATGATCTAAGGTTCCATTTGATTCATCAAAGAATAAGGCACTAGGATAGCCTTTTTAGTTTCAAGATAATTTCCCTTGTATTGATGAATTTCCATGATAATATATAATTACTTATTTCAGTACAATATCACTCTTTTTCACGCATCACCTTTTTTTCTAAAAAAGAAGGTAATTTTTTCATTTTTAATGAACTAACAGATCATAGGATATATAATAATCCATCCCATTTGTCATTAATTATAACCAAAAAACATTGATTGAAAAGGTTATAAAATAATCATAATTCCTCATGTCATGAGATAATACTTTAATATCACAAACATCATCTAATGTTTAACTTCATCTTCCTATAAATGGTTCACCTCATAACCCATATAAAATCTAAAAATAAACAAAATTATAAATGAGGTCACAAGATCATATTAACATTTATCCCCCATATAATAAAAAGTATCTATTGGTGGTCACAATCCAAACATGTGAATATATTTTACAAGTATTCACTTGAAACATGGTAATAAACTAAATTACCATATATCATTATTGAATCACGCATGTTTCTTTATTCAAAAAATAATTAGATGTATTCCATGAATAAAGAAATTCTATAAAAACCAATCTTGATAGAAAAAACGTTTTTTCAACAAATCATTTAACAGATATAAGGTAATCGACCCCATCCAATTCGACTATTGATATCCAACATGTCTTTTATCAAAACGACATTATCTTAACATTTAGAACACATTATTATTATCTTTACCTTAATCATGTGTTTCCAATAAATGTTACATTTACCTTAAGTCATGTTTATTTTCCACCATATATATTCAATATATTATTGAAAGTCCTTAGTGAAAATTGAAAATTTATCAATCCTTTTAATATTCACCATTATATATATTTGAATCCAAATAGAAAAATATTTCAATACATGAAGTTTAAAGATGTGCATATAATACGTTCTTCCTTGGTTTATAAGTATATTCATAGGTTAGGGTATTGAGTTGGGTAATGCATGTGTTGTCCATAGATTAAACATTGAATTCTATGAAAATTCATCACTCTTTGGCCCTTTTCCTGCATAAATAACATCTTCCCCGCCATTTAGGGTATTCCTCATGGTTCTTCTTCCCTTATTATTGACAAGATATAAATTGAATCATGTTTCCTCTATGTTCCATGACAAGTGATAATTTTATAAAAGTAAATATTTCCTCTATTCCTAATGTTTGGAATATGACCAAAGCTATCTTTTATTAATAATATATCATGATAGATGATTTAACATAATCAAAATATTCATCCTTCAAATGATCATCACATTTGATTGTTCATCCGATTTATTTATCACATTCATTGTAAACCTTGTGCCTTATGATTCCCTCCATTGACTAAAACTATAATGAACAATGAGATAAACACTTATCAAGGTCAAAACCCATATATTCAGGAAAAATTACTTATACTATATTTAAATTATGACACATTCCTTAATCTAAGACACCTTAGGTTTATCAAAAATTTTCCATTTTTAATTTATTTTTAAATACTTCATGTTGGATAATAATGCATGTTTGAACTTCCAAGGAATATCCCCCATGAGTGTCAAATTAGGTGCGCAGTAGGGCCCATTTTCATGCACCAATTTCTGCATGAGTCAGAACCGACACACATTGTAAGAGTTGTTACCTCTTGGTACATCCATTATAGATCCCCATCCAATTTTATTATCTATACAGGGTCTATTATTCATGGAAAACACTCAAACTATAATTTTCCAAAATTCTAGGACGTTTTACTAAGCATTAACTAGTCATTAGGGACATCCCTATGCATATCCTTATAAATACACCTAGGGATCTCACTAAGGATTTCCAGTCCTAGTTTTATAAGAATTACTAAAAATTTCCACTAATACAAACTATAATAACCCTAGAAATTCATAAAATACCATTACACCATTGGATTGGAATAAATAATACATTACACAAACACACCCATTAATACTATATTAGTATAGTGACTTTGGAAACTTGGAACTCATTATTCTAATTTTGCAAAAGAACTTCAAAATATTCCATAAATATATTCCCTTTTATTATTATTGCATACAACATTAATTTATATCATGGGTAAAAGAAACATAAGATGGGTGATCACAAAAACATAGTACAGGTCAATAAAAGAGATATGAAAGCCTATTCATGAGAATATGGTTATTAGAACATGATCGGGAAAATAGACACTCATACCTTGTGTATCAATTATCTTAAATTGGAATCATGGATTAAATATTGGATGTTTATAAGACATGAATCATAAGGAAAAAATAATCCTAATCCATAAAATTATAGCATAATAATATGACATGGAATTTATGGGGGACACAAAAACATATAAAATGATTTCAATAGTAGTCATAGAATAACTACCAAGGCTATCTTTGTACTAAGGGTCCATTCCCAAACCATGTTAGTAGTCACGATTCACTCCCATAACCATCTTGGTAGTCATGGCTCACTCCCATTACTATCTAGGATGTCATGGTTCACTCCCAAAACAATCTTATCAGTCAAAGTTCACTCCCAAGGCCATCATAGAGGACAAGGTCTCTTATCTTCATCTCACAAGATAAAAATCATTACCCCAGGAATTAGAGAGATATATAGGTCCAAATAATCCCATAATTAAATCATAAATATAGGTTCCAAAAGATTATAAATCATGTGTCATATCAAAATTCATGAAATGAAATGGGTTTAAATGAAATCCAATCATGTAATAACTCATCGAAAGGAAATATAATTCTAAAACACTAATCCATCATATACATAAATTATTCATATAAAGTGTATGAATATAATAATTGAATATTATCCCTAGTATAACATAATAATAATCAAATAACACTGTATTAGATAGAAAATTAATTAGAAAGATCACTTGCAGAAATTTCATAAGAAAAATATAGTTCCGTCATTGAAAGTTGATTTTAAAAATCAGAAAAAAAATTTAGAATTTTTAATAAAATATAATATTGAAAAAAATAAAGGAAGAGTTATTTATATTTTAAAATCATAGAAATCTATGTTCTTAAAAATTATTAGAAATATTTAAATATACTTTGAAAACTCTTTTAAAATGTTTTATTAGAAAAAATTACGTTGAAGAATGACGAGAGAATAACGTTACATGAAACTTATAATATCTTAAAAACAATTATATTCCTGATAAAATTTGTTAATGAGTAGTATATACACCGCATAAAATGATACACATTCATAACCTAACATGTTTCTCAAAGTAAGTAAATTTAGACAAAATTAACTAGCTGATTTTCTATATTTTGAAACTAAAATCCCATGAAACTGAGATCATAAAATTTTTATATAAATAACCATAAATTTAAGCTTAAATTTCATCACAAAAATTAATTGGAATTATACAAAAACTTAAAATAAATAGTTTGTGAACATTTCTTATATGTTATGAAAAATAAAAGTGGGATATACATCCCTTAATATTTGAGTAACATTAGAATTGTGTACCCCGTAAAAGAATGACATAAATTAAGTATTTTAATATCATTAAATAAATAATATTAATGATATAAAATTTCATAGGATAGTATAAACACCACAAAAAAAAGATAGTTTTGAATATGTCATGTATCTCATGGTAATAAAATGTGAGATGAAATTATGTTACTTGTAGTTTTGACTTCTTACAAACACGTTAAAAAACATTGTATAATAAATATAAGTTTATTATAACTCAATAAGAAACCCATATTAATATATTTAATTCCATATACTAATTAATTATGACTTTTTATTACCCATTTAGTAACAATTCCCATGTTAAAGTAAGGTCATGGTTACTAACCACTTTGTTTATTGTTGGAGTTTTGAATTTTCATTCTTGATCTACTTTCTGAAATTATGATTTACCTTTTAAAAAATGGAAGACATGAATTATATATCATATATAATAAGTATATATACATTTATAACAATATATATAATACATATACATATATATATATATATATAAATTAAATGGTATATATAGTTCATAGAGACGGCTGGTCGTACGTACGCAAGAACGCAATTTCCATTTTAATGTCTGGTTAAAATGAAAGAAAGTATATGATATATTATCAATTAATAATAATTTTAGTTCCATATAAACCATATATATTAATAAAAATTTATCCTTATAACCATCCACAAAAAATATCAGAATAACGAATCACATCACATCGTAGAAATGGTAAACCATACATATGAACATGCGGTGTAATAATTTTACCAAAATTTCAGATGTCCAAAATAGGGATATGATATTATATTTTGAGAAGTATAATTATATATTAAATATAATAAATAAATATTAATTCCATCATAGTTCTCACTCATAAAACATGGTGATGAAAAATGAGTTGTATCTCCATGGGAAGATGGTAAGTCGTACATACGCACGAGCAATACATTCATTTTTTGCGTGATTGGAAATGCGATGCATAATGTTGTGTTCAAAATCATAATAAAATTTCATAATATTTATTATAATTAATTTATAATTTTATGATATATATCCTTTATTTATAAGAGGTACATATGACTAGAAAAATAGAATGATTGGTTAAATAAAATTCCTCTTCTTTGGAAGGACTCCTTGATATCTCCTTAAAAAGACATTAGAGTTAGTCTATTAGGGAAGATGATAAACTCTTAAATTTGTATACGGAAGTTGATAAGGGAAATGGATATGCTATGGAAAATATTTAATTCTCATGGTGGTGTAAAGATGTGGTAGAGGAGGTTCCCTTTTATAATTGACTCGTGGGGTGATTTTTGAATTTCTAAAAATTTTATTTTAAATAAATTAAATATCATTTAAAATACCTCAAAAATGACATGTATTTAAAAATAATATGATATAATATTTTAATATCATCATCCAATACATTTTATTCTGGTTTTTATGTAATTAAAAACCTTATAGTTTTTATTAACCCTTATTTAACCTATTTAAATTTCAACTATGCTAACAATGTTTGTAATGTTAAAAGAATTTAATTTTTACATATAATGTCTCAGTTGGTTAATATATAGTAAATTTATGATATTTTAAACAATATAGAATCCCCTATTCATTATTTAATATTTTTAGGATTTTCCAATAATTTGATAACATATTTCATTCATAAACGTCATTCTTGTCAATTCTGACCATATTCATTACATGATTTATTATCAATATCACAACTAAATGTTATATTCCAAAGAAATAATTTAAATTATCAATAACACGTAAATGTAATCTAAAAAATTAATGGGTTGAGTAAATTATGTAATATATTAATTTTTAAATATTTTTAATAACATTTATTTTATTCTGGAATTAATTTAAAATAATAATACATCATCACTATGCAAGATGAAAATTTAATTATTTCTTCCCTAAAAATAAAAAATTAATTATCATGATGAATATTTAAATTTTTTCATTAAAATAACTATTTATAGTCAAATATATCCTGAAAATACAACATATAAACATCTAATTTTAATTAAAAGAAGATTGGGACATTAAAATAAAATATTATAAAGGCCTTAAATTCATCAGTGGCACCAAGAGGCCATAAAATCGACCCCATGATTATTTTGGTCAAAACTATATCATGAAATTAAATTATTTCAAGTCTTAGGGTAATTTAATAATATAAATTTTATACTAAATTATCCTATTTACCCTATACTGTGTTATTGAAACATTCGTAAATTTACTATTCACGTGGCCAAAAATAAAAGAAACCTATTTAAATAATTTGGACTCACTGATTGAAAATAAAGAATAAATTTTCTAAAATTATTATAAGTGAAATATCTGTTATAAATTTTAAATTAATCTTATTGATGAAGAAAGATAACAATTTATTAATGTTTAAAACATGAAGTGGTTTGAGATGTTTTATATATAAAAATTCGATTTAAAATTGATTTCAGTGAAAAAAATTGGATTAACTGATAAAAAAATATAATAATAACTTAAAATGAGTTAAAATTATAATTTTACATGACAAATTTTTTGAATTTGTTTTTTTAATTAAAATTTTGTATTTTTCAATATTCATCAAAACATGAAATTTATCAAAAAATGCCAAAAATTCAATCAAATATTTTTTTGATATTCAGATTTTAAATATGGTGATTATATCATCAAATTTAATATATAATATTTTCTAAAACTAGATTTGAAATAGGTTCTCCATTAAAAGGTGTTAAAACTACCCTTTTAAAAAAAATTAGGTTTTAGGCGTAAAATTGGTATTTTTCTTATGTAATTAATATAAAATATATTGGATAAATATAAAATTCTATTTTATTGAATTTATAACAAATATATTTTATTAATATCATTCACTAATTGTAATTAATTTAATTTATTAAGACAAAATGACTTTGGGATAATAAAAATTAAACTATTTCCTTTATATTAAATGGGTATTTATTTTCATTTTAAATTAATTGGTAAATAATAAATTGATGTTTTAAATACTATATTTTCGTATAATATGTATTAGTACATATAAACTCTATCTTATTGAAATGGTTATATCTTTATATATTAAATTACAATATTTTAATAATATATTATTGTTTGGTAAAACATGATCTTTCATGTAATACAAGATATCAAAAACATGACACTATAGGTAACAGAAGAGAAGAATAGTGTTATTTATACTTAATATTAATCCATGTATTTTTCTTATTGAAATCTGGATTTGTTTCTACCTATAAAATAATCCATACGAAGTGTTTTTCATATATTAAAATCTTTATTTGTATTATGTGAATTAAAAAATATCGATATGAATAAATTAATTTGAATATATACATATATATATATATATATATATATCAAAAATTCATGGGGTGTTGCATGAGGTCAGTAAATTGAGGTACTTTATGGTTATTGTGTGTAATTTAGGGGTGAGGTGGGGGAACATGGGAAGTACATGAGGTGCGAGGGTTGAGGTTATATTGCTAAAGGATGGTTCAGGTGGGGGAATAAGGATGTGGGTAATGGAGGGGTGGTGCAATATGAGGGATTAGGGTAGGGGGTGTGGGTACGAGAAGGGGGGGGAAGGGTAAAGGGAAAATGCGGGTAGGGTGTGGTATAGGAGGGGTGAGGGAGGTAACAGACAGGTGGGGGAGGTGGTGGTCAATTTATTATATTTCTCCTACTATAAAAATATATAATAAATTTCATATATATATATATATATATATTTATTTCAAAAAAAATCTGAAATTTATTTGAAATATCGGTAAATGAGGGGTCACAAAAAACGTTTCTAAAAGACGTTATAAAATGAGGTGCCGAAAAATAAGGACATTAATAAAAACAAAAATCATAGATATTTTAATGACAGTTATTTTCCGATGTTTCTAAAAAATTTCTGAAAGTGAGGTGTCTCTATATAGAGATAAGCACAAAGGTCTCTAATTTTGTGATGCTTAAAATCACCGCTAAATGTAGATGTTTATAAATATCACTGAATATGAACTACTTATAATCATTTCAGGATTAGGGACCCCATATTTGAGATGATTTTAATGACACATAGACACCTAAATTATAAAAATTTAAAAATGTCTTTATACAAAACAATGTCACTAATTATTTTTCTTATTGTGGTAGATCTCCATCTTTGTAGAATTGATATGAATTATGAGCCAACCTACAACTTTTGGGGGAAACGACTACTTTCAGACTACCAACACATCAACATAAGATATGATGTGAAGGTAATTCCACTCAGTAATGCATGTAAATATTTAGAGGGAGCTATCTAGTACACATGAATCTCATGTAACTGCACAATAATCCTTGTGGAGGTCCCACATTTCCCCACCACACTCTACATGCCAAGGGGATTATTCTCCAATAGAGGACACACTCCCTTAGAAGGCTCGAATATGGGTGTAACACACTATTGATTGAGGACCAATAGCCGATATCATGTAGGAGCATTGAACTCTACCAGTGTAGTGTATGTGGGCACATTACCGGGTGGGGTAGGGTGTTTCCAACCACATTAATACTATGATTCCCATATCGGATTGCTGTCACGGGATAAGAATTACTAAATGAATTTTCTTACATTAATTTCCTCATATTGTTTCTTTGATTCCAAAATTAGTGCCACTATCATATTATAAGAAAAAAACACCAAGGATATGCTAATCACAGGCTAAATTTGGTTCTCAAATAATAAGATATGCGTTGAATAATTCTCCATGAAAAGTAAAAAAATGTACATAGGGAACACAACATGTGACATCACCCTAACACTTGTGTGTTTCCTCACTAGTACATGGATTTTCCCACCATGTGAAAATAAAATTCATGTACATGTAGTACATAGAGCATCCTAAGATCTTGTGTATGGCCATGTCTTCTAGCCTCTGCCTATATACATTATCATTTTCATATGTACATGGATATGTTATGGTAACATATCACTGTCTATTTTCACATTATTTATCAAGTATCCTTTGGGCATGGCCATGTAATAGTAAGAGGAAAATGTCCCTTTTTCATGGGGTTTCTACCCATGTACTTGACTACATGGCCATGTCCCACTACACTGTGTGTACTCTATGAAAACAGGGTGTTTCCCCAAAACTCTTTCAACCCCCTATTAGAAGAACACACAAGAAATTTTTTCTGAAGTGCACATATTGTGATCAATATTTTGAAATGGTAAATCCTTTAAAACCACACTTCATCTCATTTCAGCAGTTATTTATGGTAGAAACCATCTCCCATATTCCTAATATGCATAGAATGTCAAACGGGATTAGAAGGAATATTTTAGTCATTTTAATTAATTAATTAAACATAATTATTTAATTAACATCACCATCCTCTAATGGACTCATTCCATAGAATGTGTTACACCAAACAACATTATATCAAACCTATGGTAAACACCACATACTGGAAACAATCATAATGTCTTATTTCTCATCTAAGGTCACAAAAAAGGGCAATCATTTTTTTTAAATTATGTATTAACATTATTTAAAATAAATTATTATCTTCAATATATTATTTCAATGTTCTCACCACACCCAAAAAAGTCATTAAATCTGATGAAAAATCCAACAGTATATATATATATATATCCTACAGATTGGACTAATAAAATCATATTCATTACATCAATGATTTATGATCTTATAAAACATATTTGAATGGATTATGATTATGTCATTGGGGTTCTATAATTATATATTCCTCCCATGGTAAGGGTAAATATGACTATCACATAATATAATAAATACTAAAATGGGGACTGAAGCTAGTTAATTAAGGGGATATTTCCACTATGAATGTCTTAGGAGTGAACCTTGACTCAGGATATGATAGAATTAGTAGTAATAATAGTCCAATATGATAGCCATTGCAGTGATCCTTGACTAAGAGAACATTTTATTTTATAATGGGTATCTATATAGCATATTTCTTATCTCAATGTTATTCTCTAAAAAATATTGTTTTTTGATACCTTTTTGATTATGTCTTATAAACTATCAAGATAAATGACATGGTTCATAATTATGATCAATGATATGTTGTGTATGGGTTTTCAAATGTTAATATATTTTTATCAAACCCTTATAACTATTTTATGTTTATGTGATCATTTCCCCCAGGGCATAGACAGGTGGAAAAAACCTTGTAGGGTGTCAAGGAGGCCTGGTTCAAGTCCCCCTGTAATCTTGCATGTGTTTATTTCTTTGTTTCTTTGTAGATTTCTAGTTCCCCTTAACTGGCCATTTATAATATTATTTTAATGGGAACATAGATATGTACATTTTTTACTCTTAAAAAGAATATTAGATTTCACTTTCTTGTATTTCCTATCCCTAGGTTATGATGAATAGTTTTAAGTTGTGTATGTATAAGAAGAGAAATATGTGGTAATATCATTTTGGGTGATAATGAATATCATTCATAAAATAAGAATATTATTTATCTAATCTCAAAATACACAAAATATTTACAATATTGTTTCATGTATTCGTAAAATATTTTGATTATTCTTCTACAATGATGAAATATCTATTTATAGAAGCATGGGTTTCTATAGTTCGTATAAGAATTAGGTTAAGAAAATTAGTTGAGATTACCATTTTATAAATTTAGTGAAAATGCATATGGTAAGTCTATTTTTAGGAAAACATCCAATTTTTTAAAAGATATGGATTATGTGGTTTTCATAGAAATACATCATTATCTTGATACTACATGAGGAGATGATATTTGAAATAGATTCTTTTAGGGGAAATAACCTAGAAATTTTTTGGATTAATATATCTCATTAATCATTACGGTGAATTGTGAGTGTTCCCCTACTACAAAGTTGGTTTGAATCAACCATGGTATATTCATTTGTTTATTTAAAATTTCCATATCAAACATTATGAAGGATTTAAACAGATAATGAACATGAATGCCCTAGATTAAATATATGATGTTATAGAATGAAAAGATTACATCACAATTTATTAATCATAAAAATGAATTTTAATTATTCTGTGGTTTCCCACAATTATTGTTGTTTCTCACTCAATGATTTTAGTTTGATTAAATGCATGGAATCTAATGAAAATGTGTTGAATTTTGAATTTTAAGGACATTGAATTGTTTTTCCTTCTGAGAAATCAGATTTTATGGGATATAGATTGAAAAGTATTACTTTTATCCATATAAATCATTCACAAAATATGAATAATGTTGATCATACAATAAATAAATGGAGGGGATAAAATTATGTTGAGTCCTTAATGAAGAAACACAAATCTTCTTTTTGTGGGTTGATATATCCTCTATTACAATGAAATTGACCAACATCACTGAAAAGATATTTTTCATTCTAAAATGTTTAGAAAAAGAAAATTCTATTTCATTTTTCCATATTTTGTATGAAAAAAAAATAAATGGTTGAGTCTTTTCAAGAACACAATGAAATGAGAAGAAATTTACTCTATAGATTTTGATGTGTTTGTGAGCATATTTTTTTGTAGGTACTTTACTCATATTCTTTATATGAAAGTAGAGATTGAATAACTATTTCTAAAGAAAAATATGATGAATCCGTTAGTACATATGTTTAAATTTAAGAAAAAAACAAGGTATTATTATAATTTTTTCATCCAAAATTTATGCAATATTGATATATTCTTCTATATATTAAAAACAATTCTCTATAGGTTGATATCCATATAATAATTCAGCACCTTTGAAAACATTATTCTATATACAACCAATGTAGAAATGGATATTGAAGTCACTAAAAATATAATGATTTTGATTAGAAAAGAAATTCATAATTCAAAGTTAATTATAATAATACATATTATGTGGAGAAAAATAAAATATTTTCTATATGCTTGAATTTTTGATGAAATAATGGGGGAAATTTTTCTAAGGGTACTAGTTAATATTTTTAGGTGTGGGAAGGGAGATCATTAGAAAATATAATTCAGAAGTGATGGGTTGAATAAGTTATCTAATAATGATGGTAAATCACTACACAGTAAACCACACATAGTCCAGTGTATCAAATACATGGTGTTTTGAAAAAATATTAACTAGTTCTCAAATATGAAGGTGAATGAAAGTGATCAATCATAGAAACCACTTGACCCCAGAGATATATAAAAATATCATGTTATCACCATTTCCAATCTAGGGTATAATAAATGATTGGTAATGGTTTATATACCATCAAATATAGAAAATTTAATGTCTTATTGGGTTCTGTCAACTCATACTCATTTACATATAAGAAATTTTTTAAAGTTAACTCAATACGACCTCAATTATAAGATGCCGAGATAATGGTGAATAACATAATGGTATGATGATCCCATATCATATTTATAGTTACTCTACATTTGAATTTTGTGGGAACATGATTCCTAAAAAAATTTGATTCTTATAGTAGTTTAATTGTATATGATTTTGGGTTTGGAATGTATTTCATTATAAAAATAACATAACAATTTCATCGGAATAAATGACTTATTTCATATTCTGAACAAACTGATTATCATTTATCTATGTGTGGAAGAATATAAACATCCAATGGATATTAAATTTATCTTTTGTGTCTTAATTTCTATCCAATAATCATATTGATCTCAAATGTATGGGTTAAAACTCAATATTGAAGTTATTACTATTTTATGTGAGCCTATTGATGTCTTACAAAATAATTCATGATGGTTCCTTCAAATTGTGATATTTTTTAATTTAACACATATATGGTCCTACATATGTTTCAAAAAATACTTATTCAATGGACCTTTTTGAGTTAAAAAAATTATAGAGGAAACTCTCGGAGAATCTTGACAATAGATTCATAGAAACTAGTTCATCACCTTAGGGTGAACATGTTCTTTTTTGTTTATAAAAAAATTGGTTTGATGCATCATTTAATTTATTATCTAAATAATAACATGATAAATATCCATAATTGGCACCCTTTATCATGTATTGATAATTTGTTTGATCAATTAAAATGATATAAATATATTTACAATATAGACCACTAATCCTAAAACTATCAATAGATGGTCAAAAGTTATGACATACCCAACAAATCATTTTTTATGAGGTAATTACATTATGAATTTATAGTGATTCCAGTTTTTCTTAATAATTTTACTATTAAATGAATATATTTAAATGATATTGTATTTTTATATTACATTGATCAGTTTTTGATAGGATTTAATGAAAATATTATGTTATATTCCGAAAAGGAATAAAGAAAATTAATATTACTTGAGAATTATATGAAGAATTTTAGGAATGAGAATCTATATGAACAATATACCAAGCGATATTTTTGGATTAAAAAATATACATTCATGGGTCATACGATCCCAGGTTGATGAATTTTGGAGGATCCTTCCAAGAAAAAAGTAATTGAGAAATGGCCTAGACCAAACACTATTTTTGAAAACCATGTTTTATTATGTTTTCTATATATTACCATTGTATGTAATATATTTCTCTGAGTATATAATCATTTCACTAAGATGATTTGGTAGGGAGTTATGGTATTTTTGGTAGGGGGAATTGGAGATAATTTTATTGAGTTGAATAAAAGTCTGGTTAGTTCTTCGACAATCTTCTTAACATGTATTTGAGAAGGGTTTGTGATCTACAGTGATCTATAAAATAAGGGACATGGATGTTTCCTCATTCAAATTAATAAGTTGATACCATATTCCTCACTACAATTATAAATACAAGAGAATAATTATTTAAATCATGATATGGAGCTATTAGTGATAATTTTTGTTTTCAAGATATGTAGGATTTATCATTATGGTCAAATATGTGACATATATAATGACAATAAAATCCCTAAATATTAAATATATTAAATTATAAATTCATATATAAATAGTTTGATATTCACTGGAGAAGTTGGTTGCAATTGATTATATATTATGACTTCTCAATACATTACCACACTAGGATGGTGAAAAAATGATGGAAATTCTCTAAGATGGAAGGACCATTCTTGTTTTTTCATGAGATGGATTTAATGAGATTTAATACATATTGATTTGATGAAAGTGAACCTGAATTACTTAGTAATGTATATATATATCCTTTCATTCTGATATGAATGTTCAACCATATGTCCATTTGAGAATTTAAGAGGGATAGAGGGAAGATGTATAATTGCATAAAATGGTCAGAAATGTTTCTGAGTTCAACCAATAATTTGATGGAATGTTACATTTTTGAATAAGAGTATGTGTCTCATAAATTCAAAAACTTAATAAGGAACTATTTGATAAATATCATAGTTAGTAATTCTCAATTCATGCATGAATTATGATTATGTATAAGGATATTAAATTATATTTCATGTGGGACATGATGGAAAAAGGATATTGAAAAGTATATATCTAAATTCATAGTATGTTAGTAAGTTAAGGTTGATGAATATTACTCTAAGAGGATGTTACAATGAATACACACAGTTTAATTAAAATGAAAAAAATAACACCACTGATTTTTCCAATGGACTAATAAAAACCTCTAAAGTCAATATTGTTATTTATGTTATGTTCATCCACGTTATGAAATACCTTACTACATTATAGCAGAAAACGTTCCTGTATTTAATATATTTCTATAATATAAATTAATATTAACATTTCATGGAGTACCACATCCTATTGTATCTGGCCAATATCAAAGGTTTATATATTTATTCTTGGAAATCATTTAAAATGATCTAGATTCTACGTTATGTTTCATTAATTATTGCCATTATTATATAAATGTTCAATTTGATAGGAACACTCAAACCTTGTAGTATATTATGGGATCTTATTATATGGATTTCATAGCTGGTTGGGATCAACACCTTACTCCAGTCTAGTTTTCATATAAGTATAGCTCTTAATTAGAAATATAGATGGATCCTTATGAATACCTACATGGAATGAATTGTATAAATCCAATTTTTTATGATGAAACTATAGAAATATATGTATTGGGACATAATTTAGTTGATAGAATTGTAGATAGGGTTAGAACCAATCAGTAGTACCTTAAAGAGGCTCTATGTGGAAAAAAAATATGATGAAATCATTAGTGAAATCTAAAATTTTATATTGAGTAAAGAGTTATTTTGAATATATATGTGTAAAATGATTAGTAGATTCAGGAATAAAGGAAATCTAATCACTAGGTATATTTTTTTCTTTGTGATTGTTTACTGTGTAAGGAAAGAATCTTATCATTTTGTGCTTCCTTTGAACCTATCTCAAGTTCACAGTGTGTTCTGTGTATATCTCTTAAGAAATTATATACATGATCCCTCATATTAAATTAGCACAATGTTTATAGTGATTGAAATGATATTTCATATAGTGAATAACCAACAATAATCTTAAATCATGTAGATAAAGTGATACAAAAATAGTATTCACTTGGCTAATATTCTCTAGAGGAATATGAAATTCAAAGAAAATCATTGGGAACGAAATGAAGTGATGAAATGGTGATATAATTATTTATTTTTATTTTATTTATAGTCTATAGAGGTTGAAATTCCATTTATGGGGTAAAATATAAGACCCTATGATTTTATGATATACTTCCCTTCAAATAAAAATACATTTTTATAGAATGTATTACACACAAACCCATGTCAAATAGAATGATATTATAATACAATTTTATAACCTAGTTGTTTAATTTTCATAGTGAATAGAGATTTTTTTTAAAAACTATTGAATATTGTGAAGATAAAACAAATATACTGATAAATAAATACTCAATTTTAAATAAATAATTTTCTTATTTAAAAATGCATGTTTCCCTAAAAGTTGATTCAAATGCTTCTTCTAATAAATTTCATAATTATTTTCCACCATATATAGTAATTTTATTTTATTAAAATGGATTCCTTTTTGAAATCATCATATCAAAATTTTAAAAGGGTGAAATTTCTTGTATTTTTATAAAAAGATTTATTTTACATTAAATAAAAAAATACAGAATTTCATGTAAAAATTTTTTATTTTTAAAAATATAAAAATATTAATTTTTTTACTTGGTTATGAACTTACATGATTTCATTTAAATTATTCATAATCAAATTAAATTAATTATAATAAATATTATTCTTGATTTCGGTATCAAATCATATTATAATTTAGAAGGAATTTGTTATGGGAACTTTATTTTGATCATATTTTTCTAGTTTAATTTTGAAATAAATTATGATAATTGGGTGAATAGAATTTGATAAAATTGATCCCACATTTATATTCAGAATAATTAATATTATTTCATAGGGTGACCAAATTATTTTCATCGTGAACAACAACCATAGTACATATGTCCCACCATAGCACGAGTAAAATGAGTAAAATATGGTTAAAACATTGGGATAATGATTTAAAATTTCTCTTACGTTTGAATTTGTCCTTTTATATGGGTGTAGTTCTAAAATTCTCATCCATTTTTTGAAAATACATAAACATTGTGAATTTTTCTTTGATTGTGGCCTTTATGCTATTTCTTAAAAAAGATTAATAATAATTGTCACTATATAGACTATAATATATCTAATATTTATTCATAAAGACAAAAATTGGTTTTAGTTGGTTTAAAATGATATTTTTAAATGATAATTATTGTTTTTATCATGTTAATTAATTTTTAATTATTATTTATTGAAAAATAACATAATATTCTAACAAAACTTAGAAAAAGTATTTACTCAACTAAAAGAAAAATAAGATAAATGATTTTAGAATATTAAAAATATTAAAATTTTGGTTATTATGGTCAAAAAATTATATATATAAATATAACAAAATATTTTTTTTTTAAAAATAACATTTTTTTGATTTCATTCTTGATGAAGTTAATGTAAAATTAAATGAATAATTCCAATAATGAAATTAATGAAGTTTTATATTATACATTATATTATTAACTTATTAAAAATTAAAAATAAAATTGTACATTCTACCAAGTGAGTGGTATATGGTATAAAATAACAATGATTTTTCATTTATGGGTCAATATTTATTTTATTAAAACATTCATATCCCTTATAAAGATTTTAATTGATATTGATGTACTTGTCAAAAGGGTTACCATGGAAATGGTATAACTAATAGGATAGGGATAAAATGTCAAATGACTTATCTAAATATTATTTTATTAGATATTTTTACTTACCATCATCATATATTATAAATATAAAAATTTATTTCCACAATAATATGAATTTTTCTTAATTTAATAGTTTTTGTAACTCAAAGAGTTCCCCTCCACACACTTATAAAATGGAACATGTTATCCCCTCCTCTTAATACTATTTTATAAATATATATTTAATAAGACCTTAAATAATACCTTCCTAGATTCCTTTACCATTACCCAAATCATATGGTATTTCCAAATGTCCATCATTTTATGGATTAAATGGTAAACCAAAGAAGGATTATCAATGAGAATGTATAACTCCTAACCAAGTACTTTCAATTTTTTAACTCTTATAAGTCACTAGTATTACTAAGGAAATAATATGTTCATTATCCTTAGTATAATGAATTGGTATTATGATTATGGAACCTTCATTATACACCGTACTTTTTATCAAATGGATGTAAAGGTATCACTCATGTGTACGTGTGAACTTCCACCTTCCCATAGAGATCCAATTCATGTTCAAAAAAATTAATTCATTGATAGTTATTATGATGGGTTTTATTTATTTAACTCATATTAATAACATTATTATTAATTTTAATTATATTTTCAGATATACTTTATTAATATCTTATCAATCGGAAAATGATAATGTCACACATGTATATATGTGAACTACCACCTCTATGAAATGATGTGATTCATTTTTCATTTATTATTAACAGGGAAGTAAATTTAGTTATATTTAATAAATATATAATCTATTTATGATATAATTTTGATTATTTAAATATAAAATAATATATACCACTTGTTCATTCTTTTTATTAGAATAAGTGAACAAATTTTTTGGCACATATGGCATACCGCCTCCCTGAATGGCGTAAATAATTTTTCTATACATAACTTCATTTGGATGAATTTAAATAAATATTTAATAATTATATATTATATTATTCTAATTAATAACTTTCAAAATATTTTTTATCCATGATAAATGTAAAGGAAAAACTTTTATGAACTGAAACATTCATGAATAACATAATAATTAACATTGGGAAATGATTATTATAGCATATAATTATTCATAAATGGGTATTGAAATGTTATAATTGGTTCATAAATGATATTATGTATATATAAATAAATATTTAATTGATGTTTAAAAAAATAATTACATTATATAAGAGGATAAATTGCTTTTAAAGTAAGATAAGACATGAGGTAAGGAGTTTATTTTTCAATAACATCTTAATATAAATTACTTATGTTTGAATTTATATTAAATAAATATATATAATAATTTTCTAATAAAACTATTTCATTTTATTATGCTTTTTTTGAAAATTTAATTATCATGTAATAGTTCCATATTTCAATATTTTGTTATTAAAATGTCCAAGAAAAATGTTTTTATGAAATATAGACTCTATTTTCTCTTTAATTAGATTTTTTTCATTCATGTTTATTTTTTATTTGAAATGTATTCAAAAATATTATTGAATTATCATATTAATTTATAATTTATTTTTACCCATTTATTAGTTTACACATCTTTTTTCAATGAAATCTATCATTCATTCTACAAAGGAGTAACTTTTAAATATTTACTAAAAATGTGAATGGAATTATTATTTTAACATAAACTATAAGAAACAATTTTATTATCACCGTAACTACGAAAATATTTGAATCATTCATAACATCTTTTGATTTTTTTTATAATAAATGTTTTTCCTTAATATGTGTGAAATATTTAGATTTTAAATAATGTTTTTAAAATGATAATAATATTTTCATAATTAAGTATTCCACATGATATTTTATAGTAATTTTACATTTAATATAACATACTTCCATGTTTATTATGATTTTCTACCAATATGTTCTAATGATACCTTCCCTATTCGTTAACTAGGTATTTTATTATTACGATGTTGTGTTGTTTTCTAAACCAATTTTTTTATAAATTTATGTTATGTTGAAATGTTGAAATTCTAATGAAACCCATTTCATTTCAAAATGTTATCATATATATGGAATGATTTTGGATCTTAAAAAAACATATAAAAATGGCTTGTGGTTATATGACATGTGGTTCCATAATTATATTTCGAACTAATTCATTGGGAAATGATAGATATCTCATGAGATAATAAGGATATAAATGGGGAGTGATCATAGTTCAGTATGGGAATTTTCCCCCTAAGATATTTTTGGGTGTGAAAATTGGATAAGGATATTTTGGAAAGGGTAGTTAACCTAAAACACTATAATAGTCTTGGTAGTGAACCTTGATTATGTAAATGATTTTCTATGATTATGTGTATGCCAAAAAGTTATGTCTTATGTCAATGGATTGATATCATGGGTCATATTATTTGATAACTTTATTATTCATGTATTATGAACTGTGATGATTAAGTTGATGATTCAATAATAGTATTTTCAATTAACTAGGTTTCTATTTTCAAATGTTATGATCATATTCTCTTTCCCTTATTATAATGTTATATTTAAGTGATCATTTTACCCCATTTTTACCCTTATTGGGATCCGTCATTATTTATCAGCATCTAAGGTATGAATAAATCTGTTTGGTTTTATATGTCTAAGAATAATATTTTGTGGAAGGTAATTTTTAACTGATTTTGATGATATTTTTTCAAATAATATGACTGTGTATCTAGTGTCCAAATACACCAATACTCTATGGTACCTGAGCATGTCATTAAAATATATGAATATTTTTATGATATATATGTATTAAAAGTATGGGTCGCTATATGGAACATTTTATTGGGTATGAGTTAAGATAATCATTACATTATTATGAATCAAAATATAACATCAATGAATATGAAAAATTTATACTATAAATTCTCCACACTGATATAACCCATATGTAGGGGGTTATGTTCGTTTGAAGGATGAATATTCTAGAGGTATAAAGAATTAATTATGGAATAGATATTGTCTCTTCTCCTTGAAAAAGTTCTGTGGTTTTATTAAAATGTTTGTAAAAAAGTGGAATATATAGGTATTTTAAAGACAAAAAACATGGATGGAATAAAGGATTTAATTTTATAGGATGTGCAAATGGTCTCAAGATAAGTCACCTAATAGACAACATATATCCAATAATAACTATCATTAGACAATATGTTGTTATTATAATATCATTATGTAAATATCACTCATATTAAGGGAAATATTATGCAGTGGTTTTATCCATGTAAAATATCCTTGAAGGAAAACAATTTTTTATTAGAGAGACATATAAAATTAGAATTAAAATGGATGAATTTTTTTTCTAGATACTAGATAGACAGATTGGTCATTTATTCATATCTTATTAAAACAAAAATAAAGATATAAATAGTTTTAGGAAATAGGAATCATTTTTTATGCTATATTTTTTTGGATAGGATGAACCATGAACTATGAATGTTAAATAGGTCATGATTTAATGATAGAAGATTATAATAAATATAACATGATATGATAAGTTACCAAATGGTTATGTGAAATTAAATATAATTATTTTAATTTTACAACTTGTGATGAGGGATCATGTTAGATATAGTTTAAATATGTTTTTCATGGACTTATTTAAAGAAATTTTAAGACATCTAAATGGAATTTAATGTAAGCTAATTACATTTACTTCTTGAGAAAACATAAATGCGTTGGAGTCATGATATTCTCTGAAAACACTATGATCAATGAATAAAATCCACTACAGTGATCCATATGAAAAAATTATGGTCCATCACATATTTAATAATTTATTTGGTAATTCATTTATTATATTATTATAATTTTTATGGAATGAAAAAATTATCCATAAACTAATGATTGGAGGTGTTCACCCTTATTCAAAGATTAGGAGAAATTGTTTTTAATGAAATTATTGTTTAAGAGAATTTAAATTCATGTTTTCATCCATAAAATCCAACCCATTAAGCTAAAAGTGATACTGATCAACTTCATAATATTAGTCACAATTTGATATATGATGTTTTGTAAATTTAATTTCAATAGGTATGTTTTTTTCCCCACACATAAGTGAGTAAGGGGTTTCCTTTATAGAATTACTAGAATAGTTGTGATATCACACTCTGATACAAATGTTTTCATTATATTGATTCAGTTTTTTACTAGTATATTATGAGAAATATTTGATATAGTTTTGTTATATGTATCTCTCTATTAGTTTTTCCTGAAATGATTGTGGGATGATTGGTTGAACTGAAAATTATATATCTATTATGGCTTATTTATTAACTAATTAAAGAAATTTGTGTTTTTTTATTTTTTATTTTATGAGGTACTCTAAATATATTATTGATAATATAAAATAATAAATTGATAATATACATCATTATGTCTTCCTTTAGGTAAGATATTTGAACATCTTTCCAAATTAGTTAGCTAGAGTGTGGTTGAACGTGAATTACATCACAATGGCTAGAGGTTATGTGACCTTGACATCTATCCCACATATTATTAATTTACAAGATTATTTAGAAGTGTTTATTATTATTTTTTGGTTATAAGTAATGATTACATATATTTGATAGGAATGCAAATTCTTCATGAATTCCATTCAATCTTCAATAATTTATTGATAGAATTATCTTGGTCTCTCTATTTACTGAAAGGCATTAGCTCCCAACTAGAGAGTTATACATGTTATTTCTCACCAGTATGATACTAAAAGACATCTCATTATTTTCTCATAATATCATGTTTCATATATCTTTTTCATGGATCTTATTAAAACATACAAAGTCGACTAGAAGTGCTGATATATGGTGTCCACATGTGGAGACTAAACACTCATATAAAAGGAAAAACATTGAAGAAATAACAAATAGAAATATATAATAATAAGCCAATGTAGTAATAATAAAAAACCATATTATTCAATATCAAATGAAAATTAGTATGTATACAGTCATACATCCCACCCAATTAACCACATGGCCTATCACATATATAAAAATACAAGAAAGAATCCAATACAAAAAAAAATGAACTACTTCCAAAACTGAATCTCACCTTATCCCATTCTCTAGACTCTATCTGGGTTACCTCACCACACCATACATCACTAGGAATCTACCATACTTGAATATATAATTAACTTGTTCAACTAAGGTCGAATTTTTTTAGGGCTACCATAGAATGGTGTGAGTAAAAGACATTAGTCTAACAAAAATAAAATAACTCCAAAAACAATTAAATATATTTATATACATGGGACATGGTCTGAATAATAAATATAATATTATAGTGAAAATAATAATCATCATCAATCTAGGGGTTCTGGGGTGACTCATTGAATTAAATATACACATTTACCCAGTTTTGAATATTTCTAAGCATTAAAAAACCACCCATGAGAGATCCAAGCGTATACCAAAAACCATATAGAAATTCAAACACCCATGGGAGGATTGTGATACCATGTAAACATACAACATGAATCTAGGGGTTTCACCTGACCTAGGAGTGGTAAGGAAAATTCAATATAATAAGCACTCTTTGGAAACTTAACTCAAAACAAAAATATACAGCATAATATCAGAGTTTTCTCCCCACCATCGAGTTACATGTGGCCTCCATTGTCTTGTGTTAACATCTATTAACTAGATTGTGAACCCTCATATATATATATATATATATATATATATATATGTGTGTGTGTGTGTGTATATATATATATTTTATACATTGAATATAAAATCCCATCATCTCAAAATCATTTCACATAAACCCAGTGGGTTACACCCCCACCATAGAGTGGTAATTTCAATCCCTTACATGTGGAACATTTCTAAATCATTACCCAAACACTCATTATCATATAAAAAATACACACACACACACATAATTTTATTAATATATATAGATATATCATAATTACATGAGTAAATAGCCTCTACATGTCATCTTCTCATACAAATAGGTTATCAACTCTCTTGATCCAACATATGACTCCTAGTTCAGTATCTCAAGTGAAAAATCTATCTAGGTCACTAATACCAATCTAGGATAAAACCAATGACACACAGGTAAAATGGTGAAAAATAATATTGATGTTACCTCCACCACATCTCTATCAATTTATAGTAATAAAATTATGATTAAGAACCAACTAGGGTACACTAGCTCATATCATTGTCTCGAAACACTACATTGGATCCACATTATTGTTTCCATATCTATGGAATAATATCATCCCCTAGAGGTCTTAACTCCCACCATAATCACAATGATCGTATCATAGTCTCATAATCCACATTTTTGATGTCATATTGTCATCATTATAATGAGATTACTTTAACTACATCTACGTTTTTAGTTATCCTAGGTCATTCCACACAAAGCCATGTTATCCATAGACCAACCATTGGAATACCAACTCAAATAATAATATATCAGTGTGGTAGGATGTCTCTACCCACATACATGTAAATTTATATAGTTTTTGTAAGATATATTATGTTTACTTACCTTGACTCTCCAAATGAAAACCATTTCCATTCCATCACTCATCCATACTCAATGGAATTAAATCCAATAACACTAAGGTATAATAAGTTCATTATCATATCTTTCGTACCCGAATTAATTTCTTGTATCATGCATATTTTTAATGAACCACTTAGGTATTTAAAAATATGAAATCAACTAGTGCTCATGGTTCCATCATTGAATATGGATTTTTTGTCCATTTCATGGGATTTTAATTAAACAATTAATTTTATATTTAAGGTGATACACCCATCCCAAGAAATACCATATATCACATGAATTTAAACTCAAATCATAACCATGTGATGTTGTTCTGGGACCACCAAAATTATAAAAAGGCATTCCCTTTAATCATGCTTCACCACCCTCTCCTAGTATTTTTCAGACCTCATCAATGTTCTGATCTTAACATAGACTTCAATCTAAATACAAAGGATAAAAAGTAAATATTTTTATGTTTTAAAATTATTTTATTAATTTAAATAATTATAATTTCATACAATCACACATATCCTAACCACCAGACCAAATCCCTGAAAACCAAAACCAAATGTTCAAGGGTATTTTCTAGACAATATCCTAAAAAATAGTTAAATCAAATAACTCCAATTCAATCAATTAACTAAAAAAATTTCCTTAAAATGATAAAAGTTTCATTGGTTGATATACGTATAGTGAAATGAAAAGAAAAAATGTATGTATATCTTCCAATGATATCCTCTACTGACATAAAGCATCCAGATGATTCTACTGCAATTTGGGGGAATAATTGCTAAAAAAATGAAACAATATCAAATTAGAGGATAAAAAATGAGGGATGAACATAAAAAACATCATGGAAAACAAACATTGAACCACCATTAAATCACCATCAAGAACAACTCATTTTAATAGTAATTGTGGATAAAAGTATATGGGTTGATAAACTGATGTGGCCATCCCATGTGAATTATTTATCCAAGAACCTTAGGGTGATTGTTAAATAAGAATCCAAATGTTATAAAAAATAAACCATAAAGGTAGGTCGTGGCATGATCATCACAATTATATCATGATTATCTAGTTGGTAGGGGTCTCGAAACCCCTACTTGTATCTTTTAGGGTGTGACCACTAGTAGTGCTGTGAAATTGCCCATTGAATAGGGTCAATCAACATGAAAAAAACCCACATTGTTCAACCATTTTAGTTCATGGTAAAACCATCCCCAAGAAGAACCGACAACCAATTTAAAAACACCATCACTTTTTTTACAGATACCATTACATTTAATTCATAAATACTATATAATATTAGTGTAATATACCTTACATATCAATATGATCTAATCAAGAAACCCAAATATTTTTTATATTTTTTAAAAATGTATACATTAAAGATTTAAATATAACTTATGTAAATTTTTTCCCATTATGTTATTAAGAACTATCATCCTTCCTAGATATCATACATAAAACATTTTATCATAAACAGTTTAATGAAAAATTTAGAAGTTCTGAGCTTAGATGCTCTATAAGGGTATACATAATAGATATCCATAAAGGATCATAAGTGACCATATATTTAAAATATGGTTATGGAAACATGAACTAAATTATAAAAGAGAATACACATCAATTCATAAATTATAATCATGAAACATGAAATAAATTTTTATCAATCAAATGAATGAAGAAAAAAGTGTGTGGAATCAAAAATAATTATTCCCAATTCATGAGAATATATATTAAGAATAAGAAATATGTTTTTTCCTTAAAATAAGAATATAAAATCATTTCCTTATTCATGGATCACTACCAGGACTATCTAGGTTGATTGGGTTTACTACATTGTCCATAATTTCCTTGGTAAAGGTTCACTCCCATGATTATCTTATTAGACGAAGTCCCACATTAAACTATGTCCACACCATATTACATCCATTATTATCTCACAACATATATATAATTTATAAATATGTTGAAGGACTACTTAATTACAAGAATACCTTACACATATTAAAAACTCTACAGATGTGTTCCATAAGACCATAAATCATACATAATATCATCACATCATCACATATGGAAGGGATTTGGGTTTCATAAATATCTCATCATCAAAATAATTAACCATACAGGGAAAGAATAAATATTGAAAAATTGGTTAATACAATGAATGAATAAAAATAATTATCAATAGGTATTTATATATATATATAAATTACTTTAAAATGTTATATGAACATTTGTTGAGGAAAATACACTTTTTATTTAAAATCAATAATTTATAATTTATAAAATTCCAAAATTATATAGTGAAGCTCTTAATTGTAATAAAAGGAAACACATATTGGAATATTAGAATAAAATAGTATTCATGATGGTATATAATTCCTTTCATGTTGTATACATTGAAGAAAATTCCATTCACATTTTCTATATAAACTAAATAATACGATTCTTGTAAAATCTAAGAAAATTATTTTCAAACCTTTGTAAAAAAGTTATATATAGTTAAATATAGATATATTTTATCTATTTATAGTAGTAAAAAATTTATTAAAACCATTAAAAAACATGGATATATAAGAAAATATGCTTGACCTGTGAGTAAAAAATTCATTTTTCTTAAAAACATTAATTCAGTTACATGAGTCCTTCTTGAGAAGAAAATGATAGGAAAAAATATATTCTCTAGATATATCCAAAGAATTATAGTTGTAATAGTTGTGACACATAGATCTTATAATGGTTTCATAAAATAATTATGCAAGAACACTCCTTGTAAAAATGTTATTATGACATAAAACCCTTACATCACATCTGGATTACTTCTTAAGCATTCTAACATTATCATCTTTGAGATTATGCCTTTTTAGTACTATTTATACCATGAATGATTGATCTTATGAAAAGAATAGAATATATATATTTATGGTAAGGAATCATGGAATCTTTTTGAGGTGGTATTCTTTAAGATAAAATTCTCATATATTCTGAATAAGGGAGGAGAAGAGGAACCCTATTATAATTGAGGGGAGGGATAAACAAGGAATTTAATAAATCATTTAAAAAATATAAGGAAAATTTAAAGGGAAAGGTGAAATAAATGGACATGTATTATATCATAGGATACTGTAAGCATAAAATTTATTCAACTAATAAAAATTTTATAGGTGTGGTTTGTAATTACACCTTTACTTCTTGGTTTAACTCCGATTATTCCTATTTTTAAACTAAACACGATAACAAACATATATTGTTTTTACTATTATAATTAATAAAAAATTATGTTGAATACATTACATTATATTAATTTATATTATTTTAAATATGGAATAAATTTTATTGGATTCATTTTCTTTATGGTACAGAATTCAATTCTAAATAACTATACAAACTATAATGAAAATGTTTTTGTGAAAAATGAATTTTAAGAATTAAAAGTCATTAAATTACATTTAATTTCTTATAAATATAGTAAAATTAATGTTAAAATATATAATTGAATAAATTATATATTAATTTCATTAAGATGATTAATTAAATGATTTTAATTTAATGTATTAAGATAAACACAATTTGTATGTATAAAAACATTTTTTAGAAAAATATTTTTTTAAATAAAGAATTATCTTATACTAATATCATGAAATATTATGATTAATAGGTATTTTGATAAATTATTCAAAATTATAGTAAACATAGGTGGTATTATGATAAAAGTAAAAATATATTAGTAAATTTACTTAAAAATAAATAATTTTTTTAACAAAAATTGGTTCTCATAACTACTAATTTAATAACTATGTTGCAATAATTTAGTATATATAGATTTATATAATCTTTGGGTCATTTTTCTTTAGGATATATTCATATAACACATCATGAACACAAGAGAGGGTGGGTGGGAGTTCCATGAAATAAGAAATTGTCCCAATTAGATCAAGAATATTAAAATGAATAATATATCTGTGTTTTATCATTCAATTATTTATGAATCTTATAACCTACTTCTATGGGTAAATTAATAGGGAAAATTTCTCACCAAATATATATTTCATATTTAAATGAAGATTGAAAGCATAATTTCTATGTTTAATATATGTAGACTTGATGTGCCACTAAAAATAACTTACCATAGTTTACATTTTCTAAGCTAAACTAGGTCACAAAACATTTCATTCCCAAAATTCATCCATGTTTGTTACTATTATATATGTATTTTAATTAAGGAAATCCAATTGATCTACATTAATACTCGACTAAAACCTATTATATTATGGAATCTAAATTAAAGGAAGTTGTAAATCCTTACATACACGGAAATTGTGAGAAAATGTTATTAACATAACCTAAAGGGTTTCATTTTCACTCGTAATCTGAAATTTTTTCTGAGGATTATAGGAATTAATAAAACAAAACTCTACATACATAACTATTTTAAGACATTTCTCAACCATCTAGGTATACTTCAAAACATGATAAGATATAATAGTATGTGGTACCATATGAATCTTTACCAGTTCCTTAATGTATATCACAGAGAAAAGATCAATTGACAATTCTTCTCTAATAAAAATGAACTATGTTTACATCATAATGGGGTCAACTATAACCCTTATAGATGTATATGATTTATATTTTTTAGGTATTATGATAATGAAATCCTTGGTGATGTTTTCCCATTTCAATTGTACTATAAGAAATTATTGTAAAATACCATTATACATATATAACTCACACTTAAATTGATAATATACAATGAAATGAGATACATAAATTGGAATAAATCTCTTTATATTTCCCCCATGAAACAATCTTTTAAATATAAACACCACTTAATACATACTGGATGAATTAAGAATGATGATTTGTAAAATTCTTCCAATGGATGCTTATTCAGGTATATTATTGAAGGGACACTTAACCAGTTACAAAATCAGATAATTCTATCACAAAGAATGTTGAAATATAGAACATTTATCACCTTGTATTATAGCTTCACATAGTCCTTTTGTGACTAATTAATCATTATATGGATTTATGGTTGATCACATTATTGAGAAAGATAATATTTATCCAAAATTTTATTTTCAAGGTCCATACATTGAAAATAAATATATATTATAACATCAATGATCCTCATCATAGTTATAATGACATGATCTTTTTAACTTAAAGCATCATCCAGCTTATTCCCTTTCTCATGCTTATTATGTAATTATCATTTAAAATATTTAATCAACTCCAACTATCTGTTATGCTTCAAATTAAACTCTTTATGTTTGAGTATATACATTAAACATTGGTGATTAGTAGATATGTCACAATATTCACTAAAAAGTTAATACTTCCACATCATTTCAACAATTATTATCGCTAACAACTAAAAAATCACTAATTTTGTACTTTTACTAATGAAAAATAATTTGGAATGAGGTATATGATATCATTATATAATTATTAACAAAAACACATAGCAAAAACTTTTTAGAATTACTATTATAGATCAAAAAACACTATTCACTCTAGGTTAGTGTGAGAACTGGTGCACTAAAAAACAATCGCTTTATCCCCTTGAAATATCATTTACATTACTCAGTCTAAATAAATATGTATTTGTTCCATGTTAATATGGCTAGTGGACTTGATATTCTTGAGAAATACATCACTAAGATCTTATAATATCCATCCAATAAAATAAATTGATGTATTTCAGTCAATGTTTTTAGTATGGACCATGTTAAACTAGCTTACACATTTGACGAATCCATCAATATAACTTAATTTGAGATTATATGACACAAAAAATGGAACCTTCCCCATCCAAATTTCACACTAGATAAAATTTTCAAATATATTATCTTTCATTGGGGTCTTCAGTTCAGTGCTCAAGAAATCATCACACTCTTCCTTTCTATTATTATATATAACAATTGAAAATTTATTGACTACCAAAAAATGACTATGGTAATATCTAAATAATTTATTCACTAAATCCATAAAGATTCGGAGGGAATTAGTTAAATCAATTGGAATGACTATTAATTAATAGTGTGAAAACCATAAATGGAGGGATTTCCTATGTATGTCTTCTCTTTGGAGCCATAATTTATAGTATCATGATTAGATACCAATCTTTAAAAAATATTTATCTTCATGTAATTGATAAAACAAGTCATCAATAGGGCGAATAAGATCCATATTTTTGATTTTCATATTTTTATGATCCTGACAATTTGTTAATGTTCACATTGATCCACACTTAATCTTAACAAGAAGTAATGGATTCAACCCATAGAGAATCACTTTTACAATTAAATACCTTATGAGATTCTATTTGGTTTACTTCTACAATTATCAAAACTCAATTGGGTCTATTCTATATAGAGTATTTGAAATTGGTTTACAACCATGTATGAGTTCTACTAAAAACATAACTTCATGATTATAAGAAATATTAAGATAATATATTATAAAGACATGAACATACTCTCATAAAATAGTTATATCTCTGATAATGAGTTTTTCTCTAACCGTGAATGATAAAATAACCTAATTGAATTGGAATCAAACCCTGTATAATGGATGAAATTTCCATTGGAAAAATAACTTTATCATCAAACTAATATAAAATCAGAGGTTCAACTGCAATATCAAATTTTATTTCCTAGATATTTCATTTTATATATTAAATATGTACGTGGAGAAAAAAATGAAAAAAATCACATCAAATACAACAAAAGAATGATTTTTTTTTGTTTTTTATATAGTAAATTCTTACGAAAGAATACATGAAATCCCCAAATATGGAGTGTGCCTTAATTATAATGATTATCTTATATGATAGAAATATCAAAATCAAGTTCGCTCATAAACTTCTGCACATGTAACAAGGTTGATGCATGAAATTTTGAACATGTAATTAGGTTCACACGTAACATATATATTCATGAGTAATCTGTCATTACCCAATGCATTTAAGAGAGATATTGGTCCCACCATCAATATAATGAAATCATACATGCATGTTCCATAAGATAGCATAACATTCATCATATCATGACCCATCAATATAGATGGGTTTCATAAACAACATATCATAACCCATTAAATGAAATTTTTATTATAAACATTTCATCATATCACATCTTATTATAATAAGGAAGGTTTCTTTATCATTTTATCATATAATGACCCATGAAAGGTAGTGAGTTCCATAACAATTTTATCATGGTATAACCCACGGAATTTAAAATATATTCATAAAAAACAAGTCATATTAATCAAAAACCATTAAAAAAATAACAATAATTGTTTCATAGGAACATGTCGCTATTAAATAACTTGTATTTCAAAAGGTGTCAACATAGATGGGGAAGGATTTGGAAAGATCACATGAAGCATTTAGTATGGATGGAATCCCATTCCTGAAAATCACTTTTGAAAACATAAAACATTTCTAAAATCCATCTCATTTGAAACCACATTGATAAACATATAAAAAAATATTTTTTAAAAACATTAGAAAATTTCATGAGAAAAAATTATTTCTTATTTAAAAAATACAATCTAAATCCTAAAACATTTTGGAGGACATTTTATTTGAAAAGCACTGTGAAACAAATAAATTGGATAATATAAGGTAAAAACATTATGGTTAAAATTACCTTTTAAACATTCAAATTATGATTCTATTAAATGGCAGTCCATACGATGGGTAAATCCTTACATGAGAAAATATAATTTCACCGTAAAAAAATTAGAAAACTGCCTTGATTGGAAAAAACAAAAGGAGATTCATTATAAACCATTTTATTAAAATGTTAAGACAAGGGTTAAAATTCATTCTACACATCATAGGAAGAAAATTTTGAAATAATTTTTACAAAATATTATTTTTGAATAAAACTAATTTTCAACCGAAGACATATCTAAGATCATATATTCGTAAAATCACCTTGTTAATTATTTTAAGTACCAAAGAGTGTGAAATAGTACCAATACATGGAGATATCTTGGTTTTCCAAAGGAAAATATCATTAATGAGGATTTTTGAGCTATGTATCATAATATTTCATCAATGGAAGCGTAATCATAAAAAATATCTATAAACTAAGATATTATAGAAATGAATTGTTAACAATTTGATAACATTGAATTATAATCCTATAAAAAGACTAAATTTATATGATGCACAAAATATCATGAAAATACTGAGATTCATGGTATTATATTTAAATTAATATTATATACACCTCATATAAAAATTTAATTGATAATATGGTATGTTTCCGAATGATGGAAAATTGAGACAAACTTACATTATCGGTTTGGAAACATTGGAACTATAATCCCAATGAAATAAATATCATAAAATGTATTTCTAAATACCCATAAAATTAAATATAAAAATCATATAATACATTCATGGGGAGTAAATACCCCATTAAAAATGAGGGGTGAATAAGGAATATGTCAGACAAAAATAAAATGAAGATGAGAAATCTCTTAACTATACGGGTAAATTTTGATTCATAAACCATGCAAGAAAATAAATTTAATTGAAAAAAATGAATACAATTGAATAAAATAAATTCATGATATAACATGTTATATTTCATTATATACATCACATAATAAGATTCAGTGGTGAATATAGCATTAGTCCCACATAAATTAAAGTGAGATGAGAAAACCCTTACCTTAAGGGTTGAATTTCATTGTACATATTAAAAAATACTATATAATTAATTTATGTTTATTATAAATCTACCATAGAACCATTTTATACAATAAAATACCACATTTTATTTTGATTTGACTTTATATTACCTATTTATTAACTATTTTGTGTTAATGTTACGTTCCACAAAATTCACGCTTTGTTTTTTGTATGTGTTTTGACTTGTTATTATGGATACTCATAATTTGATTGTGATTTACTTATATATATAATTTTAAATTGGATATAAATATTATATATATTTATTATATAAATATTTATAATAATACATAAAATATTGGAATATAAAATGGAATTTACCATTAAAGGAGACGGTGTGCTGTATGTACGCGTGGACAATGATTATATTTTATTATCATATTAAAAGGAAGAAATTAAATGAAATATAAGTATATATATTATATAGACCCATTCTTGATATACATTGACATAACATCCCTATTGTTAAACTTTTCATAAATTACAAAAACATGGTCGAATATCGGATTAGTTTAGTTCCTTTGGAAAATTGTAACACATTCTTCTGATTTGTTGAAATATCTTCCATAATGATCTTCCAATTCAGTATTCCAACTAAAAAAATCATTTATATCTTGGTGAAAATAAACATTGAAATGTGTGATATCATATGTATAGAAATGATAAACATTGAATTTATGAATGTATAATTTTGGGAATAAGGGCACAAAAACATGATCAGAAATATATATTTTCACACCCTTAATATCTAATATTGTAAACATGAATCATTAATTAAATATTTCCAGTTCATAAGAGATGAATCATAAAGAAATACATAGCATTATTCTTGAATAATAACTTCAGAATGATACATAGAATTGTGGCATACACATAAGCATATAATAATGATTTCTATAGTAGTAAAGGCTTCACTTATAAGTCCATTTTAGTAATATGGGTTCAGTCCCCATACCATCTTGGAGGTCATAGTTCACTCCCATAACCATCTTGGAAGTCATGGTTCACTCCCAATACCATGTTTGAAGACATGGTCCTTTATGTATATCTCATGAGATTTAAATCATTACCCAAGGAATTATAATGAGTTATAGGTCCTTCCAATCTAATAATGGAATTATTAATTTTCATTCCACAAGATAATAAATCAGACATTATTTCAATGAAATGGGTTTCATAAACATTTCATCCTAACATAAGTCATTGAAGAGAAACAGAATTCACAAACACCAATCTAACATAAAAATAAACGTTTTATAGAAGGAATAATAATTTTAAAATTTCATAATATCACCAATATTTAATATATAATGTCATGTAAGGTTATATTATAGGGAAAATAAATTTTATACATTACTTAAAAACAATTCTTGAGAAAAATACCATTTCAGCTTAGAAAGCATTTTATTTACCTGAAATGCAACTCAATTTGAAAATAAAATAATTTTTTGATAATAATCATGTAATATTTTAAGGTAATATTCATGTAATAAGGGAGTTAAGATTGTGTAAAAATCCATTGATTCGGTATATTTTAAAAAACATTCTTCTTATACATATCGTAGAAAATTCAACAATACCTCATTAGAAAAATGGACATTGATTCCTTTAAATATTTTTTTTATAAAAAGTCATACATAGGTTAAAATTATCATAAACATTTGTAAAAAAATATTAAGACTATTTTGAATTATTTTTTTATGAAATATAGAAATTTATGATTAATATTCCTCATCATATTTTTACGTATAGATAATCCTGAATAATGATGTGATTACAAAGTTATCCTGTACATTAAGTCTGATTTAGTCCATATGTGTTCCAAAAATCTTATGTACTAGTTTTAAACATATTATTAACTTATACTATAATCATAATATTATTTATGGAATCATATATGATTAATTTGTTTTTTATATTACACATTTATTTACAATTTTATGTTTAAGCAACATTTCAAGTAATAACCTCTTAGTTCATTGTCTATGTTATGTGTTGTTATTCTAGGTCATATTACATATATCATGATTTAATTTCCACATAATGTAAAATATTATTTATATAAGATATTTTTTTTGTATATAAATATATATGAAATAGAATACAACATTCGTGGAGATACTAAGCCATACACTCACGTTAAATTTTTTTTAATACACTGAATAGAACAATGAGAATGATATATATATATATATTATAATTATTATGTCATATCTTTCATATTTAGTCCTTATATATATTTTTATTATCATTCTTGAAATGGTTATAGTGGAAGATTAATCTCATCGCGTTGTGGAGACGGTGGACCGTGCACACACACGAGCGACGAAATCATTATATTTATTATAAAAGTGTGGTGAATTAGATGATATATTGACTAAAAAGAATTAATATAATATAATATTTATTATTTATATCCATTATATACATTATTATCCCCATCTAAGTAAATTTGTAGTGAAAAAAAAGATTACTACATGGGGTGGGTATGGTAAGCCATACGTACGCACGTTAGGTACATTAATTTATCATAGTATTAATAATAAGAAGTGGAATATGGTTGTTCAATAACCATAATAACATGTCATTATATATATGATACTTTATTTATTACTTTATAATGGAATCAAAACATAAATAAGAAGTATAAGATCAATCAATTTCAAAAGAGTTGGTAAAGAGGTTACCTCTTCTTCAATCATCTACCTCTAGATATCGTATTAGAGACACTGGAGTTGGACTTTTGAGAACAGAAGAACCTCGATAATGTTTCTAGGGAATCTGATAATGGAAATGGTAAGGGTATGGTTGAGATTGATGGCTCAATGTGTGGTGAGTATGTGTTGGGAGAGGTTCCCTTTTATAATTGAGGTGATGGGAACTTCGGAAAATCATCAAAATATTAAAATATAATAAGGATACTATAGTGAAAAATACATCCAAATAAGATATAAATTAATGATGTGTGACGTTTCAGACCATATAATATCCCATTTGTGATTATGTATCATTTTTGTGATTTTTAAATAATTTAATAATACATTAATGAAATAAAATGTTATTATTTTAAAATTATAAAATATTCATTTAATTGTCATTAAATACATCATGAAAAATATATAATTTAATATAATGGTTTAAAAAATCTATAATATATCTTATACATCCCAAAAAATTGTAATATAGTTTAATTAACCCAAAATATATTAATTTTAAAATCTAATATTTATTTTTCTGTTAATTAAATATACACTATTTTAACAATGAAGAAGCATATATGGTAAATATATAATTTCTAAAAGTAATATTACAATTACACAATGAATCTAATTTCATTATGATCAATATATTCATTTAGATTCACTTATTGATTCATTTGGTCCCTATTTAGACACATAAAATATATTAAATACAGAGTGTGATATTTTGTAACTATCCATGACTTTAAATAATATATAAGTTTTTTTCATGTACTAGTGTACATTAAGCCACACCAATTAAATCATAAGGTGATAATGGAAGAATACACATCTTCCCATATTTCTTTCTCATGTTTTGGTTTTATTTTAAACCTTATAATTTTCATTAACCCTTAATTAATCTATTTTAATTATAATCACGGTAATGACATTTTAAATATTGTGATTTTTTAAATTATTAATTATATTGGGTAAATTGTCCATAGATGGAAATTTAATTTAATTTTGGAAATTATAATAATCTATATTTTTTTGAAGATTTTTATTATTTTTTAATTAATTTAATAAAAAAATCATTGCCACTTCGGTGGTAATGTGGTGGTGAAGGTGAGTTTCCAAACCAGGTTGTTCTTTGAGAGGTTCAGGGGTCGAATCCTGGGAGTCTGCTTTCGGGGCAAGCCTCTCCCCTGGAATCAATCGCTGCTGGGACGTAACCCTCCAGGACGCTCTGCCATCTTGGCTGGCAACGACTCCTTCCCGGGCTGTGGAGCTACCTTCGGGTACTACCCCTTCGTGGGGGAGGGGTATTTCTCTATGTGGAGGGTTCGAAAAGGCCACACTAGGGAAATCCCTTTCTCATGGAATAAATAAAATATTTTTTATAATATATCCTTATTTTCAATTTAGAAACTATTCACAAATTTGTCTTGAAATAAGAAACATACATCAAGATAATTTTGAAAAAAAACATATAATACACTTTTATCATTTCATAGTCACTTATAAAATTCGTGGATAACATTTAATAATTAAAATTATATTTACTTTAATATTTTTAATAACTTTTATTTGATCCTTTTATTAATTAAAAAACTATTTTATCACCACTATGTTTATATTTATGTTAATTATTTTATCAGAGAAAATTATAAATAAATTATAATGATCAAGATAAAAATTTTATCTTTAAAATGATTAATTATAGTAATATTTATCTTATTTACAAACCTTGTGGTTCAGGCTCCTACTTGGCATCCAAAAGACCCATGATCAAATCCGGGTAGGGGAGAATTATCAAGTACTATAGTGGGAACTGTAGAAGCACTGTAGCAGTGGCGAACTGTAGCAGCGGCAGCACTATAGCGGTGTAGGGACTGTTCCAGGTACTGTATCAGAGGCGGTACTATAGCGGTTACTATAGGAGCCCAGGTACTGTAGCAGTACTGTTCACCGAGGGGTCCTTTGGGCAAAAATGGGATTTCTAGCCCCGTATGCAGGCTACTTGTCCTTGGGCCTTCGAGCATTGTAATGGGTTACCCTCTACCCAGTCTAAAGAGGACTTTTATTTAATAACAAATTTAGGCTTTGGCACCAACCTTTTAAAAAAAACAAACCAATATTAATAATGTTTTAGTTACTAAAAATAGAAGCAAGACATTTTTTACTAATATTTAAATAAAATAAAATATATTTCATATTATCATAAATGTGACATAAAAACCATATAATTTTAGTACAATATTGATTTTAGTGGAATCCCACTTATCCAATGAATGTAGTTATTGTTTTAGGGTAATTTTATAACATTATGATAATATTTTCAAATTTAATTATCCAATTTTCTCTTAACCATGGAAGATTAAAATTTACAAAGTTACTATTCATAATATCTATAATATTAAGTTGAACATATTATGCTATAAATATAAAAATTATTGCTAGCATGTATATTTATTTTTCAAAATTCAATTTACAGAAGCGGAAAAAATTAAGTTTAACACCAACCCCACTGACGTGGCAAGAGAACGGGTAAAAAGAATGTTCAAATGATCAGTTATTTTTTATATATAATTACAATATAAAAATTATTCCAATGACCCAAATTGAAATAATATATTTCTAATATATTGTGACTTTGAAAATATATTAAAACAATAAAAAATATTTAAATGAAAAATGTAGATTTATATAAAATAATGTATTTTTGTACTATTCATCAAAAATTGAAATTTCTCAAAAAAAATACTAAAAATCCACCATTTTTTAATTTTGAAATTCAAAACTAATATTTGATGTTTATCTTATCAAATTAAATTTCATTGAGTGTCTAAAATTAAATTTATTATTGTTCACCAAGATCATAAAAAGTAGTTTCATTAAAAATAACATTTCTAAACATATAAAAACCTTACAAAAATATATATATTTCATTATAAATATGTTTTATTTTTGTGAAAACATTAATAAACATTATTAATATAATATTACCATGTTTACTGGCTAGGTAATAACTATCTAGTTTAAATAATTATATTCACAATGTATAGTTTCATATAAAATCAGTGTTGCGTGTAATGAAAGACAGGTTAGTGTTTCATGTAGTGAAAGATCAAGTTAGTGTTTCATATTATATAATCTAAACATGATTATTTTATATAGTAAACAATTATCTATTTAGAGTTGAGTTATGTGAAAATTATTAAAAGGATAAAATTAATTTGAAAATAAAAATAAAAATAATTCAAAAAAACTCAGGGCATTACATTATACCAACTTTAAAATGAAAATTTCCCTCAAAATCCATATGTGATATCCATACATGAATATTTCCATCATAGAAAAACAACATTAGAAAAACTAAATACTAAAATAGCGTATTAAATGTAGTTGGTTTGAAACATAATGGTTATCAAAAGTAACTTGTCACTAGCTTCCCACATTAGAGAACATAGTTGGAAAGTAAAAACTTGGACAAGGAATATAAATCTATCTATCATGTTATGATGGAGAATAATTGAGAACATGTCCAAGAGAATGTGAACAATAAATAATTTGTAAATATGTGATGCTCTATGGGACCATTCGATTCATTAGAAATTAATGTACTAAGATAAATCCATTTTTATTATCCATTTCATATAGTGGAAGAATTCTTGTATTGTATATAATCATAAGGAAATATATATACTTGGTTTAATTCTTATCAATAAGCACAATATGGCCCCTTTGTTGTGTTTTTCTTGATTTTATCGCTTTCTACAAGAAGTGACGGTGAATTTTTCATTCACTAAGTTCTATATAATCATAAAATCAATGTTAATCCATCCTAGATATCTTCAGTTAAAATCAATACAAGTTAGTTTAAACAGGCTATCCAAAATACATCAATCCACATATAGTGAGAATACACGTTAATATTACCTACATCATCTGATGATTAACATAAAATTTCGATAAATGGTAAACAATTTCACCCTACCAAAAGATAAAAACTCTAAACTACTGGAATAAAGTAACTAAATAAAATTATTCCTAATCCCTCGTATATCAAAATGTAGCTATTTGTAGTCCCATTCCAAACATGTGAATTACATCATCGTATATTCTATTGAATCATGGTAATAACCCTAATTACTATAAATCCTTTCGGAAAACATGCATTATTCCTTATTCTAATGATTACATGGTATATACATTAAATTCTCTATGTTATATATTTCATCCACGATAAACTAGATAACTTTTTCAATAAATACAATATCAGGTATAAGCCCATAAACACTCTTAAATTTAATTTTTCCATGTCATCATCAGCTTATCTATATAATGTATCATTTTATTTTCATTAGGAAAACTTTTTGGGGTACCATCCCTTATTGTAAATTTGGCATTGAATTAGTTTTCTAGGTCATCAGTATCATTTCAAACATTATCAATAATTCCTAAAGAAAAAATTCATCAGACAATTCTTATATATGTCATGAATCATATAACAAAATCATTGAATTCAAAAACATGTAAACATTAATCATCCGTCATTGTCCATAAACCATTAATCAGGATTTATCATTTCATTCCTTAGAACCAATTTTCGATAATATGAAACATTATTCGTTTATTAAGCTTTATAAACTTCAAAATAATCATTCTTCTTACTTTTAATATGATAAATACTAGATAAAAAAACTTATACCATTAACATTTCATTTTCAGTCTCCATATATTCAGACATAAATCCAATACTCATTCCTACTTCCCGATTCTCTTCATAATATTTCCACTTATGATAAGAATGTGAATAATTTCCATACTATACATAGCTATAATATTCAATTTTAACAGAGTTATGTCTGGTCATCCTTATTCAACAAAACTAGAATGAAAATGATTATAAACACACATCATAATGGAAACCCATATAATCATGAAAAATCACTTATAGGAGTTTAAAATCATGAATCACACTTTATTAATATATCAAAATATAGTTTTATCCAAATTCATTCATAGAAAACACATACTTAAATCCTTCATGATGATTTGTAAATATTTTGTGAATTCCCAAACCATATCAACCCTGAGTGTCGAACCAGGTGTGCATCAAGTCTCATTTTCATATACCAGGTCATGAAAAGCCAGGCCAGATACACCTTGTTATATTTATTATCCCTAGGTACATCAATGAATGATAAACATCCACTTTTATTATCCATATAAGTACTTAATGCTTATAAACCAATCACCTTATCCTTTACCCAAATTTCAGGACAATTTCCTAAACATCAACTCATGTTTAGACCTATACATATAGACATCCAGAGACATATCTTCATAAATATCCATATGGTTATCACTAATTTATTGTTATCCTAGTTTCCAAATGTTAACTAAAAATTTTCTATGATACTAATTATAACAGCCCATTCTTGACAATAATTAATATTAAATAACATTTTGCTGAACATTTCATACATTAAAAAAACAACATCCCCACAGAACGTATTAGTTTAGTGACATTGGAAACATGGAACAAATTATTATAATTTGGGGAAAGATAATAAATATATCCCATAAATATCTTTTCATTTTGTATTCTGATATAAAACTTTGTTTATATCTTGAGGAAAAGAAACATAAAAATGGGTGAGATTTGATGCTCAGTGTGGGTAAACAATTTAGATATGCATGCATAATCATGAGAATAATGGTATGAGAACATGATCATGAAAATATAAATCATACCCTACACATCAAATATCTTGAACATGAATCATGGAATAACTATTGGATGTTCATAAGACTTGAGTGATACGGAAATAGAGAACATAATACATTAAAGAATAACATAGTAACAATTAATAAAATTTTGTGATACATATAAAAATATATTAATTATTTTTATTGTAGTTATGGAACAATATCCAAGACAATATTAGTATCATAGTTTCACTTCTCATACCATTTTTTTAGTCATGGTTTATTCCCATAACAATCATGGTAGTCATGGTTCACTCCCAAGACTATCTTAGCAGACAAGGTCTTTTTTGTCTATATCATGAGATATAAATATTTACCCAATGCATTGAATGAAGATATATTTGCCACACAAATAATAATGAAATCATAAATATATGTTTCATATTAAAATAAATAACGTATCATATCCAAATCCTAGAATAAAATAAGATTCATAAACATATCATTATTACAAAACTCATGGAAAAGAATAGAATTCAAACACATTGATCCATCATAAACATAAACCATTCATAGAAATAATAATAATTTTTACATTAAAATATATCCCATGTAATGAATAATTAATATAAAATAATTATATATTATATAGAGAATAAGTTCTATTGATTACTGGAAAAATAATCTTTAGAAAATACCCTTTCTCGTTTGAAAACAAATTTTTTAATTGAAATACTGCGTCATTTTAAAAGAAAAGAAATTTTATTTAAAATTAACCTATAATATTTTAAGGTAATTATAAAGACATTAAGGAATTATAAAATGGTTAAACCCTGTTCCGTCCAAATAATTTAAAAAACATTTTTCTCAAACTTTTACTAGAAAAGTCAAATAGTACCTCATTAGGTAAATGGAAAACTATTTCTATCGAACCCTTTAATAAAAAGTCTTAAATGGGTAAAAATTACTTATTTTATTGAATTATAGTAATAATATTTTTCATTTTTTTATGATACTTGAATATGGATTATAAACATGTCCTAGTATACACTTTTGTATATATATTCTCAAAAAATAATGAGACTGTAAAGTTAACCCTTACATTATATCGAATTCCCTTCATTTGTATCACAAACTCCAATGTAGTGGTTTTAACAATATTATTAAACTGTAATAGGATCATAATAATATTTATTTTATGATATATGATTCATTTATGACTTTATAATACCCTTTTATTAACAATTCTATGTGAATGAAATTTATTGGGCAACAACCGCTCTGTTTATCGTATGTGTTTTCATTTTGTATTATTTATCCTATTACATAGATTGTTATTTAATTACTTACAGAATGTGAAACATGATTTTTATAGCATATATATTTAGTATTTAAATATTAAAAAAATATATATGAAATATAATACCTCATTCTGGGAGACAGTAAGTCGTACGTCTGCATGATCGATGTTTCAGTTTTCTTATGGTACTGAATGGAAGAATATAAATGAAATATATGTATATATATGATTTATAAAATTTGAATTATTATGAAATATTTTTCATATTTTTCATTATATTAATTTTTTCAATCATTATTTAAATGGTTAACTTTAAAGATGAATCACATTGTGTCTTAGAGATGGTAGGACATATATATACACGAGCAACAATACCATTTTTCGAATCGTAAAAGGGTAGGAAATTAGATAGTATATTATGTATAAAGAATCAATATAATGTAATTTTATTTATTTAGTTCTATTATATCAATAATTATACCAATCCAAATAACATAGTGATGAAAAACATGTTACACCAATATGGGGTGATGCTAAGTCATACATACGCATGCATGGTACATTCAATCTTTATATGAAGATTATAAGGTAGAATATTATTATTCAAAAATCATAATAAAATCTCATAATATAGGTCATACTTGATTTATTACTTTATAAGGGATCATAAAATTATGTGGATGTTGAAGAAGAAATAATTTTGAAAGAGTCGGTAAGAAGATTATCTCTTTTTTAACAATCTCTCTCTAGATCTCCTCTTAGGGACACTAGAGTTTGAATTTTGAAAAAAAAATAACCTCTATAATGTTACAAGGGATGTGTATAATGGAAATGGTTAAGGTAAAATCGATATTTAAGGCTCAACATGGTGTGAGGAAGTGTGGGAGGAGGTTCCCGTTATGAATTGAGGTGAAGGGAACTATTCGAAATCCTCAAAAAATTAAAATATAATATGGCTAATCTAGAACAAAAATCATTAAAATGAGATATAAATGAATGGGGTGTCACATTTTCAACATTATTATATACCCTTTGTGATTATTTATCATATTAGTGATCTTAAGATAATATAATACTATTTTAATTCAATAAAATGTAATTACATTGAAATCTGATACTATTCATTTAATTTTTCTCTAAATACATCAAGAAAAACGAGGGAATTCAAATAAAGTTGTTTCAGGAATCTATAATATATGCGATTGGTCTATAAAATTCATTAGTAATATTAATTCACAAAATATATATAAAAATTAAAATAATATATTATATATTTATGTTAATTATATAAATACTATTTTAACATTGAAGAGGCATATAAGGTAATTATATAATTTATAAAATTTAGAAATGAAATTATATAATGAAATTAATTTCATTATTATCAATATATTCATTTATATTCGTTCATATCTTATTTTTTCTCTATGGGGACACATATTAACTATCCCCATGTTTAAAAAATATATAAGTTATTTTAATGGAATAATATCCACAATGAAATTTTAATTAAATATTAATGTGATAAGGGCCAAATAATCTTTATCTAATATTTTCTGGAAAATTTTTTGTTTTTTTTTCAACCTTTTCATTGTGATTTAAATTAAATTTATCCTTTATAATTTTAATTGTGCTGACAAATTTTAAATATTAAGAGGTTATAAATTGTTAATTATAGGGGTAAATTGTACAAAAATGGAACCATGATGATATTTTATACCTTATAATTATCTATTTCAATTTTTTAAAAATAATGTTTAAAGATTTATTAATTTAATAATTTTTTATTTTTATAAAATATCATTAGTGTCAATTTTGAAACTATTCAAAACATTGTCTTTAAATAAAATCCCAATAGCATGATAATTTTTAACCAAATAATATAATAAACTCCTAAAAGGTCATAGAAACTTAATTAATTCAAAATATATTTATTTTAATATTTTTAATATAATTTATCTGGTCCATTTGTTAATTAAACAATTAATACATCATAATTGTGTCACCATTTATGTTAAGTATTTTATCACTAAAAATTATATATATATTATTATGAAGTAGATAATCACGTTAGATTTCAAATTATTATTTATAGTCATATTTATCTTCTCTATAAACCTATATTTAGAATTTAATTGTTACTACAAGTATGAGTATGAAATTTTTAACTTATCATTAAAGAAAATATAATAAATTTTATATTGATACCCTTGTGTCTTAAAAAGTTTATAATTTTGGACTAATTTTTATTTTAGTCAAGTCCCTCTAAGAAAAAAATTAAGAAATATTTTATGGAAATTTTATAACATTATAATTTATTTACATTTAATTATTCAATTTACCCTAAACTATGATTAAAAATATTTACTAAATTTACTATTAATATTACCCAAAACATAAAGATTGTAATATTATAATCTAAATATCATACTAATTAAAACAATTTATGTCCATTTTTTTTTAAAATTCAATTCATAGAAGAGGAAAAATTAAATTTTACGCTAATCCTACAGATATGGGATAAGGCTGGTAAAAAGAACATTCAGAAGTTCAATATTTTTTATATCTAATTAAAATATAAAATTAATTCAAATAACCCAAATTGGATTAATATTTTTATAACTGATCTATTATGACATTTAAAATCAATTTAAATTATAATAATTTTTTAAATGAAACATGCATTTTTTAACTTCAATGCAATATTTTTCACTATTCATCTAAAAAACTACTCATAAAACTACTGAAAATTGTCACTTATATAATTTTTATATTCCTAATTGAAAATTATTTTTATTTTATCAAATTCAACTTCTAACAGTTTCTAAAAGTAATTTTATTATTATTCATTGAAAGACAGAAAACAATGTTCTTTATAAAATAGTATTTTTTAATATATAAAAAACTTTTAAAAAATAATCATTTCATTATAAATATGTTTTTATTTTATTAAAAAAATTTATAATTAGTTATTAATATGAATATAAATATTTTTAATTGTAGGATATAGCTATCACATTTAAATAATTATAAGGATAAAGTGTTGTTTCACATAAACACATTGTTGCATGTAATGCAAACCAAGTCAGTGTTACGTGCACTGAAAGTGTAACATTGTACTTATTGTAACAAAATCTATACTTTTTTAATTATATAATAACAAAAACCTATATTCAATATTCCCTAAATTGAAAAATATCCAAAATATTAATTTAATTTAAAAAAAATAAGAATAATAATTCACAAAATCTCAGGATGTTACCTATATATAATCACTATCATTACATTAATATTTCATATATATTATATAAATATGCTAAACCGATCTTTAATACATTTCATGTATGTTGTGGTGGAATTAAATCGATTTTATGTGGCTGTATTCTAATGTGCACAAACAATGTTATCGTATTTACACAAAATGAATGTTGGAATGTATTTTCTGTATAACAATTAAAGAAGAATAAATAAATCAAAATTATAAAAAATATCACATAAAAAATTATTTCAATTATAATTCCTAACGATGATATGCGTTAACAGAAAAATAAACAACATTGTTTTTTGAGGTGGTAGTCTTTCATACACACAAATTGAAAGTTTTTTATGCATTTGATAGAAGTGTGTGTTGGTGTAGGTGGAAACATTATAATAAAAAATATAAATATATTTAGGATTATAATGTTATTATATAATCATGGAATATGAATAATTACGGTGGTATAGAATGAAAATAAAACAAACGATCTTGTGGAATGATGTTACCAATTCTTTGGGTCACTCTTTTTGGTTTGGACCAAAGGGCTTCCATAGTTGGATTTCTATAAAAAGTACAGAGCATAGGTTGACAGAAATGAAGTTTGTAGGTTTTCTCTAATCCATTGTGTCTTGAGATGTGTGAATAAATGGTGGTGGGGGGTTCTTTATATAGTACAAGAGGAGTGACATTATTGAAAATATAAAATGGGTAAATAGTATTGGGAGGTATCCCTTACATCATGTGTCTCCAATAATTGTCAATTTTATATCCAACAGAATGTATGGTAGGAATATTCCCCGAAAATTTAATTTTAACATGTCTCTATGTTATTTTTCCACTTAAGACCACATTCAACAACTATGTAAACTCATTTTCCCTTAATCATTGTAAAAAAATCATATTTATTTTATAAATATTTTTAGTGAGACACTAATTTTAAAATTTTATAAATTATAAATTTATCTAATAAAAAATATTGAAACCTTTATTCCAAATTCCAATAAAAAAATAAGATGAATGTTTATTAATATTAATCTGAATTTTGTGACCAGAATGCGTGTTTTTAAAAGAAGAAGAACACAAGTTTATCATGGTTTCATATCCAATTTCATTGTAAAATTAGTTATAAGGACTTAAGTTGTATTAATGTAAGTAAATTTGTTCTAATTTAATTTTAAAACAGAAACAAAAATAATTTATAAATAATAAATTCGAAGAAAAATCCATTTCGAATTAAAATTGGGTATTTTTCACTATTAATCAAAATATGAAACTCATCTGGAAAATAAAAAAATACTCACCCAAAGCCTATTTTGGTAACATATTTTAAAATATAATGTTAATTTTATCAAATAAAATTTTTAAAAATGTAAAAAATAGATTTAATATGGTTTCTCCATTAAAAAGCGTTAATATTTCCTATTAGAAAAATAGATCTCTTTATTCATGGAATTTGATTTATTCAAATCTAATACCGACATAATTTTTTGTATGAGTATGAAAAATATTTATTGAATATTTGTAATATATATATATATATATATTATATAAATTTTTTTTAAAAAAAGTGGTTTGTTTAATTAATTTATAGAAAATTGTTTTTGTACATAGAAAAACTATTTTCTTAGAAATGAAATTTCTTTAACATAAAATTGTTCTTTCATTCATTTATACTTACTAATAACCAAAGTATTAATTTTATAAACATGCATAGATAATATTTTTACATTTTAGTTAATATTATTCATTGAATCAATTTTAATGCATATGGGTTACTATGATAGCGTTTTAATAAAAATATTAATTGTATATTGTAGTTCAGTAAAACTCTAACTTATGTGGTGTGATTTTTTTTGAAAAAAGTCATAATTTTGTGTAATAAAATCCTCACATTGCATTTCATGTACCAAAGGCTAAAATATTTGTTTCATGTAGTGAAATGTTAACTTTAGGATTCATAATAGGTAAATAAAACATTGTTCTTTCAAATAACAAAAGATATATTCAGTGTTACATAAAATGAAAAATATAGGAATGATTTAAAAAAATTTAAAAACAGTTTTTCATAATATCTCCACATATTACATTATACCCCAATGAAAATTAATTTTTCCACTTAAATTTATCTAGGTTATCAATGGTTTCACAATTTAATGTTCCTTTCATAGAAATTGACATCATTAAAATGAATTGTGAAGCACCGTTTAAATTATGAAAATTGGAAACACAAATTCCACCAAAAATAACTCTTAAATAGGTTTCCACATAATAGACGTATGTGGAAAGTAGAATACTAGACACATAAAATAAATCTAAATATCATGTAATAATGGAGAGTGGTGGATAATACGATTAATATAATGTTAATGATCACAAATCCATGAACTGAAGATGCATGTAAAAGTTCATTGAGATCTTCAAAATGATGATAGTATGACAACATTGTACATCAATATCAATTTCTTAACACTGATTTATTTTCACTAGTTAATATACATACATTATTTAATTCCATTTCATTGGTAAAATCTCACCCTTTTGTTTTTTGTTGAAGAATATCCAAATCTTCTCTTACTCTAGGAAATTAAGGTGAATTTTTCATTTATGAATCATTTGTAAAAGATGATATTCATTAATATAATAATAGGTCATACCATATTTCATTATAATTAATAATATTATCACATGTTATCAAATATTCATAAATCCTCATATATCAAGGCAATATATTAATCTATAATACCTCACCTGATGTTTACTGAAACCATTTGATGAATGGTTAACATTAAAACCCTTCAAAAATAATAATCCCCATATATTCCTTTAATAATCTATTATATAATACCAAAATCAATTTCATCTCAAATTTTGGGTCCATCATTATTCCAATAGAATATCAAAGGTAAAATCATTAATGTATAATCCACACAGATGCTGATAATCACATTAAATATCAATAAACGATGTACAATAACATTTTCATATGTTTTATTCATACAAAATCAAACATGAAATTCCCAACTAAGGAGGGAAGGATATAAATTTTATAATTATTATTATTCTCTTCATCTATATGGATGACAAAAGAATTCCAGGTCTCCTTTTTCCTAACAGGTTTTTGTGGATTTTCATTTGTATTATCCCATGGATTGGGGAATTGATTTTCATATTTCCCATACTCCCTGAAATTGAATCACTAAAGACTAGTTGGTGCGTTATGTTGAGCTCTTTCTCTATTCATTTAATTAAATATCCTCATCAAATCATATCTACATTTTGTTTCTAGATTTCTAGATTCCACCACATGAAAATGCTTCATGTTCAATTAAATCACTCACAAAAGTACTCTTTCCCTTTGCTTTGGCATGTTGGGTATCAAATCTTTTTCTTATCACCATTTAAAATATCACGTTATTTTCCATGGATCACCATTTTCCTTTCCTAATCAATAAATCACGGAGGGGTTATTGCTTATATTTCCACATATAGTGCACATAAAATGACTTTTTCATAGTAATAAAATTCCCTTATGGATAATTCACATTATAGATATGGTATCAGGAAACTGTAGAATATGTCAAACTTACATTCAATCAGAATTATAATATCAAAAGCGTACCTTGAAATGTTTTAAATATTTTCATCATAGGAACAAACAGATTATATATCCATCTTCATATATTTGAGGAATTCCTTCTCCATTTTTTCAGGAATAGTGTTATGAAATTACTTTTTGATAAATTATATTTGAAACTCTTCCAAATTTATGAACTAAAATTATTTTATTAATCATATTCTTAATAATATTCCACCATTGATCCACCTAACTTTTTAAATAGATGATAGAAAGATTCACATTATCATTATCTAAACAATGGATAATAGAAAATACATTTTCCATGGTTCTAATCTATTGCTCAACAACTAAAAGGTCTATGAAACCACAGAAAGAAGGTGGGTGTTACCTCATGAAAGAATCCATAGATCATTGTTCAATAAATTGCTCATTTGTATGTTCACTATTATTAATATATTAAAAAATTTGTGTTATCACAAAAATGAGATTTTGAATTCCACCTCCCATAACATTCTATTCCCTAGAAGATCAATAATTTCATTACTCATTTCATTATTCATTTACAGGGTTCATTTGATGATTAGAAATTGAATTAATACAAACATATATCATGAGAAACACTAATCATAGTAGGTAACCACATAATCATGAAGAAAAAAATATGAGATGTATAAATCCTGAAAATGTATTCTATAATCATTGAACCATTAGTCCTATAATAGGTTATTCGTAGTCATCTTCTATTTAAATATTTCATTATGGTTTATGAATACATTGGTATTTCCAAAAAAATATCCCCTAGGATTGTAAAACTAGGTGTTCAGTAAGGCCTATTATTGTGCATGAGTTCACGAACAAGTTTAGCTCAATACAATTTTTTGGGGGATACTACCGTCATGTACATATACCCTAGATCAAAATCAATGTAATGCAACCATGAAAGGAGATATTTCTAGGAAAAAATTGTTATAACCCTTACAAATGTTAAAGGATATTTTCCTAAAATTTGACCAATCATTAGACTTATAGTTAGAGACATCCCAATATATAGCTATAGAAATATCCCTTAGGATGTCACTATGGTTTTCTGATCATGGTCTTCAAAGTATGAGAAAACCTTTCCTTCGATATTAAGTATAGTGAGTTTAGTGTAACATACAAGGATAATACATAATTTTAGTGGAATATTATATACATTAAATATTTACATTCATGATGAGAAAAAAATCATAGTATATTTGGAAATTAGGAAATAATATCTCTATCCTCATGAATGATATTCAACATCTCTTATATAGATCTTCCCCATTACTACTCCATCTTAAAACATTTCTGTATAAAATGGGGAAAGGAATGATAAGAAATGGGTGAGCTCAAATTCCTATTAAGGGTAAATAAAGTATATATATTAGGAAAAAACGAATATAAGTGTATGATAATATGATAATAACATTAGATTATTCTACCCTAAATATCAAAGATCATAACATGAATTATGGAATAAATAGTGGTAGTTCATAAGACATGATTCATAAGGAAACTAAATAACATGAATCATGAGAGTATAATATTGGAATAAGATATATACTTATAGAAGTAAAATAAACATATAACATTGTGAAGATGTGTAAATAGAAATAAGATCCAATCATTAGGTTTAGGACATGAAATCAGGTCCTCCCATATTCTTATGTACATGCAACTAGGTCAATGCATAACATTGTGAACCTAAAATATGATTGATGAAAAAAATTGTGAACATGTAATCTGGTTCACACTTCACATTATGAAAATGTAATTAAAATCACATAAAAACATAGGGACATGTAACCTGGTCCACACATAACATTGTGAACATGTAATATTGTTTATGAAAATCATTATGTACATGTAATTATGTTTACTCACAATCTTATGGACATGAAACTGGGCCCATGAATAACATTGTGAACACATAATCAAGTTTACTGATAAAATTATGAACATATAATTAGGTTCCTGAATAACATAGTGAACCTGTATTCAGGTTCACACATAAACATATAGACCTTAAACAAAGTCCATGAATAACATTGTGAACATCTAATATGGTTTATAAGTAACATATATATTGATGAGTCATCCATAATTACCCATTAAATTGTAGGAGATATTTGTATCACTCGTCACATAATGAAATCATACTCGAATGTTCCACAAGAAAATAAAACACTAATCATATCATGAACCATAAAAAGAGACAGGTTTGATAAACATCAAATCATAAAACCTTAAATCAAATGGGTGTTCTAAACATTTCATAAAATTGTATCATCTGAAAAGGATATAAGTTACATAATCATTTCATTATTGAATTACATATCAAAGGCAGTGGGTTTCATAATCATTTTATCATGGTATATGTCATGCAAGTGAAAAAGGATTTAAAAAAACATGTCCTCTTAAATATAAAACATTAAAATAAAGAATAATAATAAATTAATTCAGACCACATCCCAAGTAAATAATAAACTATATCAATTTTTTTCAAATTAGATGGGTAAGGATTCGTAATTATCACATGAAGCATTTATTTTGGCAAATACTATTCTTAAAACATAAAATATCTTAAAAAACCTTTCCTTAAAAAGAAAATAAAAAAAATAAATTTATATTTTGAATCGTGTTTAAAACATTATTTTAGAATATATACTTTCTTCGTTGAAAAACTAATTTTAAATCATAAAAATGATTCAAACCATTCTCATTGAAACCCACTTTATGAAATTAATCTCCCTAATATACCGGGGAAAAATACTTTAAAACAAAACATGTATAATTTAATTGGAATATTAATATAAATTACATTCATTATGGAGAGAAAATTTGTAAATGGAGAACATTCTTTTTTAACTGTAAAATTATTATAAATGTTCCCTGATATGAAAATAACAAGAATATTTCTTTTTAAAAAACTTTCTTATAAAATATATAAAAAATTGGTAAATATTTCGTTTATATATCCTATTAATGAAATTTGAAATCATTTTTAGATTACATGATTTTGTTAATAATACAAAATTCAAACCGAAGTGAGATATAAGGTCATATTTTTGTAAAAAAACATTCTTAAGTATCATAAGTACTAAATAAAAAAATGGTAATAATATATTGATATATCATGGATAAAAATTGTATAAGATATTTCATGAGTGTTCATGATATAAGAATCCTAATAGTTCATCAACGGAATCATATTCATGAAAATTATCTATAAATAATGAGTTTGTAGCAGTAAACTATTAATACTGGGGTTATATTAAATCATAATCCATAGGAAATAAAAACATAAAATGAATATTAAAATAACATAAAATGAAGGATATTCAGGATATAACATTTAAAAATTTTTATATGTACCTCATTTAAAAATATAGTTTCATAACATGTCATGTATTTCATCGAAGAGAAATTGGGATAAATTTATATTATTGATTTGGAAAATTTTGAACCATAAACCCCATGAAAGAAATATCAACTAATGGATATGAAAATATGAATAACAGTAATTACAATAATAATAAAAAACCTTAATATTCATTATATAAACCATAGAATATAAATGGGTGATGAATAAGGCATAAGTCTCAGAAAAATAAAGGAGAGATGAAAAATCCCCTTTACTACATGTGTGAATTTTGAATCGTGGTCCACATGGAAGAATAAAATCAATAGAAACATTAAACATCATTAATAAAAATTAATTTCACAATATAACATTTTTTAGGGATGTATATACATCACACAACAAGAATAATTATTGAATATATCTAATATCTAATGAATTTGAAAGTGAGATAAGAAAACCCTTACCTTTAGTCTTGACTTTCTTCATAGACATTCAAAAGTCCTATATAAAAAGTATAAGTTTATTATGAACATACAAATGAACCATATTATTATATATAATAACATATATTATTTTATTATGAATTTATGTCACCCTTTTAATAGAAATTCCATGTTAATGTTATGTTCATAGTATGATCCCCTTGTGGTTTCTTACAAGTTTTGAATTTTTATTCTTATACCACATAAACAGATCATTATTTTTTTATTTCTAGAATGTATTATAAGTAATTAATATCATAAATATTCAGAAAATAAATATTTAAAATAATCAATAAAATAACAAAAATATGAAACAGAATACCCCCTTCATAGAGATGACATGTTGTACGTATGAATGAATGTTGTTTCCGTTTTATTTTTGTATTGAATGAATGAGAGTAAAAGGAATATAAATAAATATATATATAAATATTATTAAATTGTATTTATTATATTATATATCTCATATATTTTTACTAAACCCAACATTAATACATTCCATTTAATGTTTGAATTAGTCACATCTCTTAGAGGAGACAGTTGTTCGCACGTTCATAAACAATATTATCATGTATACACAAAATGGAATGTATAATGATAGTTGTTATATAGTAATTCAAAAAGTATTAATAAATCATAAATATAAAATATATCATACAAAAAATATTATTTTCATTATGATTTCCCACCATGAGATGTGGTAAAGAAACACAAATAGCATCATTTTGGAAAGTAGTAGTTCGCTACAGACACAAAGGGTATGTTAATTGCCCATTTGATGAAAATGTGTGTTGGTATTTCTCAGAAAACCCCACCTGATGGTTCGTTTCACCTTAGAGGAAGATATGTTTCATGCATGGTCATGTGCTCCTTTCATGTAAATCGGCCTTATATTCTTCCTATTTCGTTGGTCTTATGATTTTTATATTAATTGGGACTCCTCCTTAGTCGTAATCTGGGTTTCTTTCCAAGAACATCTATCACCATTCCAAAACCCTGCAATCATCAGGATACTAGGAAACAAAGTAAGACATTTTCTATGATCCAACAACCAAAATTTTTCTATCATCCATCCGATTAACACATGGATTTTTGTAGAGGTTGATGTCTCCATGGCACCAGTGGAGTGGGTATGAGTTTCTATTGGTGAAGAATTTAGGTGCAAGCAATCGGTCTTCTTCAAATCATGTGTATAGTACAGTATGATTTTTAGATAGTCGGGGCATCTCAATTCTAGTTTCTAGGGATGAGTTAGATGTGGGGTGGTGTTCTGATGAACGACAGGGTTGAGGCAACGACTCAGGTGAGTGGAAATTTTGTGGTCAGAATTAGGAAGACCTGCAATCAAGGTTGTGGATATTTTCGCCCAGTTGAGGATTGATTTATGTGATCTCAATCAAACTAAGAATGATCCACTGGATTCAGAGAAGGTTTATGAGGCTCATATTGTTGAGTTCTTAGACATTAAGATATTTTCTCTAGAGCCAACAACTGATCAAGGGGTTTTGTCCTTGGAAGGTCTGGGGGATAACATAGGATACAAGGGTGTTCATGTGTGAGCTTACAGAAAAGAGGTCGACCCCACTGTAATGTTGTAGGGGAAGTCCTACTTTCATGTTGCTATAGAATTTTATCATGGAAAATGAAGGCGGTATGAGGCCAGTGTATTGGGACCCTTGGACCCAATAATTCCCATTTATAAGTACTCATCCTTTTAGAAGATTGGGAGTGAGTGGAAGAATAATAATACTATGGCGGTTAAAACAGGCAAGGTGGACTCTTCATGTATGCCAAGGCCTCTCAATGAAGGCCTAGGGATTGTGTTGAAAAACAATTTTGAAGGTATGGTGGTTCAAAAAAAACTATGACGCATGAGGAAAATGATTTAGGTGATGAAAATTATAGCCAAATTTCAGTGGATGGTTTGGACTATTTCTAATGGAAAGGTCCTCATAGACCAAGAAGGATGTAGGGGAATAATGTAAATCATGTCTTGGGGAAATTCATTGTGGTCCTAGGGAAAAAGCCAAGGGATGCAAAGACAATTCTAAATTACCTAAACCAATGGAATCTAGGTTAACCAAGAAATATAGAAGAATGGAATGAAAAGACCCACAATGAATGGAAAGTAGAGATTAAAGAAGAGAAGAAAGAGTGATGGAAGAAGAGGTAGGGGAGTGTCTGAGGCTCATATTCCACTTCATGTAAGAAATGACTGAAACTGTTGTTCGGAAAAACGCCTCAAATGTGGATATTTTATGGATTTATAAAAGATGGTTGTAGGTTGAGACCACTGAGGAGCTAGAAGCCATGATAGACAAGCAAGACCGAATACTCACCTAGGGCTTCAACCAAGGCAAAATCACCCAAGAGGAATTCAACTAGGCAATGGATAAAATGGTTTATCACCTCGAAGAACATATCAAAGAGAATTCATAAACCCAGGTTAGTAGTTTACACATGGAATTATATAGAGTGTCTAACCCAAAATAATATTAGTTTTGTGTTTAATAATTTTGTATGCCCTTTCAGCACATAGTGGTCCTTATTTTGCGAACTGTGGTTTCCCACTCTCCCTTGATGTGGCTTAATAAAAATTTATATTTGCATGGACAAAAAACATTAGGTGGAGAATTAAAGTAATACAAAAGTTCTTATTGAAGGATGTTACATCTTCATTGGGTCACTCCTTTTGGTTTTCATCAAAGGGGTTCCATGGTTGAATTTCTTCCAAAATTGAGGATTCTTGGATTATTGGATAGAAGTTGGGATACTATTTTTGAAGTTTTAGAATGACCCAATTTTTCTTTAGAGGTGTGGAGAAATGGGGGTGGGGTGCCTTTTTCCATTTCCTTCACTATTATTTTTGGTAAAAAATAATTTGACATTATAATAAAGTTTATATTATTATAATTAAAAATCTAGTGTCAATTTTTCTAAATTACAATAAATGAAGCGCCATAATATAAATTTAAAATTAACTATATAGACATGAAGGGAATGCAATGTTTTAATGTAAATACAGTAAAAGATTGAAATGTTTGTGTATCCAATTTCCATGTAAATTTTTTTACAATGGCCAAAATTTTATTAATTTTTGTAAAATAGATTTAATTAAACTTTCAAACCATGAAAATATTACTTAATAAAATAAAAAAACTATGAAAAAAGAGGTTTTGAATAGAAATTCTGAATTTTTCACTATTAATCAAAATAAAAAACTTTTCTAAAAAACCCCAAAATAATCATCCAATATTAATTTTGATATCCCAGTTGATTTTTTTTATTTTATCAAAAAATATTACAAAATTTTTAGGAATTTGATATAAACTGTGTTTTCCATTAAAATACAGTAAAATTTCCCCTTAGAAAAATATAAATTTTTATTCACAGAATTGAATTAATTCTTATAATACACCATTAAAATATATTGAATTTTTATCATAAATATTTATCTAATATATAACATATATTTTTATTAAACACTTTCATCAAATGTTTTTTTATTTTTTTAACATAAATGGTTTTTTCACATAGAAAAATATTTTTCATTGAATTTTTTATCTCTCTTCTCAAAAAGTTCTTAAATTCATTTCATACAAATTGAATACTAATGGTTTTATTTTATATACATTTATAGATCATATTTTCAAAATTTAGGTAATATTATTCATAATTTCAGTTCCAGTGTCTAGGTGGTAACTATCATAACAGACTAATAATAAAATTTATAGTATATTGTAGTTTAGTAAAACTCAGCATGACCTATAACAGATGATATCAATTGAACTCGACATTGTGTGTAGAACCAAAAAAAATTATGTTGTGTGTATCAACATATAATATTTTTTCAATTTTTTCTTTCTTAACTTTGTTTTTCTTGAAATTCAAGACAAACATACTCCTCATTATTGACACATGTTATATTCAGTGTTAACTGAAGCTGAAAATATCAAAAATTTTAATTTAATTCGAAAAAAAATATTTCAAAAAATCATGTGTGTGTTGCTAGTGTTTTCAAAATTAATATAGAATAGAATCCATTTGCATTCACCCATGGCATGTTGATTTATGGACCATGAGTCACATTGATTGGAACGTGTTATTATGAGGATTATGTGGACGTCATATTTTGGTTCTTAAAGCGTATGGGCCCTTATAGATTGTAAGTGAAACACAATTTGATTCATCCATTTAAAATGAAATGTAAAATTTAATAGAATTAAAAAATGAATTGAATTGTGAAATAGTTATATTGACATTGACTCTACTTTTTTGTATGATGTAGGTAATGTTTGTAGTTAATTTTTTAGCTGTTTTTTTCAGTCCCTTATTTGAAGTAAGTTGTGGGGTATGAATTATTCAAAGGATGGTTTGGAACTATCCAATAAAATTAGTACATAACTTTTTGTATTGAAATTTATGTTTTGTGTTAATAATTCTATATACATGCCACCATGATGACCACTAGTTGAATGCCAAGAGGATGGTGACAACCATTTTTTGGATGTGTTGGGCCCTAGATACCAGTGGATCCTTTTATAGGGCCCACTACAACAATAACAGTTTTTCTAGAATTTGTTTTTTAGGCACAATACCAAAAGTGTAATCTACACAATATGAAGAGTTTTCGGGTATCACTAAATACTGGATCATTTATAGGCTAACTGATGTGTGTGTTTTAGAATCACCAACCTCCCAAATTTTTAGGGGATAGTAGTCCAAATGATGGTAAGCTGTAGCTAGAGACTACTGTTTCAATCTTCTAGTATCTTGAGTCATCTCCTATGTGGAGAGTTTACATAGAGACATACATTCTTTGAGGAGTATTTAAGCACGTGTAGGGTGTTTTGAACCAGACAGATAGGCTGGAGACATGGATTTAGAAGATTTCAAAACTAGGTTTTATGATTACATTTTCCCTTTGTCTCTAAGAGTTGAGAGAGGCAGTGAGTTCATACATCTAGAGTTGGGTGATATGATAGTAATTGAGTATTCATAAAACTTTATAGAGTTATAGTGTTTTGTGCTGATATACCTATCTGATGAGGCATCGAGAGAGAGACACTTCAAAGAAGCTCTCAGATAGGAAGTTCGATTTCATGTCAACATATTTAGATTGACCTCTATTACCAAAATAGTGAATAAGGCACTAATTATAGAGTGGAACCTGAGATATGTAAGGGGCAGAGAGAAGTGTGATGTGATTTCTCTACCTAGTGGTTCAACATCTTTTAGCAGGATGAATCATTTTGATTCTTCTAGTGAGATGATTTTAAAAACTTTAAATGGTATTGGAAATGTAGTTTTATATTTTGTAAATACTAAGTATTTTCATTCAGTTTTGGAGGGAATTATGATGCTTGAAACTCAATTGGGGATCAAAATATGGGATGAAAATCATTGTAGGTAGTTACCCATTGAGGTTCAGGGTTGTAATTTCATCTGGAATCATTTTTTCCTTGAGATGATATGGTTTGATATCATACTCAGGATGGAGGATCCAATAGCATATCAATCACATGTTATTACTATCACCGAAGTCTGAATTTTACATCCTCAGATGGTATATTTTATAATAAAAAGGGTGAAAGGGATTTCAAATAGATTCTAGGAGGACCAAAACATTGTGGTCTAGGGTGGATGACAACCCAAATTTCTAGTTTGTATTTTGATGATCAAAGAGCATGTTGGGAATCATTTCATCTTGTGGTTGATCATTTTTGGCACGTCTTATCAGACAAATTTTCTGGTTTACCTCTAAAGTGATATATGGAGTCCTCAATTGATCAAATGATAAGATTTAGATAGGTATCCATTCCTCATTATAAGAAGGATATGATAGAATTTCATGGTCTATAGAGGTATCTAGACGACTTGTTGGGATTGATTATTCAAGCACTTATCTTCCATTGGGGTTCATTGGTCAATTTAGAAAAAATGTGGACATTTTATAGGGATGAACTATATTTCCAACCTAACCAGAATTTGTTTTTGGTGGTTTACAGGGATGATATATTGGTTTATTCTAAAAATCAACATGGCCATGAAAAACATGATGATATAGTTTTGGATAAACTTGGAGATAATCAGCTATCTGATATGATAATAAAGTGACACATTTCTATGGAAGGTGTTCAATTCATGGGTAATGTTATTTGAGAGATAGAAGTATCATTTGACCTAAAGAAGGCCAAAGCTATATTTTTTCGAGATCATCCCAAGAACCTTTTTTATATATAGAGTTTCATGGGATAAATAGATATTACTGGTGTTTTATAATGGGATTATTATTCCTAGTATCGCCTATGATGATCTTGAGTAAGAAGGGTGTACTATTTATATGATTATATACTTATAAGATAGAGATATAGAAATGGAATGGTATATTGGATTTAGTGTTGGTGTGGATTTTTCTAGATCATGGAAGAAGATTAACTGTATATTGTGATTCATCAAGTTTTAGTCTTCTATCATTTATGATATAAGGTATAGAGTTATGGAATATGTGTATCAATGGATGAGGTCATACAAGAGAAATTACCCATCACATGATCTAGAGATAACTGTAGTGTTTCATGGTAGTGTTTTTTGAGACATTATTTACTATGAGATTGTTTTGTGATGTAAATAGTCCGAAATGACCAGAAGTAAAAAATTTACTCAACCAGAAATGAATATGATGAACTGGTGGTTGGTTGAGTACTTACAATACTTCGAAATTGAGTTTTCTTATATGCATGGAAACTGAAATGCAGTTTCCATTGCACCGAGTTGGAGGACTCAGATACAAGAAGTTCATAAGTACATTAATGAGTGGAATTTCTTGGTTTTTTTCTCTATGATTCAGTTAGTGGTTCAAGACATTCTGTGATATATATATTTTTTCCAAATCTATGACTTAGACTCTTTTGGATAGAGTGAGAATGACATAGTTTTTAGGCTTGGAAGGCCCAGTCCTATGGGAGATTGTGGAAGGTGAGGACCTACCTCTTTTGGGACCGTATGGGGGGACGATATACTATTTATACATGGTTGTGTATTGGTTTTAGTGGAATTATGTGAGGAGATGACATGGGAGTTTAATGACTCGGTTTTGGAAGTATATGCTAAAATTACCAAGATGTTTCAAGATTTACATTCCAACAGTGGTGGTCGGGTATGAAACATGAGGTAGGTGGTTATGTTATGAGGTGTTCCACTTGTTATTAGGTGAATGTGGATAATCAGTGACCAGATGAACATTTTCAATACTTACCTATTCATGAAACGAAATGGGAGTATGGCTTAGTGAATTTTCTGACTTGTTTATCAAGGCCGTCTCTAGGAAGTGATATTGTGTGGGTTGTTGTTGACTAGCTTATAAAGGTTTCAAATTTCATTCCGATGAAGGAAAAAATCAGTTTAGATGATCTTTGATGCTTTTATATTATTTTTATAGTAAATCATTATGGGGTTCCTCATAATATCATATCAAATTTGGATGCATGGATTATGTATAATTTTTGGTAATGATTCCAGAGGGCATTGGGTACATAATTTCATCTGAGCATAAATGACCACAATTAGAAGAATGTATATTTAGTGTGTATGTTTTGAGAGATAGAGGAAATGTTTTGAGAATGATTCTAAGATTTCAGGGACTCTTTAGAGTTTAATATACACCTAGTTGAGTTCCAATAAAAAAATTTCTATCATGAGACAATACTGATGGAAAATTATGAGAATTTTTATAGTATTCCAAGGAGATCCACAATGTGTTGTTCAACGGAAAAAAGGAAAATTTTCTGGGACATGTCTCATAAAGGATTGTTCTAAATAGGTCTAGTTGATAAAAAAGATGATGGTTACAAAACAATCCTGATAGAAATCATATGTTGAAAAATAGAGACAACATATAGAATTGTAATTTTAGGATTAATTACTTTTTATGTATCTCATTGAGTCTGGGACACATAAAAATTAAGATACATGGTAATATTTCACTCTTTTATGCATGGAAATTCATGATTCTAGATATAGTCAGGATAATTGCCTATTGATTATAGCTAAATTGGATGTATCAATCCATGAATGATATCTTACATGTATTTTAGTTGAACCATTATATATCAGACCCATCTCACACTATTTAGTAATATGAGGAGGAGTTATAAGTAGACACATCATTTGGAGAGAATCTGATTTTTACAATTTATAGGATAATGAATATTATCTAAGGTAGGTTAGGTCCTCCAATATGGGTGGTATTGCAACACATCCATTTATAGGACATAATATGGGAGGTATACACCGATGAAGTTTCTCAGGGTAATATGCCATTTTCTGATCATTCTTGACCACCCATGAGAGGAACATTTATGGGAAAATTGATTTAAGGAGGGAATACTGTAAGATACCGGTTTTCGGATGAGGTATGTATCTTTATCTCAACTAAAATGAATTATTATTTCCCAATGTGAATACTATTTGAGTTATATTGGTATAAGGGGTGTTCAGGGCATGTTCTGAGCCAGAAGCCCAACATTATATGAAAAAGACATTGGTCCAATTGTTAGAAGAAACTGTGCGACCAATCCTCATGTTTTAATGAATCCATGTGAAGATAGAAAGAGGGTTCCATTAGGGCATTGCTTAAGGAAACCATGTGAAAGGTGGCATATGCCCACTAGACGTCCTCTTTAGTTATTTTATAGTGGTATAAGATACGAGTTTAACAAATTTTAGTAAACCATTAATACTAATCATGCAAGGATAATCTCCTTAAAATAAAGAGAACATAGTATAAAATACCATGGAATGAAACCATTCCAACCATTATTTTGAGGAAAAAATAAAAAAAATTACCTTAAAATATATTATAATCAAATTTATATTTCTATTCTCCTACTCAGACAATGCAAAATCCATTGGTGAGATCTGCTTGAAACCAATACATAGGATTAGAAACAATTGCTCCATATGAAATAGGAAACAAGTACGAGTTATCTTATTGGGTTCACATTGGTGAGTACGACATCCACATAGTGAAATTCCTATTTCTTCCTTGTATTAATAGTTCTATTTAAGTGCAATCAAATATGTCATATTTCTCTATTCATCATTAGTTATTTATTTTTCTCTAAATCTGATTCAAATCCAAAGTTGATACTAGATTGGAACTCTACTACAAACCTACAATAAGTTGTATAAACACTTACTGAGGGATTTGATGGTTTATATATTTATTTTAAATAGAGATTCATTCTAAACTTTCCAAATTGAAAAATAAATTAAATTTAAAAATCAAATAAAATGTAATGGAACCTATTAGGGATGACCACTAGTTCTTTGAAGCATGTTGGAGGTTCTTTCCCCAGAAAAAGAAACCCATGGATTTTTCCTTTCGGTTTTAAATTGTTGTACCACCAATGGGGTGAATGTTTTTTAATTCCTAGTTTGAGGAATCCAATAATGAACTAAATTGAAATGAACCGATTGTTAGGAGATAAATATTTCCAACATTCCTTGTTTATTTTTCTAATTAAATTTCTTATATGGAATTATTATATGAGTGGGTAAAATCATGGATTTTGAAATAATAAGAACTGTGAATGTATGGGATAAATGAGATGAATTGAGAGGGAAGTGAATGACTTGGTTGGTATTACATGGAACCTAACTCCATCGAATGACTTAGATGATACTCCTTGGATCTGGATAGCATTATTGGATGTTGTAGATGTGGTTGATCCGTAGTTCTTGATTCTGTGGGATGAATAGGTCCATTCTAACCCTTGAATCTTGTTTTCTTGGGCACACTATAGACATAGTTAGTAGACATGCTCTTTGGACCCCAAATCACAAAAACTGTGATTCCATCAAGATTATCATGGGACTCGATGAGGATGACTTGGTTCACTAATCCTTATATCTGACCATACATGGTATTCCTTTAAGAATTATATGTCATTCCCATTCTATATGTGAAATGGTTGATTAAATAGCTTGAATTTGATAAATGTGACACTTCTATTCATACATGGAATTCGTGGTTGATTTGATATACATATTATTGGAAATGGTTGTGCGTGATGTGATATACTGAGTATAAAACATAGCCTTGGTGTTTAGATCCTTTTGTCTTTCTAAATCCATCTTATAGAAGCTTCAAACATGTTTTTCATGGATACTTTTATGGTTGTACATGATCTATTTCTTGGTTACTTTTTTTCTTGGAAACATTACATTTTCTACTCCCATTATTATTTTTTATGAACCCAATTTAAATTATATTTCATATCCAAAACATGTTATAAAAACTATGGGGGATGACCTACTAGATTGTATCTCACACCATGTTTAGTCTACCATTGGATACCTGAATAGATTACACTGATGGTGATGAGGATTGAGGATAGATCTTGTAGTTTGACGGTTTACTTTGTTCCACACATAGGAGGAGGGGATCATGGGAACACGCTGAGGCTCATGATGATATCTAGACATAGTAAATTTCGGACATTTTTGTATTTGGATTCAAGTGTTGTACCATTTTTTGTATACCTATTTTGGTACATTTTTAGACACTTGACATGAAATGGTCATCATTATATATAATACTAATTTGGTATTGTTATATATACCTTCAATAGAAGTTTATCTATTTTCTAGTTGATTTAACATTTCCACTATTGATTTTTTCCACCACTGCGTTACACTCTAATAAGAGGGAATAGTCTCCCTGAACATACACCCTGAGATGTCATTGCTAGTCGGTTGCCTCTGACATCTGGGGAGATGTTCTTGAGGACATGTGAGAAACCAGGCTCAGGGCATTTGTGTCCGATATTTCCCACCCTTTACATGTTTATATTTTTTATTAGTGTGAATTTATTATATTTATGTTTTAATAAGTTAGTGACCCATGTTATGGATTTTAAAATAGTTTTACATATTTATGGGAATATCTCATTCCATTTTTTTATTCAACAGACTTTAGTATGGTTTTAACAATTTTCAAGAGACATTTCATGGAGGATCTAGCTAATGATACATGTTTTGATCACTATACATATAAAAAAACGCATTCCTAGTCCATAATAGCTATTTAGATATCGGGATGAATTTTAATAGCTCATATGATTTTTTACATAGTTCCTAGAGAATGAGATTCAAAATTAGGGTTGTATTATTAATTTATGTAGCATCAGTTTTGTATGAAATTATATTTTGTAATAGGAATTATTATTTATTTATTCATAATGTTGTTTAGTGGTTATTAATCTTATATATTATTCCATACATTTATATATGAGGGTAATGCATCCAATTTCTATTATTTATCTACACATAATGCTAGTCTCTATCCCATGGCCTGTTGGAGGTGTGCTTCAGAAACCATTACATATATACCTTCACTATCGACATATAAGGGTAACGTATCAAGTTTTTTAAGTAGGTTTTATTATTTATTTATTCATAATGTTGGTTTGTGGTTTCTCATATTATATATAATCTCCAATAATTAAATATGAGGGAATACTTCCCATTTCTATGTTTTTTATACCCATGATGGTAGACTATAACTCAATGCCTATTGGAGGAGTGATTTATGTATTATTATATATCTATCTTAACTATCAGCATATGAGTGATACCTTTGGAGGAAGGGGATCATGAATTAGTGGTATCAATGATACTAGTTGGGAGAGAGGAATGAGTTTGTAAATATACACTTTGGATGATGCATGGGTTGGAGAGGTAATGGTGTTAGCGGAACATATAACAAGATGTAAAAAAGGGAGATAAATCGAAAATAGGTATTTATTCCCCCAAGGATCTAATACACAGAACACACAGTAGGATAAGTAGGCCAATATAAGTGAGATTCTGATATGGTAGAGACATAGTTTGGTATCAAGCATCTTCACTATCTTTACATGTGCTTAAATTTGGAATGAATCATGAAATTGGGTTAAGATAGATAATTTAATTTATTTTAAATGTTATAAAATCGATTTTGGGAGTACTTAATAGGTTTACGTTTTGTATATTTGTCTCCTATATGATTTCCCTTTCATGTTCATTTCGAATATGTTCAACAAGATGTTCTAGTGGATGTTTATATAGTGGAAGTTGATGTCGATGAAAGAAGGAGGAGGATACTTAAAATGCTTTTGGTACATGGAATATAAATGTTTTATGTATCAATTTTAAATCCAGATATAGTGTATTGAAGAGGGGAGGATAATATCTATTTTAGTTATATTCATACCCAGAAGGAGCATTGGGTTTGATTTTCTATGATGTAGCTGCATGGGGATGTGAAACAGTGTTAGATTTTGTTCTCCAAGGATTGAGAGGAATCAATCATTACATGGGAAATGTTATAAAAACTTTTATAGAATGATATTAATTATATGACCCTACCATAATAATGTTGGAAGAGGATTATTAAACAAACAATGGGAGTTATATTATGAAAGAGTTCAGTATCTCCAACAAGAACCTTGGGAATGGACTAGTTTGGGATATTACTAACACTAAGAGGGAGTGGTGAATCAGTGTTGGGGAATTTTTAATCAAATTATGAATTTTATCAATGTACTTGATAGTAATTTTAAGATCTTGATTCTATTATTCTATATTCACTATCACATTCATGAATATGAATAAGGCAATGATAAGACATTATTTTAAGAGTTTCATTACTCAATAAGAGTTGCTAGTCCTTAGTATGGTATGAAAATAATCCAAACCACATAACCACTAGAAAATAATCAGTTGAACCTATTTACATTAAGTAGGATATTCCCTTAAAGTAATGTATCACTATGAAAACAATCCAACAGTACATGTTTTACAACACTTGGATGGATCCTTATACTAACTCTTAAGAAAATACTCTTCTTGTTGGTAAGGTTTTGTTATAATAAGAATGTCCTCCACCTATTGAGAAATTCTTTATTTCAAATTCTCTTCTTTGTTTATACATAGTATTCTTATATACTTTTGTACTTGAATAATATCAAGAAATCAACTCCTCTTGTTTATTCCCAACACAAAACATTGTAGCCGAACTATATTATTCTTCATTCAGCAACAATAATATGAATATAGTATACTTTTTATCTCAATTATCTGTGAAAAAAATGTTGATCAACTGATATCAATTGGGCAGGTCACATCCTATTCACCATTGGATTTGTGATAGAAAATTATATGATATAGTGTATAGCATTTTTCTGATCTTTCTTTCTTCTATAGTGAAATAAAAACTACAATGAATCACCTTATTTAAATAATTCTAGAATAAAAATATACTTTTTGAATATGAATAGAATAATGACAAGATCAACATGACATCATCTCATTTAATATTCCCTGAATGATAATTAATCATTATATGGGTGCATTATATTCTTCTTAGACACAAAATAATGTGTAATTATATAGTAGTGTATTATTATCATTTTTCAAAAATAAAAAACTACACATGACAATATCATTTCACTAATATTATTTCTTTTGAAAATTTAAAATTAGATGCACATATATTTTTTATTCTAACAAAAAACTATGTGTGTTTTCTCTTCTTAATTTATTAGTTTGTCAAAATGGTACACATACATTTATAATTTTTTAAAACATAGTGGATTTACTATACCCATGAATTGGTTTATAAAAACACTATTTGAGAACCACTATAAGCATGTGAGTTCAAGAGTTTTTTAGTATCCATGGATAACCTTCTTTAAAAAGCACTATGACGGTGTATACATCTATTATATCTACGTCTTATTTTCCCACCATAGACTATAATGTATCCTCATCAAAATAAAAAAATACATGAGTAAAAGTGCCTCATGGACAACCATTCCTTCTATACAAAATTTTTATTTCTAATAACTACCTCGTTTTCATGGCCGGATGATGCCTATGTACCCCACTGATGCTTCGTGACCCATTCTTCCTTTGGTAAAATTGAACCATGAAAACCCCATCCAATAAATATCTTCATTGATTTTTATCCATTAATAAAATGAACCCTTTGAACTACTTCCTCTTTCCCAGAATCTTTATATGCCAACTCTTCTCTTTCACAGAGTTCTCCTTCACAAACTACTTCATACTTCCCAAAAATTCTTCCAAAATCAATGATATTATATAATGAAATACCTTTTTAAAATTGATCTCTTTAGGGGTATTTATAATGAAAAACAACATATGAAACCCCACTAATCTAAATTACCCATAACATTGATGTGGTAAAGCCTTCACCGTCAACTATTATGTTGTCTTCGAAGAGCCTTAACATTTTCTTGGGAAGTTGTCTTATGAATATAGAAACACTTTGCAGAAAACATAATCACCACCTCATTCTGCAAACTACAATCCTCCAATGAATTGAGAACCTCACATTAACTATGATCTTAAAATGAAATATTTTTATCATTATAATATTTAACTAGGATTATAATTCAACCATGAGATGACATATATTTTAATCAAATGAATCCATAATGATTATCCTAGAATCACCTTAAAACACAGAGTCTTCAAACCATTCACATGTTTCATGGAATATCAATACCAAATGACTTAATACAATCTTGATTAGTAATGTATCTACATCATAATACTGAGAAAAAGGAGATATTCTTATCTCATTGAACAATATTGAATACCAAAGATAATTATTCGAAAACAAATACAATCCATACATAGAATGGGCTCTTCACCTTGTACATTATCTGTAAAACCATTAGTTTGATGTAGAGGTTAGGTGAGGAATTTTCAAGAGTCCACATTCATGGAGACCAAGAATCAAGTAACGGTTTTTATTTTATTCTTATCTTGAGGTGATAGAAAATGAAAATGTCATCCATATGATGTTTTTTAGTACTGGATCTTCAAGGAAGGGGTGTTTTTAAGACACTTAATGAAGCACCGTTGGGACCAGAATTTATTGTTTTCCTTATAAAAATATGTTTTTTCTTCATGGATGATGTTTGACCCCTCTTCACCAAATTTTACAAGTGTGGGTAGTTCTTATGCCCATAAATGAAGTTCATGTTTGGTTTTTTATAAATACATCGGTTTTGGGAAATATAGAGATATTTTTTCTTACATTTATTAGATGATAGTGTATGTTTGTGTCACATTATATGCTCATCCAATACATTAGTTTCATTCAATGAATAAACAATAGAAAAATGCTCTAGTTTATGATCCATAGAGAGGGGATGGGGCTGGTAGAGGGTAGATCCACGATATACCTCTTCCCTAGGCATGTCATGTAGAGAATGATTATGCAAATTGTGGCCACCTAGGATGTAGAGGTTGTGGAGGAGGTTATGCCGTAATGACATTAAATTTCATTTCTTTTAAAATAAATTATAAGATAAACAATTGTATTACATGAAATAAGAGAAAGAAATGAACCATAACACATTAGAAAAAAATTATTAATAATGTTATAATTAGTACTAATATGTTAAACAATTAAATTTTACTACCACTATAAGATAAGTAATTAATATGATTTAATATTAAAATTAATTATTTTTTTCATAAATATTTCTTTCATTATATAATGATTAATCTATTAAAACCCATAAATTAAAATTCTAAAATTTAAATTTATAAAATAATATTTATTCATTATTTTTTGAGAAAAAATTACATTGCATTAATACTTTATTTTTCTCCTAAAAATGTTTATTTTTTATAAAAAAAAATATGGTATTCAAAAATGAAATGTAATTTTCATGATTGTATCAATTTATAAGTATATTCTAATATAGTAAAAAATTTAACAAATAACTTATTTATTTAAGAAATATCATTATTCCTTTTAATATATTATATTATCTTACATATCATATATTCATCATTTTTACAACTAGATAAATTTGTTATATAGATTAATAAACTACTTTGGAAATCCTATTTGAACGAGGTATTTTTAGGGGTAGATTTGGTTTCATATTTCATTGAACAATATATAAATTTTAATATTTTATAATAAATAATTTTATGTAATAAAAGTATTTATCTATAATAATATTATCTTAAAAAACTATACTAGAATAACATTTTTCAAATGAAACTGTTTTACCCTCCCCATGTATTTATATTTTAAAAATAACATATGAAACACCAAAAATATTTATTTGGAAATACGATTTAAAAATTTTAAATAATATTTATTAAATTAGTTAAAATGGAAAAAAAATTGTTTTTCATCAAAAAGAATTACTAAGGGAAAAAATAAATTTGAAAGGTAAATATAAAATAAGGTAAAATGTAAAAAGTAAAAAAATCCCAAATAAAACAATGCATATCTAAAAAATGATTATTAAAGTGATTTTTTCCCCACAATCTCCTTACCTAACACATATTTTCCAATTTTTTCCATTTACCCTCAATAGGTAACATGAAATTAATGAAAATGTAAGGGTTACTTCCAAAATAACCCCTATCTTCACTTAGAAAAAAAAAGGAAAACCCTTCCATATAAAGGCTCACTATACATTATAATTTCCAATTTAAAATCTACCAAATTTCTATTACATGATCCATCTACCACATTCAAATTTATTTGTACACTATTGGTAATAATAAGGAATTCCTTTAATAGGATAATTACCAGTGAGATTTCAAGTCCCGATGTGAGTATCAACTTCTTCTTAGTGTTTTCTTATTAATTGACATGATACATAACATATCTAACCTTATTAACATAATAAAAAGAAGTATCATCAGTATGAATAAATATTGTAATATTAATTTAAAAAATATTATATCCCTTCCATCCACAAAAGCAAACCAGAGAGCATCATTAATGTTTATGTGTAGATTTTCACTTACACAAAGTGATGTTATTCATTTCTCATCCTTACCACTCAAGGATTGTATCACATATGAATTTCACAAATGAAAATAATTTATATGAAAGAATTATAATTCTAAAATGTCAAATTTTCTTTTAAAAACAGTCTCTATATTCTTTCAGAATCTGGATCTTTAATCATGTGTATAATGAACTACTAAATCCAAAAATGTTGAATTTTGTTTTCCACAACCTTATATATTGAATAGTAATAAGAATGTATTTACTAAATATTTATGATAATTTTTATATAATTAGTCTTATTAATATATAATGAACAATACTTTTCATTCACAGATATCACATCTTAATAAATGAATATTCATTACATTACAAGACGTTCAACACCAAAATCTTATTGGCCTAGTGTATTTAGAATAATTGATATGTAGAAAAGAGGATCATAAGTGAAATAAATCAAATCCTACTTAGTTTTTAATAGATATAAACGTTATTATAAATATCATAAATAATACATTTATTCATATAAAAGGAAATGGGAACATATGAAATGATGAGATCTGATGCTCAGTAAGGGTACATAAGGGAGATATTAATGATCATTTAAGTATAACATGATTGTAAGGGAATGAGAAAAAGAATTTCAGATTTTAAATTTCGGATTTAAATATAATAGATAATAACATTGAGTCATTGAATAAATACTAGTAGGGAATAAGATATGAATAATAAAGGAACCAAATAACATGAGCAAGGAGAGAAAAAATTGTCATAAGACATTGAATTGTAGCATTCACCTAAGAATCTAAAACTATATTCCATGTTTACCCACCAATATGTTAATAACCTATATGGAATGGGATAACTACCCATGTACCTGCGTCATGTTTGGGATAATATCATGTTTTTCGTCATTGGGTTTTGGATAACATCCTCTATACGGTTGAGCTTATATGAAATTAATAAATTTCTAATTCAATAAAAAATGTTATAGGTCACATCTATAACAAAATAAAATAATAAATATGTTTCCCATGATATCATTAAACATCTTCATATTATAACTCATTGTATGAAATGGGATTCATTAACATTCCATCATATCACATCCCATGGAAAAAAGTTTGATTGTTTAGCATTTCATCATTTCATCAAAGTATAACCCTAAGAAAACGGATTGGGTTTATTAAAGTTATTTTCATCATAAACTAAGACATATAGAAAAATAACAAATATTTATCAATATTTCATAACCACATTAAATATTAACTGACATGAATTAATTTCATATTACATGGAAAATGATTTTGAAATACCACATAAAACATGTTTTTGGGAAAATAAAATTTATATTTTAAAATCATTTATCTAAAATGCATATATTTACAAAATATTATGGAAAATTTTCATTTAAAATGAAAATAGAAAATTTTAAAGGAATATTTAAAATAATATTTGAATATTACTTAGATAAAATCAGTTCATGTTTTATAAGTTAAAATAAACCATTCCTTTTATAATTTTGCAGAAAAATCCTAAAGTACCTCATTTGTAAAATTACCAGAAGATTCCTTTTGAACAATTTTTTAAAAATTAATATATATATATATATTTTAAAAATATAATAATAGTTTAATACTTATTTAAAACATTTTATGAAAACATTGATCCCAATGAATTTTTTTTACCGAATAAAGAAATAATGTAAATTTTCCTTAAAAAATATGAATTTGTTCTATGGAGAGTATAATGTGATTAAAAGGAATAAAAATAAGTTAATTACAGGAAATAATAGATGAGAATAAAAATAATATGATTCTTTATAGTTATATCATAATGTTTCTTCATAGATTACATTATCATAAAAATCACTAATATACAACGAGATTGTAACATAAAACCCTAAAAAGATTGGTAACATTGGAATCACAATTACCAAATAATAAATATCCCTATATGGATTTGTAAATCACCCAAAATTTTATAATTATAATCATAAAAAAATTAGTTTGAAATATAAATACATTAAAAAAATAAACAAGTTGTCTATAAGGTATGTGTCCACTCAATGAATAGTGAGGCGCAAATCCATTACCTCGTGTTCCAAATTCATAGAATGTGTTTTAACCTCCTATGTAATAAATTTAAATTTATTATACATATTTAAAACAATCAAGTAAATTATTATTATATAAAACCTTGTCATTATATCAATATATTTAGATTCATACAAATTTATAGAGATAGAAAATGATTTACACTCTTAATGGATATGGAAGGTTATACGTACACATGAACGCTATATTACTTTTTAAAACAATGAAACAAAAAGAAATATAAATAATAATTAAACTTTTATGAATAATTATTATATCACTTAAATCATATATATTCATCATATATTTCCTCTTTAACTCAACATATAAGAAAAAATAAAAACAATTGACATTGCTTCGTAGAGGTGGTAGTGCACATGTACACATGAGTGACATTACAATTTTCAATTATTTTGGAAGGTAAGAAGGTAGATATGATATTTTCATTAGAAAATTATAATTTCGTTATAAATATAATAAATGTACATTAAAATAATTATAATAACAATACCCGACTAATGGTGAGGTATAATGAATTGTATTATTACATGGAGATAGTAAGTCATACTTACAAATGAGATATAAATTCATCATCCAGTTGAAGTAAAGTTGTTTCATATTAGTAGTATCATAATAATAAATTGTTTGATTATTTTTTACTATGTAGTTACTATTTTATGAATATTTGAACATATTTTATAGTAATTATAAAAAAAATAAATTTTAAGAGGTTTGGTAAGACAATTACCTTTCTTTCCGGAGACCTCTATTGGACCAATTCTTAAAGAACATAGGGTTCATTTACTAGGTAGATGAGAACCTCAAAAAATGTGGATAATAATTCATCGATGGAATTTTTAGGGTATAGTATATCTATATGTCACGATGTGTTTGGCAGTATACAATTAATGGGTGTCCTATTATGAGGGAGGGAGAGGATACACTAGGAATTTCATGAAACATATAATTATAATAAGGCCATTATAAATAAAAGTATTCTTAAATGGAATATATATATTATCATGGGATTGAATATTCTTCTATTTATTATCCCCTTAGTCCTATTACAATATTTTTATGATTTTACTGTAATTTAAATATAAATTTTTTCCTAATATAACATTAATGTCAATTTCAATAAAATTCCTTTTCTATGACTTAAAATAAATAAAGTAAAAGATATAATTAAAATATAAATCATAAAAAAACTTTTATGTCATATTCATCTAAAAAATTATATCAAAATTAACTCACAAAAATAATATATATTTCAATATTTTGAAAAAAAATTATATTTTTAATCATTGTAGAAATATTGTATCAGTGTTTCATTAGAATTTAAAGACAATATATACATACGAAACATTGTAAACAAATTTATACCATATAAATAAATTATTTAATGTCAATATTACAATTAATATTTATTTAGAAATATTTTTCCCTATTTGAATACAAAAAAGTCATTTAAAACTATGAGAGTTAACATTTGAAATTTTTTTAAATAGTGTAAATGTAATTTTCATGGATAAGTTTCCATTAGAAAAATACATATTCATATTAAGGTTATAGGGGTATAATTTTATTCATTTAATAAGAATTAAGATGAATCAATATAGCCTTAAAACTTTGTTTTACCCTTGATTAACTAGATTTACCCTTTATCGAGTTAATAATTTTTACCAAGGTTAGTATTCATATTTTCCAAATATGAAATTATTAATAAAATTTCAAAATAATGATTCTAATCATGGAGTGTATTTTATAAAATTAATTACATATAATTATATTAAGTTAGTTTTAACTTATGTTAGAAAAACACATTAAAACCCACATTATAGAAAAATATAATTTTTAGGCGTTAAATAAGATTTATTTTGACGCCATGCATAGAACAATCATGCAAGAATGTTTAAAATAATTTATTTAATTTCTTATATATAAATTTTATGAAAATAATTCTCCAATAGTGATAAATTTAATTCACTTATATAAAAATACTTTATTCTCATCAATACTATTTTCAGAAAAAAAATCCTACTTTCAAATGTTTTTTTGTTCATTTATAATTAATTGATATCAAATTAATTTAGTTCACCATTTTTAAGACATAAATTTTGATAATTTAGTTATTATATATATACATTCTAATCAAATGACTTGGTGATAATCTATAATAATAAAATTATAATAGTATATCATTGTATATATTGACATGTTGATAAGTGTAACAGAAGTAATCAAAGAGTTTTATTTATTAAAAAAATATAATTCCTAAAACATATGTGTGTTAAATTATAAAACCCTTAAAATGAATTCACTACAAAATAAACAGTGTTTAGCGGCGGTTTTGTGGCGGCGGTTCACAAAACCGCCGCTAAACGTTTTCCGAAATACGTTTCGCTGCGGTTTTTAATAAACCGCCGCTAAACCTTTGTTTTTTTTAAAAACCCCGACCCTTCCCTACCCTGACCCCCGTTTCCCTACAACCCTCGCCCGCAGCCCCCCGCGACCCTTTCCTGAAACCCTCGCCCGCAGCCCCCCGCGACCCCCCGGCGATCCCGCGACCTCCTCCGGCGACCCCGCGACCTCCTCCGGCGACCCCGCGACCTCCTCCGGCGACCCCGCGACCTCCTCCGGCGGTGCCTGCGACCGGCAACCCGCGACCCCCTTCTCCCGAGGACCTTTCTCACTTCGACCTCAGCCCCAAAGTGAGTTTTATGGATGTTCATATATTGTTTAACCATATTATGGGTGTTATTATCATGTAATTCTCATTTTTATATGTTTATGCATTCTCACATCATGGTATGTTTAAAAGATGATATGTTTTTTTGGTTTTCATTCCTGATGATAATGGTGTGCGTGAGAATTTATTTGTGGAGCATCATGCATACATAAAACATGAATGTGATTTAGAGTGATTATATGAGGGTAGGTGATGTCCCTTTTCCAATTGGATATCGGTAAACTCATGTTTTCCATGTCCACGAAAAAGGATAAGTGGTCGATGGAGAGTGTTCTGGTGGATGGGTTCCCTTTGATAGTAAGAAATAACTTGGAAACTACTATGGTGGGGAGAGTCATTTTGAAATGGTTTTAGTGTATCCTCTTAGAAAATGGAGGAAATAGTGAATGAAAATTTTTGAAATGGTCAGTGATGTTTTTGAATGACTTATATCTGGTTAGTTTGTAAAAAGTATCAGTGTTTTCTAGACAACACATCATTGAAATGACATACTGATTAATAAACTGCTAGATGAATTGACTGCTGAATTGGAACTCATTTGGTTATTCTTAATTAATTATATAATTCCCTAGTAGTGATGCATCGTGTTCAGAAAGAGACTATGTGTCAACTGGTGAAATTGAGCTTCTTTAAAAGTGTCAAAAATAGCTAGTTTGTTTGGTCTTAACATGCATGGTTGGGTGAAGTTGGTTATAATCAATATAGAGAACTTCATCTTGTGCTTGGATGGGTTGTTTTAATGGCGAGAATCGATGTGTACTGGATTTAAAATATTTCAATGTTTGTATTGTGACATGAAAACATAAGTGAAATTTTTAGCTCGGGACATCACTAGAAGTTGGGTATGAGTTCCAGTGGATAACTTTGATGTAAAAATATTGTACCGGAGGAGGCGGCATCACATTTCTAGATGAAATGTGTTTTCTATTTATGATGAGTGTTTTTTTTAAATTATCATCTAGCTATGGATCAACATATTTCTTATCTCTTCATTAATTTCTATCATTGAGGAACTTTTTCATGGAACACTGTTAAGTTGAGGTGAGTAGAGTGTGAATAAACCATGTTTTTTTATAAAAAGTAGTATTAACAAATCTAAATGAGGTAGATTTGAAATAGACCATTACATATTTTATATAACCATGCCAAATGCATATTTGTAATTCTAAAAGGGTTTATTCATTAGAATGTTCTAATAGTAGAGATACTGTGAATCAGAATTGGAATTTAAATACTAGTTCTTATGTTAAGAAGAAACTAAGGTTGAATTATTAATGATAGTATTAAATGATCAAATCTTCCGTTTTAAATAATTGGTAATGCATAGTCTCTATGTTTCAGTTAGGAATACTAGATTTTTATTGATTTTTAATTTCTCATGTATCGTATGCCTAGGGTATTCTTTGTAGAGGGTTGTGCATCTGGATGTACAACATGCCTATTTGAATAAATATTTATCACATAAGTATGTAGGATTTTTTTTCCATCTATTCCTCAACGATTCTCAGGGACCATAATTTTTAAGGCGGAGAGATTGTATCATCCTGTGTTTTTTACTAGTTCAAAATTTTCAAAAGTTTTTTATCATTTAATTTGGCAGGAAATACGTATCCTAAATTGAGATTCATAATGTAAATAAAAACCATTGAACACATAAAAATTCATTTTTTGAGGTTTATGTCTATTATAGTATAATATAATGAATCTAATTCCCTAATTTCATTGTCCATTGTATATTAAATTAGAATCATTGATGGTTTTAGGCCTCAAATTTTTACCACAACTTAAGTGTGCATTCCTTGAATTCTTTTATGTAACCAATTATTTTCTAAAAAAATCATGTGGAGGTGTGCTATCTTATAAAATGAAAACATGTTGATTAATGAAATTTTAATGGGAATATCACTCCAATATGTTATTCCATAATGACCAAACAATCAATTAAGTGGGGTTTTAATACCTTTTATTGAAGGAACTAAATAATTTTTTGTGTCACGAATGATAGCATGGCCTAAATTATACAATGTTCATATAGTGTGTTTACTATTTATGAATGTTCACGTGGACCCTAATACTTTATTATGTACATGGAAATATAGGCAAGTGGAATGATATTGGAATGGAAATATAGGCAAGTGGAATGATATTGGAATGGAAATTTAATTTCCATTCACTATTATTAATATTATTCAAATTATTATAATTGAAATACTTAAGTACATTGACCTTATTATTTTATAATTGAAAAGTAACACGGAAATGGGCATCTAACATATGCATGACTTGTGATGTGGAATGCTTTTAAACATGACAATTCTTATATTTGTTGGAATTAAATTATCAAATTAGTTATGTATTCCTTGAGATATACTTTGGTTCCATATATTGAACTCCATGAATGGACTCATAGGTTACTTGTTTTATGAATACCCCAATAGTGATACTTTGATTCTTTTATAAAATGCCTTATACTGGAAAATGAGGCATATTACATATCTACCAAGGAGTGATCCGGATTCTCTGGATGAGTGACCTTCTTTAGGGATAGATTTTTATACCATTCCACAAGAGACAATCGGACCCCTACATGATATACATGGGAAGATCTCAAAATTTCAGGCATTACACCATGCCGAAAGTGATACAAAGGCTTCATCATAAGGATCACCTTTGATGGACGCTTACAATGATGTGTATTTTTTGTTATCCTAGAAAGATAACTAGGATCCTTTTTATGGATCACATTATATGGGCTCATGATTAAATGAATTATATTCTAAATATTACTTAAATGTGGCCATTTAGATTTCCCTAGAACAATAAAACAAACATTACCCATTGTGAAAATGGTTTCAGTGAATGTAGTTAACTTGATTTAAAATGCATTATGATCAGTTTCGATCACACATCAAAGGGGTGTTGTTTGAGGCAACATAAATGTGTCATCGATGGTGTTATGATAAGTGTGTATCCCGATATTCTTATTGCTCCTCAATGAGATGTTGACGCTGTCTCCTATGGACCAGACTTGTTCAGTTGGTCTGAAATGGTAAATGTGGTCAATGAATCATCTTTATTATATTATGCATACTTTATGGTCAATGGTTCATCTTTATTATATTATGTTTCTGTAATCATACACTATCGTATATTTTGTGTAGGCACATTGTGATATACATGGATAAAAGCTGGATCACATTACCGAGGAACACATCTCAATATGTTAAGGGTTTGAATGGGTTTTTAGATTTTGCAATTTCTAATCGATCCGTTGAAGGGAGAATAAGATGTCCATGTCCTAAATGTAAATTTAGAACATGGTTGAAGAGAGATGAAGTTTATGAACATTTAATACTGAAGCAATTCCCTGAGCAATATTTGTGTTGGATTTGGCATGGAGAATCAAACAATACAGAAAGATTGAGGACTGATGTTAATCCACAGAATGAGGTCCCAAGTTCTTCGAAAATGGAAAATGAAATGCAAAACCTCATAAATGATGCATTCGGCACTGCAAGACACCACTATGAGCATCAAAACATATCAGAACAACCAGAAGAGGGTGCTACAAATTGCAACGTGACAAGTGATGTTTCTTAGACTGTAACACAAGAAGATCAAGATTGTAACATATCATTGGATCCTCTTGATTCTGTGGAGCCAAATGTAAGGGAAAAATTCAGTGAGGAAAATGCATTTCATGATTTAGTTGACGATGGGAATCAAGAGTTGTATAGTGGGTGTTTGAAATATTCAAAGCTTTCATTTCTACTGAAGTTGTACCATATCAAATGTCTATGTGGAATTACAAATAAGGCAATGTCCATGTTATTGGAATTGATTCGTGATGCATTTCTTGAAGAAAAAATCCCAGAATCGTTTTATGATATGAAAAAAGTTGTTAACAAGCTTGGTCTGAATTATACAAAAATACATGCGTGTCCCAATGATTGTATGCTTTACTACGGAGAGGATTCAAGTAGACAGAATTGTAAGAAATGTTCTTCTTCTAGATGGCAGTCAAAGGGTGATGTTGGAAGTATGAATGAACATAATTTCACAGAGAAGAAGAAAAGGAACACACCTGCAAAAGTTTTGTGTTACTTTCCTTTGAAGCCTCGATTGCAAAGATTATTCATGTCATCAAAAACCGCCGAACACATGAAGTGGCATGCTGTAGATAATAACAATGATGTGTTAATGAGACATCCACGAGATTCCCAATCGTGGAATACATTTGATTCATTACATCCAGATTTCTCAGCTGATCCTAGGAATGTTCGATTGGGATTGGCTGCCGATGGATTCAACCCATTTGGGACTTTGAGTACGAGTTATAGCATTTGGCCAGTTGTTTTGATCCCTTATAATCTGCCTCCGTGGATGTGTATGCAACAAACATCTTTTATCATTTCGATGATTATTCCTGGAAAACAAATGCCTGGAAATGATATTGATGTATACCTGCAACCATTGATTGAAGAATTGCAGGAGTTATGGAGCAACGGTGTTGAGACATTTGATGTTTCTTCTAAAACAATGTTTAAAATGCATGTTGCTTTAATGTGGACCATTAGTGACTTCCCTGGGCTTGGGAATTTATCTGGTTGGAACACTTATACGGGTTTGGCTTGTCCCGTTTGTAACTTTGATTTCGAGCCCAAACGACTACCTCACAGTAGAAAATGGTGCTTCTTGTGCCATCGAAGATTTCTTGATGCATCTCATAGATTTCGGCTGAACAAATCAAAATTTAATGGTTGCATTGATCGTAGACCACCTCCAAAGTTGTTAACCGTTTCTAAAATATTGACATAGCTTGAAAATGTTAAAACAGAATTTGGGAAGGTTCATCATTTGAATGATAGCGGAAAACGAGTGCGAAGTGCATCGTCAAGTGAAATCAGAACGCAACAATGGAAGAAAAAAAGTATATTCGTCAAACTTCCGTATTGGGAATTTAATTCTTTGCGCCACAATCTTGATGTGATGCATATTGAGAAGAATGTATGTGATAATTTGATTTTCACATTACTTAATGATCATGGAAAGTCGAAGGATCATCTCAATGCTCGCAAAGACTTACAAGTAATGAACATAAAACGTGATCTCTGGCCAGATGAGAATGAAAAGTATGCTCCGACCATTTTTTCATTGAAAAATAGGGATAAAGATACGTTCCTTAAAATTTTAAAGAATGTGAAGGTATCTGATGGGTATTCGAGTAACATCTCGAGGTGTGTTGACTTGAAGAATCGTAAGTTATATGGATTGAAAAGTCACGATTCACATGTTCTGTTACAACAGTTACTACCATTGGCATTGCGTACATTATTACCTGAAAAAGTTACTGCTGTTGTACTCCATTTCTGCACATTTTTCAGACAGTTATGTGAGAAAGCTCTACATCCATTTCAGCTTGACAACCTACAGGAGAGGTTTGTATTAACCCTTTGTGCAATGGAGATGATCTTCCCTCCATCGTTTTTTACTGTCATGATGCATTTAACTGTGCATTTGGTTGACGAAGCTAAATTAGGAGGACCCGTTCATTATCGATGGATGTATCCAATTGAGAGGTATTTTATTTATATGTTTCCAGTTAAGTAAACATTTTTTGGCATTTAAATAAATGCATAATATTATTTTTTTTTCACAGATATCTTGGGCATTTGAAAGCATACGTGAGAAATAAAGCTCAACCAGAAGGCTCTATTGCTGAAGGCTATTTGGCCGAGGAGTGTCTCACCTTTTGTTCCAGATATTTGGATGATATTGAGAAAATATTTACTCAAGTTGGACGTGTTGACGACACATCAACTCAATCTCAAATGCATCAGAAATCAAAAATATTTCCTGCTATTGGCCGATCAGTTGGGAGGACCTCATACACGACACTAACAGAATTGTAATTATTACAGGCACATAGATATGTGCTGCTGAATAGTGAAATTGCAGATCCATTTATTGAAGAGTTGAGGTTACAAACAAAGAGACGAATGAGAATCCGAATACGAAATGAAAAAGATATAATGAAAGTTGTGAATAAAGAGCTGGTAGAATGGTTTGCACGACGTGTAAGTTTATAAATATTGCAATAAATAGGAATATTACTTTGACACATACGATTTGAAAATCTATTAAATTATATTTTTTTTTTTCAGATCATGAATAATGATACTCGAGCTGAATGTTTAGAAGATTTGAAGTTTCTTGCTAGAGGTCCTATAAAACAAGTTAGAAAGTTCAACGCTTATAATGTGAATGGTTTTAGATTTCGTACAGTCGATCGAGAAGTGGGTTTGAAAACACAGAATAGTGGTATTTTTACATTTGCTGAAGTGGAATTCTATGGAAAGCTGCATGATATTATTGAATTAAACTACCACGGGCATTTTTCTGTTGTTTTATTCAAATGCAAATGGGTTGATTTTATCAGAGGTGTTAAAAGAGATTCCTTGCAATTTATTTCTGTAAACTTCTCTCGCTTGATGGATGTTGGTGATCGTGAACTGCATGATCCATATATCTTAGCATCGCAGGAAAAAATGGTATATTATGTGAATGATGTTGTGGATGAAGGGTGGAGTGTAGTTACTCACGTAATACAAAGAAATTTGTATGATATGGGTGATGAAGTGGAAGATTTGACCTCTGCAACTGAATTTCATCAACAACAGGAAGCAGAATTATTTGTCCATCATGATATTGAAAATATTGGTCTAGAAAGGATGAATGAAGTGGGTGAAGCAATGGAGCAGGAAACCGACATGATTGAAGGGGAAAATGATTGTATGTACAATTATTTATTCATTCAGCAACTACTTGTTTCATTTCTGTAGTCATTCATTATCATTGTTATATATATATTTTTTGTTAATACTGGGCATCTATTATCATTTTTAATTTTTTTTCTGTATAAATTTTTTGAAATATATATTCTGAACTTAATTTTATTTGATTAAATGACAGGAATTCCAAGGAAGAAGCGGTACACTATTTCTTCTTCTTCTGCGACAGATGACGATCCGTCTGTCCCCACGGAATCATCTCCCCCTGCACCATCTCTGACACCATCAGTGGATCCCTCATTAGAGGATGAGTCATCGCCTCCCCCTAAAGGAGCTTCAGCAGCGGGGCAGCGACACGCCCCCTCCAGTTCATCACGGACATTCTGGAGGGTCGCAGTCATAGGTACAAATTTTAATTAAATAAATTTATTGCATTTTGTTTATAGTAATTGTTTTCTCATTGCAGATGAAGACAATGAAACCGTGGAAAGAGACATAAAAAGTTCTGATGTTTGGAACATGCATGGCAAGAAGATAGTGGTGCCATTTGATTCTTATGGGGTCCCGACGGATGACGCCGCAGGTTTACTTGGTCAGATTATAGGTCAGCTGGCAGTGGAGCCCGTTTCCCTGCCTATTTCATATGATGATTGGAGGCATATGCCTCCAAACTGGAAAAATGAAGTTTATGATTCTCAGATAAAGGTAATTTTATTCCTTTATGGTTTAATTGAATGTCATTTTACTAATATATTCAAAATGAATTTCTATATACAGATGTTCTTCCACTTTACCGTTGCTGATGTGATATCACAGAAGTGGACATTGAAAAATCTTGGAAAAAAATGGAAAGATTTCAAATGGAGGTTGTGGTGTGATGTCAACGATTCTTCGTTGACCGTGCAGCAGATGTATGAGAAGATACCCAGTGGGGTACCGAAAGAACAGTGGAAGGTTTTTGTCGATAGACATCGTGATGAGAAGCGGATGGTATTGAAATATATATTATTATATTATCCTCATTTTACATTTATACATGTACATGAAGAGGAGATAGACATTGAATACAATACTGTTAAATTGAATTTTATTTATTTCAGGATCTCTCAAGAAAGAATGCTTCAAACCGGGCGAAGCAGGTAATCCCGCACACTGCGGGTTCAAAAAGCTTTTCAAGAAGCCGAATGTCATTGGTAATCTTTTAATTAGTTTAAATATTTATAAGATAATATTATCTATTTAACATATTTGATTGATGATTTATCTTTGTTTAATGCAGTCACAGAGTTTAGGGCATGAAGCATCCCGAACAGAACTGTGGCTGGATGTTCATAAAAAAACAGATGGAAGTTTTGTTAATGAACCTGCCAGAGAAGTTGGGGTATGAAGTCAATTATTTATTATAATAACTTAATATCAGTTTTTACTGTGTTAATATATATTGATATTTTATTTATAGGTAAAAATTAAAGAAATATGGGATGCCAATCCTGGGCAATCCTACTCAGTCTCCCAGGATGACCCGATTGGTCAAGTCCTTGGGAAGGAGCATCCTGGTAGAGTGCGCGGGATGGGTTTGGGACCCGTACCATCTGAGGTCTTTCGCATGCCATCAGGGATTTCGGCCTCATCTACTCCTGGTTATAGTCATTTCATACCTGAAGATGCTCAGAGGGAGATGTCTGCTCTACGAAACACAGTTCACCAGCAGGGGAATCAGATATCTGATTTGCAGAAAGAGTTTCTTGAAATACGTCAGCATATGAGCAGATATGCCCCCGGTGGTAGTGCATCGGGTAGTGGTGAGCAAATAAATCACAAAAAAATCAAAATCATTTAGTTTTCAAACTTTTATTGGTTTTAATTTTTATTATAAATATGCAACAATATTTAATTTTCAATATAATGTTCTTACAGGTGGCAGCAGGTGGTGGAGATGAAGGTGGAGAGGGTGACGATGCCGCATCAGATGATGAGTAGTAGTATTGTTGATGTGTTGAACAAGTATGATAACAGTTGGTTTGTATATGTAACATTTATGACACATAGTTGCTACCAAACATTTCCATGTCCTAACATTTTCTTGATTTCTCATGTTTCCTTATGTATACAATCATTAAATCCTTTTGGTGGAGGGTCAAATATTGTGATGGTCACAATGTATCCCCGATATTAGGGAGGATATGTGATCATATATTGAATAATGATTTAATAACATTATATAGAAATCAAGGAGTCCAGTTAAATACATTATTAAGAATGATTGTACATGGATGAGGTTTTAGTACTCCCCATGATACCATAATTAATTGTTTAGAATGTAATTCCTATTTCATATCATCATTATTGGGAGGAATATGGAATCCATCCATTACCCAAACTCTCTTTAAAATGACTTTCAATCCCCTAATCGATGGAAATCTGGAATTGAATTTCCATAAGTTGTGGGATTTTTTGGGAACATTAATTTTGACCTAGTTGCATTATGGGTGAATAAAACACCAATTTTTTTTGTTTTCCGATAAAAATATACAGCATTCATCTGTTTTTGTGTATATATTCTATGAGTTGTGTTGGATGTTGTATACTTTTACATTGTGATGTGTCTATGTAAGGGAATAAAAAAATATTTTTCTAGTGTGGTGTAATGCATGACTTAAAATATCCTAATAGTTATAGAAAATATAAAAGAAGATCAGGATCATTTCAATACCACTGTATAATATAGATGTAGACCCATGTAGTTATATTTCAAAGATCATGTGTTCTTGAGGTTGTTTCCATGATGGTGTAGGCATATTTTGTGTGAGGGAGTGTGGATTCTCCTAGGTTGTTCTGGATTTTTTAGGTTTTGGTGAACATTGGTGAGGTGTTATATCAGTTGGAGCTCTAACCACTGATAAAAATAATTCACAATATCATCCATGTATCCCAACATTACTGAAATAATCATGATTCATCCCATATATTCAAATATAGAGAGTTGGATGATGAGGATGAGGTAATGATTTGGTGAACCCAATGGAAATCATGGATCATTTGTAGATTACTCTTCATGGGAATGTTAATCCATTTTATCATTTTCTATGGTGGAATAGTGGTTTGGAGGAGATATTTTTTGGTACATATTCAAAGATGAATGAATAATGTCATAAAGTGTTTTAATTCATTCATTTTTTTCAATGTAACTGTGTAAATCTATTTTATTGTTTGTCATAATATGAATATGGTCCCTTTAATTGGTTGGTTATGACACATGGTTATGTGTTTATTTATTTAATGATTAGTTTTGATCAAATTATTATATTATCCTTGAGAGGTTTCCCACACGGGTTCTATTTTGGAACCATTTATATTCATTGGAACATGAGGATGATAACTGTTTTAGTGGTATCCTATGTAATATATCCAGTTTTAATAAAACCTACCTACTTGTTTTATTGGATTTTGGATATTTCAATATGGTTTTATGAGTCATTTCACATTGAAACATTCATGGGTTTTCTCATAGATTCCCTATTTATTCATTCGACCACTAGTTTGATCATGTCGTCTTTTAAATTGATCATTTTTTGTTTGTTACATCATTATGTTTCTTGTTTTCATAATGTGGTTTCTCATTCATTCACGTATTCAGTTGAGTTGGTCATGAAGCCTTGTGTTCCATTATTAATTTTCTCATGTTGGTTGTATAGTCAATTATTCCATCATGAGATTTCATGATCTAAATCTTGGGTCACATGTTCCTTCATTAGTTTACATGGGTTGGTTATGATATCAATTAGTTGGTTTTTGAGGATGGTTTTGAATAAAAACAATCACTCCTATTAGTCATGTGGTAGTTCAATCAATGTATTTGTTCAGTTAGTGAGATACATGTTTCTTGTTATGGTGTGGTTTTGTCTATGAGGGATGGTGTTTTTAATGTTGGTTTTTATTATGGTAAGAGATGTTATGGTCACTATTATGAGGATGTTGGTTTTTGTGTGTAGTGGTTTGTGGTAGTATTCTTTTAGTGATGGAATATGAAATGGTGATGATGTAATAATGTTGTAAGCTGTTGTACATTACAAATATGTGTGGATGTGATATTATGTGGGGCTGATGGGTGAGATGTGGCTGTAGTTTTGGAAAATTTAGGGCAGTGGTGGAGCAGATCCAACATATTTTTTTTTCCAGTTCAACATTTAGCGGCGGTTTTAACCGCCGCTAAATGCCATACCTGTGAACATTTAGCGGCGGTTTTAACAGCCGCTAAATAACATGGAATCATTTAGCGGCGGTTAAAACTGCCGCTAAATGATGAACTTGGCAGAATTTAGCGGCGGTTTTTACCGCCGCTAAATTTATTATGATGATATTTCGCGGCGGTATTCACCGCCGCAGAATAGGCGCATCAAACGCCTGAATTTAGCGGCGGTTAAAACCGCCGTGAATAAGCTGCCCATATAACCGCCGCTAAATGAAGAGAAACCGCCACTAAATGAAGGACCTACGACACATTTCTAAAACCGCCGCGGAATCGAAAAAACCGCCGCTAATAGATTGCCGACGCCAAACTTAGCGACGGTTTTTGTAAACCGCCGCCACACAATATAGCGGCGGTTTAAACCGCCGCTAAACGGGAAAAAAACCGCCGCTAGGACCGGCATTTGTTGTAGTGATTTATCCCTCAATTATATTTTCTTTGATACAAAAAAATGAGGATATATTTATTTCATTATATCATCAGATTTCCATATATGATCCTCAAATTGAATGTTTTTTCCACCAAAAAATGAACCAGTGAGTGGTCTTGTTCCATAAAACTCTTTCTCTTTGATCTAGATTCTCTAAAATATATTCATCATAATAGAAATATTTCTTTATTGGTGTAACATCTGAGTTCACTACATGTGGCGTTTCATGTATGTACTTACATGAAAGATATACATTCAACACATCATGGACATGAGAGAGATTCAGTGAAATCACCAATCGATAACCAACCATCTGGAAATGGTCATGAATTTTGAAGGGATAAATAAATCCGTGGATCATATTTTCCCTCATTCAAAATATCATCTCTATATTCTAGGGGGAGATTTACATGAACACAATTTCAACAATATGAAACTGAAAGGCATAAATATTTTACAATTCTGAGATTAATATATATGTTTTTGAATATATGTAACCTTATATTTCATTTCCACTACTTGAATAGTTCCTAATATCATTATCTCCCCATCATCATTCCAACACAATGAATTTATGAAATTTTTCCTTAGTGGGATTTATAAGGATCCATCAAATTGTTGCATGGAATGAATTTTTTTTATGATTATTCCACAAGATGGAGGTTTTTAAGACAACTAGATTTGAATTATATTGTGAAATATCTCAATATTTATTCTATATTTTTATTAGTTATCACAGATTATCCATCATCCAGAGCATGATACCCCACACTGAAACTCTATTTTGTATCGAGAGCCTGTTGAATTCTTCAGTAGAACATCATGATTAATTAGGGATCTTGATCAGATACAAAAAAATTAGTTCTTCCTTAAAACCTTATAACAACCTTACTATATACCTGGTATAGTTGACCCTTATGAATGTTTCCTCTGATTGAAATGAAGTGTGTAACATTGTAAGGCGATTGACTGGAACCCAGATAGGATTGTTCCCTTTAGTGGTTTAGGGAGTAAAATAAAAAAAATACATTGAGATGTTTTCTAATTTTGACTTTAGAATGTGTAATGATTATGACATACCCCTAGACTTTTGAATCTTATGATTAACATGATGACATACTACGCACCTATGTAAAAACTCTACATTTTCTCTCTTCATACCATTTAACCAAAAAATAATCTTTCAAGTCTCTATACATTTTTTACATCTTGGATGAATTGATTGAAATAGGATATTTATGCAACAAATCATTCATAACAAATGGTACAATGGGGATATAAGCATGGTTTATGAATATAATCATTCCATCATAATCAATGTTGAACTTAGAAACATTTATCACATTCTTCTATAGCTCTACATCTTTTTTCAACACCTCATTAATCATTACACAGATAGATGAATGATCCCTTATTTTATAAAGAAAATATTTTACCATTCCATTAATATTTTTTCTCCATCCTTTTATAATTAAAAATAATGGATATTTTGTGATCCTTAAAATAGATAAGCTATAATTTTCCTTTTGACATAATATTTATAACCGCTTTTTTTCATTCCCATGGTGGTAATGTATTGAGAAGTAATTAAATTTAATTATATCTAACCATCATATCTGTTGAATATTTAGTTATCTTGTCTAAATATATACTATAATCTATCATGATAATAATGTATATCACTCCTTTCTACATATATATAACTCCTCTATATATTTAATGAAAAAAATTCCACATTTAACTCGAAATAAATATTTGTTTAATTTTGTTCATATACCTTCAATAATCAGGATTCATAAACTTTTACTATATCATTTTTTCATTGAGAAACATCAAAATATATCCTTTTAAGAATCACAATAGACTAAAAACCCCCCTATAATATTTGATAATGTAATAACAATTATGATGACTAGATTTCTCTTCAGTTCCTTGAAATACTCCTCACAATAATTTATCCAAAATAACATGGATCATTTTTGATATTACATGGTGAGTGGATTGGAAAACCATAATGAATTATCCATAAACTAAATATGAAATCTAGATAAATGAAGGAAACAATTAATCTCACCAACCATGGTCAGTTTATACTAATTTTCCATAGCATCCCTAATTCATGAGTCTTTAGATGTAACCACACATGAGATTATGTGAACCAACAGTGAAACCTTATATAGTCAAAATTTTGAATTTGTAAATATTTCATAAATAATACTATTCATCAGGGACTTTAGTAAAATCCCCATTTGATCATTATTCAATTCCTTTAACATATAATGTATAAAAATTTCATCTATAAAAACTACAAAAAACCAATGAAGTTAATCTCTAAAAAAACAATTCATTAAATCCATGATTAAAGTATGATAATTAAAAGGGAAAAAATGAATCACTATATATTCATAGTGCCCAAAAATATTTTCAGAATAAACTCATTAGTATATATTAATTTTGGACCCTTAATCGATAGTGTCAAGAATAATAGAAAATCTTTGAAAACTGTTATGCTCCATGCAGTTGACTAAACAAGTCATTAATTAAGGGTAGAGGATACTTGTTCATGATTGTCATCTTATCGTGTCCTTGATATGCAATAAAGATTCTCATTGATATATATTTCTTCTTATAAAAATAACTGGTACATCCTATTATAACAAACCTGGTCGAATGTCACACTTTTGAAGATTCTCCTAGAGTTTTATTAAATTCCTTCCACTCAATCAATTCTATTATATATGGATAAATTTAAAATAGAATTATAACTAGGAATGGGTTCTATTGAATAATAAATATCATTATCTAGTGGAAGACCATGTAACTGTTCAAGAAAGGCATCAAATATCTCCCACACTACATCATCCTAACCTGAAATACCATTAAGCCAGTAACTAGACTAATGAGTTAGATTGATTCAAGTGAGACTGTCACGACCCGTCCTCGGGGCTCGTGCCGTGACTACCCCAAGCCTGCCTTCCATAGGCCAGGGGAAGGCGACAAGCACCAAGGCGTAAATCCCGCTAAAAGGGAAGGCATTTCCTTTTTAAAGAAAACAAACACCACAGAGCAAGTAAGCAGATAGAAGTAAACACTAAGTAAAAAACTGAGTACAACAGCAAGTGCGGAAAAGTAAGTGGGTAAGTATACAAACCCAAACTGAAAGTAAAGTACAACTGGAAGGGAAAATAGAAACTGTAAAGTAAACCCGCAACGTCGAGCTATCCACTGGAAATCCCACCTGAAGGGTGGGTACAGATAGCCTCCACTCCTCCTCGGGTCTAGGCAACCACCCCGAGTACGTCCTGCCCATTGGTCCACCTCCAGGTACCGTCCTCCTCCGCAAGCCTCAACCATGATCAGCGGTGTCTGTCGTCTGCAACCAACACAACGTAGTGCGGGCATAGCTCATGTAGGGGTGAGTATAAGCTACTCAGTAGCGACCCCGAGACCCCTGAAGGTCTCCCTGAATCCACAAAGGATAATCCACGAAGGATAGATACAATCACGAAGTAGCATCTGACAGTGCTTAGGTATATTCCCATACATATACCTATGTTTTCAATTCTCGTTCGGCTCCAACATCCGAGCCCAAGTACAACCCAGTCCACACAGGAAAGAAAAACGTAAATCCACACAGGATAGCGCAACACAATCCACATAGGAAAGAAAAATAGGATTCAGCTCACACATCTATATTTCTTCGTATGATGGTAGAGATGATCAGATATTGCCACTGATTCATCTAAGTCGTTGGACCCACAAAGGATCAATAGGTACTAACCCCCGCAATGACCCATACAGGATCTTACCCACACAGGATCGATAGTTAACTAACCCCCGCAAAGACCCACACAGGATCAGACCCACATAGGATCCGTAGGCGCTGGCACACACTGGACCATTGAGCGCTGACACACACAGGATCGGACCCACATAGGATCTGTAGCACTGACTCACGTAGGATCGTTGAGTGTTGTAGTCTTCGCCATCGAATCCACTGACGATATCTGCACAGTCGTCATCGTCACAGTCGCAGCCAGCACTAGGGTTCCCGCACACAGCAAGCTCATTCAGGAGGGTCCGCTCCACGAGTCGAGAGGCTGATACATCAACTGACACATAGTCCAGAGTTGATGTATCCAAAAGTTCTGTATCGACAACAGGAACTCAACGTCGCAGATGGCGCGTCAATCGGAAGCCCGGTCTGAGAGTTATTGGCTTTTTCGTTCCAGGGGCCCGGTTGGATTTTTAAGCAAAAACAACCCGACCGTACTCCACCTATGTCCAAAACTCGGGCGAAGTAAGCCAAAAGATCCATCTCACTTAGAAGAATCCATCAAAGTCGATGACACATCAATCGGACATCCGGAGTTCAAGATATAAGTGTTTCCGCTCCAAGGGCCCGGTTGGTTTCGTGTACGATCCAACCCGGAAAAACCCAAAGTATTCCGAAACCTTGTTTTTGATATACCAAAATGGCTGTCTCGATCCAAGGATCACATCACTGCTGACGGTGCGTCGATCGGAGGCTCGTAGCTCAAGTTATGAGCAAAAGACTGAAAAAGATCTGAAAACGGAGGGTCTGGGCCCGGACCGACCCGGCCCAACCCCGCTGGGTCGGCCCGAACCGGGTCGTCTGGACCCAGGTCCAGGTCCGACCCGGACAGTGCGGCCCAGCCCAGCCTGGGTGGCCCGGCCCGGCCTGGGCGTGACCCGGCTCGGCCTGGGCGCGACTCGGCCCGTCCTGCGCGGGCGCGACCCGGTCGCCATGTGGGTGGGCTCGGCCGGTTCCGGACGAGCGGAGTGGTGGGCGTACAACCCCCGCGTGGGGCTGCCCTTTCCAGTGGACGTGGCAGCCGGCCACGTCCCGTCCTTTTCCGATCTCTCGCAGTCGAGGGACGGTCGATCCGCCGCCGCGGCTTAAGCCGCGGCGGGTCTCCATGGCGGTGCGCCATCGGGTTGCTTCGCGGACCACCGGACGAGTTTCGGTGGTCGGAAATTCACGCCCTCTTCGCCAAATGTCCTCCCGGGATCCATTCTTCACTGTGAGGACTTCACATCGCTCGCGCGGCTTGTTTTGTCGACGTCCGCCATTTCTCACACCAAGAACGAAAGGGGCGGTGGGTTCAGACTTGTTCGTTGGTCTGCACCCACCGTGTTAGTGGTTTTAAATGTCTCACAACAAAATAAATAATCAAACACCGTGGGTATAAATCACGAAGATTTAAAAGAATCAAACCCCTACCTCGTCGTGGTCGTCGAACGTGAGTTCTTCGCGGAATTGACAGTTGCGGAAGAAGAGGATCGTCGCGTCGCGGAAGGGCGACGCATCGTCACGGTATACGGTGCCATGCTGACGATCTCCGAGGGTTAAAGAAAACAAACAGATTTAATTGTACCAAAAAGAAATCCAAGTTGAGGATAAAATCCACAAAGGAATAATTAAAAGATCTGAAATCCCTACCTCAATCGGTTGACGATCGAAGATTGTCGCGGGGAAGGATCTTCGCTGAAGAAACGTCACGGAGGGAGGATCGTCACGTCGCGTCGTCGATCTCCGAGGATCCGGTGTTCTTTGTCGCCCTTCTCGGAGGCCGGCATTCTTCGCGTTCTTCGCGTTCTTCGTGTTCTTCACGAGGGAGGATGAAGAACTTAGAGTTTCTGTCAATACTCTCAACAAGCCACCACATGCAAAACGTGCATTGGTCTAATTTTATTATTATGCCAACAATTTGAAAAACAAAGTTGAGAAACGAACCATTAATTTAATGAATTAAGGGTAAAAACATAACTTTCCAATTAATAGAGGCGTTAAGAATATAAGAAAATGCACCGGTTGACTTTCATTTAAAAGGGGTTTTCGCGGGTGTGTTACTTAGAGGAAAAGAAACTGTGAGGCTCGGGCGGGCCCCACCACACAAATATCCTCTCAAGAGGGTAGAATATTTTGGGTTCCACCCTATCCGCTTCAACATAGCTTAAGTGGATTTAAGTGGCTTTAAGTGAAATAAAATAAAGTTGTCGCACCACTTTATTTTATATTCTTAAATTAACCCCAAAAATTAAAAACCACACCCGAGAAAACGCAACTCCAAAAATGGAATTTCAAAGAAAATACCGGCACTGTGATTCCATAGGTGCCCTCATAATTCGATTCCGAGCACCAATTCAAAAGTTAGAAAAACCCGCTCGTTCATTCACTGAACGTACCCGAGCCAAACATCGGAAAATGATTCCAGGCACACCGGGCCTCAGAATCATGTGTCGTCAAGAAACTACGTTCTTGTAAAATTCAAAGAAAATTAAGAAAAAAATTTCCTTGAATTTTACGGGACTTTACATCACTCACACCTCAGGGCTTTACGTCCCCGTAAAGATGCATCCTAAACTAGGGAAACAAAAGTGGGTACTGAGAAGGCATCTGAGCCTCCTGCTCCCAAGTGCTCTTTTGGAGGTTCCTGTGCTGCCATCTAATGCGCACTAGAGAAATCGACCGTCCACATAGGACCTGCTTCTGTCGATCGTCAATCTCCACTGGGACCTCCGCTAATGTCACCCCATCATCAACGTCCAGCTCCCCTTGGTCAATGATGTGTGTCGGGTCATGCACGTATCTCCTCAGATGGGATACGTGGAAGACGTCGTGTACCCGGTGCAACTGAGGTGGTATATCCAGGTGATAAGCCACCTCGCTAATCATGCTGAGGACCTGGAATGGTCCGATGAAGCGTGGAGACAATTTTCCTCCTCAGCCAAATCTCTGTAATCCACGTCGATGTGAGACACGCAAGAATATGTGGTCGCCATCCTCGAACTCTAGTGGCCTCCGCCTTCTGTCAGCATACGACTTCTGCCGGCTCTGAGCTGTCCTCATCTGCTCCTGGATGACCTGGACCTTCTCTGTCATGGCCTGCACCATGTCCAGTCCTACAAGTGCTGACTCCCCAAGGTCTGTCTAGCACAAGGGAGATCTGCATGGTCGGCCGTACAATGCCTCGTATGGTGCCATCCCGATGGTAGAGTGGTAGCTGTTGTTGTACACGAACTCCACCAAGGGTAGGTGGTCCTCCCAACTGAGATGACAGGTGATGACTTATGCGCAGAGCATGTCCTCGAGAGTCTGAGTGGTCCTCTCCGTCGGACCATCCGTCTGAGGGTGAAAGGCGGTGCTCAGACGTAGCTACATCCCAAACACCTCCTGCAACCCTTCCAATGCCGGGAAGTAAAGCGAGCATCTCAATTAGAGACGATAGATGATGGCACACTGTGAAGTCATACAATCTCCTGAACGTAGAGACGTTCCAAGCTCTCCACTGAGCCCTGCTCCCTGATGGGTAAGAAGTGAGCCGACTTTTTGAGTCGGTCGACAATCACCCAAATGGAGTCGTGACCTCTTGAAGTGCGTGGAAGTCCAGTCATTAAGTCCATAGATATCCCGTCCCACTTCCACTCCGGGACCTCCAAGGGTTGTACCAAGCCTTCTGGTACCTAATGCTCTGCCTTCACCTGCTGGCAAGTGAGGCCTCGAGAAATGAACTCTGCCACAACCTTCTTCATGCCCGGCCAGCAGTGCTGTCGTCTGAGGTCCTGGTACATCTTCGCCACTCCAGGATATACCGCCAAAGGGGACGTGTGAAACTGTATCAGCCCCTCCTATCATAAAGCAACTGGTACCAAGGTACATCCTCTGAAAAGGTCGTTGTGCTCTTCTCCAAAGTAGAAACCATTAGGCGCTTGTCCTGAAGATATCTGCGCACATCGCGTCTCACAGTCAGCATCACCACGCTGTGCCTCTCTGACCCACTGCAGTAGTGTAGGGGTGACTGTGAGAGACTAAAGGAAGGATTCTCCATCTCTATCCATGAAGGATATCTGCAAAGTGGCTAGCTGCTTTGTCTCCTCCTCAAGTAGCTGAATGCCCGTCCTCCTGCTGAGAGCATCGGCTACTACGTTCCCTTTCCCAGAAGTATAGACTATCTCAAAGTAACAGTCCTGGAGGAACTCGAGCCATTGCCACTGTCTCAGGTTCAGGTCCTTCTGAGAGAAGATGTACCTGAGACTCTGATGGTCAGAAAAGACTGTAAAGCGCTCTCCCATCAGGTAGTCTCGCCATATCTTTAGAGCGAAGACCACTACTGCTAACTCCAGGTCATGGGTAGCGTAGTTCTGCTCATGCAGCCTCAACTGACGTGATCCATAGGCGATCAATGCCCACTCTTGCATCAGGAAACATCCGAGTCTGGTCCCTGATGCATCGAAGTAGACTACATACCCTACTCCCTCCTTTGGCAACCTCAAGAGAGGTGGCTAGTCAATCTCTGTCTCAGATCCTGGAAGCTCTGCTGACATCTTTCTGACCACACAAAGGGTATCCCCTTCTTTGTCAAAGCTGAGAGTGGTGCTGCAACTCTAGAGAAGTCTGTCACAAATCTCCGGTAGTATCCAGCTAGTCCCAAGAAACTCCGAAGCTCTGTCACGCTCCTGGGTGGCTCTCAATCTAGCACTGCCTCGATCTTCGCAGGATCCACCCCATCTCCCACCTCAGAGATGACGTGTCCCAAGAAGTGGACCTCGTGTATCCAAAACTGACACTTCGAGAGCTTTCCATAAAGCTGGTTCTCTTAGAGTGTGTCTAGCACAACACGCAAGTGGTAGGCGTGCTCCTCCTCAGTCGTCGAGTATATCAAAATGTCGTCAATGAAGACCATGACAAATCGATCGAGGAATGGCTGAAAGATCCTATTCATGAGGCCCATGAACACTGCCGGAGCATTGGTTACACCAAATGGCATAACCAATAACTCATTGTGGCCATACCGACACCTGAAGGCCGTCTTCTGCACGTCCTCGTCCCGAACTCTGAGCTAATGATAGCCTGACCTGAGATCTATCTTCGAGAACCACCGTGCTCCCTTGAGATGATTGAAGAGGTCATCAATCCTCAGTAGCGGATAATTGTTCCTCACTGTCACCTGGTTCAGGCGAAAATTGTCAACAAAAATTCTCAAGATCTTGTCCGCCTTCTTGGCGAACAAAATCGGGGAAGCCCAGCGTGAAACACTGGGTCAGATGAATCCCTTGCCCTACAAGTCCTCCAACAGTACCCGTAGCACTCGAAGCTTAGCGGGGGCCATCCGATATGCTAGAGTCGATATCGGGGCTGTCTTGGGGTACAAGTCAATATAAAAGTCTAACTCTCTATGAGGAGGTAGTCCTGGAACGTTGTCAGGAAAGACGTCCGCATACTGATCCACCAGTGCTGGAAAACTAGGACTCCGCACGTCAACTGCTCCTAGGATGAGGCTAGCCAACTGATGTGTAATGGGCTGTCCTCTCCTCTGCGGAAGTCCATCCTATGCTGCGAAGGCTCCCTTTTCGCCTGTGAAGGTGAACCTACTCCCATCGGTGCGTACACATTGCACCTTGCGCCTAATACATCCGATCTGAGCATGGACGGTAGATAACCAATCCATGCCCAAGATGACGTCGTAAGGCCTCGACGCTGCTAAAAAAAGATCCCAGCCGAAGCTCTCACCTCCTAGAGTAAGCTCACACTGCTGGAACCAGTGCGTAATCGTCGAGTCTGCTCCCATAGGTGTCTCTAGCCATAAGGATCAAGCCAACGGCTCAGTCAGAATCTCCGAGCTCCGAATAAGGGCAGCGACTATGAAAAAGTGACTTGCTCATGTGTCTATAAGAACTGCAGTAAGGGTGGAATAGACACAGATAGTACCTCGAATCAACTTGGGTGCACCGTGGCCATAGGCCTCTACTTCCTGGAGTTGTGCATGTCTCTGCCCGCCAGCTCCCGGTGGCCGGGGTGGACCTCTTGGTTGTGGTGGTGGTAGAGCCTCAAAGCGTCGCCCACCACCTGCTGCTCGGCCAGCTCCTCTACCTCGTCTGCCTGCTCCCTGCGGACTGCCACGGTCGACCCTCTCCCTCTGCCTGGGTGGCCACTCAACCATCTTTTGCTCCTCGGCATGGTCGGTCAGGTAGTCACGAGCCATGTGACCCTGCCCGCCGCATGTGTAGCATTGCCTGCCTCTCAAAAGACTAGCTCCGCGCTGTGTGCCCCGCACTGCTGAACCAGTGTCTTGAGGTCGTCTGCCTAAGGGACTGGTCTGGCTTGACCCATGAGTCATTCATCGACTGCCTGCTGCAGAAGACTCTGCTACCTGTCACCCTGAGGTAGGTCTCGCTGCTGAAGAAAGCTCACCAAGAATGCTCTTGATCAAAAGGGCTCACTCCAGTACGCCTGCCTGAGTCGGAATGCTGAGGGAGATCAGCGATGCCCTGATCTCTTGTCTCAATCCCTGCTCAATGGTCTGGGCCCGAATGAATGCGTCCTGTACCATGTCTGTCAAGTAGCGTGAGAGATCAATAAATCTCGCCGAGTACTGGGCGACCGTCAAGCTGCCCTGCCGCAACTGAAGAAGCTCCGGGATACGCACCGCACGGAGGGTGTCTGGGACGAACATCAAGCGGAAGAGGCTCTCAAAGTCTGTCCAGAGAAGAGATGCCTCATCGTGCACCTAGAGAATCAAGCTCCACCATCGGCCTACTACCGCGTGTAGTAGGCTCACTGCGAGGATCACCATGAGGTCTTCTGGTGTCCTCACTAACCGGAAAACTCGTACCACTGCCTCCAGCCAGTCCTCGCTGCCTGGGGGTCCGTCTCCCCATGGAACCTGGGTGGTCGCTGGAGCTGGAACTCATGCAGTGCACTATGGTGACGTGCATCGTCAGCGGCTGGAGCTGGAAGCATCGGTGGCTCGATGGGTAGAGGTACCGCCGGTGCGTCTGCTATCAAAGGGCCCTGTACCGAGGCCTCATCGCTCGGTGGGATGTCGTCATGCTCAAATCTCGGAACCCTAGATGGCTACCATTGTGGAGCCATCCTGAAAAGGAAACCAGCGCACCACGGTCAGAACAATATACCTGGTGAGCTGAGACAAAGTAATCACAAAGAAAACTTCAAACACACATGCAATAAATGTTTTCATTCATTAAGTCGGAAATCAGAAGTCAGGGTCCTGGTGTACGGATACGTCGGCCGCCGCACGAAAACTGAACTCCCTGAACAGATAACCACACCCAATACGCTTAACACTGTTGCTTCACATAGAAAAGATCAAAGTCCCAAGTTCTACAGTAGAAACGAACTCCTCTGATACCAATTTGTCACGACCCGTCCACGGGGCCCGTGCCGTGACTACCCTAAGCCCGCCTTCCATAGGCCAGGGGTTGGCGACTAGCACCAAGGCGTAAATCCCGCTAAAAGGGAAGGAATTGACTTTGTAAAGAAAACAAACACCACTGAGCAAGTAAGCAGCTAGAAGTAAACACTACGTAAAAAACCGAGTACAACAGCAAGTGCGGAAAAGTAAGTGGGTCAGTATAAAAACCCAAACTGAAAGTAAAGTACAACTAGAAGGGAAAACAGAAACTGAAAAGTAAAGCCGCAACGTCGAGCTGTACACTAGAAATCCCACTTGATGTGTGGGTACAGAGAGCCTCCACTGCTCCTCGGGTCCAGTCAACCGCCCCGAATATATCCCGCCAAGTGGTCCACCTCCAGGTATCGTCCTACTCCGCAAGCCTCAACCACGATCAGCGCTGTCCGTCGTCTGCAACCAACACAACGTCGTGCAGGCATAGCCCGTGTAGGGGTGAGTATAAGATAATCAGTAGGGACCCCTAGACCCCTGATGTTCTCCCAGAATCCACACAGGATAATCCACGAAGAAAAGATACAATAACAAAGTAACATCTGACACTGCTTAGGTATATGCCCATACATATACCTAAGTCATCAGTTCTCATTCGGCTCCAACATCCGAGCACAAGTACAACCCAGTCCACACAGGAAAGAAAAACGTAAATCCAGACAGGATAGCACAACAGAATCCACATTGGACAGCAAAACAGGATTCATCTCACACAGGTATACTTCTTCATATGACGATAGAGATGATCAGATATTGCCACTAATTCATCTAAGCCATCGGACCCACAAAGGATTAATAGGTACTAACCCCCACAATGACCCAAAAGGATCTGACCCACAAATGATCGATAGTTAACTAACCCCCGCAATGACCCACAAAGGATATGACCCACACAGGAAAACGTGCATTGGTCTTATTTTATTCTTATTACAACAATTTGAAAAACAAAGTTAATAAACAAACCATTAATTTGATGAATTAATGGTAACGACTTAACTGTCCAATTAATAGGGGCGTTAAGAATTTAAGAAAATGCACCCGTTGACTTTCATTTAAAAGGGGTTTTCGCGGGTGCGTTACAAAGAAGAAAAGAAACGGTGTGGCTCATGCGGGCCCCACCTCACAAATATCCTACCAAGAGGGTAGGATATTTTGGGTTCCACCATATCCGATTCAACATAGCTTAAGTGGATTTAAGTGGCTTTAAGTGAAATAAAATAATGTTGTCGCACCACATTATTTTATTTTCTTAACTTAACCCCAAAAATTAAAAACCACACCCGAGCAAACGCAACTCCGGAAATGGCGTTTCTAACCAAATATCGACGCTGCGATTCAATCGGTGCCCTCGAAATTTGATTCCAAGAATCGGTTCAAAAGTTAGAAAAACCCTCTCGTTTGTTCACTGAACGTACCCGAGCCAAACTTCAGAAAATGATTCCGGGCACACCGGGCCTCGGAATCAGGTGCCGTCAGAAACAAATTACTTTTAAAATTGCAAAGAAAATTTAGAAAAAAATTTCCTTGAATTTTATGGGTCTTTACAGAGACTCCCTATATGCTAGATGCTGTCGACTATCAGTGATGTAGTTGTGGTGGTTCGGTGGGGAGATTACAGCGTCATAATAAGAGTAGACCATCAGTATAATAGAATAACAAATTTTCAGAAACAAAAGTAGTTATTTAAATGAAAGAAAAAGAAAAAATAGAATAATATAATATTTGAATAAAATTTGAAAATGAAAATTTATATAAAAATTACATAATTTTCTGAGTGTTGTTAGATAAAGTTGCAAAAATTATATCATTATTTACATTACATTAAAAAAACAAGGAAATGATAGAAAACCCCTTGAGTGGTCTTGTAGAGACCCGAAGCTTGACGTACATGGACATTACATTACATTTGCGGAATACTTAGTACATAACAAAAAGACACACTAAAGGATCGTAATAGTTTAGTGTCTTTGGAAACTCGGAACGTAATCTTCTAATCGTGGTGAAAGTTCTTCAATATCTCCCATAAAGGTCATCCGTTTTTTTTTACCTAAAACCTTTCTTTATATCCTGGGGAAAAGAAAACATAAAAGGGTGAGCTCAAATGCTCAGCAAGGGCAAATAAAGGAAATAAAAATCATATCATATCTTTATGAAAATCAAAACCTGCAAAAGAGATCATAATATCTTAACATGGAATAAATCATAGAAGTGAAAATGAGATCCCCATAATCATAACATAAAACTTGAATCTTTGTGGCATGCACACATAATCATGGAAAATAATTTCTTGTTAGTCATGACTCATTGCCAAGACTATCTTAGTGGACAAAGTCCCTTTCTGAACCGAGTTCACTCCTCGTTTCAGTCCTGTATCACTGAACCGAAATAACCTTCCGTTCTAGCCATGTCTATCTCATGAGATATAAAATCATTACCCAATGCATTGGATGGAGATATAGGTCCCACCCATCTTATAATGAATCCTTTCTTATGTGTGCCACATAATCATAAAACATACATCATCGCATAACACATATAACAAAAATGGGATTCTTGAAACATCATGACATCATAAATCAATTCATATATGATAAAGGAATTCATAAACATAATTCCATCACAACATAGTCAAACCAATGTAAAAATATGGATAGAAACAGAACCCTTTATTATCTTAGATGGAAAATAATTTTGATAAAACACTTGAATTGAATTCTTGAGGAAAATATCCTTTCTTCTTCAAAAACATTTTTCCTTTCATAACATGTCATACAACTTTAAAATAAAAGAAGTTGATTAAAAATAAACTTGAAAACTTGTAAAGGAAGCTTCTTTGAAGTAATGTTTTAAAAATCCATTCATGCCGTATAAGTTAAAAAAAAAACATTCTTCGTACTTTTGTCGGAAAAGTCAAAAAGTACCTCGTACGGAAAAACGACAAAAGATTCCTTTCATATTCTTTACTAAAAACTCACCTAAGGGTAAAATTGGATTTAAACTATTTCAATTGGATGGAAACAATATTACATATTGAGGGAACATGGATGTGGATGATAAAATACACCCCAGTAAATACTTACGAATAAACAATCTCGGATAAAAATGAGATTGTGATATTTCCCTTACCTTAGGTCCGATTTGCTTTGTTCGTGTCCGAAGCTCCTGTATAATGGTTTAAATAATGTTATTGACTTATTCCAGAATCATACATATTGATATGAGATCATATATGGTCATATTATTAGCTTCTTGTTAGTAATATTTCATTGTTACTTGTTACTCGGGTCTTTATAACTTTTTGTTCTTATGCGTGTTTTGTCGAATAAATTCTTATTCTTATCTTTAGGTTATAGATAATTCATTTCCAGAATGGTATTAGTGTAGTATATACCATATTCATTCATTCAATTCATTTATATAATCATTATGAAATGAAGATCATGTAGAACGAGTCGCATCACATCGTGGAGACGGTATTCCGTACGTACGCACGAGTGATGATATCGTTCCTATGATCGTGGAATTGTATTGGAGTATATATATATATTATTTCAGTATCAATATTACTTAATAATAATCATATATAGTTACTGATTACACCATTATACCCATCCTTGTAAGGTGATGGTGGAAAATAGATTACACCACGGCGTGGAGACGGTATTCCGTACGTACGCACGCGCGGTGATTTCATTTTTCCGTAGGATGGATAGAAGGTGAATTAGGGTTGTTTCATATTTATAATAACATATCAGTATGTAAGTAATACTGATGTTATTACTTTATCATGAAACAACTAAAGAAGAAGAAGTTGAAGAAGAAAGAAATTGAAAAGATCGGTAATGGATATTACCTCTTCTTTGGAACGCCTCTTTGAATCCTCCACTTAAGGAACTAAGATTGGTCTTTGGAAAAGACCAGGACCTCTAGGATTATTCTAGGGAAGTGGAGAGGAGAAAATGTCAGGGGTTGGCCGAGCTTGAGTGCTCAAATTGGTGTGAGGAGGAGGGGGAGGAGGTGCCCTTTTATAGGGGAGGAGAGGGGCACCTTAGGAATTCTTAAAAATATTAATTTATAATAAATCTAACCCCACTTGAAAACCTCCAAAAATGACTCATATTCGAAGATTAGATAAGATAGGGTTGTAATCTCATCAACCAATCAAATTTAGACATGTTTGGATATTATTTTAAACCTTATCAATTATATTTAACTCTATGTTAAATAATTTAACTTTTACCGTGTCTTTTTGTTTTCTTTCACTATATGGTTAATACACTTACTATAACATGCCAAACGAACCCCAAATTGTTTATTATTAATATATATATCCTTATCTAAGTCATTTGGCCGAACCTTAGATTTTTAGGAATAAAATAACAATTAGTAATATAATATTTGATTTAAAAACTATTTTGTGTCAATTTTGACACTATTTGATATATGATTTTTGTGAAAGTCATAACAGAATTAAATGTTCGAACCAAGTTGATTAAATCAACATTAATATATCATAGTAACCTATAAAATTAGTGGAATTTATAAAAAATCTCAAATTACATTTATTTTGGTGCTTATAACATCAATTATGTCAATATTTTATTAAAAAGATAATTACTGCATCATCGTTGTGTCATAAATAAATTAAATTATTTGATGTCTAAAAATTACAAATAAAATACCATCATGTAGGAAATCCTTTTAGCTTTCTAATTAATATTTACAATCGAATTTATCTTATGTATAACCCCATATTAAAAATGATTTACTTATTAAACATTGATTTTAACTATTTTAACCCTTCTTTAAATAAATTAATAATAAATGTCCTAATCTAATCCAAGTGGGCCTAAATGGTCATATATTATTCCTAAGTTTGTTTTTGGTCGAAATACACTTGTCCAATAGGATTAGGACATGTGTTAGGGTAATATTAATTTCATATTTACCCTTAGTTACCCTATTTACTATTAACCGCGGTAAAAAAAGTAAAAAGTTACAATTCACCAAAAAATTATTTTCATCTCATTGAACCACATTTTAGTCCTTGATATTAACCGTGTCTCTCGGATTTTCGAAATTCCATTCACAGAAGCGGTAAAATTATGTTTTATGCAAAATTCAGTTTTTAACCTACCACTTAGTAGTTTCACTATTCATCAAAAATTGATGTTTTTCAGAACAATGCCAAAATTTCATCCTAAGCTATATTTCATATTCCGAATTCAAAAATGAAGTCTATTTTACCAAATTCATAACACAAAAGTTGCATTAATTAATTTTATAATTAAATCCCGCTGTTAAAACAAATAGCGTGTTTTTAAGAAACAATATCTATCAAAAGATTGACACTTGATTATGTCTGGTTTAAATGTGAAATTACAACCAATGACCAACATTGTATTAAATTGTAAAAATATATTCTAAATATACTTTAAAACCACTCAAATTAATAATTTATCACTATTAATAATTTCGATTAAAAAATTTGTTTTTAATTAAAATTTAGTAATTTTCACTATTCATCAGAATATGAAAGTTATCCGAAATGTACCAAAATTTCACCTTAGGCTAAATTCGATACTCCGAATCCAAAAATGAAATCCATTTTGAAAAATAAAATTTACAAAATTTCAAAAAGTGGTTATTACTATTCATAACGGCTAGTTTTAATAACATTTTAATAGCATATCGTTGTTTAGTGAAACTCGGTATTGCGTATTACACACGCTATCGAGGAAGGTCGCGATTGCGTGTAATGCAAGGCAAGTCAAGGATGTGTGTTGTGCAAGCTCCTTTTGGTGTAGCGTACAACACAAGACATTAATAAAATAAAAAGAATATTTTTCATAAAATCTCGGGCTGTTACATTCTACCCCCCTTAAAATGAATTTCGCCCTCGAAATTCGTCGGGGTTATAAATGGTTTACTATTCGAAAGTTTCTTTAATAGAAACCCACATCGTAAAAGGGAATACCAAAACTTGGCTTTAAAAACTAAAGTATGAAATGTAACGATTACCCAAATAAACTAATCACTGGGTTTCCACATAGGTGAAAATATGGATATGGAAGAGAAATCTAACCATCATGTTCTGATGGAGAGTGGTAGAGAACATGGCTATGGAAAAGCCAGTAATCACAAATCCATAGATTTGTGATGATATAAGGTACCATCTGATTCATCAGGTATAAGATCACTAGGACAATCATTTTTGGTTTTCAAGATCATTTCCCTAAAGTTGAAAATTTGCTTAGAATAAATACTTACTTTATTTTGGTACAATCTCACTTTTGTTCGTGCCTTGAACAATTTCTACTTCATCTCTTAAATAAATGAAGTTGAATTTGTTATTTGTGAAGTGTTAGCAGATTATGTGATAGAATGATGAGTCATTCCATCTGTCTCAAACAAAAGGTTAGAAAAAGTTATTAAATATACATAAGTCATTCTATAGTGAGATTAATCACATATGGTTCCTAAAATGGACTTATACTTCATATATCATACAGCTTAATATAATAAAACTAGTTTCTACTAAACAGGGACTTCCTGTAGGTCAGTGGTAGGCGATAAAGGCCAGTCGCACTTCGGTTGTGGGTTCGATTCCTACAGCCTTGTCCGAAGCGATGGGCTGTCGCCCGTCCTGCAGGTTGTCCCTTTTTCTAGAACTACGTTACTATAACATCCCATCAATAATATCGAAAAAAACTTCTATCCTTAAACAATACTAACTTATGTCCAACATAATCCTGTCTAATCTTTAGGCTTATACATAATACTGTAGTCCACTCTCATAATATAGTGACAACGATTACCAGAGATTTAATACTGTCGTTGATCCCCACATATCATAAGATATGTCTTGTTGGTCACATTCCAAACATTCAAAGTCCTTAATCGTGTATTCTCTTGAATACCTTAGTGAAAACATGAGTTCTGTTAAAAGTTACCAAAATCCTCAAAATTCTATATACTCAAACCATGATATCACTTAGTCCTTATATCAATCATGAGCTCATGAATACTATCAAACATTTCATTTTCCCCTTATCCCTTCATTATGCGCATATCATCTTCATTCCAAAAATATCTGAATAACCTTTCATGGATACTGGTAACATTAATCAGACAACAATGTTACAATCCTTACATGTCTCTTTATTCCATAGTACCATGAGATTACTTATACAACATTACACATGATAAACATATAATCATTCCACTACATTCTTAAACCATTGACCGAGCTTCAACAATTCTTTCATCTCACATACCATTGGTAGTCTCTTCATCATCATCCACATAAATACTTCCCATATGACCATACTGATTCTCTTCATGAGTCTTTCCCTTAGGGAATTTGTTTGCATAATGCCCATACATTCCACATTTAAAACACTTAACCATTTTTGATGTCGTAGCAATACCATTATCCTCATCCCTGGTATTAACTGAACCTTTTCCTTTGCACTTACTGTCTTTGTGTCCTTCTTTTCCACACCCAAAGCATCTTCCAGTTCCTTTGAAACATTCTCCTTGATGCCTCTTCCCACATGATTTACATAGGGGAAATTGAACTTTCTTTCCTCTATGATCATCATGAAACTCCATCTTTCTCTTATTAGCCGAGTCAGGAAACTTACCAAATTTTACTTTATTGATCATATTATGAGATTGCTGATTCGGCATAATAATGATGTTTGGACTTCCAAATCCCATTTCATTTGGTTGCTCATAAAGAATATCATTCCATTGTCCATCATTTTCTCCATTATCGTGAATCACCTTGTTTCCAGCCATTTTCTAAAACCCAAAAAGAATAGCGTGAGAGGCAAAAATCATGCTAGGGAAAACAACATAATAAAGGGGGAGTACCTTGAACATCTAACATCTTAGGTTTAATTCTATGATCGTTAGCGTAGTTCTAGTACTATAACCTATACGTATACTTAACCTTAGGGACATCCCTAGACATACCTTAGAAATATCTCTAGGGATCTCACTAACGTTTTCGCATCCTAGTTTCCAAAGGTTGACTAAACCTTTCCTCTGATACCAACTGTAGAGACCCGAAGCTTGACGTACATGGACATTACATTACATTTGCGGAATACTTAGTACATAACAAAAACACACACTAAAGGATCGTAATAGTTTAGTGTCTTTGGAAACTCGGAACGTAATCTTCTAATCGTGGTGAAAGTTCTTCAATATCTCCCATAAAGGTCATCCCTTTTTTTTTTACCTAAAACCTTTCTTTATATCCTGGGGAAAAGAAAACATAAAAGGGTGAGCTCAAATGCTCAGCAAGGGCAAATAAAGGAAATAAAAATCATATCATATCTTTATGAAAATCAAAACCTGCAAAAGAGATCATAATATCTTAACATGGAATAAATCATAGAAGTGAAAATGAGATCCCCATAATCATAACATAAAACTTGAATCTTTGTGGCATGCACACATAATCATGGAAAATCATTTCTTGTTAGTCATGACTCATTGCCAAGACTATCTTAGTGGACAAAGTCCCTTTCTGAACCGAGTTCACTCCTCGTTTCAGTCCTGTATCACTGAACCGAAATAACCTTCCGTTCCAGCCATGTCTATCTCATGAGATATAAAATCATTACCCAATGCATTGGAGGGAGATATAGGTCCCACCCATCTTATAATGAATCCTTTCTTATGTGTGCCACATAATCATAAAACATACATCATCGCATAACACATATAACAAAAATGGGATTCTTGAAACATCATGACATCATAAATCAATTCATATATGATAAAGGAATTCATAAACATAATTCCATCACAACATAGTCAAACCAATGTAAAAATATGGATAGAAACAGAACCCTTTATTATCTTTGATGGAAAATAATTTTGATAAAACACTTGAATTGAATTCTTGAGGAAAATATCCTTTCTTCTTCAAAAACATTTTTCCTTTCATAACATGTCATACAACTTTAAAATAAAATAAGTTGATTAAAAATAAACTTGAAAACTTGTAAAGGAAGCTTCTTTGAAGTAATGTTTTAAAAATCCATTCATGCCGTATAAGTTAAAAAAAAAACATTCTTCGTACTTTTGTCGGAAAAGTCAAAAAGTACCTCGTACGGAAAAACGACAAAAGATTCCTTTCATATTCTTTACTAAAAACTCACCTAAGGGTAAAATTGGATTTAAACTATTTCAAGTGGATGGAAACAATATTACATATTGAGGGAACATGGATGTGGACGATAAAATACACCCCAGTAAATACTTACGAATAAACAATCTCGGATAAAAATGAGATTGTGATATTTCCCTTACCTTAGGTCCGATTTGCTTTGTTCGTGTCCGAAGCTCCTGTATAATGGTTTAAATAATGTTATTGACTTATTCCAGAATCATACATATTGATATGAGATCATATATGGTCATATTATTAGCTTCTTGTTAGTAATATTTCATTGTTACTTGTTACTCGGGTCTTTATAACTTTTTGTTCTTATGCGTGTTTTGTCGAATAAATTCTTATTCTTATCTTTAGGTTATAGATAATTCATTTCCAGAATGGTATTAGTGTAGTATATACCATATTCATTCATTCAATTCATTTATATAATCATTATGAAATGAAGATCATGTAGAACGAGTCGCATCACATCGTGGAGACGGTATTCCGTACGTACGCACGAGTGATGATATCGTTCCTATGATCGTGGAATTGTATTGGAGTATATATATATATTATTTCAGTATCAATATTACTTAATAATAATCATATATAGTTACTGATTACACCATTATACCCATCCTTGTAAGGTGATGGTGGAAAATAGGTTACACCACGGCGTGGAGACGGTATTCCGTACGTACGCACGCGCGGTGATTTCATTTTTCCGTAGGATGGATAGAAGGTGAATTAGGGTTGTTTCATATTTATAATAACATATCAGTATGTAAGTAATACTGATGTTATTACTTTATCATGAAACAACTAAAGAAGAAGAAGTTGAAGAAGAAAGAAATTGAAAAGATCGGTAATGGATATTACCTCTTCTTTGGAACGCCTCTTTGAATCCTCCACTTAAGGAACTAAGATTGATCTTTGGAGAAGACCAGGACCTCTAGGATTATTCTAGGGAAGTGGAGAGGAGAAAATGGCAGGGGTTGGCCGAGCTTGAGTGCTCAAATTGGTGTGAGGAGGAGGGGGAGGAGGTGCCCTTTTATAGGGGAGGAGAGGGGAACCTTAGGAATTCTTAAAAATATTAATTTATAATAAATCTAACCCCACTTAAAAACCTCCAAAAAAGACTCATATTAGAAGATTAGATGATATAGGGTTGTAATCTCATCAACCAATCAAATTTAGACATGTTTGGATATTATTTTAAACCTTATCAATTAGATTTAACTCTAAGTTAAATAATTTAACTTTTACCGTGTCTTTTTGTTTTCTTTCACTATATGGTTAATAAACTTACTATAACATGCCAAACGAACCCCAAATTGTTTATTATTAATATATATATCCTTATCTAAGTCATTTGGCCGAACCTTAGATTTTTAGGAATAAAATAACAATTAGTAATATAATATTTGATTTAAAAACTATTTTGTGTCAATTTTGACACTATTTGATATATGATTTTTGTGAAAGTCATAACAGAATTAAATGTTCGAACCAAGTTGATTAAATCAACATTAATATATCATAGTAACCTATAAAATTAGTGGAATTCATAAAAAATCTCAAATTACATTTATTTTGGTGCTTATAACATCAATTATGTCAATATTTTATTAAAAAGATAATTACTGCATCATCGTTGTGTCATAAATAAATTAAATTATTTGATGTCTAAAAATTACAAATAAAATACCATCATGTAGGAAATCCTTTTAGCTTTCTAATTAATATTTACAATCGAATTTATCTTATGTATAACCCCATATTAAAAATGATTTACTTATTAAACATTGATTTTAACTATTTTAACCCTTCTTTAAATAAATTAATAATAAATGTCCTAATCTAATCCAAGTGGGCCTAAATGGTCATATTTTATTCCTAAGTTTGTTTTTGGTCGAAATACACTTGTCCAAGAGGATTAGGACATGTGTTAGGGTAATATTAATATCATATTTACCCTTAGTTACCCTATTTACTATTAACCGCGGTAAAAAAAGTAAAAAGTTACTATTCACCAAAAAATTATTTTCATCTCATTGAACCACATTTTAGTCCTTGATATTAACCGTGTCTCTCGGATTTTCGAAATTCCATTCACAGAAGCGGTAAAATTATGTTTTATGCAAAATTCAGTTTTTAACCTACCACTTAGTAGTTTCACTATTCATCAAAAATTGATGTTTTTCAGAACAATGCCAAAATTTCATCCTAAGCTATATTTCATATTCCGAATTCAAAAATGAATTCTATTTTACCAAATTCATAACACAAAAGTTGCATTAATTAATTTTATAATTAAATCCCGCTGTTAAAACAAATAGCGTGTTTTTAAGAAACAATATCTATCAAAAGATTGACACTTGATTATGTCTGGTTTAAATGTGAAATTACAACCAATGACCAACATTGTATTAAATTGTAAAAATATATTCTAAATATACTTTAAAACCACTCAAATTAATAATTTATCACTATTAATAATTTCGATTAAAAAAGTTGTTTTTAATTAAAATTTAGTAATTTTCACTATTCATCAGAATATGAAAGTTATCCGAAATGTACCAAAATTTCACCTTAGGCTAAATTCGATACTCCGAATCCAAAAATGAAATCCATTTTGAAAAATAAAATTTACAAAATTTCAAAAAGTGGTTATTACTATTCATAACGGCTAGTTTTAATAACATTTTAATAGCATATCGTTGTTTAGTGAAACTCGGTATTGCGTATTACACACGCTATCGAGGAAGGTCGCGATTGCGTGTAATGCAAGGCAAGTCAAGGATGTGTGTTGTGCAAGCTCCTTTTTGTGTAGCGTACAACACAAGACATTAATAAAATAAAAAGAATATTTTTCATAAAATCTCGGGCTGTTACAGGTCTCCATGAGCATCATGAGCTTCATCTTAGTCATTTCTCCTAACTCCATTGTAAGAAAATACAAAAATCAACCTTGATCCAAAAAATATAAGTTCTACTCAGGCACCAAGGGAACACAAGTAGGGTGTGAGATATAAATCTTAGTAGGCTTCCACCTACTGTGTCAATCCCAATCTAGATATCTAAACATAATTTAATCAATGTGATTGTATATAGAATAATAACATACAGAATAAATAAACATCACCCATATTGCTTCCAATGGGACACCTAATGGCTATAAATTCTTCAAACATTGGATAGAGTTTTAACATGTTACCTATTTATTAATTGATTACTGCCAGTTTATAAAATTTTCACTTTTTTTAATAATTGATGTTCCATCATGTAATAGGGAAACCTCTAATTATATTTAATAATATTGTTTGATGGAAATATCCAAGGAACCATATAACTCAGGGGTCACAAAATCTGTAATGAATATAACATATCCATGAGTAAGAGTGTAATCCTATGTGAACAGTCCCAGGTAATCCACAATAATAAGCCTACTATGTCTATGTAGTATATCCAAGGTAAGACGAGGCTAATCAATGACTGGGGCCAATGGTCATTAAACATTACACCTACTATTCAATGTTGGGTCCAAGTGTATCCAAGTAATTTATTAGAATGACATGTGTGATCCTACGGTGTCATACCAATCATCCAAAGTTTTATAAGGATCAGGTTCTAAGTGGGTCTCAACCTATGAAATTTGTATCCTAGAATTTGAAATGGTTTCCTCGAGTGCTCAAAAAATTACATAGGTAATCCAAAGAAAATATTGAGTTAATAAACATTATTTTTTATAATGAAGTCAAATATAACTCATAAGTTTGAAAAAATTACATTTAATTAGTGTGAAAAGTTTAGTTGGAATTCAATAATTAAATAATGTCATTAGCAATCAATAAGATCATTTCGTTCAATCCTTTCCTTTTATTAGTGTGACAATTCCATGTAGCATAAATCCTTTCATTTAATCCATTTAAGGAATTTTCCAAAATCATGGTTCACTCAGCTGCCTTCAATTATCATGGTAAGGGGTTCCATGGACATGTAGGCAATTATTTATTTACGATCCCGAGTCTGTTCATGGAATTCCAAATTAGGAATCCATGTATCACCCATGGTATAAAACCATTAAATTTTCTAATTCATTTCAATTCTATTTATAAGGATCCATGTGTCACATAGTGTATGTCAATGGAATAATTCAATAACCTACATGGGTAATTCCAGTTAGGAAACTAAAACAAGCACATAGATAGTGCCTTGGATCTTTAATCATTTAAAAATGGAAACTAAATTTTTCCAACGCCATTAGGGGACAATTCCTAATCATTAATTATCTCAAATTAAATGCAAAGGTATGAGAAATATCTCTACAAAAATACAACTAAGATAAGAAATGATATAATCACTACATTTTAGCTTTGAGACAACACACCACCATTGGGGGAGTTTTGTTGTAAAGTCCTAAAATTCTATATCAACGCATTATTTATCAAAATTAATCAGTTCATTTAAAATTTAAATTTAAATTATTAAATTTGTATAAAATATACAATTAAAAAATTATTAAACAAAAATTTCAAGGATAGTGACCCTAACTCATGAAGAAGACCTTTCCAAATAATTTGGCACTCTATGGATTTGGTGGTGACCACTCAAATTTGGTCTTCACCCACATGCACATACATTCAAATATATATATATATAATTAACCTAATGGAATTATACTAAAATCTATGAGGGAATATGCATATTTAAGAAAAATATATATTATACATACACATGTATATGTGTGTGTTCCCCCAATCATTGATCAACACCCACTACATCATTTTTAGAGAATCAAAACTAGAAAAATGCTGTAACACCCTGAGAATTTACAATATTTTCATTTCTGGATAAATTTTATTTTCAGGCCCTATTTACTTTTACACAAAAGAACTTTAATCTTATTCTAAACACAACAATTAGTTGTCTTGTGTTACGCGCAAGTAACAATTTTTCCAAACAATAATATAATAATAACATATTATTATTTAACATAATATACAACATTGCCATTAAAATAGAAGTTATGATTAGTATTAACCATATTTTTATTTATATATACATCATATAACATTTAAATCCATCTTATTTATTTTCTATACATGATATAAGAAAAAATTTAAATTTTTTGGATAAAAGACGTATTTTTTTAAAAAATAATTTTTTTGGCCTTTTAATGGAGAAACCATGATAAATCTAATATATGACACATTTATGTCTTTAATTTTACAAAAATAAATATGTTGTTTTTAGTTATTAAAATCACAATTTAGTAGGATTCAATTTTTTTTTATTTTTGGGATAAGATTCGTGTTTTTATGAATAGTAAAAATACTAGATTTTAATTGAATAAAACTTTTTAAATCTAAATAATTTATAGTGTTAAATTATAAATTTTATTGGTATAATATTATATTTATATATGATTTTTATCATTTAATATAATGATTTTCATTGAACTATTTTCACATTAAAATTATATATAAACACATCTCAATATTTTTAAGGTTTTTACTTTTAAAAACACATTTTCTCGTTCCATAAATGAGATCAATTATAAATTAATTTCTAAAGAACCAATAATTTCAAGGGAATTTTTTTCTTAAATAATTTGGAATTTTATTAGTAAACAGTTTCTAACGGCACCTGAATCTAAGGCCTGGTGTTCCCAAAATCAGTTTTTGATGTTTTGTTCGCGTACGTTGAGTAAACGTATAAGCTACTATCTTTTGAACCGGCACTCGGAATTGAAATCTGAGGACACTGATGAACTCGCAACGCCGATATTCGCTTAAGGGGGCCTTTACCGCAGTTGCTTTTTATGCGGGTTGAATTTTTTTTTTGGGATTCAAATAAATTAAATAATATTGTTGTACACAATTTAATTTATTTATTTGGTAGTTATAGACTACAAGAAAAAGTTTAAGGTGGGCTCATAGCCCATATAATCTCCCCTGCGAGGATTTAGTGTCGTGGAACCCACACGCACCCGAACCCTTCCACCTCCCCTCAACTCCCCATTAATTCCCATCTATTTTTTTTGAAAACTCCTCATTAATGGTGGATCCTCTCCACCTGCCTATTCCCATCAATTGTGCCAAGTCATATAATTAATGTATACATTAATTATTCAGCACCTCTCTCAAATTAAATTAAATTGATAGACAATTCTATTAATTGGAGAGCCTTTTTATTTCTTTTGCATTGGAAAATCATTATACTCACCCTTGTATAGGCAATGATCGCACTACGTTATGTTGTATATAGACGACGAACGGTGCTGATCGTGTTAGAGGCTTGTTGAGCAGGACAGTACCCGGAGATGGAGCACTTGGTGTGACATACACAGAGAAGATGGACTGATCTATAGTGCTGGGAGATACTATCTATACCCACCCTTCAGGTGGGATTCCTGGAGGATGACTCAATGGTTGCTTCTTTACTTTAATACTGATGTACTATACTTTCAGTTATATTGTACTTTTAGTTGGGATTGTATTCTGGCCCATTTACCTTTCAACACTGACTTTTGTACTCTCTATCACTTTGTGATTACACTTTTTTCATACTCTGTTGTGTTGTTTACTTTTATAAAGGCAATTCCTTCCCTTTTATAGGGATTTTCTCCACTGGTGCAAGTCTCCAGCCCTTGGCCTATGGAAGGCGGGCTTGGGGTAGTCACGACACGGGCCCCGAGGATGGGTCCTGACAAATTGCTATCAGATTAGTCTGTTCTACCGCAGAACGTAGGAAATTGATCTGTCTTACTGCGATTCAATAGTGTTATGTGTATTGAGTGTGGTTTTCAGTACATGGAGTCTTGTGCTTGTGCGGCGGCCGACGTATCCATACACCAGGACCCTGATCTCTGATTTCCGACTCAGTTCTCGAAAACATTGATTGTGTGTGTGTTTCCTTTGAAAAGTTTTCGTTGTGATTACTTTGTGTCAGTTCACCAGGTATACTATTTGACCGTGGCACTCTTGTTTCTTTTAAAAATGTCCCTACAAAGGCAGCTAGCTAGGTTTCTGAGTTACATACATGATGGTAGCCTACCGAGCGATGAGGCCTCAGTGCAGGGCCCCATCACATGAGAGGCACCAATGATACCACTACCCGCTGGGACACTGATACCACCAGCCCCAACAGCAGAGAGTGCATGCCACCTGAGTGTGTTGCACAACTTCCAGCGATATAGGCCTCCTAGGTTCCGTAGAGAGACGGACACCCAGGCAGGTGAGGATTGAATGGAGGCTATCTTTAGAGTTTTTGTTTTGGTAGGGACACCCACCGACCTCATGGTGACCCTTGTCGCGAGTCTCCTGCCTGCAGCAGCAGGCAGATGGTGGAGCTTGATGCTCCAGGTACATGACGTGGCATCAGTACTCTTCACAGACTTCAAGAGCCTATTCCGGGCTGAGTTTATTCTATCCTCCCTTCATGCGGTGCAGATTCAGGAGTTACTTCGTCTGCAGCAGGGAAACATGACAGTAGTTCAGTACTCAGCGAGGTTCACTGACCTCTCACGCTACTCCATAGATATGGTACAAGACCTGTTCTTCAGGGATTAGACCTTTGAGGAGGGACTAATGCATGAGATATGGGCTTCAATGATCTCCCTCAACATACCTATGTAGGCATGAGTGCTGGAGAGAGCCCTTCTAGTAGAGAGTTTTCTCGCTGAGCAGTCACCAGTGGCGAGACCCTCCGCAGGACGACACATAGCGGAGTCTTCTACAGCCGGTAGTAGACAGTTGACACAGAGGTCCAAGCATACCGGGCCATCAGGTGGGCAACATCAGGATAAAGGTTCGGTTGTGCGGGGCACATGAAATAGAGCCAACCATACGAGGAGCACACAGTGCTATGCAACTAGCGGGCATGGTCACATGGCTCGAGACAGCCTGACGTGCCCTGCAGAAGAGCAGCAGGAAGTAGAGAGACCTCCCAGGCTAAGGCCAAGGTTCGACCATGGTGGTATGTTGGGAGGAGGCGGACGTGGAAGAGGAGCTGGCCGAGCTGTAGGTGGTGGATGATGTTTCGAGGCCCTACCACCACCACCACCAGGAGGACCACCCCGACCACAGGGAATGGGTGGACAGGGGAGAGCTCAGCTTCAGGCAGCTGAGGCCTACGACTATAGTGCTCCGAGAGCTGGTGTACAAAAGCAGGACACGCTCCAGGCATGGATAATTATGTTCATGATGCTTCTAACTTTGATGATGTTGTTGTTTGAGGTTGCTTTCTGTCTTTATACTTTGAGCCGCAGTAATAAAAGACACTTTCCCTTGTGATGATGTCTTTCCTACCTCTTCGTATGGTTGATACTGAGAGGGTCCAGTTAAAACCATTGACATGACCCTCACTTTATAGATTCCAACTAGAGGATACCCAGTGAATATGCACTACTGCCGACAGTGTGACTCAACACATGGAGGCAAGAGTAACGGTTGGATATCTTTGTAGTAGGGTCTTACGATGTCATCCATGACATGAAATAGTACCGTTCATGTCAGGATTGACTATATTAGGAAAATAATGTGGTTCATCCAGGCGATGATACTATATTTATCTTTTCGAGAAAGGAAAACTTTTAGTGGCTCTTGTAAGACGTAGAGAAAAAGGGTGTAGTCGAGTTCTTTACAAATGGCTAGTCACACCCATAGTTCGTTGAGGAAACGGTTTATGGTTTACTCAAAACTCCAAAGTCTTAGTTGTGACTTCTCATAGAAGGAACTGGACCCGAGAGAGTGAAGTTGGCTTGAGTTCCTCCCAGACTATGACTTTGACATAGTCTATACTCCTGGGAAGGGGAACGTTGTAGTTGATGCTCTTAGCAGGTGATCGGGCATTCAACTGCTACGAGAGGCGACAGAGTAGCTAGCCACGTTGCTGATATACTTTATGGATACAGATGATGTAGAAATTCTTCAGTCTCTCACAGTCACTCCTCCACTTCTTCAGCGAGTTAAAGAGGCACATCGAGGAGATGCTGACTGCAAGACACGACGTGCTCAGATATCCTCAAGGATGGCACCCGACGGATTTTCTGAAGGAGGGGAGCACGTCATCCTCTTCAGGGGACGTATGATGATACTAGTTTCACTATAGGAGGAGGTAATAAGGTAGTTCCACACTTCTCCTCTAGAAGTACATCCATAAGTGGAAAAGTTGTATAAGGACCTCAGACGTCAACACTGGTGGCCGGGTATGAAGAAGGTTGTAGAAGATTTCGTTTCATTATGCCTCAATTTTCTACAAGTGATGGCAGAGTACCAGGTAACAACAGTCTTGGTACAGTCCTTAGAGGTCTCAGAGTGGAAGTGGGATGGGATCTCCAAGGAGTTTGTGACGGGGCTTCCACCCACATTCAGAAGGCCCGACTATATCTAAGTAATTGTCGACCGACTCTCCAAGTCAGACCACTTCCTACCGATCAGAGAGCAGGTCTCAATGGAGATCATTGAATTCCTCTATGTGAAGGAGATCATACGGCATCATGGTGTTCCATTAAATATCATCTCTGATTGGGACACATGATTTAATTACCGGTTTGGAAGTGGTTGGAGAAGGCATTTGGGATGCAACAACGTCTGAGAACCGCCTTCCATCCTCAGACGGATTTCCATACTGAGAGGACCATTCAGACTCTCGAGGACATGCTCTGTGCATCTTTCCATGACTTTGGTCATAGTTTGGAGGATCAATTACCCTTGTGGTTGTTTTCTTACAACAAAAGCTACCACTCCACCATCTGCATGGCCCCTTATGAGGCACTATATGACCGACCATGCAGATCACCTCTATGCTGGACAAACCCAGGGGAGTCATCCCTTGTAGGACCAGAGATGGTGTCGGCTTTGACGGAGAAGGTGTCGATCATCCAGGATTGGATGAAGACTGGAAAGAGTAGACCGAAGTCATATACTGATAGGAGACGGAGACCACTGGTGTTCGAGGAAGGCGACCACGTTTTTTGATGAGTCTCATATCAACGAGGTCTACAGATATTTGGCCAGTGAAAAAAGTTATCTCCACGATTCATCGGAAATTTCCAGGTCATCAGTAGAGTAGGCAAGGTGGCTTTCATCCTGTCCCTTCCACCTCAGCTGCATCGGGTGCACGATGTCTTCCAGGTATCTTAGCTGAAGTGATAAGTGCACGACCCGACCCACATCATCGATCATGGGGAGCTGAACATTAATGACGGGGAAACATTCATGGAGGTCTTGGTGGAAATTGAGGATCGAAAGGATCGTGTCCTACGTGGATGGTCGATTCCTTTGGTGTTCGTTCGCTGGCTGCACGAAAACCTACAGGAGAGCACTTGGGAGCGAGAGGCTCAAATGCTTGTTCAGTACCCCCATTTTTTCTCCTAGTGTGTGTTGTATCTTTACAAGGACATAAACCCATTAGGTGGGGGTAAGGTAATGACCTGTAAATTTCAAGGAATTTTTTTCCTTAAATAATTCTGGAATTTTATGAGTACGCAGTTTCTGACGTCCCCTGAATCCGAGGCCCGATGTGCCCGGAATCAATTTTTGAAGTTTTGTTCGGGTACGTTCAGAAATCGTATGAGCATGTTTTCCAATCTTTTGAACCGGTGCTCAGAATTGAAATCCGAGGACACCGATGAACTCACTGCACTAGAATTTTCTTAAGGGGTCCTCTATGGAAATTCCATTTTATGCGGGTTGAAAGTTGTTTTGGAGATTTAGAATAAATTAAATAAAATTGTTGTACACAATTTTATTTATTTATTTTTGTAGTTATAACCTACAAGGGGATGTTAAGGGTGGGCCCACACCCGACATAACCCCCCCTATGAGGATTTAGTGTTGTGGACTCACATGAACCCGAACCGTTCCATCTCCCCTCAACTCCCCATTAATTCCCTACTGTTTTTTTACAACTCCTCATTAATGGTAGAGCCTCTCCACCTCCCTCTGCCCATCAATTGTGCCATATCATAAAATTAATGTCTACACTAATTATTCAGCACCTCTCTCAAATTAAATTGAATTTCATGGAAATTATATTAATTGGAGAGCCTTTTTATTTCTTTTACATTGGAAAATCACTTTTGGGGGAAGGATCTGGAGAATTAGAAGAGACGTGATGCTTCTTCAATGAAGAACATCCACAAAAAATAACGCGAATGAATTCTTCCAATGACGCATCTTCCTCGGACGAACCTCGACGACTAGGAGTCCATGTCGCCTGCGACAACGACTCTTCCTCCATCGTTGACTGGACGACACTGTTCTTCCCCGATGCCCTACTACCGCGACGCTCGTCTTCTGTGGCTTGACGACGTGCGACGTCAATTATGAGGTGGGGGATATTGTATATTTTCATATATGTTATTTATATCAACGAACTTGGGAATTTTTTGTTGGGTGACTATTTGAACCACTAACGCAGTTGGAATGGGCTAACGAACAAGTCCGGACCCATTGCCATATCCTTCATGATGCATGGATTGCTTGGCGACATGTGAATGGAAGGAAAACGTTGTTTTGAAGCCATCATAGTGTAGAGCGGGACCTGAGAAGGCTGTAGGCACAGGCAGAAGCTAAAACAGACCACCAGAATGAGTCTAGTGGCCCACCGGCAGGCCGCCTAGACGCGACGACGCCCCAGCGCGCTGCTGGTGGAAGACCACCGCGACACCATCTGCAGAGGAAATGAAACAGATCCCACGCCGTGTGGGATCCGGGATGACCGGGAGGCGCCATCCCGGCGCCGTCATTACATGGAAAAGGGGTGCCGCGTCCCCCCCCCCCCCCGCTCGTCCAATCTGGGCGTGGCGTGGCCGGCCACGGGCCGGGCCGTGCCCAGCCATGCCGGGTCGCGCCCTACTAGGCCGGACCCGGATCCGGGTCGGGTCGAACAGGTTCAGGCCAACCCATGGTGGGTTGGGCCGGGTCGGACTGGGCCCATACCCCCTTCTTCTAGACCATTTTCGGTTATTTTCTCATAACATGAGCTACAAACCTTTGACCGATGCACCGTCAGTTGCATAGATTTTCTTGGATCGAGACAGTCGTTTAGGTTTATTACACTACAGGTTTTGGAAAATTTTGTGTATTGTCGGGTTGGTTCAAACCCAAAACCAACCAGGCCCTCGGAGCAGAAACTCCTATAACTTAAGGACAGGGAATCCGATTGACATGTCATCAACAACGTTGGTTTCATTTTGATGAGATGGTTCTTTTGGCATACTCCTCATGTGATTCTGAGTAGATTGGAGTATGGCCAAGTTTGGAACGAGCGTAATTCCAACCAGGCCCCTGGAATGGAAAAGCCAATAACTCTTAGACCAGGCGCCCGATTGACGCGATGTCTGTCGCTTTGGATTCCTTTTGAGAGATAGAACATCAGGATACATCAACTCTGGACTTCGTGATAGTTGAGGTATCTATCCCTTGGCTCGAGGAGCATATCCTCTCGAAATCGAGCATGATGTGTGATGGAACCCTAGAGCTGGCTGCGACTACGATGACTGCCGTACTAGGTTCCTCCATGGGTTCGATGATGACATCTCCCGTACGTGGATCCTCTGTTGGTTCGATGACGATGACTTCCGTACTAGGATCCTCCATGGGTTCGATGAGGGTGACTTCTGTACTTGGATCCTCCGTGGGTTTGACGAGGATGACTTCCGTACTAGGATCCTCCGTGAGTTCGACGACGATGACTTTCGTACTAGGATCCTCTGTGGGATCGACGATGATGAATACTATACTAGGATCCTCCATGGGTTCGACGAAGATGAATTCCGCACTAGGATCCTCTATGGGTTCGACGACGATGAATTCTGTACTAGGATCCTCTGTGGGTTCGACGACGACATCTACCGTACTGAAATCCTCTGTGGGTTCGATGACGATGACTTCTATACTTGGATCCTCCATGGGTTAAATAGTGATGACTACTGTTCTTGTATCCTGAGTTGGTCCGATAGAGTTGCTGGACTAGTATCCTATGTGGGTCTGATAGCTTAGCTGGTCTAGTATCCTACGTGGGTCCAAAAGCTTAGATGAATCAGTGACTACATCTGATCATCTCTATCGCAATACGAAAGATGTATACCTATGTGAGATGAGTCTTGACATTAAACAACTACCATCGGTGTGATTGACTTATTTGTTATGTGGGCTGAGTTGTGCATGGGCTCAAGAGTTGGAGTAGAACTGGAATTGATAACATAGGTATATGTATGGGAATAAACCTATGTAGGGTTGGTTGATACTTCGTGATTGTATCTTTTCTTTGTGGTTTATCTTCCGTTGATTCAGGGAGACCTTAGGGGGTATTGGGGTCCCTACTGAGTATCATTATACTCACCCCTTCATGGGAAATTCCTGCACAATGTTGTGATGGATGCAGACGACGGACAACATTTTTGTGGAAGTGGCTTGTAGAGTTGGATGGTACCTGGAGGTGGAGCACTTGGTGTGACGTACACTGAGCAGACCGACGGACCTATGGTGCTGGGAGAGACTATCTGTACTCACCCTTTAGGTGGGATTCCCGGAGGATGACTCGGTGGTTGCAGCTTTACATTGCTATTGTTGTACTAGACTTTCAGTTTTACTGTACTTTCAGTTGGGACTGTATGCTGGCCCATTTACCATTCAACACTTAATTTTGTATTCAGTATCACTTTGTGCTTACATCTATTGCATAATCTGTTGTGTTGTTTACTTTTATAAAGGTAATGCCTTCCATTTTATTGGGATTTACGCCTTTGGTGATAGTTGCCAGCCCCTGGCCTATAGAAGGCGGGCTTGGGGTAGTCACAACATGGGCCCCGAGGATGGGTCATGACATAATTAATTAAACTTCTGCATTTTCAATTTTGAAAAATGTATTCCATATTTGGAATAATTGGGTCCAAGTTATGTTTATAGATTATTGTTTTTGTTATTTTTAATAATAAATTAGTTAATTTTAATTTACCACGGTTAAGGGTAAATATAGTGATTAAAGGTAAAAATATAATTATAATAATTTAAAATTATGCTAACAAGTTTTATACATTCATTATATATGTATTTTTAGACAAAAGTCAATCTTATTTCTAAAATATGATCCTTTTTTTGCCACTTGTCTTATATTTGGTTATTTATTATATTTTATTCAATGAAGAGTGAAGAATATCATATTCATGAATTTATAATTATTTCATTTTTTATATTGTCATATGTATATGATGTGGTCCACAAATAATATTATTTTTAATAATAAAATATTTATCTAAATCATTTTAATTTATTCATATTTTTTGTAGATTAAATAATTACCATTAATAATGAAACAATAATGACACTGAGATTATATTATTAATAGAAATACCAAATAAATAATATTAAAATTATTAAAATAAATATATTTATACATAATTTATGAAATAAAAGAGTTTTATAAGTAACATAGACATGTTATTAACATATTGAAATTATTTTATTTAAGTTATCATGTTGGTTTGATATTTTTTAAAAATGAGAATGTTGAATAGTATAAAAAGTGACATAAAGGATACTTTAAAATAAATAATATATTAAATTTTATAAAATTCCTAATGAACTAAGGTTCAAGAAAATAACTATTATAGTTTTTATTATGTCATAAATTATCTAATTGGGGTTTATTTGGTATTTTATAGTAAATATATTAACCATATATTTAAAAAAGACAAGTAAACATTGAAAGAGTTAAATTTTTTAACTAGGGTTTAAATACAAATGATAAGGTTAATTTTGGGATCTAAACTTGGTTAAAAAGTTTTTTATGAGAGTTTTTCGACCAATAATGATAGTATCATATAAATATCTTACATTGGTGTTATTTTAAACAGAAACTAAATTTAAAATAAATTAATAGTTTTGTAGTTTTCCAAAATTTCCCTCTCCTATTTTATAAAAGGTCACATCTCATTCTATTTTATTCACATCTCAAAATCCATTTTTCTCTACCAAATACTTCCAAATTATCATAACAGCATACCTAAATTCATACTAGAGGACATATTTTTGGTAGAAATCCATTATATTGAGTCCTTTTGTGCAAATAAAATGGAAATTCCCAAAGAAGAGGTAATTATTTTACCAATTCCATTCAATTCATTTCATCGTATACTTCCTATTACGATGTTTTTTCCATCCCAAAATAATAACTCCAATATCAGATAGTTTCTGAGATATTATTTTAATTATGTAATAACCATATTTATCCATTTATCTATCCTATGTATGAAAATATCATGATGCCAGCGTACGTACGACTTACTATCTCAATTCCATGGTGTAAATTTTTTATTCAATAATAAATTATTTGAATGGGTATAATGATGATTATAATTGATATATATAATTACTATAAAATTATATTTATTCTTTATAATTAATATACCAAACAATTCCATAACATTTAACCATGAAGGGAGTCATACAGTCACTCGTGTGTACGTATGACCTACAGTCTCCACGATGTAATGAGATTCATTGTCCACGTTAGCTAATCAAGCATGATTTTAAAATTTATATGGTGAGTATAAAAAATAATTATGATCTTTATATCATTATTTATATGAATACAATACATCTAATTCATAATAAACATGATTTACACAACGCAACAAGACTTTGAAAATGAAGCAGTTAACACTTGAAATAATGGTAATTGAGAATGATTGTTAAAAAATGATACTAGAGGACCATATATGATATAATAAATTAGGATATGGATCTAGTATAATTTATTAACATAATTTAATCATTATATTGGGTTTTAACTCACCTCAACATAAGGAAAGTACAAGGTAAGGGTTAAATTCAAAACCTCATTTATTATCCGAGGTTTTTAATATGTATGTATCAACTACGAAATCTATATTATCCAAATCCCATGTTTCTAAAAATATATTTAAAAATATAATAAACAATTTATTAATGGGTTTTAACAATTTTTAAACTTTAATAAAATGTTTTGAATGTAATCTTTCCATCTTTTTCTAAATGAGGTACTTTATGATCTTTTTGAAAAATTAAGGAATGAATATTTTTTAAAACATATACAGCTTGATCAAATATTTTTTTGTCATTATAATTCATTATAATTTTCATTATTACCTTATATTATTTCAAGTTTATTTTCAAAAGAAATTTTTTCTTTTGTAATTGATTTGATTTTAAATAATTTCAAACTAAAAATTGGATATTTCTCTCAAATGATGTTAATGGTTTTTTATATTATTTTCATTTATATAAACAACCTTTATTGGATTTGATACATAATGGTGGTTGATTTATTATGATACAATATAACATATTTTATTGAAATATTTAAGATATGTTTGATAGTGGATGTAATATTTTTATACCATTCATGGTTTATAGTTAATGAATTAACATTTTGTATGCCAATTTTAATAAATATTATTACATTATGATTCCACCATTTCGTACGAGGAATGAGATGGACATAGTAAATGATGGGAGGGGCCACTATATCCCCTCGATGCATTAGTAGGACTCATGAGAAAAACTACTATCTTGTCACATGTCCTTGATGATATAATTATGTATGGCCTTAGACCAATACCATTACAGTATAGTTATGATGTCCGACATTAATAATTTCCCCATTAAGAGATTAGTTATCTGTATTGAATGTGAATATTCATCTAGTAGAATATCCATGTGAATGTTTTAGTGGATGTATTTCATTTATTCATGCCATATTATGTTGAATATTATGTCAAAGAGGATTGTGTTTCAGTTTTATACACCGACGTAAATTTATTGATTTTTATAACAGCTTATACTATATTGTTTATCAATTACTAAGCATATGATATCACCCCATTATTATGTTTTATTTTTCATAGGATGTGAGGAATTATACTATGACTGACCTAAATTGATAATCTTAGGGGTATTAGTGTTTTAAAAGGATAAAACATGTTGTTTTTAACTTCAATTTGTAATGTAAAACTTCTGTATGTTTCTATTTTTTTTAAGGACACCAAAACGAACAATCCTTCAGGATTTTATTCCTTATATTCATGCCACTACATTACAATAATGTACCGACTCTGAGATTTTGGGGTTGAGGAATTATAGTTGGAGTTAGAAGATGTTTATATGAAACATTGGATAATATATTTAAAAATCAATTATTAGAAAACATATCCCATTGAATGACTTTGATGATAAGTCATTTTATAGATATCATCCGTTATATTTAGTAATGGATAACCTAGGTTAATACTATGAAATTATTCATTGAGAAAAATATGGAATAATCTAGAGATCTTAGAAATTATTCTTCACCAGAATATCACAATGATTAGTGTTTTTTAGTTTGTGCTTTGTGTTTTAATCAATGGTCTGAACCAGCATGGTTATAAATGCAATTGTTATAAAACTGATGATTAACAGATCATAAAATGGAAATGAAATGAAAGAGGTATTAAGGAATATAATTCTGAAGCATAGATAAGTGGTTAATAGTGAATTGAAGTTATTAAGGTTATTTTGAATTTTCAATCATGAATTATTTCATTATTGGTGGTCTAGTTTTAGGAATGATTATATATGTAAGGATTTTACTAAAGAACTTCTTAATTAATGATATATAATTATGAATGATTTCTTTATAGTTTTTAAGGGGAAAATGTTATGTTACAAGAAGAGATACATTACACTGTTTGTAGATTAAAATGTATTTTTTGGAAATAAAGATACCATTTTATTGAGTGATTTTGGTGTTATGTATTTTGGTTGATTCTTATTGCTGGAATGGGTAAGGTTTAACATGTGATACTATTATTTGAGGTTTAAGTATGATATATTATATATTATTTTGTTGCCTTTTTTGTCTTCTTAAAAATTTAATGGTTGAATGACATAATCATGGACCATTTGAATCATTAAAAGGGATTCATGCATAAGGAATCATCTTGAATATCCATCTCCAGGTGAAGGAAATGAAGTGAAAATAGATTAATTTCCAAAAAGTGGATATCATTCATGGAATCAAGTTTATTTTCTTGAGTTCTCCATTACATAATAAAATAATCCCTCAACTTTAGGAAAGAGAATCTAAAAAATGTGTCATCATAACACATTCATTTTTGATGAACTGAGATTATTTTAAATCATCATAGATTTCTATATTTGAGGCCATCAAAATTTAATTGATTTTTAACTTGTTTAAGATTGATGACCTCAGTGACTCCCTATAAATATTTACATTATCCTCAAAGTTGGTATCATTACTGATAACTAATGTTATCCTATTCAAAAACCTAATTTGGTAGTGACCTTTACATTTCCCAATTCCTCTAATTAAGTGGCCATCTTATTTACCCTATTTCCAATGTGGGTTTTCCACAAATATATATATTTAGTATCAAACATCAATATTCAAAGTGAAATTTAAAATTGAGAGGATACAATTAATTTAAAGTGGGGAGAATGTAACACCACAATAATTTTAAATATTTTTATTTCTGAGTCAATTTAATTATTTTAGTTTCATTATTTTTATGAAAAAACATTTTTATCTTATTCCACATACAAAAAGGAGTCATATTACGTTACACGCAGGGCCCAGTTTTACCGAACAATAATATAATAATAAAATAGCAGTATTTAATATCACATATAAATGATCCATTAACATAGTGGTTATAAATAGTATTAAGATCATGTTTAATATTATATATTCCACATAATTTTAACAATCACCTTATGTATTTTATAGACTTGATTTATGAAAAAAATTCCAATGTTTTGATAAAATATGAATTTAAAAAAATGCAGTTTTGGATCCTTTTAATGGTGAACCCATTTTTAATCTAATATTTGATGCTTTTATATATTTTATTTGACAATATAAACTTCTTTTTTTAATGAATAATTTAAAAATTTACTGTGGTTCAATATGTTTTTATGATAAGTTTAATTTTTTGATAAATAGTGAAAAATTCTAAATTTTAATAGAAAATATGTTAGCTCATCAATATAATTTACTATTTAAAACCTTGAATAATATTGGTTTTAAACTATAATTTGATTATATTTTCTATCAAGTAATTTAAGGATGATCATTATAATTATTTCCACATTAAAATTATATATAAACACATGTAAATCTTTTCATGGTTTTATCTTTTAAAAAACACATTTTCTCATTGCAACAAAGAGATTAGTTTGAAATTTTTTACTGCAACTCAAGCCATTTTAATTTTGAAAAATGGATTCTGTCTTTGGAATCAGTGAGTCCAAATTATGTTAAAATATTACTTTAATTTTTCTGGATATTACGAATAGTAACTACTATAATTTATATTTTCCATGATTAAATATAAATAATGAAATTAAAAATAAATAATATTTTAGTTATATAAAATTACTCTAACACTATTTATAATTTAATTGGATATGTTTTTTCGACCAAAATAACTGATAGATCTAACATATTATATTTTTGAAGAAAGATGTGTAAGATTAGGTCACTTATTATATTTTCTTTAATGAAGAGTTACAAATGTCATGTCAAAATTTAAATAAATAAATAATTTTTAGAATTTGGTTATATAAGTGATATGGTTCACTATAAATATTATTTATAAATATAAAATAATTATCTATGTCATTATAATTTATTTAAAATTATAAGAGATTAAATAATTGCAATTAACGAGTACACAATAGTGTAACAAATAATATTTTATTAATAAAAATACCAAATAAATCATATTAAAAATATAAAAATAAATATAATTTGTCTTAATTAGTGATGTAACTAAATTTTTTTGATAACATAAACATGTTAGTGACAAATTAGAAAAATTTTGAGATTATTATTTTTGATTGTTATTTTAAGAAAATGAATATATTTAATAGTATCAAAAAACATAAATCATACTTTAAAATAAATAATATTCTAAATGATATAAACTACATAAAAATATATTTTTTTCACAAATAATTAGGATAGTGTTAAATATTTCAAAAATTATCAAATTGGAGTTATTTTTTAATTTTATACTGCCGAGATTAACTGTATATTATAAAAGTAATGTAAACACAGTAAGAGTTAAACTATTTAACTATGTGTTAAATCCAAATGGTAAGGTTGATTTTTTGATCTAAACCTTTTATAAAATCATTGGTTTATAGTATTTAGAACCATCCTTATCTTACACATTAAATAAATCTCTATTTATGTATTTAAAAATGAAAATAAATTTATAATAAATTAATAGTTTTCTAGTTTCGGAAAGTGACCCTCTTCCCTATTTCGAATGGAAACCCCTACTACTCTTTTATTCAGACCTATAAAGCACCTTTTCTCAGACGAAACCTTTATAATTCCTCCCCATAATTACCTCAATTATTGTAGATGAAATAATTTGGGCTGAAATCCATCCTATGTAGTCATTTTGGGAAAATCAAAAGGAGACACACAAAGAATAGATAATTGTTTTACCAATTCTATTTAATTTATTTTCTTCTTCTACATCCCATTAAAATTTTGTTTTTATAACAATGTAATAACTAAATTATCATATAAATCTTGATTTTTTATTATAATTATTTAAAAAATGTATTCTTACATTTATCCATCCCATGAATAACAATATCACCACACATGCATACATACGACTTACCGTTTCCTCATCATGGTGTAAGTTATTCATTAACTCGACATTATTTGGATGTATATATTGAAGATTATAATGGATATAAATAAATAATATAACATGATAATTAATCTTTATAAATATTACACCATCCAATTTCAAACCATTTAACTATCAAGGGAATGATTATGTTGCTCGTGTGTACTTACGACCAACCATTTCCAAGATGCAGTGTGATTCATTCTCGACATTATCCTTTCAAACGTGATTATAAAATATATATGATAATTAAAAATGGTAACTATTAACTTTATATCATTATAGATATGAATAAAATACATCTTATGCATAAGAATCATTACTTACACAACAAACAATGCATAATAAAACGAAGTAGTTAACACCCGGAATATTGGTAATACTAAAATATTATTATCAAAATGATACAATAGGAAAATATATTATATGATGAATATGGTAATGGATATGTAAAAATACAATAACATAATTTAACAATTATACATGAGGTTAAAAATCCCTCAAGTAATAAAAACTACATGGTAAGGGTGAATTCCACAACATCATTATTATCAGTGGTTGTTTAAATGTAATTATCTACTAGGACATTTTTATCATTAATTTTCATGTTTTTTAAAATAAATTTCATAATATCATCAAAAAATTATTAATGTTATTTTAACCTATGTTTTACTTTTTATATAATGTTTTGAATAGAATTTTTTTTCCTTTTTCCAAATAAGTTACTTTACGACCTTTTAGAAAAATTAAAAAGAGAATGTCTTTAACTTATACGGAGTGAGCGACTATTTTACTCCATCATGATACCTTACCATTTTGAAGAATCTATTGAAATATTATAATGTAATTTCCAAAAGAAATTTTTTCTTTTACAATTTTATAGGTTTTAAATTATTTCAATGTGAAAAGTGATATTTCCCTTAATGAATTTTAATGATATTGTTATATTATTAACATCCATAGCGACATCCATTGTTGGATTTTATGATTAATTGAGGGTTATTTATTATGATATAGTCCTCCATATTGTATTGAAGGCTTTATGGTATTTCTAATGGGGGATGAGCTATTTTGATTCCATTCATTGTTTGTGGTTAAAACATTAATGTTTCGTATGCTAGTTTTAATACTAATCTTTAGGTTATGTTTCACCCTTTTCAACTGAGGAATGAATTAGAAATTATAAGTGATATGTGGGGCCTGATATAGACCTAGATGCTTGGGTAGCTCTAATGGCACAAAATATTTCCTTCGTACGAGGCTTTGAATTTGTAGTTATGTATGGTCTTGCCACAAGGCCTTGGCAGTATGCTTATGATGTACAACATTATGAATTTCATCATTTTTATAATAGTTATTATTATTTTGAATAATTATTAGACTAGTAGTGTATCCATGTGAATGTCTAAATGAAATTATTATATTTAGTAATACCATATTATGTTGAATATTATGCATAAAAGGGTTGTGATTTAGTTTTATACATTACATAAAAGTTAATGCTTATTTATGATAGCTTCTACTACTTTGTTAATCCTCAGTTATCATTTATGCTCACCCATTTGTTATGTATAATTTTTACCTAGGATTAAAATAATTATATTATGACTAACCTATTAGGATAATCTATGGAATATGAATTTTTTCAAATGATACAATATGTTGTTTTTAATTTCAATATGAAAAGAAAAACTTATCTTTTGACTTGTTTTTTCAGGTATACTAAACTGATCGGTCAATTGATAATTTATTCCTTATAATCATGCCAATGTATTAAAATAACACAAAAACATCGGGATTCATGGTTTTGGGAACTAAAAACAACATAAATTAAATTGGGAATAAAAAAAGAGAATATTTAAAACTCACCCCAAAACGATGACGACCAAATGAAACAAGATGAACCTCTCCGCATTTAGTAATGTTTGTTGGAACCAGAAAAAATTATTAATGAGAGACAACCCAATCAACCTACAACAAAGATAAAATCGAAAATTGGATCACCCATTGTACCTATGGTTTGGACTAACAACATTGTGTTCCAGGGAGACCGAAATCATCTATGGTAAAGGAGAATATTGAGCGAGTGATACTTACCTCAATGGAATAGAGAGAAAAAAACTAGAAATGAGATTTAATAGAAGGTCAATGGAAGATAAATAGGAGAGGGGTTACTTTCCCCTATGTCTCCTAGAATGGGGTGTTTCATGAGTCCGAGAGGGGGGATAGTTGAGGGGTGTATTTATTTTATTTTTTTTAAATAATTTTATTTCTTAATGAATAAAAAACTGTAGGGTTTGACTCACAATGTTTTTCAAACTGTTCGCAAACCATGAAGTGAATAATATAAGGATACTACCTCAAAACATAAATAGTGTCGTCTAGGCACATAGTATGAAAATTAATGAAATTCTTGGATAAAATAACATTGGCCATGTTGAACAAGGATATATGGTTTCATGTAGTGGGTACACAATTTAAAACAATCATTGCACCCTCGACAGACTTTCAAATCCATTATTTTCAGGTTAGGTGCTCATGAATCTTCTCAAGACACCTAATAAATTTCTCATTGATTTAACCAAGTCCAAAAAAATTACATTAAAGCATTAACACTCACAAAATTCAGTTCAGAAGCCTGGTTTTGAATTCAACATTTCCAGTATATGATAAAGTTCAAAATCCCTTGTATTTTTGTCTAGCTCATTAACGTGTAACTCTAAAATGTCCCAATATAGAAATTATCATCCATGAGAACCCTTCTTGAATAATAGAAATCATCACCACACCTTATGAGGTCATGATGTCTTGTTTGAATTATCACATTATGTTTCATATGCCTAATGCACCATTAAACACTTCTGATGTATTCTACACATAAGCCATTACAAACTGAGCCAACACTCAAATTGAAACTATAACAGAAAAATGGATATTACATGAGCCCATTAAATAAAGAGACATGATAAAGTTATCATATCGATAAACATCAGATGAATGGTTCTCCCAACCATAGGTTTTCACTTAAGGAAACATGACAAATCTATACCACAGTACCTCCACCGTTGGAATTGCTGTAAAAATCATTCCTCTAAGAATCATAACGGCACTCCTTCCATTATTTGATTAAAAAAGAATGCTCTAATCCTAATAAAACTCATAGAAATTGGTCACACAATATTTCTCAGAAGAAACATTCGATCATAAAACTACACTCACATTAACCATAAAATGTTCATTAAAAAACATCCTTACGATGGAATAATTGAACTAAAAGAAGAGAGAATGAGTCAAGCCACTTATTCAGATTATATCAAAGATTCCTAGAGTAATTGATTAATTTTTTACAGAAGCATTAATCATTCCTACAAGGCATCTTGCATTTACGATGAGTTCTTTCTCTGAAACCCATACATGACTCATGAACATGATTTCTAGTTCAAACTATCTCATGACCATTTAGACAAGAGATTGAGGAACTATTAGTAGGTATTTTAATCGTAATTTTATATATAAGACTTTGGTACAATCCCACAACATCCAAAGATGATCATTAACTGAGCCCATAGTGGCATCCACCGAGTGTTCAAATTCAAATTAATGATAGGATTTTGTGACTTTGGAAAAAGAATTCATACCGGGGAACCCATGAATTCCTCCAGACTTACTAGGACTCAATAAGAATCACGCGTTAGTGTGAAACACTGAGAAAACTCTCCCACAAAGCTCATTAGCTTAAATCATTAGAGTGACATAAGACAAAAACTCTCTCATAACATCAAATAAGATGTCATGATAGAGTAAATGCTAATCACTAAGTGGAATACAATAAGATAATTTTCATGGATTCTAGTAAAACATACACAAAAACTAGAAATGAGATTAGTCAAACTACAACTGGTCGACTTCTTAAAAGAATCTAAGCTTCACTTGTCGATGATTTATTACTACCAATCACAAGCCTATACCCGTAATGAGTTTCATGATCTATCAATATTTGACCACCGAAGTCATCCTTGAAAAATTTTATTTTCCAAACGTTGTATACAACGAAAACCAGATCAATGTCATGCTGTTAGGAAGGCACTGAAACAATTTAAAACTTACAATTTTCAATTTCATTGAACTGATATCGCACATTTCTAATGGTTATCCAAAGGGTGTTACTTATACTTGGAGGAGCACACATTTATGAGATCCAAATTGATATTCCTTATCTTAGGAGTTTCTCAATAATTAAAGGACCGGAAGTTAAATTAGTTGTTCACAAGAACACTAATAAAAAAACACCTTAATATTTTTTGTGTCCATCCCTAGAGGAAAACTCAAATATGGTAAAGAATACAAAGAAATTGAGACAAACTAGACCATTTTCTCTAAACACCCAAGTCTATAGAAACTCTATATTATGAACTGGGACAAATGTGATTCCTTAGCACTTAAGTTATTCTACATGGAGATGAACTGAGACTATACTCAACCCCTTATGGGATTTATTTTATAGCTTCATTATCTCATACAACAATTATCGTAGATGTCACCATGATTGGTCATCCATTACAATGAATAAGAAAGGGTCCAATGACATACAAACAAGATGACCATACCTAAGCCATGTCTAACCTGCTAAAAACAAGCATCACTCACTTTTCACTCCCATAACATGGCCAATGAAACCATTTCCACCCATCTGAACTAGGGTGTATTTGGAAACTGAATGTCCTACTATGGACAATGGAACATGAATGACCTGAAACATCAAAAAAATCATAGCACAAGCAAGGAATATAAATTCTAGGTGCACTAACTACTGTGGGATAACCCCTTACAAAGCACAAGAATCAACCTAAAACTAGTTCACATCAAAAAAAGTCACCAGGAACATAATCCCACCATCCAATCCATTGATAAAAGTAAAAGAATGCCTAGAAAAATCACTCAATATTCTAATCCAAGTGATATCAAAGAAAAAAATTAAATACACTTACAATATGATTTGAATATAAGACACAAATTATGGGTTCTCTTCTCAAGTCCATTATATTTATTCACATTTTAACTCATCAACCATCTAAAAAATTAATATAAATAAAAATATATGGAAAGGAAAGTATCAAGAAACATCCTTTTTAAAACATTTCTTTTTTTGAAATCCATTCACTAATTAGGTAATTTATCACATAATTTCTTTTTAGATAGTAACATTGTCTTACAAGGGTACCATGTAAACCAACCTGGGTATATCAAAAAGCAACCCAATATCATTTTCCATGTCATTTAAATTTTTAAACACCAATATCAGGGCATTATATAAAAACGCTACCCAACAGACCTACTTCGGTCTTGTTGTTTAGTTAGCAATTAACCATTTAGTTTTTAGAAAAAACAATACAGATTTAAATATTAATATCCATTATAGAATACACCAAACCATTACATTTAGTATGGGTTTCCATTTCCCAATTCATGAAGTGCCCATACACATCATGGATTAAAACATTGCAACCATTAATCTAACCCAAAATTAGTTCATATTTTCACATGATCATATACAATGATCCAGTCCAATGGGTGGCCATCTAAAAACCTATAAATAAATTTTACACTGTATAATTTGAATTTGTCTCCCATTTATTGACTAATTTTCATTTTCAATTAAAATTACAATAGCATTTTCCAATTGTTCAAATACAAAAATTACATTTTCCCACCTATAAGGCACTCATACGCATTAAGACTGGAAGGTGGATCCCATCATAATATAAAGCATTTAATTTACCAAAAGAAACCAATTATATATATAATCAATCTATAATCTCACTACAAGCAGCTAACATAAATGAACATGATGAAATCAATGAAGCATGAAATTTTAATCATGGAAGCATATTATAACAAGAAATGAACACTAAAGAAATTATAATGTATTTCCATCACAAATATAAATCTAATCATTGAATGGAACTGAAGGCACAAAATCTAATAAGTAGGAAACCTATAAATTCAATAACATGGCATGAAATTTGCATGACATGTTAATTTCAATGTTCCTTTTTAGATGTATTCAATGCAACTTCATTGCCGAACAAGGCCAATCGTAAAAATTGAATAAATTTATAAACCAATATGTATTAGAAATTACAGTATTCACTCATGGTGAAATCATATCAACTGTAATAAAATACAACATGAACAACAATTCCCTGCCCTGGACACATAGTCATTCCTCGTTCATAGGGTAATCAGTAACAAGAACAACTATTAACCTAGAATCAACACATTCTCATTTTATTATCTACCATCCCAAAATATTAACAAGAAGAAAACAATTTCATTTGAAACCACTTTTTAATGTCTAGACCTAGATTACCATTAAACTAGAAGAGGGATCATTGTGTCACATGGCCGGAAGCATACCTCCCCATATACCTGAGGTTGGTGATGAGTAGCGAAGCTGTAATGATGGTTTAGTTGGGAGAGTATAACCTCACAATTTTAGTAGCAAAACTATATAATATAATAAACAATAGTCAATAACAGAAGTAGTAAAAAATTAAATACAAAGTAGTAGAAGAATAATATAATATTTGAATGAAAATTTCCAAAGCCTATATATAAATACATGCATGCATGTCATAGATATTTCACATAAATGCAAGCATTAAAAAATATATAATTATTTAAATTACTATAAAAATTAAATAAAATATTGTAAATACCAATGTGTGATCTCTATGTACATCTTGAGATTCATCTCAGTCGTTTCCTCCAAATAACGTAGTACAAGTAATATAATAATCAACCTTGATGCTAAGAATATATGTCCTACTCAGGTACCAAGGGCACCTAAGTTGGGTGTGGGATATAAATCTTAGTGGGCCAAAACCATCTGTGTCTATCCCAATATAGAAAATTCAACATAATTTATGAATTATACAATTTTAAAAAATAAAAAAATGGAATAAATAAACATCACCCATCGTGGATTAAATGTGACACTAGAAAAATATTTCTTATTTGACCCTTGTCTGGTGTTTGAACATGTAACCAATTTATTAATTGATAATTACCTTTTTAGAAACCAGTCAAGTGTTTTAAATAATTAAGTTTCCAAGATGTAACAAGGCACCCTGTATTGATATTTAATAATAATGTTCTATGGTAACAATCAAGAAAACATAGAAAACAAGGGTCACCAACATAGTAATGACTGTAGCCTGGCTAAGGGTAAGTGTTTAAACCATGGATCATAGTTCATGTCATTCCATAATAAGATGACTACTATATCCAAGGAGTTATTCTAAGGTAGAAAATCGCTATGAAATGTTTGGGCCTGATGGGTTTAACCATGGAACATATTTTTCAATGTTGGATGCAAGGAGTGTATCCAAGTAATCCTATAGTACATCATGATGGATCATAAAATGATATACTATGAATCCAAAGTTATACATTGATCATGTACTAGGTGGGTATCAGCCTAAGAATGTGATATCCTTGAATTCAAAATGGGGTCTTTGATTGCTCAAGTAATTCCCTAGGGAATCCAAGGTGAGATCTAGTCAGGACACACTAATTTTGACAATTAAGTCACATAAAATTAATAAGGTTAAACCCATTACCATTATTTAGTAAGGAAATGATAATTGGGAATGAAACTATTTAATCAACTCATAAGTTATCAATACATTCCTTTAGTTCAACTCATTCCTTTCAATAGTGTGATAAGGCCATGTAGCGTGGAAATATTCATTTAATCCATTTAAGTCATTTTAAAAAATCATGTTTCACTCCTATACATCCCATTATCCTAATAATTGGTGCTATGAACATGTAAGAAATTATTTATTTATAAACTGTCCATGGAATTACAACATGAGAATCCAGGTATCTTCCAAGGTATAATATGATTAACCATTGAGTACGTCCATGGAATATCCACATTGGAATCCATGAGTATCCTAAGGTATAAAAGCTTTAATTTTAACAAAAAATGGTAATTGTAATTATAAGGATCAATGATTCACATATGAGGTGTAAATGGGATAATTAAATCACCTATATGAGCAACTACAATATAAAAATTGGGCCTAACAAATAGACTGTGCCTTGGTTCTTTACTCTTTTAAAAAGTGAAACACCATTTTCTAAATTCCATTTAGGGCCACATTGTAAACATCCAATATATCAACGTCAACATCACGCCATATGAAATTTGATGAAAACAATCTTGGAAAAAATATGATCAATACTTTTTATCTTGCAGACAGTGAAACTCTATTATAGGGGTTTTATTATAAAATCATGACTTTATTTATCCCCAAATAATTTTTCACAATTATGTAGTTCATTTAGAATTTTAATTAAAATTATTAAAGTATAATTAAATAGAAAATTAATGTATTATTAAATTAAAGGCCAAGGTTATGGTGCCAACCTCAAGTAATAGACTAAGCCAACTACACTGGCACTTGATATATTTGGCAGCGACCACTCAAAACAACTATACACCCACACACAAACAAAATCATATATATATATATATATGAATATATATATATATATATCCATAACCCAATGAATGTATTACCCATTCTATGAGGGAATATTCACATGGAATACGTATATATATTATATATATACATACCTATGTATATGTATGTGAACCGTCAATCATTGATCAAAACCCACTGAAACAATTTTAGATGCTCAAATCGTCCACAAGGCCCTAAATTTAATAAGAAAAAATGAGAGATTTAAAATTCACCCCAAAATTTGGATGGTAGACTGAAGCCAGCTGAATCACATCGCCTTCGATGATGGTCTTTGGATCCCTGACAAATGTGTCCTGAGAGACATTCGGAACCACTTAAAATGAAGAGAAAACCTAACATCAGATCACTCATTGGCCTACTATTTGAATGAACATCACTGGGCAATGGGAAGACCAAAATTGTCCAAAGAGAAAGACATAATGGAGGTGTAGAGACTTACCTCAATGTTTTGGAGAGAAAACAAAGGATAACCAGATGGAGTCGTTTGTCTAAGGAGTAGACAAAGAAAGGGGGTGTGTCATGTATATGGATCCTAGAAGGGGAGGTGTCACATGAGTTTGAGAGGTAGGAGTGGGTAGGGATATATTTATTTTAATATAATTTTAAATAATTTAATTTCTTAACGAATAAGAAACTACCTGGTTTGACCCGCATTATTTTCTAAAACATGGGAAAACAATGCGGTGAATAGTGTGAGGATACTGCCTCCAAACACACTTCATTGAAAGATGGTGCACATTTGAACTCCTCCTTTGAACAAGGTCGGATGATTTCCTATAGTGGGTCACACTATTTCAAACAAACGGTATGACCAATGATGCCATTCAAAACCATTATATTCTAGGTATGGTGCTCTTGAAACTCGTTGATCCATAAGAGAAACTTATTAGGATTTTACCCAAGTCTAAAAACATTACATTAAAGCGTTCCGACTCATGTAATTGACTTCCAACACTTCCTATTATATTCTACCTATCCTGTAAATGAAATAGATCAGAATTCCTTAGATTTATTATAGTTCAAAAAAATATAAGTGTACACTTACAATGTTAATATCTTCAATGTTGTCCTTCTCCCCATCAATATTATATAAAAACATCTTTTGAATATGATTATAGACCAATACAATGGATGTGATTTGCATCATAATTTCCTATTTCCCATCACACTGATAAAAAAATGAATTTTTTAATATCAAATACTACTTATCTTCTTAGGAAATTAATGCGGGATTGAAACACAAAAAAACCCATTCCCAAAATCACATTGAATTCAACAATTTGGATGATAAGAATATTTATAAGAATTATATTCCTACAAAATTCAACCGGAGAAGAATAACTGAATTGAAATTTAGTGTTTTCACCATTAAGGGTTATCACTACTATGCCAACATCATGTATTTTATGTTATACTGCAATACACATGGAAAATTCCAAAGAATGAAAATATTGGGTATATCCATAATCAAATAATAAAATTACATCTATAATATCAATTATATGTGTCCATTTAACTTTGTATTCATCTAACCCTTTATAAAAAATAGGGATCACTACAGATTACTCTATTGTGCTAGGATTATGAGGTTTTTGAAGATGATCATTCACTTTAACCATTATATTTGGGAACTTTTCGGCATAATGACCATACTCTGGGCCTTTAAAATAGTTGATTGTTGGAGGTGAATTCAATGTATATTTGTCTTTATTTAAATAATTATATAAATTATTCCCATCACATCAACATTCAGTTATTCAATTTACATTATTTTAATAATGAAAATATTTATTAATACCATTAAGATAATTTCATCTATTTTCTTATCCACGCATTAAGAATAAAAGATCTATCATATTATTATCTCCATTGTTTTTATAATTTCTATTTAATTTAATCTTTTTGATATTTTGAAAACCAGGAGAATTATATGTTATTGCAATATCCATCTCAATAGTTATGGAACATTTTTTGATTTATTCAATTGTACTAAAGCACATAAGAATTTGTGTCATTCAATGACTTTGTGTGATGTAATTTATGAATCGATCAAACTTATATTCATGATGGATGATAATACAAAAATTGTAAATTTCTCAACTTTTAATTTTTTCCTCATAAGTACCAATGAATTCATCATCCTTCATCTTTAACTCATGTAATTAGTTCTATATTTTCATATAAATAATATCATGAAAGTACTTATTAACAAATAGGATCTTGAAATCACCCCACTCTATGGAATAAATTTCATTTTATTTTATCATGTTAATGATGATACTTAATCATTTATTTTCTTCACCTTACAAGTGAAAAGTAGAAAAAATTACATTTTTGTGATAGAAAAACTTGAGAAAAAATTAGCTTTTCGATGGAATCTATCCATTTCTCAGTAATGAGTAGAATAATAGACTCAATAAAAGAAGGTAGAGTATTCATCATAAATGGACCACATATTGTTGTTCCTTACATTTCTCCTTTAGAAGTTCAACATAATTTATTAATTGAGAAAGATGTATTGAAAAAATATTGAGATTTTATATTCTATATACAATGAAATTTGGTTTAACATGAGGAAAATAATTTCATTTTATATTCATTTAGAATTAAGATGATTACTCTAGGTTTAAATAATCCAATGAAACCAAAAAAACATAGTGTGAGAAACATTATTCATTAATGAAAAATAGGTAAACATAAAAAATTCTTTTATTGGATATCAAATTCATGAAATCTTCTTTTCTATATATGAAACCATAGATTTAACCTGGTTAATTTCTTATTATTACCCAAAATTTATGATTTTATAGTATACTTATATTTATCTCTATAGTTATCAATATTATTTCTCATACTCTGCTTGTTTCCAAAAATTTATGATTTTATACATACCTATATTTATCCCTATAATTATCAATATTATTTCTCATACTAGTTTCCAATAGTTAACAAAAAATTTCCATCACCCCAACTATACAGACACATAATTTTTTACATGGAGATAAAAACTTAAAATATTAATATTCATTACATTACATAATGATCCATTCTAGAATAATATTGTTCTAATGACTTTTGGAATCATGAATACCTATGAAAGTACTTCATAAAAAATTATATCATCTCTCACATAGTTCATTAAAACTAGAATCCTTCTTTGAAATAAAAAAAATATGATACATTTCTACTTAACATTTGGAAAGGAAACAATAGAAAGAGTAAGTTGTAATTCTTAAAAATGGTGAAAACTGAGAAATCTATGATAAAAAATACATAACATTGTATAATGATGTGAGAACATGAGATTAACCCTTCAAAAACATGACATTAATGTCAAATATCTTAATCTAGATTAATATAATAATGATGGGAAGTGTAAAAAACATAAATACGAAATAAATCAAGTAATATTATCTAAGAGATCATAACATGATAATAAGAAATAAATTTTTTGAATACACATAATCATTGAAAAACTTGTTTTAACTCTACCCACCAAGAAATCCATAACAAGTAAGGATTATTCAAACCACATTTCTGATTGATATGGTCTTAAGGTTACCTATCATATATGCTCTATTAGGATTTGTATAACATCCCAAATAATTTTTCATTGATTGGGATAACCTCATATGTACCAATTGATCTCATAGAATATTAATCATTACCCGAATAATTGAAGGGAGAAATATATCCCCCAAGTCAAATAATGTAATTCACACAGAAAAAATATCTGAAAACATTTTTATATCCAAATGCATTAAAATTAATGGGTTTCATAAACATTTCACTTTTTCAAAAAAATATAACACAAGAAAAAATTTACAAGTTTTTTAAAAAAAAATCAACATAAAGATAAACAAACTAGAGAATGGATAAATATGGATCATTGGATATTAAATCCATTATTAACTACATAATTTCAATTTATTTCATCTTATATGAAAAGTGATTTTGAATTATTGGTTTGAACATTTCTTGATGAAAATAACCATTCCATTTCTGAATCACTCCATTGATATATAAATATTAAAGGAATGTTAAGAAACATATTTCACTTAAAATAAATATAAAATACTATGATGTAGTTATTAAATCATTTAGGTACATCATAATGGGATATTATATTTATTCTTTATAATTTAAATGAAAATATTCATTTTATAATTTTGAAAAACAAAATTAGAAAGTAACTCATTTGGAAAATGATAAAAATATTCTTTTTGAACATTTTCAATTTAAATCATGAGTAAAAACGAATTTAAAAAATAATAAGATAACATAAAATAGATTATTTAAAACATTTTATGAAAACATGGATATGTGAAAACATTTTTCTTACCTAATAATTAAATAAATCCAATTTTCTATAGAAACATATTTTTGTACTTTTGAGAAGTAAAAGTGGGGAAAATAAAAGGAAAACATGTATTTTTCTGAAATAACACGAATATTTGAAAATCATAAGTTTATTTTTAGGTAGATTAGAATATGCCATAATTATAAAGGTAATAAAAAATAATCATAATAAACAATGAGATTTTGACCTCAAACCATAATCACTTTGGTCACATTTTAATCATAAGTCCCATAAATGAAATATCATTAGATTTATATTTAAATCCATATAATTATATTTATAATTATAATTATTTACATTATTGTGAGTTATATACACTATATAAAATAAATATGTGGTATATGAGGGATGTGTTATATATAATTAAACGTGAGATGAAATCCCTTACATTGATATCCACTTGCATTGAAAGCATTCTATCCTCTTGTATAATAAATATAGATATATTATAATTAAATAAAATAATTATATAAATGGTCGTTATTTTAAATATGTACAATATATACATACATTTAGAGGCATCAATAATGTTAGATAACGAAACCGAAGTACATCAGTCATCGATACGGTAGGCAGTATGTGCACAAGAATGTTGTTTTCATATTTTTGTCGATTTAATGAATGGATTGAAAATAATAAATCACTTTTTAATAATAATAATTATCTAATATAAATAATATATATTCATCATATCCATACTCATTAACATCCACGTAAGGTAGAAATGAAAAATTAATCTCATCACTTTGTGGAGGTGGTAGTCCACACGCACACACGAGAAACATTTTCATTTCTCATTTGTTTTGAATGTAAGAAGGTAGATATTATTCTATCATTAAATATGACTATTTATGTGAAAAAATATAAAAATTTAAACATTAAATCTATCATAATAACCATTTATGAAATATGGTGATGGAAAATGAATTGTATCACTTTGTAGAGATGGTAGTTCAAATGTACTTAAGAGTGATAATTTCAGTTCCCATTTGATGAAACAAGGTTTGATAATGTAATTATGATAATTAAAATAAAAAATAATATTATTTAGTATTATGAAATAATTATTTTATATAAATTTTTGTATATTTATAGGAATTATAAGAAAAAATAAATTGAAATAGGCCTGGTAATATGAAATTAGGTTTGGTATTTTGGAGAGATAAAAACATCCAAATCGTACATGAGGATTTTGAAATGATAATTTTGTAGGGTATGGTTGCAATGGCCCGGACCTCTCCGGTCGATTACTTTGTAAAAACGTTTTTTTTATGTGGTCAATGCGGCGAACATCAAAAATAATAATAATTATTATTAATAAATGGTGACGTGTTAATAAATTTTTTTTTTGGGTTTTGTTATAAGTGTTATACTAAATAATTATAATAATAATGTTGGTTTTTTTTGATAGATCTGGTAATAATGATTTAATGAGAATTATGTTATGAATTAAATGCAATGAGATTTGAGATATGAGAATAAATTAAAGATGTTATGATAATTGTGTAAAAATAAATAAATAAAGGTTTAAAATAAATTTGGGGCGTGCCACAAGGAGAGAGAAGATAAAAAATATAATAATATGAAATAAAAGGGGAGACTCACAAAAAAAATAAAGATTGGAGAGAGAAAATAAAATTTATTGAAAAATAAAAATAAGAGAGAGGCGCCACTTTTTGTGGGAGAGAATCTTGGGAGAAAGAATTAATAAAGATTGGAGAGAGGGAGGAGTTATAAGATATTAATGGGAATAAAATTAAGTGTGAAATAAATAGTAAAGGAGATAATTGGTGATGAACTTCCAGCGTGAAAAATGACAAATGGTGATTGATTGGAGTTAGAGAAATAAATAAATAATTAATTAATAAAATATTGTTATCATTTTTTTGATAATAAAACACTTTTTTCACAATAACTTCTTCGTGCGACCTCGGTTTCATGAACCTTCAGTGGCAGTGCGACCCTGACTATGAGACGAAAATTATGAGTCCAATATTGGATGTCTTTTTCGGGTTTTCAGATTGGGTACCCGAAACGCTCATGAATTAATAGATTTAATATTGTTATTATTACGGGATCTTGTATCCAACGTATCTCCCTCATACGGTATCGAATTGACGATCCGTCAGCGACAGCGTAACCCTGAAATTATGACAGTCATTTTAAGACCATTAATGAGCTACTTTTATGACTCATGCCTCGGGTCAACGAAACACCACATATTGATAGAATTATCATTATTATTAAAACGCGTGGAAACTGCGTGACATGTTGTGTGTTAACCAATCAAAACATGTAACGTATGTACAGTCACATCGTGTATTCATTAATGCACGCTGAATACGGATTTACCTATTCGTTGCCTATATAAGAACGAGGTCATGTTTTATCTTCCATATTGATCGCTTCTTTGTCGCACGACGACGCTCTTGGACGATCGAGAAGTATTCCTCCTCTAACTTCTTTGTCCGAGCTCCGAATTACGATCCGTCAGTGGCCACAGGATCGTAGCGACGAGACGAAGCTTCTAAGCCCGGACTTGTCACCTTTCCTTCCGACCTTCCTTCTCCAGCTTCCATCCTAGGAGGCTTTTGTCGGGTTTGGAGAAGGCGGAGGACATCGAAGGACGTCGTCGGAAGCGACGTGATCGGGACCTTTTGAGGTAGGGGTTTACCTTCGTCTCTCTTTTTGGTGCAACATGCGGGGTGGGATATTTTTCTTTTGTTCCATGGGATGCAGTTTAACTTTAAATAAAGATAATAACCGGATAAATAAGGGTTTGGGGTTTTGTGCTGTTTCTTTTGCCTTCCAGTTTCTTTATCTTATAATTGTGATTTTGGATTGAAAGGCCTTTGCCTACTGAAAATCAAGGCCGTTGGTGGCCTTTGCGTGCGCAATTGATATCTGAATTTTTTGTGGTTGGTTTTGTTAAAACATGGAAAATGGATAAGCACGTAAAGACTGGCTGATTAAATGAGAATGAAAACCTTGTGTGATCACCCCGATTGAACAAAGTTGGAATAATGAACATGTTGGTGGTTTGGTTGTTTTGTGGAAAATGCCTTTATTTATGAAAAGTGTTTTGATTATGAAAAGTGTTTTGAAGTAAAAGGTGTTTTCAAATGCGGAAATGTTTTGTGTGTGGAAAGGGTTTTATGTGTGGAACTTTGAAATAAATGAATGATGGAATGTTGTATGGTTGTGATAATCTCTTGTAAATGAAATGGCATGTGGTTGCTTGCGTTTTACATAACCTTGGTTGTGGATGGCAGGGATATGTTTGTGAAAGGTTTTGTCTGGATGTTAGTTTCCTAGTAGTAATAATTTGTTAAACCATTGCATGAAACATGAAAACCTAAATGGGGTTGGGGGATGATTGTTTGGTTGTTGATGCATGCTTCATGGTAGCAGTGCCGAGGCACATGCTCAGTTTCTCTTTTTAAGAAGCCATAGGTTGGGCTGTGTGTTTGGTATATGTATATATATAATTTTATCTTTGTGTTTTGTCGCACCACACCCATGTCAAGCACCTAGTGCCGAACACTCCCATTTTATGGGAGAGGGTGTTCCCCCTTAGTTACTAGCTCCTTCCTGCTCCTTCATCCATAGGCTATGATGGCTTGAGGTGACCTTACACCCAAGACTCTTCGGGTAGGTCTCGGAGGCTGTGATGGATTGAGGCAACCTTTAGCCCAAGACTCTTCGGGCAGGCTTACCATTCCCAAGAACCTTCGGGATGAGGCCCAGGTGTGTGCGGGCGGGAAGAGTGTGGTAGCGTCAGGACGTTTTCTGTTAGGAAGAGCAGCATCTAATTAAGTGGGAAATAGTGCGGGGTACCCAATACTTTTGTTCTATATATATACTAAACTTGTTTGTGTTACTTGGTGAGTGTGACCAGTGAGGCTGGGTGGATAGTTTTTCCTTGTTAGTTTCTGGTTCTTCTGTTTTTTCACAGGACCTTAGGGTGTCTCCCCACTTGTGCACGAGAGCTTTAGGTTCTCTATTGAGTTTACTTGTATGCTCACCCTACGTTGTTTCAGGTTTTCAGGAGGACTACCAGGGCCGTGTGGGACCCTACTAGTCAGGCAGTGGGAGCTGTGCAGTTGCTGTTTTCTTGTTTTTCTTTTGGTACTGTACTCACTTGTACTTTGAGCTTATTTGTACTTGTACCTATTTCAATTTATTTATATATGCATATGGGACTGGTTTGGGTTCCTTTTCAGCACCTTTGTTCTTTTTCCTTTTTGGTGGTTGACTTGTCATATTTCCGATCCTAACTATAAAAATGGTAATGCCTCCCATGATTGAAAAACAATACACTCATACCCTTGGTGATAGTCGCCACCTCGGGGCCTACTGGAGTCGGGACTCGGGGGTCATTATCTCCCTTTCACCATTTCCAGCTCAGGAGGGGCAGCTTGGATTGAAGGGGGTCATGACAGAATGGTATTAGAGGAATGGTTGAGAGATAGGATGGAGTCTGTAGTTAGGCAAAGTGAGGATTGCATGGGATGGTAGGGAAACAGTGTTAGCTGATCTTGGTGTGTGACATAGGCCAGGGAAGACCGGCTAGGACATGGGATTTTAGGGCCCCCCGTGATCCGATGCACGGACTCTGAGCCTACCGAACAACCAAGTGAGGCTACATTGATTTTAGGGTAGAAACCCTAGGAAAGGTACATGCATCATCATGTTTGTGTTTTACTTGATTTGGGGCGTTTTTGGAATAAAGTAAAATGATAAAATGTACCCTTGAGAAATCTCCATACTACTCGGGCTTAGGTTTTCCTTATTTACCATACAGCTATGGCACCGGGACGGCGTTCTCAGGTGGCTCAGGCGGCCGAGGCCCAGCAGGTTCAGGCGATCGATCAACTGAGGATCGATCAAGAGGAGGAAGACAGCCAGTGGCAGAAGACCCTCTGTTCTTTCCAGCGTCAGACTCTCAAGAAGTACGAGGGAAGTACTTCGGACCTGGAGACGGAGGGGTGGCTTGAAGAGATAGGGATCGCTTTTACCTTGATCCGTGCTCCGAAGGAGTACTGAGTCCCCCTAGCGGTCAGTCAGCTGAAAGGTGCGGTGCGCCAATGGTGGATGCTCTACCTCGGGGAGAGGAAGGAGGCAGAGATTCCATGGACTGACTTCGAAAAGGAGTTCCGAGAGGAATTCCTTTCTTCTTTGATCAAGGCGGAAAAGCGTCAGGAGTTGCTCTCCCTTCAGTAGGGGAGTATGACTGTTCGAGAGTTGGGAATTAAGTTCAAGAATCTCATACGCTTTGCTCCGGAACTCTTTCCGGATGAAGAGTCTCGGGCGAGACGTTTGGAGGAGGCGCTTCGTCCTTCGCTCTAGTATGTTGTGACCCCCTTCACCCTTCCGACATACTTATCCATACAGAAGAAGGCAGAATTTGTAGAGAGGATTCACTTTCATAGAGTTGCACCCCGAGAAGGGATCCAGGCGGGTCCGTCGAAGGGGAAGGGAGTCAGTAGCAGACCTCCGGCGACCGGACCTTCCAGGTTCAGGCCGGTGGGGAGCAGGCCCCAGCGGTTCCAGTTCTGGTCTTCAGGCCCTCGTCCTTCCTTCTCGAGTCCTGGACTGAAGTGTTTTTCTTGTGGAGGTTTCGGGCACGTTCGGAGTCAGTGCCCGACCAGAGCTCAGCACGGTGGAGGTGGTCAGGATCAGTACCCGCCTCAGCAGCAGTTGCCGTCGAGGACCTTTCAGCAGCAGTAGGGCCCTCCGAGGGTAGACCCTGTAGGAGGAGGCCGATCTCAGGGTGCTCCTCAGGGACCTCGACCAGGGCATGGTCGGGGAGGCGGTCGACATCAGAGAGGCAGAGGAGCTGGGTGTGGACAGTTGCACGCAGCAGAGTTGGCAGCTCCAGCTGGACCAGAGGTGGTACGAGGTACGATCTGTTTGTTCAGCACTCTTGTTTCTACCTTGTTCGATTCAGGAGCTTCGCACTCTTTTGTTGCACCCAGTCTAGCCCATGCTTTGGGTCTAGATGTAGAGAGACTTTCTATACCCCTGGTACTGAGTACGCCAGTTGGAGGTCAGACCCGTTTGTCTTGTGTTTGTCGGGGATGCGAGATGACGTTGGGACCACATCGGTCCATTGGAGATCTTCTTTTGCTACAGATGCAGCCATACGACGTCATCTTAGGCATCGACTGGCTGTTCTCTGTTAGTGCTGTTATCGACTTCTTCCGGAGAAGAGTCGTGTTCTCTGATATGGATGGACATCATGTGACTTTTGTTGGCAAGAGGAGCTATCAGGTGGGAAGCCGGCATGTGAAGCCTCTCTTTTCTTTGTTGGGTGGGATATCAGCGGTTCCAGCTGATACAGAGATGATGAATGTTCCAGAAGTTGTTGGGGGAATTCCTCGATGTCTTTCCCGAGGAGGTTGTGACTCTACCCCCTCGACGTGATGTTGAGTTTGGGATAGACTTATAGCCAGGTGCCCGTCCAATCTCGATGGCACCTTATCGGATGGCACCTTCGGAGTTGCGGGAGTTACGGATTCAGATTGACGATCTGATGGAGAAGGGTTTTGTTCGACCCAGTGTTTCGCCATGGGGTGCTCCGATTCTGTTCATGAAAAAGGCGGATGGTGGTCTCAGGCTATGCATAGACTACCGGAGGCTGAATCAGGTAACGGTGAAGAACCGTTACCCCCTTCCGAGAATAGATGACCTCTTCGACCAGCTGAGGGGAGAATGTTGGTTTTCTAAGATTGATCTGCGGCCAGGATATCATCAGCTGAGGGTAAAAGACAGTGACATCCCAAAGATAGCTTTCAGGTGCAGGTATGGGCACGTCGAGTTTTTAGTGATGCCGTTTGGGGTTACGAATGCACTAGATGTGTTCATGGGTCTTATGAACTTTGTCTTCCGAGAGTTCCTGGACCAGTTCGTCGTTGTGTTCATCGATGACATCTTGATCTACTCAAGATCAAAGGAGGAGCACGTTGAGCATCTCAGGGCTGTCTTGGAAGTCCTTCGGCACCATCAGCTTTATGGAAAGTTGTCAAAATGTAAGTTCTTGATGCAAGAAGTACACTTCCTTGGGCACGTGGTGTCTCAGCATGGAGTGTCAGTGGACCCGTCGAAGGTATAAGCAGTTGTTTCTTGGACATCACCCTAGAGCGTGGCAGAAGTTCGTAGTTTCCGGGGGTTGACTGGATACTATCGGAAGTTCGTCTCGGACTTCTCTCGAGTTGCTGCTCCGTTGACAGCTTTGACTAGGAAGAATCAGGTCATCCTGTGGAATGAGCAGTGCCAGGAAGCTTTTGACTACCTGAAGGAGAAGTTGGTTAGTGCTCCCATCCTTAGGTTTCCAAAGGAAGGATCCTTGTATGAGGTGTTTTGTGATGCCTCTGGCCTTGGCTTGGGATGTGTGCTGATGCAGAAGAAGGGTGTGATCTTCTATGGGTCTAGGAAGTTGCGTCCTCATGAGCGGAACTATGCCACCCATGACTTGGAGCTTGCAGCAGTAGTGTTCGCATTGATGCTGTGGCGACATTACCTCTTTTGGGAGTGCTTTGTGGTCTTCACCGATCATAAGAGCTTGCGCTATATCTTCTCCCAGCGTGACTTGAACTTGCGACAGCGGAGATGGGTCGAGTTTCTCCAAGACTACGACTTTGAGATCTCGTACACTGAAGGTAAGGGAAACGTTGTGGCTGATGCCGAGAGCAGGCAGCCGCATCAGGAAGTGGTTCGGGAATCTGCTGATGCTTGGAAGGCGATGGGGGAGTTGGCTGCCTTGCACTTGGATGCGAGGGTGGAAGGTGCTAGAGGCTGCTTGTTTCAGATGACGGTACAGTCCTCTTTGTTGCAGCAAGTGGAAGAGTCTCAGTGGAGAGACCCTAAGGTGGAAGTGTTCCGGGATCGTGTCGATCAGGGGAACGCTCTGGAAGGATGGTCGGAGGACAGCCGACATCGGATGCTCTTTCATGGAAGGTTGTTTGTTCCAGAGGTGATTCGTGATGAAGTCCTTCGTGGGTTCCATAGCTCAGCCTTGGCAATACATCCAGGTGTTTTGAAAATGTACCAAGGCTTGAGGGGACAGTTTTGGTGGCCCGGGGTGAAACGGGCAGTGGCAGAGTTTGTGGATAAATGTATGGTGTGTCAGCAGGTGAAGGCTGAACACCGCGTTCCTGGTGGTTTGTTGCATCCTTTAGATGTTCTCGAGTGGAATTGGGATGACGCCTCGATGGACTTCGTCACAGGACTACCCAGAGCTCAGGGCGGGCATGATGCTATCTGGGTAGTGGTGGATCAACTGACAAAATCTGCTCACTTCTTGGCCATCAAGGAGTCATGACATGTGAGTACCTTAGCACAGAGGTATGTGGATGAGGTGGTGCGTTTGCATGGAGTTCTGAAGACTATCGTCTCAGATCGGGACACTCGGTTCACCTCACGAGTCTGGAAGGGGTTACAGCATGCTTTTGGCACCCAGCTACGCCTTAGCACTGCTTTTCACCCTCAGACTGATGGACAGACAGAGCGGACTATCCAGACATTGGAGGACATGCTGCGAGCATGTGTTCTGGATTTCGGAGGATCATGGGTACGACACTTGCCTTAGTAGAGTTTTCCTACAACAACAGCTTCCACTCTACTATCGGAATGTCTCCTTTTGAGGCTTTATATGGAAGACCATGTCGTTCACCCTTTTGCTGGGCAGAGGTTGGTGAGACTGGTACTCTTGGACCAGAAGTAGTGCAGAGCACCACGGAGAAAGTCCAGCTAGTGCGGGAGAGGATGAAAGCAGCTCAGGATCGGCAGAAGTCTTATGCTGATCGTCGGAGGAGGCCCTTGGAGTTCGAGGTGGGAGATCATGTGTTCTTGAAGGTTTCCCCTCGACGGGGGCAGCGGAGGTTCGGAAAGGGGAGTAAGCTCTCCCCTAGGTTCATCAGACCTTTTGAGGTGCTGAGGCGAGTTGGCGAGGTGGCGTATCAGCTGGCCCTACCACCTCAGTTGGAGAGGGTCCATGACGTCTTCCATGTCTCCCAGCGTCGTCAGTACTTACAGGATGACTCTCATGTCATCAACTGGGGAGAGCTAGATGTGGGAGAAGACGCGACCTTCGAGGAACGACCAGTCAGGATCGATGATCGCAAGGAGAAAGTGCTCCGTGGATGAACCATCGGCTTGGTTCATGTGTTGTGGAGGCATGGCGGCCTTGAGGAGAGCACTTGGGAGCGGGAGACCCAGATGCGCGCTCAGTACCCGGGGTTGTTTTGACATGTACCTTCCTTTGTTTGTTGGTGTTACCCTGTACCTTTGATATATAAAATGTTGACTTGTTGGATGTGAGATCTTTGTTCCTTGTTCTTCGGAAGTGTGTGGCTTGTCCGGATATATGGGAAAAGAAAAACCTGATCCTTAATCAAGACGCATTAATGAGGTTGCGATTAAACCCGTGCAGGCGAGTCAGTGCCGCCTAAAGCGGATAGTATCTTGACATAGGAGAGGGAATTCCTAACTCATAGAGATGTTGGTTGGTTCCTTGTCATGACGAGATCCCTGAGAGGTATCTTGTGGAGTGGTTCTTCAGATCCTTTCCTTCTTCTGGGTCAGTTTTTAATTCTCGAGGACGAGAATGTTTTGAGAGGTGTCTAATGTAATGCCCGGACCTCTCCGGTCAATTACTTTATAAAAACGTTTTTTTTATGTGGTCAATGCGGCGAACATCAATAATAATAATAATTATTAATAATAAATGGTGACGTGTTAATAATTTTTTTTGGGGGTTTTGTTATAAGTGTTATACTAAATAATTATAATAATAATGTCGGTTTTTTTTGATAGATCTGGTAATAATGATTTAATGAGAATTATGTTTTGAATTAAATGCAATGATATTTGAGATATGAGAATAAATTAAAGATGTTATGATAATTGTGTAAAAATAAATAAATAAAGGTTTAAAATAAATTTGGGGCGTGCCACAAGGAGAGAGAAGATGAAAAATATAACAATATGAAATAAAAGGGGAGGCACACCAACAAAATAATGATTGGAGAGAGAAAATAAAATTTATTGAAAAATAAAAATAAGAGAGAGGCGCCGCTTTTTGTGGGAGAGAATCTTGGGGGAAAGAATTAATAAAGATTGGAGAGAGGGAGGAGTTATATGATATTAATGGGAATAAAATTAAGTGTGAAATAAATAGTAAAGGAGATAATTGGTGATGAAATTACAGCGTGAAAAATGAAAAACGGTGATTGATTGGAGTTAGAGAAATAAATAAATAAATAATTAATAAAATATTGTTATCATTTTTTTTTGATAATAAAACGCTTTTTTCACAATAACTTTTTCGTGCGACCTCAGTTTCACGAACCGTCAGTGGCAGTGCGACCCTGACTACGAGACGAAAATTATGAGTCCAATATTGGATGTCTTTTTCGGGTTTTCGGATTGGGTACTCGAAACGCTCATGAATTAATAGATTTAATATTGATATTATTACGGGATCTTGTATCCAACGTATCTCCCTCATACGGTATCGGATTGACGATCCGTCAGCGACAGCGTAACCCTGAAATTATGACGGTCATTTTAAGACCATTAATGAGCTACTTTTATGACTCATGCCTCGGGTCAACGAAACACCACATATTGATAGAATTATCATTATTATTAAAACGCGTGGAAACCGCGTGACGTGTTGTGTGTTAACCAATCAAAACCTGTAACGTATGTACAGTCACATCATGTATTCATTAATGCACGCTGAATACGGATTTACCTATTCGTTGACTATATAAGAACGAGGTCATGTTTTATCTTCCATATCGATCACTTCTTTGTCGCACGACGACGCTCTTGGACGATCGAGAAGTATTCCTCCTCTAACTTCTTTGTCCGAGTTCCAAATTACGATCCGTTAGCGGCCACAGGATCGTAGCGATGAGACGAAGCTTCTAAGCCCGGACTTGTCACCTTTCCTTATAACCTTCCTTCTCCAGCTTCCATCCTAGGAGGCATTTGTCGGGTTTGGCGAAGACGGAGGACACTGAAGGACGTCGTCGGAAGCAACGTGATCGGGACCTTTTGAGGTAGGGGTTTACCTTCGTCTCTCTTTTTGGTGCAACATGCGGGGTGGGATATTTTTCTTTTGTTCCATGGGATGCAGTTGAACTTTAAATAAAGATAATAACCAGATAAAGAAGGGTTTGGGGTTTTGTGCTGTTTCTTTTGCCTTCCAGTTTCTTTATCTTCTGATTGTGATTTTGGATTGAAAGGCCTTTGCCTACTGAAAATCAAGGCCGTTGGTGGGCTTTGCGTGCGCAATTGATATCTGAATTGTTTGTGGTTGGTTTTGTTAAAACATGGAAAATGGATAAGCACGTAAAGACTGGCTGATTAAATGAGAATGAAAACCTTGTGTGATCACCCCGATTGAACAAAGTTGGAATAATGAACATGTTGGTGGTTTGGTTGTTTTGTGGAAAATGCCTTTATTTATGAAAAGTGTTTTGATTATGAAAAGTGTTTTGAAGTAAAAGGTGTTTTCAAATGCAGAAATGTTTTGTGTGTGGAAAGGGTTTTATGTGTGGAACTTTGAAATAAATGAATGATGGAATGTTGTATGGTTGTGATAATATCTTGTAAATGAAATGGCATGTGGTTGCTTACGTTTTACCTAATCTTGGTTGTGGATGGCAGGGATATGTTTGTGAAAGGTTTTGTCTGGATGTTAGTTGCCGAGTAGTAATAATTTGTTAAACCATTGCATGAAACAAGAAAACCAAAATGGGGTTGGGGGATGATTGTTTGGTTATTGATGCATGCTTCGTGGTAGCAGTGCCGAGGCACATGCTCAGTTTTTCTTTTTAAGAAGCCATAGGTTTGGCTGTGTGTTTGGTATATGTATATATATAATTGTATCTTTGTGTTTTGTCGCACCACACCCATGTCAAGCACCTAGTGCCGAACACTCCCATTTTATGGGAGAGGGTGTTCCCCCTTAGTTACTAGCTCCTTCCTGCTCCTTCTTCCATAGGCTATGATGGCTTGAGGTGACCTTACACCCAAGACTCTTCGGGTAGGTCTCGGAGGCTATGATGCCTTGAGGCTACCTTTAGCCCAAGACTCTTCGGGCAGGCTTACCGTTCCCAAGAACCTTCGGGATGAGGCCCAGGTGTCTGCGGGCGGGTTAGTGGTTGTGGCTCAGGTGTGTGCGGGCGGGATGCGTGGTTTGGCCCAGGTGTGTGCGGGCGGGAAGAGTGTGGTAGCGTTAGGACGATTGCCGTTAGGAAGAGCAGCATCTAATTATGCGGGAAATGGTGTGGGGTACCAAATACTTTTGTTCTATATATATACTAAACTTGTTTGTGTTACTTGGTGAGTGTGACCAGTGAGGCAGGGTGGATAGTTTTTCCTTGTTAGTTTCTGGTCCTTCTGTTTTCTCACGGGACCTTAGGGTGTCTCCCCACTTGTGCACGAGAGCTTCAGGTTCTCTACTGAGTATACTTGTATGCTCACCCTACGTTGTTTCAGGTTTTCAAGAGGACTAATAGGGCCGTGCGGGACCCTACAAGTCAGGCAGTGGGAGCTGTGCAGTTGCTGTTTCCTTGTTTTTTTTGGTACTGTAATCACTTGTACTTTGAGCTTATTTGTACTTGTACCTGTTTCAGTTTATTTATAAATGCATATGGGACTGGTTTGGTTTCTTTTTAGCAACTTTGTTCCTTTTCCTTTTTGGTGGTTGACTTGTCCTATTTCCGATCCTAACTATAAAAAGGGTAATGCCTCCCATGATTGAAAAATAATAAACTCATACCCTTGATGCTAGTCGCCACCCCGGGGCCTACTGGAGGTGGGACTCGGGGTTCATTATCTCCCTTTCACCATTGCCAGCTCAGGAGGGGCATCTTTGATGGAAGGGGGTCGTGACAGTGGTTAAGAAATAGAATGAAGTGGTATCGCTTTTGAAGGGAGGGAGATGACACACTATGATTTTTTAAATCAACAAACTATAATAAATTCAATATTAATCCAAGTAGTTTTATATGTACAATAAAAACGATAGTGGATAAAATAATATACCATATATTATACACTTTATAATAGTGTATTATTTTTATGATTTATATGTAATTTCATAAAATATGATTTTGATAAAATATTATTGTTGTATATTTTTACCCTTTCTATTTATATTGACTTGAAAGACATAAACAAAATGTATGAATCTCAACATAATTATTTAAAATAATAATTATATGGGGTATTCATATAAAAAATTTGAGTAACACAGAGCTCACCAAAATTATATTAATTTAATGTATTTAAAATAATTTATTATATTTTTTATTAAATAGATAATTACAACATAAATAGTGAATTAGCTGTTATGTTAATGATGCTATAAAAAAATGAGAAATAAATGTCAATCTTGAAAATAATTTCTTTAATATAAAAATTAAAGTACATTTTTTTTGTAACTAGTCGTTTTTTCTTACGTTAATACATAAAATATATATAAAACTATGTTTCTTTGTATCATTATTTGTTCTAAATATTATAAATGTAATTTTCATGAAACTTTTGCCACTAAACAAATATATTACTAGACTATGTTTATAAGATCTCATCAAAATTTATCCAATGATAATTTAGATGAAAAACAATGGCCTTATCACTTAGTTTTAACCCATATTAACTCAATTTATCCTTTACCGAGGGAATAAATATCACCATTATTACCATTCATATTAAAAAAATATTAAAGGTCCCTAATTAGAAATTATTAATGTAACACTCTATGATTTCGTAGAGCATTATTTCTTTAATGCAATCCAATAGCTTAAACTACACACAACACTGAGTTCGAGTGCATCACGACATATCAAACTAACAATTCAAAAAGATGTTATGAATAGAATTGAAATTTTTTTATATTTTATGTACTCTATATAATTATAGAATCTATATTATGTGTTTCTTAGACATTATATTAGAACAAATTCATTTTATTCAAATAAAAGAAGTATTTTTTCAAAAAATGATATTTTACCTCCTTTTAATGGTGAACCCCTTTTAAATTTGATATTTTAAACTTCTATAGATTCAATTTAATGAAATAAAATTATTCTTTAGCAGCATGGCATAATAATTTAGTTTGGATAAATTTTTGTTACTTTTGTGACAACGTTCACATTTTGATGAATAATGAAAAATACAAATCTTTAATTGAAAACAACTTTTTAAATCGAAAAAATTTATTCTGTTAAATTTTGCTTTTGAGTCGTTTTAAATTATAATTAGGTTACATTTTTATCATTTAATACAATTTAGGTCATTGGATGTAATTTCACATTTAAATTTTACATAAATAGATTTCAATATTTTGATAGTTTTTACTTCTTCAAAACCCGCATTCTAGTTTGGACAAAGGGAATTAATCATAAATTAATTAATTAAACTCATATTTTTTTAATTTGGTAAAATAGAAATCATTTTTAGATTAGGAAATTCTAAATTAGATTAGTGTGAATTTTTTGTATTTTTCTGAAAACATTAAATTTTTGAGGAATAGCGAAAAACACTTCGTTATTGTTTAAAAATAAAATTTATTTAAATAATAATTATTTTATTAAAATTTATTTTAGGTAAAGATAGTTACATAATACATATATATGTGCAATTTAATTTATTTTCGTCATTTTAAAATAAGATTAAATATATAAAATTATATCGAACTTTTAACGTCTTTTACCCACCTTCTAGACACATCTGCAAATTTCAATTAAACGTAATTTTACCGAGCCTGTGAATTGAATTTCAAAAATCTGAGAAAAACGGATAACATAAGTATGTAAAATGTTTTTCAATATGATGAAAATAATTTTTGTGGAATAATAACTTTTGAATTTTATTTACCATGGTAAAAAGTAAAAAGGGTAATTAAAGGTTAAAATGATATTATAAGTACACTAACACATGTAAAAATTATATTGGAAAAGTTTATTTTGACTTAAAACAACCTTTAGGATAAAATATCATCCTTTTGATCCACTTGGATTAGATTTAGTCGTTTAATTTAATTTTATTTAATGAAGAGTTAAACGTGTTAAATTCAATGTTTAATAACAAAACAATTTTTAATACAGGGACATACACAAGATAAATGAGAATATAAATATTAATTAGAAATATAAAATTATTTCATACATTGTGGTATTTTATTTAAAAAAGTTATATATTAAATAATTAAATTTATTTATGAAACAATGATGATATTGTAATTACCTTATTAATGAAAGATTGAAAAAATTGATATTATAAATATTAGAATAAATGTAAATTGAGGATTTTGGTGAATTATATGAATTTTATAGGTTAATATGAGATTTTGGGGTTGATTTAATGTATTTTTTGATGTAATATGTTTTTTTACTTACACAAAATCCAAATACTAAATAGTTTCAAAATTGACATAAATGAGTTTATAAAACAAATAATGTGTTATTAAAAGATATAATATTTTTAAATATCAAAGGATCAGAAAAAGGAATTATAGAATGATATATATATAATTTATTAATCACTTGAGGTTCCCTTGTCATTTCTTTGTATCTTTATTAACCATGTAATATAAAAATACTAGAAGATGTTTTAAAAGGTAAACAGTTTTACAAAGAGATAAATATAAATGATAAGGTTAATATGGTGACCTAAACTAGTCTAATTTCTATTATTTGGATGGATTTATTCCCACCCCTACCTTAGTCATGAAATAAATCCATTTGGAGCAATTATAAACTGAGAATGATTTTATAATGAAATAATATTTCCAGATTTTCCTAAAGTGACCCTGACATCTCTTATAAATGGTGACATCAACTTCTCTCAAAATCACACCTATAAACACATTTTTCTGGGCCAAATAATGTTCAAATATCCCCCAACTACCTCACTTTTTCTTAGAGGCCATAATTTGATCAGAAGCCGATCTATGGTGCCTTTTTGATCAAATCAAAAGGAAAAACCCAAAGAAAAGGTAATTACATCATCACCTCGTTCAATGTTCTTTTCTTCTTCCACATTCTCTTTCATTGATTTTTTTCGATACTAAATTTACAACTCAAGTACCTTATACATACATAGATTTCATTATAAATATGGTACAACCATATTCATTATTCTATCCATTATATGAATAAAAAGTCACCATACGTGTGTACGTACGGCTTACCGTCTCCACATCGCGGTGTAGTTAGTTATTCTATACTTCATTATTTGGATGGGTATAATAATGAGTATAATTGATGTAAATAATAATTGTAAAATTTTTATTATTCTTTATATATTATATACCATCCAATTACATATGATTTCACCATTAATATAATAATATCATCCCTCGTGCGTGCGTACTGCTTACCATCTCCATGACGCGATGAGATTCATTTCTACATTCACCATTCAACGATGATTATAAAATTATATACTATTTATAAATATTTTATATATGAAATAATAAATCTTATATATATATATATATATATCTGTGTGTATATATATATATATATTTACATATATCCCATTTACTTACTTCCGTTCAATATGATATGAAAATAGAACCATCATTTATGCATATGTACGACTTACCGTCTCTATAAATGGTGTGTTCAATTTCATATATCTATATATTATACAAATTTATATTTTGAATATATATGATAGATAAATAATATTTTACATTCTAGATGCAACTAAATCTTGATATAAGTGATGTGATAAAAAAATGTTAAAACTTGTAAAATAGAGAAAGGGATTTTTACCTGAAATATTATTTTAACATAGAAATTATTTTTAAATGGGTTGTATAAATCCATAAATGATAAAATTATGATATCAAAAATATGAATATCATTCTGGTATAATTTAATGAAATACTATAGTCATTATACAAGAGGTTAAACGTACCCTCATCCAAAGGAAAGTACTAGGTAAGGGTAATTTCATCAATATCATTATTATCTGAGATTGTTTATCTATAAGTATATTATAGGACATATTTATCATATATGTTGATGTTTCAAAAAAAAATTAAAAGGGAAAATTTTATGTTTTTATGGGTCGGTCTCTTTAACTAGACCATCATTTTAAATGTTTTTTAAAGATTTATTTTCCTAAATCATTTAATTAATTTCAATGTTTTTAAAATGAATTTATTGATTTATTTACATAGAAATGATTTTTATAAAGTGTTAATTTCAAAAAAAATCAAATTGTTATGGACACTATGTTTCCAAAATATCATTCAAATGAATTCCTTTATAAATTGTGTGAATTTTATATGATTTAATGAAAAGAGGTATTTATATCAAAGCGTTTTATTGATTATTTTCATTTATCTAAACTTTTTTTATTAGATATTATCCTTGATTGAGGTTTATTTACTATTATAAAATCATACATATTATATTGAATGATTTATGATATGTTTAACTGTGGATGTTATATTTTTATATCCTTCATGGTTTATGGTTAATGTATTAACATTTTATATAATAGATTTAATAAAAAGGTTTATGTTATGTTTAAACCTTTTCATATCTAGAATGATTTAGACTTAGTAAGTGATTGGTGGAGCCTGCTATAGCTCTTCGATGAATCAGTAGTTCTCATTAGACAAACTAGTGCCTCGACACAAGGCCTTGGTAAAATCTTATTTTTTGTCTAGGAATGAGGCCTTGACTAAGAGGTTATGATGACTAGAATTATGCATTACATCATTATGAAATTAAATATTGATATTGCATGTGATTATTCTACTAGTTGAATATCCATGTGAATAATTAAATGGAATTATTATATTTATATTTACCATATTACACTGATGATTAAGTTTAAAATCATTTTTTATTAGCCTTATACATTGACATAAATGTTTATGGTTTTTTATGATAGTTTCTGATATATTATTATCCTTAATGAGCATCCGAGCTCTCCACGTTATTATGTTTTCTTTTTCCCAATATGTGAAGAAATGTATTATGATAGATATGTAGGGTTATGAAAGGGGAATAATGGCATTGTAAAAGAATTATTTATATTGTGTTTTATTTTAGAAATTGTAATGTCACTTTCATATATTTAATATATTTTCCAAGACTGCTAGACTGATCGGTCCTTCGGGATATGATTCCTTTTAATCATGATAATCTATTAGAATAATGCACTGACTCTGGGTAACTAGGGTCGTGGAATTACAATTGGTATCAGATAAATTTTTTTACAAACCTTGGAAACTCTATTTCTAAATAATCTGATAGAGAACGTTACCCAAAGATAGGAATTGAAGATTAGTATATAATAACTTTTTTTAATTTTGGTAATAAATATTTTTTGTGAATTTTATATGAAATAAATCCTTGGTTGGATACGAGCATATAGAGGTGGGTCTGGCATAGATGTACCTAGGAGTGAAAACTCCACAAAGGTGTTTTGGGCTTGACCCAGTGTATCATTGTAAATGAAAACGGGCCTTGCTGCACTCTTGGTTACGAGACTCCTAGGGGATATGCATAGGATAATTCACATTTTCTTTACAAACCATTATGAATGTTTTATGAGTAAATACCTCAAAAAAGAAAACATTTTTTATGATTATGGATTATATGCATAAACAGTTGAATTTATGTTAGTTATTTTACTAGTTTGGAACATTATATTATGGTTCCTAAACTAATATACTTTATTCCATTATTTATAAATGGAGCCTAGTAGATGGAATGAGAACACCAACAATATTCATGATCCAAAGAGTAAGAGGGATCATATATTTCATGGTATTAACCAAAAATTTATAGGTAAATAGTCTCCCACATGTTCTCATCATATGAAGAAATATTATCATGTGTTAATAAGATATGTAACGAATTCTCTACATGATATGGTTTTGAAGGGAATCCAGAGAAGATAAGAATGGTTTAGAGAAATATGGATAATGAGAATAAGGGAAAGAAGGATTTTCCCATATGTGATTACTATGGAAAGGATCACCTTGGTAAATTCTTGAAGTCAATGGGAGTTTGTTATAAGTGTGTGGAAAAATGAAACCAATTACATGGTTGAAAGGGTAAGAAAAAGGTTTCAAATTGGCAATGCTTCATTTGTAAAAAGTTGGGACACCACGTGAATGAATGTCCCATTCATCAGAGTATACCGCAAATGATGTTGTTGGACAATAATCATGTTATGATACTACAACAGATGATGTGGAATGACTAGTGTTCTTTGTTGTTATTAACGAATTGTGTCATTTGAGTGTTATATCAATGATGTACTGGTTATAAGAATTATGGAGTAAATAAGGATTATACTAGAGTACAGTTTCATTAAGGAATAGAGATTTTTTTGTACCAAGAAATTTGAATCATTAGAAAGATAAACTTTTTTGGAAAATACATGGTTGAAGGAATGACAAAATTTAATATGGTCTTGATAACATGGTCTTGATTTTGGAATAATATATGGTTGTTTTGAATAAATAATATTGGATATTATTGATTACCTTGGAACTAATTAATGGTTTGTTTATTCATTCATTATTGGAGATTAAAAAATTTTATTATTTAAGGAATATATCCAGTATTATTTGTATTACATAATGTTTAAGGTAGTACATATCTATTCAAATATGGTTTTCTATTATTTCATTTTATTACCTCATTTTAAGAGAATACATGATGAAGGTATTGAAATGTATATTATGTGACCTTCCTTATAAATTTTGGACTTTGAGTTGGGACATAAATATTGTGGATAAGTCTAAAGGTTGGAATGGATTAAGTATGATAAGGGATGATAATGTTAAGGTTAAAGAATTTATAAATATTATTTTTGGAATGTTATAAAAAGGAAAAACCAGAGGTCAGGTGATAACCCGTCGCATCTGATAAGGCTATGAGACTTAAACCCTGAATTGAATGGCGACAAGGGCGCATCACCTACCACTGGCCTACATGATGTCCTGGATTGTATTATGTAGTTTTTTTAAATGATCTGAAAGATGAATTTTAAATTATTATTTTGGAACACTATACAACTAAGATAAAAATAATATTTTTTAGTTCTATTATCTATTGGTGTAAAATATAAGTTTGTGGTAGAAATCAGTTAAAATGTCAAACTCTACATATCATGTAATTGTTTTATTATTCTATGAAGAAATTAATTCTTAAAAATTTGGGAAGGGATCCCAAAACAAAAAATGTATCACCCTAATACATTATGTTTTGTTGAACTGATGATATTTAAAGTCATCATTAATTTATGGCTATGAATACCTCAAGTTTTCATTTATTGCTCACTTGTTTGTGATTGATTACCTAAATCACTCCCTATAAATATTTAGGTTCTTCCTCAAATTACGTGTCTATAATTTCCAAAAAATTTATCCTATTTGATACCCTAATTTGGGGGTGAAGGTTTAATATATCTTTCCCACTTATTAAGACAAAATTTTATTATCACTATTTCCGATGTCAATTTTCCATAAAGGTATTTTTGATTTAAAAACATTAAATATAGAAGAATATATTCAAATTGTGAGGACATAGTTTATTTAAGGAGGGGATAACGTAAAGCAGCATGATTTCATAGTACACTATCTCTTTAAAGTAATTCAATAGCTTACGTTACACACAACAATGACTTCGAGCACCCCATGACATACCAAACTAGCCATTCAAAAAAGAGGTTATGAATAGTATAAACTATATTTGGAATTTCAATTACTCCATATAATTTTTGAAACCATATAATTTGTTTCTTAGACATAATATATAAAGAAATTTATTTTTCAAATAAAAGAAGTTTTTTAAAACAATACAATTTTAGCGGCTTTTATTGGAGAACACTTTTATATCAAATATTTGACAGTTTTATATATTCGATTTAATGAAATCACATTATTATATGGAATCAGGACCAAAAATGTAAGTGTGGATAAATTTTTCGTACTTTTCGGTTAACTATCATATTTTTTATGAACAAAAAAATTACTAAATTTTAATTGAAAATGACTTTTTAAATCAAAATATTTTTTTGTGGTAAATTATACATTAGTGTGATTTTAAATTATAATTATATTATAAATTTATCATTTAATATAATTTAGGTCATTTTTATGTAATTTCACAGTTCTATTGTACATAAACACATGTCAATCTTTTGACAGTTTTTTCTTCATTAAAACCTCAATTTCTGGTTTTGACAATAGGGAATTAATTTTAAATTGATTATTGAAACTAATGTATTTTTAATTTGGTAAAATAGTACTCATTTTTGGATTTTGAATATCAAAATAATCTTAGGGTGAATTTTTGATATTTTTCCGAAAACGTTCAATTTTTGATGAATAGTGAAAACAAAGTTATTATTTAAAACTAACATTTATTTAAATTTATTTTTGGTCAAAATAGATACAAAATACCTATATATGTTCAATGTAATTCAATAGATCCATTTTATAATAATATTATATATATAAAATTTTATTAATCTTTTAACTTCTTTTATCCACCTTCTAGGCATATTTGTAAATTTTTCTAAAACATAATTTTACCGCTTTTGTGTATTGAATTTATTAAATCTAAGAGTCAAAGTTTACATCACTAAGTAATAATTGGTTCAAAAGGATGAAAATAATTTTTGGTGAATAGTAACTTTTGAATATTGTTTAACACGGTTAAAAGTAAATAGGGTAATTAATTGTAAAAATGATATTATAATCAACCTAACACATGTCCTAATTCTTTTGGATAAGTTAATTTTGAACAAAAATCAATATTAAGAAAAAAAAAATTATCATTTTGGTCCACTTGGATTAGATTAGGACATTAATTATTATTTTATTTAACAAAGAGTTATAACTGTTAAATTCAAAGTTTAATAACTAATCCATTTTTTATATAGGTCTATACAAAAGATAAATTAGACTATAAAAATTATTTAGAAAGCTAAAAATCTTTCCTACATCATGGTATTTTATTTATTATTTTTATACATTATATAATAAATTTTATTTATGACATAATGATGATGCAATAATTACCTTATTAATGAATCATAAAAATAAATGATAAAATAAATATCAAAATATATATAAATTAATACTTTTTATGATTTCCACGAATTTTGTATGCTAATATGACATGTTAGGGATTATATAATGTATTGTTTTCGATGTAATCAATTTTGTTTTACTTTAAAAAAACAAATACTAAATATTGGAAAAATTGTCATAAATAAGTTTAAAAAAATACTATATTATTAAATGATATAAATTATTTAAAAATATATGGTTCTAAAAAAGGACATATATAATGTTATATATGTCATTGATTAACCACTTTATCTTCCTTTGGCATTTTATAGTTTGTTAATTAATGATGTAATATAAAAATAGAAGAAGACATTGTAAAAGTTAGACAATTTAACTATGAGTTAAATCTAAATGATAATGTTTATATGGTAACCTAAAAATGTATAAAAACTATTGGCTAAGTGGACATAGACCCATCCCCACCTTTTACTATAAATAAGTCCATTTTGAGCTATTATAAACCAAAAATTATTTTATAAAAAATAATATTTCAATCTTTTCCAAAAGTGATGCACACCTCTCTTATAAATGGGTACTTCTCCTACTATAAAAATAACACCTCCAAAGCCATTTTTCTCAAGAAAACCCTTATCATGTATTCTCCCACCTACCACCACTTAATCCTAGATGCCATACTTATATCATTAGTCAACCTAAGGATCCCTTTTGAACAATAAAAAAGAACAACTCGAAGAAGAGGTAATTACTTCATCACTTATTTCAAAGTTCTTTTCTTTTTCCACTTCCTCTTTCTTTGAATTTTTTCTTACTAAAATAATAAATCTAGTGCCTCATACATAATGAGATGTATTTATAAAAATTTTACAACCATATTCATTATTCTATGCATACAATGAATTGAAATGTCACCATATGTGCGTACTTACGACTTACCATTTTCACATCGGGATATAGTTTGTTATTCAAAAATTCATTATTTGAATGGATATAATAATGTGTATAATTGATTTAAATAATTAATCTAAAATTTTAATGAATTTTTATATATAATATAACATGCAATTACATACAACTTCACCATCAATATAATAATATTGTCACTCATGCGTAAGTACGACTTACCATCTCCAATATGTAATGAGATTCATTTCCACTTTAACAATTCAACGATGATTATAAAAATATATTTTATTAATAAGTATGTAATATATGAAATAATAATTCTACAAGATATATATATATATATGACTTCTTTTCAATATGATATGAAAACAGAAACAACATTTATGCGTACGTACAGCCTACCGTTTCCATAAACGGTGTTTTCCATTTCATATATCAATCAATTATACTTATTTATATTATAAATATATATGATAAAAATAACATTTTTTATATTTTAGAATCAATTAAATCATGATATAAGTTATATGATCAAGAATAACAAGATAAAACATGTATGATAGAGAAAGAAATTATTACCTAAAATATTATTTTAACATAAAAATTATTATTAAAAGGGTAGTATACATCTATAAATGAAACAATTATGATATAATAAATATGAATATGGTTCTGTTAAAATTTAATAACATACTATGGTAATTATGAAGAAGGATAAACATACCCTGAACCAAAGGAAAGTACGAGGTATGTGTTATATCCTCAATCTCATTATTATCTGAGACTGTTTATCTGTAAGTATCTTTAGGGATATATTTATCATCTCTGTACATGTTTCATTAAAAAGTTTTAAAAATTAATATTTTAAGCTTCTATGGGTGGGAATCATTAAGTAGTTCATCATTTTAAATTTTGTTAATGATTTATTGTTTTTATTATTTTAATTAATTTCCATGTTTTCAAAATGATTTTACGGATTTATTTACATAGGCAAGATTTCTTTAAAGTGTTTATTTCATTCAAAAGCATCAATGTGGTATGAGACACATTGATTAAAAAATCTATTTTAAATGGATTCATTTATAAATTTTGATACTTTTAAATGATTTATTAAAAAGGGGTATTTCTCTCAAAGAGTTTTATTAATTATTTTCTACAATGTCATCATCTTTTATTGGATATTATTCTTTATTGAGGTTGATTTTCTATAATAAAATATTCCATAGTATATTTAATGAGTAGTGATATGTTTGACCATGGATGTGATACTTTCATACCATTCATGGTTTATGGTTAATCTATTAACATTTTGTATGCTAGTTTTAATAAAAATGTTTTAGTTAGGTTTCGACCTTTTCATATGAGGAATGATTTAGACTTAGTAAGTGATGGGTAGAGCCTGCTATAGCTCCATGATACTTCAATAGGTCTCATTAGAAAAACTAGTTTCATGGCAGAAGGCCCTGAAATAATCATATTTGTAGTCTTGACATGAGGCCTTGACTATACGGTTATGATGTCCGGCGTTATGCATTCCATGATTATGAAATTAGCTATTAATATTATATATGATTATTTGACTAGTAGAATATCCATGAGAATAAGTAAATGGAATTATTTGATTTATCTATTACATATTAAGCTTATGATTATGTTACGATGATTTTTTTTAGTCTTATACATTTCCTTAAATGTTTATTCTTATTTATGATAGTTTCTACTATATTGTTTACCTTACTAAGCATCTAAGATCACTTCTTTATTATGATTTATTTTTCACAAGATGCGAAGAAGTATATTATGATTGATAGGCCTGGTTATGCGAAGAAGTATAATTTTAATTTATTTTCACAAAATACAACAAAAATCACTTTATCAAAAAAAAATTAAATTTTTAAGAAAAAATAGAATTTATTTTTAAAACATTTCATGATAAATACTCTATGAATGTTTAAATAATTTTATTCAATATACTATATATAGATTTCACCAAAATAATTCACCAAAATTGTAAAATTGGATTTTTTTGGATGAAAATACATTACGAACATAAAAAATATTTTTTCCCTTTAGGAAAACTTCTCATTTATTTTAAATTATTTATTTTAATCTATAATGTAACACTCCAAGCTTCCATGGTACGCTTCTCTTTGAATAGAGCAGTGTGTGTTGTACGCAACCTCAAGTTCTAACACACCGTGACTAATAAAAGTAGCTGTTATGAATAGTAATACCCACCTTTTGAAATTATATAAATTTTATATTTCTGAATGGACTTCATTTTTGGATTTGGAATATTGGAATTAGCCTATTTTGAATTTTTGGTATTTTTCCGAGAACTTCCCATTTTCAATGAATAGTAAAAAATACTTAAAAACAACCTTTTTAATCAAAATAATATATAGTGATAAATTAAACTATTTATTGGTCTTAAAATATAATTAGAATACATTTCTACCATTTTATCCAATGGTGTTCATTAGAATTAATTTCACTTTGAAATTCGACATAAACAATTGTCAATCTTTTCATTGATATTGTTTCTTAAAAACACGCTATTTGTTTTGACAACGGGAATTAATTATAAAATTTATTATTGAAACATATATGTTAGGAATTTTTAAAATAGAAATTATTTTTGAATTCAGAATATCAATTATAGCTTAAGGTGAATTTTAGGTATTTTTCTGAAAAACATCGATTTTTGATGAATAGTGAAACCACTAAGTGGTAGTTAAAAAACTGATTTTTCATATAAATGAAATTTTACCACCTTTGTGAATTGAATTTAAAAAATCCGACATACATAATTTTCATTAGGAAGTAAAATGTGGTTCAATGGTATTAAAATAATTTTTGGTGAATAGTAACTATTAAGTTCTATTCATCGCGATTAAAGGTAAATAGTGCAATTTAAGGTAAATATAATGTTATAATAATATGAAATTACCTTTACACTTGTCCTACCCTTATTGGATGAGTCATGGCCAACAATGACAATCCATGGTTCAACTTGGGGACCCAATGAAGCCACTTGGGTAAGAAAATGACATTAATAATTTTTATTTAATGTAAAAATAAAATTGTCACAAGCATGTGTTGTTTTAGTAAAACAATTATTAAATGGGGTTATATAAGTTAACTTTTAATCTATAAATATCCATTTGAAAGATAAAAATATTTCGTACATCATGGTATTTTTTTAATAATTTTTAGACATTATATAAATTAAATTTTTTATGACACCAGGATGATGCAACGAATACCTCATTAATTAATGATATAAATAAAATGAAAAGATAATGTAAAATATAAGACATAAAATTGTCAAAAACCTATTGGATGAGTATATTTAAAACCCTTATCACCTTATCCTATAAATATATAATTGTGTGAACTTTGAAATATGAAAATCACTTCATAATAATGTAACATTTCATGACTTCCCAAGAGTGCCCCTCCTCTCCTCTTATAAAAGGCCCCCACCTCTACCACCATATTCACACATTCAAATCCATTTTGCTCGTCCAAACTCTGCCCATATACTCTATCAACCTCCCTATCTTTCTCCTAGAAGCCTCGGATTGGGTATAAGTCTTCCCAAGGATGCCTTTGGCTCAAATCAAAAAGAGTTACCTGATTTTAAGGTAATGACTTCTCTTATGTCCTTCTGTATTATTTTTCTTCTCCAACCCCTTAAACTCTCTTTATTCCTTTATTTTGTAACAAAACCAGTAAATTAAATATATTATTATGTTTTTATGAGAATTATTTGATTTAAACATACACACACCTTCGTCTAATGGTTAAAGAACATATTGTTTCTGTGGGTGGCGAATTACGGCCTCACGAAACGATGATTGTTCTATCTTCTTTTAACACCTCTAATGGTGGCCATTATGATGAAACTATTTATATAAATGATATATATTATGTTTATGTTTTATTTATTCTTCTTTATTTTTCATTTATGGCATACCTTTATGATTTCCATTATGGGTAAATGCGATAATTTCATTTTAGGAAGTGCGGACTACCGCCCCCTCAAAGTGATTTTAATCGTTAATGACATATGTGGGACGTATAATGTATGGAGTTAATTATATTATATATGATATTATAATGGAATTATAATATAATTTTATATCATTATGATTTTATTCCATTAATTACGAAATAGAAATGAATGTAGCGTTCATGCGGACGTACGACTTACCGTCTCCATGAACAGTGCATTTCATTTCTTACATCTAAATGTTATGTAATATTATAAAAGCATATATATATACTGGATATATATATATGATATATATGATATCTAAATCATTAATATAATTAAGGATATAATGGATATTTTACCACATGAACAACTTGTAATTATAAGAAGTTTATTTTTGACTCAAGTACCAAAGATCGACAAAACAACCGTTATTAACTTAAACAATTACATAATGTTCATAACATGGTAATAAGTGATATAAAAGGAATAATGAACTTGAAAAAGGTTCTTATGAAAGTTTAAATTGACTCTAGTTTATTATTCATGAGGTTAAAGAATGGCCGAGTCAAGTCAGACACGAGGTAAGGGAACTTCTTAACCCAATTTCCGTTCTTTGGGTTAATATCTTACTTTCAAATTATGTCATGATATTATTATGTCCTATCTTTTATTTGTACCTTATCTATATGTACTTATAGTGAATACACATAATAGATCTATTTTATTTAAAAATGATCTTTGTAAGGGACTTCATCTCAATCTCATTTCCTTGAGGAATATTTTTTTATCCACAACTTTCTTTTATACGGTGTATAAACCACTTTGACTTGTACATTTATTAAAAAGGAATATTTTTATATGAAACGTTTTACTATATGTCAAAAATGAATATTTTTTTTGTACGTATGCAATGATAATGAATTCTCCACCACAGTGACCATTATTTTAGTTTTGGCTTCCTCTATAAGCAATAACTTTTTAAAATGAAAAATATATACCAAGTTTTAATTTTCTTTTACTTTTTTATTGAAAATGTTTTTGCAGTGTTTTTATTATATCAATGTGTTGTATTGATATCTTATGATTGAAATTTGGAAATGTTATGTTTCCTTTATGCATGTTTTATGTGATACGATTATGTTATGGTTTATGATATGTTTAAACATGTTTATATGAGGAATTAATTGGACTTAATAAGTGACAGGTGGAGCCCGCTATAGATCCTCGATGCATCAGTAGGTCTCATGAGACAAACTAGTGTCTTGGCACGAGGCCTTTACAAAATCTTATTTTTAGTCTTGGCACAAGGCCTTGGCTACGTGGTTATGATAGTCTGGCATTATGTATTTCATCATTATGAAAGTGGTTATTGATATTGCATGTGATTATTCGACCAGTAGAATATCCAGGTGAATAAGTAAATGGAATTATTTAATTTTTCTTTTTCCGTATTATGCTGAAGTTCTTGTTTAAACATCTTTTTTTAGTTATACATAGCCTTAAATTTTTATGTTTATTTATAAAATATTCTGCTTTATTGTTATCCTTACTGAGCATCGGAGCTCACCCCTTTCAATGTTTTAATTTTTCTAGGATGTGAAGAAGTATTTTATGAATGACCTAAATGGATAGTATGAGGGGATATTAAGACAAGATGTTGTTGTAGTTTTGTATTATTTTATGATGTAATGTAAAACTTATGAATATATCTAGTGTTTCAAGGCTACTAAACTAATCCATCTTTCGAGACTTGATCTTTTGTGATCATGTCAATGTTACGTAATAACGCACCGACTCTTGGTAACTGAGGTTGGGTCGTTACATATAATTAATTGATAACCAATTAATTAATTAAATATATATGCCAGGCATAAATTTACATTATTTAGTATGTACTATTCATACTATCCAATCCAATTGCAAGGTGATAACATATAATAATCAAAATCTAATGGTGTATCATGATTCAGTTCGACATGAAGTTCCATGAAATAGAAGATATGAAATGAATAAATTTAATAAAAAAACTATTTCATAAATTATTGGGGGGTTATAGAATATTTCAAAATATCACTCTTTAAAATAATTTCTGTACTCAAGAAAAAATTTTAAAATGTTAATGTTTGGTTCATTTTACCACCTATGTGAATGATGTTATAAAGGTTATGTCCTGAATGATTTATGATTTTTATCTAATTATAAATTAATTTAACAATAATTTATTCAAGATTTAATAATGGTTAATTGCTGGGGTTTGTAATACTTTAAAAGTATATCATTATATCATCTTTTGAAGTATAACACACAGAAACCATCTTGTTGTGTTTTCCATTTTAAAAAACAATATTCATTTATATCAATTATTGAAAATAATAATTCGGTAATAATTATAAAAAATAGTTATTCAATCTTTAATAGTCCTGGAATGATGAACATGAAACCACCAATAAATAATGTACTCTTGTTCCATGATATATGAACGAGAAAATAAACATATGTTGTAATTTCCATTGGGGAACATAATTATAACCAAGTAATATATATAAAATGGAGGATTATAAATAAGGTTTATAAAGGGTAATAAATGTTATTACATCCTTTAAATAAGAACTATGGTTTTCTATTTTCATTATATAAAAAGATAGAAAGATAAATATTTTCTAAAATCTCATAGTTAGGGTTTGTTATCTCAAATTTTTATATTTGAGATATGATTTTTATGAAGAACCTAATTTATTTTAAGTATTTTATATGTTTATTTATTTATATATTAAATAATGTAATACCCATTATTTATGGTAAATGATGTTTAGTTTAATTATCTCTCTATTTTAGGAGTTTGTCAGTTTAATACTCTTTATATTATAAGGGTTTCTCTATCCCATTTTAAAATCCATGGGAGATGTTTGATATTGTGCCCCAAAAATTAATGTTGTTGTATTGACTACATTATAAAATTAAGATATAATGAATATATTACTTTTCAATTTAATTTAATTTTAACTTAATGGTAACCCACATATTCTTACATTGCCATTACTGTATGTGTTTTTGCAACTCAATTTTATCACATTGAGTTATGATTTTTTTGTTGATCAAATTTCAATTAAATGGGGTAAATTATTCTCATTGTTTATATTATATAATGATTTCTCATTTTGGGTATTAAAATATCTACAACATAACCTACTTTAAAGATCTTTAGTTATATTAATTGTGATATATTAAAAGGATTTTTTAAATTTTGATTTATTTGTATTGAGTTAAATTTTTTATTTTTTATTATTTTTATATAAAATATGAGTATATTGAAATGAAATCAATATTTCAATTCTCATAATTTGATATGGAAGTTTTAATACATCTTTTATGTTAGTAGATTTCATGAAATAAATTTTAAAATATTGAAAATGTTTTCCATTATTTAAAAAAAGGTCATATCTTCCACTATAAAATTTGCAAAACACATTATTAATTTTCATGTTTATTTAATTTATAACACATTATGATATGGTTTTCATAAGACTTTTTATTCCCATCATAGAAATTGTTTTTTTTTGTAATTTGTATTTCATATTCTATAAATTTTTAAAAATATTGTTTAGAAAACATTCGTATTTAACTTTAATTTACCCGAGAAGTATTATGTATCATGAAATGATTTTTAGATTCCCTTGATATGTGATTATTGTATGGTTAATTTGGGAGAAATTATATTTTTTATATACTATTTTTTCTAATGATCTTGTTATGTGATATTACTTTAAAGGATTATGAAATCTATAGTTTTTCTTTGGTTTGTTTATGTTAGAAGGGATTTTTTATTTTATGTGGCCCATGTATTTATGGATATGGATATGTGGGGTCTTATTTCACCATCTAATGCATTGGATAAGGTTTAACGTGGATCAAGATGAAGATATGTTGTGTGAATGGGATACAAAAATCATTGTTCAGTAGTTTATTCTGTGAATGAGATATAGAAATAATTATTCACCATTTTTTTGATTGAATGATATGTGGGAGAATAATTTCATATGTATTTTTGTATGTGATATGAAAAGATTTTTTCATAAGATTTTAGAGATTCATTTTTGTTTAATATGTAAAAATACATATTTTTATTCTTATTCTTATGGATATGTTGTATTCTCAGGTATAATATATATTGACAAATTTTTCCATAGTCTGTTGATTCATGATATATTCTATTCAATGAATTGTGACGTGATTTATGATATATGAATTTTCAGGTATATCTTTTGGGATTATACCCATACTCTCATTTTAATCTCACTTATAATTTTTGATTTCAAAGACTTGATCTCACCTCTTTATTTTGTTTCCAATCCTCATGTTATGAAGAAATAAAAATTATTTATTATATAAAAATTATCCAATTTTATGATTTTCTCTGACTTTTTTTGGACTCACTAATGATTAAAAATATTCATTATAAATGGAAAAAAGTATAATAGTTAAAATGGAATCTATTTTATTAGTTAATGCTATGTCCTACTTATAAAATCTCGAGTCCTAAATTATTATTAGATAGTATTGTATAGAAATATTTTATTTTTGTCTATTAAATACTAGATGCTTAGGTATAAGTTGTAATATTTGGTATCAGATCAGAGATTAAATATTATTGGTGATTAGTATCTTATCATATGATGATAATTTATGAGTTTGAAATTTAATAAAAAAAAATTAATTTTTTTTCAATAATAAATTTAGATGTATAGTTAAACCTTTATGTTTATTGAGGTAATATTCAATATACTAGGGATTTATATAATATATATTTAGTGAAGTCCCTACGGATAAATCTTATCAAATAATTTTAGTATATGATAACATACTAATTGATTATTGGTGTAGAGATCTTATGGATTTCCAATTAATGTCATTTATGTTTTGATATTGGTAAGTGGATGTGGTTCAAGATTAGATGCACATAACTGTAACAAAAACTAAGAGGGCATGTTGGGTATTAAATCAACTGTGAAGTAGTGCAAGATAATGAGGCCTTACTACATACCTATTTATATACTCTAGTTGGATAATCTTTGGTTGATTTATATGTTCATTATGAATCATTTTGTAGTATTTGAACAATTTTCATAATGATATCACAATAAGAAAATTACCATGGAGCCCCAATGATTTAATTAATAGAGTCATGGGTTTAACCAATGGATTAATATGTTAAAAAAGTCAAGGTGCCTTTATTGAATACATAATTGGATTTCTGTTTCCAAATTTATATTTTGGAAATTTTCATTACCATTTTTTTTATATTTGTTAAAGTGTGAAAAAAATATGATGTTGGAACAAATATAGAGACCCCAATATCTTATATCCAAATAAGAGAGAAAACATAAATGATTAAAACTTTTTTAAAATTGAAAATTGAGTCTCTTAGTCATATATAAGGCATTGAGGATAATATCTTAATTAAAATTAAATCTGGATTCTTTTAGAGATTTGAAATAGGGAGTACTTTTTGATTTTTCATAAAGTTATTAAGGATTATATGAATCTTCTATAGATTTTTCATTAGTATTTTTTCTATAAATGTTTTAAAAATAATAATAATTAAAACTGGTACCCTCAAGAGCAATTAAATGTCTGGATAATATTTAAGGAGATAACTTTTGAAAACATATTTTTGAAGAGTAATAACTATTAGATTTTATCTATTATTTATAATAAAGTAACAATGAGTTAAATTATTTTGTGAGAGGTATGTAATATCGTACATTTAATATTGGTATTTATAGTTCCTTCATGATATTTTTTAGTTTTATCACATTTGTGTATTCTGTTATATATAGAATAGTATATGATTTCATGTAATAACAGTTAACATAATTTTATGATTTATGATTGAATTTATTTTTGAAAAAATTTATAACTTTTTATATTGATTTATTCTTGGAGATATATGTTATATTGGGAAAGTAATGACCATTATTATATTTTATTATAACATATAAATACATATGAAATTCATTTTATAATAATATTTTGAGGAATTACTTAGTGTCTTGATGTTTCTTAATAATATATCGTTGAAATATCATTGGAAGTTATATGTTTAATCATGATTTCCATAACTATATTAAAAAGTATTAAATTATTGGAATTTTAAGGATTAAATTTATTTAAAGGGGTATAATATAATGACTTATGATTTTACATCCCTAAAAATATATTCTATGTTATAAAAATTATATTAATCACTAAACCAAATGTAAATGAACCAAATCACATTATAAGATCATTATTTACAAAATCTATAATTATAATGAATATGGTAAACAATTTTAATTTATTATTGTTTAAGATAAAAAATAAAAAAAAATTAATACTAAAAATCTATATTTTCTATAAAATTCATATTCTTTATATAATGTATTTTATTATTAAAAATAAATTCTAAATAATTTAAAATTGATAAAGTAAATCAATTTTTTTATTATATAAATTTTTTTACAATGAATCAATACTTGTGTTTTTTTTCTAAAATATATATATTATTTGTAGAAGACATTATTTTTGCATAATTATAATTTTTAAAATTTTATCATGAAGTAAGTGTTTAATTACAGTGGTAAAACATTTAAAAAAAGAAAATATTTATTTAAGGAAAAAAACATTTAATTTTAACATATTATTTCAGATTATAACTCTAATTTCCAATATTTTTAATACTAAATTACAATAATATTTAAATAAATAACTATTTTTGGGCTTTTCTATGAATCAATTATTTTAAATGTGAGATTTAATTTTTTTTATTTTAATGAAATATAACATTAATATTTTTCATTATAAACCATTTTATATCATTTATATTAGTATATATGATAATATTATCCTAAACATAAAATTTTAATCTTACACACACTTTTAAAAAAATGTTTTTTTGAATAATGTTTTTTTAAATAATATTTAAAATCGGTAAACATTTATTTGAAAAATTGATTTAAAATTTTCAATCAATTGGTTAAATATAGTTAATTGTTTAAAAATTTATTTATCATTAAATTTATTACAAATCATAAAAATTATTTACCATGGTAAATGTTAATCAGGATAAAAGTGAAAATGTTAAATGAAAAAACCCTAAAATAATCAAGATTGTCTCCAAAATGTGTGTTTATAGTTAATTTGTATCGATAATTTTATTACCCATCAATTTTTCATATTTTTTCCATTAAACCATGAATAAAATCACTATAGTGTTGAATATGAAAGGGTTATAACGAAATACACCGTTTTATTCACTTTTAAAAAGCTATCAATTACACCACTTCAAGACTCACCTTAACATAAGTTTTTTCTTTGATACTTTTTCTCAATTTTTCGAGAACCGTATCCAAATTTAAAAGGCCTGTAGTCACTGTTATTAAGCACAAGTCCTTCATTTTAAAGAATATTTCCAATTGAAAAATCAAATCACCGTTATAACTATTCATTTTATCTCGGTGTTCATTATTAATTTTTACAGTCATAACCTTCTCAAACCATATTAATATAAATAAATAAGAATAACTAGTATTATTAAATTAAATTATATTATTTTTATATGAAATATTAAATCCATTCCATCCACTAAAAAAACAAGATGACTATTATCATTCGTATGCATGAATTACTGCCAACACAATGAGATGTTATTCATCTATCATCACCACCAATCTAGTAAGATATGAAGGATATATTTAAGGAATAAATATTTTTTATATATATAAAATAAAATCATGAAATTATCATCTTTCATATACCATTATTCAATCAATTCAGTGAGAAAAATGATCGTTAATTGTGTGCACGGAAGAGTGCCACCTCCACGAATGACAATTTGTTTTTGACATCACCATAAACCTTGAATGATTATATGTATTTATTTAATCAGGATATATGATAAGAATAATTATTTTATGATTTTTAACATTTTAAAATTCCCTTATCAAAATACCTTAACTTACTTAGGAGAATACTATACAACTATACCAATAGGGTTGGTTTTACCACCTATGTGATCGATATTATATTGTTTATGTCATTGATGATTAAGGATTGTTCTATAAGTTTTATATCATGAATAAATAATTAATTTAAAATATATTAATTTTTCTACAATTTTGCTTTCAATATTTTAAATATTTATTAATATATCACCTTTCGATCATTAAACACACTAAAACTAATTTATTGTGATTTCCATTTTAACAAACTATATTAATTTCATTATATCAATGAAAATAATACAAAAGTAATAAATTGAAAAAAATATTATTATATCATAAAAAATAATGTAACGATGATCTTGAAAAAACATAACAATAATCAGCTTCTATATCATGATATTTGAACAAGACAAAGGAACAAACGTTCTAACATTCATTAGTTAAAATAATTATTAGTAATTAATATATTTTTAGTTAAGGGTAATAAATATGTTTTATAAAGATAAATACATTTGAATATGATTTTGAATTAATTAATGAAGATATTTATATTCATTATTAATATGGTTATAGGATGACCAGGTATGAAAAAACTCTAGGAAAGGGGTTTAAATATCAAGTTTCTCTATTTGAGACTTGTATTATACTATGCACCTAATTTTTTTACATGGTTTATATTCTACCTTGTTGTTATTTGAAAGTATGAAATACCCATTATTCGGGGTCGATGTTTTTAAATTTAAGGCTCTATATCATTCAAGAGGTTTTGAGTTTGATGCTCTAAAAATTATTCATGTATATTTATGTCATTATAAAAGTTACATGACTAATATTGTGCACAATAATGTGTTTTATGTGGTGTATTCATGACAATATAGCCCCAAATTATAATCAATATCTACCACTTCATTATACTTGAGTTACTATTTCATGGAAACCATCTTATTCTTATGATATCACTACTTTATGTGTTTCTGGAATCTAAATTCTCATCCATTTAATTATGATTTTCCTTATTGAATGTATTAATAATTAGAAGGGTATATTATTACCTTTGTCTAATTTTTTTTGTAATATCTCTTTTTTTGGGATTTATTTTTCTAATATATAACCCCATTATTAATGTCACTTTATATATGAATGGATACATCTGTAATTGATTTTTTAACATAAATAATTTTTTAGTAACATGTTTATCTAATACTTTTGTTGAAACAAAAATATTTGTATACTCATTTGACCTCGATATTTCCATCATCCTATTTTAAAATTGCAGTTTCACTATCTCTAATATGATGTTGTTTTTATACAATGTAATTTAGAAATATTCAAAATATATTCCATCTTTTAAAAAAATTTATTCCCATCCACTTTTTTAGAAAACCTTGTTGTATTTTCAAGGATAATTAATTTGGAACTAATTATAATTCAATTATCAAAATTAATCTCTTTTAAAACAATTTTTTTTGAAATTAATTTATACTAAATCTTTTATAATAATGTTTTTAAATGTTTTGTAAAATCATTTTTATTTGTACATATATTTACCATCCAAGGTTTATCTTCCATGAAATTCTATTTGGATATAAATCAATACATTATTATGATATGATTCATTTTAGAAAAATGAAATATTTTATATACTATGAATTATCAAATTCATGTTCTATAATGTTATCATATTGTCTGAGAAAAAATTTATTTTCCTTCGGTTCTTCATTATATAATGGCTTTTTAATTTTATATGGACCTCATATATAGGGGTGATGATGGGTGGGGTCCTATATTACATATTATTTCTTTTGTTAAGGTTTCATAACACAAGAGGCGATTTGTTGTTTCATGAGTGATACACACATTGCTTTGTTCAAAAGTTGTTTTATGTAAATGATACTCATGAATCTTTGTTCAAATGTTTGTTGTGAGAATGAAAGAAGGATGATTTATTTATAAGCTTTCTACTTGAATCTGAAATGAAAATATTTTCCGAAAAATTATTCGATGGACATGATTTTTAAATAATTAATCATATGATATTATAGGATTATCTATATTCAGTATTTGAATGATTCCACAATTTTATGATTATTTTTATGAAATTGTTTTATTATTATGGTTCGTGATTATTGAATCATGTTTCTATACAAATTTTATTAATATTTATGTTATTACATGATTTGATACAAAAATTTGCATTTCATAATTTTTAGGTATAATATTCTTAATTTGACCTATCTAACCATAATATTCTCACATTGGATATTTGATTTATAATGATTTTGTTTACCCTTACTTATCCTATTAATTAAAAACATTATCATGATTCCATTACTCTGGTTATAATGATACGAAAGTTATTTATTATCTACAATAGATTCTTATGTGAATAATTTGAGGGATATTTTGAAGGGTCTTTATGGATTATGCAGTTTATATCATAGTTGAAACAATACACCAGTTAAAAGATAATTACTTATTTTAGTTAAATTATTGTATTAATTATCTAAAACTATAAACAAAAAGGTCATGGGATTCTATGTTAATGAAATATTTTCATTAATTCATGGAATAACTATACAGTTAACTATAGGATATCATACGTGGTCATATGAATTCACCATAACATTGTGCATTGGGTGATATAATATACCATGTGAAGAATTGCTTGTATATTTTATAATTGGGTAAATACCTTGTTTCTTTCTATATAAACCCACACCTATTTAAAACCACTCTATTCCATGATTAAGGACTTGATTTGTAGGGATATTGGGTTCTCCCAGAAGTGACAATCATAGTTGGATGTCGATCTTGCATGTATAAAATGTAAAGGGAAAATGATTTGATGATAGGAAGGAACAACTCTTAGGGATAATTCATATATATATACTGATACATCCCCATGAAAACATTATAAACATGGATTGGTTGAATTTGTGTATGAATTTGGTGATTTAATTTGTAGTAACATAATATTAAATGTAACATATAGAGGGAAGATTGTGATCATTTTTGGACAATGGCCATTAGAAATTTTATAAGAATATTAAATTATTTCCTTCAATGATGATCAAGGTAACACTAAGTTTTATATAGGATTAGCTGGAAGTGTTTACAAAGATGATAGTGTAGTACCAGGATGTATGTCAAGTTGAGTTTGTGGTATTTTCCCCTTGATATGAAATCATGTTTATTTCAGATTTGTAACAAGTTATTTTTTACATATTGAGGTATCTATTTAGGATTTCCCATTTAGAGTTGTAATATCTGTGGTTTTAGGTTGATGATTATTTACATTGATGACTTATTTGGAATGATGTGTCTTTTTATAGTGATCCAGTTCTGTGTACAAATATGGCGAATGGTGTTCTACATTTGTACAAAAAAATTTCAATTTGAATAAGGTGATAGTGATTTTTTTCATATTTAATTAATTTATGACTCATTTAATATGTTGAGGGGAGGAAACTATTTCTTGATGATTGGTTCATTTTGTTAATACCATATTCTATGCATGAAGGGTGAGGATATCACATCCATCGCATTATTTTTTTATTATAGTCAATATGACTAATTTTTTATTCTATTTAGATCTATGAACACTCCAACTAAGTTCATGGGAATAATGAATATAGTGTTCTATTAGTTTTTAGACTGGTTTGGGGTGGCCTTTACTAATGAAAACATCGTGTTTATTGGATTTTAAGAGGATCACAAGGAGTATTTTTGAATTGTTTTAGGAAATCATAAATTTTATTAATTATTAAATAATCCATCATAGTGTGAGTTTTATGGTAGTGATTTTTGTTTCTTGAGTAATGTAATGTTATATAATTGAGTATACATGAAACCTTTTATGATCAACATGATTTTTTCTTTATCATCTAGGAAAAAATATGGGGATGTGCAGAGTTCTGGGGTCACACAGGATACTACAGGTTTTGAATTTCTAAATTATATCCAATTGTGACTCATGAGACATCTTTGAAAATAAAGGATCATGAATTTATTTAATCAATCCTATTATTATATTCCTTCATGTATTTTAATGTGAAATTTGTTAGTTCTATAGTCCATCAGTCATTAGAGGAAGGAATTGTGTTATAGGTTTATTGAAACACTTCATGTATTGGATTGGTTTTCCATTCTAATGAATCATAGAGGGGTTATATAATCTGCCTCTTAGATGATAAATCCCCATTAATATAACTATAATACCCATGATTTTAATTTTTGTGTCTATGTTAACCATAAATTTATGAAAATATTACCTCACTGATAGATTTTTTATTATCATCAATGATCATAATAGATTAAAATATGTTATAACCCAGGGAAATTTTACTTTTATAATTGAAAATGGTTGTAATTATTAAAGGATTATAGATTGGAGATATCTTATACTCCTGTTAAATGGAAATTTCTATTTTATTCATTAATCAGGATGTCGTGTGGTGGTGTTATGTGTGAGTCTAGAGAATCATGGGGTGTTATGGAGAATTTTTATACAATTCACATTTAATGGTGATTTTTATGGAAGAGGTTAACTCATTTTGATTATTATAAATTAATAATTTGGGTATCAATTTTTATATTCCAAACTAAATTATTCTAATGTTGCGGCTTCAAATAATAATTTTTTTGGAAATGATTCCAAATGATGGTCTGAGTATGTCCAACATGGAGGATTATTTATGGTAATGTTTTTCAATCCCTTGTTAATGATGTTTTAGTTCCCCATTATTTATATAGTTCACCATTTATGGATTATGCTGATTTATTAATGATGAATCATTCTTTTAAATGAATCTTTTTATGGCCTCGTAAAAATATATTGATTGTTGAGTTTGTATCACATTATTTTCCTAAGAAATAATGAAGCATAAAAATAATATTCCAAGGGATTTTCATCAACAAATTTTTGTTCCACAGTGAATGTTGTAGGAAATATCCACGTAATTCACCTGATGGATTGCTAGATATGATGGTTTTTATTATTTTATTTGGGATATCATATAATAATTGGTGATGTGAGTTCACTTCATAATGGTCAAAGAGCCGAGATACATGGAGGTTTAATCAAATAGAATATAGATGATATATTGAGTGTTCACTGGGGTTCAAATATTTTCATTTCTAATCATGATCCTTATTTCACTAATTGGGTGTACAGTTGAATGAATAATATTTTTTTCATATAAATAGGTATTAAGAATGCGTTTAATTTTTAAATAGATTGCCATTAAGAGTTTAATATTAAAACTCTATAGGATATTATTCATTAAAAAATTATCTATTTTGGATTATAATATCTATAGAACATTCCCTTGGTGGAGATTTCTTATAATAATAATCATCACACCCCATTTCAATGAACTTTAGGTCCTAATTTATTTGTCTCCATTGTTTTTGTCAGTACATTTATATAGAAGTCAAATCTTGAGGTGATGGAGATAAAGTAGGAGAATGAGGGTAAATTTTTTAATGTAATATTATCAAGGGAATGAAGATTTCATTATTCTTAATAGTTTATAAGTTTGATAACATGTTCCCATTTTCCTAGTCCGAAGAAGGATTATTCAGTAAGGATAATATTTCATCCTTATTATCTACAATTCAACAATGATAGATATTCCTATGATCCATCTATAGTTAGGAGAGTTTTTTATGTATTAATTATTCACATACATAATAAGTGAGAGCATGTGACCATAATCAGTGGTTAGTGTACAACTCATCTCTCAATCAAGGATAATCCATAATAGTTTTTTTATCAAGGAAGTTGTATTCATTGGGTTTTCTTGTTTTATAACAGCATAGGGGATGAGGTAGGTTTGTGATAGCTTTGTGATATCCACATTTTTCAAGGAAAATAAATTTAGTTTTCCCATAAAGGTGGTTTAGACCAGGTTAAAATAGTTAATAGATAAGGTCATGGTCAGATGTATTCCCTAGAGCCACCAGCTTCATGTGATCCAGACATTGTTTATGGTATTATCTCCCTATTTAGGACATATTTTTTTATTTTATTCAATATATATTCAATAACTTTTTAAAAATACTTGTTTCGATGAATTAAAAAATAAGGTATACATACATATAGTTTACTCAGCATTGGGTATGTCCATTAGATGTTTGGTTAGTTTTTATTATTATTTTAAACAATATGAGTTGGTTCTATTGAAAAATAGCTAGTAGGGGGACCTATTATGTTTATGGATATGTATATATGACATAATTTAATATGTGAATTTATTTTGGTAGATACTATCATGGATTATTTGAATAATTGTATCATATTATTTGAGGATGACAGAGAGCATGTTGTATTCATTTAAAAAAATGACCCCTAGTTGGGTCTAAAGCATGTTGTGTCCATATATTCATTGAAAGTCCGGTAGATGTTGAGTTCTATGTAGGATCATCCTGGGGAAATTCTTTTGGTTGTTGAAGAGTGAATAAATGAATTTATAGAAAAGGATGGGATGTTTCTTCCTCATAGAGATATCGTGTATGGGGTAGACCTTCCACCATGAATTTTACATATATCAGTGACTTCATATATGATGGTCCATTTGGAGTAGTGGGATATATTATTTCTTGATAATTATCTTATATAGTGAGGTTTCATTTATCCTAATTTTATGCACTAGAGACCTAAAATTTTGGTTTTGAAGAATGAGGATGGTGTGTGTAACACCCCGAGATTTTATGAAAAATATTCTTTTTAATTTCATTAATGTCTTGTGTTGTACGCTACACCAAAATGAGCATGCACAACACGCATCCTTGACTTTCCTTGCATTACATGCAATCGCGACCTTCCTCGATAGCGTGTGTAGTATGAAATACCGAGTTTCACTAAACAACGATATGCTATTAAAATATTATTAAAACTAGTCGTTATGAATAGTAATAACCACTTTTTGAAATTTTGTAAATTTAATTTTTCAAAATGGACTTCATTTCTGGATTCGGAATATTGAAATTAGTTTATGGTGAAATTTCGGTACTTTTCGGATAGCTTTCATTTTCTGATGAATAGTGAAAATTAGTAAATTTTAATTAAAAAACCTTTTTTAATAGAAATAATTAATAGTGATAAATTATTAATTTGATGGGTTTTAAAGTATATTTAGAATATATTTTTACAATTTAATACAATGTTGGTTATTGGATGTAATTTTACATTTAAACCAGACATGAACAACTGTAAATCTTTTGATAGTTATTATCTCTTAAGAACACGCTATTTGTTTTGACGACGGGAATTAATTTTTAAATTAATTAATGAAAATGATATGTTTTGAATTTGATAAAATAGACATCATTTTTGAATTCATAATATCAAATATAGCTTAGATCTAATTTTTGGTATTTTTCTGGAAACTTTCATTTTTTGATGAATAGTGAAACCACTAAGTGGTAGTTAAAAAACTAAATTTTTCATAAAACGTAATTTTACCGCTTCTGCGAGTGGAATTTCGAAAATCCGAGAGACACGGTTAATTTCAAGGACTAAAATGTGATTCAATGAGATGAATATAATTTTTGGTGAATAGTAACTTTTTACTTTTGTTAACCACGGTTAAAAGTAAATAGGGTAATTAAGGGTAAAAATGATGTTATTATTACCCTAACACATCTCCTAATTCTATTGGACAAGTGTAATTCGACAAAAAACAACCTTAGGAATAAAATATAACCATTTAGGCCCATTTGGATTAGATTAGGACATTTATTATTAATTTATTTAAAGAAGGGTTAAAATAGTTAAAATCAAAGTTTAATAAGTAAATCATTTTTAATATGGGGTTATACATAATATAAATCGGACTATAAATATTAATTATAAATCTAAAAATATTTCTAAATAATTGTATTTTATTTGTAGTTTTTAGACATTAAATAATTAAATTTATTTATGACACAACGATGATACATTAATTATCTTATTAATAAGATATTGACATAATTGATGTTATAAATACCCAAATAAATATAATTTTAGACTTTTTATGAACTAAACTAATTTTCTAGGTTAATATGACAGGTTAGTATTTATTTAATTATCTTTTGTCGAAGTAATCATTCTTTTATGAGTTTCAAAAAAATCAACTATTGAATAGTGTCAAAATTGACATAAAATGGTTTCTAAAACAAATATTATATTATTAATTGTTATTTTATTCCTAAAAATCTAAGGTTCGGCCAAATGACTTAGATAAGGTTATATATATTAATAAAACACAACTTGGGGGTCGCTTAAATGTATATGGTATGTTTATTAGCTATATAATATAAAAATACAAAGTGACATGTTAAATGTCAATCTAATTAACTAAGAGTTAAAACTAAAGGATCAGGTTAATATAATGACCTAAACTTGTCTAAATAATATTGGATGAGAGGATTTCGACCCATCCCCACCTTTTCTTCTAAATAACTCAATTTGGAGCTATTTAAAACCGAACTTGACTTTACAATAAAATAATATTCTTAGTTATTCCAAAGGTGCCCCTCTCCTCCCTTATAAAAGGGCAGCTCCTCCCCCTCTTCCTCACACCACATTGAGCCTTCAAGCTCGGACAACCTCTACCAAATTATCTCCTCCACTTCCCTAGCAACATCCTAGAGGTTCTGGTCTTCCTCAAAGACCAATTTTAGTGCCCTAAGAGGAGGTCTCAAAGAGGCGCTTCAAAGAAGAGGTAATTTCCGTTTTCGATTCTTTCATCTTTATTTCTTCTTACACTTCTTCTTCTTTAGTTGTTTCATTATGAAGTAATAAAATCAGTATAAATAATATACTGATATGTTATTATAATTATGAAACAACCCTATTTCACCATTTATCCATCCTGCGGAAAAAGAAACCACCGCGCGTGCGTACGTACGAAATACCGTCTCCATGTCGTGGTGTAATCTATTTTCCACCAACACCTTAATTGGATGGGTATAATAGTGTAAATAATGACTATATATGACTATTATAAAGTGATATTAATTCTGAAATAGTATAAATACACTCCAATACAATTCCACGATCATAGGAACGATATCATCACTCGTGCGTACGTACAGAATACCGTCTCCACGATGTGATGCGACTCGTTCTACATGATCGTCATTGCATAATGATTATATAAATGAATTGAATGAATGAAAATGATATATATATTACACTAATACCATTCTAGAAATGAGGTATCTATAACCTAAATAGAAGAATAAGAATTTATTCGACAAAACACGCATAAGAACAAAAAGTAACAAACATCCAAATAACAAGTAGTAATGAAATATTACTAATAAGAAGCTATAAATATGACCATATATGATATCATAACAATAAGAATGATTCTGGAATAATTAAATAAAATTATTTAAATCATTATACAGGTGGTTCAGACACTTACGAAGAAAATCAGACCTAAGGTAAGGTAAATATCACAATCTCATTTTTATCCGAGATTGTTTATACTTTGGTATTTACTAGGGTGTATTTTATCATCCACATCCATGTTTCCTAAATATGTAATATTATTTCCATCCACCTACAATTGTTTAAATCCAATTTTACCCTTCGGTGAGTTTTTAGTAAAGGATATGAAAGGATTATTTTGTCGTTTTTCGTACGATGTACTTTTTGACTTTTCCGACAAAAGTACGAAGAATGTTTTTTTAACTTATACGGCATGAATGTATTTTTATAACATTATTTCCAAGAAGATTCCTTTACAAGTTTTCATGTTTATTTTTAATCAACTTCTTTTAGTTTCGAATTGTACGACATGTTAAGAAAGGAAAAGTCTTTTTGAAGCAGAAAGGATATTTTCCTCAAGAATGGAGTTCAAGTGTTTTATCAAATTTATTTTTTCATCTAAGATAATAAAGGGTTATGTTTCTATCCGTATTATTACATTGATTTTATTATTTTGTGATGGAATTATATTTTTATGAATTCCTTTATCTTATATGAATTGTTTTATGATGTCACGATGTTTAAGATTCCCATTTTTATTACATGGGTTATGCAATGATGTATGATTTATGATTTTTTGGCACATATAAGAATGGTATAATTATGAGATGGGTGGGACCTATATCTCCCTCCAATGAATTGGGTAAAGATTTTATATCTCATGAGATAGACATGGCTGGAACGGTTGGTTATACAGGTTCAGTGAAACAAGACTGAAACGAGGGTGACTCGGTTCAGAAATGGACTTTGTACACTAACATAGTCTTGGCAATGAGTCTTGACTAATAAGATATGATTCTCTATGATTATGTGTGTATGCCACAAAGTTTCATGTTTTATGTTATGATTATTGGGATTTCATTTCACTACTATGATTTATCCCATGTAATGAAATTATGCTCTCTTTTGCAGGTTAAGATTTCCAAAATGTTATGTTCTTATGAAAATGATGTGATTGATATTTCTTTTGTTTACCCTTACTGATCATTTGAGCTCACCCTTTTATGTTTTTTCCCCAGGATATAAAGAAAAGTTTTAGGTAAAAAAAAGAATATCTTTATGGGAGATGTTGAGGATCTTTCACCACGATTAGAATATTACATTCCGAGTTTCCAAAGACACTAAACTATTATGATACTTGTGTTTGTGTTTTTGTTATGTACTAAGTATTCCGCAAAAGTAATGTAATTTCCATGTACGTCAAGCTTCGGGTCTCTACATTTGGTATCAGAGGAAAAGTTTAGTCAAACTTTGGAAACTAGGATGTGAAAACGTTAGTGAGATCCCTAAAGATATTTCTAAGGTATGTCTAGGGATGTCCCTAAGGATAACTATACGTATAGGATATAGTACTAGAACTATGGTAACGATATTAGATTAAACCAAATATGTTAGATATTGAAGTTACCCCCCCCCCTTTATTATGATTTTTTCCTCTCACACTATTCTTTTTGGGTATTAGAAAATGGATAGAAACAAGATGATTCACGATAATGGAGGATATGATGGGCAATGGATTGATATTCTTCATGAGAAAACAAATGAAATAGGATTTGGAAGTCCAAAAATCATTATTATGCCGAATCAGAAATCTCATAATATGATCAATAATGTAAAATTTGGTAACTTTCCTGACTCAGCTAATAAGAGAAAGATGGAGTTTCATGATGATCATAGAGGAAAGAAAGTTAAATTCCCCCTATGTTAATCATGTGGGAAGAGGCATCAAGGAGAATGTTTCAAAGAAACTGGAAGATGCTTTGGATGTGGAAAAGAAGGACACAAAGCCAGTATGTGCGAACAAAAAGGTTCAGTTAACACCAGGGATGAGGATAATGGTATTGCTACGACATCAACAATGGTTAAATGTTTTAAATGTGGAATGTACGGGAATTATGCAAACCAATGCCCTAAGTGAAAGTCTCATGAAGAGAATCAACATGGTCGTATGGGCAGTATTTATCTGGATGATGATGAAGAGACTAAAAATGATATATGAGATGAATGAATTGTTGAAGCTCAGTCAACGGTTTAAGAATATAGTGGAATGATTACATGTTTATCATGTGTAATGTTGTATAAGTAATCTCATGTTACTATGGAATAAAGAGACATCTATGGATTGTTACATTGTTGCCTTTCCTTGAGTTTTGAAAGTGTATGATTAATGTTACCAGTATACATGAAAGATAATTCAGATATTTTTGGAATGTAGATGATATGCGCATAATGAAGGGATACGGAGAAAATTAAATGTTTGATAGTATTAATGAGCTCATGACTGATATAAGGAGAAGGTTATATCATGGTTTGAGTATATAGAATTTTTGGATTTTGGTATATGGAAAGAGTTAACTTTTAACAGCATTCAAGTTTTCACAAAGGTTTAATGGGTATTCATTTTTCAAGAGAATACATCATTAAGGTATTTACATGATTGGAATGTGACCAACAAGATATATGGGGGATAAATAATGGTATTCACATGCTTGGTTGACGACATTTCAAGTTATCGTTTTCTTTATACTATGAGCTTGGACCGAAGTATTTTAGATAAGCCTAAAGATTGGAATGGATTATGTTAGCCATAATTTAGTATTGTTTAAGGATAGAACTTTTTTTGATGTTATAGTAAAGTAGTTTTAGAAAAAGGGAAACCTGAAGGACGGGAGACAGCCCATCGCATTGGACAAGGCTGTGGGAATCGAACCCACAACTGAAGTGCGACTGGCCTTTATCGCCTACAACTGGCCTACAAGAAGTCCCTGTTTAGTAGAAACTAGTTTTATTATATTAAGCAGTATGATATATGAAGAATAAGTCCATTTTAGGAACCATATATGATTAATCTCACTATAGATGGACTTATGTATTTTTTGATAACTTTTCTAAACTTTTGTTTGAAACAGATGGAATGACCCATCATTCTATCACGTGATCGGCTAACACATCACGAATGACAAATTCAACTTCATTTCTTTAAGAGATGAAGTGGAAATTGTCCAAAGAACGACAAACGGTGAGACTATAGAAAAATCACGAAAGTATTTCTTCTAATTCCAATTTCATCAACTTTAGGGAAATGATCTTGAAAACCAAAAATGTTGTCCTAGTGCTCTTATATCTGATGAATCAGATGGTACCTTAGATCATCACAAATTTATGGCTTTGTGATTGCTGGCTTTTCCATAGCCATGTTATCTAGCACTCTCCATCAGAACATGATGGTTAGATTTCTCTTCCATATCCATATTTTCACCTATGTGGAATCCCACTGATTAGTTTATTTGGGTAACCATTACATTTCATACTTTTGTTTTAAAATATTGGTTTTGGTATTCCTTTTTATGATGTGGCTTTCTATTAAAGAAAATTTCGAATAGTAAACCATTTATAACCCCGACGAATTTCGAGGGCGAAATTAATTTTAAGGGGGGTAGAATGTAACACCCCGAGATTTTATGAAAAATATTCTTTTTAATTTCATTAATGTATTGTGTTGTACGCTACACCAAAATGAGCTTGCACAACACGCATTTTTGACTTTCCTTGCATTACACGCAATCACGACCTTCCTCGATAGCGTGTGTAGTATACAATACTGAGTTTCACTAAACAACGATATGCTATTAAAATATTATTAAAACTAGCCATTATGAATAGTAATAACCACTTTTTGAAATTTTGTAAATTTTATTTTTCAAAATGGACTTCATTTCTGGATTCGGAATATTGAAATTAGTTTAGGGTGAAATTTTGGTACTTTTCGGATAACTTTCATTTTCTGATGAATAGTGAAAATTACTAAATTTTAATTAAAAACAACCTTTTTAATAGAAATAATTAACAGTGATAAATTATTAATTTGATTGGCTTTAAAGTATATTTAGAATATATTTTCAAAATTTAATAAAATGTTGGTTATTGGATGTAATTTCACATTTAAACCAGACATAAACAACTGCCAATCTTTTGATAGTTATTATCTCTTAAGAACACGCTAATTGTTTTGACGACGGGAATTAATTTTTAAATTTATTAATGCAACTGATATGTTTTGAATTTGATAAAATAGACATCATTTTTGAATTCAAAATATCAAATATAGATTAGATCTAATTTTTGGTATTTATTTGGAAACGTTCATTTTTTGATGAATAGTGAAACCACTAAGTGAAGTTAAAAAACATAATTTTTCATAAAACTTAATTTTACCGCTTCTGTGAGTGGAATTTCGAAAATCCGAGAGACACGGTTAATATCAAGGTCTAAAATGTGGTTCAATGAGATAAAAAATATTTTTTGGTGAATAGTAACTTTTTATTTTTATTTACCACGGTTAAAAGTAAATAGGGTAATTAATGGTAAAAATGATATTATTATTACCCTAACACATGTCCTAATTATATTGGACAAGTTTAGTTCGACGAAAAACAACCTTAGGAATAAAATATGACCATTTAGGCCCACTTAGATTAGATTAGGACATTTATTATTAATTTATTTAAAGAAGGGTTGAAATAGTTAAAATCAATGTTTAATAAGTAAATAATTTTTAATATGGGGTTATACATAAGATAAATTCGACTATAAATATTCATTAGAAAGCTAAAAAGATTTCCTACATAATGGTATTTTATTTGTAATTTTTAGACTATAAATAATTTAATTTATTTATGACACAACGATGATACAATAATTATCTTATTAATGAAATATTGACATAATTGATGTTATAAATACCCAAATAAGTATAATATGAGACTTTTCACGAACTAAACTAATTTTATAGGTTAATATGACATGTTAGAATTTATTTAATTAACTTTTTTAGACGTAATCATTCTGCTATAAGTTTCAAAAAAATCAACTATTGAATAGTGTCAAAATTGACCTAAAATATTTTTTAAAACAAATATTATATTATTAATTGTTATTTTATTCATAAAAATATAAGGTTCTTCCAAATGACTTATATAAGGTTATATATATTAATAAAACACAACTTTGGGGTCGCTTGGATGTATATGGTATGTTTATTAACTATATAATATAAAAATACAAAGTGACATGGTAAATGTCAATCTAATTAACTAAGAGTTAAAACTAAAAGATAAGGTTAATATAATGATCTAAACAAGTCTAAATTCTATTGGATGAGAGGATTTCGACCCATACCCACCTTATCTTCGAAATAACTCAATTTGGAGCTATTTAAAACCGAACCTGGCTTTATAATAAAATAATATTTCTAGTTATTCCAAAGGTGCCCCTCTCCTCCCTTATAAAAGGGCACCTCGTCCCCCTCTACCTCACACCACTTTGAGCCTTCAAGCTCGGACAACCTCTGCTAAATTCTCTCCTACACTTCCCTAGCAACATCCTAGTGGTTCTGTTCTTCCTCAAAGACCAATTTTAGTGCCCTAAGAGGAGGTCTCAAAGAGACATTTCAAAGAAGAGGTAATTTCTGTTACCAATTCTTTCATCTTTATTTCTTCTTCCACTTCTTCTTCTTTAGTTGTTTCATTATGAAGTAATAACATCAGTATCAATAATATACTTATATGTTATTATAAGTATTAAACAACCCTATTTCACCATCTATCCATCCTACGGAAAAATAAATCACCGCGCGTGCGTACATACGGAATACTGTCTCCACGCTGTGGTGTAATCTATTTTCCACCACCACCTTACTTGGATGGGTATAATAGTGTAAATAATGACTATATATGACTATTATAAAGAGATATTAATTCTGAAATATTATACATACACTTCAATACAATTCCACGATCATAGGAACGATATCATCACTCGTGCGTACGTACGGAATACCGTCTCCACGATGTGATGCGACTAGTTCTACATGATGGTCATTGCATAATGATTATATAAATGAATTGAATGAATGATAATGATATATATTACACTAATACCATTCTGGAAATGCGTTATATATAACCTAAATAAAAGAATAATAATTTATTTGACAAAACACGCATAAGGACAAAAAGTAATAAACACCCAAATAACAAGTAGTAATGAAATATTACTAATAAGAAGCTAAGAATATGACCATATATGATATCATAACAGTAATTATGATTGCGGAATAAGTAAATAACATTATTTAAATCATTATACAGGAGGTTCGGACACTTACAAAGCAAATCGAACCTAAGGTAAGGGAAATATCACAATCTCATTTTTATCTGGGATTGTTTATACTTTGTTATTTACTGGGGTGTATTTTATCATCCACATCCACGTTTCCTCAATATGTAATATTATTTCCATCCACCTAAAATTTTCTAAATCCAATTCTCCCCTTCGGTGAGTTTTTAGTAAAGGATATGAAAGGAATATTTTGTCATTTTTCATACGAGGTACTTTTTTGACTTTTCCGACAAAAGTACGAAGAATGTTTTTTTAACATATAAAGCATGAATGGATTTTTAAATCATTATTTACAAGAAGCTTCCTTTACAAGTTTTCAAGTTTATTTTTAATCATCTTATTTTAGTTTCGAATTGTACGACATGTTAAGAAAGGAAAAGTGTTTTTGAAGCAGAAAGGATATTTTCCTCAAGAATGGAGTTCAAATGTTTTATCAAAATTATTTTTACATATAAGATAATAAAGGGTTCTATTTCTATTCCTATTATTACATTGATTTTATTATTTTGTGATGCAATTATATTTTTATGAATTCCTTTATCTTATATGAATTGTTTTATGATGTCACGATGTTTAAGATTCCCATTTTTATTACATGGGTTATGCATTGATGTATGATTTATGATTTTGTGGCACACATAAGAATGGTATCATTATGAGATTGGTGGGTACTATATCTCTCTCCAATGCATTGGGTAAAGATTTTATATCTCATGAGATAGACATGGCTGGAACGGTAGGTTATACCGGTTCAGTGAAACAGGACTAAAACGAGGGTGACTCGGTTCAGAAATGGACTTTGTCCACTAAGATAATCATGGCAATGAGTCTTGACTAATAAGATATGATTCTCTATGATTATGTGTGTATGCTAAAATGTTTCATGTTTTAAGTTATGATTATTGGGATTTCATTTCACTACTATGATTTATCCCATGTTATGAATTTATGCTCTCTTTTGTAGGTTAAGATTTCAAAAATGTTATGTTCTTATGAAAATGATGTGATTGATATTTCTTTTCTTTACCCTTACTGAGCATTTGAGCTCACCCTTTTATGTTTTCTTTTCCCCAGGATATAAATAAAGGTTTTAGGTAAAAAAAGAAGATCTTTATGGGAGATGTTGAGGATATTTCACCACGATTAGAATATTATATTCCGAGTTTCCAAAGACACTAAACTATTACGATCCTTGTGTGTGTGTTTTTGTTATGTACTAAGTATTCCGCAAAAGCAATGTAATGTCCATGTACGTCAAGCTTTGGGTCCCTATAGTGTGACAACCCGAACATTGTTATCCCAGAGTTGGTGGTTACATTATCTCATTGGTAGTACATATAATGAATCGAATTTCAAAGGACTGAATAGTTTTGTAGTATTTAAGAACTAGATATATACATGGTGCCCTTGTAAAATTATTATCTAAGAAAATATTATAAAAAATAATTTAATATAAATTTTTGAACTTTATCAATAATTTCTTCTTCTTATATTGGAAAGATGAAATAAAATAATGTTGTGTTCTAATGATGAGTAAGGATATTAGTACAACAAAAACTCTCATGAATCAAAATTAAATGAAAATAAATCATTATTGAAAGGTGAATAATAGAGCACAAATATCATTTAATAAGTATAGTTTATATGATTATAATATAAATAATTATCATTATGGAAATGAAAATAATTATAAACAAATGTTATTTGACCAATAAATTGTGCACAATTTGAACCAATAAATAATATCATCATGAGAATCTCATTGATATTAATAAAAAATTCATAACTATAGAGACACTTAATATTGGATTACATGTTCTCAGACATCATGGAATCTATAATATCATGAAATTTCATAAGTTAGTTTAATTATTATGGGGAAACCAATTTAAATTGATCAATATATATCTCTCATGGGACTTACTAATGCATCGAGTGGCTATATAACTTGGGGCTCCACCTGTAACTTCAATTCCAATACATTCCTCATATATTTAAATTATATATTTAATTTATGAGTATGTTTTAATTATAGAAAAATATCTATATTAAGTAAATGATATAGATTTAACATTATTTCTTCAGGTATTCAAAGAACAATAGATGTAATTACCATATGTAAAAGTGGTATACAATTTAGCAAATAATCATATAAATGATACAATGAATAGTTATATTTAATATAAATTTAATTTTCAATGAATATGGATCATAAATTAATCAAAGGGGTTATATATACATCATAGAAAAGAAAATTGGTGGATTATATAAAAATATACCTCCTTGATGTGAAATTGAGATGAATGCTCATACCTCAAGCATCATTTTTTATGTTTGTTCCTAAAAAAAGTATAATAGTTAAAAGCAAGTAATGAATTTATTCAAAAACAAAATTCATACTTATAATATCTTATATAATTTTTTATAACATTTTATCACCATTTAATTAGTAGTAATTTGTTATTCTCATTGTTTAAAGTGTTAATTTTATTGTTATCTCATGCATGTGTTCTCATGAATGAACCATTTATTTTTTATAAGATATTGATATGTCATATAAAAAAATATATTAATTCTCTAAAGACACTATTTTATAATTATATTCCTTTTATTACCATTCATCAATTAGAACATAGAAATAAATTGAATAGCGTCATGGAGATAGCAGGGCATACGTATGAACAATGATGATATCATTCCAGTAATAACTGAAATGGTATAAAAGAGGATGGTATATAAATAATAAAAAACAAATATCATTTAATATATAGTATAAATATTTATCAATTTAATCATTATATCCTTCAAAGTTAACTAGTGATATAAAAATTATATATCTATTTGGATATGGTGTGTCCTACATACGCACGAGTGATTTTTTCACCATCCATAAGATAGAAAACAAACTTAATATGTTCGTCCAAAATATCATAAAAATATAACAGTATATTTTTAATATATGGTTTATAATTTGGGGATGGATAAAACATATTAATAATAAGTATAAGAATAATAAATTTTTAAAGAGTTTGTAATGATTATCACCTCTTAAACTAATGAGCTCCTCTATAACCGCTCTTAAGGGACCTATTGTTGGTATTTTTGATGTAACCAACCCAAAAGAAAATAACTATGGATATTAAGTATAGAAAATTGGAATAGTTTCCTTATCCTATATTTCTCAATGTGGTGTAAATAAGTGACAGAAGGGGTAAAATTTTATAATTTTGGTGAGTGGAACTTTTGCAATATCTCAAAATATTTATTTATAATAAAACTATTAAATAGAAAAATGATTCCTAGTTGCATATAAATTCATAGGGGATGGAATTTAAGACCATATATTATCACTTATATTATTTTCCAATATTTTTAAGATGTTTATATAATTAATAAAACCTTAATCTCATAAATTATAATTATTGTAACTTTGGATACTATTCACTACATTAAATATAAAACATCTAGAGTATATTTAAATTTATAACCACCTATTTTATTATATCCTAAAAATGTCATAATAATATATAAAATTCATTAATAACCTTAAATATATCAAATTATTTACTTTTAATATTATTAATATAATTTATTTGATTATTCCATTAATTAAATAATTACTTCACCAACATTGTGTAAGATATAAATTAAATAATTTCTTCATTAAAATATATAAAATAAACTACAATGATGAAGGAATTTGTTTTTTTATTCTTTATAATATTTATAGTACAACATATCCTCTAGATAACACCATATTAAATTTATTATACATATTACAAAAAGAATGTGACCTGTTTGACTATTCATTAAATAAATTATTATAATGGCCTTAATGTTATCCATGATACCCCAATATGAAATAAAGTATACCCTTGTGTGATTATGGTCTAGATAAACTAATAAAATAATATTTTTTATGTTTTTAGTTAATTTTTGTGTACTTATCATTTTATTCTTAACATAAATTACCTTATTTACCCATTAACATGGTAAAATAATTTCAACATTTACTATTCATAATTACAAAAAATAAATGGGTATTATTTAAAAGATTTAAAAAATATATTAAAAATATAAAATCATTTTTTCCAAATTCTTAGAACAAAGTTGGAAAAATTTATTTTAAATATAAACTAGTAAAATGTATTGAAAAACATTTATCATAAAAAATGTGTTGTAGGCCAAAAAAATTCTAATAAAAATAATGGATTAAGGATAAATAAAATTCAGTTATTTAGATTATATATATATATATATAGAAATTATAATACCTTTACATGATACTCAAATCCTATGTGGATTTTTAAGTATAATGAAAATGTCTGTATTATAAAATTCGATATTTTTCACTATTCACTATAAAATTAATCTTTTCAAAAAAATACAAAAAATATACCCTAAGATAATTTTAATATGTCTATTTCAAAAAATTTATTATTTATATAAAATAAAATTTTTATAAGATCACCGAATTTATCATAATATTCCCATATTAATATAAATAAAACTATATTTGATGAAAATGAATAATTGAACAACAAAATAACATTAAAAAATAATTTTCCAACTAAAAAAAGATTAATTAACAAATTAGTAATGAATAGTAAAATTATATATTCCATAATGTCATTAATAAAGTTATTATCTACCAATTTAATGTATAGTCCTTAATAATAATATTATTGGTTTTGTTTAGGCTTTGTGTTGCATGCAACAAAAGATATGAAATAGACTAATTTATTTATTTAAGAAAAAGTCATGCCATAAAATAAACTAGTGTTACATTATCCCCTCTTACAAAAGAATTATCATTTAAATGTTCATTAATATTACCTTCTAAATAGATGAGGTTTCTGCTTCTTCCTTACATCATCAGATTCATACATTACATCATCCATTTTAGGGTTTCTCCAAAGCACCTTTACCTGTAGAGTCATCTATGTTCTCAAGAATTTCTCTCTACTATCAATAATAATGATACACTTTTCATAGTAAGATTTACCATGTCCTTGTTCCATTTATCCTTAAGTGATAACATGAATTTTTTCAGGCATGTACTTTAAGAACAAGAATATTTGGAAAATGCCAGGAACTCTAGAGAGACTTCCTGGAATTTATAATCAATAAGAGACAAAGCAAATTCATTCCATAATAAAAAATGGTTGTATTTACGAAGGGATTATTTTTCATTTCTTATCGAAAGATATGGGACCATTCTAAGTAGAAAATTTTAAAAATACCTTATCTCCCACATGAAATTATAAATCATTTATCCAACTGTCAACAAAGCACATTGTCATACTTTTACCTTCCTCAGTATGATAATGAACAATATTTAGATTTGTTTATGTCTCTTAATAGTGTTTGGACCTATATTTTTCCTTTTAATAACATTAACCAAACATGTTTGAGTATGAAATCTCCTTCCATATATTGCTTCATATAGTTCCATTTGAACAAGTGAATGAAAACTATTATTTTAGGAAAACAATAACAAAGGCAAATACTGATCCCACATACCATAAAAGTCCAGTGATCCTGATATAGAAATTTAATTTAATGTTTTAATATTCCATTTACACTATATTTTTTTTGAGTTTGGTAGTCAGTGCTCAAATCAAGCTTTTTATCATGATCTATGTAAGACTCTTCTAGAAGTCTGATGTAAAATAGGGATCTCGATCCGAAACAATTGATAGAGCCACACCAAGGAGTCTTACAACATCATTAATATAGATTATCTATAGATGATATTTAGGTAAATAATCTCGTATTAAATACAAATATATATATATGGTGTGATGATCAACAATAACCCATATCACATCATTCCTTCAAGGAGTCCTTAGTAGTCATGTGAGAAAGTCCATTGAAATGGAATCCCATTTCTACAATATCTATAAAAAGATTTTTTATGAAAACATAATAATTTTGTCTCAAAAAATTCACATATTGAAAAACAATGCATCTTAACACATTGTCCCCAATTTCAAACTTCATATTATCTCAAAAAAAATGTTCTCTAATATCACAATAAATCATGGTACTATCTTGGTGTGTAGAGAAATGTGATCTATGAGTATGATCTATTTGTTCTCTTCTTATCAAAGGTATTGATGAAACATATATAATCTATACACTTTTCATAATATCATATTTAAAATTAATTACTTCCTTTTTTCCATCATTCATAGTTTTAATTTTATTTTAAAAATTATCTTCATCAGATTGATGGATTTTTATTTTCTCTAATTATTATGGTTTCCAAAACATGATAAACAAGAGTGTAATCCGCAATTCCTTAATAATCACCTTATCCATATATATAAAATCCATGAAAATAGGATCTATCTTAATTATAATTTATATCATAACTCCCTTATCATTCAAATTTAATGCATATTCTACCATATTTTCATTCCTTATGAGGTAGTTTATTGACTAATAATAATCCCTTAATAACCCTATCCATCTCCTTTACCTCATATTGTGTTGTTTCTATGAGAGTTTGTATCTAAAACTCTAGTGATTAATATATATATATCTCATATTTAATCATATAGAGAGTTTCTAAATATCAACAAATAAAATATTACCACTACAAATTCTGGATTATGAGTTGGATAATTTTTTTCATGAGTCATCATCTTCCATGATGCATTTAAAATTTCATTATAATTTCACATTATTAATAATCACATTCCATTCATAAATAAATAACATTATCTCAAAACCCAATTTTTATTGATTATTTAGTAAGAATTGTTGTTTTCAAAAATCACATCTTGAATTCTTCAAAACATTCTGCACTTTCGTTTTTCTGTATAAAATTATTCCCTTTACATCTGATCTTGGATAAAGGGTTATCTAATCATACAAAAAATTCGGAAAGAATTAGTGATCGTAAACTACCAATCCAATTAATCTACAATCTTATGTTATGTTGGTTGGTTTATGGAATTCTAGTCATAAATTTATCTTCACATGATCAATTATATTACATCCTTAATGAAAATATGGAAAAATAAATAATTTTTCTGAAGATATAATTTAAACATTCTAAAATTACTATATAAAAAATAACTTATTAGTGTATAAAGAATGATCCTAAATTGATTCTAAAGGTCTTCATTTATTTCACAATACACCATGATATTAAAAAAACCAAAAAAATCATCATGATATTCCATCAACAATCTATCTATTCGATCAATGAATATAGTGAGTGAATTAGTGAGTCAAAATGGAATTACTATAAACTATTAATTTCCATACATCATTCAAAAATGATTTTCATGTAATATATTCCTTATTTATACAGAATTTATGATACCTAGAGTGAAGTTCAATATTTGAAAAATATTGATCTCCATGTAGTTGATCGAAAAAATCATCAATGTGAGTGAGATGTTACTTGTTATTTATTTTGAAAACACTGATTTTCCTATAATCTATACACACCCTCATTGAAACATATTTATCTATAAAGAATACAACATGTTCTCCCAATTTTTATACACTAGGTTTAAAAATCCCTCACCACTCCACTCCTATAGTTGATAATTCAACTCCACTAATTCCATAGTTTCCATTATATATGGGTAATTGATATAGGTCATGCATTAGGGATTAAATCAGTGGAAAACTCAACCTCAAACTCAAGTGGGTGTCTAAGTAATTCCTTATGAAATGCACCAATTTAATAATATACAATATGTAAATAATTAATTAGAAAATTTACTTTTCCATCCATCTTCTCCTACATTAAAATAATCTCTTATTTAAATTTTATTTAAGGTGGATATTTAAATGACTAAGAGGATTAAGTAACTTCTCTAATGATATGGAGTCCCACTCATTAACCATGAATCATAATTTCTTTTTACGTCTAATAAATTTTTACATAATTCTTTGAGAGGTAAGACTTACAGTGTATTATACGAAAACAACATGTATGATAATAATGTAAGAAAATAGACGACGTTTATGTGTCATAATAGGAACTTCCTGAAATATCCTTATTGTAGGGGGACACCCCCTATGTGTTTTTATTGATAAATACATTCTTATGTTTGATGTTAAAAAATTCTTTTTCAGTAAACATGGTAGAAATAAAATAATGCGTTGATCCCGAATCAAATAGTTCATTTGAAATATTTGAGGTAATGATTAATGTACATTCCAAAGTACCATTGGGAACTTCTACATCAACTGTAGTGATTTCTTAATCATGACCTTATCCTATCAAACTTTTATGTTATATATTCCAATTTCATTTGATATATTGGTGTGAATAATTCCAAATTTCATTGGAGTACAAGCACAAGGTATCATTAGTTTGTTTCTTCCACATTTATTCATTAGATATATGAACATTATCACCATGCTTGTGACAATATCCAATTCTATTAGGACATTTTGACCAATATTACATCCCACAATTTTCACAATAATGAAATATCTATATTCCCTTGTTCCTCAACAGTGTATTCGATTTCCTAATATTCTCATACAACCTCTTATTCACTTCATTTCATTTGAATACATTGGATATCAAAAATTCCTTATCAATTTTGATGGAACATAATACTATTACATCATATTATGATTTTTTTGGGGAAAACTATTCCCTTTGTATAGTTTTCCAAAGGACCTAAATGAAATGATATATTTTTCTCTCTGGATTTCATATATATAATGTAGCATACCTTAATATTCTTGAAAATGTAGCATCATACATAGTTACACGTTGTTCTTTATTTTTCATTAAGCTAATGAAATTTCTCTTCATTTGTGTACATTGTACATTGGGAAATATTTATTGAAGAAGAATAATTTAAAATCGGTCCACTCTATCTGTTAAAGTTATTCTTCATTTTAAGTATTTTTTATCAATAATAACCACTAATGAACATCACTTATAAGATAGTAAAAAACAAGTGAAACCTTTTCCAATTAATTGAATCCATATGATTTAAATATCATTTTAGGGGACTAAATCCATTTCTCAACTACCAGATGATTAGTAGTAAAACTACAAGATGGGTGGTTATGTCTAATTAATAAATCCAATGTAGAATAATCATGTTGTGTGAAAATAGGTTTCAACATTTTGGAATGGTTATTTATCAAATCATGACTAGTCTGTCCTAATATAACCATGATATACTCAGTTACAACACCACCTTTATTGTTTTTTTCACTGGGGATATCCCTACTCTAACCAATGCTATTTATTTTAAGTACTCTATTTGGTACCATAAATAAATAATTGGTAACAGTGAGTTAGCTCAAAATTATCCAGAATATTGAGCCATTAAAAATCTCACTAATGGTAAAATATTATTGAATACTATAAGGGAATATTACATATCTTTTTAGATATATGTTAATTTTACAATCTAGAAAATATCTCTACTAAAGTACCTATGATAACAACTCAAGGAACCCAAAATCTAATAACGTGTAGTTATTGGTTAGTTTATTACATTGGTACTAGGTAGATGATATTGCATTTTCATGGACCGAATAGTTTAGTAATATTGAAGAACTACATGCGTACATGGTACAATTAATAAATTTTATATTAAAAATATATCACATAATGAAACTAATCTGTATTTTTTAACTTATTAAATGTTTCATTATTGTAATACATTGAAAAATAATAAAAATAGGGTGGTATTAGATTCTCAATAAGGATGTTTTTACAGTGGAAACTATCAAGAGTTTGTAATTAATGAATCAAAATTAATATGGAATGGTAAATAACTGAAAACACATTCCATTTAATAAATAAACTTTCTATCATGAAAATATAAGGCATAATAAATTTTACAATATATAAAATTGGCAGAAAATTCCATCCAATCAATAACAATTTCAAATTTTCAATTCCAGGAAAATACCATATTGAAAATATAATGGATTATAATAACGAAATTCATAATCGTGGAAATGATTTATATTGGAAGACACGATAGTATGAATCATTGTATATATAAATTCATGACCATTAACAAGATAATTATATCCTTATAGGGAAACCTTATTTCATTTTTCCATCTTATTAGTTTAACAAGAACATATCAATGTTTCAAGGGGCGATGTAAATATGGGCCCCACCCAACACTACAAATCCAACACATTCCTTGTATATCAAAATTATTGATATAATTTAAGAATAAATATTCCATTTCAACAAATTTCAATACTGAGTAAAAGAAAAAGATTTAACATTATTTCCCATGTATTTAAAATAACATTAGATGTAATCACATTTTGTAAAAATTAAAATTGATTAAGTTATTAATAAAATCCATTGTAATAGGAACATGTAAAATTAAAATATATGAAATTTTCAAACAATTGTGATCATAAAAAAATTAAATGGGACATGTTATAATCTATAGAATATAATTTATGTGTATAATATTAAAATATGTCTCAATAAATTGAAATTGAAATGAATTGAATTACATCATGATTCCATTTAGTTGTGTATATGTTAAAAATATTTACAATAGTTTAAATAATGATAATAATTTATTCTAAAACTATATTCATAATTATAATATCTTACATGATCTTTTTACAACATTTTTCCTCCTCTCAATTAATTATATTTTATTATTTAAATTATTTTGTGTGGTAAATATATTATTTTATCATTCATGTATTGTCATAATGCCCATGTTATTTTCTTTAGGATATAGATCCATAATTTCTAGAATTATTTTAATTATATAAATATATTATTTAATAATTAAATTCATTTTTAAATCACTCTTGAATGTTGAACATGGGAAATTAATCGCATCGCGTCCTCGATACGACATGTCATATATACCCACAAGTGAAAATATCATTCCATTATTGGGTGAAATGAAAAGAAGTGGATGATATATCTAGAACTAATATATTGTAATATATATATTATATATTAATAATTTACATCATTAAAACCATAGAGGTTAAATGGTCATAAAAATTAATTTCATTGCTTTGTGGAGATGATACATTGTACGTACGCATGAGTGATGTATTCAATTTTCATTTGATGGAAAGGAAATGTAATATGGTTGTCCAAAGATCATAGAAAATTATTATTATATTTTAAATAATTGAATTAATATTTCAGTATGGATACACCATATTAATACAAAACATATAAAGAATGAATTTTACAGGTGTTGGTAAAGATTATTCCCTTTTCAATGAAGGAGATCCCTTTTAACTTATATTTAGGGACTTAGTTTAATTCATTTCGATGGAAAAAACCATATAGAAAATAATTAAGGATATTTAAAAGAGAAATGTGTAGATTATAATCAAGATAGATGTATTAGAGTGATGTGAATAAGTAAACGATGGGGTGACCTTTTAATATAGAGGCGCGAGGAACTTTTGGAATTTATCAAAATATGAATATATAATAAGAGTATTACAAAGTCAAATTCTTCCATATTTTTAATATATTCACAATTTATAATATTTATGAAAATTTCAAATCTCTTTCATTATTATTTATTTTTTATAATTATTTTTAAATAATTTAATAAAATATCAAACATTTAAAATATCATTATTGTCTATTTTGATATTATCCATTACCTTGACTGCAAAAACACAAATAAAAAACTAAAATTCATAAAATATTATATTATAAAAAAGAAATAGAAATCTATATAATTATTTTATCACCATAAATATCTAAAATTATCTTACAATAAATATTTTTTAATATCAAGTATTTTATTATTTCACTAATGAAATAGTTACTTCATCAATGCTATTTATTAATTTATGTTAGTTATTTAATCACTAAAAAGCTATCTTAAACCACCATGATGAATAAAAATATTTTATATTTAAAAATATAATATATAAAATAACATATGAATCAGATAATAGCTTATTAAAAATATTACACTTATTAAAAAACAACAGTGTGACATGTTTGACTTTTTGGTAAAGAAATAACATTAAATATTTATTACATTTTCCCAAAAAATGTATTTAATTACACACATAAAAATTAATGCCTATATATACACATAAAAGGAGATTTAGGTATTTTTTGGGGCAATTTTATAGTTTTAATCATTTTATTTTTAATCCAAATTACCAGATTTAGCCTTTACCATGGTAATAAAATTAATATACATATTATCAAATAATTATAGGTAATATTTAATTATATTTTCCCATGGATTAAAAATATGTAATGAATTTTTTAAATTATAATCATTGAATTTGGAGAACATAGTTAAAAATTAAACTGGAAAAATGAAATGAAAATTAGTTTTAGTGAAAAATGAATTTTAAATCGTAGAAATATACTTACAAAAAAATAAGGTATATGGATGAATAATATATAGGTAGTTAGATTATATCTAAATAAAGTTTATATAATTTATCTTTAGATAAAATTCAAATCATCAAGGGATTTTTAAATTTAATTAAAATTAATATTTTCTAAAAGTCCATATTTTTCATTATAATGTGAAAAATCAATCTATTCAATAAAAAACTAGAAAATTCACCCTAAGATAATTTTAATGTGATGATTTGAAAATTGATTTTATTTACATAAAATAAAATTTAAATAATTTCTAGAAATTGGTTATAATTTTCAATAATAAGAAAATCATAAAACAATTTTTTAAAAAACATATTGTGGAAGAATAGAAAGACTACTAAAAATCATGTTCTTGTTCAAAACTAACTAATTAATCCCAATACAAAGAATATATAAATTCTATATTTCATAATGTTTTTAGTACTATTCATACTCACCAGTTTGAAAGGTAGGTTGTACTAATAATTGTTTTTTGTTCGATAAGTCTTGATGTTCCGTGAAACATTAGATATCGATGAGATTAAAATTATTTAGAAAAAGACATAGCATAAAATCATAGAATTTTAGAGATTGTGGTAAATATATGTGTGTATATTATCTCTAATTCAATAAAGTGGTAGTGATGAACCACTATCCTCCTTTCCAGACTAATGGTTCATTTGACCATTTGATGGGAGATTGTTGGTTCATGAAGATCAATTTATGGGATGGATATCATGAGATGTGAATGAAAGATGAGGATAACCAAAATAATGCATCCAAAAATATTTATGGAAATTATGAGTATATTATGAAATTGTTTGGTGTTAGTAATATAGTCGTAATTCTTATAATAATGAAAAATTTAGTGTTCCATGAGTTTTTAAACCGGTTAATAGTTGTATTTATTTATGTCACCATTGTGATATTTAGGCCACATGAGGAGCATGCAAGAAAATATTCTAGCTATGATGGGAGTTATTCTTATTTATATGTAATTCAAGGTGATATAAAAATCTAAGTATAGTATCTATGTAATCTTTTTCTTATGAAATATTATATCTTAGGATTGAGTAGTTGTGGATCCAACAAATATTGAGATAGTTGGTTCATGGACCCCCCCCCCCGGAATGTTGGGGAGGTGGATAGTTTTCTTAATCCTTCTCACTAGTAAATGAGGTTTATTCTAGAAATATATTTGAGTAAAAATTGAATTAAAATAATTAATAGAAATGAATTTCCATTCCTGTTGACTAATTAGATCATGTATTCATTTGACAATTTTCACGAGAGGCCAGAAGATGATTTTTTCTACAGATTCCAAAGAGGTTATTATGTTTGTGTTTTGTTGGGATACTTTAGATATTTTCAGGGGTTTTGTTATGATTTAATAGTGGGTGGTTATATCTTATGGGTCTTGATTAGTATGGGTCCATGAATAAAATTATTCTACCCATGATCTCAAGCATGATATAGTTTTTCACTCATATAAATGTTGTGAAATTAATTAATATCTGAATGTTTTTTCGTATGCACTAATCATAAGAGCATGAATTATATATTCCCACATCATAATTAAAATTTATGTCTAAAATTATGGATGGAATTATTACAGGATTATTAATTTTGAATATACTAAAAAGCTAGAAAATTTAATATTTGGGTTAATTTCATGAGAATGAAGTCACATGGTCATACTTTGCATTATATTGGAGACTAATGAATGGTTATAGAAGAGTTTTTTGTGATAAACCTTGATATATGGACTATGGATGAACACATGTGTATCTATCAGATAATGGTGTATTCATAGTTGATGCATTATGTGGAGGAGTTTAGATGGGGATTTCAAGCTTCTGGTTTCATGTGATTAGGTAGTTTATAGAGATTCTTCGAAAGGATGATCTATGGATGGTAATAATTGGGTTTTATTATAGGGGAATTGTTTCTCTCTAGTGATAATTATTATGATTTTTTAGAGTTCAATAGTTTTCAATTGGTGGAATATCCTAGAGTAGTGAATATGTATCATGATATTAAAGGGTTGTCTGTGTGGTCATGTAGGAAAAGTCAATTACTATGTTCATATCTTAATGTATGTTTTTATATAGTTTGAAGGAAAAGAAAAATGTTCCTAGTGGGTTGACAGAGCCACTTAATGTTACTTAGTTGAAGTTGGTGGAAATAGAAAGGGAATTATTAATTGAGTTACATATATCATAGGGTGGTTTTGATGATATATGTGTGATCATGGAACACATTATATATGTCGGTCACATCATAGATATTGGGGATTCAAGTTCAATAGAGGTAACATAAATACTATATATAGGGAAGGTAGTGTCTCATCATGAGGTTTTAAGGATAATCATCTTCAATTACAAACTAAATTTGACCTACATGATGTTGATAGATATCTTACATTATTTTTAATCATTGTTTTTACAAAAACTACTTTCCATCAAAAAATGGAAAATCCACCCTATGACCCCACATCAAAATCATAGGTCATGTAGCTGTAGAATATTAATATTTAGAGAATGTTGATATCATTCAGGTAGTGGGTGTTAGTGCTCTCAATGGAGTGGGAGGTGCACAATGTTGATGAAAGATTCTGTTGAGGCATCAGATGATGGGTAATGGTTGGGGGTAATATAATTGAAGGCCTATGACGGTTTCTGACATGAATTCAATAAAAGGATTATTAGGGACATCAGGATGTGGAAAATCAAGAATGAACTATATGGACATTGATAGAGGGATTCAGGGATGAGAAATTGTTTTAAAATTATTCAGAAGTAGAGTCAGGTTGTATATGATAGTCGATGATGGTGAGATATAGAAATTAGTGGGGGCACTGATGGACATGGTTACAGTATGCAATAATTCCTTGGTGGAAAAAATAATTGGGCCTTATTCTATAGTTTTAGTTTTAGATAGGGTTTTCAAAGAAGTGGTTTCCATAATCATAATGATATTAGATTGGATTGAAATAAATGGTCTTACATATACCATTAGTACGAGGCATCATGTATCTCTTCATAGATAAATGGTATTTTTTCAACCATGCGAGGTTAGAACCAAGGTCAAACGAAATTTAGTTACACTGAGGAGGTTCTTGTATGTGTATTCATTTCCTTGGGGGATTTAAGGTCATATACACGTGACATGTTTCTACATGTCTGACGGTTCTTGTAAGGTTCCCCGTCAACCTGATTTAAAAATTCGAATATCTGTAAAATAAATAAAAATCTATGAATTTAGAGATTACAGGTTGACCGACTTGAATTTTCTTGACTCAAGAGAATATATATCTTTTGTTCATTCAGAATTTTGGAGGGTGTTTAGTGATGTGAATACACTAGAAAGCTTTTTATTATAATTGAAATTATCTCTATGTGATTTATATGGCCTTATTTGTAGCACTATATGTTGAACCCTATGGACATCCACTATATTGGGCTAAGGTTGGAGTGTATGTTTTTCTCAGGATAGAATTGGTGTAGGGAACAACATAGAAGTTATATGTGATCATCAAGTGATTGAAGGGAATATGTGATTGTATGAAGTCTAATGTTGATTATAAGAGTTGGCCTAAAAAATTTTATATTTGAGATATTGTGTACTAAAATTTATATCTTCTTCATCGGAAGAAAAGGTTCCTCTACATGTGTAATCTTTCTCTATAATCTATTGGGCCTTTTGTGGGGTTTTAGGTGTAGAATATTTTATATATCGGTTAAAATATCCCTAGTAGATGATATGGATACATGAAGTCTTCCATGTGTCATAATTTATTGAAAATATCTACAATGATTCACATTACATTTTTTGGGTTGAGTAAGATATCAGAGATTATATTAACATTCAGGGAAAACTTGTTGAGATTCAAGAAAAAAGAGAGAGGGAGTTGTGTAGTGGTGTAATTACCTTACTTCAAGTCTTCTGGTGGCACTGTTTTTTAGTGTAGTGATCATGGGAGTAAGAGTCTTAGATGTGATATTAATAGCCAAAGTCATTTTGATTATTTCTTATTAATTTTTGTGATTCTTTACAAGAATTTTGATAGAGGTAGTTGATGATGTGAAGTGTTTATGTGCCTTATTCTTCCAATGTATAGTTGTGTTCTTAATGTAACAAGATCCTTGATAGTTATCTAATGAGGTACATATTCAAGACAATTTTTATTTATTTTATGGGTTTTCTTCTATTTCCTATGGTTGAGAAGTGCTTATCATGAATCTTATTTAAGGGTCTAGTATTTTTTTGATCTTTTTTTTTATTTTTTGGTGACTGGGCATGTCTAGAAGAAAGATAATGGGGGTAGTAGTGTAGTTAAAATAAAATATTAATTTGTAAAATATTCTATGGAATAAATTCACCAATTACAATATAGGGGGTAGTGTTACATCATATAATTGAACATTTAGTGTAAGGTATAGTGATATGAAGTATTTTATGTTATTTCATCTCGATATATAGTTTTAACATTGAGCTTGGTTATGGTGTAGCGTCATGGGAGATGGGTTTTCATACCTCTTCATTTAGAAGGTTTATTATAAAATGAGTGTAGCTTGTACCATGGATTATTAATGGGTATATATCATGGTTTGAATGTCACTATGGTGGGGGAATGGGGTTTTTCCATGGTAAAATACCTTGTTTATAGGAGAAGGTTTGTCCTAACTCATATAATAGATAAATATGATAGGATTTATGATATTGATTCTTGAAGAGAGATTTTACTAAAGCTATTACAGTGTATCATCGTAACCTACAACATAAAAACTATTATAGGAGATGATGTGGTCATTAATGTTAAATTTTGGATTCGATTTTAGATCAGTTTTAAAAATCCAAAAATCACATTGAATTTTGATATTTTCCTCCATCTACACTCAAACCCCAGACAACTATATTTCCCATTATAAAGACATTGACCCCCCTTGAATGGGTTTTAACGATCAACATTTTATGATTGATTCATTGGTGATTCATGGTGATTTTCATTTTTCAATGGTCATATTCACTCTTATTTATTTTTGACATTCTATGGTAGTTTTTTATTCTTTTTTTCATGTGTTTCTCATCAATTGATGACAGTGAATTTTTGTTTAGATTTTGTTTTAGAGAAATTTGGTAATCCATGAGTGTTTTGATCAATGTTGTTTCTTTTTGATTTGATTTAGATTAGAGAATATTGAAAATAATTCATCTTGATGTTGAATATTTGTTAATTATATTATTTTAGGTGAGTTTTTGGTGTTGTGATCATATAATCTTTTTGGTAATAATGGAATAAACCAAATAATGATAATATTATGATAAATAAATAAATAATGAATTAGGTAATTAGGTTGTGATCGAATGTGTTTCCCATTTCATTATTAATGCCTCTTGATTTTATGTAGAGTGGAATCTTGTATTGTTATGGATTTAATCATGTTTTTATTGTTAATATGAATGTAATTTGATAAGTAATTTAAATACATATTTCTGATGTTTTAAATAAATAAATGTTCATGTAAGGATAAAAAATGATTATATTGATTTAGGAAAATTGATTATCTAATTTCATTATGGTCTCTTATAATTAAATACATAAACATAGTGCACATGATATTTGTTGAGAGGAATTAAAATTTGGGTTTTTAGTAAAGTTAATTATTTTAGGTTGAGCGTGATCATTATTTTTAGGAATGAATTATATTACATGGTTTTATGGCCTTCATTTTCTCATGATTGTGTCATTTAAAAAATACTATTTTCAACTAGTGTGTATAACATTGGATTTTAGATCCGTAATTTTATTTTTGATAACTGTATATAGTTGTGATATTTTAGAGATATATGTTATGGTATTCTTAGTTAATTTGTGTCAAAAATGTATGTGATGGTGGAATTACATATATTATGCGAAATGGTGAATGGGATTTAATCATGGGGGTTTGGATGAGTTAAGAGTTAGGATTACTCATCGATGTGTTATTTCTCAGTTCATCTAAATTGATAATCTTATAGATATTATTTATTTTCCCCAAATTCTTGATTTCATTCTACTATTTTTATGACATATGTAAAATTAATTTTACTACATAGGATTAGTCATAGGTTTATTAGATAAATATGAATTGATTAATGAATCAATTAACACAATGGGTTTTTTTCTGTATGTTTATTGATGATAATGAAATAATCATGAAAAAGAAGGAATTTATGGGGTCAGGGGAACTTGGAATAGATGATTGAAATATATTCATAAAATTAAATTAAAATTTTATTAATTATTTACAAATGAATTAATTAACACAGGATTTAATTTTTTTTTTCATGTTTGACATCAAGACCACAATTGTGGCAGTCAATTGTCTGGTGTGATGATAGCTACAATAGATTAGAAGGCATGGTAGTTTCCCATAGTGTGGATTATGTGAAATATTATTATTTTTTATTATTTATGTCACTTCACCACCTTATTCAGTACGGAAAATAACACCCAAATGTTTGGATTTAGTATTCCTCAATATCTTATATGGAATGGGAATTGATGGATGATTTATCCCTCTCCCAAGATCTCTCATCAGATTGAGTTTATGTGTAGGTGTATCCTATAGTATAATGTACTATTTTATAGGACGAAATTTGACCCCAATGGTGACATAACTCTGTTATAAAAAAAAATTAAATTCATTCTATAATTTTCATTTTTATATCTAAAACTAGTATCTTGTCTTGGTTGTTATGTATTCCCAAGGGGTTCTCATAGATATATTGTGACAAACTAAGTTTTAATGCAGGAAAAATGGGTTGTAGTTTCTTCTAGACTTTTAAAAAGTTATTAAAAGTGTATGATAATTTTGAGGATGTGTTTAGTTATATAAGATGCAGAATTTTTATGATCTCTATGCATGAGTTACATGACTATATATAATGGATGATTACAGGATATAAGTAATTTAGCAATGAGAGTGAGAAACAAGTGGAGATGAGAATATGGAGAACCATCTTACAATATCAATATGCTTTGAATGAAGTATTAATTTATATATTCATTTATTATTAACTCATCCATGGTGAGGATGAAAATAATATTTACCTAATTAGGATATGATTTGGTTTCATTTTTTTTTCACTGGACTTTAGTATCTTTTTTTCCAAAATTCCAGAATATATTTCAGGGAGGATCCAACTGAGTGTACTTTTCATGGTACCACAATATATTTATAAATTATATATTATCTTTACAGGAGAAATTATGAAATAATTTTAGCCATTATTATCTCAAACTAGATTTTTATGAAATGATGGTGTATGATTTATTATCATATGATTACCTATTATTTCACAAAATTATATATGAAGCTAATCTGTTTCATTTGTTTGGATGATATACTCTTGATGAAAGTCTCCATCCTATAGCCTAATACACACGAGCCTCATCTATTAGTATCTCACTCCCCTCATTATCATTTTATAATGGATTCCATCATATAGAGGGTTTCAAGATGACTATATCCATGTATGGATCGCACAATGAATCCTCTGTTTCTATAGAGACACTTGATATCAACAATATTTGGTCCACCACACTTACCCTTAATAGAGTCAACATGATAAAGGGATACTCACATGGTTCCCCAAGTTCATATCATTTTTCTAAAAATCCTATATAATATCCTATATCTCATTTAAAACACTAAGGATATTTCTCGTCACTCAGATGGAATAACCTCCCTCAACAATTCCATAATCAAATCATGGCCTCATCAGCCACAAAGGTGACATCATAAAATTTTTATAATATATAGATGTCCTTGTTCCCATACCAGTTTTTAGTTATACTTAGTTATTCTTCATGATCCCACTAATTCATAAACCATACAAGGGTATACCTACCTAACTTCACACATATGATAGGGGGATAAACAATAACCTGACTCACTAGTGGATTATCCCAATGTATGTAATGAATCTCAAGGGTTCATACATAGTCCCCCCATAGAAAACTATTTCAATTTATCACAAAAAAAATACTTAATGGATTCATGGGATCATAAATCAAAATTCAACAAGCTAATTCTTATCTTACTGGAACCCCTTTGGTGGCACCATTTCACAAATATTTTTAATCAAGAACTCAGTTATTTGGGCTCATGGAATCAAATAATACATAAGGGATCTTCATATCCCATGAAACTTATAGTCATTTATGAAATAATAATTAAAGAATTATTCTTTTATTTATGTTAAATTTAATATTTTTGTGGATACCACATATCACATACATATAAAAATAAAGTCTAACCTTAGGGAGATACTTAAGGACCACATTTCTCATCCAAATATATTACTTTTAGGAAGTATCCAAAACCATCACATAATACACTTATAACCACTCAGAAAATTATTTAAATACTAGATATCCAAAATAAGAACAATTTTTCTGAATTATTTAAACTTATAAATTTATAAATTAATATATTATCTAATTGAATGTTGAAAAATTTCTTAAAATCATACCTTGTCATATCACTACACTAAAACCACTAACAACCACATATAAATGGATTATGAAACAAACTAAACAATATCCTGGCCACAATTTATATCAATACATATTATATAAATTTCCAATTTTTATATAATTTCACAAATAATATTAAATAAATATATTCGTTGTCATACCTCTAATTAAAAAGTAATAAACGCCATCTGTTTTATCTCTCATGATATATTCTATCAAATATAAAAATTCATATTAATATTGAGATGATTGGACCATTACTTGGTGGGTTCATTTACTTATAATAACAAAAATATAATCAATTTATTTTTGGGAATAATGATAATAATATAATGTGATTATTGGGAAAACATTCCTGATGAAATTGAAAAATCACCACAATGAACACCCTAGGTCATGGAGAAATTTTGGGAGGTTGTAGATTAGGATGTATTTCTATAATAGACTCCCCTTTTTTATCGGTACGAAATGAACCCTAGGGCTATTAATAAAATATTATCAGTATATCACTACTAATAAAAATGACAATAAGGTAATACAATACCCAACCTTGAGGGGAAAAGATAAACCATCCTTCTGGTAGAGGGCTTGAAATCCGAACCTATCATGATCCCTTCATTACCTTTATGGGTCATGACATGTCATCCCCTATTTAAGGGGATAACACATAGCAGAACACCATAAATGAAAAATCTTCTATTATAATGGTGTGGCTACTCCAAGGTAGGTGGTCTACCCCCACACGAAACACTATTGAAATATAACTGCATTCGGTGGAAGGTCATGACCTTCCCCCAGAAGAGGCTTAGAACATTACTGAACAACAAATCGATTCTCTTGACAAAATACACCATGATACACACTATATTTCATTACTCCAACATTGAATACAATATAGGAAATATTATCTCATAATGAGATATAGATTGTGGTGTGACATGCCACTAATAGTGAAAAATGAAAAGGGAGTCCACCTAGAACCAATGTCAACACCCACCTTACCAAATGATTTGACTCTATGGTCATGATCCACATATATTACCATTTTTATGGGTTTCAACAATCATATTTTTTATATGAGTCCGAAATCTCCAAACATTCCTTACATTAGGATAAAAACTCAAATTACACTTAGGTTTCTCCATCGGAAAAGACATGTGTCCTTACACCACAATAACCATCATTGAAATTATTCCATAAGATGAGAGACTCTCCACATTTATTATGGATGATAAAGACCACATCAGAGCCTTGTTTCTGATGGAATTTATAGGAATTTTATCCATCACAAATGATTATATTTTCTCCTCATTTATGAATTTGTTAAATCAATACTTGATTCTATGGATGAATAATTTTTTAATTCTTTTCTACTTTGTGAAAAATATATATGTTGTCATATTAATGGGAATCTACTACACATTAAATTTTTATTGGGGTAGTATTAATATCACTGATTTCATCTATTTCATTGAAATATATAAATAGACCACATTGTGGTGACCTATACGAATGGAAATTTCATCTCAATATGGGTCTATTCAGGTTATGTCAATATGTGAAAATGGATCCTCTTAAACATTATATGAAAATGTAATGTAATAAAATGTCATTTATGATACAAGTTTATCTATTTAACCTCATTTAAAATATTTTAATGGTTAAATTGTTCCTTCTTAATGGAATCATGGACATTATGATTACTTATTACCATCTCAAAATATATGTAAATTTCCAATACCAAATCCTATGTTTGTATGTCCAATTGTAGTGCTATGATGAGTTCTTAGAATTCATCCTCATTATTAGAAGATCCTTATAATAGTTGGGTAAAATTGGTAAAATTTATTTTGTTCATGATATGAATGAAATCCTCAAATCTACGATGTTGAGCCCCATGTAATCCATCATTATCCATTTTAGATTATGAAAAAATAATCAAAGTAAAAGTTTAATTCATGTATGGAATCATGATATATAACATAAATATAATAACTACACATCATGTTGGGTTCCAATTAATAATAAAATGATTGAGGATTAGGGGTTTTCCTATTATGGGATGTATCTGAACTAGAGGGTGCCAAAGGTATATCATGAGGTTATTTAAGGCCATCTGTCAATCTCCTTCTAAAGGGTAAGTTACCCATTTAATTTTAGACAATGTATTGGGAAAATATTTTCATATATGGTTTCCTATATATTAGCAGATGTAAAATACATTACCCTAGAATACTCTCAATTCCATGAGGTTTAGTGGAATATTCGTATTAACTCTTTCCATAGTTTCCATGGTATTAATCTCTTTGACATGACTGAATACCATGATGTCATGGGATTTTTTGAATGAAACCCCAAAATAAAATTTTTATGTGTTTTTTTCTTGTTCATTTGATAAAACATAATTAATTATACATTATTTTTTAGATAGGTGATCATAGTTCGAGTGTATGTTGAACAAAAAATCATCTACACATCATTTTTTTATTTTCCTCATTATGGAATTAATGATGGGTTGAATATTATGTTCTTCTATTTCATGATAATTCATTAAGATAAAGGGAATTATATTGTAGAATCATACTCATTAGTGTTGTCAAATGAAATTTTATTCCTCATCCTCAGGAAATATTTTTCTTCTATTCTAACTAATGTTAGCATCTTTAAATTAGAGGGAATGAAATTTAGAAATGTAATTGACTAATAGTTCCATGATTGTAACTATAAAATAATCAATATGAAAATTAGGTTTTAGATCCATAAAAAGAATATAAAATACGATTATCCCCTTATTTTTATTCATTATGAAATTTTTGAATATTTTTAGTATTTAAACTTCCTAATGGATTAGGATATGATAGAATTATTGGCCTCTAATTCTACCTTGGATGCATGAGTTGGATGAATCATTAATTTTTTCATGTTTATAATCTATGTACTTGTCTAGAAACCCAAATTATTGAGCATATCTATAGATATCTTACCAATGTTCTTATAAGTAATTGCATGACAAAAAAAACTCAATTATACATAATGATATTGGAGTATTCCACATTTTCTTATGGGCAGATAGAGAAAATATGATCATGTGCCAAGGATATAAATTTATTTCATAAATCACCTCTATGAGATCATAAATTATTGTTAAATAATATTAATAAATGGTTTTAGTGAAAGCATAGATTACTTCATCTTTATCTTCATTACATTCATGTTTAGAAGACAGATTTATCAATGATGATTTTTTAGACAAAGCTAAATCCTTATCATATTCATTTGTATCACATGAAATTGTGGAATATAATACTTCTTCTAGTGTAGATGGTACCATATGGGTGGAATGAAAGATATATAGACCTCATTAACTTCATTAAGGGTTCATATCCACACAATAAAAGTTTATTCTTAATGAAAACAAAATATTAGTAATATAAACGATAAAATAGGGACACACAGAAGTGGGGTTGAAATTCAACGATAGTAATGTGGTCACTTACTATATTGCTTGTGGTTTTACCATAGTAACATTAAATTTACCATGATATGAGCGAAAGGTTTTTGGGAGTTGAATTAATTAGCTATCATAAAACGATGACTTCCATGATCTAGAGTTTTCTACTCAGGACTATTCATGGTGGAAACAAAATATATACCTAGTCCATTGAATGTGTAGAAATTTATAGTTTTGTGACATAAACGAGAAATTATTTCCATGGAATTATATACCAATATTTGTTTCACCTCTATTTTATAGTACCAAAAACATTATTGGAGTATTCAAGGAATGATTGATATAAAGAGGGAATTGTGCAATGTGTATATTGCGATAGTCTCCCAAATAATGAATTTATAGTCATGTATGGGTGGATCACCATGTAATATGAATAGAAATTATGATATTTAAAGAAATTATTCATCATGATCATTATTAGTGTTTTCTACATGCTCTTTTTATATCCAAGGATTATCTTTTTGGTAGGATACATGTTCGGTACAGTAGATAAATCACTAGAGATTTATTTTCATGATGAGGTTTATTTTGGATCCATTATTAACTAATGATTTATGAATTTCAATAACATATATTTAAATTGAAACATAAAAAATCATAATATTTTCATTGTATGGACATTTTAATGAATTTTTATATGAATAAAATCACTATTTGACACTCTTTAAATCCAATTACAATTCAATATATCTTAGATATATTCACTTCATTTTTGAACATTTTAGGGCTTGATAGATCATCAGTAAGGGATTATATGAGTTATTTATAGAATACAAGATTATAAAAAAGTTATATTTGAGTAAATTTGAAATAGAGATACATCAAATAATTATAGTTTTCATCAATGTGACTTAGCTTCCCATCCCGTGGATGTTCACTGGTGTGATTTGATGCTATATAATCTGACTACATTAGAGACTCCACTCGTTGGAAAATATTATGGTTATTTTTTTCATATGGTTCATGTAAAATTTATCAATCTACACCTTCTAATATACAATAATACTATTTATATGGAATTAAACCCAAATATAGGGTTAAATTATTGAATTCCTTAGAATATTTGAGATTGGATTGGTGTTACTTTTTAACTCATTGGAGAACATGAATTCTAGTATACTCCATGTGTATACTGTCGTCCATATTGAATACTGAATTTCATGTTCCAATAAATCCCTATATTCCATAGGATCTATAATATCCTCTATGAATGATTGTTGGTAAATTTAGCTTATATAATGCTTCTTCATTATTCTAGGGTCCTATCAAGTGAATGAAATTGACCGATCTGTAGAGGGAATATTCATCAGAAAAACATTCTATTTGGTGGGGTGGTTCCAAACATCTAAATGAATGGGGTAGGTTGTCCAAAAGGTTATAAACATTATTTGGTTCCTGGGAGGTATCCTATTCCCATTTTTTATCAATATTCATCATTTTTATTGAATTTTAGATGATAGTGGGGAATAAATAGTTTCTATATTTACGGTAGGGATAATTGTGGTTGTGATGTCAATCCAGTCATTTCTAGATAATAGTTTGTGTAGGGTTGGTTGATTTTATGATTTTAAAGTCATAAAACATGTGTTACCAAATCTTTTGGACATCATTACATTCTGATTTCTTCATCAAGTGAAGTAGAAGAGACATATGTCACATAGTATTGTGGTATTCCCAACATCCCATGTGAAGTGTCTATCATATTCTAGAGTAAATACATGAGTACAAAACATTTATTAAGATTATATCTCAATACCTGATGATATGTTTAATAGGTAATAATTCAACCCAAAAACATTGGTTATATTAATTTCTTGTAGTTTGAATATGTTTTTATCCATTTTTTAATTTGAAATCATAAAAAATACTCCCTTTAAAATGAATAGTTTTTTGTTCTTATATTTTTAGTTAACAATTCCTTCTTCAAAACTTATGTGTTCACATTGAGGTGATTCAATTATTAATTTTGATTTATAGATATTATTGAATGATATTTAGTGAGATCATGGGATAGAATAAGGATCACTATTTGATATAGAATGACAATGACAATTTCTACCTTTCTAAAGTTTTACCATATGTTAACTACATTCAGTCAAGATTTAGAATAAGTGTGATTTTTGGAATCTTCCATCCATTGTGATATAAATTTAAATTCTTTGAAACCACTAGGGAACTTAGATGTATTGAGTGAAACCATTAACCCATATCAACAATTATATGTTAGAACTTTTGAAAACGTATCAAAAAAAGGATCATTTTTATAAAATAGATCTAACCATTCCTCATAGAAATAATATCTGTAAACCTATCATTCTCATTATATTGAGATTTTAATATTTCATTAATAGTTTTATGTTTTTGTAAAAAAATAACTACGGGTTATTATTTGGTGTTGAATTTTGACAATTAAGTGAAATAAAATTTAATGAAAGTTTTTATAGTCTTATTGAATTCAAATAATGATGGTTAGAAGTGGTTGGGAATTGTTAGGTATGATTTATATAAAATTAGTTTTTGAGAAGCATTTGAGAAATATGGTATTCATTATCCAAGTAATAGTCAACCAAGTAAAATGAACAATTCAAGTTAGTGTTGTATTCATATAATTCATGTATGGGAACAGACATTAAAGTCAACAGGGGATATCCACATATATTTTTCTGATTAAAGATCATAACCCATGGAGGAGGTCTGTTTTTGTTTATGTATTAATTTAAATGAAATTTAAATGATTAATGAAATGTACACTAAAATATGAAGGTACTCAGGGTTATATTAGTACTATAGTATAGGAAAATGGATGAAAAGAGGTCGTAATATATTGGTAACAAGATTAGAACATGGTTAGTAATAACCATATGGCTTAACCATTCAGCCTATGGGGGTCATGGGGGAAAACAATGAATAGTTAGCAATGAGAGGATGTGGATTTGTATAGGAAAAAATGTATAACCTTTACATTGATTTGAAAACTATGGGTTCTACCCAAAAATAATGAGACCTAGGCCCCCACATTGACAATGTTTAGCTTATGCTTTTTCCCATCGTATGGAAAACTGTTCACCTCATTAATTTGGCTAGGGGGTCCCATTTTTTCTCCTCCGACATATTGGTTATTACATTATTATCACCCACTTTCCTACTCCAATTCCTTTGATTACAATACTGAATACTCCCAAGATTATGAAAGGTGGTTTTAATTTAATTATTGGTAGTTAGAATCATTGCTGGTTGTGAGTCAAAGATCTAGGTGATACCACCACTCCCCCTCCTTATGATTTATGGAAGAGACATTGTGTGATGTTTCATCTATTTATGAATACATAAAAACTTTTTTTATAAGATATTCATTGTTTTGGAATTTACAGTGGTTTGTGATTGAATCATGGGTTGAGGATGAGTAATATTTTATATAAGAACATGAGGTAGGTGGTCCACAGGTTAAACCACATTGTCTTAATGTTTATTTATGTGTTTTTTGTTTTGATTCTGTTTCGGTAGTCTATGCAATTGATAATTAGTTATGAAGTGATGAATTGTGTATTTAAATGATATATCAGACCCATGGTGGCCTATTTGGATATAATAACGATGATTATAAAGGGCTTATGGTTACCCATTAGATGTTCCATAAAATTGAAAAAAGAAATTTTCTTATTATGTGTCGAATTGGGAGTTTTATTAGATTAAACATATGATAATTGTGTATGGAATGTCTACATAGCATAAAGGGGTGCATATATAAACATGAAAGTTTTAATGAATTATGGGTTTTCAATGGGTAAATGTGATGGAAGGTTAAATAAAGATTTCCATTTTCTTAAAAGGATTGAGAAAGTTAAAAACTTTGTTATAATGTGCATAAATAATGAATTGGGCTATTTATGAGTATTGAGAGCATGATGAATGTAATAAACCATGTAAATGTGATAAAATGAAAAGGTTACCCTTTTTATAATTAGGTGACCTGAGGTCATTTATGTTCATTATGGAAATGTGACTAATGGTTTGTGGTATATTAGACTAATTCTACTCTCTATTGGGAATGAAAAACTGAGGAACTCGGGACCCCTATGTTTAGAATGTTCTGGAGAATGATCTAATGCTCTAGAATCGATGATATTGTAGATGGAGCTCCATATCATGGTGGGGAAGACCAGACATGGAGGTGTTAATTTCAAATGGATATATGGACATATAATCATTGTATGTATACATATGACCCCAATGATATATTCATTAGATGAACAACACATGTTGAACATACCTTTATGGATATGGGTAACTATTAGAATATAGAATAATTGGGGATAATTCATATAATTTTGAATAATAAAACATGGTTTATCTACTACATGTTTATTTTTTATTGTATATATACATACACTATTTTTGAGTTGATGTTATTGGAGTCACCATTGGTAGTGGCCTACAAATTTGTACCCACACCATGCTTTGGCCGCCATTGGGTACTCAATCAAAAGTCATGGTTCCGAGTCAAGATAAATGAAATTTTCCTACATGGGATAGTTGATATGGTATTTTGGATAGATCATAAATGAGGTAAAAAATTACATTGGGACCCATTTTTTGATTGCCTTAATTGTATTATTTTGTTCTTTTTGGCACATTAGAATATCATGATTTGAATTTTTTTACTATTTTTATGTTCTTCATCAACAAGAGACGAGAGACATGATTTTTATGTATTTATTATTATTTCAGGTTGACATTCATATTTGTTTAAACTATTTGTTAAATATGGTAATGATGGTATAGTCTTCACACTTATTCGATTAGACCCTCATTGCTAGTCTACAACCTATAACATACGTAGATTCATTCTTGAGGTCATGTTCTAAACAGTCTTGGTGAACTGGTAATAATGGGAGCCAATATGATATGTTAAAAAGTTGTATCATATTAGTTATATTTTCTATTACATTTCTAAGTGGAAAAGTAGACAATATATTAGGATGTATCTTAATTTTGGAACGATCCCAGGGATGGGGTTAGTAATCCTATGTGTGGGATAAAACCGAAGTACCTATAATAGTATTGTTTTTCTTGTTTTTTGAGGTTATAGTTGGATCCAATTTTTCCATGGGTGATTCACTTGTTGTGTGATGTGATTAATTTCAATGTTTTTTTTTCTCCCATACATGGAACAAGGTTTTTTTATGCATGAATTATTTTAGTCACTAATGGTTTATATGGAATGCACCATGTTAGGAACTCATGGAAAAGAAGGTTATGGTGGGTTTGGGGCAATGGAAACTATTTTTTTAGGGTTTTAAGAAAATATATTCTAATATGGAATTTAAAAAAAACTATTTTTTGTTGAAAACTGAAACAATATTTAAATTATTAAAAAATAGCTTCTAATTGAGAGATATTTTAGTTATATTAATGTGAAATGATTCTAAATGTTTTATAATGAATGGTTTTTTTTATGTCTATTTTCTCTTCCCAATGTTAGCAATGACCCGTTATAGGTGTGGTTTGAAGTTTCGGTAGATAGGTGATTATAAAATTTGGGATAGTGTATTTATAATTTTTTTGTTATGGCCAATTGTGGGATTTAATATATATAGAAGTAACAAAACAATATCATAGGTCTATTAATATGTACGCTAGGAATTGTAGAGTGATTTAACCACGGTGAAATTTACTAGTCGGGATAAAAGTAGAAATCACTATAAATAATCCTTTGATAGTGGGATAATAACTTGCTTGGATTTTAATTAATATATGAAAATATGTGCTTAGAGAGAACTTAAATGGTTTTATGATGTTTATGGAATCTTTTACATGGTTTGATGTGCCATGTTTGTTTGACCTATTGAGAAAGTATCTTTTATAGAATCCTATTAAATTATCTGGTTATAGTGGAACTAGGGTAGTGGTTTCCCATATTGAGTCCATTTATATGATTTTGGATCACTCAGAAACCCCTCCATTTAAGAGTGTTACGATGGAATATTTTATATTTTGAGGACAAGAGAGGCAATGGTATGATATTCAAGCTCCATATGAGAAGAAGTATGGTAGGGATTTGAAGTAATTATAAGAGATATTCTGGGAGAACTATTACCCTATGAACCTGTGAAGAAGGAGAGTTCAATAGTTTATGTTTTCAATCATGGTTGTTTATTATTAATGGAATTTATGGCATTTTCTTTTAAATGTAGCATTTTTACCAATTTTTAAGGAAGATAAGGAAGCTATTGGTATGTTTATAGGAAATAGAAATATTAGAGACAGTTTTCAAGGTAAATATCTTTAGAATAGAGATATTTTCTGATGAGGTTCTTTAAACAATCATTTATGAAGTTTTCTTAAATAAGATTGAAGGGGTGGGTAGAGAGTTTAAACTAGGTGATCTAGTTATACATATTATAATAGTAGGAATCGTTGTTATGATAACCCTCACTAAGGAGATATTGGATATAGTAGACTGTGGAGAGTATCCGCCTCTTAGGTCTGTAGTTTATTCATCTACTATCAGTGTGGTGGGCTTGGAAACATGCACTGCTAGGGTCCCTTCCATATGGTTTAGTGTCAGCTATGTGAAAAGATGGGGTATTTTCATAGGTTCTGTGGGAACCCTTGGTAGGGGTGAATTAGTAGAGGATCAAGACCTTTTTTATTGTATGATGGGGGTCAACAAACCCATAACATTTAAGATATTAGAGATTCACTATATATAATAGTATGTGCATAAATCATGATACTTCCAAATGATAGTGGGCACATCATCTAGGAAGATCATTTCTCGGTACTTGTACATGATATTATGGTATGGGAATAGGACCACTCCATGCTATTGAACTTTCTTGGGTAGGTATAGAGGTTATAACAACTACTATTTGAGGTAAAATTCTTGTTACATATATGTTATCAATATAATTATTTGACATAGGATCTTAATGTTCATTTATATATTAAGGGTTTTTAAGATGTTTGGGTTTATTATTTGAGTATATGTGTGGGTTATGTTGATCAGAAATTAGATGGGGAAGGATTAGATGGTATTTAGAAATGTAAGTCATGTTTTGTTGAGGTTGGTGGGTAACCTCTCCTTTGGGAATTTATGTGTCTATGGGAATGGTTTTGACATGATAATTGTGATGGATTGTTTTGTTACATACCAATATCTCATTGATTGCTACTACTATCATAGATTTTGTTCCACATCTATTAAAAGAAATAATTATGTCCATCATGAGGAATTGAATGTCATTTCATGTCATTAATGGGTTGTTAATCCACAACAAGGTGAGCTCAAATATCGGGTTTCAATTCTTTTTTGTATGACAAAAAAGTGGAAAATATATTATACTCTCTAGCAGTGGATCAATTTCCTGATGTGTTTCCAAATTATTTATCAGTGTTTCCACCTAAGAGAGAGGTTGAGTTCATGATAGACTTAATTACTCAAGTTAATACCATTTGTATCCATCCATATAGAATGGATCTGGTATAGATTCATGATCTTCAATGTTTTTTGATGGAATTGGTGAATAAAAGTTATATCCATCTTATTTCACCACCATGGGTTAATCTAGTTTTATTTTCATGAAGGGTTTATGGGGAATTGAAATTGTGTGAGGATTATCGGGTGCTCAATTCAATGATGGTTAAGAACTAATATTCTCTTATCTGCATTGAGGATATTTTTTACACATTTAAGGGTGATTCTATGTTCTCTAAAAAATATATGATATTATTGTTTTAGAATTGGATGGTGAGACATTCTGTTGTACAATATAGTGCTTTCAAAAGACTTCATGATTAATATGAGTGCATTTTGATTCATTTTATGATGTTGAACACACCATCTATGTTTGTGGATTTAATTAAACAAATGCTCCACCAATATATTTATAATTTTTTTTTCATTTTTTAGATGAAATATTGGTTTGTTTCAAGACTCAAAAATATCACTCCCAATATATTTCAATCATATTGAGTACACATAGATATCATTAGATATATTCCATGATATTGATGTTTCATTTCATGATTTAATAGGTGCATTAATTTTGTCACATAATCTGTGATGAATTTTTCTCAATTGATACAGATATGGTTAATGAAGTTGTATGTTGGGGGTAGTCGATGATTTTTTTATATTTGAAGATTCATTGGTTTTTAGTCGTCCAAAGCATGTGATAATTCATTTTTGGAAATCGAGAAACACATAAGGACTACACCGATCTTGTTCTTACAAGAGTCAGGTGAGGAGTATAACATAGTTTGTAACACATCAGAGAATGTACAAGGGGATGTATTGATACATAGATATCAAGTCATGGAATATGTGTAGTTGATGTTGATGCCTCATGAACATA